>CM024636.1:459096-1782528 GCA_014182715.1 Eucalyptus cloeziana | reverse complement strand
AATAGATTACGTCACTTATAAATGGTTCTATTTGTGATAGGTAGTCTTGCTAATGAAGCTCTATCTATTTGAACAAGTATTTTTGTTATTAATTTTAATTTTGCTTGACTAAAATTGAGGCAAGAAAAAAAAAATGAAACAAAAAAAGAAAGGAATTCACCAATTTCATGAATATTTCAGGTATATAAGGTGGGATTTAGGTTCCAAATGTTGGAGAAAACTTTCTTATATGTTTCGATGTTGACAAAACGTTTCCATCAGTCTAGTCTAAAGACTTGAAGACTCTATCGTCAAAGTCTGAAGACCGTTAGATTCAAGAGTTAAAATCTGCCCTTATTGACAGTATCTAGACCGTTGAAGAAGATCTATCCAATATAAAGGATTCATTTGAAGATTTATTTCAAGCGGTTAAAGAAGTCCCTTATGGCTGGAGATAGCATTTAAAGATCTTCTTATTCGTTTCTATCTTGACTTGAATAAGTTAGATTGATTGATTGACAAGGTATATTTGGAAGGTTCTACTTATGGAAACTTAGATCCTGATTGTATGGGCGAGCATGATTGATGGGCTATCATCTCTTTCCTTAAGTAACTCGAAGATCTCCTTAATTGATTCTGTCCAATGGTTTGATGGAGGAATTCCTTTGGAAAGTGCCAACGAGTATGAAGGCATGGAGGAGTATAAAAAGGAGAAGCTCTGGTTATTCAAGAGAGTGCGTGATGGATAAATTCCAAAGTCTGAAGCTCTTTGTTCTTCGTTGATTCAACTGTTGAGTGAAACTTGTATTCAAAAAAGAGATTAAATACTTGTGAGACCTTGAGGAAGTGTAGCTGAGTTTCTTCACTGTGGAATCAATGACGTGATGCTGTAACAACTCTTTTGATTCATAGTGAAATTCAGCCGGTGGGCTGTCAGTGCGGGAGAGTGGACGTAGGCTTGGAATAAGCCGAACCACTATAAATTCTGCGTTCATCTTCTCTAATCCTTGAACTTCCTATTTACGCTTTCGTGTTATTCATAGCTGAATCTTATTTTACTATCCATCAATCATATTCTTTTAAGTCCTGCGAAAAAGTTTCTTAAACACCTATTCACCCCCCTCTAGATGTTTGTACTAGCTTTATCAATTGGTATCAGAGCCTATGTGCTTATTTATTGAAGGGTTTTACTTCTTAAGCTAAAGATCTATGGCTAGTATTTTGGCTACAGGACTGATCGAAGGTCAGAGCTATTAGGATTAGTACGAGCACCTAGACGGGGGGTGAATAGGTGATTAAAAATATTTTTATGAAATGTAACAGAATATATAGACTTTTATTGGATGTCAAATTAAGAGATTGAAAAGCAATAATTGATGTATGAGAAAGCGATGTAAAGTAAAAAAGATTAGGGATAGAGAATCAAGACTCCAGATTTATAGTGGTTCGGCTTAGACCAAGCCTACGTTCACTCTCCCGCACAGACAGTCCACCGGCTGGATTTCACTAAGAATCAAAAAGAGAATTTACAGTCTCACGCCCTTGATTCCACAGTGTAGAGATTCTACTACACTTCCTCAAGGTCTCACCACACTTCAGTCTCTCTTTTGATTACAAGTATACCTCGAAGAATAAGATCGCAAAACAACAAAGAGATTCAGACTTTGGAATTCTTCTATTTCGCCCTCTTGAACAACTTGAGCGTCTCCCTTAAATGCTTCTTCATGCCTTCATTACTGTTGGCACATTCCAAAGAAGTTCTTCCAATCAATCCGTTGGACAAAATCAATTTAGAGAGATCTCGAGCTCTTCAAGGAAAATGACGATAGCCCATCAATCCTGCTCGCCTATACAATTAGGATATTGGTTTCCATAAGTAGAACCTTCCAAGTATAAATTGCGGATCTAGAGAATCTAGATTATTTGAATATGAATAGAAGATCTTGAAGTGCTAAATCTAGTCGTGAGATATTCCTTAACCGTTGGAGTCAAAACCATACTAGATATAATCAGAATAGAAGTTTAACTTTGCCGGTCTGGAAACTGTTCATGAGAGCAGACTTTGAAACTCGAGTCTGGAGGTCTTCAGACTTTGCCAGTAGAGTCTGCAAGTCTTCAGACTAGACTGATGGAAATGTTTTGTCGACTTCAAAATACTTTAAGATGATTTTTCTAACAATCTCCCCCTTTTTGATGGTGATAAAACTTTCCTGCAGATTTGGATACTGTTTCCCTGCAATACAACATTTAAGCTAGCAATGATATTTCATAAATGATTAGGATAAAGATAATGAAAGTTGTTCTGTACACAGATCTACATCCACAGAAGACAAGTTAGTCATGTACAGATATTTAACAGTTATCTTTATCTAACTTAATAGCTTAAAGTACTGCAATAATAAGCAAGCAAACCAAAGTCCAAGTCAATCAAAAATCCAAACAAAAGATAAAGTCAATCACAACCAAATCAAAACATTGAATCCAAAGTATGTTCAAAAGTTGAAAAGTCTGTTCAAAAATCTGCAAAACTTCTCCCCCTTTTTGTCAGCATAAAAAAGGTGAAAAAGTTAGGATGCTCGAGGAATGCGAACAAGCTGAAAATCTCCCATTGACTTGACAGTGTCCTCCAGCTTCTTCAAATCCTTCTGCAGTTATGCGAGAGCTATGCCTTTGGCAGTTGCCTGAATCTGAAGATGAATATTTTGAATTTGATCTTGTAAGGAGATGGACATGGCACGATTCTCATTCTGCAGTGTCTGGAATTCACATCCTAAAGCATATACCTGGCCTTTGAGCTCTAAAAGAATTTCAAGTAGTCTTCCAAAGTCTCCTGAATGTTCAGTCTGCGTGCTTGCTTCAGCATGGTCAAATTGTGGAGTAAAGCCAGTGGAGCGAATATTAGTAGGAAGATCAACATTTGGAGATGTTGCCTCAAGATCTCCCTCAGGAAATTGAGAAGCATAGACATCCTTTGCACCAGCAGGCGAACGATTGACACTTGCACTGGTAAAGTTTAAAAGAGGAATACTTTCTCTTGGAACATCTCCCCCTGTTTCACTGCCTTCCGGAGGAGAGAAGTATTCTTCTTGCTGAGATGCTTCTTCAGTGTCAAGATGTCTTTGATCCTTCTTTTCTGCTGGAGAATCTTCACGACCTTCTTCTGCATGTTGTTCTTCTGGCTGTATCTGTGAGTCTGTTTTGGCTGTTTCTTCTTCTTCTTCTTCTATCTGCATGGATTCCTTCTCTTGATTCCCTTTCTCAGTTTCTTCTCCAACTTGATGTTCTTGTTTTGCTGACTCAAGAACAAGATGCTGAGAAACAAAAGTAGAGATAGGAATGTCATTCTCATCATCTTCATCTTGCAAGATGATCGCTCGCCTTCTCTTGGTAGGACCAGTCATAGGATCTTTTCCTTTTCTCTTTGCAGCAGATGAGTCTTGTTTGGCTTTGACCGGGGTTTTCTCCTTGAACTGCTCTAACTTCTTGCTGAGTTCCTTCAGACGCATCTTTGTTATCATTTTCAGCCCAATTACCATTTGATCAATGGTTCTCACACATAGAATGTTGGGAGGCTAAATATTCAAATGTCTAAATAAACGAGAGATGAGAGCAGAATAAGGAAGTTTACCCTTGTCCTTCGCCAAAGACCGATACATGTGGAACATGATGGTATGAGACAAGGAAAACTTATGACCAATCTTGATGGCGTACATCAATTTTGCTTCAGAAATGGAGACATCTGTCTTCGATGTTGACTTGGGTCTGAGACAGTTGATCACAATTTTATGAAGTAGAATGTTTGATGCACTCATCCTCAGATAGGAGAGACGTCCTTCTGCGATTTGATCTTTTGCAAGCTCCAAAATTGCATGGCTAACAGACACAGAAATAGATTGGAAAGCTCCTCTTTCCACACCAATAACATCAGCAAGAGTATCTGTGTCAACCACATACTCCTTATCCTTCACACTGAATGAAAAACTGTGTGCATCAAGAAAACTAAGATTGGAGTAGAACTAAGCAGTTAGTTCAGAATGCGCAATCTCACTCTCAGTACAGAATCGATCAAGTTGAAGTATCTCAAACTTCTCTCTCAATTTGATGTTCAACAGATTGAGTAAATCAAAGTCCACAGTTCTTGGGTTCATAACCTCACGCTTCAGCAACTTAGCATAAACCTGCTTATGTTCCTCCGATCGAAACAATTCTTCCCTCTTTCCTCGAAGATTTGCAGCCACACCCATTCTTGGCTTAAAATATACAAACATTTTCTCATTATCATCTTTCCCTTCAGGCTGATTTACACTACCAAATCGTGGATCACTTGGAAGGTTAGCAAAAGTCTTTGCCGCTGTTCCAACAGGAACAACACCCGAACGTTCCATCATAGTCAAAAAATGAGTCTCATTCTTATAGCCATTTTCTTTCAGAAACTCGTCAATAAACATCATTGGAGAACCCCCTTTTTTAGAGCAGAGTAAAGCCTATAAACAAATACTGGCTTAAGAGATCTTACTTGTTCTACATCCTCAATGATGTTTTCCTCTGCAAGATGAGGGTTATGATCATGTGATCTAGCGGAAGAAGTGCGCTGTTAAGAATGTTGATGCACCTGTCCACTTGGAGAGTCTCCTTCTTCGATAAGATCAAAATGCGTAGGCCCCTCACGCAAACCTTGTGGTCCCCTGCTTGCTATTCTGGAAGATTTTATTTGATGCGACATTGTTACTGTTTTTGAGAGAATTTTCACACTTGTATAGCAAGAAAGATGAGAACTTGAAGAGATGAACTTTCAAAAGAAAATCTTAGAGAGTGAAAATTTTTGATCTAGGGTTTTTGGGTAAAGTGAGAAGAGAAAGAGGAACTGTATAAAAGGCAAACGATATGGGGTATATGAAACGTCGCAAAAAGGAAAAAAATAAAAATGCCTTTTCAAAATAACTGCCAAATGGGTAACCATATTTTTTTTAAAAAAAATAACTACTTTAATAATATCAATTAGAGATTAACAAGCGGTCTTACCTTTTCGAGATATCAGTTCAAACGTATAAATGTACTGTAATTAAAATAACTTACAATCGTAACCTTTTGTCTTCTGAGGCTGAACTTTTGAGTCTGATCCTTTTTAGATTTAGTTTTTGAGTCTGAGCTTCAACAGTCTTCAAGAGATAAAATGTTGAGTCTTGAACGAATAGACTCAAATAAACTTTTCTCAAGCGGCTTTGTGAAAATGTCCGCCAGTTGATTCTTTGAGTCGATAAATTGTATCAAGACTTCTCTATTCTGAACATGATCTCTTATAAAATGATGTCGAATCTCAATATGTTTTGCTCTTGAGTGAAGAATAGGATTCTTTGTAAGATTGATTGCACTGGTATTGTCACATTTGATCTCGGTACAAGAGTCTTCAATACCAAAGTCTCGTAGTTGTTGTTTTATCTAAAGTATTTGAGAACAGCAACTTCCAAGAGCTACGTATTCTACTTCAGCTGTTGAAAGAGTTATGGTACTTTGCTTCCTTGAAAACCAAGATACTGCCCTGTTACCGAGTAATTGACAAGTGCCAGAAGTGCTTTTTCTATAAATTCTGCAACCTGCAAGATTTGCATCAGAATATCCAAGAAGAGTAAAGTCTCCTTCTTTGGGATACCATAGACTAAGCTTAGCGGTAGTTGCAACATATTTAATGATAAGTTTAGCAGCACTTAGATGAGATTCTTTAGGATTCGATTGAAACCTAGCACATATGTAAACACTAAATAATATGTCCGGTCTAGATGCAATAAGATAAATAAGTGAACCAATAATACTCCTGTATAGTTTTTGGTCGACTTTCTTCCCTCCTTCATCTTTGTCTAGCTTCAAAGAATTTGACATAGGTATGTCGGTCTTTTTGCAATTCTCCAATCCAAACTTTTTAACAAGTTTTTTTTTTGAATATTTTTCTTGATGAATAAAGATTCATTTTTTCAGTTGTTTTACTTGTAGACCAAGGAAGAAGGATAGTTTACCCATCATGCTCATCTCGAATTCATCTTGCATAGACTTAGAAATTTTTTTGCACAAAGTCTCATTAGATGATCCAAATATAATATCATCGACATAAATTTGAACATGTAAAAAGCTTTTACCTTCCTTTTTAATAAATAAAGTAGTATCTACTTTTCCTTTAGTGAAACCACTTTGAATTAAAAAATTACTTAGTCTTTCATACTAAGCTCGAGGAGCTTGTTTTAATCCATATAAAGCCTTCTTCAGTCTGAACACTAAGTCTGGTTTATTTAAGTCTTCAAATTCAGGAGGTTGTTCCACATAGACTTCTTCTTGGATAAATCCATTCAGGAATGCGCTTTTGACGTCCATTTGGAATAACCTGAAATTATTATAGCATGCAAAAGCAAGTAATAATCTGATTGCTTTTAACCATGCTACAGGAGCGTAAGTCTCGTCATAGTCTATCCCTTCTTTTTGAGTGTATTCTTTAGCCACGAGTCTTGCTTTGTTTCTTGTCACTTTGCATTTTTCATCAACTTTGTTCCTGAAAACCCATTTAGCTCCAATAACAGATTTACCTTTTGGTTTAGGAGTTAATTCCCAAACGTCGTTAATGCTGAATTGTCTAAGCTCTTCTTGCATTGCTTCAATCCAGCTTTCATTAGCTAAGGCTTCTTCAATATTTTTGGGTTCTATTTTAGAAATAAGCGCCACAACACTAGACTTTTCTCGCCTTTTGAATCTTGTTCGAATTCCCTCATTAACATTTCCAATAATGAGTTCTTCAGGATGACTAGACTTATGCTTCCAGTTAGTAGACAGTCTGATAGGTTGTTGATCTTTTTCTTGAATTGATTCTTCATCAACATCTTGTTGTACTACTTCTGAATTTTGAACTGCTTCAAGGGAGGTAGACCTAGTAGAGTCTGGAGCAGATTCTAATTCATCAGTCTGATTTGGCTAAATTTGTGAAGAGTCTTGAAATTTGACATTCATAGATTTTTCCGAAGTCTGAGTCTTCTTATTGAATACTTTGTAGGCTTCGCTTGTAGTTGAGTAACCAAGAAAGAATCATTCATCCAATTTTTCTTCAAACTGACCAACTCGATCATTTGCATTCTTCAGGATAAAGCATTTAAAACCAAATACTTGAAAATATGAAACAATTGGTTTCTTACCTTTAAAAATTTCATAAGGAGTTTTCTCAAGAATTTGCCTTAAAAACACTCTGTTAATAATATAGCAAGCAGTTGAAATAGCTTTAGCCCAAAAACTGTGAAGAAATATTACTTTCAATTAAAAGAGTTCTTGCCATTTCTTGTAAAGACCTATTCTTCCTTTTCACAACCCCATTATGTTATGGTGTATATGGAGAGAAGAATTTATGCTGAAAATCAGATTCATCACAAAATTTAGCAAAATCTTGATTTTCAAACTCACCTCCATGGTCTGTACGAATGCTTAAAATAGTGTGACCTTTTTCATTCTGCACTTTCTTAGCAAATCTTAAAAAGTGAGAAAGTCTCAGACTTACTTGCAAGAAAGTAGACTCAAGTAAATCGTGAATAATCATCCACTATTACTAGGCAGAACCTTTTTCCACCTATGCTTTGAGTTCTTGTGGGTCCAAACAAATCCATATGCAGAAGCTGCAGTACACGATTAATGGAAACTTTATTTATTGATTTAAAAGAATTTTTAACCTGTTTTCCCAGTACGCATGGTGTGCATAGATCAAACTTAAGGTAATTGAGAATAGGTAATCCTTGAACAAGCTTCTTGGAAGAGATTTTGGCAATTTGCTTCATGTTGGTATGGCCAAGCTTTCTGTGCCATAGAGTAGCTTCATCTTGTACTGATATCAAGCATTGTGATTTTTCTTGATTTACATCTAGAAGATAGATATTTCCATGTCTACGTCTAGTAAAAGATTGAGTGAAGTCTTTACTGATTCCTGAGCACGTTCCTTCCTGTAAATTGATCTTGAATCCAGTATCACACAATTGGCTTATGCTAAGCAAATTTTAATTTAATCCTTCCACTAAGGAGACATTATTGATTGATAGACTTCCAATTTTTACTGTTCCGTGACCGATAATCCTTCCTTTGTTGTTATCACCAAAAGAGACTTTTCCTGCATCTATCTGGACAAGATTTATGAAGCAACCTGAATGTCCTGTCATATGTCTTGAGTAGCCACTATCTAGATACCATTTAATCTTCCTTTTTATAGTGACCTCCAATTAAGAAAAATTCAAGCTTTCTTTGGCACCCATATCATCTTGGGTTCAGAAGAGTTAGAGCAGTAAACAGTCTTTGCCTAATTCCTTTTAACAGGCCTCCAAACCAAATGGCATTATTTCTTAAATGTTCTAAGCTTTGATACTTAGAACATTTTAAAGCATTTCGGCCAACAGGTTTTACAAAGACTTTATGAAAATGATTTTTATAAACAACTTTTGTTGGTCTTTGTTTGATTCTTTCCTTCATCTTTGGGAAATCAATTAGTTGAATTGTTTCAGAAGTCATACCGAGACCTAACTTATCAAAGTAGGGTCTTTGTATTGAAAGAATCTTATCTAATTTTTCAGAACCATTTGAAAACCTTTTTGATATGTTCGAAATATCATTTTTCAAATGAGTATTTTCTTTGGAAACAAAATCTGAGTTTTTTTTCAAGATAGTAAAATTTTTATTGAACTTTTCAAACTTTTCTTTCCAAAATTTCTCATGTTGCTTCAATGTAAAATTCTCTCTTTTTAATTCAGAGATCCTCTTAAGAGAGATTTTTAGACCAAGACATAATTCATCAATATATCTCGAAACTTTGACAGGAATTTTTAGATTACTAACCTCAAGCTCACTGTCTCCGAGTCTCAGATCTGTCTCAAGGTCTCGAGTCTGAATCAGATTTTGCCATTAAACAAATATTGGCATAATCATTATCACTTTCTTCCCATTCAGTATCACTCCAAATCTCAGGTTTGAGTGTCTTTCTGTATTTCTTAGCCTTTCCTTTCCTTTTCCTTAATAGAGGACAGTTGGGTCTGATGTGTCCCTTTTTCTTGCATTCAAAGCAAGTCACTTCTTTGTTGGAATCATCTTCCTCAGTTGATTTGTTCTGAAACCTTTGTGAGCTTTGTTTCTTCCAATTGAATTTTCTTCCCTTTCTGTTCAGCTTTCTGAATCTCTTTATCATGAGTGCTAGTTCTTCATCATCTAGATCTTCTTTGGAGTCTATAGCATCAAAATAATCATTAGACTTTAAGGCAATAGATTTCTTACCTTTTGAATCTTCTTCTTCGTTGGTGTGCTCTACTTCGTAAGACTGAAGAGTTCCAATCAATTCGTCTATAGAGAGTGGTGCAATCCTTTGTGTTTCCCTTATTGAAGTCTTTATATAATTCCAGTCTTTAGAGAGTCCACGCAGTAGTTTGTTGACCTTCATATATCCTGAGATTGGATGTCCTTGATATTCAAAACCATTCACAATTTCAGTAAAATGGCTAAACATGTCAATTATTGATTCTCCTGATCTTATCTTGAAAACTTCATATTGTCCCAAAAGAATATTGATCCTTTTCTCTTTCACTCGATCAGTTCCTTCATAGGTAATGTGAAGCCTATCCTAGAATTCTTTTGCTGTATCACAAGAGGATATTCTGTTATACTCAGTAGGGGATAAAGCACAATATAAAGAATAAATGGCTTTAGCATCAAGAGTTTGTCTCTTGGTTATTTCTTCTTGAGTCATCTTGATAGGAGCAGCAACTTCTTTTCATCTCTTTAATTCTGATGTAGTAGTAGGAATGATTCCTTTGTCTACCACTTCCCATTCCAAGGGATCTTTCGATCTTAGGAATGCTTTCATCTTGTTTTTCCATATGCTGTAGTCTTTTCCATCAAAGTATGAAGGTTTGGTGTTGCTTTGACCTTCAATCAACCTTATAGGCAACATACTAGCCATAGATCTTTAACTCAAAAGTAAAAAAACTTCTAATAAATGAGTGTACAGGCTCTGATACCAACTGTTAGGACTAGTATGAGCATCTAGAGGGGGGTGAATAGGTGATTAAAAATATTTTTATGAAATGTAACAGAATATATAGACTTTTATTGGATGTGAAACTAAGAGATTGAAAAGCAATAATTGATGTATGAGAAAGCGATGTAAAGTAAAAAGGATTAGGGATAGAGAATCAAGACTCCAGATTTATAGTGGTTTGGCTTAGACCAAACCTACGTCCACTCTCCCGCACGAACAGCCCACTGGCTAGATTTCACTAAGAATCAAAAAGAGAATTTACAGTCTCACGCCCTTGATTCCACAGTGTAGAGATTCTACTATACTTCCTCAAGATCTCACCACACTTCAGTCTCTTTTTTTATTACAAGTATAGCTCGAAGAATAAGATCGCAAAATAACAAAGAGATTCAGACTTTGGAATTCTTCTATTTCGCCCTCTTGAACAACTTGAGCATCTCCCTTAAATACTTCTTCATGCCTTCATTACCGTTGGCACATTCCAAAGAAGTTCTTCCAATCAACCAGTTGGACAAAATCAATTTAGAGAGATCTCGAGCTCTTCAAGGAAAATGACGATAGCCCATCAATCCTGCTCGCCCATACAATCAGGATCTTGGTTTCCATAAGTAGAATCTTCCAAGTATAAATTGCGGATCTAGAAAATCTAGATTATTCGAATATTAATAGAAGATCTTGAAGTGCTAAATTCAGTCGTGAGATATTCCTTAACCGTTGGAGTCAAAACCATACTAGATATAATCAGAATAGAAGTTTAACTTTGCCGGTCTAGAAACTGTCTATGAGAGCAGACTTTGAAACTTGAGTTTGGAGGTCTTCAGACTTTGCCAGTAGAGTCTGCAAGTCTTCAGACTACACTGATGGAAATGTTTTGTTGACTTCAAAATACCTTAAGAGGATTTTTCTAACAAGAGCAACACCAAACCACCTTACTTTGATGGAAAAGAATATAACGTATGGAAGAACAAGATGAAAGCTTTCCTCAGATCAAAAGATCCTCTTGAATGGGATGTAGTGGAAAAATGAGTTATTCCAACAATAACTTCAACTTCAGAAAGAGGAAAGGAAGTGACGGATGCAAGAGAATTGACAAAAGAAGATATAACCAAAAGACAAGCTCTCGACGCAAAAGCTATTTATTCTTTATACTGTGCTTTATCTCCTAATGAGTATAACAGAATTTCATCATGTGAAATAGCAAAAGAAGTTTGGGACAGGTTACATGTTACTTATGAAGGAACTGATCGAGTCAAAGAGACAAAGATCAATATTCTTCTTGGGCAATATGAAGCTTTCAAGATGAAGCCAAGAGAAACCATTATTGATATATTTAGCCATTTTACATAAATTGTAAATGGTCTCGCATATCATGGGCAACCTATCTCAGAACAAATGAAAGTCAACAAGTTGCTACGAGGACTTTCTAAAGATTGGAATCACATCAAGACTTCCATTAGAGAAACTCAAAGGATTGCGCCTTTATCTGTCGATGAACTAGTGCACACACTTCAGTCTTACGAAGTGGAGCAAATCAATGAAGATGAAGGACCAGAAGGTAAAAAATCAATTGCTTTAAAGTCTAATGATGATTCTGATGTTACAGATACCGAAGACAATCTGGATAATGATGAATTGGCACTCATGATAAGGAAATTCAGAAAGTTGAACAAAAATGGAAGAAAGTACAACTAGAGGAAGTAGTATCCTTAAAGATCTTAGAATAAAGCAACATAAGATAATGAGTTCAACAAGAAAGTGGTTTACTTCGAATGCAAAAAGAAAGGACACATCAGACCCAATTGTCCTCTACTGAAGAAAAAGAAAGGAAATACAGAGAAACTCAAGAAAGCTCTCAAAGCAGAGACTTGAAGCGACACAGAATGTGAAGAGAGTGATGAAGAGTATGCCAACATTTGTCTGATGGCGAACTTAGAATCAGACTCAGACTCTGAGACAGACTCAAATTCAGATTCTGATAAGGAAATTGAGGTAAGTAACTTTAAAATTCCCATTAAGGTTTCAAAGTACATTGATGAACTTTGTCTTAGCCTAAAGGTATCTCTTAAAAGGACTTCTGAACTTAAAAAAGGAAAATTTAGTACTAAGACAATAGGAAACTTCTCTGAAAGAAGAATTTGAGAATCTGTACAACAAGTTTAAAAATTCAAAAGAATATGAAGAGTTTCTTTCAAAAGAAAACATTCTCTTGAAAAAGGATATTACAGATATTTCAAAAAGGTTTTCAAATGGATCTGAAAAATTTGATAAAATTCTTTCAATTCAAAGACCTTATTTTCATAAATGGGTTTGGGAATGACACCAGAAATCGTTAATTTAATTGATTTTCCAAAGGTAAAAGAAAGAATTAAACAAAGACCTGCTAAAGCTTTTTATAGAAATCATTTTTAAAAAGTTTTTGTAAAATTTATTGGTCGAAGTGCTCTTAAATTTTCAAAGTGTAACAGCTTGGAACATTTTGAGAAGGATTGTCCTAAAGTTTGGAAACCTGTTAAGAGAAACTGGGCAAAGACTACTTTTGGAACTAACTCCCTTGGACCCAAGAAAGTGTGGGTACCAAAGAAAACTTGAAATTTTTGCATAATTGCAGGTCACTATCAAGAAAAAGATTAAGTGGTACTTGGATAGTGGCTGCTTGAGACATATGACAGGAGATTCAAATTACTTCATAAAGCCTACCTAAATAGATGGTGGAAGAGTTTCCTTTAGAGGAAATGGCAAAGGAAGAATCACTGGTCTTAGAACTGTCAAGATTGAGAGTCTAACAATCAACAATGTTTCCTTGGTGGAAGGCTTAAACTACAATCTTCTAAGTATAAGCCAACTGTGTGACACTGGTTTCAAAATCAACTTTCAAGAAGGCACATGTTCAGGAATTAGTAAGGATTTGTCTCAATCCTTTACTAGTCGAAGGCATGGAAACATCTATTTGCTTGATATCAAATCAAAAAGCTCTCAGTGTCTAATCTCCATTCAAGATGAAGAGAATCTATGGCATAGAAAACTTGGCCATGTCAGTATGAATCAGATAGCCAAGATCTCTTCCAAAAAGCTTGTTCGTGGATTGCCCAACCTAAGATTTCAAAAGACATAATTATGTACACCATGTATTCTGGGCAAACAGGTAAGAAATTCCTTTAAACCTATAAATCAAGTTTCAATTGATCATGTTTTGCAGCTTCTGCATATGGATCTCTTTGGACCAACTAGAACACAAAGTATTGGTGGGAAGAAATACCGCTTGGTAATTGTAGATGACTATTCTTGCTATACTTGGGTGTTCTTCTTATCAAGTAAGTCTGAAGCTTTCTCTCACTTCTCAAAATTTGCTAAGAGAATTCAAAATGAGAAAGGATACTCTATGACAAGCATTCGGACAAACTATGGAGGTGAGTTCGAAAATCAAGACTTTGCAAATTTCTGTGATGAATGTGGTTTAAAGCATGTATTTTCTTCGCCATACACTCCAGAACAAAATGGAATAGTGGAAAGAAAAAATAGATCTTTGCAAGAAATGACAAGAACTCTTTTAATAGAAAGTAACATTTCATCTCGTTTTTGGGCCAAAGCTGTGTTTACAGCATGTTATATCATTAATAGAGTATTCCTAAGGCCTATTCTGGAGAAAACTCCTTATAAGTTGTTCAATAGAAAAAAGCCAATTGTGTTATATTTTCATGTGTTTGGCTGCAAATATTTTATCTTGAAAAATGCAAATGATCATGTTGGTAAGTTTGAAGAAAAGTCAGATGAAGGAATCTTCCTTGGATATTCAACAACCAACAAAGCCTACAGAGTATTCAACAAGAAATCTCAATCTGTGGAAGAGTCAATGAATGTCAAATTCCAAGACTTTACACAAAATCAATTGGTTCCGACTCAACCTGAAGAATTTGAGCTCAATACAGACTCTACAAATTCCAATTCCTCTAGAGTAGCTCATACTATAGAAGGTCAACAACGAACGAATCTTGAAGACTTAAATGAAGAAAAAGATGAACAAATTGTCCGACCTACCAGCAATTGGAAACACAAATCTAGTTATCCTAAAGAACTCATCATTGGTAACATTGATGAAGGAATGCGTACAAGATCCAAAAGGCATGAAGAGTCTAGTGCTGTCGCTCTTATTTCTGAAATAGAACCCAAAAGCATAGATGAAGCTTTATCAAATGAAAGCTGGATTGAAGCTATGCAGGAAGAACTCAGACAGTTCAGCATCAACGATACTTGGGAATTAACTCCTAAACCAAAAGGTAAATCTATTATCTGTGCTAAATGGGTTTTCAGGAACAAGATGGACGAAAAAGGGAAAATCATAAGGAACAAAGCAAGGCTCGTGGCCAAAGGATACACGCAAGAAGAAAGAATAGACTATGATGAGACTTATGCACCAGTGGCAAGGTTAGAAGCAATTAGTTTATTACTTACTTTTGCTTGCTATAAAAATTTCAGGCCGTTTCAAATGGACGCCAAAAGTGCATTCTTGAATGGATTCATTCAAGAGGAAGTTCATGTGGAACAACCGCTTGGTTTTAAAGACTCAAGAAGATCAGACTATGTATTCAGACTGAAGAAAGCTCTATATGGATTAAAGCAAGCACCTCGAGCTTGGTATGAAAGGTTAAGCAAATTCCTAATCCAGAGTGGTTTTGTGAAAGGTAAAATAGACACTACTCTCTTTACTAAAAGAGAAGGTAAAAATTTTCTACTTGTTCAAATATATGTTGATGACATTGTTTTTGGATCTACTAATGAAAATCTGTGTAAGAAATTTTCTAAGTCTATGCAGGAAGAATTCGAGATGAGCATGATGGGCGAACCATCTTTCTTTCTTGGTCTATAAGTGAAACAACTGAAGGAAGGAATCTTTATTCATCAAGAAAAATATGCTAAGGAACTTGTTAAGAAATTCGATTCGGAGAACTACAAGAAAACTGATGTACCAATGTCAAGTTCCTCGAAGCTGGATAAGGATGAAGGAGGAAAGAAAGTTGATCAGAAGCGATACAGAAGTATGATTGGATCACTTCTCTATCTTACTGCTTCTAGACCTGACATTTTGTTTAATGTTTGTATGTGTACGATATTTCAATCAAATCCCAGAGAGTCTCATCTGAGTGCTGCAAAACGCATCATCAAATATGTTGCAACAACTTCGTCGATGGGTCTATGTATCCAAAAAGGGGAGACTTTACTCTTCTTGGATACTCAGATGCAGATCTTGCTGGATGTAGAGTTGATAGAAAAAACACCTCAGGCACTTGTCAACTACTTGGAAACAGGACGGTATCCTAGTTCTCTAGAAAGCAAAGTACGGTTGCTCTTTCAACAGCAGAAGCAGAATATGTAGCTCTTGAAAGCCGTTGTTATCAAATCCTATGGATAAAACAACAGTTAAGAGACTTTGGAATTGAAGACTCATGCACTGAGATTAAATGTGATAACACAAGCGCAATCAACCTCACCAAAAATCCAGTACTTCATTCAAGAGCAAAACATATAGAGATTTGACATCACTTTATAAGAGATGATGTTCAAAATGGAGAGATACCGATTCAATTTATCGATTCAAAAAATCAACTGGCGAACATTTTTACAAAACCTCTGGAGAAAAGTCAATTTGAGTCTATTCGGTACAAGCTTAATGTTATAAAGTCTGAAGAAGCTCAGACTCAAAGATAAAGATACCCAAAAGACGCTCAGACCCAGATGATCTTGGATCACGACTGTAAGTTGATTTAATTTATCTTTAGAAATGTAAGCCTATATATCTGTAATTGATTGTCTTTATCTTTCTAAATTTTCTTTGAAAAAGAAGTTATTTTTTATAGTAGTTATTTGTTTTCAAAAAGGTAGTTATTTTTTGAAAAGACAATTTTTTTATTGTGACGATTTGTATTCCCCTGATTCAATTGCCTTACATATACTGTTCTTCTTCTTCTTCTTCTTACTTGCAAACCCTAAAAGCGCGGAACTCCATTTTCTCACTTTTACTCTCTACTTTAATCCTCAAAGTTTTCATCTTTCTCGCGAATCGAGCTTGGAAATCCTCAAAGACTGTGACAATGTCTTTCCAAAGAAAGTCTTCAAGGATCGCAAACAGGGGACCACAACATATGGGTGAGGGTCCTACGCATTTTGACCTTACTGAGCAAGAAGATTCTCTAAGGGAACAGCAGAGCCCATAACATTCTCAACTGTGTCAATCTCCTCAGGCTAGACCTCAGAATGTTTAGTAACGAACGGAGGAAGTTATCGAAGAAGCTGAACCTGTAAGAACTCAAAAGCTTGCCTTTAATTTCAAACTTTATTCAGCTTTAAAGGATGGAGGCTCTCCAATGACTATTATCGATGAATTTCTGAAAGAGAAGGGTTACAGAAATGAAACCCACTTTTTGCAAACAATGGAACGTTTGGGAATTGCTCCTGCTGGCTCTGTAGATAGGGCCTTTGTAAATTTCCCAAGTGATCCTCGTGTCGGAGGAGTTAGTCAGCCTTATAACAATGATGCTGAAAAACTGTTTACTATTTCAAGCCGAGAATGGGTATTGCTGCAGATGTACGTCAACCAAGTTCAGATCTGTTTCATTTTGAAGAACATAAGCAGATTTATTCTAAGTTATTGAAACAAGGAGTGATGAATCCAATGAGTGTGGATTTTGATTTTCTTGACTCCTTGAATGTGAAGTTGCGAGAGAAGTTCACTTTACTTCAGCTTGAACGTTTTTGTTCTGATTCGACAGTAGCCCATCCATAACTCATTGCTTATTTTTACTCAAATCTAAGCTTTCTGGATGCGAACAGTTTCTCATTCAATGTTAAAGATAAGGACTTTGTTGTGGATATGGACATATTGGCTGATGTGATTGGAGTTGAGAGAGGTTCATTTCAATCAATTAGTGTATCTATTGGCCGTGCGACAGTGGAGCTTGTCCAAGATGGAATGGTAGAAGGACGGATTTCTTATTCAAGGATGAATGCTTCAAATATCTTGCTTCACAAAATTGTGATCAATTGTCTTAGACCCAAGTCCACATCGAAGACTGATGTCTCCAATTCAGAAGCAACACTGATGTACGTCATCAATGCTGGTAAAAAATTCTCTCTGCCACATACTATCATGTTTGACATGTATAGATCGATAATGAAAGACAAGGGTCAGCTTTCCTACTCAGCACTTGTTACAAAGCTTTTCAGACATTTCAACATCTAGCCTCCAAGAATTCTGTGTGTTCAATCATGTGAACAAATGGTGATATGGCTGAAGATGGTTTCTAAAATGCGTCTAAAGAGCTGAACAAGGCTCTGGAGAAGTTCAAAGAGAAGACTCCTCAACAAATTCGTCAATACTTTGTTGCTGCAAAACAAAAAGGAAAGGAGCAAGTGACAGCTCCAACTAAAAAGAGAAGAGTAATCATCTTGTAGGACGAAGAAGATGATGATGATGATGTTACCATCTCTACTCTTGCTTTGAGAAATTTGCAGCGTTCTGTTTCAGAAACAGAGTTTAGACAAAGACCAAAAGAGACCGAGGAAAGGAGTGAAGAGAGGGAAACAAGGAGGAAGGAGACAGAGGAAAAAGAAGACGAAAATAAGGAGAATCAAGGAGAACAAGATCGTCCTGTCACTGCAGAGGAAGTTGAGCAGGAAGAGTACTTTTCTCCACCTGAAGGCACAAACACAAGGGGAGCTGCAGAGAAAAGAGGTACTCATTCTCTTGCTTTCACTAGTGATGACATTAGTCGTTCTCCTGCCAATCTAGAAGATGTGTATGCCTTTCACTTTCCTGAAGAAGGTCATGAGGTATCTTCTCCGAATTTGGATGTGCTTTTATCTGACCATGCCGAGGCAAGCACTCAAACAGACAACTCCGCAAACTTTTGAAGACTGGTTGAAATTCTCATGGAGTTGAAAGGTCAGATTTATGCCTTGAGCTGCGAATTTCAGAACATGCAGAATGCTTATAAAGCCTCTTCAGAATCGTTGATTAATCAAGTTCAAGCTCTTAATCTTCAAATTCAAGCAATTGTTAAGGGTGAAGATTTAGCTCATCTGAAGGAGGATCTGAGGAAGCCGGAGGAAATAGTCAAGTCAATGGAAGATTTCCAGCTTATTCACGTTCCCAAATCATCTTAATTCATTTTAAATCAATTCTTGTTTTGTCTCTACATTTTTAATGTTGACAAAAAGGGGGAGAGATTTGCAGATTTGTTTTGTTCTGTTTGAACAGACTTTGAACAGACTTATTTCTCTGACTTTAAACTCTTATTTGGTGTGCTATGACTTTTGAATTGCAGATTATGTTTGTTTATGTGATTGCTTTATAGTATCCTAAGCATACCTGATACGATATTGGTATGAGATGGTTGTTTGTACAGGACTAACCAATTTCTTGTGGATGCAGATTTGATACTATCTTCAACTCATCTATTGTTTATGAGATATCGTATTCTTGCTTGCTTGAGTATTGTTTTGTAGGTCAAATTTTTCAAAATTTGTAGGAAAGTTTTGTCACCATAAAAAAGGGAGAGATTGTTGGAGAAAACTTCCTTATATATTTCGATGTTGACAAAATGTTTCCATCAGTCTAGTCTGAAGACTTGAAGACTCTATCGTCAAAGTCTGAAGACCGTCAGATTCAAGAGTTAAAGTCTGCCCTCATTGACAGTATCTAGACCGTTGAAGAAGATCTATCAAGTATCAAGGATTTATTTGAAGATTTATTTCAAGTGGTTAAAGAAGTCCCTTATGGCTGGAGATAGCATTTAAAGATCTTCTTATTCGTTTTTATCTTGACTCGAATAAGTTAGATTGATTGATTGACAAGGTATACTTGGAAGGTTCTGCTTATGGAAACTTAGATCTTGATTGTATGAGCGAGCAAAATTGACGGGCTATCATCTCTTTCCTTAAGTAACTCGAAGATCTCCTTAATTGATTCCGTCCAACGGTTTGATGGAAGAACTCCTTTGGAAAGTGCCAACGGGTATGAAGCCATGGAGGAGTATAAAAAGGGGAAGCTCTAGTTATTCAAGAGAGTGCGTGATAGATAAATTCCAAAGTCTGAAGTTCTTTGTTCTTTGTTGATTCAACTGTTGAGTGAAACTTGTATTCAAAATAGAGATTAAATACTTGTGAGACCTTGAGGAAGTGTAGCTGAGTTTCTACACTGTGGAATCAAGGACGTGATACTGTAACAACTCTTTTGATTCATAGTAAAATCCAGCCGGTGGATTGTCAGTGCGGGAGAGTGGACGTAGGCTTGGAATAAGTCGAACCACTATAAATTCTGTGTTCATCTTCTCTAATTCTTGAACTTCCTATTTACGCTTTCGTGTTATTCATAGCTGAATCTTATTTTATTATCCATCAATCATATTCTTCTAAGTCCTGCGAAAAAGTTTCTTAAACACCTATTCACCCCCTCTAGGTGTTTGTATTAGCTTTATCACCAAAAACTAGAACTAGTTCCAACAATCTGAACTTATTACGAAACTGCTTGCCCTTAGAAGATGGTCCTTCAACAAGAGACAAATTCAGGTGGTCCCTTGCCGATTTATTGTGCAAGTCTTGCGATTTCGATTCGAGAGACGCTGCGAAGTAGACTGAAATGGTGGATTTAGGGGAGACTATGGTGTCTATCAGGCTAGGGAAATTAGGAACGTGGAGATGGTTCTACATGGGGGTCTTATGAGTACGTGACAGATGAATCTTCCACATCGCTAGTAGTGATCAGGACCCCATTGAAGAAGCAGCCGAGCAGGAAACCCACCCTACCACCGAGACCCGGTGTGTAGTTGTGAATCAGGCGACAAAAAGCGGTGAATTTGGCGACAGTAGTTGGGATACTAGTATTGGAAGGAGCAAAAGAGAAGGCTTTTCGATATCGAGAATCTGGGCGAGGGGAAAGAAGGAGAAGCCAAATTCAAGGGGAGAGGCGTCGGCCCAGGAAACATGAAGCTTCTCTTCAAATTCCAAATAACTGGGCCTTTACGAGCAGAGAGGCCGAAGACAAGCGGAACAGAGACAATTATAGTAGAGCTTGGATGGAACTCGAATTTGGTCGCTCGGAAAATTTAGGGAGCGAGCTCTAGTGTGATTAGGATGGTAAGAGGATAAGTTTGGGTTCTCGAACAAATCTCCTTTCTTTCTTTCACTAGGACTCGAAGTGCAAAGAAGCAAGGTTGTGCATTCATCTTCCTCACCCCAAGTCTAGTCCTTTCTTCGAATTCTAGAAACAAGATTAATTTCTTCGTGCAGTTCAACTCATTTTTACTGGAAGGAACTCCAGCTACTGGATTGAGATTATTCAGGGTTTCTGGAATTTTAATCTGGTCCATAGCCAGAGTATCATTTCTTGCCATGCTCGTGTGATGCATCATATCGTTCAAGGAAATTGCAAAATCATTGAGACGTACCATGTTCATTGAGCTTCAGACACGTAGATTTTGAGGTCTTTGACCTTGGCCCTTCCCTGATGATTACTAATTATGGTGTGTGCGTGGATCACATTAGTTGTTCGAATTATGTGAAAGATGGTAACCAGACAGGAAAAGTTATTGTGAGGATTTCAATGTAGAAAAGATTCTAGGCACCTAAGTCAGGAAAAGATTCTAGGACTCTGCTTTGGTTTCTTGCGCTCGGAGTGCCACAAAGCAAGGCTGTGCATTCATCTTCCTCGCCCCAGGTCTAATCCTTTCTTCGAATTTCAGAAACAAGATAAATTTCTTCGTGCAGTTCAACTCTTTTTGACTGGCAAGGTGGAAAGCTCTAGCTGCTGCAGTGAGATTATTTAGGGTTTTTGGAAACTTGATCCGGTCCATAGCCATAGTATCATTGCTTGCTACGTTCATGTAATGTATCATATCCTTCAAGGAAATTGCAAAATTAATCAAGAGGTACTGTGTTCATCGAGCCTCAGTCAACAATAATTGAAGTCTTTGATCTTGTCCCTTTCCTGATGAAATACTAATTATGGTGTTTGCATGGATCACTTTAGTTGTTTGATTTACATGAAAGATGGTACACAGACAACAGGAAATGATATTGCAGGGATTTGAATGTGGAAAAGTTCTAGGAACCTAAAATCAGGAAAACGCAAGAAAATTATTCACCTACTCCATGTATGAGGGTCGTTTGACCAAAAAAAAAATAAAATGTATGAGGGTCGATTATTCATTGCTAGGCCATGGAGTTAATGACCAAATGCCTGCAACTTTTTCTTCATCATTTAGAGCAAGAGGCATGTTAGGAGCTGTTGGAGATGCGGCATTTAATGGAGTCATACTGACTACGATTTGAATTAAGTTGCTGGCCTGAGCTGCTGGACATTAACGGCGGATGCTAATCATTTCACCTACGATTTTCGGAGAGTTTTTTATGTGGCTGTTGCTTCGCATCATGTGATCCGCTTGTAATAAGAAGCACGCTTCCCTGCCCTTTCACTTTCCTACATTTATTATCTCGATGCTGACTTCTTGTTGTTCAAAGACCGTTCCAAAACGCAGTGTTAATATCACACATAGATATTTTTATTCAAACCAGATCGGAGATCAGGCATCACGTTATTTAAGTAGTCTTCAAAGCCGGCATATACAAACCATAAAAGCCATAAAAAGCAGACAATATCTTCGTGATCGTCCCCGAACTTTATGTTCTTCCTTCAGGAAAAGGGTCTCGAGTTCCTTCCTAGGAGTAGTCCACCCAGACACTGCCGGCGTCAATGTTGGCGATACTGTTGAAGGCATCCAGGGAGAGGTTGAGGTCGCACGGTTGCGGGCAGTAGTCCACGACCTTGACCGTGATGACGCCGTCCTTGCAAGGTTTCGGAAAGCCGTTAGCAGAGCGGGTGCATCTGACCGTCAGCATCCGTCCGCAGGCCTTCCCCTTGTCCCACAATTCGTCCCCCACTCCCGTGATCATCAATCCGCTGTTGTTAATATCGAACCCTGCACAAGCCCCAGCTGCCAAAAAAAAAAAAAAAAAAAAAACAAAGAAAAGGACGCGACATTTGAGAAGCTACGACGCCTATTTTTTTCAACGGAATTGGAAGAGGAAATGCAATTCACTGAGAAACCCTTTCGCATTTCATTGATGTCGACTCCAGAAAAATGTGAGGTGAAATTACAGAACACTCACGATAAGGTATCGTGTGCCAATACGCAAGGCCCGGCTTGGCCGATGCAGCAGAGAGCAAGGATAAAGCCATGGCCAACATCACCCACACCTGCAATTTCTCTTCCATTTTCGTTTCCTTGTTATTGGACATCTCCACTACCAAGCATACGTATATATATGTGTGTGTGACATCCCCACTACGTCATGGCTAACATAGCGCGGTTATCTTATTCGTTCCACTTTTTCTTAAGCATGCGGAAGTGTAAGGAATTAGTTATCTTATTTGTTTCGCTTTTTCTTAAGCATGCGGAAGCGTAAGGGACTAAAGTAATCCATCATGCGCGTTGACTTTTACAGAGGGAATAACCTCATTTCTCATTTATTTATATATATGTCAGTCAACAACGGAAAATTGTCCAAAAAGTCCTAAACCTATTGAACTTTTGCCAATTTAATTCTAAACCTTTTAACTTTGCAAATTCAGTCCTAAACCTTTTCACTTTTTGTTGATTCAGTCCATTCGGCCAATTTTGGCTAGAAAATGCCGACGTGGACACCAGCGGTGCCACGTAGGACTGTCGACATTGATGTAGATAATTTTTAATAATATCTTAATATTTTTTTGAATTTTTATTTTTATTTTTTTCTGTTTTTTCCCTCTCTTTTTTTTTTTCTTTTTTTTTTTTTTTGGCTTTCTTTGCCTTTTTCGGTAGCCGGACACCGGCTACAGCCAGTCGGCTGGCCTCACCAGCCACAAGCGAGGCTCGGCAAGGGTCGCCACAGGCGAGGCCGACTTGCGCCTAGGCTAGGGCGAGGGCCAACCTCACAAAATGGGAAGCCCTCGCTGGGGCTCGCCCTCGCTTAGGAGAGTGTTGGCCTCACCCAAATTAGATTTGGCGAGGCTAGCACTCGCCCAGGCCAGGGCGGCCTCGCCCGGTGTCAGCCGACCCTTGCCTAGGCTAAGGTGGCCTCGCATGGCGTTGGCCGACCAAGGGTTAGGGTCGGCCTCGCCAGATTTGGTCTAGGCAAGGCCGACACTCGCATGGGAGAGGTTGACCCCCAGCAAGGGCTCCCCTCGCCAGATCTGGTGAGGCCGGCCCTCGCCTAGGCCAAGGTGGCCTTGCTCGGCGAGGCTGCCCTTGCCTGGGCACAGGTTGGCCTCACCCAGGCGACCCTTGCCAGGCCACGCTTGGGCAAAAGCTCCCCTCACTAGGGCTCCTCCTCGCCCGGCTAGGCCTCGCCTGTGGCGGGCGAGGCCAGTCGGCTGGCTGTGGCCGGCCATCGTCTGTGGCGGGCGATGCTAGCCAGCTGGCTGTGGCGGGCCATTGCCTGTGGCCAATGGCCACCAAAAAAGGCAAAGAAAGGCAAAAAGAAAAGGAAAAAAAAGGGGAAAAGCCAGAAAATAATAATAATAATTCAAAAAAATTCAAAAAAATAGTAAAATATTATTAAAAATTGTCCACTTCAGCATTGGCAGTCCGACGTGGCATCACCAGCATACATGTTAGCATTTTCTGGCCAAAATTGGCCAAATGGATTGAATCGGCAAGAAGTGAAAAGATTTATGACTGAATTGGCAAAGTTAAAAGGTTTATGACTGAATTGGCAAAAGTGCAATAGGTTTAGGACTTTTTGGACAATTTTTCTTGGGCGACAAGTTGGGTACACTGGAGAATTCAAAAAGGTTAGTACTACTAACTACACTCAGCCGTAAGTCAATTATCCCATCCCAACCTAACTGTACACGTGGTCGCCTAACCCTAACCCCCTGGCTCTGTTAAAAATCTTCCATGTCCTAGAAATCCAACCATCCTCCTACCTCCCTTCTATGTGATAGGGTTGCCTCCGTTTCTTGGTCCGTCGTCAAACAACAGGAGGGGACCCTTCGTACAACCGTTGATGTAGGCGTACATTCCAACAAACTCAAAAGTCGCAGGCCCCGTTGGAGCCCCTATATCCATAGTCAAACAAGACATGATTCGGATAAAAACCATATCTAGGAAACCAGAATCTATAAACTCGTCCTCATACCAAGGGAACTCGATCGAACCTCTGTAATGGACCATAGCAGAGGCAAGCGGGATTGTCATTTCTATTGATTTGAAAAGATAAAGTCACCAATTAGTGAGCCTAAACTCATCAAGCAAAAGGTCCACCGGTTTATAATATATAAATCAATCACCATACTGATAATGAAAGTCTCAATATAAAACATAGAAAATCATGAACTTACCTGAGAACCTTTCAAAATAAAACAACAGACCAATAGAAGTAGTAGTTTTTCCCAACAAGTAATCAATAGCTCAATTTAAAGGTATCCGGGTTATAATCGATAGGAACTCCTGCTGCCATCATCATCCAGGTACCTTCCCGAGCATCTCGCACGCATCTAGCATCGTGAGGATATCTGGGGTGTGACACCCCAGGCACGCATCCTAATTAACGCTATCTTAATAGCCATTAATTCTTCTTTAACGCAGAAGCACATAAATATAAATTATGCAAACATGTACAATCAGCAACATAACAGGTTAAAGTCAGTTTCCATTCATTGGCTCAATTATTTAATTACATGTACGGCATATAGACAAAAACAACTCTAATCCTAAACTTGGGGTATCCAAAAAGAGATCTACACTTTACTAGCGACACTTTACTAGTGACACCTACACGTGCCACTCCATCCATCACCCACCATGCGACTAAACTCAAAAAGTGGTTGTTGTGGAAATCGTCACCTTGGAAACTAACTCGCCTAACTCACTACCGTCACACATCATTTCCATCCATCGCTATTCTACTCCTCGTCGAGGTCGTTGTACTTAGATGGCCCACTACTGTTGTCATTTTCAGAGTCACTGCTATCATTTTCGCTCTAGAACTTGAGAGGTCTCTTCAATTCATTGCCCTCTCGTATAAACCATGCAACAAAACGGTATAGTATCAACTAACTACAGCCTATATCTACCTAGACAGTAGACATTTGACGAACGTACATGCTTTCAAACTCTGGAAACATAACGTCCTCTGATATACTTTCAAAATATCATGGTTGTCCATGTTAAGCTAAAGGACGGACGTCCATCATTCTTAATTATTTGAAAAATGATAATACAACAAGAGTAAGCCAAAACTTAGCAAAAAATAAGAAAGACTAATAAATCAATCCATCTAATGCACTCTTGATTCCTAGGACTCACCTACAGTGATTCTATACTGCAATTCGCAAATATTCAGTATCTATAATGCACTTACAAGTACGTGGAGCACACAAAATGCAATAACACTCGACACACGTTCCATCTCACACATATCACACCATTTGGTCCACTCTCATCTTACAGTTTCAACCGATGGCAAGTCAGTACTATGCGGGTCACTTCTGGCATATCACATAGCTAGACTTTTGGGGAACCTTGTTACCCTCAGGCTTTCCACTTTGGGGCATCTAGGGAACACGCAACATCCTCGGAAACCCTCCCATCATCCATTCTGGGCCGTCATCGGAGAACGTTTGGGGAACTCTATTACCCCCTAGACTTCGGGTACTAGGGAACCTGTTACCCCCCAAGTAACCCAATCATATCACCATGGGTTGCCATCCGTAGCCTTATACTTATCCATCATCACACACGGCATACATATGATGTGGCATTGCATTTCATAAATTTCGTGCATAGATTATAACATGCAACTATTGCAACACTTAATACTTCATGCTCACTCAACAGTTGGAAATTACAGAGTTTGCCATTATATTCAATAATTCGAAAACATCACCAATGACATCACATCATAGTGAATCATGTATTGTTGAAAATCTTAGAGTGTGTAGAGTGTGCCAATTAACTTTTCAGAAGAAATCATTTCAAGATTCCCACGTCTTCCCTTCATAAAAGCCTCATCTTTAAAATCGGTCGGAAAGGGGCAGTTTTGTCTGATCTTGGAAATCACTCCGATTAAAATAGTAAATGACCTTAAAAAATTCTAATTTTTGGATATGTTACAGAAAAGACATTGAAAAAGATTTCTCATGGAGAACATCAGGTCAAAATCGACATGAAACCATGACTTTGTTTTTCTTGAACTTGGAGCAAAACAGAGCCTCAAAACAGAATGGATAAACTTTTGGAAATTAGTTTCCACGGAATTCACGTCACCTTCAAAAATTCACAAATTTTGATATGTTGTAGAAAAAATAATTTAGAAAATTTTGTGAAGAAAACTCATCAATATTCTTACTAGAAAAATCCATAGAAAATCAAGAAGCAGTGAGGGTCACCATCTTGGTGGTACTAGACAGTGGGACACCAGAAAGGAATATGACCATTTGGCCATCCAAATTAACTCATAAAAATCTGAAATTTAACTATGTTAAGCTTTAGATTTTAAAAACAACTCTTCAAGAAGAAGGAAATTTCTTGAGATCTAGTCTAGAAAAGTTGCAGAAAAAATAAAATGACAGAAGGGTACCATGTGCACACAATTTTCTAAGCTTAATCCAAGTACACGAATCCGGTCCTATTGTCACCTCATCAACTTCCACTCATCAAGACATCACACAACAAGATAAAATAGCCATGCAAGAATTCATCTTAGCTTCGTCTCACAATCACAAGCCATCAATGACACCTTCAAAGCACAAACTTAACATCTACCTTATTTTCTCAACCATCCATGGCCGGATCAACCACATGCAAGTGTCACAGTCTGTGAATCCTCCCGTACTCGTGACACTTGTGAGTGGTGCTTGGGGTTATCGAGTAAAGAGTGAGGATGCAGAGGGGACGAACACAATTGGTCCGTGGGAGTGGCGTCAGGATGGTTGATGCTAAGAGTTCTAGGGTAGAAAGATTATATTACTTAGAAGCTTTGAATGCGAGGTTGGCCTCCCATGCACAAACTGGTCAGAAGTTGATGTCACTCTCTTGATGAGGCCATGGTAGGTCGAAACTAGTTGTTGAGCCTAAAGAGATCTGTTATCTTACTCGATGGACTAGACGCTTGAGCTAAGCTCGGCATAGTACGACCTCGCTAAGCTCGACGTAGTACGACCTCATATAAAGAAGATATCCGCCGTATTGTTCATTGGAACAACTATAGAAGGAAGGCTGGTCTGATGAATTTCGCTTGTCAGGCACCGCATGGGTCGTTTCGTGGCCAATGAACTGTCGACCCTTGACAAATGGTATCAGAGCAAGAATCCTTCTAGTAAGTTGGTGAGTCGGAGAATCGGACTCCTTGCTCTAGTGTGGGTCAATTGGAAAGTACTAGTGGTCTACCTGGTCCTAAGGGTGAGCGCGGTTCCTGGGTAGAACCGAGAACCGAAGAACCGAACCGGAGGATCCGGTCCGGTTCCCGGTTCTAGGGAGGCCGGTTCTGGTTCCCGGTTCCCTTTTTCTGGGAACCGGAACCACTTAGGGTTCCTAAGTAAAAGCCCTCTTCAATCTTCACGCTTCAATTGTTTTACCCTTCTCCCGTTCTCTGCCCAACCCCAGTCCCCGACACCGCTCGCCTCATCCCTCTGCTGGATGCCGCTGGTCGCCGATCATCTCTCTTCCCTCCGCTGGACGTTGCTCGACCGCAGAAGCTCGCCCTCGACGCCGCTCGCCTCGTCTTGCCGTTGGTCGGCAGTCGCAGCTTGTCCTCTGCTGGACGCCGCTCGCCTCGTCCCGCCGCTCGCCGCTCGGCCTAGACGCTTGCCCTCAACGACGCTCGCCTCATCCCGCTGTTGGTAGTTGCTTGTCCCACTGCCAGAGACCGCTTGCCCCTAGACGCTCGCCCTCGACGCCGCTGGTTGCCGCTTGTCCCGTCTCGCCGCTAGATGGCACTTGTATCCCTACTGGACGGTGCTCGCCCCCCGGTGATGCCCTTGACGACGACGCCCCCTTGCTTCCCTCGATGCTGCTCACACCCCGCTCGCACCACTGCTGGACGATGCTCGCCCCTTCTGGACCCGCCCTTACAACTTGGGTAATCCCGTTCTCTTCTTTTATTGGAATGGGTTGTTGGTTGTTTCTATGCTTCTACTTCTACGGGTGCGAGTTTCTTTAAGAAATGAGTAGCAACGAGTAAGATTCAGGAGGCCACTTTAGCAGCCCATGTTGTTACATGATTGTGATCACTTATTTTTGTCAACTTAAGGTTGATTTTCTTTAATTTTGTGTTAACATAAAACAGGGGAGATGCTAGTAGGGCCAGCCAACATATTTGAAGATTTGTTCCTAGAATTTTAAAGAGGACAGTAAGCATTTGCAGGGAGAGTAGTTTCCCTAGGAGGATATGGTGAAAAGCTTAATATTGTAAGTCTAGAGCTTTCCCTAACATGCTCGGGTATTGCTTTTTTCACCTTTTCTGAATGATAACTCCTAACATGACATTTTCATAGGTGTCTTTTCTTTCATCAACTATTGCCATGCTTTATATCAAGGCTCATGTCTAATGATTTTTTCTTCAATGTCTTGTTCTCATTGTCAAATAACGTTAATAATTGCTTCCTTCATCTATTGCCCGATAATGGAACAAGTCTTTGGGTCTTGCAATTGATTCTAACTTTGATGGCTTGCATTAATTTAAGATCTGTTTCAAGAGTCGCAGTGGAATTGAACAATTGTTCTCCTTTTCTCTTCATCTTTTCTAGTGGAGAATATCTTATCATGTATGCTGTCTTCCTTTGAAGATTTGTCGCGTATTCAGATATAATTCTTGCATTTTTGCAGTTGTTAGCAAAGCAATTTCCTTCTTGCTTAATATGAGTAAAGAAAAGACTTCTCTCTTTCCATGATTTATGATCAATTTCCCCTTTACTTTTAGTTTTGTTTTATTATCTTATGATGTATGTATTTCACGAAAGGGCAGTTCTTTCCAATGAATGGAGACACAAGTTCACGACAGCCAAAAACAAGGGCAATTATGAAATGGTTGAGAGAGATTTGTTTCACAGCATTTGCTTCCTTGCATGGTAACTAAATTTAGCTTTTCTTTTTTTGTGCTAGATCCTGTCATGCTGGCAGGGCCTTTGATGACAACGCATGATTATATACTTGTTTATTGATGCATGATTTACACTTGTTTATCACCCCCACTCTGCCTCCCATGTGTAATGTGATTAAAATTTTAAATATGAAGAATCATTTGAACAATGAATGTAACAATGTGCATCCTCTTATAATTTCTCACGGTGCCCTAGTTGCAAATTATCCATGGGATGGAACGGAGGACAAGAGGTGATCATCTGACATTCCGATTAATATGGTGAATTCGTGGGCCACTTATCTTGATAATTTGCTTGATTTCCCAGCCTGCATGCAGAGCCTATTGTCACTTTGATCTGTGTTGTCCTGCATGTTATTTGCTAGATGTACTAGGCATTACTTTTTCATTGATCGGTTGTTCTTTCTCTATGTTCGTGAATTAAATCTCCAGCTAATATGTAGATCAAAGGTCTACTTTGATCTCCAGTTTGCAGCGTGTCCCAAACCTTTTATGTATTACTCCTATGTTAAGTTAAGTCATCCTTTCATAGTGACGAAAAAGTTGAAATCATTTAGTTTTAGAGGGACGGCAGAATATTGAAGGGTGCTGCACATTAATCGAAGTTTACACGTGATCTTTTATTGGCCTACTTGATTTGTTGTTTATAACTTTTCATAAATTACTGCAGTAATTATACTTTTGCTTTCATATCCTGTATTCTTAATGACTATTGGCAATCCTAAATTGCAGGAGACATTAGTTTGCCAGCCCTGATGATGAAGCCTTTCGGTTCATGGCAAGTATATATAGTCGCTCTCACTGTAACATGTCATTGAGTAAAGAATTTGAAGGAGGAATTACGAATGGACCAGCTTGGTATGACGGTTTTGAGGTAAATCTATTGTAGCTCATAATATAGGAAGTGCTGATCTTTTCAGTATTTTAATATAATTCCTTTGTGAAGTGAACCACTGGACTTTGCAAAAGAAAAATAGTTCACATTCTATAATATTAAACGCTTATGAGTATTATAGATTGTGTTCGCGTTGTATTCTCTTTGATGAATTACAGTTTTGTTTAATATTGCTGCATTCATTTCCATTTACCAAGAAAAAAAAAAAAGGAACCTGTTGGAACTTGGAACTGACCCCGGAACCTGTGACAGGGTAGGTTCCAGGTTCTTGGTTCTGACGGGTAGGTTCCAGGTTTCAAAAAATGAGGAACCTGTACTCGAGGGTAGGTTCCAGGTTCCAAGCAGAACCTGTGAGGAACCGGGAACCGCTCACCCCTACCTGGTCCTATGAGGGCAGATAGTGAATCGCCGGGGCAAAGGGCACTCGAACAAAGTGTGGCTCTCGACTAAGCTTCTAGGATGACAATGGGGGCACTAGGAAGATTCGGTTCCTCATTGAGCGGGTCAAGTTGGAGAAGACTGAATCCTCACAGAATGGGGATAACGTTCTTGGATCGATTGATGAATCTAAAGAGGAGGTCTACTACCAGGTTTTCAACAAGGAAAGAACCTCCATTTGGTTTGTTGAGGTCAAAATACTTAGTAGGCAAAAATAGTGCTACCAAAAGATGTAGTTGCCAAGAAATGCCACACTTGCCAAAGAAACCACGGGTGACCGAAAATGGCCCAAATAGCTGAGATCAAAAGAGGCTACCAATGGAGCAAAACCTGTTTTGTTGGGCAAGTGCGACCATTTGATGTGAGATCGTGAAAGTGGCCCATCAATGGTTAAGGGACGCAAGGAAGCGACAAAGTAGATCGCAACGAGGGCATTACGAAATTAAGTGGGGGAGAATGTTATGGTTCGTGAATCCTCCCGTACTCACAACACTTGTGAGTGGTGCTTGAGGTTATCGAGTGAAGAGTGAGGATACAGAGGGGATGAACACAACTGATCCGTGGGAGTGACGTCGGGACAGTTGGTCTAGGAGTTCTAGGATAGAAGGATTATATTACTTAGAAGCTTTGAAGGCGGGGTTAGCCTCCCGTGCATAAACTGGTCGGGAGTTGATGTTGCATTCTAGATGAAGCCATGGTAGGTTGAAACTAGTTGTTGAGACTAAACGGTTCGAGCTAAGCCGGGCGTGGTACGACCTTGTATAAAGAAGTTATCCGTCATATTAACAACTATAGAAGGAAAGTTGGCCTGGCGAGTTTTGCTTGGTAGGCGCCACATGGGTCATTTCGCGACAAGGGAACTATCGACCCATGACCCAAGACTCAAAGATTACTAGAAATCAACATGCACCACATAAAAATGACTCAAGCCTCCCTTATAAGCCTCGACCAAAGTCATTCATCAACAAATTATTGGCTTGGTCACTTGAACTCAAAGAAAAATGTCAAAACCAAAGAATCAACACATCAAGCACCACAACAACCTCCAACGTGACCTAAGCTAGCAAAACCAAGAGAAAGAGAGATCAAGAGGTTTAAGAATAAGTCTCATTTCCTTGCCTTAAGATCAAGCTTCACTTATAGTGAGAATTCGTGCAAGAAATGGCAAGAAAATGAGGAAGAGAGAGTTTGGTGATGGAGCAGCCGAGAGAGAGAGAGAGAGAGAGAGAGAGAGAGAGAGAGAGGAGATGGAGAGAACTCTTAGGCCAAAATGAAGAAAATGAGGAAGAGAGAGAGAGAGAGAGAGGACGTTGGTCATGCTTAAGAAAGAGAGAGAGTATTCATTTGGCTTGTTGAACACACTTGTTGCATGAAAATCCATTAGCTTGGTCACTATTCACCCGTGATTACATGCATTAAATCATCCAAGAGCAAAAGTGAAATTTTTTAGGCGAAGGTTAGGTAATAGGTAACCAGCCATCAGGTGATTAGGCTTAATAGTAATTCATTTGATCATAATTTAATCTTTCATTATATAATATAAAGTATCCTTTAGAGTATAATGGCCATATTAATCAAATTAACCATAAGATTCTAATTTAACACAAGAATATAGTCAAAACTATATTCTATAATTATCCAATGAATTTTCCTATATTCTTGGACTCAAATAGGTCGAATAAAAGGTGTCTCGAGATATTGATATCTCTACCTTGATCATTGCCGACCTTAATCCTTCCTTGAATTTTCGCCCTCCGCTAATTAAGCAAGTGAAAATTCAGGATATCACATGGGAGAACCGTGTTACACCCTTCCAGGCATCTGGAGGAACCCAATTACCCCTCTAGATATCTCTACTACAACTCGGGGCATCGTCATCCTAAGGACCGATGGTAATCCTAGTCACACATCCATACCATAATGCAATAATTCCAAAATTCAATTTAAAAAGCACGTCACCATTACTATTACCCAGGAACTCAAATGTGAAACTAATGAACCCTCAGTCATTTTATCCCTTAGATTGACATATTTCCACTTGTGCCTACATTAGACGAACTATAGAAAGAATTTCATACCCTAAACCTTAAACTAGCCTTATAAGGCGTTCTACACGCCTTTAGAAACAATAGTTGTTGTTTAGGTAAATGGATTTAAAAAATTATGAAACTTTAACATAAGATAGAAAGATCTAAAGGGACATTTTCTGTGCAGTACTCAAAGTCTGATTTAGCTCATACAATTCTAAATATTTTTTTAGTAAACCAGGCCAAAATAGTAGGAATTTCCCGAACACGATGGAGTAGGAAAATAAATGTTTTGCAAACTAAGTGAGATAAAAATAAATCATGGAAATTTTATATGTGATAGTATATAATGTACTCTACAATTTTGATGAAAGATGCATGTTAGAATTCTTGACCGAAAATTTTGTGGGAAATGAAAAATAGGAAGAGGTCCATTCAGTAGCCTTAAAAATAGATTCCAGGCTCTATGATTTTTCAAATATATTTTTGTCATATGAAGTCTGAAAAATCTGAAATTAAAGTATGTTGTGAAACAGTCAATAAGGTATGACTTTCGTGAAGGATGCCCCATGAACAAAATCGAGGGTCGGAATAAAACCGAACCTGTCATGATATTTTGACTCAACCCTTCGGTACCTTCAGCCCAAGTATGTATGCCGATTTCACATACCACCTTCCCATAACTCATATACACATCCACGACTAAAGTTTCAAACTTTCAAACTTATAACTTTATCCGAAACCTGCGACTAGGTGCTAACGCCTCTAGAACACTAGATTCAACAGATTTTTGAGGAAACTCTTTTTGTCACATGACAAACCATTGATATAAGATAGAATGGAGAATATCCACTTGCCACGGGTCCTAGAGGATTGTGGTGGCGACTCAGCGGCTCCCGGAATCCCAGCTGCTATGGTCCGAACTGAGGCGACAGCAAGAAGATGGCGATGAAGGTCATCGGCCAAGCTACGGGCGAAGATGGCTATGTTTGCAGCATTGCAGGTGAAGAGAGTATTCGGCTTTCACAGAATAAGGGGCAGTGGCCACGTGAAATGAGGATGAACGAGCGAGCTGCGGTTTCGGGGATGCGGCAATGGTCTTCCACAGACCACCGCTATTGACTTTGGGCGGTTCGTTGGATACTGGCGACAAGAGAGAAGACCAGCTAGCTATCGCGTGTCACGACCAAGAGAAAATAGATGGCTTTGACCGCTGACTGGATTCGTGGAAGAGAGAAAGGGAAATTGTTGCCGTGTCTTCATGGTGCGGTCTCCCTCTTCGCACCTCTTCGAGCAATGCGAAGGCACCCACCGCTTTAATTTCATGGCGAGGTAGACGGCTGGAGAGAGAGAGAGAGAGAGAGAGAGAGAGAGAGAGAGAGAGAGGGGGAGGGAGGGAGGGAAGGTGTGCACGGAGATGAGACGGGCTGAGATGGATGCGGCTCGTGCGCCGTAGGAGAGGTCACGGAGCTGTTGACTTGGCACGGCTTTAGCCGTCATAGCTGAGTTATCTTGGCAATGACGGAAACGAACTGAATTGGGAGTGTGGTAAGGTATAACGAGATGTGACGACGTGACCCAATGTCTAGTGTGGTGGCATGGCGTTGCTGGTTACGTGTCCGAGACTGGATGTCATATGTATATATATAGTCTCTATGTTTAGTCATTGCTTTCCAGTGGAAAGACTTGAAAGTCAGTGAGTGAACCTGTTTGCTTGTTGTCACTTTTGGACTAAAGTGATTTTTCACTACGGATCAGTGTTGTTTCTAGTCAAATAAGATTCTTCGTGTGAATATGTTAGAAGCCAATATATTCCCCAACTTGACCCTCGAATCATGAAAAGTTGAATTTGATTATAGTGAGGTACGTTTGATTAAATTTCTGTTTTGCTCAGAAATAAGTTTTTTCAATATTTATTCCTTAGACGAATTTTGAAGTATAGGAACATGTTTGGTATCACCCTAAAATTTCTATTATCGAAATAGAAAAAGAATAGAAAAGTGCTTAGCACAACTCTGGAGTTTTTTTTTGAGATTTTTCTAATTTTTTTTTAATTTCTCCTTTTTTTTTTCTTTTCTTTTTTTCCTCCCTTCTTCTTCTTCCTCCTCTAGCCGATTGCTGAGCCTTGGTGATGGCCAGTAATTGGCCAAAGACGAGGGCCAACAAGGCTCAACCTTGCCAAATCTAAGTCATGCCTCACCTAGCCACTAGCAAATCCTTAAAAGGCTTCATCTCGGTCCTTGTCTAGATATTGGGATTAACGGGATGTAAAATAACTAAAGGGTATTCCTTCTCCCTAGAAAAATAAAAGATACAAAGAAAATTGGGAGGACAAGGCATGCGGGTACATGAACATTAAAATAAGGAACGTATCCATAGAGTTTGATCCACCGTAAAGATTGGGTCAAGTCTCTATAATTAGTCATTACTCTCCAATGGAAAGACTTGGAAGTCATTGAGTGAACCTCTTGGCTAGTTGTCAATTATGGACTAAAGTGATTTTTCCTTTCAAATTAGTATTGTTTCTAGTCAAATAAGATTATTTGTGTGAATATATGAGAAAGCAATATATTTTCCAACTTGACTGCCGAACCATGAAAAGTTGAATTTGGTCACCGTAAGTTAGTGGGAAATTCTACTATATGGTTGAACCTAAGCAAGTTCTTAAAAAGTTTCATTTCAACCCTCGTCGAGAGTTTGGGATCACTAGGATGTAAAATAACTAGAGGTTATTTCCTCTCTTTAGGGAAGAAAAAGATACGGGGAGAATTGGGTATATAAGTCATGTGGGCATTGGCCTGTTAAAATACAAAATGTATCTATGGAGGATGATCCACCATGAAGATTGGGTCAAGTCTCTATGTTTAATCATTGCTCTTCAGTGAAAAGACTTTGGATGTCAAGTGAGTGAACCCCTCTTTGGATGTCAAGTGAGTGAACCTCTTTGTTTGTTGTCACTTCTAGACTAAAGTGAACTTGGCCATCGTCCCAAAATTCATCCCTCACTCCAGCCGCCATAACTCCACCACCATCCACCACCACCCCACCCCCCCCGGGAGGCAACAACTCGCGGAGGATGCAAACATGCAAACATATATGAGACCAAGGTCATCATATGATGGGAGATATGATCATGGAAATCATGCAAATATATACTTAAACTTTGTTATAGGTGGAAGATATGTACCCATTAGAATTCACCTACAATGGAAAAATTATCAAAATATAGTAATTTTTCCAAGTCAATCATAAATCTTTTTTTTTTTTTTTTTGCCAATTCAATCATAAATATTTTATAATTATGCCAATCAGTCCATTCGGCAAAATTTAGTCGGCTAGTGCGACGTAAATGCCGACTAGCGCTGGTTGTTTGGCCAACATTGATGTGGCAATTTGTTAATATATTTATTTATTTTGAATTTCTTATTAATTTTTTCTTTTTCTTCTGGCTAATCGTCGGACCGGCTAGAGGCTAGGGCCAGTAAGGTCTTGCCGTCATTGGGCAAGGTCAAGCTCGCCAAACTGTGGCGAGGCTCGCTCTCACCTAGATTTGGCGAAGGCGAGCCTCATTGTCGTGGTGCTAGGCAAGACCTCGTCGTTGCAAGTGAGTCGAGCTCACCCAACCATGACGAGGCTCACCCTCACCCAAATTTGGCTAAGGTGAGCCTTGCCATCGCGATGTTGGGTGAGGGCAAGCCTTGCCATGGCTGGGCGAGACCTCACCCAGCGTCACAAAGAAGAAGTTGGTAATTTTCCCCACCTACAATGTATATGTATTTTACACATGTTTCTAGTTTACTCTTGTATCAACGCATTCATGATGACATAATACGACTTCTCTTGTTTGGTTTAATAGATTACGTCACTTATAAATGGTTCTATTTTTGATAGGTAGTCTTGCTAATGAAACTCTATCTATCTGAACATGTATTTTTGTTATTATTTTTATTTTTATTTTGCTTGACTAAAATTGAAGCAAAAAAAAAAAAAAAAAGAAACAAAAAAGAAAGGACTTCACCAATTTCATGAATATTTCAGGATATATAAGGTGGGATTTAGGTTCCAAAAACTAGAACCAGTTCCAACAATCTGAACTTATTGCGGAACCGCTTTGCCTTAGAAGATGGTCCTTCAACAAGAGACAAATTCGAGTGGTCCCTCGCTGATTTATTGTGCAAGTCTTGCGATTTTGGTGCGAGAGACGCCGCGAAGCAGACTGAAATGGTGGATTTAGGGGAGAGGATGGTGTCTATCAGGCTAGGGAAATTAGGAACGTGGATGGTGGTGAATGTAGTAGTACAAGTGATACCAATAACACTCTGGTTTCAAGAAGATGGTTCTATATGGGGTCTTATGAGTACGTAACAGATGAATCTTCCACATTGCTAGTAGCAATCAGGACCCCATTGAAGAAGCAGCCGAGCAGGAAACCCACCCTACCATCGAGACCCGGTCCCCGCCAAGCAATGTCAGTGTGTTGTTGGGATACTAGTATTGGAAGGAGCAAAAGAGAAGGCTTTTCGATATCCAGAATCGGGGCGAGGGGAAAGAAGGAGAAGCCAAATTCAAGGGGAGAGGCATCGGCCCAAGAAGCTTCTCTTCAAATTCCAAATAACTGGGCCATTACGAGCAGAGAGGCCGAAGACAAACTTGGATGGAACTCGAACTTGGTCGCTCGGAAAATTTAGGGAGCGAGTTCTGGTGTGATCAGGATAGTAAGAGTATAATTTAGATTCTCGAACAAATCCGCTTTCTTTCTTTCACTAGGACTCGAAGTGCAAAAAAGCAAAGTCGTGCATTTATCTTCCTCACCCCATGTCTAGTCCTTTCTTCGAATTCCAGAAACAAGATAAATTTCTTCGTGTGGTTCAACTCATTTTTACTCGAAGGTGGAAAACTCCAGCTGCTGCATTGAGATTATTAAGGGTTTCTGAAAATTTAATCTAGTCCATAGCCAGAGTATCATTTCTTGCCATGCTCGTGTGATGCATCATATCGTTCAAGGAAATTGCAAAATCATTGAGACGTACCATGTTCATCAAGCCTCAGACACGTAGATTTTGAAGTCTTTGACCTTGGCCCTTCCCTGATGAATTACTATTTATGGTGTGTGCGGGGATCACATTAGTTGTTCGAATTACGCGAAAGATGGTAACCAGACACGAAAAGTTATTGCGAGGCTTTCAATGTAGAAAAAATTCTAGGTACCTAAGTCAGGAAACACAAGAAAATTATTCACCTGCTCAATGTATGAGGGTAGATTATTTCATTGCTAGGCCATGAAGATAATGACCAATTGCCTGCAACTATTTCTTCATCATTTAGAGCAAGGGACATGAGCTACTGGAGATTCGGCATTTAATGTGGTCATAATAACTCCGATTTGAATTAGATTGGTGGACCAACCTACCGAACATTAATTGCGGATGCTAATCATTTCACCTACAATTGTCCGAGAGCGTTATACGTGGCCATTCTTCATATCATGTGATCGCTCGTAATAAGAAAAACACGTACCCTACGCTTTCGCTTTCCTGCATTTATTATCTTGATGCTAACTTCTTAGTATTCAGAAGACCATTCCAAAACGAGGTATTAATGTCACACAATCATATCTTTATTCAAACCATATCGGCGATTAAGTATCGCGTTATTCAAGTGGTCTTCAAACCGGCAAAGCCAAACCACAAAAGCAGAAATTATCTTCGGTATCATCCATACGTTTTTCCTTCAAGAAAAGGAGTTCGAGGTCCTTCCTAGGAATAGTCCACCCAGACTTTGCCGGCGTCAAGGTTGGCGATCTTCCCAAAGGCGTCCTGGGACAGGTTAATGACCCCGTTGCACGGTTGCCGGCAGTAGTCCACGACCTTGACCGTGATGACGCCGGTCCTGCAAGGGTTCGGAAATTGGTTAGCAGCACGGGTGCATCTGACCTTTAGCATCCGTCCGCAGGCCCTCCCGCCATTCCACAACGCATCGCTCACTCCTGCGACCATCACTCCGCTGTTCTTCAGAGTGAACCCTGGACAAGCCGCGGCTGCCAAAAAACAAAAATAAAGACATAAGGACACGACAGTCGAGAAGCTACGCCGCCAATCTTTTTCCATCGGAATCGGAAGAGGATATGCAATTGTCAGAGCAACCCTTTTACATTTCATAGAAAACATGAGATGTACACAAAACATTTGCATCTAAACACATGGACATGGACATTAATAACCTCTACCAAGATCAAGGTGAAATCATGGATCACTCACGATAATATTCGGGTAGGTAGTAAACGGCGAGGCCCGCCGTGGCCGAAGCAGCAGAGAATAAGGACAAAGCCATGGCCAACATCACCCACACCTGCAATTTCTCCTCCATTTTCGTTTCCTTGTTATTGGACATCTCCACTCCCAAGCATACGTGTGTATATATATATGTAAGTATGTATGTATGTGTGTGACATCCCCAGTACGTCATGGCTAACATAGCGTAGTTATCTTATTCGTTCCACTTTTTCTTAAGCATGCGGAAGCATAAGGAACAAAAGTAATGCATGATGCGTGTGGACTTCTAGTAAAGGAGCAACCTCATTTTTTATTTATTTATGGGATAAGTGCTATAGAAGTCCTAAAACTCGCAAAAAATACAATCAAGTTCTAAAACTTATCAAATTATTTCAATCAAGTCCTAAAGTTAACACCGTCGAATTTTTTAATAGAAAATGCCGACGTTTTCCCTTCATAAAAGCCTCGTCTTTAAAAAAGGTTAGAAAGGGGCAGTTTTTTCCGATCTTGAAAATCACTTCGATTAAAATAGTAAATGACCTTCAAAAATTCTAATTTTTGGATATGTTACAGACTAGACATTGAAAAAGATTTCTCATGAAGAACATGAGGTCAAAATCGACATGAAACAATGCCTTTGTTTTGCTTGAACTTGGAGCGAAACAGAGCCTCAAAACAGAATGGATAAACCTTTGGAAATTAGTTTCCACATAATTCACGTCACCTTCAAAAATTCGCAAATTTTGATATGTTGTAAAAATTATAATTTAGAACAATTTTTTGGGGAAAACTCATCAATATTCTGACTAGAAAAATCCATAGAAAATTAAGAAGCAGTGAGGGTCACCATCTCGATGGTACTGGACAGTGGGACACCGAAAAGGAATATGACCATTTGGCCATCCAAATTAACTCTTAAAAATCTGAAATTTAAGTATGTTAAGCTTTAGATTTTAAAAACAACTCTTGAAGATGGAAATTTCTTGAGATCTAGTCTAGAAAAGTTGCAGAAAAAATAGAAAGACAAAAGGGTACCATGTGCACACAGTTTTCTGAGCTTAATCCAAGTACACAGATCTAGTCCTATTGTCACCTCATCAACTTCCACACATCAAAACATCACACAACAAGGTAAAACAGCCATGCAAGACTTCATCTCAGCTTCATCTCACAACCACAAGCCATCAATGACACATGCAAAGTACAAACTTAACATCTAGCTTATCGTCTAAACTATTCATGGCTAGATCAACCACATGCAAGTGTCATAGTTCGTGAATCCTCCTGCACTCGTGACACTTGTGAGTGGTGCTTGGGGTTATCGAGTGAAGAGTGAGGATGTAGAGGAGACGAATACAACCGGTCCATAGGAGTGGCGTCAGGACGATTGGTGCTAGGAGTTCTAGGATAGAATGATTATATTACTTAGAAGCTCTGAAGGCGGGGTTGGCCTCTTGTGGATAAACTGGTTGGGAGCAGAGGTCGCTTTCCTGATGAGGCCATGGCAAGCCGAAACTAGTTGTTGAGCCTAAAGAGATCTATTGTCTCACTCGATGGACTAGATGCTCGAGCTAAGCCGGGCGTGGTACAATCTCATATAAAGAAGCTATCCGCCATATTGCTCATTAGAACAACGATAGAAGAAAGGCTGGCCTAGCGAATTTTGCTTGTCAGGCGTCGCATGGTTAGGGAATTGTCGACCAATGACACAAGACTCAAAGATCACTAGAAATCAACATGCACCTCATAAAAATGACTCAAGCCTCCCTTATAAGCCTCGACCAAAGTCATTCCTCAGCGAATTATGGGCTTGGTCACTTGAACTCAAAGAAAAATGTCCAAACCAAAGAATCAACACATCAAGCACCAAAACAACCTCCAATGTGACCTAAGCTAGCAAAACCAAGAGAAAGAGAGATCAAGAGCGCGCATGACAACATTTCTATTTCTCGATTTTTCTGTTTTTTTGTTTCCCGAAACAGATTTGGAATAGAAATCTGTTTGGTAATACAATTTAATTTTTCTATTTCTGAAATAGATTTGTATTCCAGAAATAAATTTAGAGTGGAAATCATAAGTTAAAATTTTTAGCTTTTATATTTCTGGAACAGAAACGAGAAATCAAAATTTTTTTCAATGTTCACTCTTGTTACCGCCCATCGCCCACCAGCCGCCCGTGGGATGCTGGACGCTCGCCACTTGCCGCCACCAGCCGCCCGCCACCAATCGCCAGCTACCAAACTCTAGCCACCCGTTGTTGATCGTCGACCGTCGGATGCCCATCGGTCGTTGGCTGCTCATTGCCAACCGTTGGACGTTAGAGGCCCACTGCCGATCATTGAACGTTTGCCGTTAATCGCCCGTTGCTTGTCACCGGCCGTTGGATGTCAGCTGCTCGCCGCCGCCTGTCGGACTTTGCCCTTTGGCCACCAACCACCGGTTGACAAACTCCAGACATCGAACGCTTAACTCTGGATGTTGGACGGCGGCTGTCTGCTAGTTGAACGTTGGACGCCGAACTTCGGACGTCCGATGCCGGATGCTGGATGTCGAACTCCAGACGTCAGACTCCGAACTCTGGCCGCTCGCCGGCAGTTACCAGATGTTGGATTTCGGCCATCGGACACCGATCGTCACCGCTCCTAGAAATAGGAATTTTATTCTTTTACCAAACGAATTTTTATTCTAGAAATAAAAATTTTGAATCATTATCAAACGCGTTTCTTTACTTAGAAATTCGTCCATGGAATAGAAATTGAGAAATCAATTTCTGGTCAGAAATTGATTTCTATTCCAGAATTTTGTCATGCGCGCCCCAAGAGGCTTAAGAATAAGTCTCATTTCCTTGCCTTAAGATCTAGCTTCACTTGTAGTGAGAATTCGCGCAAGAAATGGCAAGCAAATGAGGAAGAGAGAGTTCGGTGATGGAGGAGCCGAGAGAGAGGGAGAGAAATGGAGAACTCTTAGGCCAAAATGAAGAAAATGAGGAAGAGAGAGAGAGGGGGCATTGGTCATGCTTAAGAAAGAGAGAGAGTGTTCATTTGGCTTGTTGAACACACTTGTTGCATGAAAATCCATTGGCTTGGTCACTATTCACCCATGATTACATGCATTAAATCATCCAAGAGCAAAAATGAAATTTTTGGGGCTAATGTTAGGTAATAGGTGACCAACCATAAGGTGATTAGGCTTAATAGTAATTCATTTGATTATAATTTAATCATTCATTATATAATATAAAGTATCCTTTAGAGTATAATGGCCATATTAATCAAATTGACCATAAGATTTTAATTTAACACAAGAATATAGTCAAAACTATATTCTATAATTATCCAATGAATTTTCCTATATTCTTGGACTCAAATAGGTCGAATAAAAGGTGTCTCAAGATATTGATATCTCTACCTTAATCATTGCTGACCTTAATCCTTCCTTGAATTTTCGCCCTCCGCTAATTAAGCGGGTGAAAATTCAAGATATCACATGGGAGAACCGTGTTACACCCTTCCAGGCATCTGGAGGAACCCAATTACCCCTCTAGATATCTCTACAACAACTCGGGGCATTGTCATCCTAAGGACCAATGGTAATCCTAGTGACGCATCTATACCATAATGCAATAATCCCATAATTCAATTTAAAAAACACGTTGCCATTACTATTACCCAGGAACTCAAATGTGAAACTAATGAACCCCTAGTCATTTTATCCCCTAGATTGACATATTTTCACCTGTGCCTACATTAGATGAACTATAAAAAGAATTTCATACCCTAGACCTTAACCTAGCCTTAAAAGGCGTTCTACACGCCTTTAGAAACAACAGTTGTTGTCTAGGTAAATAGATTTAAAAAATTATAAAACTTTAACATAAGATAGAAATGATCTAAAGGGACATTTTCTGTGAAGTACTCAAAGTCTAATTTAGCTCATACAATTCTAAATAATTTTTAGTAAACCAGGCCAAAATAGTAGGAATTTTCCGAACACAATGGAGTAGGAAAATAAATGTTTTGCAAACTAAGTGAGATAAAAAAAAAATCATGGAAATTTTATATGTGATGGTATAATGTACTCTACAATTTTCATGAAAGATGCATGTAAAAATTCTTGACCGAAAATTTTGTGGGAAATGAAAGATAGGAAGAGGTCCATTCAGTAGCCTTAAAAATAGATTCCAGGCTCTATAATTTTTCAAATATATTTTTGTCGTATGAAGTTTGAAAAATCTGAAATTAAAGTATGTTGTGAAATAGTCAATAAGCTATGACTTTCGGGAAGGATGCCCCATAAACAAAATCGAGGGTCGGATTAAAACCGAACCTGTCATGATATTTTGACTCAACCCTTCGGTACCTTCAGCCCAGTATGTATGCTGATTTCACGTACCACCTTCCCATAACTCATATATTCATCCACGACTAAAGTTTCAAACTTTTTAACTTATAACTTTATCCAAAACTTGCGACTAGGCGCTAATGCCTCCAGAAACACTAGATTCAATAGATTTTTGAGGAAACTCTCTTTGTCACACGACAAACCATTGATATAAGATAGAACAGAGAATATCCACTTGCCACGAGTCCTAGAGGATTGCAGTGGCGACTCAGTAGCTCCCTGAATCCCGGCTGCTATGGTCCAAACTGAGGCGACGGCAAGAAGATGGTGATGCGGGTCATCGGCCAAGCTACGGGCGACTATGGCTATGTTTGCAGCATTGCAGGTGAAGAGAGCATTCGGCTTTCACAGAATGAGGGGCAGTGGCCACGTGAAATGAGGATGAACGAGCGAGCTGCGGTTTCGGGGATGCGGCAATGGTCTTCCACAGACCACCGCTATTGACTTTGAGCGGTTCGTTGGATGCTGGCGACAAGAGAGAAGACCAGCTAGCTATCGCGTGTCACGCCCAAGAGAAAATAGATGGCTTTGACCGTTGACTGGATTCGTGGAAGAGAGAAAGGGAAATTGTTGCCGTGTCTTCATGGTGCGGTCTCCCTCTTCGCACCTCTTCGAGCAATGCGAAGGCACCCACCCCTTTAATTTCATGGCGAGGTAGACAGCTGGAGAGAGAGAGAGAGAGAGAGAGAGAGAGAGAGAGAGAGAGAGAGAGGGAGAGGGAAGGAGGGAGGGAGGGAGGGAGGGAAGGTGTGCAAGGAGATGAGACGGGCTGAGATGGATACGGCTCGTGCGCGTAGGAGAGGTCACGGAGCTGTTGACTTGGCACGGCTTGAGCCGTCATAGCTGAGTTGTCTCGGCAATGACGGAAACGAACTGAATTGGTAGTGTGGTAAGGTATAAGATGTGACGACGTGATCCAATGCCTAGTGTGGTGGCATGGCGTTGCTGGTTACATGTCCGAGACCGGATGTCACTATATATATATATATGTATGATTTACTGTTAAAATTGGGTCGAGTCTCTATGTTTAGTCATTGCTTTCCAGTGGAAAGACTTGAAAGTCAGTGAGTGAACCTGTTTGCTTGTTGTCACTTTTGGACTAAAGTGATTTTTCACTATGGATCAGTGTTGTTTTTAGTGAAATAAGATTCTTCGTGTGAATATGTTAGAAGCCAATATATTCCCCAACTTGACCCTCGAATCATGAAAAGTTGAATTTGGTTATAGTGAGGTACGTTTGATAACATTTTTGTTTCACTCAAAAATAATTTTTTTCAATATTTATTCCTTAGACGAATTTTGAAGTATAGGAACATGTTTGGTACCACCCTAAAATTTCTATTATCAAAATAGAAAAATAATAGAAAAGCGCTTGGCACAACTCTCAAATTTTTTTGTAACGTAAAATTTTTAAAAATTTTGTTAATAATTTTTTGAGATTTTTGTAATTTTTTTTTCTTTTCTTTTTTTCCTCCCTTCTTCTTCTTCCTCCTCTAGCTGGTTGCCGAGCCTTGGTGATGGCCAGTAATTGGCCAAAGACGGGGGGCCAACAAGGCTCAACCTTGCCAAATCTAAGTCACGGCTCACCTAGCCACTAGCAGATCCATAAAAGGCTTCATCTCGGTCCTTGTCTAGATCTTTGGATTAACCGGATGTAAAATAACTAAAGGGTATTCCTTCTCCCTAGAAAAATAAAAGATACAAAGAAAATTGGGAGTACAAGGTGCGTGGGTACATGCACATTAAAATAAGGAACGCATCCATAGAGTTTGATCCACCGTAAAGATTGGGTCGAGTCTCTATAATTAGTCATTACTCTCCAATGGAAAGACTTGGAAGTCATTGATTTGACCTCTTGGCTAGTTGTCACTTATGGACTAAAGTGATTTTTCCTTTCAAATTAGTATTGTTTCTAGTCAAATAAGATTATTTGTGTGAATATATGAGAAAGCAATATATTTTCCAACTTGATTGCCGAACCATGAAAAGTTGAATTTGGTCACGGTAAGTTAGTGGGAAATTCTACTATATGGTTGAACCTAAGCAAGTTCTTAAAAAGTTTCATTTTGACGCTCGTCGGGAGCTTGGGATCACTAGGATGTAAAATAACTAGAGGTTATTCCCTCTATTTAAGGAAGAAAAAAATACAGGGAGAATTGGGTATATAAGTCATGTGGGCATTGCCTTGTTAAAATACAAAATGTATCTGTGGAGGATGATCCAACATGAAGATTGGGTCCAGTCTCTATGTTTAGTCATTGCTCTTCAGTGAAAAGACTTGCATGTCAAGTGAGTGAACCTCTTTGTTTGTTGTCACTTCTAGACTAAAGTGAACTTGGCCATCGTCCCAAAATTCATCCCTCACTCCAGCCGCCATACCCCACCCCCGCGCCCCCGCCCCCCACGCCCACCCCCGCCCCCCCTTCCTTCCTCTCCCGGGGAGGCAACAACTCGCGCGGAGGATGCAAACATATATGAGACCAAGGTCATCATCTGATGGGAGATATGATCATGGAAATCATGCAAATATATACTTAACTTTGTTATAGGTGGAAGATATGTACCCATTACAATTCACCTACAATGGGAAAATTATCAAAATAGCCCTAAACTTACTGCAATTTTTCCAAGTCAATCATAAATCTTTTTTTTTTTTTGCAAATTCAATGATAAATCTTTTATAATTATGCCAATTTAGTCCATCGGCGAAATTTAGTCGGCTAGTGCTAATGTAAATGCCAACTAGCGCTGGTTGTCTAGCCAACATTGATGTGGCAATTTGTTAATATATATATATATATATTGAATTTTTATTAATTTTTCTTTTTCTTCTAGCCTGTCGTCAGACCGGCTAGAGGCTAGGGCCAGCAAGGTCTTGCCGTCACTAGGCAAGGTCAAGCTCTCCCAACCATGCGAGGCTCGCTCTCACCTAGATTTGGCGAAGGCGAGCCTCACTGTCGTGGCGCTAGGCAAGACCTCATCGTTGCAAGTGAGTCAAGCTCACCTAACCATGACAAGGCTCACTCTCACCCAAATGTGGCTAAGGTGAGGCTCGCCATCGCAATGTTGGGTGAGGGCACGCCTCACCATGGCTGGGCGAGACCTCACCTAGCATCGTGACAACGAGGGTGAGCTCACCCAGCGTTGCAACAACGAGGCTCACCCTCACCGGTCATAGCCTTTGGCTTGTTCAATGACTAGCCATAAGAAGAAGAAGAGAAGAAAGAAAAACTTAATAAAAAATTCGAAAAATAAAATATCATTAAAAAATTGCCACAGCAGAGTCAGCTAGTTGGCCGACCTCCACATTAGTGCGAGTCGACCAAATTTGGCCAAATAGACTGAATTGACATAATTACAAAATGTTTAGGACTAAATTGTATGAAAAAAAAAGTTTATGACTGAATTGGAAAAATTGTACTAGGTTTAGGATTGTTTTGGTAATTTTCCCTACCTACAATGTATATGTATATTCATTGCAGGGGAAATTCAGTATACAATACACTTTGGAAACCTCAAATTAACAAGCCCTACCTACACATGTATCTCTTATTAGGTTTAACAGATTACGTCACTTATAATCGGTTCTATTTTTGATAGGTAGTCTCGCTAATGAAACTCTATCTATTTGAACAGGTATTTTTGTTATTATTTTAATTTTTATTTTGCTTGACTAAAATTGAAGCAAGAAAAAAAAAATGAAACAAAACAAGAAAGCACTTCACCAGTTTCATGAATATTTCAGGATATATAAGGTGGGATTTAGGTTCCAAAAACTAGAACCAGTTCCAACAATCTGAACTTATTGCGGAACCGCTTGCCCTTAGAAGATGGTCCTTCAACAAGAGACAAATTCGGGTGGTCTCTCGCCGATTTATTGTGCAAGTCTTGCGATTTTGGTGCGAGAGACGCCACGAAGCAGACTGAAATGGTGGATTCAGTGGAGAGGATGGTGTCTATCAGGCTAGGGAAATTAGGAACGTGGATGGTGGTGAATGTAGTAGCACAAGTGATACCAATAACACTTTGGTTTCAAGATGATGGTTCTACATGGGGTCTTATGAGTATGTGACAGATGAATCTTCCACATCGCTAGTAGCAATTAGGACCCCATTGAAGAAGCAGCCGAGCAGGAAACCCACCCTACCACTGAGACCCGGTCCCTGCCAGGCAATGTCAGTGTGTAGTTGTGAATCAGGGAGACATTTTGATGGCTTTGATGCGACAAAAAGCGGTGAATTCGGCAACAGTAGTTGGGATACTAGTATTGGAAGGAGCAAAAGAGAAGGCCTTTCGTTATCATGAATCTGGGCGAGGGGAAAAGAGGAGAAGCCTAATTCAAGGGGAGAGGCATCGGCCCAGGAAGCTTCTCTTCAAATTCCAAATAACTGGGCCATTACGAGCAGAGAGGCTGAAGACAAGCTAAACAGAGACAATTATAGTAGAGCTTGAATGGAACTCGAACTTGGTCGCTCGGAAAATTTAGGGAGAGAGTTCTGGTGTGATCAGGATAGTAAGAGGATAAGTTTGGGTTCTCGAACAAATCTGCTTTCTTTCTTTCACTAGGACTCGAAGTTTAAACAAGCAAGGTTGTGCATTCATCTTCCTCCCCAAGTCTAGTCCTTTCTTTGAATTCCATAAACAAGCATAAATTTCTTAGTGCAGTTTAACTCTCTTTTAGTGGAAAGGTGGAAAACTCCAGCTGCTGCATTGAGATTATTCAGGGTTTCTGGAAATTTAATCCGGTCCATAGCCAGAGTATCATTCTTGCCAAGCTCGTGTGATGTATCATATCGTTCAAGGAAATTGCTAAATCATTGAGACGTACCGTGTTCATCAAGCCTCAGACGTAGATTTTGAAGTCTTTGATCTTGCCCCTTCCCTGATGAATTACTAGTTATGGTGTGTGTGCAGATCACATTAGTTGTTCGAATTACGCGAAAGATGGTAACCAGACAGGAAAAGTTATTGCGAGAATTTCAATGTAGAAAAGATTCTAGGCACCTAAGTCAGGAAAGCACAAGAAAATTATTCACCTGCTCAATGTATGAGGGTAGATTATTTCATTGCTAGGTCATGAAGATAATGACCAATTGCATGCAACTATTTCTTCATCATTTAGAGCAAGACACATGAGCTACTGGAGATTCGGCATCTAATGTGGTCATAATAACTCCGATTTGAATTAGATTGGTGGACTGATCTACTGGACATTAATCGCAGATGCTAATCATTTCACCTACAATTGTCCGAGAGCATTATACGTGGCCGTTCTTCATATCATGTGATCACTTCTACTAAGAAAAACACTTACCCTGCGCTTTCGCTTTCCTGCATTTATTATCTCGATGCTAACTTCTTGTTATTCAGAAGACCATTCCAAAACGAGGTATTAATGTCACACAATCATATTTTTATTCAAACTAGATTGGCGATTAAGTATCGCGTTATTCAAGTGGTCTTCAAACCCGGCAAAGCCAAACCACAAAAGCAGACATTATTTTCGGTATCAATGATACGTTTTTCCTTCAAGAAAGGGGTTCGAGGTCCTTCCTAGGAATAGTCCACCCAGACTTTGCCGGCATCGAGGTTGGCGATCTTCTTAAAGGCGTCCTTGGAGAGGTTGATGACCCCGTTGCACGGTTGCCGGCAGTAGTCCACGACCTTGACCGTGATGACGCCGGCCTTGCAAGGGTTCGGAAACTGGTTAGCCGCACAGGTGCATTTGACCTTTAGCATCCGTCCGCAGGCCCTCCCGCCATTCCACAACGCATCACTCACTCCCGCGACCATCACTCCGCTGTTCTTCAGAGTGAACCCTGGACAAGCCGCGGCTGCCAAAAAAACAAAAATAAAGACATTAAGGACACGACAGTCGAGAAGCTACGCCGCCAATCTTTTTCCATCGGAATCGGAAGAGGAAATGCAATTCTCAGAGCAACCCTTTTACATTTCGTAGACGTAGACAAAACATTTGCATCTGAACACACGGACATGGACATTAATAACCTCTACCAAGATCAAGGTGAAATCATGGATCACTCACGATAATATTCGGGTGGGTAGTAAACGGCGAGGCCCGGCTTGGCCGATGCAGCAAAGAGCAGGGATAAAGCCATGGCCAACATCACCCACACCTGCAATTTCTCCTCCATTGTCGTTTCCTTGTTATTGGATATCTCCACTCCCAAGCATATGTATATATATGTGTGTGTGACATCCCCATTACATCACGGCTAACATAGCATAGCGTAGTTATTTTATTTGTTTCGCTTTTTCTTAAGCATGCGTAAGTGTAAGGAATTAGTTGTCTTATTTGTTTCGCTTTTTTCTTAAGCATGCGGAAGCATAAGGGACTAAAGTAATCCATTATGCGCGTAGACTTCTACAAAGGGAGCAACCTCATTTCTTATTTATCTATATATAGGGTTAATATCTTGAAAAATAGTGTGACAAATTTACCCCAAACTAATTTTTTAAATATGAAAAATCTCAAACCGGTACACCTGTGACAAATTTACCCTAACTGATCATAATAAATCCTAAACTAGTATATTTATGACAAATTTACCCCCAAACTAATTTATTCAACCGCCAAAAATCCTAAACTAATACATTTGTAACAATTATACCCCATGTCAAATTAGATTAATACCACAAAAAATCACAAAAATTGTAAACTGTGACAAACCAGGAGTAAAATCCCAAATTGGTATACCAGTCAACTGTCACGTGTCATTTAATTTAATAATTTGTCAGTAAAATTTAACGGAAACTAATAGAGGGTAAATCTGTCACAAGTGTACCAATTTGGGGTAAATTTATCAAAGGTATATCGGTTTAAGATTTTTGGTGGTCAAAAAATTAATTTGGGGTAAATTTGTCACATCTATATTAATTTGGGGTTTTTAAAAGCATTAACCCTTCAGGTGACAAGTTGGGTACACTGGAGAATTCAAAAAGGTTAGTATTACTAACTATACTCAGCCGTAAGTTGATTATCCCATCCCAACTTAACTGTACACGTGGTCGCCTAACCCTAACCCCTTAGCTCCATAAAAAATCTTCCAAGTCCCAAGAATCCAACCATCCTCCTACCTCCCTTTATGTGACAGGATTGCCTCCGTTTCTTAGTCCATCGTCGAATAGCGAGAGGGGACCCTTCATGCACTCGTTGATGCAGGCATACATTCCAACAAACTCAAGAGTCGTGGGCCCCGTTGGAGCCCCTATATCCATAGTCAAACAAGACACGATTTGGATAAAAACCATATCCAAGAAATTGGAGTCTATAAACTCGTCCCCATGCCAAGAGAAGTCGATCGGACCTCCGTAATGGACCATAGGAGAGGCAAGTGGGATTGACATTTCTATTGATCTGAAAAGATAAAGTCAACAATCAGTGAATCTAAAGCCATCAAGCAGAAGGTCCACCAGTTTATAATATATAAATGAATTGCCATATTGACAATGAATCTTAATATAAAATATAGAAAATCATGAACTTACCCGAGAACCTTTCAAAAATCGATAAATTCCTACAATCATCATGCAAGTATCAATACCCATTTAGCATTGTAGTTTTTCCCAACAAGTAATTAATAGCTCAATTTAAAGGTATCTAGGTTATAATCGATAGGAATTCCTACTACCATCATCATGCAAGTATCCTCTCGGGCATCTCGCACCCATTTAGCATTGTGAGGACATCTCAGGGCTCAATCATTTAATTACATGTGTGCCCGAGCAACTCGATCCTAAACCTTGGGTATCCAAAAAGAGATCTACACCTTACTAGTGACAACACATGTTTCCATCTTAATAGACTAAACTCAAAAAGTGGCTTTTGGTTATAATGCAGAATTCTTACTGCACATATAATATAAATTCACCCAAACATGTGTGACACCCCAATCCATCCTAATTAACATCTTAATAGACATTAATTCTTCTTTAATGCAAAAGCACATATAATATAAATTATGCAAACATTTTGACTCCCATGCCCTGCAAGGAGGCATGTCAAAAATTTGAGAATGAGTGTTAGAGTAGGATTATTGTAGGACCGACTAAAAAAAAAAAGTCAGTTTCCATCCATTGGCTCAATCATTTAATTACATGTGTGGCATACAGACAAAAACAACTCTGATCCTAAACCTTGGGTATCCAAAAAGAGATCTACACCTTACTAGTGACACCTACATGTTTCCATCGCCTACCATGAGACTAAACTCAAAAAGTGGCTGTTGTGGTTATAATCGATAGTAATTCTTACTGCCATCATCATGCAAGTATCCTCCCGGCATCTCGCACCCATTTAGCATCGTGAGGACATCTGGGGTGTGACACCCCAAGCACGCCATCCTAATTAACACTATCTTAATAGACATTAATTCTTCTTTAATGCAAAAGCACATATAATATAAATTATGCAAACATGTACAATCAGGAACATAACAGGTCAAAGTCAGTTTCCATCCATTGGCTCAATCATTTAATTACATGTGCAGCATACAGACAAAAACAACTCTGATCCTAAACCTTGGGTATCCAAAAAGTGATCTACACCTTACTAGTGACACCTACATGTGCCATTCCATCCATCGCCTACCATGCGACTAAACTCAAAAAGTGGTTGTTGTGGAAATCGTCGCCTTGGAAACTAACTCCCCTAACTCACTACCGTCACGCATCATTTCCATTCATCGCTATCCTACTCCTTGTTGGGGTCGCTGTACTCAAATGGCCCACTACTGTTGTTGTCATCATCAGAGTCATTGCTATCATCGTCACTCTAGAACTTGAGAGGTCTCTTCAATTCATTGCCCTCTCGAATAAATCATGCAACAAAACGGTATGGTATGTTCATGTAATGTATCATATCCTTCAAGGAAATTGCAAAATTAATCAAGAGGTACTGTGTTCATCGAGCCTCAGTCAACAATAATTGAAGTCTTTGATCTTGTCCCTTTCCTGATGAATTACTAATTATGGTGTTTGCATGGAACACTTTAGTTGTTTGATTTACATGAAAGATGGTACACAGACAACAGGAAATGATATTGCAGGGATTTGAATGTGGAAAAGTTCTAGGAACCTAAAATCAGGAAAACGCAAGAAAATTATTCACCTACTCCATGTATGAGGGTCGTTTGACCAAAAAAAAAAATGTATGAGGGTCGATTATTTCATTGCTAGGCCATGGAGTTAATGACCAATTGCCTGCAACTTTTTCTTCATCATTTAGAGCAAGAGGCGTGATAGGAGCTGTTGGAGATGCGGCATTTAATGGAGTCATACTGACTACGATTTGAATTAGGTTGCTGGCCTGAGCTGCTGGACATTAATGGCGGATGCTAATAATCATTTCACCTACGATTTTTGGAGAGTTTTTTATGTGGCTGTTGCTTCGCATCATGTGATCCGCTTGTAATAAGAAGCACGCTTCCCTGCCCTTTCACTTTCCTGCATTTGTTATCTCGATGCTGACTTCTTCTTCTTCTTTTTTGTCGTCCTATGCTAACCCTACTCTAACACTCACTCTCAGACTTTTGCCCTGCCTCCATGCAAGGCGTGGGATGCTAACTTATTGTGATTCAAAAGACCATTCCAAAACGTAGTGTTAATATGACACATAGATATTTTTATTCAAACCAGATCGGAGATCAAACATCACGTTATTTAAGTAGTCTTCAAAGCCGGCATATACAAACTATAAAAGCCATAAAAAGCAGACAATATCTTCGTGATCGTCCCCGAACTTTATGTTCTTCCTTCAGGAAAAGGGTCTCGAGTTCCTTCCTAGGAGTAGTCCACCCAGACTTTGCCGGCGTCAATGTTGGCGATACAGGCGAAGGCATAATCGGAGAGGTTGATATCGCACGGTTGCTGGCAGTAGTCCACGACCTTGACCGTGATGACGCCGTCCTTGCAAGGTTTCGGAAAGCCGTTAGCAGAGCGGGTGCATCTGACCGTCAGCATCCGTCCGCAGGCCTTCCCGTTGTCCCACAATTCGTCCCCCACTCCCGTGATCATCAATCCGCTGTTGTTAAAATCGAACCCTGCACAAGCCGCAGCTGCCCAAAAAAAAAAAAAAAAAGAAAAGGACGCGACATTTGAGAAGCTACGACGCCTATTTTTTTCAACGGAATTGGAAGAGGAAATGCAATTCATTGAGAAACTCTTTCGCATTTCATTGATGTCAACTCCAGAAAAATGTGAAAACATGAGACGTAGATACGCGGATAACGTAGACACGCGGATATGTACACCAATAACCTCTACTAAGGTCAGGTGAAATTACAGAACACTCACGATAATAAGGCAGCGAGTGGTAATCCGCAAGGGCCCGCTTGGCCGATGCAGCAGAGAGCAGGGATAAAGCCATGGCCAACATCACCCACACCTGCAATTTCTCCTCCATTTTCGTTTCCTTGTTATTGGACATCTCCACTCCCAAGCATACGTGTGTGTATATATATCTGTGTGTGTGTGTGACATCCTTAGTACGTCATGGCTAACACAACATAGTTATCTTATTCGTTTCGCTTTTTCTTAAGTATGCGGAAGTGTAAGGAATTAGTTGTCTTATTTGTTTCGTTTTTTCTTAAGCATGCGGAAGCATAAGGGACTAAAGTAATCCATCATGCGCATGGACTTCTACAAAGGGAGCAACCTCATTATTTATTTATTTATTTATTTATTTATATGTCAAGCGACAAGTTGGGTACACTGGAGAATTCAAAAATGTTAATACTACTAACTACACTCAGCCGTAAGTCAATAATCCCATCCCAACCTAACTGTACATGTGGTCACCTAACCCTAACCCCCTAGCTCCGTTAAAAATCTTCCAAGTCCCAGAAATCCAATCATTCTCCTACCTCCCTTTTATGTGACAGGATTGCCTCCATTTCCTGGTCCATCGTCGAATAGCAGGAGGGGACCCTCCGTGCACCCGTTGATGTAGGCGTACATTCCAACAAACTCAAGAGTTGCAGGCCCCATTGGAGCCCTTATATCCACAGTCAAACAAGACACGATTCAGATAAAAACCATATCCAAGAAATCGGAATCTATAAACTCGTCCTTGGGCCAAGTGAATTCTATTGGACCTCTGTAATGGACCATAGGAGAGGCAAGCGAGATTGACATTTCTATTGATCTGAAAAGATGAAGTCACCAATCAGTGAGCCTAAACTCATCAAGCAAAAGGTCCATCGGTTTATAATATATAAATCAATCACCATACTGACAATGAAAGTCTCAATATAAAACATAGAAAATCATGAACTTGTTAGGACTAGAATTAGCACCTAGAGGGGGGTGAATAGATGATTAAAGCGATTTCAACAATTTAATCCGAATGAGAGATTAAAGAATTAAAACCAACAATCACAGCAAATGAAAGTAATAAAAGATAAAATGATTAGGGATAGAGAATCAAGACTCCAGATTTATAGTGGTTCGGCTTAGACCAAGCCTACGTCCACTCTCCCGCACGGACAGCCCTTCTGGCTGGATTTCACTAAGAATCAAAAAGAGTGATTACAGTCTCACGCTCTTGAAACCACAGTGTAGAAGCTCTACTACATTTCCTCATGGTCTCACCACAATATGATCTTTCTTTTGATTACATATAACGCTCGAAGAATAAGATCACAAAATAGAAAAGGAGATTCAGACTTTGGAATTCTTCTATCTGGCACCCTTCAACAACTGGAGCATCTCTCTTATATACTTCTTCATGCCTTCATTACTGTTGGCACCTTCCAAAGAAGTTCTTCCAATCAACCCGTTGGACAGAATCAATTTAGAGATCTCGAGCTCTTTAAGGTAAGTGTTGATAGCCCATCAATCCCGCCGCCCATACAATCGGGATCTTGGTTTCCATAAGTAGATCCTTCCAAATATAAGTTGCGAAATCTTTAGAGAATCTATACATATTCGAATACGAAAATAAGATCTTCTAGTGCTATATCCAGTAGAAAGATATTCTCTAGCCGTTAGAGTAAAAACTATATAAGATCATAATAGAAGTTGGTCTGGAGACTGTCCATGAGGGTAGACTTTGAAACTTGAGTCTTGCTAGCTTCAGACTTTGTCAGTAGAATCTGTAAATCTTCATACTTTGATCTTCAGACTTTGACAATAGAGTCTGTAAGTCTTCAGACTAGACTGAGGAAAATGTTTTGTCAACTTCAAAATACCTGAAGAGAATTTATCCAACAATCTCCCCCTTTTTGATGGTGACAAAACTTTCCTGCAGATTTGAATATTATTGCCCTGCAATACAACTTTTAAGCAAGCTTTGATATCTCATAAAAGATTAGAATAAAAATAGTAGAAGTAATCCCGTACACGATGTCCCACGCATACTTACCCTGTACACAGATCTGCATCCACAAAAACCTCATTAGTCATGTGCAGACATTACTATCTTTATCTAATTTTGTTGACACCTAATTTAGGATCAAATTTTTTTATTTTAGGAAATAAAATAGAAGGTAATAAATAAAATAAAGCATTTGGGTTTGTGGAGGGAGATTTCGAAAAAAAAAACAAATTTTGAATGATGAAGCATTTTTATTGTTGAACACATATCTTCATTTCAAAATTTTTTTAAAAAGGAAAAAAAAGCGAAATCAATGAGAGGAATTAATGGGATTTGACTAGCAATATGGAAGGAATGGACACTCGCTCGAATATTGGGCATGAATCTGGACATGTTCGCAGCAATATAAATGAATTGCGAAAGAAAGTGAAGGATTTACGGCAATAAATCAGGGCTAAGATTTCGGCAATCCCCGCGAACAAGAGAGCACGGGTCCTGACTTTCCACTATTAAATCGAAGTCCTTGCACTATAAAAGGAGCTTCTCTTCGTACAAAAAGGGGGGGAGCGAATTCAAAAAAATTCAGAGAGCAAAAAAATATTTCTGTCGTTTAAGGGGGGTTCCTTATTTTCACTTGGTAGGGGGAAGCGACATTAAAAAAATTTCAGCACAAATGAGGCTTTTCTCGGTTCTCGAGGTCTGAAATTCAACAAAAAAGGAAGAGATTTTCGTTCTTGAGGGAAAGGGGCTCTTCTTCGTCCATTGGGAAAAGAGACACGAAAAGAAAAAAAGGAAAGAAAAGCTCTGGAGAAGAAAAGTCAAAAGAAAAGGAGTGCAGAGGAAAGAGAGATAGCAGAGAGACGTGTGAGGGGACTGGTGAAGCAGAGAGAGAAAAAAAAAAATAGAAAAAGAGAAAAAGGAGTTACAGTGCATCTTCTTCAAGGATTCTCCACGATCGCGCCAACGCCACCGGCTACCTGCACCCTCCGCACCTCCGCCATCTGCATCACCTCCCGAGTGACGCCCGAGCCGCCGGTTCTCCGCCTCCAACGTCCCTACCGTGCCGCCACTCCAGCCCGAGCCGTGCCAACCATCGTCGCACCACCGCCTCGGACACCGCCGTGCCTCGCTTGCACCAGATTTCTACAACTTGAAGCGACGCCACCGAGTCCCCGCACGAAGTGACGTCACCGAGTCCCTTGCCCGCGCGACGTTGCTGCTCCTCTCCACTTGCCGTCCATCGACGCCCGCGTCACGAGCACCTCCGCGATACCAAGCCCGCGCCCAACGTTGTCGCTACCAACCGGCCCTCATCGGAGCCCCGGCCGCCGGCCATCTTCCGCTCGGTTGTCATCTTGTTCTGGTGGTTCCTTAGGTAGCTTTTTATTTACCGTTGCTTTTCATTTCTTTGTAGTTTAATCTATTTCATTATTCGTTTTATCTTTTAGGTTAATTTTTCTGTTTATTTCATTTGAGAGCATGTTTAGTTTAATTATTTAAGTGTTGGGTGTTAATATTTGCATACGTAGATTTTACCTCAAATTACTATAGTTACTAATTTGATCCGAGAGACATCGGGTCACTTTTTTAATTATACTAATTTTGGGTTTGTTGTGGTAGAATTTCATTTGTTAAATCACAATAATTATTTAATTTGGTCCGTAAGACTTCGGACTAAATTTTTAATTATTTTGATTTCCTTGTTGTGATTGTAGAGTTAAAATAATTATTAATTTAATCCGTGAGACAACGGATTATCTTTTGATTATTTTAATTCTTTTCTTAGTTTTTATAATTACTTGTTTAAAAAAATGAAAAAACATTATAAAAAGGGAACAGTGAAAAGTTAAAAATTTGCATGAGCATATAGGTCATATAGGTTTATTAAATTAAGACACGTAGGTTTAAATTAACCTTTAGGATTATTTTTAGGAAAAGTTTACATGTTTTCATAATATAAAAAGATAATAAGAAAAATTAAAAAGAATAATGATTTTCTAAAACAAATGGGGTTTAAATCAGATTAATCCCGAAATTGAATTAGGAAATCATTCCATTTTGAATAGCTTAATTAGTTTTTTTTTTTTAGATAAAAAAGTTAGCATTGCATCATTATGTTTTTCTTAATAGAAATTATTCGGCCTTTTAAAAAATAAAAATAAATAAATAAAAAGAGAAAACACAAAAGTTATTTTCTTGATTAATTAATAAATTAGTTCATAATTAATCCCATTTCATATCATCATTATTTAATATAGGTTGCATACATAAAAAAAAATCACAAAAAGAACATGCATATAGAATTGTTATGTCATGCATCCTATGTCATGTAATATATGCACATTTAGGATTGTATAAATCAGGCCATATAAATTGCATTTCACATATCATTAAAGTAAAATTCATGCATATTAATTTTAGATTAAGATTGCATAATAATAAAAGTTAGGTGTCATGTCATTTAGAAATCATGTTTAGGGCATGCATTTTTATTAGCTTTTTTTAAAAATGTTTTCTTAGAGAGTGGACTTTAATAAAGTTATAGTTTATAATTTATTATGAATTTAGCATTTGATGTATTGAATGTTATTTAATTGATTGTGCATCCACATGACCACCATTTGCATGTTAGTATCTTAGGTTAAAATTAATCAAGACTGCCTGCAAAAATGTTTTTTTTTTAAAAGGTACCGAAAGGGCGTTAGATTAATCTAGCGTAACCATGTCCCCGAATCCATTAAATCTCTGGTTCGTAAAAGGTAAAGTATTCTCCCATACTTTACCTGGGTTTCTAATCAGCCTTAATTGGTTAGTGGCGGCTCCAATTTGAAATTAAATTATGTGTTTTAATGGGTCATTTTCTTAGTATCATGTCGCGATTGGTAGGGCTTGGGAGAGTCCGTGCCAAGTCTTCGGACTTAGTAATCCATTAACCTAGTTTTAGGTGATTCACCTTTTAAAAAAAATCAGGTCGCGACAGCTTGGCGACTCCGCTGGGGACTTAGAGTTAAAACTCATAGTGGACATAGGCCTGTTTCTTTTTAAAAAAAAACATATTTTTGTTTGGCAGCAAGGACACCAGGTATGTCACTAACATTTCTAAGGTGTTAAATGTTCTTGCATATGGGAGGTATAAGGGAAGTAGTCTTTGCTAATCCTTGTCTTGCAGGAGGGTGTAAAGATGAATGATTTATTTTTCCTTATATTGAAGTTTTGTTTGTATTATAAATTGTTGTGCATGTTTTTTAAATTGTTTTAGCACTACACATTGCACACACGACCTGTAGCCAAACCTGGGCTACGATAGGATTTCTAGGATGGTGTTGAGAATGATACTTCCTCTAAAGTGAGACTGCTATGTAGAGGTTGACATTCTCTTCCCGAAATTTCTTCCATGGTGTCAAATGTGTTTGTCCATATCCGCGAGATTGCGTGATTATTGGACATTCCATTCGACTAAGCCGGAGTTAAGGGGACCTGACGTTAATGCGAGACTGCAACGGTCAGATCACTCTCTTAGCTCCACTTTGTTAAGCCATCTAGATAGAAATCGAGCCGCACATTTCATGCGTGTGTCTATGTGATTGTCATCCATTTTCTGGTAAAAGTAAGTTGTCTAAACTCCTACTTTGCAATTTACTTACTTTATTGTAATTTTGTCGGTCCATGACAATAGGTTTCATCGTCAGTCTTGTCTTATATGCAATGGGGAAAACCGACGTACAATTCATTTCCACTCCAAAAAAAAAAAAGAGCTCAAAATGTGGCTGGACCAGTTAGATCAAGGCGACCAGGCCTTACGTCCAATGGTCCCCGATGTGACTAAGAAGCCCACTCAGCGAGCACAAATTGAGCATCTTAAGTGAAAAGCGGAAATGATTGAAGCTGAAAATAAGAAGCTTCGTAAGGCGGCGGGTTCCCGAAAGCATATAAAATGAGATGTTTTAGTTCAATGTTTAGGGATCTTGACTTCAATTCAGTGTTTTCAATTTTAGTTCAATGTTTAGGGATTTGAATTTCAATTCTTAGTTCTTTGTTAGGGAGTTTGGTTCAAATATTTAAAATAAATAAAATGAGATGATTAGACCATTGTCATGGGCCATTTTCCTATCTTGTCGTTGTTTCTTATATTATCTTTTTCTCTTAGGTAACAACACGGCTCACCCAAGATCACCAATCCGTACTCGTTCTAGAGTAACAATGGATGATGACGCCGAACAAATACGTGTTGCTGAACAAACTCGTATCGTTGCCCTCGAAACAGAAATGAAGCAAGTCCTGAATGTCCTTGAGCAGCTCTCTAAACAAATCGACTCTCTCCAGGCAAATACTGTCCCATCAGTTCCGCAAGTCGAGGTGGTGTTACCACAGCATGCTCCTATGGCTGATCCAAAAGATAAAGGCAAGAATGTATCCACAAGTGGCCCATCAAGATCTAATGATGTCTCTAGGGAGAAAACTACTGACACGCCTCAAATCATTGTTGATGAGGAGATACAAGTGATACAGACGGCTGTACCAAGACGAGCGGAAAACGCTTGGCGAAAATCGAGGAGAAACTTAAGCAGCTGCAGGGTGCATTTAGCCAAGACCCAACTGATCTGTCCCATTATGCAAAGATCAAGATACCAAAGAAGTTCAAAATGCCAGACTTTGAAAAGTATAATGGCACTTCTTGCCCAAAGATTCATTTGCAGACTTATGTGGTTAGGATGACCCCATATGTTGATAACATACCCCTAATGATTCAGCAATTTCAAGCAAGCCTGACAGGACCAGCACTCCAGTGGTATATTATGAAGAAGATTAATCTCCTAGAGACTTGGGAGGATTTGACTGATGCCTTCTTCAAGCAAAAGTACAAGTATAATATTGATGTCACTCCATCTCGAGAGGATTTACTTCACACCGAGAAGAAGAAGACAGAATCTTTCAAGGCCTATGTCACGAGATGGAGGACTCGTAGCTGCTCAAATTACTCCGAGCCGACTGAAAAGAGTTGATGGATTTGTTCATGAAGACGCTCCCGCCTGAATATCGAAATCGGATGTTAGGATCGATCGCCGAGTCATTCAATCGCTAGTCCCCGTTGGCGAGCGAATTGAAGTAGCCTTGCGTGATGGATGGGCGTCTGATCAAACCAGCTCATATAGGGGAGTCTTTGCCAAGAAGGATAAGGAACCTATAGCAGAGGTTAATGCAGCTTATGTTCAACCCCCTCGCCCTGTCTTGAACACTCAACAGGGAGGAGCACGACCATTCTTTGGCCAGCAGAAGAACTCTTACAGGCGTCAATTTACGCCTCTTCCTAAGCCATTGTCTAAGATCTTGCTAACTCTTCAGAAAAATGGATTACTCGCTAAGGAGCCTAAGCGACCTAATCCCGAGCGTTTTCCCAACTATGATCCGTCCAAGACATGTGCTTATCATATGGGGGAGGTAGGGCATTCTGTTGACGATTGCTATACACTGCAACACAAAATCCAAAATCTTTTGGATGCCAAGGTGGTCTCATTCCGCGATGGACAGCCGAACATCCGAATAACCCACTCCCTGACCACCCAGAAGTTGTGAATGCCATTTTTGATGTTGAGCCCACCATGTTTCAAATGATGCATGAGGATACGGTCAATGCTATCCTGGAACCAGACATTGAATCCGAATTGAGTTACCACTCATTTGAGTTGGTGTCCACCATACATGCATCTCAAGACTCACCACCACCCACTTCTGAAGCTTCAAATGCTGCCCTTATGATGGAAAGGATGATGGATGTGAATGGTTTTGTTCCTAGTAGTGGCCTTGGAAGAAATAGTCAGGATATTCAAAGTCCCAATGAAGCCCCTCAGAGGCCCCATGCTGCTGGAAGAGGAGGGGAAAGTCCTGGAAGACGAAGACAGGGAGGGCGGAACCCGCCACCTGACCAAAGGCGAGGGAGGCAAAACCCATTACCCCCGAGCATTCACGAAATATTCCCCGGTCCTCCAAGAATGATGCAGGATGAAGCTGAAGTAATAGACACTGGGGGCAGCCTAGTGGCAAGTTTGATTACTTGGTGAAGTATTCAGCCCCTCCCGAAGTTACTACATTGATCCTCGTGAGATAATCCCAGATGGATGGGGTGGCATGGATGATTTGATACCCCCGAAGGCAGAAAACCCTAAGGATGAACTGGAAGGAGTTGCAAGCTTGTTCGACGATCTCATCATAGGAGCTATCGATGAAGGACCCCCAGAAGAGATGGGCTTTGGCCCACAAGAGTAACTCTTTTACTTTTTTTTGCATATTCCCCTGCGTGGGAATTTTCATTGTTTTCTGAGAAATGTTTCCACTTTCCTTTTAATTCTTGAGTGTTGCTTTTTTTCATTTAATAAATGTAATTTACTGATGAATTTCAATAAAATTACAAATTTTATTTTGAGGGCATGATGAGGTACTCCGAACCAGTCCGGTGATGATATCCAGCCGATAAAAGAAAAGAAAAATCCAAGGAGAATTCTGAGGCCTGGGCTTCATCATGCTTTCTTGTGTCAAAATGCTTCAAAAAAAAAAGTTTTGCCAAAGAATTTCAAAAAAATAAAAATAAACAAAAAAACAAAACAAAACAAAAGATGTAGTTTACTCTGTTTGTCTTTTTGATTTATCTACTATATGTTTCAAGGACGGTCTTATAGCATGCAAATATGTGAAAATAGTCCAATCCAATTCCAGATTCTGGGGGCAAATTCACCCCGAATTACAGTGGGCCATACGTTGTGAAGAAAGTACTTCCTGGAGGTGCTTTAATTTTGGCGAAATGGATGGGCGAGAATTCACAAATCCTGTAAATTATGATGCTGTAAAGAAATACTATCCATGAATAAAAGGGCTCGTAAAAACCTTTTCCTCACTCAAAGTTGGTCAAATCTTTAGTGTATAATGTTGCATACTTTATTTTTGCAGGGGCAAAGAATGGATGTGGACGATGGTATCTTATTGAGCTCCTTTACAAAGGAAGGGCAAGACATGAACACATAATAGCTTTGACTTTATGAGCGTGCCCTCTTTGTCTTTATAGAATGCTTTCACATGATATTGTGTAATTCGTCAATTCCACTTGAAATTTATCAAAATGGATAATTCAGTGAAAGATGTCGAGTTACTTGAGCATGCTAAATGAGGTGTGAAAGGCAAGCCTAATCCCATACACCATCCCCTGTCTATATATTGTGAGGTGAGTGTGGAAACATTTTGTATTTCAAGGTGAAGAATTTTCTTGCGAAAAGTACAACAGCTGAAATGACGAGAGGCAGTTCATTTCTCTATCCCAAACACTACAGGTGTTCCATTGCTTAACCATTTTTTAGCCTATACACTTATAGATGTTCTTTTCAAATTACCCCTGTCAAGAACCACCCCACATCGGGGCAACTGGGAGATAAAAATGACATCATGAAGTGAGGAAAGTGAATTGAAATTTTCTTGCTCTCACTTGCATCAATCTTCAAGTCGTGCTATTACATTGAATTCATGTGCTAATTTAAGTGCCTTAGGATGACGAAGAGCATTTCTTTCACTATCCTACACACTTATATCCTTTGAATAGCCCACTTGAGCCTGCTATTTCATTTCTTTTAAAACCCAAGTTGATGATCATCACCCACACTGGGGCAAGGCAAGAGACAGATGAAGACCCTTGAAGGTTCGCGTGTCATTTAAAGTATACTTGACACATGCATTGTGCGCAAGAACTGAAATCAAAATAAAACTAAGGGGCATTAAAAAGCAGTGTGCCTGGTAAAAGCAAGGCCAATGCCCGTGAAAAGAAGAGAGAAATGATTGATGAATTGGAGGCAAAAAGCAGTGTGCCTGACCAACATCCATCATCAAAGAAAATGACTTTTAAAAAAAAATGTTGAGAAAAGATCTCCAGTTGAAAAATCATTGGCATCAGGTGATAAACTTTTGAGCCAATAAAGAAATCTGTCAAGAAGACAATCCGTGTTGAAGAAAAACCGGTGGCAATGTCAAGATGATCACCAACTTTGCCCCTATACACATCTTTGAGCCTAACGATCCTTTCGTTTCTCAACCCATGAACCTAGCCTATGTTACGTCCCTTACAAAGTCTCTTCAGATTAGGGCACTTGAATTAACATAGGAAATCACATGTTTTAAGCATTGCTCGAAGAAGTGCGAGCAAGATTATTTCTTTATCATTTTGCAGGGTTCTCGACTTGTAAACCCAGAGATGATTACAGAATCATTCGTTCAATTTGCTTTGACTCGAAGAGTCCCTTTGTTAAGCCATTGACCAAGCCTACATTACAGTCATTGACAAGGACCTCTCAAATTGGTAAGGTCGTACTGATTGCAAGAAAATTCGAACTCTTGTCGACAAGATGATGATAAGATTGAGTGATATATTCCCGCATCAATGGTCGGGACAAATAACCCTTCTTAAATGAGAGCGAGTGAAAAAGCATTTTCACACCAAAAGTGTCTCATTTAGCATGTTCAAGAGATTCACGCTATAACTGAAAATTGTCCTGGTGATAATTTTTCCGGTAGAAGCTTGATAAAGCCATCATGTGTGGACTTTCATTGATTTTTTCCTCAAAGACAAAAAAATTGTCTTTGAAATCCTGAGTTTATTCAGTCATCTTTGTACTTGATGAGAATTCCAAGTATCTATTTATAAAATGTTTTCAAATGTCTAGTGTGAATTCCAGATATTTGAACCTTTAAACGCTTGATGTGATTTCCAAGTGTTTGTCTTTCTAAACATCTGATGTGATTTCCAGACGTTTAGTAAATGTTTTCAAATGTCTGGTATAAGAATCAGATTTTTGAAGTTTCAAGTAGTTTACGCAATTTCCAGGCGCTTAGAATCTGATGAGAATTCCAGATCCCTAAAGACTTTGAGCCTTTCAATTATCTGAAGGGAGTTCCAGATGATTGACAGGTCTCATCGGAATCATTTCACACCTAAATCCCCAAACAGGTATGACAGGTACGTGCTCTTCTTTGCATTTGCATTTCATTGGTCATAGACACATAGAGATCTATGTTCCCGACCGAATCATTGCATTTACATGACATTCTTTAGGGGTTAAATTTACTTGAGTCCATTTCTTTCAAAAAAAAAAAAAAAAAAAGAGTCAAGTCATTAACATTTGCATATGCATTGCATATTTCATTTTACATGGATTAATTTTAGGTGTCATATATCTTTGAAGGAAACCTCTACGAGCTTCCCTTCAAAGAGGGGCAGCTGTTGACACCTAATTTAGGATCAAATTTTTTTATTTTAGGAAATAAAATAGAAGGTAATAAATAAAATAAAGCATTTGGGTTTGTGGAGGGAGATTTCGAAAAAAAAAAAACAAATTTTGAATGATGAAGCATTTTTATTGTTGAACACATATCTTCATTTCAAAATTTTTTAAAAAAGGAAAAAAAAAAAGCGAAATCAATGAGAGGAATTAATGGGATTTGACTAGCAATATGGAAGGAATGGACACTCGCTCGAATATTGGGCATGAATCTGGACATGTTCGCAGCAATATAAATGAATTGCGAAAGAAAGTGAAGGATTTACGGCAATAAATCAGGGCTAAGATTTCGGCAATCCCCGCGAACAAGGGAGCACGGGTCCTGACTTTCCACTATTAAATGGAAGTCCTTGCACTATAAAAGGAGCTTCTCTTCGTACAAAAGGGGGAGCGAATTCAAAAAATTCAGAGAGCAAAAAAAAAATTTCTGTCGTTTAAGGGGCTCCTTATTTTCACTTGGTAGGGGGAAGCGACATTAAAAAAATTTCAGCACAAATGAGGCTTTTCTCGATTCTCGAGGTCTGAAATTCAACAAAAAAGGAAGAGACTTTCGTTCTTGAGGGAAAGGGGCTCTTCTTCGTCCATTGGGAAAAGAGACACGAAAAAAAAAAAAAAAAAAAAAAGGAAAGAAAAGCTCTGGAGAAGAAAAGTCAAAAGAAAAGGAGTGCAGAGGAAAGAGAGATAGCAGAGAGACGTGTGAGGGGACTGGTGAAGCAGAGAGAGAAAAAAAATAGAAAAAGAGAAAAAAGGAGTTACAGTGCATCTTCTTCAAGGATTCTCCACGATCGCACCAACGCCACCGAAGCTACCTGCACCCTCCGCACCTTCGCCATCTGCATCACCTCCCGAGTGACGCCCGAGCCGCCGGTTCTCCGCCTCCGACGTCCCTGCCGTGCCGCCACTCCAGCCCGAGCCGTGCCAACCATCGTCGCACCACCGCCTCGGACACTGCCGTGCCTCGCTTGCACCAGATTTCTGCAACTTGAAGCGACGCCATCGAGTCCCCTGCCTGAAGTGACGTCACCGAGTCCCTTGCCCGCGCGACGTTGCTGCTCCTCTCCACTTGCCGTCCATCGACGCCCGCGTCACGAGCACCTCTGCGATACCAAGCCCGCGCCCGACATTGTCGCTGCCAACCGGCCCTCATCGGAGCCCCGGCCGCCGGCCATCTTCCGCTCGGTTGTCATCTTGTTCTGGTGGTTCCTTAGGTAGCTTTTTATTTACCGTTGCTTTTCATTTCTTTGTAGTTTAATCTATTTCATTATTCGTTTTATCTTTTAGGTTAATTTTTCTGTTTATTTCATTTGAGAGCATGTTTAGTTTAATTATTTAAGTGTTGGGTGTTAATATTTGCATACGTAGATTTTACCTCAAATTACTATAGTTACTAATTTGATCCGAGAGACATCGGGTCACTTTTTTAATTATACTAATTTTGGGTTTGTTGTGGTAGAATTTCATTTGTTAAATCACAATAATTATTTAATTTGGTCCGTAAGACTTCGGACTAAATTTTTAATTATTTTGATTTCCTTGTTGTGATTGTAGAGTTAAAATAATTATTAATTTAATCCGTGAGACAACGGATTATCTTTTTGATTATTTTAATTCTTTTCTTAGTTTTTATAATTACTTGTTTAAAAAAAATGAAAAAACATTATAAAAAGGGAACAGTGAAAAGTTAAAAATTTGCATGAGCATATAGGTCATATAGGTTTATTAAATTAAGACACGTAGGTTTAAATTAACCTTTAGGATTATTTTTAGGAAAAGTTTACATGTTTTCATAATATAAAAAGATAATAAGAAAAATTAAAAAGAATAATGATTTTCTAAAACAAATGGGGTTTAAATCAGATTAATCCCGAAATTGAATTAGGAAATCATTCCATTTTGAATAGCTTAATTAGTTTTTTTTTTTAGATAAAAAAGTTAGCATTGCATCATTATGTTTTTCTTAATAGAAATTATTCGGCCTTTTAAAAAATAAAAATAAATAAATAAAAAGAGAAAACACAAAAGTTATTTTCTTGATTAATTAATAAATTAGTTCATAATTAATCCCATTTCATATCATCATTATTTAATATAGGTTGCATACATAAAAAAAAATCACAAAAAGAACATGCATATAGAATTGTTATGTCATGCATCCTATGTCATGTAATATATGCACATTTAGGATTGTATAAATCAGGCCATATAAATTGCATTTCACATATCATTAAAGTAAAATTCATGCATATTAATTTTAGATTAAGATTGCATAATAATAAAAGTTAGGTGTCATGTCATTTAGAAATCATGTTTAGGGCATGCATTTTTATTAGCTTTTTTTTAAAAATGTTTTCTTAGAGAGTGGACTTTAATAAAGTTATAGTTTATAATTTCTTATGAATTTAGCATTTGATGTATTGAATGTTATTTAATTGATTGTGCATCCACATGACCACCATTTGCATGTTAGTATCTTAGGTTAAAATTAATCAAGACTGCCTGCAAAAATGTTTTTTTTTTTTTTTTTTTTAAAAGGTACCGAAAGGGCGTTAGATTAATCTAGCGTAACCATGTCCCGAATCCATTAAATCTCTGGTTCGTAAAAGGTAAAGTATTCTCCCATACTTTACCTGGGTTTCTAATCAGCCTTAATTGGTTAGTGGCGGCTCCAATTTGAAATTAAATTATGTGTTTTAATGGGTCATTTTCTTAGTATCATGTCGCGATTGGTAGGGCTTGGGAGAGTCCATGCCAAGTCTTCGGACTTAGTAATCCATTAACCTAGTTTTAGGTGATTCACCTTTTAAAAAAAATCAGGTCGCGACAGATTTAATAGCTTAAAGTAATGCAATAATGAGCACACATTCAAAAAACTCAAGATAAAGTCAAAATATCAATCACAATCATAACAAATCAAAAAAATGTTTAAAAATGAAGATTTGGTTTGAGGATAGAGTCTTGAAATTTTCTTGAAATCTGCAAAGTCTTCTCCCCCTTTTTGTCAGCATTAAAAGAATCAAGGAGCACGAGGAATGCGAACAAGTTGAAAGTCCTCCATAGACTTGACAGTTCCTTCTAGCTTCCTCAAATCTTCTTGTAGTTGTGTAAGAGCAGTGCCTTTGGCAGTGTCCTGAATCTGACGCTGAACCTCTTTAAGCTGATCATGCATGGTGATGAACATTGCATGATTCTCATTCTGCAAAGTCTGAAATTCATATCCCATAGCATAGATTTGGCCTTTGAGCTCCAAGATGATGTCAAGCAACCTTCCAAAATCTCCTGAATTGTCGATCCGTGTGCTTGTGTCAACTCGGTCGATGGTGGAGTCAAGCCGGTGTGAATATCAGAGAGATCAATATTTGGAGATGATGCCTCTCCCTCAGAAATTGAGCAGCATGAACATCTTCGCATCGGGGAGGTGATCGACTAACACCTGTTTGGGTATCTCCCTCTCAAAAGTCGGAGAAGAGGAGTACATTCTCTTTGGGTATCTCCCCCTGTTTCAATGTCTTTTGGAGGAGAAAAGTACTCTTCTTTCTGAGGAGTTTCCTCAGTGACAGGATGTCGTTGATCCTCATTTTCTGCTGGAGAATTTGTCTTTGCCGGTTCTTCCCCTTGTTCTTCTTTTTCTTCTTCCTCTTCTTCTTTTTCCTCTTTCTCTTCTTCTTTCTCTTCTTTCTCTTCTTCTTGTAAGGATCCCTTTTCCTGGAGTCCTTTCTTAGTGTCTTCTGCAAAATGTTGTTCTGGAACAACTGAAACAGGTGCAGAAAATTGAGAGACAAGAGCATAAATGGGCAAAGCATCCTCATCATCTTCATCTTCCAAGATGATTGCCCTTCTCTTCTTGATAGGACTAGTCATTGTTTCCTTTCCTTTTCTTTTGGCCGCAGAAGAGTCTGGTCTGAACTTGATAGGAGTCTTCTCCTTGAACTGCTCCAGCTTCTTGCTGAGTTCTTTCAAACGCATCTTTGTTATCATCCTCAGTCCGATGACCATTTTATCAATAGTCTTCACAGAGAGAATGTGAGGAGGCTGAATGTTCAAGTGTCTGAAAAGACGAGTGATGAGAGCAGCATAAGGGAGTTTTCCCTTATCCTTTGCCATGGACCTGTACATGTGAAACATGATAGTGTGTGGCAGAGAAAAGTTAAGACCAATCTTGATTGCATACATCAACTTAGCCTCTGAGATGGATACATCTGTCTTTGATGTTGATTTCGGTCTAAGACAGTTGATCACTATCTTGTGAAGCAGAGTGTTTGTTGCATTCATCTTGGAGTAGGAGAGACGACCTTGCAATTCGGTCTCTCGCAAGTTCTAGAGTTGCATGACTTACGTCACGAAAATTGATTGAAAAGAACCTCTTTCCACACCAATTACATCTGCGCGAGTGTCCGTATCAACAACATATTCTCTATCTCTCACACTTTGAATGAAAAGCTATTCGCATCAAGGAAACCGTTATTGGAATAAAAATATGCTGTTAATTCGAATAAGCCACATCACATTCAGTACAGAACTTATGAAGTTGAAGTTTCTCAAACTTCTCTATCGATTGATGCTTAATAAGTCCAGAAAATCAAAGTCCACCGTCCGTGGATTCATCACCCCACGCTTCAGCAGTTTCTCATACATCTTCCTGTGTCCGTCTGATCGAAACAGTTCATCCTTCTTTCCTCGAAGGTTTGCAGCCACACCCATCCAAGGTTTAAAATGTATAAACATTTTCTCATCATCATCCTTTCCCACTGGTTGATTTACACTACTAAACCTAGGGTCACTGGGAAAGTTTGCAAAGACTTTTGCTGTCATTCCAGCAGGAATAACGCCTGATCTCTCCATTACAGTGAGAAAGTGTGTCTCATTTGTGTAACCTTTTTCTTTCAGAAATTCATCAATGAAGGTCATTGCAGAACCTCCTTCCTTCAATGCAGAGTAAAGCCTATAAACAAAAGCAGGCTTGAGTGATCTTACAGGTTCAATATCTTCAAGAACTTCTTCTGCATGTCGAGGGCGACGATCATGAGGTCTAGTTGAGGAAGTACGCTGTTGAGATCGTTGAGGAGTCTGTTCATTGGAAAGTCACTTTCTTCTGTGAGAGCGAAGTGCGTAGGCCCCTCACCAGAGCCCTATGGTCCCCTGTTTGCTATCCTTGAGGATTTCCTTTGGTAAGACATTGTTGCTTACTTGGAGAAACTTTCACACTTGTGTCGCAAGGAAGTTAAAAGCTTTGAGACGTAGAAATTTGGGAGAGAAAATTCAGAGGAGTGAAAAGCTTTTGAACTAGGGTTTCTGGGTAAAGTAAAAACGAAGGAGAAAGAGTATATAAAAGATAACCGATACGGGATAACTCAAGCGTCGCAATTTGGAAATATTAAGAATTTCCTTTAAAAAAAATAACTGCCTTAATAAATCGATAACCACCCTTTTTTAAAAAAAATTAACTGCCTTAATAAGCTTAATTAGAGATAAACAGACAATCTTACTTTTTCGAAATAACAGTTTAAGTAAATAAATGAACTTACAGTCGTGTCGATTGATATTCTCAGCCTACAACCTTTTGAGTCGATACTCGTCGACTTTAGATTCTCGAGTCCGAGCTTCAACATTCTTCAAGAGATAAAATATTGAGTCTTGAGCGAATAGACTCAAACAAGCTTTTCTCAAGTGGCTTTGTGAAGATGTCTGCCAATTGATTCTTTGAGTCTATGAATTGTATCAAGACTTCTTTGTTCTGAACATGATCTCTTATAAAATGATGTCGAATCTCAATATATTTTGCTCTTGAATGTATGATAGGATTCTTTGTAAGATTGATTGCGCTGGTATTGTCACGTTTGATCTTTGTGCAAGATCTTCAATGCCAAAGTCTTGTAGTTGTTGTTTTATCCACAGTATTTGAGAACAGCAACTTCCAAGGGCTACGTATTCTGCTTCAGCTGTTGAAAGAGCCACAGTACTTTGTTTTCTTGAAAACCAAGATACTGCCCCCGTTTTCAAGCAATTGACAAGTACCTGAAGTGCTTTTTCTTTCAACTCTACAACCTGCAAGATCTACGTCTGAATAACCAAGAAGAGTAAAGTCTCCTTCTTTGGGATACCATAGACCAATCTTAGCAGTAGTAGCAACATATTTAATGATACGTTTAGCAGCACTTAAATGAGATTCCTTAGGATATGATTGAAACCTAGTGCATATGCAAACACTAAATAATATATCAGGTCTGGATGCAGTAAGATAAAGAAGTGAACCAATGATACTCCTGTATAACTTTTGGTCGATTTTCTTCCCTGCTACATCTTTGTCTATCTTCAAGGAACTTGACATTGGTATGTCAGTCTTTTTGCAATTTTTCAAACCGAACTTTTTAACAAGTTCTTTTGCATATTTCTCTTGATGAATGAATATTCCTTCCTTTAATTGTTTCACTTGTAGACCAAGGAAAAAGGATAGTTCACCCATCATGCTCATCTCAAATTCATCCTGCATAGACTTAGAAAATTTCTTGCACAAAGTCTCATTAGATGATCCGAATATAATGTCATCAACATAAATCTGAACAAGTAGAAAACTTTTACCTTCCTTTTTAATAAACAAAGTAGTGTCTACCTTTCCTTTAGAAAAGCCATTATGAATTAAGAAATTACTTAGCCTTTCATACCAAGCTCGAGAAGCTTGTTTCAATCTATATAAAGCTTTCTTCAGTCTGAACACTGAGTCTGGTTTCTTTGAGTCTTCAAATCCAGGAGGTTGTTTCACGTAGACTTCTTCTTGAATAAATCCATTCAGGAATGCGCTTTTAACATCCATTTGAAATAACCTGAAATTCTTATAACAAGCAAAAGCAAGTAGTAATATGATTACTTATAACCTTGCTACTGGAGCATAGGTCTCATCATAGTCTATCCATTCTTCTTGCGTGTATCCTTTAGCCACGAGTCTTGCTTTGTTTCTCGTTACTTTTCCTTTTTCATCAACTTTGTTCCTAAAAACCCATTTAGCTCCAATAACGATTTACCTTTTGGTTTAGGAGTCAATTCCCATACGTCGTTAATACTGAATTGTCTGAGCTCTTCTTGCATTGCTTCAATCCAGCTTTCATCAGTTAAAGCTTCTTCAATATTTTTGGGTTCTATCTTAGAAATAAGAGCAACAGCACTAGACTCTTCTCGCCTTTTGGATCTTGTTCGAATTCCCTCATTAATGTTTCCAATAATGAGTTCTTCAGGATGACTAGACTTGTGCTTCCAGTTACTAGTCGATCGATAGATTGTTGATCTTTTCTTGAGTAGATTCTTCATCGGTAGCTTGTTATACCGATTCCCGAATTAGTAACTTCTTCAATGAAGGTAGATCTAGCAAAGTCTCGGAACAGATTTTGAATCTTCGATGCCTGAATTTGCTGAATTTGTGGAGAGTCTTGAAATTTGACATTCATTGATTCTTCCACAGTCCTCGAGTCTTCTTGTTGAATACTCTAAAGGCTTTGCTTGTAGTTGAGCAACCAATAAAGAATCCTTCATCCGATTTCTCTTCAAACTTACCAACACGATCATTTGCATTCTTTAGAATAAAACATTTGCAACCAAATACTTGAAAATAAGAAACTATTGGTTTCTTTCCTTTAAAAATTTCATAAGGGGTTTTCTCAAGAATTGGCCTTAAAAACACTCGGTTTATAATATAGCAAGCAGTTGAAACAGTTTCAGCCCAAAACCTTGAAGAAATTTGATTTCCAATTAAAAGAGTTCTTGCCATTACTTGTAAAGACATATTCTTCCTTTCCACAACCCCATTCTGTTCTGGTGTATATGGAGAGGAGAATTTGTGTTGAAAACCAAATTCATCACAAAATTTAGTAAAGTCTTGATTTTCAAACTCACCTCCATGGTCTGTACGAATACTCGAGATAGTGTGACCTTTCTCATTCTGCACTTTCTTAGCAAACTTTGAAAAGAGAGAGAAAGTCTCCGACTTACTTGAAAGAAAGTAGACCCAAGTAAATCGTGAGTAATCATCCACAATTACTAGACAGAACCTTTTTCCACCAATGCTTTGCGTTCTGGTAGGTCCAAACAAATCCATATGCGAAGCCGCAGGTACATGATTAGTGGAAACTTTATTTATTAATTTGTAAGAGTTTATAACCTGTTTACCCAGTACGCATGGTGTACATAGATCAGACTTTGAGTAATTGAGAGTAGGCAATCCTCAAACAAGTTTCTTGATGGAGATCTTGTTGATTTGCTTCATATTGGTATGGCCTAGCTTTTTGTGCCATAGATTAGCTTCATCTTGTACTGATATTAAGCACTGTGATCTTTCTTGATTCACATCCGTAAGATAGATATTTCCATGTCTTCGTCCAAGAAAAGATTGAGTAAAGTCTTTACTGATTCCAGAGCACGTTTCTTCCTGGAAGTTGATCTTGAAACCAGTATCACACAACTGACTTATACTAAGCAAGTTGTAATTTAATCCTTCAACTAAGGAAACATTTTTGATTGACAAACTTCCAATCTTTACTGTTCCTCGACCAGTAATTCTTCCATTGTTGTTACCACCAAAGGAAACTTTCCTCCATCTATCTGGACAAGTTTTATGAAGCAACTTGAGTCTCCTGTCATATGTCTTGAGCAGCCACTATCAAGATACCATTTAATCTTCCTTTTGATAGTAACCTGCAAATAACACAAATTCAAGCTCTCTTTGGTACCCATATCATTTTGGGTCCGTAAGTGTTAGAACAATAGACAGTCTTAGCCCAGCTCTTTTTAACGTGTCTCCAAACCAAAGGACATTCTTTCTCAAAATGTTCTGAGCTTTTACACTTGGAACATTTCAAAGCATTTCTGCAACAAAGTTCTACAAAAACTTTCTGAAATGATTCTTATAAATAATTCTGGTTGGTCTCTCGTTTGATTCTTTCCTTTACCTTTGGGAAATCAATTAGTGGAATAGTTTCGAAGTCATACCAAGACCTAACTTATCAAAGTATGGTCTTTGTATCGAAAGAATCTTATCCAACTTTTCAGAACCATTTGAAAATCTTTTTGATATGTTAGTAATATCATTTTTCAAAAGATTATTTTCATTTGAAATAAAGTCTGAGTTTTCTTTCACAACAAAGAAAGTCCTTTTCCAACTTTTCAAACTTTTCTTTCATAAGTTTTTCCTGTTGCTTCAATGTAGAATTTTCCATTTTTAATTCGGAGATCCTCTTGAGAGAGGTTTTTAGACTAAAACAAAGTTCATCAATATATTTAGAAACCTTGACAGGAATTTTTAGGTTACTAACCTCGAGTTCACTGTCTGAGTCTGTGTCTGAATCAAGGTCTGAGTTTAAATCTGATTTTGCCATTAAACAGATATTGGCATAATCGTCATCGCTTTCTTCACATTCAATATCACTCCAAGTCTCTACTTTGAGTGCCTTCCTGTATTTCTCAGTCTTTCATTTTCTCTTCTTTAACAGATGACAGTTGGGTTTGATGTGTCCCTTTTTCTTGCATTCAAAGCAAGTCACTTCTTTGTTAGAATCATCTTCCTCTGTTGATTTGTTTTGAAACCTTTGTGAGCTTTGTTTCTTCCAATTGAATTTCCTTCCTTTTCTGTTCAACTTTCTAAATCTCTTTATCATGAGTGCCAGTTCTTCATCATCTAGATCTTCTTCAGAGTCTGTAGCATCAGAGTAGTCATTAGACTTTAAGGCAATAGATTTCTTACCTTTTGAATCTTCCTCTTCGTTGGTCTGTTCCACTTCATAAGATTGAAGAGTCCCAACCAGTTCATCTACAGAGAGTGGAGCAATCCTTTGCGTCTCTCTTATTGAGGTTTTTATGTAATTCCGCCTTTAGAGAGTCCTCGTAGGAGTTTGTTGACTTTCATATGTCCCGAGATTGGATGTCCCCGATATTCAAGACCATTCACAATTTCAGTAAAGCGACTAAACATGTCGCTATTGATTCTCCCGATCTCATCTTAAAGACTTCATATTGTCCCAAAAGAATATTGATCCTCGTTTCTTTCACACGATCAGTTCCTTCATAGGTAATGTGAAGCCTATCCCAGACTTCTTTTGTTGTATCACAAGAAGATATTCTGTTATACTCAGTAGGGGATAAAGCACAATATAATGAGTAAATAGCTTTGGCGTCAAGAGTGTGTCTCTTGGTGATTTCTTCTTGAGTCAGTAGAGTGGGATCAGCAACTTCTTTTCCTATCTCTGATTCTGATGCAGCAGCAGGAATGATTCCTTTATCAACCACTTCCCATTCCAAAGGATCTTTCGATCTTAGGAATGCCTTCATCTTATTTTTCCATATGATATAGTCTTTTCCATCAAAGTATGGAGGTCTGGTATTGCTTTGACCTTCAACCAACCCTGTAGGCAACATACTAGCCATAGATCTTTTACTCAGAAGTAAAGGCACTTCTTATGAACGAGTACACGTGCTCTGATACCAATTGTTAGGACTAGAATTAGCACCTAGAGGGGGGTGAATAGGTGATTAAAGCGATTTCAACAATTTAATCCGAATGAGAGATTAAAGAATTAAAACCAACAATCACAGCAAATGAAAGTAATAAAAGATAAAAGGATTAGGGATAGAGAATCAAAACTCCAGATTTCTAGTGGTTCGGCTTAGACCAAGCCTACGTCCACTCTCCCGCACGGACAGCCCTTAAATTTGGATTTCACTAAGAATCAAAAAGAGTGATTACAGTCTCACGCTCTTGAGTCCACAGTGTAGAAGCTCTACTACACTTCCTCAAGGTCTCACGACAATATGATCTCTCTTTTGATTACATATAACGCTCGAAGAATAAGATCACAAAATAGAAAAGGAGATTCAGACTTTTGAATTCTTCTATCTGGCACCCTTCAACAACTGGAGCATCTCTCTTATATACTTCTTCATGCCTTCATTACCGCTGGCACCTTCCAAAGAAGTTCTTCCAATCAACCTGTTGGACAGAATCAATTTAGAGATATCTCGAGCTCTTTAAGGTAAGTGTTGATAGCCTATCAATCCTGCTCGCCCATACAATCAGGATCTTGGTTTCCATAAGTAGATCCTTCCAAATATAAGTTGTGAAATCTTTAGAGAATCTATACATATTCAAATATGAAAATAAGATCTTCTAGTGCTGTATCCAGTAGAAAGATATTCTCTAGCCGTTAGAGTAAAAACCATATAAGATCAGAATAGAAGTTGGTCTGGAGACTGTCCATGAGGGTAGACTTTGAAACTTGAGTCTTGCTAGCTTCAGACTTTGTCAGTAGAGTTTGTAAATCTTCATACTTTGATCTTCAGACTTTGACAGTAGAGTCTGTAAGTTTTCAGACTAGACTGAGGAAAATGTTTTGTCAACTTCAAAATACCTGAAGAGAATTTATCCAACAGAACTTACCTGAGAACCTTTCAAAATAACACAACAGATCAATTGAAGTAGTAGTTTTTTCCCAACAAGTAATCAATAGCTCAATTTAAAGGTATCCGGGTTATAATCGATAGGAATTCCTACTGCCATCATCATCTAGGTACCCTCTCGAGCATCTCGCCCACATCTAGCATCGTGAGGACATTTGGGGTGTGACACCCCAGGCACGCCATCCTAATTAACGCTATCTTAATAGCCATTAATTCTTCTTTAATGCAGAAGCACATATAATATAAATTATGCAAACATGTACAATCAGGAACATAACATGTCAAAGTTAGTTTCCATTCATTGGCTCAATTATTTAATTACATGTACAGCATATAGACAAAAACAACTCTAATCCTAAACCTGGGGTATCCAAAAAGAGATCTACACTCTAGTGACACCTACACGTGCTACTCCATCCATCGCCCACCATGTGACTAAACTCAAAAAGTGGCTATTGTGGAAATCGTCGCCTTGGAAACTAACTCGCCTAACTCACTACCGTCACACATCATTTCCATCCATTGCTATCCTACTCCTCGTCGAGGTCGCTGTACTTAGATGGCCCACTACTATTGTTGTCAATCGTCAAAGTGACTGCTATCATTTTCGCTCTAGAACTTGAGAGGTCTCTTCAATTCATTGCCCTCTCGTATGAACCATGCAACAGAACAGTATAGTATCAACTAACTACAGCCTATATCTACCTAGAAAGTAGACATTTGACGAACGTACATGCTTCAAACTCTGGAAACATAACGTCCTCTTATATACTTTCAAAATATCATGGTTGTCCATGTTAAGCTAAAGGATGGACGTCCGTCATTCTTAATTATTTGAAAAATGATAATACAACAAGAGTAAGCCAAAGCTTAGCAAAAAATAAGAAAGACTAATAAATCAATCGATCTAATGCACTCTTGATTCCTAGGACTCACCTACAGTGATTCTATAATGCAATTCGCAAATATTCAGTATCTATAATGCACTTACAAGTATGTGCAGCACACAAAATGCCATAACACTTGACACACATTCCATCTCATGCACATCACACCATTTGGTCCACTCTCATCTTACGGTTCAACTAATGGCAAGTTAGTACTGTGTGGGTCACTTCTGGCATATCACATAGCCAGACTTCTGGGGAACCCTGTTACCCCCAAGCTTTCCACTTCGGGGCATCTAGGGAACACACAACATCCTCAGAAACCCTCTTGTCCTCAATTCTAGGCCGTCATCAGAGAACTTTTGGGGAACCCTATTACCCCCTAGACTTCAGGTACTGGGGAACCCTGTTACCCCCGAAGTAACCCAATCATATCGCCATAGGTTGCCATCCGTAGCCTTATACTTATCCATCATCACACACGACATACATATGATGTGGCATTGCATTTCATAAATTTCGTGCATAGAGTATAACATGCAACTATTGCAACACTTAATACTTCATGCACACTCAACAGCTGGAAATTACAGATTTTGTCATTATATTCAATAATTCGAAAACATCACCAATGACATCACATCATAGTGAATCATGTCTTGTTGAAAATCTTAGAGTGTGCCAATTAACTTTTCAGAAGAAATCATTTCAAGATTCCCACGTTTTCCCTTCATAAAAGCCTCGTCTTTAAAATCGGTCAGAAAGGGGCAGTTTTGTCTGATCTTGGAAATCACTCCGATTAAAATAGTGAATGACCTTAAAAAATTCTTATTTTTGGATATGTTACAGAAAAGATATGGAAAAACATTTCTCATGAGAACATCAGGTCAAAATCGACATGCAACCATGCCTTTGTTTTGCTTGAACTTGGAGCAAAACAGAGCCTCAAAACAGAATGGATAAACTTTTGGAAATTAGTTTCCACGGAATTCACGTCAACTTCAAAAATTCAAAAATTTTGATATGTTTTAGAAAAAATTATTTAGAACAATTTTGTGAAGAAAACTCATCAATATTCTGACTAGAAAAATCCATAGAAAATCAAGAAGCAGTGAGGGTTACCATCTCCGTGGTAATAGACAGTGGGACACCAAAAAGGAATATGACCATTTGGCCATCCAAATTAGCTCATAAAAATCTTAAATTTAACTATGTTAAGCTTTAGATTTTAAAAACAACTCTTCAAGAAGAAGGAAATTTCTTGAGATCTAGTCTAGAAAAGTTGCAGAAAAAATAAAAAGATAGAAGGGTACTGTGTGCACACAATTTTCTGAGCTTCATCCAAGTACACAAATCCGGTCCAATTGTCACCTCATTAACTTCCACTCATCAAAACATCACACAACAAGATAAAACAGCCATGCAAGACTTCATCTCAGCTTCATCTCACAACCACAAGCCATCAATGACACATTTAAAGCACAAACTTAACATCTAGCTTATCGTCTCAACCATCCATGGCTGGATCAACCACATGCAAGTGTCACGGTCTGTGAATCCTCTTGTACTCGTGACACTTGTGAGTGGTGCTTGGGGTTATCGAGTAAAGAGTGAGGATGCAAAGGGGACGAACACAATTGGTCTGTAGGAGTGGCATCAAGACGATTGATGCTAAAAGTTCTAGGATAGAAAGATTATATTACTTAGAAGCTTTGAAGGCGAGGTTGGCCTCCCATGCACAAACTGGTCAGGAGCTTATGCCGCTCTCCTGATGAGGCCATGGTAAGCCGAAACTCGTTGTTGAGCCTAAAGAGATATGTTGTCTCACTCGATGGACTAGACGCCTAAGCTAAGCTCGGCGTAGTACAACCTCGTATAAAGAAGATATCCGCTATATTGTTCATTGGAACAACTATAGAAGGAAGGCTGGTCTGACGAATTTCGCTTGTCAGGCGCCGCATGGGTCGTTTCGCAGCCAGGGAATTGTCGACCCTTGACAAATGGTATCAGAGCAGGAATCCCTCCAGTAAGTTGGTGAGTCGGAGAATCGAACTCCTCGCTCCAGTGTGGGTCGATTGGAAAGTACTAGTGGTCTACCTAGTCCTACGAGGGCAGATAGTGAATCGCCAGGGCAAAAGGCACTCAAACATAGCGTGGCTCTCGACTAATCTTCTAGGATGACAATGGGGGCATTAGGAAGATTCGGTTCCTCATTGAGCCGGTGGAGTTGGAGAAGACTGAATCCTCACCGAATGGGGATAACGTTCTTGGATCGATTGATGAATCTAAAGAGGAGGTCTACTACCACGTTTTCAACAAGGAAAGAACCTCCATTTGGTTTGCTAAGGTCAAAATGCTTCGTAGGCAAAATTAGTGCTACCAAAAGATGTAGTTGGCGAGAAATGCCACACTTGCCAAAGAAACCGCAGGTGACCGAAAATGGCCCGAATAGCTAAGATCAAAAGAGGCTACCAATGGAGCAAAACCTATTTTGTAGGGCAAGTGTGACCATTTGATGTGAGATCCTGAAAGTGGCCCATCAATAGTTAAAGGACGCAAGGAAGCAACAAAGTATATCGCAACGAGGGCGTTACGGAATTGAGTGGGGGAGAATGTTACGGTTCGTGAATCCTCCTGTACTCGCAACACTTGTGAGTGGTGCTTGAGGTTATCGAGTGAAGAGTAAAGATGCAGAGGGGACGAACACAACTAATCTATGGGAGTGACGTCAGGACAGTTGGTGCTAGGAGTTCAAGGATAGAAGAATTATATTACTTAGAAGCTTTGAAGGCGGGGTTAGCCTCCCATGCATAAACTGGTCAGGAGTTGATGCTGCTCTCCTGATGAAGCCATGGTAGGCTGAAACCAGTTGTTGAGATTAAATGTTTGAGTTAAGCTGGGCGTGGTACAACCTTGTATAAAGAAGTTATCCGTCATATTAACAACTATAGACGGAAAGCTAGCCTAGCGAATTGCGCTTGTTAGGCGCCACACGGGTCATTCCGCGACCAGGGAACTGTCGACCCATGACATAAGACTCAAAGATTACTAGAAATCAACATGCACCTCATAAAAATGACTCAAGCCTCCCTTATAAGCCTCGACCAAAGTCATTCATCAACAAATTATTGGCTTGGTCACTTGAACTCAAAGAAAAATGTCAAACTGAAGAATCAACACATCAAGCACCACAACGACCTCCAACGTGACCTAAGCTAGCAAAACCAATAGAAAGAGAGATCAAGAGGCTTAAGAATAAGTCTCATTTCCTTGCCTTAAGATCAAGCTTCACTTATAGTGAGAATTCGTGCAAGAAATGGCAAGAAAATGAGGAAGAGAGAGTTTGGTGATGGAGCAGCCGAGAGAGAGAGAGAGAGAGAGAGAGAGAGAGAGAGAGAGAGAGAGAGGGCGTTGGTCATGCTTAAGAAAGAGAGAGAGTGTTATTTGGCTTGTTGAACACACTGGTTGCATGAAAATCCATTGACTTGGTCACTATTCACCCATGATTACATGCATTAAATCATCCAAGACCAAAAGTGATATTTTTGAGGCGAAGGTTAGGTAATAGGTGATTAGGCTTAATAGTAATTCATTTGATCATAACTTAATCTTTCATTATATAATATAAAGTATCCTTTAGAGTATGATGGCCATATTAATCAAATTGACCATAAGATTCTAATTTAACACAAGAATATAGTCAAAACTATATTCTATAATTATCCAATGAATTTTCCTATATTCTTGGACTCAAATAGGTTGAATAAAAGGTGTCTTGAGATATTGATATCTCTACCTTGATCATTGCCGACCTTAATCCTTCCTTGAATTTTCGCCCTCCGCTAATTAAGCGGGTGAAAATTCAGGATATCACATGGGAGAATCGTGTTACACCCTTCCAAGCATATGGAGGAACCCAATTACCCCTCTAGATATCTCTACTACAACTCAGGGCATCGTCATCCTAAGGACTTATGGTAATACTAGTGACACATCCATACCAGAATGCAATAATTCCATAATTCAATTTAAAAAGCGCGTTACCATTACTATTACCCAGGAACTCAAATGTGAAACTAATGAACCCTCAATCATTTTATCCCCTAGATTGACATATTTTCACTTGTGCCTACATTAGACGAACTATAAAAAGAATTTCATACCCTAGACCTTAAACTAGCCTTATAAGGCATTCTACACGCCTTTAGAAACAATAGTTGTTGTCTAGGTAAATGGATTTAAAAAATTATGAAACTTTAATATAAGATAGAAAAGATCTAAAGGGATATTTTCTGTGAGGTACTCAAAGTATGATTTAGCTCATACAATTCTAAATAATTTTTAGTAAACCAGGCCAAAATAGTAGGAATTTCCCGAACACAATGGAGTAGGAAAATGTTTTGCAAACTAAGTGAGATAAAAAAAAATTCATGGAAATTTTATATGTGATAGTAAATAATGTACTCTACAATTTTCATTAAAGATGCATGTTAGAATTCTTGACCGAAAATTTTGTGGGAAATGAAAAATAGGAAGAGGTCCATTCAGTAGCCTTAAAAATAGATTCCAGGCTCTATAATTTTTCAAACATATTTTTGTCGTATGAAGTCTGAAAAAATCTGAAATTAAAGTATGTTGTGAAACAGTCAATAAGGTACGACTTTCGTGAAGGATGCCCCATGAACAAAATCGAGGGTTGGATTAAAACCAAACCTGTCATGATATTTTGACTCAACCCTTCGGTACCTTCAGCCCAAGTATGTATGTTGATTTCACATACCACATTCCCATAACTAATATACACATCCACGACTAAAGTTTCAAACTTTCAAACTTATAACTTTATCCGAAACCTGCGACTAGGTGCTAACGCCTCTAGAACACTAGATTCAACAAATTTTTGAGGAAACTCTTTTTGTCACATGACAAACCATTGATATAAGATAGAATGGAGAATATCCACTTGCCACGTGATGTAATTAAAGGGTACGTCCATGATAAGGTACGATTGGAATGCACCGTTTCAACTTGAAACGTTACGATGGAAAAAACACCTTTTCTGAATGGGTGTGATGCAGAAGTATAAAAGTCTTTGAGAGACAACCATTGGATGGTTGGCTGAATTACGCTCAGAAATTCCTCTCACTTTCTATCAAAGAAGAGAAGCGTTCCATTTCACTTTTACAAGAACAATTTGCATTTTTGCCTTGGAAATCGGGTGTCTTCCTTGTGATTACATTTAGACCAACGTGAAGTATTATTGTTTGTGATTCATCCGCAATTCAACGTTCGTACCGAGATTAATTGTCGTTTGCGCATCGGAGAAAGGTAAGTCGTCTTCCGCCGACTTGAAATCCAACATTGGTATCAGAGCCCGGTCGTGATTTCTGACTTGTTTTTCTTCGAATTTTCTCAATTACCATTTGATATTGAGATCAAGAGTATGAAATATATGTTGTTCGCATGCTTATTATTCGAAATTGACATATGAATCGTAAAAAAGTCAAACCAAAGCGAAGAACGGGTTCGGGGTCGCATGCATCCGTGCGATTTTGGCCAATTTTCGAAATATTTTTTTGGCCAAAATCAAATTTTGAATATACAGGGTGAAAGTACTCGTCAAGACAAGTCCGACGGTGGTTAGAGCACAACTGGAGGAGGCCGGACGCGCCCACACACGCGGCCAGAAGCTGCTACGCGTGGGCCTCATGCGCCTGATGCGCTGGGGACGCTAGCGCATGCGCAACAAGAGCCGGTCGGTGAACCGACGCGTGCACATCACGCATGCATCACACGAAGCGACGTGACGCTTGCTGACGTCACGGATGACATCATCCAACAATCAGTAACCGCTGGGAAGACGTCATCGATGACGTCAGCACCGGCGATAGTTGGTCGGCCAGTCACCGGCCGACGACCCAACCCGACCCATTGAGCCAACTCGACCAATGACCCGACTCGACCCGTTGACCCGATCGGCAATTCGACCCGACCCATTGACCATTGACCGGTGAATGGTCCAACCAGTCAAAGGTCGAACCGGTCGGACCGATCAACGATCGGACTAGTCGAACCGGCTAGGAGCCTTTGGGCTCGCTGGCGCGTGCGCCACACACAACGCACACTCAGGCGGTGCGTGAGGGCACGTGCGAGCTTCGATTGGAGCATGGTCGGTGGCGTTTGGTTCGTATGGATGTCCTCTACACTGTGGTATAATTATTTTTGAATTTTGAATTTTTTATATGTATGAAAATGTATAGGGAACCCTAAGTACGCGTATTTTTGGGGTTTAAGTGCATAGTTTGTTCTTTTTTGGCTTGTATTTCTTAAGGTTTTGGAAATACAGTAGCTTACCTACATGTAAAATGATATAATCTATGTTGTGTAGAGGTTGGTTTGATGATAGCATGCATATAATTTGAATATACTTGCAATTTTCTAGTTCCATGAGAATTCGAACAATGGTAGGAAATCCTAGTTTTTCTATTACATGTTGAATTATTGATTTGATTGTAGTTGCAGCATGATTGTTTTTTGTACGTTAGTTTATATCATGCTATGTTTTTGTGTTAATGGAAAAATGTAGAAATTACATGAGGTCATGTAATTATTTTTTCCTAGTGGGAGTTCGTAGATTGGTAGAATTCGAAGGAGTTCTCACCTAGAACTTAAAATTTGTGCAAATTAAACTAATTAATGATGATAGAACAATCGTACATAGAAGTTGATTGGGAACATAGTGAACTTTTGTTTCTGTGTCTTTTGTTGAATTATCATTAATTTAGTTTGTTTTTGCTGCAAATTAAAATATGTGTGTTATTATGAAAAATGTGCTAGTATTGATTCTGCGTCTATTATGTCAATGTGTTATAGCAATTAATTATGGCATCGGCGTCCAAGACCATTGTGGCTGACCTCAATAAGGGTGAGAAGCTGAATGGTGACAATTATGATATTTGGCACCGAAAGGTTCAGTACATCCTTGAGGAGCAAGAGGTTTTGGAAACCCTCAACCACACCATGGATGAACCTGAGCATGGAACTTTTGCTCAACATAGGAGAGATCTAGAAGCTTATCAAGCTTGGAAAAAAAAGAATAGCATTGCTCGCATCACATTGCTGAGCTGTATGCAAGATGATCTCATATGTGAGTTTGAAAGTTATAATAAAGCTCAGACAATGTGGGTTGCCTTAAAAGATAAGTTTGGGGGTACATCTGCTACTAAGCTGAGGAGACTCACCATCAAATTTGACACATACCGAAAGCGCCCAAATATAACGATGAGGTAGCATCTTCGGGAGATGTCAAATATGATTCGTGAGCTAAAGTCAGCAGGTCACTCCCTTACTGATGAACAGTAGGTTCAGGCTGTTATGAGGTCTCTTCCTGACAATTGGGAGCATATGAAGATCAATATGACGCATAATGAGAATATTGTCACTTTTGATGATATAGCACGTCATTTGGAATTAAAGGATGAGCACCTAGAGGTTGCGAGATCCTCAACTCATGCTTATGTTGCTAATCGAGTTCGCGCAAAGCTTCGGGCTTCAAGCGCAAAAGAAATTCTCAATTCAACAACAAAGGGAAGAAGACTGATCAGGCACCTAAAAGGGCTAAGACCTTCCAATGCAAGAAGCATGGTGGGAAGAAGGACAAGGCCAAGACGAAGTGCTACAATTGTGGCAAGATTGGTCACTTTGCTCATGAATGCACTGAGCCGAAAGAGGTACCATATTACTCCATTACTTTAAGTAATGCTTTTGTTTCTAGTACTGTAATGATTGCTGAATCTCATCCAATGTGGACTGTAGACTCATGAGCAACAGACCACGTAGCTAGAGACCGAAAAGCATTTGTGGAGTATCGTCAAATACAGCCTGGAAGAAGATGGATATATGTTGGGAATAACTCAAGAGTTGAAGTGAAGGGTATCGGCACATGTAAATTAATTTTATGTGGTGGTTGAAGCCTATTCCTACATGATGTTCTCTATGCTCTGGATATTTGACGAAACTTGGTCTCTGTAGTTGTTCTTCTTAGCCTAGGTTATGTATTAAATTTTCATGGTGATTGTGTTAACATTTTGTATGGAACAATTTATTATAGTTCAGGTCATGTATCGAATGGTTTTATAGTGTTAAACACTGACTATGATCAGTACAATGTTAATATTAATGGTTGTTTTTCTTTAATTGCATCTTCTAGTAATGTTGAGATTGATGCGAGTACTTGGCATGCTAGATTAGGTCACATTGGATTGCAACGAATGCAAAGATTAGCTAGAGAAGGCCTTTTAGGGTCACTCACTAATGTTGATCTACCCATATGTGAACATTGTCTAACAGGAAAAGCAACTAGAAAACCATTCGGTAAAAGGACTAGAGCTGAATTTCCATTGCAACTCATACATTCTGACATTTGTGGTCCTTTGAATATGAGGGCGAGGCATGGAGCCTCATATTTCATCACTTTCATAAATGACTTCACGCGATTCGGTTATGTCTTTCTGATCTCCCATAAGTCAGAAGCATTAGACTACTTTAGACGATATATAACAATGGTAGAGAATTAGTTGAACAAAATGATAAAGGCATTGAGAACTGATCGCAAACGTGAGTATCTATCGGAGCAATTCAAGGCTCTTTGTGATGAAAAGGGAATTATACGACAATTGATTATTCCTAGTACTCCACAATAAAATGGGGTAGCTAAGAGAAGGAATAGAACCCTATTGGAAATGGTTAGGTCTATAATGACACAAGCAAATTTACCTATCTCCTTTTGGGGAGATGCATTATTGACTGCTGCCTATGTGCTTAACCGAGTGTCCTCAAAATCGATCACTTCCACCCCTTATGAATTATGAACTGGTAGAAAACCAGACTTAAGTAGTCTACGTCCATGGGGATGTGCAGCTTATGTTCATGAATCTTCCCATAAATATGGCAAATTAGGCCCTAGAGGAAAGAAACGTATCTTTATAAGATATTCTGAACACTCCAAAGGCACGTGTACATAGGTGAACAAGCTGATGGGAGTGTGACCGAAATGGAGTCACGAGATGTCACGTTCTTGGAGAACGATTTTCCTAGTAGAGGTAAGATTGATAAGAATTTCCAATTATATAAGATGAAAGATCCTAATAACACACACACACACTAATGTTGTAGAGGGAAATGAAGATTTACCTCAACATGCAAAACCTAGTGGGAGTGTTGCATCGTCTAGCAAATTGAATTCAAGAGAAATTCAGTTGCGTAAAAGTAATCGTAAAAGTATTCCTCGTCATCGTTTTGAGATTGAAGGGGGAGCATTTATGATTGCTCAGAAAGATGATGCCAAGCCTAAGACTGTTCAAGAGGCTCTCTCATCCTCTAATAAGGAAAAATGGAGAAAAGTTTTGGAAGATGAGATGGAGTCAATGAGGACAAATCATGTCTGGGACTTGGTTGATCTACCACCTAATCATAAGGCCATTGGAAACAAATGGGTCTTTAAGATTAAGCAAAGGGTGGATGGATCCATTGAAAAATATAAGGCTCGTCTTGTGGCGAAAGGTTATACTCAACAAGAGAATATAGACTATGAGGAAACCTTTTCACCAGTTGTAAGGTTTGCCTCAATACATCTTATTCTAGCCATCGTTGCACATTTGGACCTTGAATTACATCAAATGGATGTAAGACGGCATTTCTCAATGGAGAACTAAATGAGGAAATCTATATGAAACAACCAATAGGTTTCATAGCTAAAGGTCAAGAGCATAAAGTTTGCAAACTTCATCGCTCAATATATGGTCTTAAGCAATCATCTAGACAGTAGTATCTTCATTTTCATCGAGCCATAACAACTTTTGATTTCACGATTATCGAAGAAGATCACTGTGTATATGTCAAGCGGTCCGAAGATAAATTTGTGATTTTATCACTTTATGTGGACGATATTCTGTTGGCTGGAAATGACAAGGTTTTGGTTATCACCATAAAAGAATGGTTGTCCTCCAATTTTGAAATGAAGGACATGGGAGAAGCTGCTTATATATTAGGAGTTAAGATCGAAAGAGATCGATCAAGGAAACTCCTTACTTTATCACAAAAGTCTTATATTATGAAGATTCTTGATCGTTTCAATATGCAGCACTGTAATCCCATTGATACTCCTGTCATGCAAGGTGAAGGCCTATGTACTAAGATGTGTCTCAAGACTCTAGAAGAAATTAAAATGATGGAAACTGTTCCTTACGCTAGTGCAGTCGGAAGTTTGATGTATGCTATGATGTGTACTCAACCTGACATATGTTATGCTATGGGATTGGTGAGCCGATATCAATCGAATCTCGGTTAAGCACACTGGAAAGCAGTAAAGAGGATCCTGAAATACTTGAAGGGCACTATGGACTATCGACTTTGTTACCAAGGGAATGATTTACGCCTATTAGGTTATTCAGATGCTGATTGGGGTGGATACTTGGATGAGCGTAAATCGACTTCTGGATATGCATTCTTGCTCAATGGAGGTACAATTTCTTAGAATAGCAAGAAACAGACATGCACAGCCTTGTCCACTATGGAGGCTGAATTTATTGTGTGTTCTGCGCAATGCAAGAAGCAGTATGGCTAAAACGTTTCTTAGAAAATTTAGCCACTGTCACTGAGGTTCCAAGACTGGTGATAGTTTATTGCGATAGTCAAGCAGCCATTGCTTATGTGAAAGATCCCAAGTATCATGGAAGGACGAAGCACATTGACATAAAGAATAACTTCATCAGAGATATTATAGCGTAGAAAGAAGTGATTCTATAATACATTTCAACCAATAGAATGGTTACTGATCCATTTACGAAGGCTATTCCTAGAGACATATTCTTGACCCACAGGATGTCACTAGGATTGCGTAGAATGTGATATGTGTTATTGTAAAGGATCATTGTTTTATGTATTTGTAGACATATGTGTTGTACTTGTTTGTTTATTAATGACTTGATGTTTTATCAAGAAGTACAAATCCATTATGAGACTAGCACAAGCACACATATATTATTTGAAAGTACATCAGCAGACAATGATTGTCTCACTCACACGAGCAATCGCCTCAAGTGCTATAGTTAGCACGTTGAGATGAGACGTTATGTACAAATAAATGCTGAAGAACAAATTTGATACATAAAATATGTCGCATTGATTGGAGTCAAGATGAGGTCTGTGATTGGTTTATAATAAGACCGGACATGATAGTCCCACAATCATGTATGCCTATAAGATGCCGGATGCGAGTACTTAATTGGGCGCTATAGAAAGCGAGCTGATATAGCACTCGAGCTAAACATGAGTACGTGAGAAGCACGTGACTATGTTTAGGCTAAGATCCGTATAGTGGATATATTTAAGTAATGACATACGCTCTTATAAAAAGAGAAATCCACTATAGCATGTAATTCATACTACATGTGCATTGTTCGACCGACAAGGGAATATGAGTAAAATTATCCATATTTACTCATCGTGTGAGCCCTTGAGGTAATTTATAATTTACCTCAATTTATGCCCTATGTTACTTCTGACTATGTTCTCGAAGTGAAATATCAATGTTGCTACTTTAGCATATTATCGGCGGTCATGAATAGATATGGCTTTATGGGACGTGTCTAGGAAAGCAGTTGTTCTGAAATGGAAAGAGACATGAGTGGGAAGGAAGACTATTGTTGTTATACATCTATCACGTGTATTTACTGGTCGACCAATTATATCGCCTTATGTGATTGCGGATATAATTGTAAATACATGGTGTTTTGAGAATAATCAAGTATAACCTTTAAGGGATAGATATACTTGAATTGATGTAACAAAATATGTCTGGGGTACTGTGAGACATCGATTGTCTATTTCTTTTCGGGGTTATAGCCATTATATCATCCCTAACAGGTGCATAATTTGAGCTCCCAAGTGCAGGTGTACTCACTGGTCACACGGCTTACTTGCCAATATGAATTGTTTTGTAAAGTTGATGAATGTTGAACGCCTTACATCCTTGATAGAGCGCTATCAAGCCCATCATGTCCAAGTGGGAGATGATATAATTAAAGGGTACATCCATGATGAGGTGTGATTGGAACGCACCATTTCAACTTGAAACGTTACGATGGAAAGACACATCTTCTGAATGGGTGTGATGAAGAAGTATAAAAGTCTTTGAGAGACAACCATTGGATGGTTGGCTGAATTACGCTCAGAAATTCCTCTCACTTTCTATCAAAGAAGATAAGCATTCCATTTCACTTTTACAAGAACAATTTGCATTTGCACCATGGAAATCGGGTGTTTTCTTTGTGATTACATTTAGACCAACGTGAAGTATTATTGTTCGTGATTCATCTGCAATTCAGCGTTCGTTCCGGGATTAATTGTCGTTTGTGCATCAGAGAAAGGTAAGTCGTCTTCCGCTGACTTGAAATCCAACACCACGGGTCCTGGAGGATTGCGGTGGTGACTCAGCGGCTCCCAGAATCCCGGCTGCTAAGGTCCGAACTGAGGCGACGGCAAGATGGCGATGCAGGTCATCGGCCAAGCTACGGGCGAAGATGGCTATGTTTGCAGCATTGCAGGTGAAGAGAGCATTCGGCTTTCACAGAATAAGGGGCAGTGGCCACGTGAAATGAGGATGAACGAGCGAGCTGCGGTTTCGGAGATGCGGCAATGGTCTTCCACGGACCACCGCTATTGACTTTGAGTGGTTCGTTGGATGCTGGCGACAAGAGAGAAGACCAGCTAGCTATCGCGTGTCACTATCAAGAGAAAATAGATGGCTTTGACCGCTGACTAGATTCGTGGAAGAGAGAAAGGGAAATTGTTGCCGTGTCTTCATGGTGCGGTCTCCCTCTTCGCACCTCTTCGAGCAATGCGAGGGCACCCACAGCTTTAATTTCATGGCGAGGTAGACGACTGGAGAGAGAGAGATAGAGAGAGAGGGAGGGAGGGAGGGAGGGAGGGAAGGTGTGCACGGAGATAGACGGGTTGAGATGGATGCGGCTCGTGCGCATAGGAGAGGTCACGGAGCTGTTGACTTGGCACGGCTTGAGCCGTCATAGCTGAGTTGTATCGGCAATGATGGAAACGAACTGAATTGGTAGTGTGGTAAGGTATAACGAGATGTGACAACGTGATCCAATGTCTAGTGTGGTGGCATGGCGTTGCTGGTTACATGTCCGAGACCGGATGTCACACACACACACACACATATATGTGTGTGTGTGTGTGTGTGTATGATTTACTATGAAAATTGGGTTGAGTCTCTATGTTTAGTCATTGCTTTCCAGTGGAAAGACTTGAAAGTCAGTGAGTGACCCTGTTTGCTTGTTGTCACTTTTGGACTAAAGTGATTTTTCACTACGGATCAGTGTTGTTTCAAGTCAAATAAGATTCTTAGTGTGAATATGTTAGAAGCCAATATATTTCCCAACTTGACCCTCGAATCATGAAAAGTTGAATTTGGTTATAGTGAGTTACATTTGATAACATTTCTGTTTCACTCAGAAATAATTTTTTTCAATTTTTATTCCTTAGACAAATTTTGAATTATAGGAACATGTTTGGTACCACCCTAAAATTTCTATTATTGAAATAGAAAAAGAATAGAAAAGTGCTTAGCGCAACTGTCAAATTTTTTTGTAACGTGAAATTTTTTAAAAATTTGTTAATAATTTTTTGAGATTTTTCTCTTTTTTTTTTAATTTCTCCTTTTTTCTTTTTCTTTTCTTTTTTTCCTCCGTTCTTCTTCTTCCTCCTCTAGCCAGTTGCCGAGCCTTGGCGATGGCCGGTAATTGGCCAAAGACGAGGGCCAACGAGGCTCAACCTTGCCAAATCTAAGTCATGCCTCACCTAGCCACTAGCAAATCCTTAAAAGGCTTCATCTCGGTCCTTGTCTAGATCTTGGGATTAACGGGATGTAAAATAACTAAAGGGTATTCCTTCTCCCTAGAAAAATAAAAGATACAAAGAAAATTGGGAGTACAAGGCGTGCGGGTACATGCACATTAAAATAAGGAACGCATCCATAGAGTTTGATCCACTGTAAAGATTGGGTCGAGTCTCTATAATTAGTCATTACTCTCCAATGGAAAGACTTGGAAGTCATTGAGTGAACCTCTTGGCTAGTTGTCACTTATGGACTAAAGTGATTTTTCCTTTCAAATTAGTATTATTTCTAGTCAAATAAGATTATTTGTGTGAATATATGAGAAAGCAATATATTTTCCAACTTAACTACCGAACCATGAAAAGTTGAATTTGGTCACAGTAAGTTAGTGGGAAATTCTACTATATGGTTGAACCTAAGCAAGTTCTTAAAAAGTTTCATTTCGACCCTCGTCGAGAGCTTGGGATTGCTAGGATGTAAAATAACTAGAGGTTATTCCCTCTCTTTAGGGTAGAAAAAGATACGGGGAGAATTGGGTATATAAGTCATGTGGCCATTGGCGTGTTGAATTACAAAATGTATCTGTGGAGGATGATCCACCATTAAGATTGGGTCAAGTCTATATGTTTAGTCACTGCTCTTCAGTGAAAAGACTTGGATGTCAAGTGAGTGAACCTCTTTGTTTGTTGTCACTTCTAGACTAAAGTGAACTTGGCCATCGTCCCACAATTCATCCCTCACTCCAGCCACCATAACTCCACTACTCCAATATTTCCAACATCTGATGGGAGATATGATCATGGAAATCATGCAAATATATACTTAACTTTGTTATAGGTGGAAGATATGTACCCGTTAGAATTCACCTATAGTGGGAAAATTATCAAAATAGCCCTAAACTTATTGCAAATTTTCCAAGTCAATCATAAATCTTTTTTTTTTTTTGCCAAGTCAATCATAAATCTTTTATAATTATGCCAATTAAGTCCATTCGGCGACATTTAGTCGGCTAGTGCTGACGTAAATGCCGACTAGCACTGGTTATCTAGCCAACATTGATGTGGCAATTTGTTGATATATTTATTTATTTTTTGAATCTTTTATTAATTTTTTCTTTTTCTTCTGGCCAGTCATTGGATTGGCTAGAGGCTAGGGCCAACAACGTCTTCCCGTCACTAGGCAAGGTCAAGCTTGCCAAACCATGGCGAGGCTCGCTCTCACCTAGATTTGGCGAAGGTGAGCCTCACTGTCGTGGCGCTAAGCAAGACCTCATCGTTGCAAGTGAGGCGAGCTCACCCAACCATGACAAGGCTCACCCTCACCCAAATGTGGCTAAGGTGAGCCTCGCCATCGCAATGTTGGGTGAGGGCAAGCGTCGTGACAACAAGGGCGAGCTCACCCAGCGTTAGCGTCGCAACAACGAGGCTGACGAGGCTCACCCTCACCTGTCATAGAAGAAGAAGAAGAAGGAGGAGGAGGAGGAGGAGGAGGAGGAGGAGGAGAAAGAGAAGGAGAAGGAGGAGGAGCAGAAGCAGGAGAAGAAGAAGGAGGAGGAGGAGGAGAAGAAGGAGAAGAAGAAGAAGGAGAAGAAGGTCGTGCATTTATCTTCCTCACCCCAAGTCTAGTCCTTTCTTCGAATTCCAGAAACAAAATAAATTTCTTCGTGCAGTTCAACTTATTTTTACTAAAAGGTGGAAAACTCCAGCTGCTGCATTGAGATTATTCAGGGTTTCTGGAAATTTAATCTAGTCCATTGCCAGAGTATCATTTCTTGCCATGCTCGTGTGATGCATCATATCGTTCAAGGAAATTGCAAAATCATTGAGACGTACCATGTTCATCGAGCCTAAGACACGTAGATTTTGAGGTCTTTGACCTTGGCCCTTCCCTAATGAAATACTATTTATGGTGTGTGCGTGGATCACATTAGTTGTTCGAATTACGCGAAAGATGGTGACCAGACACGAAAAGTTATTGCGAGGATTTCAATGTAGAAAAAATTCTAGGCACCTAAGTCAAGAAAACACAAGTAAATTATTCACCTGCTTAACGTATGCGGGTAGATTATTTCATTGCTAGGCCATGAAGATAATGACCAATTGCCTGCAACTATTTCTTCATCATTTAGAGCAAGAAACATGAGCTACTGGAGATTCGGCATTTAATGTGTGGTCATAATAAATCCGATTTGAATTAGATTGGTGGACCGACCTACTGGACATCACGGATGCTAATCATTTCACCTACAATTGTCTGAGAGCGTTATACGTGGCCGTTCTTCATAGCATGTGATCGCTTGTAATAAGAAAAACAGTTACCCTGCGCTGATCGCTTGTAATAAGAAAAACAGTTACCCTGCGCTTTCACTTTCCTGCATTTATTATCTCAATGTTAACTTCTTGTTATTCAGAAGACCATTCCAAAATGAGGTATTAATGTCACACAATCATATTTTTATTCAAACCAGATCCGCGATTAAGTATCGCGTTATTCAAGTGGTCTTCAAACCCGGCAAAGCCAAACCACAAAAGCAGACATTATTTTCGGTATCGTCCATACGTTTTCCTTCATGAAAAGGGGTTCGAGGTCCTTCCTAGGAATAGTCCACCCAGACTTTGCCGGCATCGAGGTTGGCGATCTTCGCAAAGGCGTCCTGGGACAGGTTGATGACCCCGTTGCACGGTTGCCGGCAGTAGTCCACGACCTTGACCGTGATGACGCCGGCCCTGCAAGGTTTCGGAAATTGGTTAGCCGCACGGGTGCATCTGACCTTCAGCATCCGTCCGCAGGCCCTCCCGCCATTCCACAACGCATCGCTCACTCCCGCGACCATCACTCCGCTGTTCTTCAGAGTGAACCCTGGACAAGCCGCGGCTGCCAAAAAACAAAAATAAAGACATAAGGACACGACAGTCGAGAAGCTACGCCGCCAATCTTTTTCCATCGGAATCAGAAGAGGATATGCAATTGTCAGAGCAACCCTTTTACATTTCATAGAAAACATGAGACGTAGACAAAACATTTGCATCTAAACACACGGACATGGACATTAATAACCTCTACCAAGATCAAGGTGAAATCATGGATCACTCACGATAATATTCGGGTGCGTAGTAAACTGCGAGGCCCGCCGTGGCCGATGCAGCAGAGAATAAGGACAAAGCCATGGCCAACGCCACCAGCACCTGCAATTTCACCTCCATTGCCGCTTCCTAGTTATGGCTTGAAGGACCTTCGATCCCAGGCATACATATATATACGGAGGAGTCGATCCACCATGAAGGGCGGGTCGTCTCATCGCGCATTAACAATCGCTCTTCAGTGGAAAGACTTGGAAGTCAATAGGTCAGCGGTCTTTTGCACTAAAATTAAAGTGGCCTCGCACTGTTCGAACTTGGAAATCAATTTCTCGAGTCCCGTCCTCGTCACGACTAGATAGTTTATTCGGTGTCGTGCTATTGTACCCCACAGGTCACGACGACGAGAGGCCCAGGCCGTCAGATCAAGTTCGGAGGACTGTCGGCCGTCGGATGGTGAGCACGGGAGAATTGGACCGTATGAACACTACATTGCGAATCGGGATTGTTTATAGTCAAGATGTCAAACGTGGGAATTTTCTATCGTTTTTCGGAGTCGAGGAAAGATCGCACCAGTTTCGTTCAGTCAAACTAGCTATTCTATCACTGTTCTTCATGTGAATATGTATGAATCCATTATAATATCCCACTTGACGTTCAAACCACGAGAAGTTGAATTTGGTTACGGTAAATGAACTAGTGGAAAGTAAGATAATATTAATGGTCCAGTCGCTAAGTGTTAAGACCATGTTTGTAATATGCAAAATTTTCGATGGTCCGTCTAATCTATCAATGTGAAAGTAAACTATGCAAAATAATAACGACACATATAGAACACCGGGGCGTACCCATTCATTAGGGCAGAGTGCTTCCTTAATTATAATGTCATATCCCCAAATGGAGCATCATATAGGATATAATCTCACAATAAATTAAACAAGTTTCAGTAATGATCTGCTTAATATTATTCTTAAGGAATCTACACTCGCTTGTATAGCTAGCATTATTTCAGTTCTCACTTCAAGCCCCGCAAAAGACAAACCAGGAAAATCACCGACAAAATCCTAAATTTATTATAATTGTATCATTTCAATCCTAAATATTTTGGCAATTTGCCAACATAATTCATCCCACCAATTTTGAGCAGAAATCACTGATGAGAACGTGGACGGTACTACATAGCACCAATGTCAACATGGATAATTTTTAAAAAAGATACTTGAATTCTTTTGAATTACATATTTATTTTTACTATTTTCTTTTCTTTTTTTTTATGGCAACGGGTGAGGGCCAGGCAACCCTTGCCAACCACTAGGTGAGGCCTTGCAAGCCCTCGTTGATCGTGGGCAAGGGCCATTGTGATATCCTGAATTTCGACCCTGTCCCGATAAAATGAAATGGGCATTTCGTCGACATGCCTATGGTCGTTTTACTTTGAGATGGGCCCCTCACGAGTTAACCGATCTATCAGGTAAAGCCGTTAAAGGATATAAACGCGACAGACTTGAGAATTCAATCAGAAATCGACTACTCGACCGTGATAATCGGGAAGGGTCAATACAACAACGTTATAAGCAATTAGGGATTAGATATAGGTCGATTCGACAGAAGCACACAATTGAATGGTGGATGATTCCACCTGATTGCAAAATTCACGTCGAACGGCACTAACCAAAATTCCTGTCGATTCGGTACCCGGTACTCATAATTGAAACCTTGAGATTTTTACGACAATCGAGAGTCGTCGATGAGTCGGAGATGCACAAACGTGGATCAAAATTATCGACCATAGGCCAAACGCGATAAAATCCCTAAAAGCTACCTGGTAGGTTAGGTCGCGCTAAAATTGCGTCCGGTCGATTTTAACCACGAAATTGAATTTGGTTTTGGGAATTGGACGTTCGAGCATGTCACGATTCATTTATAGGACCTCATCTCATCTTTCGAAGAAATTCCATCGAGCCCAGAATTTTGTGGAAAAATCGATTTCAAACAAATCGAAAAAGAGTTGCAAATTCGGTTGGCTGAAGATTTGGGGCTTTTCTACCCTAAATTGGTTTATTTTGGGCAAAATGAAGGCTAATTCTCATTGGTGGAGTGCTTCACTATGGGCATGAAGACTTTGTGGACATCACAATGATGAAATTGATATTTTCCTATGACTTTGTTGGCTCTAATCCTCCCTCCCCCTCTCTCTACCGTTCATTTCCTTCCCCCCCCCATTGCGTACGTGAACCCCTCCCCCTTTCCGTCTCACGCATGTCTCTCCCCTTATAGTTGTAGCCGACCACCTTCTGCCCATTTCCCTTCAACCTCATCTTCTCCATTTTCTCCTTTTATTTTGCTGCCACAACTCCTCACACATTTCTTCTTCTCTCGCAGCTGCCACCAACCCCATCGTTTTCAACCCCCCCATCATCACCAACTTCATCCCACGTTTTCTTCTCACCACCTCACACTACCGCACGTCTCCATCCCACCTCACCTTCATCTCACGTCCCATAAATCCTCAGCTCCTCACGTCCACAAACCGTAACCCCCATCCACATGTCCAACTCCCATCACCACCATCCACCCATCTCCACAACGCCAGCACCACCACGGTAATGTCACCAAGCTGAGCCAAACAGTAGCCCGCAAGCTCAGCCAAGCAGAATCGCCTACCAGCCAAGCCGTGAGCCTTAGGGGCTAATTTCAGCCTCATACGGGCTGCCATAGGAGTCGTTGTAGTCATGAGATCCCGCCGCCGTCACGCCGCCGTCGCCGTGGACCCGTTTTCTCGCTAATCCAGTGAGTTAACTCCCTAATCATTGATTAGGTTCTTACTTGCACTTAGGGGGTTATATTATTTTTAATTAGCTTAGTTAGATTAGTGCTAAGAATGATTAGTGCTATGTAAGTTGGATTAGAAGAAATTCGGATCAGTTCACTGGACCCTTGCCGTTTGTCATTTTTGTGGATCAAAATGTGTCACGATTTTGAGGTTACTTCCTTCATAAAAAATGTTCTAAACATCTTCAACTATAACATATATTTTACTCAATTTTTTTAGAGATTTGAAAGAAGGAGATTTCAGCTTCGTCATTTGCAAATAGAATCTTAGATGATGCTGGAACTGGTGACCTTTTCGTGTTCAAATGATTTTTATCAATGCTTAGGGTTTGATTTTCGAAATGGTTTCTTCACAAACGTTATTCCTTACATCTTTGGGTTTAACATAGTCAAATTTCAGATCAAATAGACATATTTTGGATCTCGAACCAAACTGATTTTGGAAAACATGATTTCTGGAAACATACCCAGTTTTGGTCTCGACTTGAGCGATTTACTGCTCTCATTCTAGAAGGATTTGGGTCATGGTGTCTTCATGAAAAAATGTTATTTTAGGTGTCTTTTATAACATATTTAAATTTTAGAATTTTCTGAGCTCGTTTGATTATGTTTCTGGATTTAAACTTGGAAACGCATGAGTGGCCTGGTTTCTTCCAATTAAGACCGGTTATGGTTTTATGGTTGTTCTTCATGTTGTGCTTGCTGAATGTTGACACCTAAATTTTGACAACCCGTTTAGTCATTTATCGCATTAAAATTAGGGGGTAATTTTATCCCTAAAAAAATATTAATTGCAAAACATATAGATTTAGGTGCATTTATTTTAATTTACATTTTTTGCATTTATTTACAATGGGCCGATGACATATGGGTTTGAATTGATGGTTCATAACTTTAATTTGATGAGTTTGGCTAAGCTCATGAAGAGAGCAAATCGGCCCAAGCCCGTATTCTCGAGGAGATTTTATAGATTTATCTTTGTGAGAATTCAAAAGCAAATATTGTGTTTGGAAAAGAAATCTCCGTGGATATGAATTTGAAAAAAATTAAAACCCTAATCCGTAGCCCATAAATAGGTTAAACGCGTAGGGTTTTTGGAGGGCCACATATACTGAATACACGGCCAGAGACTAAAGATAGGAGAGATCGTGGTCAAGCTTCACATATCACTTCAGAGAATATACGAAGAAAAGAGAAATCGTGAGAGGGTTCGGCCATAATATTGAGAGAATCAGCCAAGCAATTGAGGAGAGTAAAGATTGTGGGGGCACACATTAAGGCACGATCATTACAGGGAAGAGGGAAAGAAAAATCATGAGTGGAAGGGGACTTCTTCTTTTTTATTACTTCGTAGGGGAAGCTACAATTCTGAAAGAGCACATACATGTGAGAAAAGAAAGAGAGAGAGCGACCAGGCCCTGGCTAAGATATCCCATTCCGGCTTCGCCTTGCTTCAACACCAACCTGCACTAGCGAAGATTCCAACAATTTTCCATGATATTTTTTGGCTGAACCCACAGAGCGTTAGGCTTTCCCACAACACCACCATCGCTCGCAGGCTACCGGCAAAACCACGAAGTTGAAGTCCTAATCTCAACGACGATCCATCAAGCACTCGAGCTATTGCTTTATGGTTCTCCGACAAGTTATTCCCAACCAAGTTGCCCAAACCAATGACCTGCCATCGTCGTCATCAATCGCTCCACTAGTGGCCGTCCAAGTTCTCTTTGATGCCAAGTCCTCCTTGTGTTGCATGGGTTTTTGTTGAATTTTCAACGAAGAACATTGATCCAGTGCCTCAATTTGCGAGTTTTGCTGCATTGTCTATCAATTTTCTATTTTGCTAGTTCTCCCCACCACATACGGCCACCATTGGAGGAGAGCCATCATACAAAGGAGACGAGAGTGAAAAAAGTGGTATGGGTCCACCGGTCAATAAGTCAACAAAAGGAGGAAGGAGATCGTGAGAGTTGGGAGATGCATGGCGATGTGTTGACCTCTTAGAAGACACCAAGCTTAGTTGTTTTTTCCTTGCAGGTCCCGACGCCCACGTCATCAACAGTCTCCCTTGTAATGTCACTGCGACCGATCCTTTGGTGAGCCCCATCACACTCGGCTTTTCTTTTGCAGAATTTATTGCGAGTCCCATTGCCAAGCACCATTGTGAGCCTGCTGACCGAGTCACCCGCGACGTCCTTGCCGTTGCCAAGCCCTCCGTCACATCACTGGCCACCGTTCGCAAGCCGTCCATCGACAAATTTGAATTTGGAAATATATTCGGCAATTAGGTAAAAGATCTCATCTTAATTTGATTTAAACGTCATATTGCCTAGATTGATGAGATTGATATCTAATTTAAACCTTTTGAGTAAAAGGTATAATATTTATTGGGATATATTTCCTAATTCACAACCGCATATAATCTTTGATTCCATCTATAAGGCTTTAGATGGAATTATCGATTTTGCGGGAATCTTTAAGGCTTAAGATCAACACATCAGTTTTATTCGCGAAATTTCAAGAATGTTGGATATTATTTCGTTATTCGCATTGATTGGATGATATATGATCTTGAGTGATTTGGTGATTATCTTGCTTTAATTGCTTTATTTATCCCAAAAATACAAAAAGATTGCATTTGCATATCATGTAGATTAGGGTTGATTTCCTAGATAAAATTGCATGATAGAATAGTTAGTCTTTTTAAATGCATGTTTAGATGTCATCTAGGTTAGGTAATATCTTTTGAATTAAATTGCATGACAAGATAATTTTCTAAGTTAAGATAGGATTTAGATTAGTCTATTCCTAACTTAAAATAGATAATATCTCACTTTAGTTAGATTTTTATATTTTAGCAATTGTAATTATGAATTTTTATAATAAATACAAAAAATGCTCATGTCATATATAATTAAGTTCATGAAATGCACGTCATTTAATGAGTGTTGCTAGATCTATTTAATTAGAAATTGCTCGTCATTAGAATTAGTTCATTTGGTTAATTTAGATTACACATTTAATATTGCATTTCTTTAATTTCGAATTTCATGGAAAATACCAAAAAGTTGTCTTTATATAAATCAATTTCATTCTTTAGGATAGACTGCATGCTTATTTATGTCATATAGCTTAGGTCATATTGCCATGTCATATCATTTCATGTTAGATTAGTAGCATGCATTGCATGATTCTCATTAAATAAGTGAAAACAAAAAAAAAAAAAAAAAAAGAAATTGCGTGTTAATTAAAAATCATTTCTAGAATTGTCGATGTGAATTCTGATATAACATTGCAAATGATTTCGTTGCTATGAGGTAAGTCTTACAATTTACTCACTACTTTATATGGGTATTAAATTGGTGGTTTGCGTACCCGTATGATCACCTCACATGTTAGGGAAGTGAATTAAAATTAATTCAAGCTGCTTGCAAAACATTTTTTCGAAATAAAAAGAGAAAGGTACCGAAAGGGCATTAGAAAAGTCTAGTATAACCAAGTCCCCATACCCAGAGTCTCTGGTTCATAGAAGTAAAATAATTCTCTCATTATTTTACTTAGGTGTCTAATCGACCTACCGTAAACTGATTAATGGCGACTCCATTTTGCATGCTAAATATTTGAACCTAAGTCGCGAATTGGTATGAGCTTGGGAGAACCCGGGTTAAGTTAGACTTAGTAGTCTATTAACCTAATTTTAGGTGATGCACCCGAAAATTTGGTTACGACACTGAATAAGGTGTATTTAGTGATGTGGTGGACAGGGGCCTTGTGCAGTAAACCCCCTACGGGCGGTCGTCCATCATCGTAAAGTAGTCCCCACTACTGAAAGGCTTTAGGTCATGGTTTAAGGAGGGGGTAATCGGCGTACTCCGATCAGTGGGGGGAATCTTTGGCTCTATCAAACATACAAGGAATTGGAGGTAGCATTCCACCGATGTTAAGTCATGGACTGGTTTCTTCAGCCCTTTTTTTCTTGGGGGGAATTTACTTTTTCTTGCCTTCCTTTCTCTTATTGCTAAAGAGGTGACCTCGTGCTCTTCAAGAAATGAAGGCAAAGGCCGCCCGAGCCCGAGTTTACCGGGCATCTTGGAGGGGCTTCCACCAAGCCCCCACCCTCGCCCTTTAGAGATAGGAGCGCATGTAGCATGCTAAGAGCTTATGTGTGAGATCATGAGGTGGACTGCTCCTTGTTGGTTGTTTATTGTTATTACAAAATATGACATTTTGAACTATTAAATAGAAAATAAATGAGGTGTCGGGTCTAGACACCAAAACTTATTTGCCTAATAAAACAATGAGGTTGTAAACTAGGTGCATGCAAAGTTTGACGGATTAATTTTGAGTACATGAGCACCTATGAATTTGTTTCTAAACATTTTGAACAAAAAAAAAAAAGAGGGGTTTCTAAGGTTAGTTTTCAAAAGAGGGTGGTTGGAAAAGAAATTAGAAAAGAAATGTGGTATCGGGTTTGGACACCAAGTTTTGTGTGCTCAATAAAACGAGGAGATTTTATATGAGGTGCGTGCAAAGTTTGGCGGGTTAATTTCAAATATGGGACCCCGTACGAATTTATTTCGGAAGGTTTGAACAAAAAAAAAAAAAGAGTTACTAAGTTTATTTTTGAAAGGGGATTTTGGTGTTTTGGCTATATGGTGGAAGGTAAAAGTTGACTTGATCGATGATGTGCCTACATGGTCAGGTTAATTAGGTAGTTCGGTTTAATTAAACGCAATTTATTTATTTAATTGCAATTTATTTAATTATTTTGTAATTTATTTAATTATTTAATATTTTTCAAAAATTATACCGGGATAGTCGGTGACCAGAATTTTATGCTAATTGTAATGGTGTGCTCGGTTTATTTAATTGAGTGTTAATATATGCAAATTGAGTGGTGATTGAAATTTTGGTTATTTATTCCAAAATCGTGAAATTTTTGTAATTATTTAGAAATTACCAGGTGTCGGGTTTTGACACTGAAAATGGTTTTAAAGACTATATCAAACTGTGGGATTTTTAAAAAGAAGGGTATCAGTTTTTTTGTCCAAATTAACCGTATACCCATACACAATTATTTTACCGTGTATTTTTAATACAAAAAAAAATAGGTCAGGTTCATTATTTTAATTGAGGCATTTGAGTGCAATACACAGTGTCTTGGGCGGAGATTGAATGCTCGTATGTTGGTTAAGAGAACCCGTCCAATAAATGAGTCGACTGTGTCACACCCTAATCCTCGAACGCGTGCCCATCCCTCACCTGGTCGATTAATAGAGACATCTCAGGACGCATCGCCGACCCTGTTCATTTAATATACACATGTGGAAGTATAAAGAAAATCCCCAGATAATAAAACAATTGGATAGAAAAATAAGGCCATATTTTCATATTGAAACTCATAACCAAACTTTTATACAAGACACAAACCAGAGTACTTCACAACCCTACACAACCTCTTATTTCACTCTATTCACACCAAATCAGGGTTCCCAAAAGAGGATGGGATCTTAGTCCTCATCCGGGTCGTACTCAGGATCATCCGGATCCTCCTCCTCCGGTTCTTCATCCTCCTCTTCAGCTTCGTCCTCAGCTTCAGATGCCGACTCGTCTTCAGACATCTCCTCAGCTGCTCCCCAATCTTCATCCTCCTCCGGTCCTTCCACCTCCTGTTGCGCCATCCCACCGTTACCTTCATGCCCATTATCCTCCTCGATCGAATATATGGGAATGCAAGCCTCGACCTCCTACTGCGGGTCTCTCGAATCTACTACCGATCCATCCAGGTGATTGACTATTCCTTCTCCGAACGCATCTTCCAATATGTTACGAGACACATCCTCTTCTGGTATGAGACCCTCTCTACATCCATCAAAATACTCCCGATACCATGATAGATACCTGTGGGGCCTCACGGCTTCTTCCCCCACGTCAACCCAGACGGTCGACTAAAACAGTACGTACTCTAATCCTTCCGGGTGAGGGTGGATGTGGAAGTAGGTCTCTAACTCTGAGATCTGCTCAGGGATGCCGTAGTGCATATGAGGACGAGGAGGTGGAGGTGCTGCCATTTTAAGGGCCTGAAATATTGTCCCACAACTGGGATGAGACTACGTCTCAGCAAGTTCTACCCCACTAAGACTCAATTAAGGAACCAATACACTACTCGGTTGCCTAAGCACAACACGAGTCAGAGGACTTACCTTGGCCTCAGTTCCAACCTGCAATTCAAGCTATATACAGATACTCCACGACAGTCAATTAAATCACGGCAATCGGATCAAATCATTGATCAATCGAACTAATCAATTACATGTTAGACGGACCATCCTAGGTCATTAATTTCACACTATAAAACCTCCCATAGTGCACTCGGTCATAAAGCCACATCAATGCTCTCGGGCGTCGTTTTCGCCAAGGCGACATAAGTAACAGACGATCTACGTGCGTTCTTTAAGGCGTCGTTTTCACACAGTGATATTTCTCATCACCGAACCACGCCCGTCATAGGTCACAGACAATCTACATGCGTTCTTTAAGGTGCTGTTTTCGCATAGTGATATCCTTAATCACCGAACCACGCCTGTTTATACTTCGTGCTTGATCAGTCTCGACCAATAGAATTCTCAGTTAACTCTCACCACTCTCGCCACTTACAGTCCAACAAGGCATTAAAATGCTAAATAGTCATACTCAACCATCTACCAATCAATCATTCAATTTAGAGTAAATCCCTAAAATATCACAATTAAATTAATTACATGCAACGTAGAGTTCAAATAAATAAACAGACTGCGCCATGACAATCAGGATGAGATTTCGGTCGTCGGCCATCTCAGCCTTAATTTCTGAAAAATAATTAATTAATTTCGAAAATTAATTAATAAATATTAAAAATTCAATTTAGCTCAAAATAAAGCCCAATTAAATAAATGGACTTCACCATGATCATCAGCATAAAATTCCGGTCACCAACTATCCTGGTTGAATTTCTAGAAAATAAATAATTAATTACATTAATTTCGAAAAATAATATTTAATCACCAAAAATTTCACCTAGGCCCGAATTGTCAAATTGAACCCCGATAAAGGGTCAGAAAAATCCTGAGCTACCCTCAATAAATAGTAGACCACGTCTACTTGTTAAATGCACACTCAATTTGTCTAATTCGCATCACAATTGACTAATAAACACTAATCCATACTAATCTAACCACCTAAGCCTAATTAATTAAAACTCAACAACCCTTAAGTGTAATTAGTCCACTAAGCAAGGATTAGTGAGATTACTCACTGGAATCGCACGCAATTCGAATCAATCTGACGGGGATGACGCGAGGAACAATACTTCCCAAAGCACGGCTCGGGTTCGGGACCTGGAAACGGCCCAAAAGTGGGTCCGAAGGGGGCTGGAAACCCACTCGGTGGGTGGCTGACTTGGGCTAGCCGGAGCTAGTCCGGTGGCCAAAACGATAAGGCGAGGCCAGCGGAAGGTGAGAAGGACTCCGAGGAGGCCGGACAATGGCCGGACTCGGCGAAACGGGGGCTGGCAGAGGCAGAACAGGGGCTGGGTGGCGCTACTGAGCGGTGAGGGGGCGGTGGGCACACGGACAGCGGGATGGCGACGAGTGATGGACGCGCGGGCGTGGGCGACGGTGCGTGGGCAACGATAGTGGCTGCTCCAGTCTTCAGGCGAGCTGCTGTTCTTCTTCTTCCACTTCTAGTTTTCATGAACAAGAAAGAAGAAGAAGAAGGGTTCGGTCACGTGGGGGTGGAGGAGAAGAAAGAAGAGAGAGAGAAGGTGTTTGAAAAGTCAAAGAAAAGAAAAATAAAGAGGGAGACAGCTAAGAGGAGAGGGCAGTCGGTCGATGGGGAGGGGGGTTGCGCATGAAGGAGGAGAGAGGAGAGAAAAGAGAGAGAGAAAAAAAGAAAAAGAAAATAGTAAAATAATAAGAAAATTACCTTATTCTTATTACTACTGTTATTTTCCCTTTCTCTTTCCCTTTTTTATTTTCTTCCGATCTTCGATTTTTCCTCAGATAATTTCTTTCCCGAAATTTCGAACTCGTCAATAATTTGACAGACGATGAGACGAGATCCTAAAACTGAAATATGACACGCTCGAATATTCAATTCCCAAAATCGAGTTCAATTCCGTGGTTAAAATCGATCAGACGCAATTTTAGTCCAATCTAACCAATTAAGTAGCTTTTAGGGATTTTACCACAAATACATCCCTTAACGGTTTCACCCAATAGGTTAGTTAACTCGTGAGTGATCAGCTCAGAGAAAAAGGACCATAGGCACGTCAACGAAAGGCCCATTTCACTTTATCGAAACAGGGACGAATTTCAGGATGTCACAGGTTGGACATGCCCCTATATGGGATGCCCCTTGACAACAGAAGCCAGTCACAATAGATTCTGGACCTATGTTCATTCGGGAAAGCCATCTAGTAGAGACGTTGTCGTGCTCAATGGGGTGAGACGACGCTTGGGTACGCCAAAAGACCGTCGAACATCGAGTAGGCCGTGCCCATGGGGCCGAAACCAAAATTAGAAACACATGATAAATTGAGTTGAACATGCCGGATTATAGGACTTAGGGATTTTACCACGAATACATCCCTTAACAGCTTCACCTAATAGGTTAATTAACTCGTGAGTGATCAGCTCAGAGAAAAATGACCATAGGCATGTCAACGAAATGCCTATTTCATTTTATTGAAACGGGGTCGAATTTCAGGATGTCACAGGCTGGGCATGCCCCTATATGGGATGCCCCTTGACAACGGAAGCCGGTCACAATAGATTCTAGACTTATGTTCATTCGGGAAAGCCATCTAGTAGAGACGTTGTCGTGTTCAATGGGGTGAGATGACGCTTGGCTACGCCAAAAGACCGTCGAACATCGAGTAGGCCGTGCCCATGGGGCCGAAATCAAAATCAGGAACACATGATAAATTGAGTTGAACACGCCGGATTATAGGACAAAATTGTGTGGCATGATATGGGACGTGCCATAACGTTTTGGCCCTATAATCAGGACCCCTATGCTTGGTTGTAATTGAGTGTGGCATTCAAGTTGATTGAGCTTATATGCTGCTTATGTTTGTGTGGCCATCTGTGATATGAATTGTGCTGACATGCAGGGTGGATCTGAGACTAGCTAAGTCTCTATGGTTGTGTGGTTGTGTGGTTAGGACGCCTCTAGGTATATTACCCTCCTAATTGGGGTTTAGAGCATGAACTCGTTGAGATTTATATCTCACCCCGTCGTGAGCTCAATTCTTTTCAGAATTGTAGAGTGGATGACCCGAAGCCGAGGAGTGGAGAGCTTGGAGTTTAGAGTCTCCTTAGTCCCTTTTTGATTTAGACTTCTCGGTATAGATCTTTTTGTAGACTTTTGTATATGACTATATATAAAAGAGTGTTTTATTTGTGAATCTATTTTCCTGCTTTTCTAACCCAAGCGGTTTACTGTCGGGATATCTATTCGCTTCCGCATGTGCAATAAAATGAATGGGTCGGCAACGCGTCCTGGGACGTCGCATTTTCATCGACCGCTAAGGGATGGCACGTGCTCGAGGTTCGGGGTGTGACATCCCTGCCCGAAGTTGTATCAAAGCTGGTCCGTGTATGGAGTGATAAGGTGCAATGGGTTATGGGATAGTTAGAAAGGTCTTTTTCTTATGTAGATGCATGTGATTGATTAGCTGATTGGTAAATTGTTTGGTGCATGTCGCTCAGATTTCTACTTCCGTATTGGAATTGGAAGGCATGTTTCTAAAAAGAACGTGCAAGATGATCGATCTAGATCTGAGAGCCCTTCGAAGACGGGCCGTAGTAGTTTTGAGAGGTGTTAGAGGGAGGGCACCGAGACGAGCAAGTACTAGAGGTAGAGCGTCAACTTAAGCTAGTACCGAGGAAAGAGTACCGCCTCAAGCTGGTGCTGGAAGGGGAGCACCAAGCAACCCTAGGTCAGAGAGGATCGTACAGGCGTTAGAGGCTCTAAGGAACAGAAAATGGCTTAATTCTAGCGTCTCCGTCAAAGTCATATGTCCGTGGACCAATGTGAGGCAAAGTTTGCAAAGCTGTCCAAGTATGCTTAGAGGTTGATCAAGGACCTAATGGACAAGGCAAAGAGGTTTAGAGATGGTCTGAAAGTCTATTAGTGCCCTTAAACTTGAAGGATAGGCAAGCTTAGGGTAGTACATTACTAGGATGGGTGACCTCCTAGAATAATGCCTACCCATGCGCCAAAGGGTAAACCGTGAGGCTCGATATGGGACTGGCTAAAGTGGACAATATCTCTGTGAGGAATAGCTTCATCTTGTTGAGTTTGCCTACAACAACAGCTACCAGTAGGGCATTCAGATGGCTCCTTTCGAAGTGTTGTATGGCAGAGCGTGCAAAATGCAAGTTTATTGGAATGAGGTTGGAGAACAAAATATCATAGGCCAAAGTTAGTCCAGCAGTCAGTGGATGCTGTTGCCGTCATCAAGGACAGATCAAAGACCACTCAAAGCCGCCAGAAAAGTTACACAAATAAGCCTCTAAAACCATTGGAATTCTAAGTTGGTGAGCACGTCTTTCTGATGGTGTCACTAATGAGAGGTACTTCGCACTTCAACAAGAAGGGAAAGCTGAGTCCGAGGTACGTAGGTCCCTTTGAGATTCTGGAAATAATAGGGATTCTAGCGTATCGTCTTGCATTGCCCCAAAGGTTGGCGCAAGTGCATGACGTCTTTCACGTATCGATGTTGAGGAAGTATGAGCCTCACCCGACCCATGTGCTAAATTTTGAGGAATTAGACGTGGACGACAGGGTGTCATACGTAGAAAAACCGGTTCATATTGTAGATCAGAAGGAGCAGGTTCTACCTACCAAGACGATCCCGTTGGTTAAAGTGGTTTGGCAACACCACGGCACTGAAGGAGCAACTTGGGAAATTGAAGATTCGATGAGACAACTGTTACCCCACCTTTTTGTAGAAAGATTGTAATTGTTTAAATTTCAAGGACGAAATTTTTATAAGAGTGGAAGAGTTGTGATATCCTGAATTTCGACCCCGTCCAAATAAAATAAAATGGGCATTTTGTCGACGCGCCTATGGTCGTTTTACTCTGAGGTGGGCCCCTCACGAGTTAACCGATCTATCAGGTGAAGCCGTTAAGGGATATAGACGAGACAGACTTGAGAATTCGATCAGAAATTGACTACTCGACTGTGATAATCGGCAAGGGTCAATACGGCAACGTTATAAGCGATTAGGGATTGGATATAGGTTGATTCGACGGAAGCACACAATTGAATGGTGGGTGATTCCACCTGATTGCAAAATTTGCGTTGAATGACACTAACCCAAATTCCTATCGATTCGATACCCGTAATTGAAACCTTGAGATTTTTACGACAACCGAGAATCGTCAATGAGTCGGAGATGCACAAACGTGGATCGAAATTATCGACCACGAGTTAAATGTAATAAAATCCCTAAAATCTACCCGGTAGGTTAGGTCACGCTAAAATTGTGTCCAGTCGATTTAACCATGAAATTGAATTCGGTTATAGGAATCGAACGTTCGAGTGTGTCACGATTCATTTATAGGACCTCATCTCATCTTTTGGAGAAATTCCGTTGAGCCCGGAATTTTGCGGAAAAATCGATTTCTGATAAATCAGAAAAGAGTTGCAAATTCGGATGGCTAAAGATTTGGGGTTTTTCTACCCTAAATTGGTTTATTTTTGGCAAAATGAAGGCTAATTCTCATTGGTGGAGTGCTTGACTATGGGCATGAAGACTTTGTGGACATCACAACGATGAAATTGATATTCTTCTCATGACTTTGTTGGCTCTAATCCTCCCTCCCCCTCTCTCTGCCGTTCATTTCCTTTCCCCCATTGCGTACGTCAACCCCTCCCCCTTTCCCTCTCACGCATGTCTCTCCCCTCACAGCTGTAGCCAACCACCTTTTCCCATTTGCCCTCAGCCTTATCTTCTCCATTTTCTCTTTTTATTTTGCTGCCACAACTCCTCATGCATTTCTTCTTCTCTTGCAGCTACCGCCAACCCCACCGTTCCCCCCCCCCCATCATCACCAGCTTCATCCCACATCTTCTTCTCACCATCTCACGCTGCCACACGTCTCCATCCCACCTCACCTTCATCTCACGTCCCACAAATCCTTAGCTCCTCACGTCCAGCTCCCATCACCACCATCCACCCATCTCCATAGCGCCACCACCACCATAGCAACATCACTAAGTCGAGCCGAACAGGAGCCCGCAAGCTCAACCAAGCAGAACCGCCTACCAGCCAAGCCATGAGCCTTGAGGGCTGATTTCAGCCTCATCTGGGCCGCCGTAGGAGTCGCCGTAGTCATGGGATCCCACCGCCGTCACCGTGGACCCGTTTTCTCATTAATCCCATGAGTTAACTCCTTACTCCTTGATTAGGTTGTTAATTGCACTTAAGGGGTTAGATTAGTGTTAATTAACTTAGTTAGATTAGTTCTAATAAGGATTAGTGCTAAGTAAGTTGGAATAGTTGAAATTCGGATCAGTTCACTAGACCCTCGCCGTTTATCAGTTTTGTGGATCAAAATGTGTTATGATTTTGACATTACTTCCTGCATGAAAAATGTTCTAGGCATCTTCAGCCAGGACATATATTTTACTCAAGTTTTTTTAGGGATTTGAAAGAATGAGATTTCAATTTCGTCATTTGCAAACAGAAGCTCGGATGGTGTTGGAACTGGTGACCTTTTGGTGTTCAAAGGATTTTTATCAATACTTAGGGTTCGATTTTCGAAATGGTTTCTTCACAAACGTTGTTCCTTATATCTTTTAGTTTAACATAGTCAAATTTCAGATCAAACGGACATGTTTTGGATCTCGTACCAAACTAATTTTGGAAAATGTGATTTCTGGAAACAAACCCAATTTTGGTCTCGACTTGAGCGATTTACTGCTCTCATTCTACAAGGATTTGGGTTAAGGTGTCCTTATGAAAAATGTTTTTTAGGTGTATTTTATAACATATTCAAATTTAGGAATTTTCTGAGCTCGTTTGATTATGTTTCTGAATTTAAACTTGGAAACGCACGAGTGGCCCGGTTTCTGCCAATTATGACAGGTTATGGTTTTGTGGTTGTTCTTGATGTTGTGCTTGCTTAATAAGGTGTATTTAGTGATGTGGTGGACTTGTGGCATGCTGAGATCTTATGTGTGAGATCATGAGGTGGATTGCTCCTTGTTGGTTGTTTATTGTTATTACAAAACATGACCTTTTGAACTATTAAATAGAAAATAAATGAGGTGTCGGGTCCGGACACTAAAACTTATTTGCCCAATAAAACAATGAGGTTATAAACTAGGTACGTGCAAAGTTTGACGGATTAATTTTGAGTACGTGAGCACCTATGAATTTATTTCTAAACATTTTGAACAAAAAAAAAAAAAAAAAAAAAAAAAGGTTTCTAAGGTTAGTTTTCAAAAGAGGGTGGTTGGAAAAGAAATTAGAAAAGAAATATGGTGTCGCGTTTGGACGCCAAGTTTTGTATGCTCAATAAAACGAGGAGGTTTTATACAAGGTGCGTGCAAAGTTTAGCAGGTTAATTTCAAATACGGGACCCCGTACGAATTTATTTTGGAAGGTTTGAACAAAAAATAGAGAGTTACTAAGGGCCTGTTTGTTTGTGTTCCTAGTGTGTGTTTATAAACACAATTTCTTTTTTTTGTTCCGGGGAACAAAAAAACAGAAACGCGTTTTTTTGGGTTTTTGTTCCAAATCTATTTTTTTAATTCCCGGAACAAATTTGGAACAGAAACAAAAAAATAAAAATAAAAACTTGTTTCTTGTTTTTGAAACACTTCAAAAACAATTTTTCTCTCTCCTCATTTTTTTCTTCGCTTTCTTTTCTTCTTCTTTTCTTCTTCTTTTTTCTTTGGGACCTCGGCTTGGCTGGGCGAGGAGAGAGAAAAATTGTTTCTCGGCCAAGAAACACTTGCCAGCCCCCAGCAAGCTTGGCCGAGCCTACTCGCCTAGATCCAACGAGGTTGAGCTCGTGTAGCACTAGCGAGGCCGACCTCGCACTGGCCGTGGCCAAGGCCGACGACCGGCCAAAAGGAAGAAAAACGAAAGAAAAAAAAGGAAAACTAAAATAAAAATATTTAAAAATTAAAAGAAACAAAAAAATTACACAAGTTTACCAAACGTGTTTATGTTCTTTTTCTATTCCAGGAATAAGTTTACTAAACGCATTCTTCTGGTCAAAAAGTGTTCCCTGGAACAGAAATAGTTTTTTTTCTATTTTTGTTCCTTGGAACAATTTTTGAACAGAAACGTTACCAAACGCACCCTAAATTTATTTTTAAAAGGGGATTTTGGTGTTTTGGCTATATGGTGGAAGGTAAAAGTTGACTTGATCAATGATGTGCCTGCATGGTCGGGTTAATTAGGTAGTTCGGTTTAATTAAACGCAATTTATTTATTTAATTATTTTGTAATTTATTTAATTATTTAATATTTTTCGAAATTTATACCAGGATAGCTGGTGACCGGAATTTCATGCTGATTGCAATGGTGTGCTCGGTTTATTTAATTGAGTGTTAATTTGTGCAAATTGAGTGGTGATTGGAATTTTGGTTATTTATTCCAAAATCATGAAATTTTGGTAATTATTTAGAAATTACCAAGTGTTGGGTTTTGATACCGAAAATGATTTTAAAGACTATATCAAACAATGGGATTTTTAAAAAGAAAGGTATCAGTTTTTCTGATCCAAATTGACCGTGTACCCACACATGATTATTTTACCGTGTATTTTTAATACGAAAAAAAATATGCCAGGTTCACCATTTTAATTGAGGCATTTGAGTACAATGCACGGTGTCTTGGGCCAAGATTGAATGGTCGTATGTTGGTTAAGAGAACCCGTCCCCTAAATGAGTCAACTAGACATGCCCCTATATGGGATGCCCCTGAACAACGGAAACCGGTCGTAGTAAATTCTAGACCTATGCTCCTTCGGGAAAGCCGTCTAGTAGAGACGTTGTCATGCTCAATGGGGTGAGACGACACCTGACTACGCCAAAAGACCGTCAAATATCGAGTAGGCCGTGCCATTGGGGTCGAGATCAAAATTAGGAATGCATGATAAATTGAGTTGAACGTGCCGGATTTGTTAGGACTAGAATGAGCACCTAAAGGGGGGTGAATAGGTGACTAAAGCGATTTTATAAATTTTAACCCAAATGAGATATTAATGAATTAAAAACAACAATCTCTGCAAATGAAAGTAATGAAAGATAAAAAGATTAGGGATAGAGAATCGAGACTCCAGATTTATAGTGGTTCGGCTTAGACCAAGCCTACGTCCACTCTCCCACACGGACAGCTCTTCTAGCTGGATTTCACTAAGAATCAAAAAGAGTGTTTACAATCTCACGCCATTGAATCTACAGTATAGAAGCTCTACTACACTTCCTCAAGGTCTCACCACACTTTGGTCTCTCTTTTGATTACAAATATTGCTCGAATAATAACTTAACAAGGAGATTCAGACTTTGGAATTTTTCTATCCGCCACCCTTCAACAACTTGAGCGTCTCTCTTATATACTTCTTCATGCATTCATTACCGGTGGCACCTTCCAAAGAAGTTCTTCCAATCAACCCGTTGGACAGAATCAATTTAGAGAGATCTCGAGCTCTTTAAGGTAAGTGTAGATAGCCCATCAATCCTGCTCGCCCATACAATCAGGATCTTGGTTTCTATAAGTAGAACCTTCCAAATATAATATGCGAATCTTAGAGAATTCAGATATGAATATAAGATCTTGTAGTGTTGAATACAGTCGAAAGATATTCCTTAGCCGTTGGAGCCAAAACTATATTGGATAGAATCATAATAGAAGTTTTTAACTTGACGGTCTGGAAACTGTCCATGAGAGTAGACTTAGAAACTTGAGTCTTAATATCATCAGACTTTGATCTTCAGACTTTGCCAGTAGAGTCTGCAAGTCTTCATACTAGACTGATGGAAATGTTTATCTGAAGAGAATTTATCCAACAATCTCCCCATTTTTTATGGTGACAAAACTTTCCTGCTGATTTGAATACTATTGCCCTGCAATACAACATTTAAGCTAGCAATGATATCTCATAAAAGATTAGAATAAAGATAGTATAAGTTGTCCTGTACACAGATGTCCTGTACACAGACTTATCCTATACATAGATCTGCATCCACAGAAAACACATTAGTCTTGTGTAGATATCAACTATCTTTATCTAATTTAACAACTTAAAGTAATGCAGTAATAAGCAAGCATTTCAAAAAAATTCAAGATAAAGTCAAAATGTCAAACAAAATATTAAATTCAAAAAAGTGTAAAAAAAATGAAAGTTTGGAATGAAGTGAAAATCTGCAAAGTCTTCTCCCCATTTTTGTCATCATAAAAAGGTGAGAAAATCAAGGAGCGCGAGGAATGCGAATAAGTTGAAAGTCCTCCATAGACTTGACAGATCCTTCTAGCTTCCTCAAATCTTCTTGTAGTTGAGTGAGAGCAGTGCCTCTTGCAGTGGCCTGAACCTGATGTTGAATATCTTTAATCTGATCATGCAAAGAGATGAACATAGCATGATTCTCATTCCACAGAATCTGAAATTCACACCCCATAGCATATATTTGGCCTTTGAGCTCCAAAATGATTTCAAGCAACCTTCCGAAATCAGCTGAATTGTCAGTTTGTGTGCTTGCATCAACTCTGTCTGATGGTGGAGTTAAGCCAGTGGAGTGAATATCAGCAAGAGAATCATTATGTGGAGATGTTGCTTCTTCTTCAGGAAAATGAGTAGCATGAACATCTTCTGCATCAGGAGGTGATCTACTAACACTTGCACTGGTAAATGTCAGGAGAAGAGGAGTACTTTCTCTTTGGACATCTCCCCCTGTTTCAATGCCTTCTGGAGGGGAGAAGTACTCTTCTTGTTGAGGAGTTTCCTCAGTGACAAAATGTTGTTGATCCTCCTTTTCTGCTGGAGAATCTGCTCGATTTTCTTTGGCTTGAGAGTTTGCTGATTGTTGCTGGAAATCTGTCTTTGCTGTTTCTTCTTCTTCTTCTTCTTCTTCTTCTTCTTCTTCTTCTTCTTCTTCTTCTTCTTCCTGCATGGATTCCTTTTCCTGGCTCCCTTTCTCAGTTTCCTCTACAACTTGTTGTTCTAGTTCTGCTAACACAGGAGTAGAATACTGAGAAACAAAGGCAGAAATAGGCATATCATCCTCATCATATTCATCCTCCAAGATGATTGCCCGCCTCTTCTTGATAGGACCAGTCACAGGTTCCTTTCCTTTCCTCTTAGCAGCAAAAGAGTCTGGTCTGGTCTTAACAGGGGTTTTCTCCTTGAACTGCTCCAACTTCTTACTGAGATCTTTCAGACACATTTTTGTAATCATCCTCAGACCAATGACCATTTGATCAATAGTCTTCACAGAGAGAATGTGGGGAGGCTGAATGTTCAAATGTCTGAAAAGTCGAGTGATGAGAGCAGCATAAGGGAGTTTTCCCTTGTCATTCGCCATAGTCTTGTACATGTGAAACATGATAGTATGGGGCAAAGAGAATTTTAGACCGATCTTGATTGCATACATCAGTTTGGCTTCTGAGATTGATACATCTGTCTTCGATGTCGATTTCGGTCTGAGACAGTTGATCACTATCTTGTGAAGCAGAGTGTTTGTAGCATTCATCCTTGAGTAGGAGAGACGACCTTCTGCGATTCTGTCTCTCGCAAGTTCCAGAGTTGCATGACTCACAGACACAGAGATTGATTGGAAAGCTCCCCTTTCCACACCAATTACATCCGCCAGAGTATCTGTGTCAACCACATACTCTCTATCTCTCACACTGAAGGAAAAACTATTGGCATCAATAAAACTGAGGTTGGAATAAAAATAAGCTGTCAATTCAGAATAAGCAACCTCGCCCTCAGTACAGAATTTATGAAGTTGAGGCTTCTCAAACTTCTCCTTCAAATTGATGTTCAACAGATCCAGAAAATCAAAATCCACCGTTCGTAGGTTCATCACCCCACGCTTCAACAATTTCCCATACACTTTCTTGTGTTCCTCAAAACGGAACAATTCGTCCTTTTTTCCTCGAAGAGTTGCGGCTACACCCATCCAAGGCTTAAAATGTACAAACATCTTCTCATCATCATCTTTCCCTTCAGGCTAATTTATACTACCAAAGCGAGGGTCACTCGGAAAGTTCGCAAAGGTCTTTGCTGCCGTTCCAACAGGAATAACACCCGATCTCTCCATCACAATGAGAAAATGTGTCTCATTTTTATAGCCTTTCTCTTTCAAAAACTCATCAATGAAAGTCATTGCAGAACCTCCTTCCTTCAATACAAAATAAAGCCTATAAACAAATGCAGGCTTAAGAGTCCTTACTGGTTCGATATCTTCAATGATTCCCTTTGTATGTTGGGGATGACGAACATGGGATCTATTTGGAGAGGTGCGCTATTGAGAGTGTTGGTGCATTTGTTCACTTAGAAAGTCACCTTCATCAGTGAGATCAAAATACGTAGGCCCCTCAGCCGAGCCCTGTGGTCCCCTGCTCGCAAGTCTTGAAGATTTCCTCTGGTACGACATTGTCACTTTCTTGGAGGGAACTTTCACACTTTTGTCGCAAGAAAAATAAAAACTTAAGGAGAAGAACTTGAGAAGAAGAATCTCATAAAGTGAAAGTTTGAGTTCTAGGGTTTTTGTGTGAAAGAAGAAAGATGAGGAGAAAGAGTATAAAAAGTAATCGAATCGTGGTATCTGAGGCGTCGTAATAAGGAAAGAATAGACGAAATTCTTTTTGAAAAAAAAAATTGCCTTAAGCAAATCGATAACCACCTTTGTTTAGAAAATAACTGCCTTAATAAATTCAATTAAAGATAAACAGACAATCTTACATTTTCGAGATATCAGCTTAAACGAGTAAATAAACTGTAATTCTAACAACTTACAGACGTGACAATTGGCAATCGAAGTCTGAATCTTTGAGTCTGATACTTTGTCAGACTTAGATTCTGAGTCTAAGCTTCAACAGTCTTCAAGAGATAAAATGTTGAGTCTAGATAAAATGTTGAGTCTTGAACGAATAGACTCAAATGAACTTTTCTCAAATGGCTTTGTGAAGATGTCTGCCAGTTGATTCTTCGAGTCAATAAATTGTATCAAGACTTCTTTGTTCTGAACATGATCTCTTATAAAATGATGTCGAATCTCAATATATTTTGCTCTTGAATGTAAAATAGGATTCTTTGTAAGATTGATTGCACTAGTATTGTCACATTTGATCTCTGTGCAAGAGTCTTCAATACTAAAGTCTCGTAATTGTTGTTTTATCCATAGTATTTGAGAACAGCAACTTCCAAGAGCTACGTATCCTGCTTCAGCTGTTGAAAGAGCCACAAGATTTTGCTTTCTTGAAAACCAAGATACTGCCCCCGTTTCCAAGTAATTGACAAGTACCTGAAGTGCTTTTTCTTTCAACTCTACAACCTGCAAGATCTCGCGTCGAATAACCAAGAAAAGTAAAGTCTCCTTCTTTGGGATATCATAGACCAATCTTAGCAGTAGTTGCAACATATTTAATGATACGTTTAGCAGCAATTAAATGAGATTCTTTAGGATCTTATTGAAACCTAGCACATATGCAAACGCTAAATAATATGTCAGGTCTAGATGCAGTAAGATAGAGAAGTGAACCAATAATACTATTGTATAACTTTTGGTCGATTTTCTTCCCTACTTCATCTTTGTCTATGTTCAAGGAACTTGACATAGGTATGTCAATCTTTTTGCAATTCTCCAGACCGAACTTTTTAACAAGTTCTTTTGCATATTTTTCTTGATGAATAAAGATTCCTTCTTTCAGTTGTTTCACTTGTAGACCAAGGAAGAATGATAGTTCACCCATCATGCTCATCTCAAATTCATCCTGCATAAACTTAGAAAATTTCTTGTACAAAGTCTCATTAGATGATCCAAATATAATATCATCAACATAAATCTGAATAAGTAGAAAGCTTTTACCTTCCTTTTTAATAAACAAAGTAGTGTCTACCTTTCCTTTAGAGAAACCACTTTCAATTAAAAAGTTACTTAGCCTTTCATACCAAGCTCGAGGAGCTTGTTTTAATCCATATAAAGCTTTCTTCAGTCTGAACACTGAGTCTGGTTTCTTTGAGTCTTCAAATCCAGGAGGTTGTTCCACATAGACTTCTTCTTGAATAAATACATTAAGCAATGTGCTTTTGACGTCCATTTGAAATAACCTGAAATTCTTATGATATGCAAAAACAAGTAGTAATCTGATTGCTTTTAACCTTGCTACTGGAGCGTAAGTCTCATCATAGTCTATCCCTTCTTCTTGCGTGTATCCTTTAGCCACGAGTCTTGCTTTGTTTCTTGTCACTTTGCCTTTTCATCGACTTTATTCCCCGAAAACACATTTAGCTCCAATAACAGATTTACCTTTTGGTTTAGGAGTCAATTCCCAAACATCGTTAATACTGAATTATCTGAGCTCTTCTTGCATTGCTTCAATCCAGCTTTCATCAGCTAAGGCTTCTTCAATATTTTTGGGTTCAATTTCAGAAATAAGTGCAAAGCACTAAACTCTTCTCGCCTTTTGGATCTTGTCTGCATTCCCTCATTAATGTTTCCAATAATGAGCTCTTCATGATGACTAGACTTGTGCTTCCAGTTACTGGATAGTTTGATAGGTTGTTGATCTTTTTCCTGAGTCGATACTTCATCAGTAACTTGTTGTACTGCTTCTAGAGAGGTAGATCTAGCAGAATCTGGAACAAATTCTGATTCTTCAGTCTGAATTTGCTGAATTTGTGGAGAGTCTAGAAATTTGACATTCATTTATTCTTCCACAGTCTGAGTCTTCTTGTTGAATACTCTATAGGCTTTGCTTGTAGTTGAGTAACCAAGAAAGAATCATTCATCTGATTTTCCTTCAAACTTACCAACTCGATCATTTGCATTCTTCAAAATAAAGCATTTACAACCAAATACTTGAAAATAAGAAACAATTAGTTTCTTTCCTTTAAAAATTTCATAAGGGGTTTTCTCAAGAATTGATCTTAAAAACACTCTGTTAATAATATAGCAAGCAGTTGAAACAGTTTCAGCCTAAAACCTTGAAGAAATATTACTTTCAATTAAAAGAGTCATTGCCATTTCTTATAAAGACCTATTCTTCCTTTCCACAACCTCATTTTGTTCTGGTATATATGGAGAGAAGAATTTATGCTGAAAACCAGACTCATCACAAAATTTAGCAAAGTCTTGATTTTCAAACTCACCTCCATGGTCTGTACGAATGCTTGAGATAGTGTGATATTTTTCATTCTGCACCTTCTTAGCAAACTTTGAAAAGAGAGAGAAAGTCTCAGACTTATTTGAAAGAAAGTAGACCCATGTAAATCATGAATAATCATCCACTATTACTAGGCAGATCCTTTTTCCACCAATGCTTTGCGTTCTAGTAGGTCCAAATAAGTCCATATGCAAAAGCTGCAGTACACGATTAGTGGAAACTTTACTTATTGGTTTGTAAGAGTTTATAACCTGTTTACCCAATACGCATGGTGTGCATAGATCAGACTTTAAGTAATTGAGAATAGGCAATCCTCGAACAAGTTTCTTGGAAGAGATCTTGGTAATTTGCTTCATATTGATATGGCCTAGCTTTTTGTGACATAGATTAGCTTCATCTTGTACTGATATTAAGCACTGTGAACTTTCATGATTCACATCCAGAAGATAGATATTTCCATGTCTTCGTCCAATAAAAGATTGAGTAAAGTCTTTACTGATTCCAGAGCATGTTCCTTCCTGGAAATTGATCTTGAAACCAATATCACACAACTGGCTTATGCTAAGCAAGTTGTAATTTAATCCTTCAACTAAGGAGACATTCTTGATTGACAAATTCCTAATCTTTACTGTTCCACGACCAGTAATTCTTCCTTTGTTGTTACCACCAAAAGAAACTTTTCCTCCATCTATCTGGACAAGTTTTATGAAGCAACTTGAGTCTTCCGTCATATGTCTTGAGCAGCCACTATCTAGATGCCATTTTATCTTCCTTTTGATAGTGACTTGCAATTAAAAAGAATTCAAGCTTTCTTTGGTACCCACATCATCTTGGGTCCAGAAGAGTTAGAGCAATAAACAGTCTTTGCCCAATTCCTTTTAACAAGTCTCCAAACCAAAGGACATTCTTTCTTAAAATGTTCTAAGCTTTGACACTTGGAACATTTCAAAGCATTTCTGCCAACAGGTTTTACAAAGACTTTCTGGAAATGATTTTTATAAGCAATTCTGGTTGGTCTTTGTTTGATTCTTTCCTTCACTTTTGGAAAATCAATCAGAGGAATAGTTTCAAAAGTCATACCAAGACCTAACTTATCAAAGTAGGGTCTTTGTATCGAAAGAATCTTATCCTACTTTTCAGAACTATTTGAAAATCTTTTTGATATATTAGAAATATCATTTTTCAAAAGATTATTTTCTTTGGAAATAGAGTCTGAGCTTTCTTTCACGATAGTAAAGTTCTTTTCCAACTTTTCAAACTTTTCTTTCCAAAGTTTTTCCTATTGCTTCAATGTAGAATTCTCCTTTTTTTAATTCGGAGATCCTCTTAAGAGAAGTTTTTAGACTAAGACAAAGTTCATCAATATATTTAGAAACCTTGACGGGAATTTTTAGATTACTAACCTCGAGTTCACTGTCTGAGTCTACTATATCTCGTATCAAGGTCTGAGTCCGAATCGATTTTGCCATCAAACAGATATTGGCATAATCATCATCACTCTCTTCACATTCAGCATCACTCCAGGTCTCTGCTTTGAATGCCTTCCTATATTTCTCAGTCTTTCCTTTTCTTTTCTTTAACAAAGGACAGTTGGGTCTGATGTGTCCCTTTTTCTTGCATTCAAAGCAAGTCACTTCTTTGTTAGAATCATCTTCCTCTGTTGATTTGTTTTGAAACCTTTGTAAGCTTTGTTTCTTCCAATTAAATTTCCTTCCCTTCTTGTTCAGCTTTCGAATCTCTTTATCATGAGTGTCGGTTCTTCATCATCTAGATCTTCTTCGAGTCCGTAACATCGAATAATCATTAGACTTTAAGGTAATAAATTTCTTACCTTTTGAATCTTCCTCTTCGTTGGTGTGCTCTACTTCGTAAGACCGAAGAGTTCCAACCGCTTCGTCTACGAGAGTGGAGCAATCTTTTGTGTCTCTCTTATTGAGGTTTTTATGTAATTCCAGTCTTTAGAGAGTCCACGTAGGAGTTTGTTGACCTTCATATGTCCCGAGATTGGATGTCCCTGATATTCAAGACCATTCACAATTTCAGTAAAACGAATAAACATGTCAGTTATTGATTCTTCTGATCTCATCTTAAAGACTTCATATTGTCCCAAAAGAATATTGATCCTTGTTTCTTTCACCCGATCAGTCTCTTCATAGGTAATGTGAAGCCTATCCCAGACTTCTTTTGTTGTATCACAAGAAGATATTCTGTTATACTCAGTAGGGTATAAAGCATAATATAAGGAGTAAATGGCTTTAGCGTCAAGAGTCTATCTCTTGGTTATTTCTTCTTGAGTCATCTGAATAGGATCAGCAACTTCTTTTCCTCTCTCCGATTCTGATGCAGCAGCAGGAATGATTCCTTTATCTACCACTTCCCATTCCAAAAGATCTTTCGATCTTAGGAATGCTTTCATCTTGTTTTTCCATATGCTGTAGTCTTTTCCAACAAAGTATGGAGGTCTGGTATTGCTTTGACCTTCAACCAACCCTGCAGGCAACATACTAGCCATAGATCTTTTACTCATAAGTAAAGACACTTCTTATAAACGAGTACGTAGCTCTGATACCAATTGTTAGGACTAGAATGAGCACCTAGAGGGGGTGAATAGGTGACTAAAGCGATTTTATAAATTTTAACCCGAATGAGATATTAATGAATTAAAAACAACAATCTCTGCAAATGAAAGTAATGAAAGATAAAAAGATTAGGGATAGAGAATCGAGACTCCAGATTTATAGTGGTTCGACTTAGACCAAGCCTACATTTACTCTCCCGCACGGACAGCTCTTCTAGTTGGATTTCACTAAGAATCAAAAAGAGTGTTTACAATCTCACGCCCTTGAATCTACAGTGTAGAAGCTCTACTACACTTCCTCAAGGTCTCACCACACTTTGGTCTCTCTTTTGATTACAAGTATTGCTCGAATAATAACATAACAAGGAGATTCAGACTTTGGAATTTTTCTATCCGCCACCCTTCAACAACTTGAGCGTCTCTCTTATATACTTCTTCATGCATTCATTACCGGTGGCACCTTCCAAAGAAGTTCTTCCAATCAACCCATTGGACAGAATCAATTTAGAGAAATCTCGAGCTCTTTAAGGTAAAGTGTAGATAGCCCATCAATCCTGCTCGCCCATACAATCAGGATCTTCGTTTCCATAAGTAGAACCTTCCAAATATAAGATGCGAATCTTGTAGTGCTGAATCCAGTCGAAAGATATTCCTTAGCCGTTGGAGCCAAAACCATATTGGATAGAATCAGAATAGAAGTTTTTAACTTGACGGTCTGGAAACTGTCCATGAGAGTAGACTTAGAAACTTGAGTCTTGATATCATCAGACTTTGATCTTCAGACTTTGCCAGTAGACTCTGCAAGTCTTCAAACTAGACTGATGGAAATGTTTTGTCGACTTCAAAATATCTGAAGAGAATTTATCCAACAGGATTATAGAACAAAATTATGTGGCACGGTATGGAACGTGTTATAAGAATTTTGCCCTATAATCAGGACTCCTGTGCTTGGTTGCAATTGAGTGTGGCATTCCAGTTGATCGAGCTTATATGCTACTTATGTTGTGTGGCCGTCTGTGATATGAATTGTGCTGACATGTAGGGTGGATCTGAGACGAGGTAAGTCTCTATGGTTGTGTGGTTATGTGGTTAGGACGCCTCTAGGCGTATTACCCTCCTAATCGGGGTTTAGAGCGTGAACTCACTGAGATTTATATCTTACTCCGTCATTGGCTCAATTCTTTTTAGGACCGTAGAGTGGAGGACCCGAAGCCGAGGACTGGAGAGCTTGGAGTTTAAACTCTCCTTAGTCCCTTTTTTATTTAGACTTCTAGGTATAGATCTTTTTGTAAACTTTTGTATACTCAGTGTGTCTCAATGTGTATATAAAAGAGTGTTTTGTTTGTAAATCTGTTTTCCTGTTTTTCTATCCCAAGTGGTTTACTGTCATGGGATATTTATTCGCTTCTGCATATGCAATAAAATGAATGGGTCGGCGACACGTCCTGGGACGTCGCATTTTTATCGACCACCGAGAGATGGGCACGTGCTCGAGGTTCAAGGCGTGACAGCCGTGACCCTCTCCAGATCTAGGCAAGGGCGACTCTCCCTAGCTCTCTCTTACCATCGCTTGTAGCCGGTCTCCAATGATAAGAGAAAAAGGAAAAAAAATTAAAGATTACCAACGTCAAGCTTGTACATCATATAAGATAGCCAGTGCTAATTAGAATATCACATCAGTGATTTCCAGTCAAATTGGCCGGAAAGACTATATTAATAAGTTGTCAAAATATTTAAAATGAAATTTACACAAGTGAAAAGTTAATGATTTAATTGACCCAAGTATAATAGGTTTAGAACTTTTTTATTAATTTTCCCTAGCCAAACTATATAGCTCAGATAGGAAATATCAAATTTTTCAAATCAAGATGTGATACTACAAATGGATATTTCACTCTTGCTATAGGAGCAACACCCAAATGAATACTACAAGCTCACAAAAGAGATGGACTGAAAAACCACTCAAGAATGCTCAATATCTCTTGTTCTTGCCATTCTCTATTCTGTGACTTCTAGCCGAGTTTTCTCCAATTTACAGAACTTCAAGTTCAAACAAGGAAGTTGGAGACGGTGAACCAAAAAAAAAATATGGAGGAAAGATTGAAAAAAGCACTAGAAATACGAATACACTATCATAGCCAATTAAGACCCAACGAATTTTACATCACGAAGGTTCAATTTGATTCGATTCGATTATATATCCTACAAATTGATTTCTCAATTAATTACTTCCATTCAATCAATTTTGGGAACAAAAACTTCAACAATAGTTCACTGTTACGCCCACAATATTCAAGTCGTTTCTTTTTGCAATGAAGAGCCACACATGACAACGAATTTTTCAGTGGCGCATCGCCAATGTATCTTTTGTGTCGGCGTTTATTTGATTAGAATGGATATTCAAAAAGAGAAACGAACTTATGGTGAGCTTCATACCAATCTCCAATACAAAAACTCGAGATTGATTTAAAAAGAAATTTTTTTTGAAACTAGTGAGAAAGTGCAGCATATAACATAAGTGACGTCGGTATATACATAATTGAAAAATTATCCAAAAAGTACTAAACATATTATACTTTTGCTAATTGAATCCATCTAGTCAATTTTGACTTAAAATCACTAACATATGTCAACTATTTTACATGACATGATTGGTGTTAACGTCAACAATTTTTCATGATTTTTTCTTTTTTTTTCTTTTTTTCCTTCTTTACCTTTTTATTTTTTATTTTTGAGGCATAGCAAGGGCTCATTAGCCACGCTGAGGCCTAAAAATCCCAGCCTTCCACTAGGTGAGGCCTTGTAAGCCCTTGCCAGCCGCTGGGCAAGGGTTCGTGGCCCTCACTCACAATTGGGCAAGGGTTACAAGTCCTCCACCCAGTGGTTGGCGATGGCTTGTTGCCCTTGCGTGGGGCCCTCGCCCACAACTATGCAAGGGGTGCAATTCTCCACTAGTGGCTAGGGAGGGTCATTGGTGATGGCCCCCTACTCGTCCTTCACAATAAAAGACAAGAATTAAGAATAAAAAAGAAAAGATTAAATAAAATATAAGTTATTGAAAATTGTCAACGTTAGCAATTTCCTATCAAAAGAACCTGGATGGCGCTTAATTAGTAAAACGTGAAAACAGTTAAAACTCAATTGACACGATTAAAATATTTGAAATTCAATTTATAAAAGTATAATATTTTCGAGATTTTTTGGATAATTTTTTTTGCATAATTTAGGCACGACTTTAAGAGGCTATTGTATTATGTGACGATGACCGATGTTTATGGCATCACCGACACCAACACGATCAATCTCTCTATATCCCCCATACATGCTTTTCTAATAATTCTCCTACATGTAATGGACAACAACATCAACTTTCCAACCCCGGCACTTCATTTCAGATTTGATGTCCTTTTTCTACGAACATTAAAGTTATTCCCAAGCCCTTCGATGTCAGCCACCTATCGATTCATCGATGATTTAGTGCTACATCCACAAAGTGTGTGAACATGTGCAATGGAAAAGGGTAACCAGCCACTTATGTAAAGACAGACAAATGAGTATGCATTGTCCCTCAATATTCCGAGTTTAATAGTACTAACCAGCCACTTTTTCGAACCGGCATCTCATGCATTCGCTCAAAAGAGATGCTGTTGCACGAAGACGACATAAAGTTACGGCAAGGGCAACCTTTATATTATCTTCCCCTTCACAAAGGAGATGAAAAATATAAGTTGAAATTAGGGATGAGCATATCGAATCACCCAGATCAAGAACTGCTCGGATTAGACTAGATTACCTTGTTCGGTTTGGTTTCCAATGGCGTTGGTCTAGTTCTTAGTTCCATAAAAATGGAAGCGGTGATTTTTTGTTTGATTTCCACTAAACCAGGTCAGACTGACAAACCTAATGGATTTTTTTTTAAATATATATATTTTTAATTTCTTTAAAATAGTAATAAATCATAAAATTGTAATAACTCTAGTATTTTTTAAATTTTTAAATTTTTTTGTTAAGTATTCGGTTCCCAATCCTAAAACCGTCCAGTTCCAACTCCCAAAAAATGGGAATTGGTTCTCTCGGTCCGATTCCCGATACCTAAGTGAAATCAGACCGAATCAGAAACCGATCACCCCTAACTAAAACCACTTAAATCAATGTTCTAATGAAGTTCAAGGCCTGAGCTCAAGTGAAATCGAGGCCCCTCACGACCAACCACGAACTTAGAATCCTTGCATTCATCTTCATCGGTAAATACAGGATAGATTAAAAAAAAATGAAGGCTGAAGTTGAAGATAGGCTTCTTCATCCCCTCCAAACTACATAGATTTTGGATAATATATTTTTTGGGAAAAGCACGCGGGTGATGAAGAAGACAAAGGAAGCCAGAGGAGTCAAAAACGGTGTTCTCGGCCCATTGTTTTTCCATATGATTAGACATCTTTGACTTTCCCAAGGTTGGTGAATTTTAGTGACGAGGAAACTTTTTTTTTTTTTTTGGGGGGACAGAATATGGGAAAACTTAATCATTAGGATTTAACATTGAGCTTCACGAAACTATAGCCAGCATCATCACCCATTTTGATTAGACGTCTGCACCTCAATTTCGTGCGATCCAATCGATGATAAGAAGCTAGAGATAGCGTCGCTCAGATAGCATCACTCAGATAAGAAGACGATTTAAATATCTAGAAGCTGGAGTAGCATCATTCAGATATATGATTGTCTGACGCAAATCCATCAAACGGATAATTCAAGTCGGCTTAAATTTGATCGAAAATAGTCAAATTCAAATAAATTTATTTAATCCGTTTTGATCAATTTCCATACAATCAAACTATCATTAACACACTTCTATATTCCATCTAATTTACGAAAATTCATACACAAATTGAGGTGAGAATGTGAAGTGAGCGAGTGCGAAATCCAACAAAAACATGAAAGAATAAAGAGAAAGTTATGAAGATGCGTTAAATTTAAGTAATTTGTAAATTTTTTTATAACTCATTTAACATTCATATTATATTTAAATTCATTTATGACTAATTGATTTGATTTAATTAATTGAGTTATGACTCATTTAACATTAAGCTTCACAAAAGTATAGCTAGTGTCATTAGTAATTTTGATTAGACATCTGCACCTTACTTTCGTGGGGATCGAACGATGATAAGAAGGTGATTTAAATACCTAAAAGCAAAATATAGAGCACTAAACATGTGGTCTAGTGTGGTAATGATTGAGGCCATTTTGTAGCATAGAAAACTACAAAAGGAACTTTCATTTCCACCATTCATGTCGCACGACCAGTCTCCGAAGGAGTATATGTTGTTCATGCATGTATCTACCATTAGAAGGGAAATTCGGTACCCTCAGGAAAATATTACATGTTCCCGCGTTGTGAAGCGAGTTGTAGGAAAGCAAGTTCCCCTCTCGACCGCTTGAGATTCCGCATAATTTTTTAATGCGAAGTGAATCACGCGTTCAGAATTGGCGTGTTGTTTTTGCTGATGAACGAAGATTAAGAAGGAGGACTTTGATATTAAAAAGATGGGATGAGGACCTACCGCCATCTAATCTTTTTTAATATAGTTGGTGGAATAGAACTTTCGAAATTAATTAGTCAAACATAATGTATGTTAAGCACACAGGTTTTAAAGTAGTGTAGGTGCTCAAGGTTTAAAGCAGGGTAGATGCTATGACAAAACGAGTACGTGAAGAGTACGACAAGCCAGGGGTCATTACACACCGCCTATCCTCTGCACAATTTTGATTGCTTCTTCCTTGGAACAGATGCTTGCAAATTAATTGTCACTTGAGAGGAAAAAACCCGAATCTACCAAAATGGAATATATCAAAACTAGCAAAAGTTTAAAGGAGGTACAAAAGATATCTTTCTGACTCGAAATAGGCAGCTCGAATGGGTGGTCAGCTCGATGAATTTTCTATACAATGCAAGTATAGCATGATACTTGACTCAATCTGTATTACTAAAGCACTTAAAACTCATATTCAAATTTAAAGTGAAAGTGTTAAGTGAGTTAACACAAGATCGAGTGAGAGCGATAAGAAATGAAAAGAGGAATATGGATGTGAGTTAAGTCTATTTAAATTATAAATCATTCACGATCCATATAACACATATTATATTTGAATCTATTTATGACTTGTTAATTAAATATAATTAATTTATACAATAAACCAACAAGTGGTTGGTCTAGCAGTAGCAAGCTAGACCTAAGGAGAACTTTACCTGTCAAAGGCAAGGGTTTGAAACTCGAAGAGACCCTTGTTGGGATGGGAGAAACCTTTGCTACTCTAATCCCCAAGTCCAGATTAATTAGGGCTTCGGTTTCAGATACCGAATGAATTACACCCAACCCTTAAATATATATATATATAATAACTCATCACGTTAAGTCTTTGCAAAAGTTCTAATGTTGATAAAATTTCACGTTAAGTCTTTCCGAAAGTACAGTAAAATTCAATGAATTCCACGAATTCTCCAACGCAATTCCAGGAAACGACCGGGTGCCTACTAGGAAAGCCGCAAACCCATCCTCATCTACACCGACAAAGGCCTACGGTCCTCCACACCCGTCGGATCAATGTCAATCCGACGGTCGTCTTTTTACTTCAGACCCCAACAAAATTTTATATTCCTTTATTTCCTCATTTTTAAAATAGAAAAGGTGGAAAATAAAAACCACCCCCCTCTCTCTCTTTAGCCAAAAAATATCTCTTTATCAAAGCCGCAACTTTCTCTCTCTACCTTACCTCTCCATCATTCCGGCCTCCTTACATGCCGCCCCACCATGGCGCCCTCCACGGAGGCGGACCCGCCTCCGGCCACCGGCACGGCGGCGGTTCTTCGCCTTCGCCTTCGCCGCCGCCGCCGATGGCGACGCCGAAGCAGAACCCGAAGCTGCTCTCCCTCCTCCTGAAGGCCATAATCATGATCCTGATAACCACCCTCTTCTTCCTCTTCCTCGGCCTCGCCGCCATCATCCTCCTCCACCTCTGCCTCGTCGGCGGCCTCCTCCACCGCTGCCGCCAGATCGACCTCCCGCCTCCCCCCGGCGGGGCGCTGCCCCCGCGCGACCTCAAGCGGCTCCCCAAATTCAGGTACCCGAGGAGCGGGGCGCAGGGCCAGCACGATCAAGGCTTTTCCGATTGCGCGGTGTGTTTGGACGAGTTCAGTCAAGGGCAGTGGTGCAGGAAGCTGGCCGGGTGCGGCCACGTCTTCCATAAGAGCTGCGTGGACACTTGGCTCGTCAAGGTCGCCGCTTGCCCGGTTTGCCGGTCGCCGGTCCGAGCCCAGGTGGGGTCCACGGGGCCTGGGATCGACGGGCGAGATTGCAAGCAGCTCTGGGCTTTCGGTAGAGAGACGCCCATTTGAGGGGGTTCGGTTAGATTGTGGTCGCGCGTTGAAAAGGTGGATCTTTGTTCTTTTCGGGCAATGAAATATGATGTCCTGGATTGTCAACTGCAGCAATTTTGTTCTTTCCTACTTTATTCCCTCAAGTTGTTCTGGGATTAGTTCAATTGTGTTTGGTTAGCTAGAAAGGAAAAGTCCCAGTGCGGTTGGAGGTTTTGGTTTTGAATAAAATGCTGTCCCAGTTGAATGTTCCGGCTTCTAGTTATTAGGTGTGGAGCTTAGCTTTTCATGCTTTTGTAGGTTTTCTCCATAGTTTTTGGTTCACAATCCTTGTACAGTGCTTGTTTTGGTTTTGTTGCACAAAGATGCAGCTGCAGTAGGAAGCTTGCTAGGCTGACTGATGTGCCTCATCGGACCGGAAGAAAATTTGGAATCGAACCGATATTTGCAAAAGGATCAGAGGGGCAATGCTAGGTGACTGGTTTTATACCAAAGTTGTACTCTAGTATGTGAACAATGCAAGTAGAACGGTCCTCATCTTTGGGCTTTCAGAAGCCGAGGGTTGAGTTTAACCGTTACTTTTATGGACTATCTATTCTGCAGATTGTTGATCAGACTTAAACTTGCTATGCTACGTTGGCATGAACTTCCTAGAAATGTCTTCTTCTTGCGAATTAAGAGACATAATAATATAATTTGTATTGGACTATCTTGGATCCACATTGATTTTCTGATTTCTATACAGCCCTAATGATGTTTCGAGGGCCATAATACAGCGGCACCGACTCTTGACTTCTCAGAGGTGCCACTAAAGAGTGAATAATTCATGGCAATGGTAACTGGGTTGTATGCCACTGTGGGAGTCTTGGTTAGGTAAATTATTTGTTGGGCTGGTGACCAAATGTCCAGTTAGGTATGCAGCTGTGTAGTGGATTACGGATAAGAGTGAATCCGTTCCAACGATTTACACTGGTAATCTGTTGAACTGTTTATCCATCAACGATTAAGAGCTCACAGCTCTTATGTGGAATGTGGTGGGAAGAGTAAGCTTTCGGCATTCTTGAAATACAATTGACCAATATCCATGGTTGAAAATATGAAAATAGCTGCCAACTACAGCTTCAAGAAACATTTGATTTGTATCTTTTCTTCTGATTGGGGCCTTGTGCAGTTCTCGTGTTGTGCAATATTATGTTGCGCAATATAATTCTATCTGTAGCCCTCCAAAGAGAAATATTGTCGAGTTGGATCGCTCTCTTGAATTACATTGCTTACGGAAGTCATGGTCAGTATATGTTCTGCTGGATTACCTCTTATAAGCTGTGCATCTGCTTTGGAAGAAAAAAGGTGTTTGAAGCATCCTCAAGCAATTGCGTTAAATGTAAAACTTGTTTGATTAAGTTTAGTTTGAAGATGCTACGGTGAAAGTTAGTGACAGAATGCCTAATTCGTTTGGAAGTATGATCCCATCAAATTTTGATAAATTGTGCTGAGAATTTTTCCTTTATCGCGAAACCCTTGGGTTGGATCTGGTCTGTTGTGAAGGTATTGGCCTCTCTGTGCAATTGTACTCTGTATATGTAAGATAAGGGATATGTAACCGCAAGAATCTTGAATACAGGCTGTGTACTTATCGAAATTCAGTCATATACTAAGTTTCTTGCCTGACTCGGTGTGCTTCTGCATCAACTGGGGAGGAACTCGTGAAGGTTTGTATGCCATTTGGCTTTCTGGAAGCCTAGGAATCTTAGCTCACTGGACAACGTTTGCTCTGTGTGTCCCTGATCAGAAGAGATTTTGCAGAGGCGGCCTCAAAATCATGGCCGTGCATCCTCACAATCCTGAGAAATACATTGCTTGACAGCAGATACCAGTATGTAGTATCTAACAATGCGTCGAGCGGGGTTTTAGTATGTTTATGATCCGTGTCTACAGACATTTCCATTTGTCTTGTGGAAGTCAATTCGCTGAAGATTGCTGAATGGCGTAAATCTTGCAATCATATTGTCGGCCTCGACATCGGGTGATCACAACTCCATTACCTGGCCTAGACGGCCTGCGCCCGACAAATTCAATACTTGTTTGCGCGTTCGGACGTGAAGTGGCTTCAAGTATATAGGTTGTGGGGAAGAGAGATTGATGTATGCGTTTTTGCATTTGGATTGTATGGTCGCTACCTTGCATTTGAATCAGTAGATAAGACGATGAACGCAAGCAATGTGCCGGCCAGGGCCAGCCAATTCATGTGCCGACACTAGACTCGGAAGGGTTGTCTTAGATGAAAAGAGATCGAACATTCTGGGTATGCCAATGCTTGAAATTCTTACTGTTGTTATTGTTGGGAGCCTAAGGCAGAAGCCTCCATACTTTCGATATGGGATCTCGATAAGTAAAGCGAGTCCTTAACTAATCTCGTAGGATTATGCATCCGGTTCGATTTTATTGGGGAATCGAATTGACAATCCATTGAAATAGATCCACTTTCGGGTCCCAGAAATTTTAAAGCAGCACTATGTGGGTAGATTCCAAGTTGTGGGTTCGGTCACAACGCATTTGATTTGATGATGATAACAGATTACGAGAATTTGAGCATCGAACTAGTTAATTTACAAAATAATTTGAGAGTTCCTCGTCCAGAGTCAACCACTAGACCGTCACGCAACAACCGAGCGCCCTTCGCATCATCGTGCTAATGGCGATATCGACCTAAAAAGACTCGAGACGGATCGAATCTGAATTCTTGAAAAATGCGAACTTCGGAAGCGTCCGCTCTGGCAGGTCATCTTCTGGTTTTTTTTACTTTTTTTAATTGTCTCCTGACCGACCCGATTCGATACTCCCTAGGATAACTCGTCCTCTCATCCGCCAGGGGCAGGACCCGTAATTTCACACCAACCCCACCAGCCCCGCCCTCAAAACCGACCTCCCATCGGCCCCCGCCTCACCTGCGAGAGGAGGAACGATGTCGGAGAGGGCCGACGCCGTCAGCCTCCGCTGCCGCTGCCGCCGCCTCGCCGCCGCCGCCTTCTCCCCGGCCAAGACCCTCCTCGACTCCCTCGCCGTCATCCTCCGCATCCGGCGGCTCTTCCTCTTCCTCTTCGCCGCCGCCGCCCTCCCGCTGTCCCTCCTCCTCTTCTCCCTCGCCGTCTCCTCCCAGCCGCTACAGTCCCGCGTCCTCCGCCTCGAGTCCCTCGCCCGCCTCGCCTCGACCCGCTACGAGTCCCGCCAGGCCCTTAAGGAGTCCCGCGCCGCCGCCCTCTCCCTCCTCCGCCTCCGCGCCACCTACTACCTCCCCGCCCTCGCCCTCTCCCTCGCCGCCGCCGTCTCCGCCGTCGCCGCCGCCCACGCCTCCCTCGCCGGCAAGCGCCCCACCCTCCGCTCCTCCCTCTCCCCGCCCGCGAGAAGTTCACCCGCGCCTTCGCCACCGCGATCTGCGTCTACGCCGCGATGTGGATCTACCTCAGCGTGCCCGCGACGCTGGTCGCCGTCACCGACTCCCGGGCGGCGCGGCTCCTGATCGTGGCCGTCGGGGTCGCGGCGGGGATCTACGTGGCGGCGGTCCTGGGGCTGGCAATGGTGGTGTCGGTGGTGGAGGAGCGGTTCGGGTGGGGGGCGATCCGGGCCGGGTGGGGCCTGATGGAGGGCCGGCGGTGGAGCGGGTGGGCGCTGTCGGGGTTCTTCGCGGCGCTGGCCGGGTGGATCTGGCGGTTAACGGCGGAGAGGATGGACGGCCAGGATTGGACGTCGGTGGACGGGATGGTGAGGTGGACGGTGGGGATCAGGTGGCGGGCGTTACTCATCCCGGCGTACGGCGCGGTGGTGCTGTGGAGCTACGTGGCGGCCACGGTGTTCTACTACGACAAGCGGAGGCCCGGGCACGGCCACGGCCTTAGCAGTAACAATAGGGCAGATGGCGAGATGGATCCACTCCAAATTTCCGACGTGTAATGTAATTTTCGATTCTTTTAAGGATTTTTTTTTTTTTGGGTATTCTTTTTTTTTTCTTTTTCTTTTTCTTCCTTATACAATGCAAAACTTTAGGATTTCTCGTAGCTCTGTCGAATTATGGGAAGAGCACAGATTGTATGTAAGTATGAATTTCTGCGAATCCCCTTGCAATTATGGAGAGAATTCGAATTTGGAAAGTTGATTAGGCCATGGGGTGCGAAGACCGGATTTGGTAGGACGTGAAAATGGCAAAATTACGTCAATGATGCGACTCAGAAAAGTCTGTAGAATGTCATTATTTCCGACCGCGGAAAACCAAAACGTAGAGTTGGACGCGCACGGGCCGGGTGCGTGCGCATAGATTCGACGAGGCGTAGGCGACGGACCACTCGGACCTTTATCCTAATGGGAGGGACCAGAAATTGATTGCCCTTTGAGCCCATATTTTGACCGAACGTGTCCGAGTTTGATGCTAGGTGACGGAGATCAGCTTCGGTACTAGGTCAAAACTTGACCCCGTCGTCATCCGCCACGCCTCTCTTCTTCTTGATGATGGAGGTCAAACGTCAAAAACTGCGATTGCATGATGGAAAGCTCAGTGCGCCTTATGATTAGACCCACAAATGGACCGGTCAAGTTGGATTGAAAATAACCCGATTCAAATTGACTAATTTAACTCGTTTTGACCCATTTTCATATGATACAAAATCAATTATCTACACCCGATCCAACTCATATTATAAAAAACACGTCCATATTTAAGCTAATCTAGAAAAACTCATACCTAAATTGAGATGAGAACATTGAAGTCGAGCGAAAGTCATAGGAGTGAGTTAGATCTAAGTAAATTGCGAACTTATCTAATACTTATATTATCTTGGGTTTTACTATCGTAAATTCATTGCATGACCGATTTACCGAATATAACCAACATGTATAACAATTTAGTTAATCAAATATGGGTTAAGAAATGAGTCTATAATCTATTTTGATATGTCTATTTATGGTGCTAAAATCATCTCTTTTTTTCCTCAATACTTTGCATTTTTCTAGGGGACTTTCCTGATGCTTGAAGCTGGCTGGGCTTTCAAAGTCTTCTCCCAACTCAGAACTACTAGATGATTCATATTAGTCTTCAGCTTACTCGGCCCGCGGTTGAACTTTTTCTCCCTACAAGCCTAGTTCCGGCTCTCGTCCAATTTGGGCATCATGATAAATGCGGGTATCCATTGAATCGAAAGAAAGGGCGACGACCGATTCAAGATCACTCTTCATTGATTTCCCAAAGTTCTTACGGCGTATCTCCACCGATCAAAGCACCGTAAATTGACTGTCCCTGAAAGAGAAGCTGGTATTTGCTTGCAATGAATGCATGTGAGCCGCTTCTTATTATTATTAAAGACACATTGCAATTCGACCGTCCCAATAGAGGCTATATTTTTAACTCCGACTTGATAAAATCCCAAGCTGGCGCAATTTAATGGTAAGTCTCGTAATTGCTATCCAGATATATCCATAAGATAAATAAAATTACTTTAAACAAACATTTCATCTCGATTTGTATTATCAAATCTGAACATATTTTCGAGAGAATTTGAACCCTTCGTCTCTCTTTATATTTCTCATGATTTGCACACTCGATGACATTGCTTATCGTGGCTATGAGCACCTGTATATCGTCTCTGTGCAAATCCGCTGAACTTTTATTATGTAGAAATCGTTCGGGAGATGATGAAATGGAAGAATTTCCCACATTGCCGACAATCACGGAAAAGAGTAACCTCAAAGGGAAAGAATCGTACGAACTGAAAACTTAAGAGACTTCTTCCTCAGTACAATTTGGAACGGACGCAGTCAAGTCAGCATATATCTTGACCACGGCAATACATACACCGCACAAACACACATATATATTCATGGCTCTTTGATTCTGTATTCCCAACACGAAAACCTCCGATCACCACACCGCCACCAAAACCATCCGTATCTCCCCCGTCGCCGTCACCCACCGATGGAGCTTCCCATGCTTTTGAGTTTTGTCCAAACTCTGATCGAAGCCCACAAGCTCTTCCTCAGAAATGGGAGGCTCATGGTCTCCATCGCCGCCTCCACCGTCTTGCTCTACTCTTTGCTCCTCCTCACCAACATCTTCTCCCTCCGGCCGGCGGTTGGCCAGCTCATCGCCAACACAAGCTTGTTGCTTATCACCAGCCCCACCAGTACCGAGTACTCCTACCTCCTCTTGTCCATCCAGAAGGACATAAGGCTGTTCTACGGCCTCGAGTGGGTCTTCGTCTTGCTCTACTCCGTCTGCTCGATCCTCTTCTCGACCGTCACCATTTACGCTTCTGCTGCTTCACATGGTGGCAAGAACTTGTCCGCCAAGGACTTGGGTGTCGCGGTGGCTCGGTCCTGGAGAAGACCCTTCGTCACTTTCTTCTACATCACCCTCTTTGGCTGCGGTTACCTCTTTCTTGTCCTAGCCCTTATGATCCCTCTTGTTCTGCCTCAGGCGAATATCGCTACCGTGATCCTATGCATCATGGCCGCTTTGCTCTACGCTCATCTGGCCGTCGTTTGGACCATCGGGCTCGTTGTGTCCGTGTTGGAAGAGGACAAGAGCGGGCTCGAGGCGCTCGCAAAGGCGGGGCGGCTAGTGAAGGGAAGGCAAGTACATGGGTTTGCGTTGAGCCTCGTGTTCGTGGCATTATCGATCCTAATGAATCAGGTAATGAGGTTGGTCTCGGTTCCACAATCCGAAGGGGCATACATTGCGATAGGCTTGGTGATGCTGAACTCACTGTGGGCGGTGAGGATGTTCGGGTTGATGGCTTACACGGTTTTTTACTACGAGTGCAAGAAGTCTCATGGTGAAGAGAGTAATGAACTGATGGTTAGCTTGGAATATTCGAAGATACCTGCCAATACGCCTCTCATTACAGAAAACCTTCCTTAGGTTTTGGACGATGGAATTCATCCATATCTATCCTTTTTTGGTGCATGTCGAGCATATAGGTTGATTGATTTAGCCGCTTGTCTCTGTCAATCTTTCCTCGGTTTTTCTTTGCCCCCCTTGGGGCTTTGGACATTGGAGTATAAAAAGGGAAAATCCAGTGCTTGCTCTGTTAATTATTCCAAGCTTCGAAAAGAAATGGTATCTTGAGAGCGCTTTGAAAATCAATGTTGCCAAAGCATGGAACGAGTTTATAATTCGCCTTGATTTCTTTTTTTCTTGATGGGTCATATATTAAAAGGAACAGCAGCATCTCTATCTTGGATGACTTGTCTCTATATACATAGTTACTTGTCCCATCAGAAAGAGTTAATAAAGTACTTCATTTGCTCAATCTGATATTAAAGTAATACAAGAAACCGATACATAGACATGCACAAGACATAACTAACCAACTAACAGATACACCAAACCAAGCTTACCGATTACATATTCCATCTACTGACAGTAATAGCTCACCGATATACAGAAACCTACAGAAGTCAATAGTCTCGGTTTGCTCATGAAAAATTCATCCTGGGAAAACTGAATTGCACTGCGATTGTCACAGTAGAGAGAAGCAGCACCATCATCGGTAGCGTCCGTCATCCTCTAACAGCCATGGTAATCCTAAAAGTTCGGAAGTGGTATCCGCAACGGCTCTACAGTCAGCCTTAGTGCTGGAACGCGAGACAATTGATGCCATGAAATAAGAAAATTGCCCAAAAGAAAGCAATCACTTGTAGTGGATTGACGGTTAGTAGGATCCCTAACCCAATCGGCATTAGAATAGCTAAAACGTTGTAAGTCGCAATGTGCTGAACAATTTGAACTATGGAATAAAGGGCCCTGGACATAAAGAACAAGCTGCAAGAGAGCATCATGATGCTGATAATTATAACGTTTGGCATCTTTCCAGGGAGTTCCATCATTCAAGTGGTGTAGAAGCTATTATACTGGCTGTCCGCCACGGGCAATTGGATCTGAGGCATAGGTAACCTAAAATAATGTCCTTCCCCTTTTGGGCCGGTTGTGAGTGAGGGGGGATTCAAACCACCGACACCATGGCTTGTGGCCACGTGCTCTAATCCTTTGAGCTGCAAGCCATGCCCCGTCTTGATTGGATCTGTTCTCGAGAGTACCCTAAAAAAAAAGATGAACCTTTTTCTCTTCCTAGCCATCTTGAGTTAAGAAGATGTGAAAACGCCCTTCTCTCTATAATAAGGGTGCATTTCCAGGTGTGAAGTGGGAGAGAAGGGATTTCATAATCATCTCTTATGATTATCATATCCTTCGCAAAATAATATGAAGACGACACCCTCTCTTGAATTTCCAAATAGATAGAGCTGAATCATATACGCTAGGTTCAAAATCCAAACAAAAAATGGCAGCCCGAAACTTAAAAAACCAAGCACGAGGAACTTGTTTAAGGCTATACAAAACTACGATCTTGGACTAGGCCTAATCACAATCTCCGGTCAATTGAATAAGAGCAAATTGGAGATGGAAGTCCAAGAGGACAGAATTTGGGCCTAAATTAAATAGAAAGGCTCGCAGTCATTGGGCAGGCCTTGGCATTTTTAAAATCGGATATCATTATGTAATGCACGTTTGCCGTTTCACGAAGCAAGCTCCGTCCATGATTAATCTTGGCGACAGGAAGCTAAACAAAAGTATATGCAGAGCCTCAAGAGGCTGATTTCAAAAGATTAGTCAAAGTCGAGGCGCTTAAACCACCATTAATTTATGAAACTCCAAGTATTCATGTGCGAAGATGTGCGCCCATCGAGGACCTAATATATTTTCGATGAACACTAATGCCGGATTAAACATAGTTTAAAGAACGATAAGCTCCAACTTCACGTTGTAGAGAGCGATAGAGACAAATTCCGCACCTTGTTTTTGCACGGTAGTTCGTTCTTTCAAAACACGAGTGACCAAAAAGAGCAAAAGGCTTGTTTTTCACATGGTTATAAAAATTGAAAATCTTGTTCTTCACGGGGAGGCAGTTTCCTGGAGATTCGGAAGAGGCGAAGGTTTCAGCGGACAGAGATGTTTTAATGTTCGATTGACTGGTACCGTCGTAAAATCAAGAGAGAGAACATTTAAAAAGAAAAAAAGTTGACGAGACACGTTTTGACTTGTTCGTTCCTTTTGGTTCTCAATTTTCTTCTTATCTTAATCCCCTCGGACGCCAATTGTGTGAACGTGGCAGGCTCCAACTCTTGCCAAGCTGCCAACCCTTTACTTTTTTGCTTATTCTATGATTTTCCTTCTTTTTCAACCTCGGATTCTATGTTCGATTCATCGTACTGGCCTGGTGTCTTCGATGGGGCTTGACTTGGCTAATGTCAAAATTGTCATGCTCGCCAATCCGGATGCTGCTGTCGAACGCGTGGTTGCTTACGGGGTCTAGAGATTCCTAACCCCTCTTCGCGCAAAGAATGACGTGAAAATTGACCGGTGCAATTTGAGAGCGCGCGGACTTCGAGATAAATAAGCTTCACGAGCTCTAAATAACACAACTAGCGTTTTGGCGTCGACATGTGTATAGTCATCCGTTTTGGTGAATGAATTGGTTCTGTCGTAGGAAATGAAAGTTTTTTGTTTCGTGATTGTTTATATGAAAAATATTATACACGGAAGATTCTCGAGCTACACATGTGTTGAAATCTCCCAGCGAGAGGGGAGTCAATGACGCTAACTAAGACTAAGCTATAGGATTAAGTATGGGTTTAGGGTAGAATCGGGATTTGGACTGAACTGACCATAAGAGCCAGTTCGATTCTAAGTTCCTACAATTAGTTTTCGATTCCCAAAAAAGTGGAATTGGTATTATGCAATTCATTTCCCAGTTTATAAGTAAGAACCAAATTGAGAACCGAGAATCATCGTTATGTGTTTTGAATTTTTTATTATTTATTTTATGTTACATTTTCATCTTTTGTAAATTATTGTTATGGATAAATATGGATTTTTATTATTACATTTACTTTCATTTTGCTTAACTAAAAAAAAAAAAAAACAATTTGATCGGGTTCTTGGATAGACCTTTGAACCAATCGACAAGTTTCAAGTGAAACTTAAATTGACACGAAAACCACTCACCCCTACTAAAGCGGCTCGATCGGGGTTCCCCAAATATGGTTACTTGGTAGCAAAAGCTCAAAATTTAGCACGTTGAAATCGTGTAAGCATAGAACATTGAATTGGTAGTTGTTGCAATTGCAAGGGAAGATCGTTCGGTATAGTATAATTGTCAAGGGCATCATGGTAGTTGACAAGGTGATATCGGTAGCCATTTGATTTTCGCTCCAAGTCTTGCTTGCAATAAATGATCAAGCGGTGCCACGGTTATGTATCCGGTAAAAGATAAGAGGAAGAGTGTCCATGACGATTGGCCTAGGATAATGTGTTGAAGCAACAAAGACTATTATTAGGTAAGGTGTTTGAAACGGGAGAGCGGTCTTGGTGAGATTATTTATAACGAGAGAGCGATTTTCGCGAGCGACGACGTGAAGAAAATTCGCCTTCATTGCGTATGAACGACGACTATGTGCGCGCGAACTCGAATGCATTCGTGTTTTCTCCGATTTGATTGATGTATCTGATTACCTAATCAGGTAGAACTCAGATATTATAATTTCTTAAGCATAATAGAAATATTTACCATCGAAATGGAGCTTAGACCCAAATGGAAAGAATCGGTTTCATTTGGGGAATAAAATGTGGGACTAATCAATGCAAATAATAAAATAGGATAGTGCGATTATTTTGCGATGACTTCTCTCCCTTCGTTTTTGGAGAGAGAAAGCTCTGTTATGAGGTGGAGAAACTTTAATTATATTCCTAAGATAATATATTCCCAAACGATTCATTCTAATAATACCAAGATAGCAATCAATCGAGAAGATTTAGTGCCCAACCACCACAAAAGAAAGAAGGAAGAAAGAAGTGCTGTTCAAATTGTAGGTCACCAAGGGAAGCAGCTTCCTAGGAAAGGGGCAATCTTCGGTCAGAAATGATAATGACGACAATTCATGCAAGCCAATCTTCAAAAGAAGATAACAATAGTGGGTTTTAGATATTGACCATTCCTTCCTATGAATCTTATCCTCTCTCTCTCTCTCTCTCTCTCTCTCTCAATCAACTAGGGGCTAACGTGGGCAATTACGACTCCAACTTGTATAAAAGTCGTTCTGGAATTGGGCAAGTGCTCCTTTCTCTATCCAATCCCGTTTGAGGATCTGGGTTGGCGATTTCTGCCTCCATCTGGGTCAACTTACGTGCACTACTAGTCCAAGGCAAGGCCAAGTAAAAAAAAATCCAATCACGTGCGCTGGGTCCATTCACGTGATCGGGCTCGGCCACGTGTCGAATGTTGGTTGGAAAGAAGAGAGGGGTGGGTCGGAATCCAAAGGCGCACTATCCACTTTAAGACGTTATTAGTTGCACCCGGTACCGCACAACTTATTGCATCTCACGAACTTCACGTGTAACCAATGCGCTGGCTAACTATGTCGACTTGTTCAAATTGCGAGGCGTGAGGTTCAGAAAAATCTTTGAAAAGTCTCTTTTTACTTTTCTCTCATTGCTCGTGTTAAAATGAGTTTTATGTTTTCTGATTTTGTTAACGAGTGCCCGTGAAATATTACAATTAATCATATTTAGTAAAGAAATATATTGATTTCTAATGCACTAGTTACACATCATTTGAAGGAGAGGGTGCATTTGAAATTGACAATCCTTTTCTCAATTTAAGATCTTGACAAGTGTTGTCGGAACACTTATTAAACATTTGTCACAAAACCCTTTTCCTCAGCGGTCTTTTGACATTTCAAAGGAGACGTTGGCAAATCTAATTGGACTTGAAATTTAAGATGGGAATTGGGCAACTTCGTTGGAAGTCCAACTTTTTTGGGAATGTGGCACGTGGGTGACTATTGGAAAATGGAGTAAAGAGACGAGAAAAACTCAGTGGCAAACGTCCAAAACTCAACAGAAATTAGGGTTTGGTGAGGTCTTTGGTAAGTTGGACGACACCATGAAGTAATTTAAGGGCCAAATTATAGATTAGAGTTCTCATCCAAACTTAAAGAAAATCTTCAACTTTGCCTATGTTTTTTTCCCTATACCGATAGCGAGGTGTCTGAAATGCTTCGGCATGTTCTGATTTTCCATTACATATTTGATGGTCCTCGAAATTTATGCACACCGAATGATTACGTTGAAGGTACCCTTGTGGAATGCTAGATCCAACGTGGGGTTTCCCAGGCCATTGAAATACGGCTTCAGCTAATGAATTAGGGTAGATTTCCAAAGCAAGCAACCGGAATAGAGAAAAGGAAAACTTCAGTCATTATCTCCTCCTAGTTAATTAATCGGCCTTTAATCTAATGGGGATAAATATTGAATGTCACTGTTGATATGGGTACTTTTTTTATTTCCTAGTAAGTAACCAGCTGCTTATTTAGAAAGTGATTGTTTACAAATTGTTTACCCGATGTTTATCCATCGAATAAACCTCGGACACGTTCTGGGTTTGCTTTCATAGCTATGCATCTCGTATAAATATTAAAATAAATGGGATTATCACCCTAAGCAGATATATTTAAGTAATTTAAGCGTTGCCCGGTAGAGTCAAGCTTTCATTCACGAGCCAGCATTATCATTTGATTATCTTCTCTTCTGATATGCCGATTCAACAGTTTTCTAGAAAGTCTTTTTTCTAATTTTCTTCTTGGTAAGAACCTCTAGAAGTCATTTTCTCTCGAGCCGAGGCAGACTGAGAAAAGGGGAGGGAAAAAGGGGAAAGGGAGGAAGAGAACCCGGATGCAAGTTATATACGGAAAACCTGCGATTAGACTTATTTCCGCAGGTCATTTTAAAATTGGTATGTCATATTCTTGCTTGTTAAACACGTTTTGCCATCCGATCCGGGCCGTATGCATCCGAAGAGATGGTGATAAGAACGCAAACGCATCGAGTAACTTGGGAATAATGGGACAATTTCGCACGCCAGCGACTGTTTGTCCTCTTGTCCCCATTTATAAATCCATAATAACACGACTGGCCGAGTCTAAATTTGACCCATTAGTTGTTTCTTGCTGCACATCGGAATTCGCTTGCTGTTGCTTGCTTCGGATGTGTGGACTACTACCCCAGTCATCCGTCTTGTCAAAGGTTGTCGTGTTATAGTGCTCCAAAGTCTGAGATGATTGATTATCTCCTGGGGCTTAATTTAATGCTAATCTCTTTCCGAGAAGGAAACGCTCCTAAAGATGAGATTACTTTGTTTTTTTTTTTTGAACAGAGATGAGATTACTTTGTTGGCTTGATATACTTAGTGGATGACTTTTCAGCCACCTCCGGGCTTGTGATTTTTCAGGAAAACCAGCTAGTCAAGATCTTTGTCGGCTGCCTTTTGCATAAGATAATCTTTATGGCAAATAATTTATCTCAAAATAATAAGAATATTAAGAATAAGAAAAGGCGAGCTAGAAAGACCAGAAGATGAGTGGTGACATTCTTCGGCATAAAACCATTTCGAGGAAAGTTATAGATCAAGAATGGGATTGCGTGGACCAAGCCCTAATCTTTAATTCGATTATTATTATCGTTAAACAAGGGCGGAAAACGCAGCCTGATCGGATCTTTTGCCACGAGGGCGATGCGTGACTAGATCTTTGTTTATTATATTCGATCAGAAATGAGGGGGAAGTGGGGTTCGAGCTTTCCTGGTCCGTCACCTTCGTGGGAAAGTAAAAAAATGCTGTGCGAAGTTTGGCACGTTGGTGCGATTTGGTGCGGTCTACCCTGGAATTTCATGGAGGCTTCGGCCGAGAAAACATCTGCCCGAGATGAATTTGAATTTGAATCTGAAACTCAAAACTTCCTAGTCCCTTCTTTTGAGTTATTCGCAAGTTCGGGGGTTGACTTCGTGACGTAGCGAATGACGAATTTCGCCGCTGTCGATTCCTTTGAATACAAGGAGGCAAAGACACGACTAGACAGAGGAAAAGTACAGATACAACGTATGATCGAGATTAAAGAGGTGGTGCAGAACTTTTTTTGTCTTTTTTTTTTTTTGGCTTTTGGGATAAGATCGAGAATCGGCCCCACGGGGAAATTATTATGCAACAGGTTGTACTCCAATTAGAATGTGGTCAATCGATTCGCGTGCTGTGTCCGACCCAAAAAACCAATCGAACCCAGTTTTGGTAGATATATGTCTTATCTATTTCAAGCACATGTAATAGATCAGAACATGCCATCCAAAATCAAGCTTTGGCTTTCTGAAAACAAGGAAAATGTTTTATTCGAATTTTGAGGCTGTGAATCTGTTTTTTTAAGGAGGTCAGAAGACGTTTTTTTTTTTTTTTCCTTCTTTCCGGTAAGTTGAAACTTCAATCCAACTCAATTACTAAATTATTTATAGTATATATATTGTAGTTATTGGACATTATTATTTGTCTTTCGGATGTGTAATAAGTTTAACCTCTTAATTTTTGTTCATTCTAATAAGAGAAAAAGTCGCAAAAAATGATAAATTATGCCCGACGCATTTATTCTGAACTTTTTTTGTCGTATTAAAAACTCCAAACTATTGATACATATCTGGGCAGATATGATAGATAGGAGTTAAGTAGAGAAGTAAGAAGTAGGAAAGCAATCGATCTCTAGTCCAGCTTCCACCCAGACAAAAAACGTGAGCGCCTAGCAAAGAGGTTGGGCTATTCACTTCATTGAGATGCATTTCTCCTAAACATTTTTTATAACTTCAAAATCCCCAACTTATACTAATTGTGATGCACTCATTCTAAACTTTTTCTTGTGATATAAAAAAATCAAAACTTGTATGTACATGACACATTCATCGCCCGTCAATATTTTGTTAAAATAAGTAATTGTTTGCTTTTTTTACATCCATGTAGGAAAATTTTTAATGATACTCATTGATAGAATTTTGATTGGAAATAAAGGTATTATAGACGTACAAGTTTAGGATTTTTGATGTTGCAGAAAAAATTTAAGATAAATGTGTCACAAATGACATAGTTTAGAGTTTATTTTCCTGGCTTTTGCCCTTCTAATAATCCATCTACTTGCTTTCTTAGCCAAAAGAATAAAATAAAAAATAAAAAGGACAAATGGGATTGATTCAGACGTCCATAAATGTTGCGGTGCTTGTTGTTGTGATACGAAATTAAGAGCCAACCGCTCATTTTAAGAGCTTATGATGTGTTCAGAAGCCCTCATCCAAACGAATATTTTACTGAGAGCTGACAAGGAATTCCATTAATAATTGGCCGTTTTGACATTTTGGAACAAACTCGATGAATTTAGTAGATCTTTTTAGAATGACCCAATAACCATAGATAGAGCCTATCCAATTTTTATAGTGTGATGGTTAGCTGTTTATGGACTAGCTGTACCTACTGTTTCTTTTTTAGGGTCAACATCATCAACGTAGTTCATCAAACGGTAAACCTAATACAATTTATAAAGCTACAACACAATTGAATCCGAACGAACAAAATGTCAAATTGAATCATTCTAGTTCTTAAGAAAAAAAGAATAGCAAAATACTAAATAATAATAATAAAAGTTATCTTAACCCCTTCAGAAGGATCATATCTCATAATTATCCATGTCTTTAGCATGACAACTTTTATGGCGGAGGGAAACAGTATAAATGGCCAATACTACCGGAAGTATTCCTCTTTTGATAATAGGCATGATGACCAGTATTCTAGTAAACGATTTAATATGCAAGTTCTTTTATGGTTCGTACTCCGGATTAGGCTTCTCATTTGCCATCCCTGTGATTAAATTAGGTCTACGTTGAAAAAAATGAATTAAGTGATTAATGTTTTAACTTCCGGCAGAGGTTAAGACTTTTAAAGTAAGAGTCTAATTTTCCACATATTTTCAATATCAATAAATCCTAAAAGAATCACACCATGATCTTTGAAGAAATTAAAAATCCCTAATCTAACGAGTATTGTCTTATTCAACATGAATTTATGGCAGAAAAAGCTGTGGTGCTCTATACGGTGCAAAGCTCGTGGGTCTGCCCCCAAAGCCCCCAACAATGGCGGACACAATCTTTATGCTGGAAACGACACGAACAGCGCTTGTCCAAGGAAAGATGATGTGATGCCTCATTCGAAGGAGAACGATGGGGTTCCTCGGACGACATGTGGTCTGCCGATTGTCACCCACATAATCTGTAATCAAACCGTCCTTATCTTCATCCTAATATAGTTAGAGCTGTAAAGCTTCATGCATGATTAGCATAACCATAAGTCCTTTTTTTTTTTCAACTTTACGGCATCAACAAGAACAAGCTAGTTCGATTCTATTTATTCTATTTCAATTTTTATATAGATGATATAACAGTAAATTAAATTAGTTAATAAAATATTAGTGATAATATAAAAAGTAATAGAATTGAATTAGTAAAAAAAGAAAAAAACTGTTTAAAGGAAAATTGTTTTCGAAAAATTGTTTTCTAACTTTCCAATGTATGAATATTAGAAAACTAACCTACTCACACATGACTACGTTGGTGGGGCGTCCCCCCCTGAACCAAGAGGTCAGGAGTTTGACCCCTAGGTTTGCTCTGTGATTTAAGTGGGGAGTCCGCGGTAGGTTGGCCGATGCGCCGCCTCTCCGAGGTATAGTTAGTCTTTGTCTTTCGCGCTCCCGTAATAGCCGAATCACCGATATAAAAAAAAAAAAAAATTAGAAAACTAATCGATCTACATAAAAAGTTTTCTATGGACCGATAATAATAAAACTAAATTTGTTTGTGGAAAACGTATAATTCAAAAAATATTTTATTAAATATGATCGTTTATATCATATGAAATAATTAATTAATAAAAATATTTTTATTATCGACAACAATTTATATTTAAATATTTTTATAGACAATGAGCATATTTTTCATTTTTTTTAAGTGATACAAACGATCATATTTAAGAAAATATTTTCCAAATCATTTGGGGAAATCGACTACCCCTTTCAATAAGAAGAAAATCACTCTCCTTAAATCACAAAATACAAGAAAACTAACTATTTTCATTGAAAATCATTTTCATTTAAAATATTCTTTTATCATGTAGTTTTCAATGAAACAAAAATACCCGTAATATTCTTCAAGGAAAAAAGATTGGATTTTAGAGTGTATGAGGGCACTCGTATTGTCCATTCCATATTTGAGCACATGTGCTATTTTGACTTTACAATGTATGGCTAATCACCTCATGTCACGTGTGGGCTAGAACCTAAGTAGCTAGCCCCTATCCTAATTGCAATTACACCTCTTAATAAATAAGGTTTCTAGCAAAATTGCAGTGGTTGGCACTGAGGCCATGCTCTATCATGAGGGGGAGGTTAACTAGGCTACACGGGCAGATCCGCGGAAGGTCCTATCTTATCATTAGCGTACGTTAAATCAGGTAGGGTGGAATTGCGGGTGGAGAAAAAGGGATGTCAGTAGGTTTCTTGATGGTGAATAATGAAACATTTCGCATGTGCGTTTTCTCCGTCCGCAGTGCCTCGTCCCGTCGGTCCCTGTAATTAGATGTGTACCACGATGACTAATTTTCGCATAAACAGCATCTTCTTTTTTCTACTCTCGATAGCGAAACCCTAACGCCCTCAATAAATGAGGATCTCTCCCTATCTTTGTTGGGGGCAACAGCCTCCTAACACGTCGAATCAATCGAATTCCCGATTTTGCAAGTTTTGGTCGTTTGATTTTATGAGCGACCCAATGCACGGATGATGTTCGGTGATGAAGCGATGGCTTGATCATGTGACCGGAATATCAGTTGGGTGCCGACAGATTTTCTGTCCAGTCATCGAAAAATGTTCAATTTTTTTTTTTCGCGAAAGCTTCTTTCCCAGATAGGGAATGCGCATGAGGGTGTCGTTCCCGAGACCACGCATTCCCCGACGGAGTCGGCAGCATCGTTATTTTAAAAAATTGGGGCAAAAAAAATAGGAGGGGGGATGCTGCCCACGTTGCCTCCCTCCCTATTCGCCCCCTCGTTCGGACAGGAATCGAGGAAGAGGAAAGAAAAAAGGTTTGATGGAAAGTAGATAAAGTGGGGCCCGATCCCCATTCGCCACCTCGTCCCCCGTGTGGGCCCCCACCACCCCCACCGGACACGTCAACGTCGTTCGTCCGGGATGACCACATCGCCGTCCTCCTCGTCCTCCGCCTCCTCCTCCCAGGTCCCGCCCCCACTCCTCCGCCCCTCCCCCACGGTTGCTATCCACCTGTCGAACGCCTAAAAGTTTTTGGACCGCGACGCTCGTTGGTCCCTCCGATTTGGAATGGTTGTCGCACGGATTCATTGTGCCTCCAACTTTAATATCTATTTTTCGATTTACTTTTTAACATTTGATGATTGCTGAAAACAACCCTACTAATAAAAAGATGAGGAGATAGATATAAGGGTTATCAAATTCTATGGTGGGTCGACTCCCACCTCATAATTTGGAATCAGATCAAGTAGGATCTAATTCTAATTTGTGAAATCGATAATCATCCTTCAATTTTAAAACCCATAATTTTTATTTTTTCCTGTTTGGTTTCTTCTATCCATTTCGTCTTGAACTCTAAAAATTTAGTTTCACACTACGTACAGATAGTTCGGTTTTCCAAGGGGAACTTCCCTTCCAATCCCAAATTTTGAGAATTAAGACCGAATCGGTTTTTCATGAAATCTGTTCAAAATCGGCTGATTCAGACCGACCCCACGATTGGAACCGGACTGATGTTGAACCACCCCCCTCCCCAGGAAAGGATACCTAGAGTTGCTCGGAACGTTTCAAGCAAATTCACTTTGTGGAATTAATTTATCCCGTTGACTGGGCACCCGCCTTATCTAGGCGTGCGTTTCGGCATTTTCACAATCAGCCAAGGGGTAGGAAACGGAGAAGAATAGATTAAAGACGCAACAACCCTGTTTCTCCACGACTTCACGGGACTTACAAACAGCCGCGCTTATCGCTTTTGCTTCTTGATTTGCGGCTAATTGGAATTAATATCGACGTGCGACGACATAACCCATTATTCAATAAGCAAGTTTCTTATCAATTTGTCATTTAACGACAAGGAAAAAAGAAGGAATCAAAATCCTAATACGGTGTCGTTGTCGCCTGATGGCGAGGGGCCAAAACCTAACAGGGCGGTGGGTGACAGCAACCACCCCCGGAGCGCGGATTTAAAAGGGCCGCGCCACCGCCGTCCGACGTGGAGCCCGCTGAGTGGGCGGGGCAGCAGCGGTTGGATCCGCGTATCTGCCGAGTGCGTCCCCGGTCAAAGGTGAGGTGCACCCCTTCCCCCCCCCGTGACCATTCAACGGCCCGGACATGCCACGTTCCCCGCCGAGGGCGCGCCGCGTGGCACTCCCGCGGCCCCCACCCCATCCGGACAAGACCACCCCACGAATGGGCCCGCGACACGTGTCGGCTCCGCGGAACCTTATAGAGGAGACGCGAAAAATTAAAAAAAAACTCGGGGAAAAGAATCCCCACATGCCTATCCGCTGCCGAGGAGGGCCACGACAGCACTCAACCGACGTGGCCCTATCCGATGAGAGACCCTCGTGTCTCATTCTTTTCTCCTTCTCTTCTTCTATATATATATTATTTTTATTTTTATTTTATTTTTTTCCCGAGAATCTTTTGTTGACCGCGGCTGCCCCCAACACCATTTCCCAGAAAAACCCGAACGCGAGAATTGCTCTGAGAAGGGCATTTCGGTAATTTCATTTCTGGGTTCATATCCGTAACAGGCCCCATTCATGGTAATTAAAAAATGGGGCATTAGTATTTTAGTCGGTTACTTAGAGCAGTGGTGGCGCGGAGGAGGACGGATGATGGGAAGACCAACATGATAATAATAATAATAACAACGACAACAACAATAATAATAATTTCTCGTGAGGTGGAGACCCGAATGGATAAACTTCGAAACTAGAGATGGAGAGAGAGAAACGAAAAAGAAAATAAAAAATGCACAGAGAAAAAGGCGGAAAAAGATAATATTATATAAGGAGAGAGAAGAAAAAAAAAAAAAAAGGAGAAGAAAAGGAAGAAAGAGAGATGAAACGAACGTGGACCGCCATCGTGAAAAATCCTTTACGTGCGCCATATAAATTCCGCCGGTCGGTCCTTCGCTCCTTTCGGCTCCATCCCTCCATCCCTCCATCCCTTCGTTCTTATCCACGTTCTCGCCCCTTCGCTCCGCCCAAAATTTCCACCTTTTCTCTCTCCTTCCTTCCTTCCTTAAAGAGATATAGAGAGAGAGAGAGAGAGAGATGTCGGATTATGGCAACTACTCCGCCATCTAGGATTTCCATACCATGTTCGTTTCACACGCACTTATATAACAAAAGTTCCTCCCGGAAAACCCCGCACATACCATCTTCTTCTTCTCTTCCTCCTTTCTTGGTTTCCTCTCACGTGGGTGGTTCAGCAGCCGCCGTTCTTGAACCTTGGTACGGCCCTTCTTGATCCGCCCGTGCCTCGTTTCCTTCTTCTTCTTCTTCTTCCGGGGAGGTTATGATATCGAGATCTTGCTTGGACCTGCTGAGCCTGCTGTCCCTGGACGACTTCCGCGTCGTGAGCCGGATTCCTAGAGTCATGACGGCCGCGGGCGTGATCTCCGACCTTTCGCCGAGGTCGGACTCCGACGACGCCGTGTCCTCGGCCGCGCCGGAGCGGCGGATCGTCGTCGCCAACGAGCTCCCCGTGCGGGCTCACCAGGATAGGCAGTCCGGGAGGTGGCGGTTCGAGTTGGACCGGGACAAGCCGGTGGTGCAGCTCAAGGACGGGCTGCGGCCCGACGTGGAGGTCGTGTACGTCGGGTCCCTGAAGGCGGACATTGACGCCGCCGATCAGGAGGAGGTGGCGCAGGTGCTGTACGAGAAGTTCCGGTGCGTGCCGACGTTCTTGCCTCCCGAAACGCAGAACAAGTTCTACCATGGTTTTTGCAAGCACTATCTCTGGCCTCTGTTTCACTACATGCTGCCCATGTCGCTGAGCCAAGGCGCTCGGTTCAACCGCCAGCAGTGGCAGGCTTACCTGTCCGCCAACAAGGTCTTCGCCGACAAGATCATGGAGGTGATCAACCCGGAAGAGGATTATGTCTGGATACACGACTATCACCTCATGGTGCTGCCTACTTTTTTGAGGAAGAAGTTCCCTCGGATGAAGGTTGGGTTTTTCTTGCACAGCCCCTTCCCGTCTTCGGAGATTTACAGGACGATCCCGGTGCGCGACGAGATCTTGAAGGCCTTGCTGAACTGCGATTTGATCGGGTTCCACACGTTCGATTACGCGCGGCATTTCTTGACGTGCTGTAGTAGGATGCTGGGGCTTGACTACGAGTCGAAGAGAGGGTACATTGGGTTGGACTACTACGGTAGAACCGTGAATATCAAGATTTCGCCGGTCGGGATTCATATGGGTCAGCTTCAATTGTGATCTGTCCATGGAATCAACAGCTAAGAAGGTTAAGGAATTGAAGGAGCAATATGAGGGGAAAATTGTCATGGTCGGCGTGGACGATTTGGACATTTTCAAAGGTATCAGCTTGAAATTCTTGGCGATGGGGCGACTCCTGGAGTCACAACCTGAGCTGAGGGGCAAGGTGGTTTTGGTTCAGATCACCAATCCGGCCAGGAGTAGCGGAAAAGATGTGCAGCAGGTTCAGATCGAGTCCGATTACGTCGCCGACGAGATCAACAGAAAGTACGGCGGACCCGGGTACGAGCCGATCGTTTACATTAAAGGGCCGGTCACGACGCAAGAGAAGTTCGCGTATTACTCGATCGCCGAATGCGTAGTGGTGAATCCTGTTAGAGATGGCATGAATCTTGTGCCGTACAAGTACACTGTGTGCAGACAGGGTAGCCCTGCTTTGGACAAGGCATTGGGGATCGACGGGAGCTCCGCTCCGAGGAAGAGCATGATAATCGTGTCCGAGTTCATCGGATGCTCGCCGTCGCTGAGCGGGGCCATCAGGGTCAACCCGTGGGACATTGATTCTGTGGCGGAAGCCATGAACACCGCAATCACGACCTCCGACTCGGAGAAGCTTCTGCGCCACGACAAGCATTACAAGTACATAAGCTCTCACGACATCGAGTACTGGGCTCGGAGCTTCGACCAGGACCTCGAGAGGGCTTGCAGGGAGCATTACCGGATGAGGTGCTGGGGAATCGGGTTCGGTCTGGGCTTCAGGGTCGTCGCCTTAGCACCCAACTTCAGGAAGCTCTCGGTGGATCACATCGCCTCTGCATATCGGAACACCCACAACCGGTTGATTTTGCTGGACTATGACGGGACCCTGTTGCCCAAAACTTCCATAGACAAGAGGCCTAGCAGCGACGTGATTTCGGTGCTGAATCGCCTGTGCAGAGATCCGGAAAACGTCGTTTTCATCGTCAGTGGTAGGGGTAAGGATTCTCTAGGAGCGTGGTTCTCGCCATGTGAGAAGTTGGGTATCGCAGCAGAGCATGGTTACTTCAAAAGGTAAGTAATGCTTTGAATTATATGGCTTGACTACTACTGGGTTAGATTGGAGGTGATTGATTCCGTCGCTTAAACTGTTCGTGCGGTTCCCTTTGTGTAGGTGGACTGGAGATTCAGAATGGGAAAAGTGCGGACTGACGATGGATTTCGAATGGAAGAAGATAGCCGAACCGGTGATGGAGCATTACATAGAGGCAACAGATGGCTCTTTCATAGAGACTAAGGAGAGCGCATTGGTTTGGCACCATCAAGACGCGGATCTCCAATTCGGATCGTTCCAGGCGAAGGAGCTTCTCAATCACCTGGAGAGCGTGCTCACGAACGAGCCGGTGGTCGTCAAAAGGGGTCAACACATTGTCGAAGTGAAACCGCAGGTATGATCTGCGCCCTAGCTTCAGGTGTTCGAATAAGAATTGGAAATTTACCATAATCTTTTCCGGCGAAGAGATGGTTGATATCTCTAACTTTATGCGAAACTGGTTCATTATCTGGAATTAGCGACGTCTGTTGTGTATAATGAAGACTCTTGGTGGTAGCGACATCAGTCCAATTTTGCATGGTTAATCTGTAGTTCGAATGACGACTTTCTAGTAGAAAGGCTTGCTCAACTACATGGCTAATTGCAGGGCGTAAACAAAGGCACGGTGGTCGAAAATCTGATATCGACCATGCAGAGTAGAGGGAAGCTGCCTGACTTCTTGCTGTGCATCGGGGATGACCGCTCGGATGAGGATATGTTCGAGGCTATCGCGCGCGCAGTTTCAACCCCCTCCTTGACATCTACAGCAGAAGTTTTCGCGTGTACCGTCGGGCAGAAGCCAAGCATGGCCAAGTACTATCTCGACGACACTAGCGAAGTCATCAAGTTGCTTCAGGGCATTGCAGCTGCGACATCACAACCGAAACTGGGATGTTTCCAATCTGTATTGGAAGATACTCCGTTGACTTGACAGCAAAGGGAAGATTGAGCAGAAAATAATGATACAGGGTAAAGAACTTAGTAGCTGTGATTAAAATTTTTTTAGGGAAGGGTGAACATTTGTTTAGAGATAGTGGGCAAGCCAAAAAAAAGCCACCCTTGTAAAAAGAAAGGTACATAGGCACACAGTTTCATGTGTTATAACCACACAAAAGTTTTATATAGAATTTACAAGTGATTTATATTCTTTCATCAGTTTCTCTCACACCAGTACTTTGTAGACTCCATTGTGGAAATGAAGAGAGCCAGCATGATTTCCAAAGCTTAAATACAAACATGAAACCAAAGGGAAAGTAAGAGGAGTTCATAGACACAACTGGGTCTATAATTCGAGCGATCTGCCCTCGGCTTGTGCTGCTATTAGTCCTGTTTGCCAAGAAAACGGAATCGGACGGCTGTCTCGTTGGGTTGGGGGGGAATAGGAATTAAGATACTGAGAGCAGTCGGACTACTTTGAAACAGTCGTAAAAGCTTCTACAGACTGAAAGAGGTATTGTTTTAGTGAAATTTTGCAAAGAATCACCCTTCAGTTTCCGCATAAGATGTGCTCAACCCACTTCAGACGTTCAGAAAGAGGTTCCAAACGTGCAAAACTTACTGAAAAGATCACTGGTTCTACAATCACAAGGCCAAGTTGATAGAAGAGCGTCATAAGAATGGCAAATCAAAGAATTACGACTGCTTCCAAACTAAGGAGAGAGTAAGAACAAAGAGCTGTTGCGGCATTTGGACGCGGCAGATCCCGGGTTTGGATCATAAACTGGATCATCCATCCAGTCCAACTTTATTGATTCGGGAATGAGCCGAAAGTGACCATCTTCATGGCCCAATCACTTCGGCCGTTCCATGGGTTTCCAGTCAACAATCCTGATCACAGCCCACGGCCCGTCACATGTTGTTGGACCTGATAAAGGAATGTGGTCATCCATGGGCGAGATTCCTGGCCACGTCCAAAGGCCGTGCACGGTGGACAAAGGTCATTTGCCCAAGTGCATACTATCCAATTCCAAAGCGACGGAGGTGTCCCTTTCGGTCAAGCTTCTCTCCTCGTTGGGGGCGTTGGAAGCATCTCAGGTTGGCCTACAACACGACGGAACATGCAATAAATGGGGCCGTCCTTCGATACCGAAATGGTCCAGACTCGTGTGCCACGTTCGTTGAAACAGACGGGGAGAGACACTGCGCTGAGTGATGGCGTTGTCCCTCGGGTACAAGTTGGGCGATGCCAGGTCGTGGAGTGCATGCATCTGCACATCTTCTTTTGAGGGATCAATTAATGGCGCTCCCTCCCCCTCCCTCCCCCTCAGGGTCTCTTCCCCATTGGCTTTTAGCTTTCTATTCACGTCGGCATCTTTCGGTCGCTGGGCCACGTGAGGGCAAAGTATGCTCTGCTTATCATCAAGAACATCCGTGAAGGAGGCGGCTTTTGACTGCGGCTTTTGACCGCGTTAGACCTTTTTGAGAGCAGTAGGCGGCTATGTTCTTGACTTGCACCTAGGGTGAGCATAGTTTCAAAGTAAAATCAAGAACTTAATAACCGGACTAGTGGGAATTGGTTCGATTTCAGGTTCTAGAAAATTTATGATAGGTTGTAAATTCCTTGTTTGAAAGGGTAGATTCTAGATTTAAGGTGATCTGGAACCTAAAACAAGTTTATCTTGTTCAATATCTTCGCGTGATTCTGTAGCATTCCATGGCGTCCAATTATGAGTGTATAATCTATAATCACTAGTCTAAATTTCCATTTCTGGCGATATCCATGACTAAAACTTTTACGTTTTAATAGTTTATAATTTTCGTGTGTCTAAATATGAGTTATGATAAGTAAATTGTAGCAAATAATAGCTATTAGAGGTGATAATTCACTGCGAATCATTCAATTAAGAGTATGTGAAATTTAAATAAATTATAGAACTGTCTTTGAAACCTATAATGTGGTAAATTCTAAATTTCAAAAATTATGAAACCGCTCATCCCTTGCACCAATGAGAACCGCTCAATCCTTGTTCCTATATATCACGGGTGTGGGTTTCTAACTTTCTATGTTTCTTCTTCTTGTGGGTGCAATTTAATTCAGTTTATAAACAACATCAAGGGAAAAGAATCGTCAATCAAGATTGCAAGTAGATTCTTGAAGATACTAAAACCAAGGAATTGACAACTCTTTAAATATAAGGATCTTTTCGTTTATTACTTCCATTTTTGTGTTGTTTCCTACACCTTTATATGGTGAAAATCATCTTGACGAGTGGTCCGTTAAGATCAACCGTCAAACACCTTTGTTCTTTTAATGTGCCCATTTATTATTGGCAGAGATGCCTCATGCTTTAAATCAATAATCTAAACCAATTTTGAAAAGGAGATGGAATTCTAAGGTTGGCGTAATTAGCTACGGCTTTAGAGGATTTTCAGTTTAGGAGGCGGATATTACTTGTTTAAATCTCATCAATTTCATGCAAACTGCTCTATGTCATGACCATATGCACAAATCAGAAGCTTGAACTTAGTTGGATCATAAAATTTATAGGGTGTTTCAGGAGTTTTCAAGTTGTCGAGTGTATTATTGAAAAAGGGATGAGAGATGGGAGGCAAGGAAGTGTTGGAATTGACAAGCTGATTAATTAAATTGTAAAGGAGGTTGGAAAGGGGAGGTCCGACAGGCAGGCATGGCACTGGAAAGTGGAAAGGCCTGCATATCTACAGAAAAGGCATGTTTTGCTGTGTCATGTACTTGCTTCAAATTAGTTTAATTGCATATGCATCAGTTTTCAGTGTCTGCTACGACGTTGATCAATCCGTCCGACTATATATTATTTTTTAAATGCTCGTCACGTAGTCCATGGTAAGAGTCACAAATTAGGTAAGATAATTGGAAAATTTATTCAACTGTTCCCACATTCTAATATTCACTTGGAAAACCAAATAGTTTGCTTGCTTGATACTCGCAGACCGCTTCCATGCACTTGAACCTTAAATGAGGCACCATCTGCATAGAGCAAGGGCAATGCTCTCGGTTAATACAAGCAAGATACGCTGTGATTTAACTACAGGATTTACTGCATCAAAATCAAGCATGTGCTATAACTAAAGTCTATAGTGAAGATATCTCCTTTTTTATGCAAGTTTTTGGACCCATTTTTAAGCTCACTCCAACTTCATTTCTTCACGTTTCTTAAACATTAATTAAAGAAAAAGAAAATTCTGGTAGAAAATTACAAGAAGAATATATATAGGAAGTAGGTGAAAAGCGGATTAGGTAATGTGGAGCTTTCTTGCCGTTGGTTTGTCTTTTGAGAGACCAAATTTGAACCAAAACATTAAATTTAAACTTTCCAGCCGTCTTCCGGAATATCTCCTGGCCGGATTGAATCGAGTAAACGCAAGAAGAAGACGAAGCATTTGCTCCACTTTGCCGTGTTTCTTTGTATTTAGTTTCTGAAGTTTCAAGAATATGATTGAAGATTTTCTTGATTTTAGTAATTTAAATTAATCCATTTGTGAATTGGCATATAGACGTAGCATAAAATTTTTACTTGAAAGTGTCAAATATTTACAATATTCATGACTCCAAAGTAAGCAACATCCGAAGAAAGTATATAGAAATTCGATCTTAGTAGGCTTAAACTAATGATCGTTTATTATCCATGGTAACCCATTTCACAAGAAAATGTATTCATAAGTTAACATAATATTTGCTTCATCAGTTACTTAATAAATATCTCAAAGCATTCAATACCAAAATTAGGTGCGCGATTAAATATTTCATCCAATTCGAGGATAAAAAAAACCCATACGTTATTACTCTTAGCAAAAACACAATAACAAAAATTTCATGTTCAATGTCTACCCAACTAACCAAAGAGACTTTTGGACATGCAATTGAGAGTCGACCCTCTTTCGTCTTGAAAGGCTAATGAGCAAAATAATGTGATGGGGATTTGATCGTGATGGTGAAACGGCCTAAACCACATTTTAAAATGACAAAGATATTACGTAATCCTTTCATGGGATATATATAGATTAGATTGCGCGCCTCTAGAAAGTAATGAGATGGGCAGGGTCGAGATTGGGACCAGAAGTCTCAATCACCTTTAGAAGCCAACGGAGGGAAGGGGGAGGTGGGGGGTAGAAACTTCTTGTTTAAGGGTTTGGAAGATGATGAAAATAGGAGTGGTTGAGGGGTCCAATTCATTTGGACGATGCGATTTTCATGTGGACATGGACATATGCAGAGCCCCTTTGATTTAGCCGCCGACGCGCATGCTGTCGTGAAAAATTATCGCACGGTCCTCTCGATATATTTCTTCCTTTTTGGCTTCTTTTGAAATTTGCGTTGTCTAGAGATTTTACACGACTTTAGGCGACCCAACTTTTCACGGATCTTGACCCAATCCGCACGCCAAATTTCCATTGTTTCTTTATGTTCATTTTCAACACGGTTTTGGCTAGAGCCCTTTTTTGACCCTGATGCTTCGTGTGTCATGCGGGGTGTGCATTAAGTAAAGCTCAATAGTACGTGGAAGTAATGCATGATTTCTATTTATATATATGTACGTGTACATTTATATAAGAGTCAATCCAGGACAAAAAGCTTAAATACATCTTCTCTTCCCTCTCTCATTTCATCTTTGACTCTCCTCTTGCGTGCTCCATTTGCATAGAAGAGAGAGAAAGCACAGCCACTCGTCTCTGAAAAAGTTGAAACGTGTTATGTTAATTGTTTAATAGCCGATTTTTGCGTGTGGATCTAAGAGTTTGATAAATGAGGCCTTTTGGTGGGGAAAATGAAAAAAAAAAAAAAAATAAAAAAATAAGACCGCCTCGTTCGGTATTGACTATTGAGTGCGGCTTCATTTCTAGTCTGTTTGAGATGACAATTACTTTCAACCTTTTGCATTACTCCAAATCTTGCGATGCACGCAAACTGAGCAAAAATCTTTCGAAAAGTCCTGTATCTATTGCAATTTAACCAATTCAATATTAAACATTTCGATTTTGCTAATTGAATCATAAATATTTTAATAATTTAATAATCGAATTTAGTGTGGATACTAGTTATCCTACCTGGCACTATTGGCATTAATGTAGATAATTTTTGTAAATTTTATTATCTTATTTTTCATTTTTCATTTCTTTTTTTTTCATTTTTTCTTTGTGCTAACAAGGGTCGCCAGCCAGTTGCAATAACAAAATTTAAAAAATTATTTACGTCAGCAATTTCCAACCAAAACTAGCCGGATGGACTTAATTGGTAAATTGTTAAAAAATTTATGACTCAATTGACAAAATTGAAATGTTTATGAATGAATTGGCCATGTAATAAATTTAGGACTTTTTGGAAAATCTTTCTTGTATTTGACATTCTTTATTCTTAAATACCTTAAATTTTCCCAACAAATAAATGTTGACACATGAGATCCGATATATTTATTCATAAATTTTTAGAATTGAGATTATATTAGGAAGTTGGGTAGCAAGTGAAAGAGTTACTTTTGACTTTTCACAAGTTGGAACAAACAACCCTCATTCTTCGCTCTAGTTGATGCTTTCGACTTGTGTCGCTATAAATCACATATGGGATTTTTGTATAAAATGGAGAGAGAAATGAAGTCGTAGTGATCAGCCTTTTTGAAAACTAGATCGAAAGAATAAAGAACACGTAAATGACTTCAGCATCTTACCAATTTCATTCCAACTAAAGTAAGACAAATCGTGTCGATAAAGGTGGAATCTTGAAATTAAGTGAACACGGTACTATTGAAAGCTACTATTAAGTGTGACATGAAGACGTGATAATGTGAATGCCTAAACCTTTTATGAGCAAAAAGGGATTCCATGACAAAGCAAGAGTGCTTTTTCGTTTGGAAAAATCTAATACACGCAAAGATAAAAAGTTGAGGAAAGAATAACTTAATCGAGCGCGTTCGCGAGTCTTTTCATTGTGTTTCATGACCATAACTTTGTCTCTAGCAATGACAATTGTGTCAAGCTAAGTGCGGTTAAGTACAATCATGAGCCACGACACTTGGCTTTTTATATGAAGAATCCAACAAGATAATGTCTACTTTTTCTCCTTGGTCTAATATGATCAAACAAGAACGACACAAAGAGTTGTGTCACGCATCCTGCGAAAAGTAGCTCCAAAAGGGCTTTTAGGAAGCCTTTTAATCAGTCTGAATTCTTTAATGAATTAAGTTAATGCGGTAGCTGAGCTGTGAAGAGAGAGAGAGAGAGAGAGGAGTGGTTGGGGGTTTTGTTCTCATTCGAGAAAAGCATAGGTATGGCGTGAGGAAGCAACATAGCAGAAAGTTTGAAAAGGTAATGCGAGTTGGAGGAGAAGACGGCATCTTCTCTTTCTTGCTTTTTGGGTTTGGTGGAGACCCCAACTTTTTCTTAGTTCAGACAAAAGTAAGTGGAGCTTTCTTCGCGATCAAGAATATAACGTTTGATGATATCTTGCATGGCCTCATCTCTCTTAACCTTAATGATTTGGATCTCTACGTGTTGGCCTGTTCTTGTTTGGCACAGTTTGCGTTTGATCGGATAGGCACCTTCCCAAACTTTATGCAAATGATCACACTTTATCGAAAATCAAGATTATCTTCTGAGAAAAGTTGTCCTCGACTAGGGTTAATCATCTTTTGTCTACATTGTCAAAGTTATCATTGCTTCCTCAATTATGGAAGCGGGATCGGATCTAAGAACGAGATTGTTACACTTAAAAAGTCAGCTGCAGAGAGATTAGTGGGGAAAGATACAGCATATCTCAAATTCTCAATGATACTCCCCCTAGGTCTCTCTCACGAGAAAAGAATCATTGCAAGACATGTAGTATGTAGACATATATGATGCTAACCACTAAGCTAGTTAATCATGCTTGTTGAAAATACGGCATCTCTTTGAGATAAACGTAGCAGTAACGGGATGAGAAATGCACAAAAGTCAAGATCTAAGGCGGTGGTTAGTCATCTAGGAAGAATCCTTAAGGCGGCCATAGCTTCCATCCGATGAATTATTTGATAAGTTAAGAAAACTTAATTTACTTTTAAGATGGTAATTGATAGCGTAAAGAGGAATTCAAAGATCATCTTTGGACGTTGAAGTAAATACTCTAAGAACTATTTCTGGAATATTACTACTTTAAAGATAAGAGTATAGTATACAATTGCAATCTTGCTACCGATTCTTCATCTCGCACGATTGATTTCCCTTTATAGGTGGGATCAAATTCAACGTTAGGCTTTTCCCCATATGGCAGCGGAAAGAAGTTCTTACTCGCTAATAACAGACGGCATGATTGTATTGGGATGGATGGTGCTTCCCTCCCTTTATATCCTCGCTTGTCTTTTGTCGTTTGTTTGATCTGGTCTTTCTATTCCTCCCGCAAGATAATTCATAACCGGCACGTAATTCTATATGTTCTGCTCAGCGACCCTCATGTGCCAGAGAAAGTAAACGAGTCAGTCCATCTCAACTAACATGTCATAGGAGTATAAACTCTCGACTTTAAAGTGGCACTAGCTTTTATTTCACAAGTAATGGCCTTCCTTTCTATTAGAATATCATGAAAAACCCCAAATCGATATCAACGTGATAAATTTATTCGAAACTAATTTTTTTACCATAAAAAATCTCAAATTAATATACCTGTAACAAATTTACTATTTGTTAGATTCCATTAAATTTTACTATCAATATACCGAGTTAGATGATGCGTGGCAATTGACGAGTATACCGGTTTATAGTTTTTCATGGTATTAATTTAATTCAATGGTAATTAATGGAGGGTAAATGTGTTACAAATATACTAATTTATGATAAACTTATCATCGATGTACTAGTGTGGATTTTGTGTAAGAAAAAAATTAGTTTGTGATAAATTTATCACAAGTTTATCAATTTGGAATTTTTCGTGATATTAACCATTCACTTAATAACATAAACTTTCCGATTAGATGTTTTAATACTAGGTTTAATACTCTAAAAACTCTAAACCGATATACTTATGATAAATTTACCCAAAACTATTTTTTTGACCATAAAAAATCTCAAATTAGTACACATGTAACAAATTTACCCCAACTGACCATAAAAAAAACCATAAACTGGTATATTTATGACAAATTTACCCTAAACTAATTTATTCGGCTGCAAAAAACCCAAAACCGATAAGTGACAAATATACCCTCCACTAAATTGGATTAATATCACAAAAAAATTACAAAAATTGTAAACTGTGACAAATAGAGTGTAAAATTTCAAATTAGTATACCAGTCAACTATTACGTGTCATTTAACTTAATAATTTGACGGTAAATTTAATGAAAACTAATAGATGATAAATTTGTTACAAGTGTACCAATTTGGGGTAAATTTGTTAAAAGTTTTTTTGTGGTTAAAAAAATAATTTTGAGTAAATTTATCACTGGTATATCAGTTTGGAGTTTTTAGGTATTAACCATTAATACTAACCGTCAAAGTGATCTCGAGAGTTATGCTAACCAACCAATAGCATACTAACATTTACTCAATGCACATGGATGTAACGATTTACTCGAGCAAAAAGTTCATTTATCTCCTTTTATAAAAAAGACAACACTAACAAATTAATCAATATAGATATATATCTTATTCATGTACATTAGCTGCATCACCCTTGAATTTCTTTTGTCCTATATGGAAAAGAAGATGCGGAGGAGAAGGGGATCTGAGAGCAGCGTCACAGAGCGATTACAACTGCGAATGCGATTTGCGAAGGGGACCTTGAACTTGATGTGAAGTGACAAGGGGCGGGTGAGACAGATGACCGGGATGCAGAACCATAAATGCATACACATGCCAAAGACCCAAAATCCATTAATAACTCCCAGCGACCGTCCTTGTCCCTCTCAGCACGAGAGTCAATGCCCCCAATTTCTTGTCGACAATGCATGTGGGGATCGCATCGTGTTGAAAACAAACCCGCTTGAGAACTCGGATTGAGACTCGGGGGATTCAATGCTGAGGAACTTGGTGCTTGGCATGGCGTGGCATGGTTTTTGAGACAAGTGCTTGGCAGTGCTCATTGCAAATTTTAGCAAGAATAACGTAATTGGTTATGATAAGAGGGGAAAAAAAATGCTATCGAGAACCATCCGATCGAGGATTTGGTTCCTATGATTCCGTTTCAATTCATGAATTTTGTGAAGACCTCAAGGATCGATGTAACGCAATCTGAAATTTTGTGTTTATTTGAATCTCAATAATTCATCACTCACCCAAAATCACATATGTTATCACCAGTAGCGCGTATGGACTAGATATATTTTGTTTATAATATCATAATGAAATCTCACGATTACATAAAGTGTAAGGTGGATGGTGAATGTTGTTTTCATATATCATACCTAAAAATATCTTTAAAGGAAGGTGCATAAAACCTCTTTTCATGAATGGAGTGTTTAGGCACACCCCGCGTAAGTAGCAAGTCCTAATTATAGTATCTCACTGCTGTTTTGTCGGTATAGACATGATTATAGAAACCCTCCGTTTTGCTTCGATTCCCAATGGCCACCCATCGTAACTTGGTATGCAAGTGATCCGGTGCCTAACTTCCATCATAATACCATCTCTCTCTCTTCGTCATTTGCTTCGGTTGCAAGTGAGATTGGGTCGGATAGACATTTGTGCAAGAAGGTCTTGGCTTTATTATATAGTGCGAATTCCTAAGGTTCGGCTTTATTATATTGCCAACCTCTTGCGTGGCGAATCCCTCACCATGAAGCTCGATTAGGAACCGGTTAAAATCCCACGGCCTAAAAGGCGCATTCCCTCTCATTCTCTTTTTGTTTATGTCTCCCCGCGTACGATCTTATCAATGTTCTTGCAGAAGAATCGGCGGTCCCAACTAACTCGTAAGGAATTCATATGGTAATGCTACTTTCCCCGCCTCAAAGAAGGAGAAAACCAAGATCTTGCTAGTTGTCAACGGATTTGTCTAGTGCGTGCATACCGAAAGGATGAGAATATGAAGACCGGATTGCTTCTTACGTGCAAACCCGGCTCGAGGATCGCTCGTGCCGCTAACGCATGTGCATCTTCATGATGCCAAGCGAGCGCGCTCGCGATTCGAGTCCCCCTCTCGGTTTGCTGTCTCTTCTTCCCTTCTTTCGTGTAACGGAAAGCGATGGGAGGGGCGGGGGAGGGGCCAGCGGACTGATGGTGATTAGAGCTCATGGTTTGCTCTGGCACGCTTCGGACCGTCTGATCTCCACGACCGTGCATGGCAAACGGACGATATTTTAGAAAAGAACAGGAACAAGCTAGGGGACAAAAATCAACGTCGAACGATACCAACAAGTTCCTCGCGCGACCATAGTTTCTTCGGTCAGCCGGAAGTATTTGGCCCTTCGCGACTCGAAAGCCAATTTGTCATTTTCCTCCTCTCAACATTCAACCAAAGACTTCCCTGCCTTTCTCGATATACATCAGCTTAGTTTTCGGCTGTGGTGGGTCATTGGAACATTAAATGAGCAAGAAGCAAATCGCCGCACGTCTACAGCTCAAGTACAGAAGAGGAAAGAAGAAGAAAGGAGAGCAAACGACGCACGAAGAGCGCACGAAGAGCGCCGATTCAGTTCATCTCGACGAGAGAGAGAGAGAGAGAGAGAGAGAGTTTCACGAGGACCGACCCACGTGGATTCCGCAAAGGGGGAATTTGCCAGAAAGAAAAGGGGGGGCTCTTGGTTTCGAGAATTGATCATGGCACGGTTCAAGGACCGCCGTATACGTCTTTTTTTAACAGGACAAAATCGATAGTTGAAAATTTACCTTTTCACTCGTTTGGAGTCCCGACCTACTCCATTGCCTGCCTCATTCAGAGTCAAATTTGTCTTTCACCGAACGAAGAAAAAGTCAAAGATAACAAAAACCCTTAATGCTCATGACTTGGTAAGTCAGATCAGACCATAAAGATGATGTCATTGTGATATTATATATACATCTTTCCATACCCACATGAACAAAACATGGGGGGAGAACTAAAAAAAGAGGAAAAGAATGCTCATCTTATTGATCATCGTCCGTAAAATTAATTAAATAGACATATTTCTATGGTAAAGACCCTATTATATCTTGTGCAATTTTAATAAAACAATACAAAAAGGCTGAGACATTGAAGGAGGCATCTTTTAGAAAGGTATCTCGGCTTAAAATCTAATTTGATTAATGTCTCAAACCTCATACTAACTGTTTTTTTTAACCTCTTTTTAACTTTCAAACCGCCTCAACTCGCCCCACCACAAGCAACCTGAGATGGTTTTTCGACCCTATTTACATCTCCCTCGAAAAACATACAGAGAACATTACCGACCGTACACCGCTTGATCACGGCCCGTCCACCACCACCTTGATGCTTCTAGGCAGCCACTCCCCCTCTCTCGGGCTGCCGGGCTCCGCGTCGGACTCGAGCCTGATGAGCACGGATTCATCGGGTGTCATGCCGACTGTGGCAGGCAACTGCGCCCTGAGCTGGTGGAAGAACGGGACCAGCACGTTCTCCGTCCACTCCTCCAATCCAGTCTGGCCCAACCAAACACCCCCTAGAATCTTGTGGATGGCCTCCTCTTGCACTTCGATGGAGACTCGGTTGCCGACAATGGTCAAGAACGTCTCTCTGATGGAGTTTATGGTTTCCTGTACGACAGGATCGAAATCCACAGGGCTAAAGATGATGGAGTCATCAACGAGATTGAGCAGTTCCTTGTACACTTGCGAAGCCATGGATGATCGTCTATTGTCGAGGCCGTGGTCCACATCATGATCAACTGTCAGATCGCTTGAATTGTGAGACCCATCAGTCCGATCATCATCCACATCCGCGGCTTCATTCAGGTCAAACCCCATTCCGAGACTGTTCTCCTTCCTGGGCTTTGTGAGCCTGTCCTGCTCCCGTAACCAGCTAGCCCGGCGCTTCGCAGACTTCTCGCAAAGGGAAAGCCTCAACTGCCAACCACTTCTGGCCAACCTAAAAAGCTTTTCTTCACCCAGGGAAATACCATCCGATGACAACTTCTGATTATCCGGCAACCAATGCAGAGTAAGGATGATGGTGACGTTCCCAAGACTGATTTCACGGCCATGAGAATCGGCAATCCTGCCTGTCTCCATTGCTCGCTTGATGCTCCCGCGAACTAGAACATCTGCTTCGTCAATGTCCTCGAGCAAGACTACCGAGGATGGGTTCCTCCTGACCGCGTCAGCTATCCGATCGAGCACCGTCTTACCACGGAAACTGGTAGGGGAATCCCCACCACCACGACGGGATCCAAAAGAAACCACAGTCGGACTAGCGCGACAGACTTGGTCTGAAAGAGCCGATGCCATCTTCCTCTTGCCGATCCGATCAGGACCAATTAATACTAACCACGTGCCACCCTTAGATCCAGGCCCACGCCGTTTGCTGTTACCAAGCTTGCCCCGGGTCATGGCAGTGGCTAAGGCTGTTGAGGCCTCACGCTGCCACCAAACTTTCTCCAGTAGACCTTTAAGGAGCTTCTTGTATGAGTCCGTATCTGATTTGCTCAGAAGCTTCTCAATGTCCAGCTCAGTGATCTTCTGGGGTTCGGCAGGCTTGACACCCATAAAGTCCCTAAATTGGTCTCCATCGGCTGTCTTCAAGGCGGTTTCAGCAACCTTGGCTGGCCCAAGAGCCAAGTCTGTCCTGACGGGACTTCTCGGTGGGCTAGCCACTGACTCAGGTGGTTGGCTAGCAGGCGTGCTGGAATTCAACCGCAGGGCTTCCCCGAGGTTTCTGTTAATAAGTTGTAATTTGGGTTGGAACGGCTGGTGCAAGAGTGGGTTAGGATTGCACAATCCTGGCATCAACCGAGGCATAGAACTAATCTTCTCGGAGCCAACGTTTTGTTGATGGAATTGAGGATGAGAACGCAGACACGTGTCTTTCCATTTCTTCTGTATCTCATGGCTCCTCTGCTTTTGTAGGAGGAATCCTTGGTCTTTGGTCTGCAAATGAAACAGAGCAAAATTGAACATTCATAACCAAACAATTTCACATTCCACTCTTTGCAATACATCCGCATCCCAATTCACACGCAAAATTACCTGAAACTTATTCTGACTCCCATGGACTTTTGCATTTTGCAACCACGGGGGAAGTGGCAATCGGCCCGATTCTGATTCAACTTCCGGACTGGGCTTCTCAAGTTCTGTGGATGCGGCTCTTGCAATTTCTTGTTCACATTTTTTAGTGCACTCCAGGCAGCAGCCCATTCTTCGAGCAGGATCCAAATTCTCAGGGAGAAGTCTCGGAGATGCAGAAATGGTAGTGGGAAGATTCTTCAGTGGCGAGAAAGATTCAACCGAACTGCCTAGAATTCCATCCGCTCCCAACCTAGAAATCAAAGAAAGAAATTTAAGCATCCACATTAATCCAGTATCCCAAAAGGGCTTTGATATCTCCGACCCATCCTTGTCTCTCCAAACACTAGATAATTCCTTCACATAAAACTCCTTTTGACTATTAAACCAACTCACCCTCATATCACCGAACTGGTTATCCGAACTAGAAAATTCCTTTGCTTACTCCCCAACAACAACAAACGGGATCGAGGAAATTTAGATTTCAACGGCAGGTAACTTTCAGGTGTCTAACTTTATGCAGTTAGCAAAATGCTCGGAGTTACAGTTTGCATCAAACTTTCTTACAGACCAGAAGCATTGAATCTAGGAGATTTTCTTCAGACAACACTCGACATTGAAGTTGAATCAGAAAGACCCGGCAACAAGGTTACTTTTCTGATTATTGATATATAAGTAGAAACTTATTCTTGGGAACTACACATTAAATGCAAAATGCAAAGATTAAAAGTAATCATACCTTGGGAATAATCCAGGAAGAGGTGATCTGGCTGCAATAGGCACTGCTTGCAAATCCCAGTCATTTTCCATTAAAGGATGATAAACCTGACACCTCAAGTATGTCTCGCAAGTAGCAGTCCCAATCAACCACAGCCTACAACTACTCTTCTCAAACCTTGCCAACAACTTCCCCATCTCCGCCACCATGATCCGCCCCTTATCGGATACAAACTGCTGCGGCGGCGGCTGAACCGCGCTCAAAGTGTAGATGGCCGCTGGCTGCTCCACCAGCCACTTCAAATCCCCTAAATCAAGAACCACACCACCACCTCCCGAGCTCCCCATCTTGGTCTCCAAGACGTCACCCAATTCTTGAAATTTGGTGGGTATCTTTGCCTCGTCCGACCCGATTTCCTTATCCAACGGGACAACCTGAATATTCTTGAGCAGCCCATCACCCAATTCTTTGTTCTCGATCCTCTTAAGCAATTCTTTGACCACGGCCTCCGGCTCCGACTCGCCGACCAATACCGGGTTCCTCTTCTTGGGCCTCAACAAGATATCAATCACTCTTTTGACCTCCTCCCCTCTCTGTTGGGTCGAATTCCCGAGCTGCTGCTGCTGCTGCTGCTGCTGGAGTCGCGGATTCATGTACGAATTCCTCGGTGGAGCGGCAGCGGGTACTGCCGGCGATCGGAAACCCAATCCAATTGGAGACGAATTGGTACACGCGGCGGCCGGGGCGGCCGAATTCAGGGACTGCTCAATTGTGGCCTTGACCGCAGGGCTGGAGAAGCTAGCTTCCCGCATGACCCGGCTCACGCTCGGGTCGTCGAGAATCGATATGATCAGCTGCTCGAGCTCGACCTTGACGGCGAGCAGCGGTTGCTGCTGCTGCTCGGGGCAGCCGCGCCGCTGGTGCGCCTGCGCCCGCTTGAGGGCGGCCATGAGAGCGTTCGAAATCGGCGGCTCGAGCCCCGGGCTCGCGCCCTGCGCGGTCGGGAGCCGCTCGAGCGCGACGCTGAAGCAGAGCTCGAGGGCGCGGCACTGGAGCGGGTGGGACGAATTCGGGTGCGACTTGATGCAGGCCTGCCGGAGGAACCCGGACGGCGAGGCCAGGAGGGTGGACGCGACATGGAGAGGCGTCGTCTGGCTGTGGTTCCGGCGGCCCGCCTCGGCTATGGAGTGGCTCAACACGGTCGCCGCCTCTGGCGTTAGCGTTTGCTGGATCGTGCTTAGACCGGCTCTCATTTGCAATCAAGAATTTATTCGTTGAAAGAGCTTAAAGAAACGCTCCCGACTGTCTTCCGGGCCTCTTCGGAAAAGAAAGGAGGCTACCCAGTTTTCGATTTGATGGGAGAAGAATTGGGTCGTGGGGGGATTCAAATTTCGGAGGGGGGTGAAATCGGAGAGAATGGAATTGGGTTTGAATCAAGAAGCAAGCTATGAAAGAGAGATTCCGGAGGGGAAATTTAGAGGAGGAATAAAAGGAGCTTTTGGCAAAAGGTGAGGTGATGTTATTCAAGTGAGAATGGGGAGGCTTTCCGAAATAGACAGGAAGCTCGTTTTCAAGAAAGGGAGGAAGGGGAAGGGGAAGGGGGGAGGCGCCCGAAAAACAGAGAAAGGGATGAAAAGCTTCTGTATCGCAATGGGAACCAAAATAAAAAAGTGGAGAGAGAGAGAGAGATAAGAGTTGATGGATAATAGTGTGCGAGAGAAAGGACTCTCAGCTATAAATCCCCTTTTTTGCGATCCCCCTTAATCTCTCTCCATCTCAATCCTCTCTCTCTCTCTCTCTCTCTCTCCCCTCTGTCTCAGAGAGTGTCAAACAAAAATAAAGCAAGATGTTGAGAATTCAACGCGAAAAGGAGAGATCAGATCCCCTCTCCTTCACCAAGAGCCTCTCTCTCTCTCTCTCTCTCTCTCTCTATCTATTGAATTCACCCATCAAACCACACGCGCAAAGGAGAAAAAGTAAAAAAAACATCGAGGACAAAATGCAAGACAACAATAATGCAGGGGAAAGGAAAATGGTCAGGGAGAGACAGAGCAAAATTAAAAATGGGAGGACTGCAAAGCCTTTTCGTGTATTAAGAATAAACAAACAAAAACAAAACAAACCAAACCCAACCCAACCCAACCCCCCCCTTCTCTCTCTCTCTCTGTCAAAAAGTGGGCAAGTGAAAAAAAATTCGTTAAAGCAAGTGGGAAAAAAAAAGGAAAATTCTTTTCTCTTTTCAGAGGTGGGAGAGAGAGAGAGGAGCGAGGAATTCCTGGAACTGGAAGTACCAGTACCCATCTTTCTCATCCTCCGCTCCCCTTTCTTGGGTCATCCGTTTTTTTCCCATTTTCCATCTCAATTTTCAACCTCTTTTTTTTAATTAGTTTCGCAGCAACAGGAAGTGGTGCTGCTGCTCCTGTCTCTGTATTTCCTTTTCCAATCTCTCTCTCTCTCTCTCTCTCTCCTCTTTGTCTTCATCCGCCGCGAGATGATGGAATAGGAGGGAGACTCAAAAACACCTTTTCAGGAGAGAGAAAGGAGAGAGAGAGAGAGAGGAGAGAGACTATTATCGTCTTTGCTGATGAATCGATGCCATCACACTGGCTAATCTCTCTCTCTCTCTCTCCCCCCCTCCTTTCCAATTTTCTCTCTCTAGCGGACTCGCGACCGAGGATTGACTGGCCATTTGTTTGTTATATTTTCCTCGTCCTTCTTTTTTACTCTCGCGTTTGAAATTCCCTTTCGATCCTTCCATGCAATCATGCCGCCCCCCCCCGCCTCCCCACGCGCCGCCGCGTCGCGTGGGCGAGGGCGTCGGATAGGCCGGCGGCGGGGCGGGAGGCCCGCGTGGAGCGCACGCGCGGTCGGGCGCGATGCGGACTCCGTCGGGGGTGGGGGGTTTTGGATTTTTTTGATTTTTTCAGGCTTTTCACACGGGAACCCGCTCCAAAGGGGCATCGCACGGCTTTCGCCTTTTTCATACTTCCGACTTTTCGTTCTCTCTCTCTCTCTCTCTCTCTCTTTATAGCTTTCGCTTTCTAAACTCTCGTATTTTAATATATATGTATATATATATATATATATTAAAATGTTATATATGTGTGCTTTTAAATTGTGTTATTTCGACGAGAAATTAATAATTATATTCACACGACAATATTGTTAACAATTGCCCTCGAATGCTTATCTAGAAAAAAACATTAAAAAAAAAATGTTGTAATCTTCAATTAATTACCTTAGTCGGATTAAGTGCGATGGGCATGTACTCTTGCTAAGTACACTTAAACAAAATATCTAGAGGGTAGCTGGGAACTTCATTAAATATTTTTATTTTTGCGCCGTATTTATCATCTAATGCTTGTCAAATGAGTGTGCGACTTTTTTTTTTTTTGGAAGTTCGTCACTTCAGGGAGTGATTCTTTTTTCTTTTTTTTTTCTTTTTTTTTTTGCGTGGAAAAGACATTTTCTTGGACTTCTTTTTTATTGGTACGAAAATTTCGGTATTTAAATGAGTGAAATCGGGACAAGAAGATGGTCTGACAATGTTATTCAGAATGCGTTTGTTTCACAAAAAATTAATGATTTGTTTTTTACTTGCGTCGCGTACAAAAATAAACATGCAGAAATTAGTTCCGTTGTCCTTAAAAATATTTAAACATGAATTGTTAAATAATCATCTATATATTACAAGCGATACGAGTAATTTTTTTAGAAAAATATTTTTCAAATTATTTATTTTTCGAGTAATAAACAGAGTCTTAATTTTTATTTTTATTAATTATAGATAAGTAGAATGATACCCAAAATAAAATAATCTCATTACTTTCTGATGGGTGCATCGTGCCAACTGCCAATCAAACATTAAATAATAGCACGTAGCGCCCTCAGAAAAATAATAGTTTATCCTATAACTAGCCTAATCAGTATTAAAGGTCAAGAAAACCGTGAACCTATAAAGATGTTACCTGAAGTTTGGCACTATTTACAGGGGACTTCACCTAACTATCTTTCTTGTGCCCGAAACTAAATTCGACATGCACGTACTCGAATGGTCCATGCTTGAGAAAAGTTTTATCCACCTCATCACTTGTACGCGTAAAAAAAAGAAATGATCCGACATAATCAAATGATAATTTGGTGAAAATTAATTTGCCCGCGACGTAAGTAAGACGGTCATGTAGCATGTGACGTAATATCAATTGATCCATCGACTTTTTTCATCAGAATCGATTGGGTTTTCTTCCAGAAAGGGGGACCTCAATAATTTCAAAGAAGTAGTCAAATTTAGGGCAGGAGAGAGGCGCTGGAAGAAGCCGTGTTCCACGAGGCGAAGATTAGGGTGGCCCTAAAGAACATAATTTATGACGTCATTAACACCGACACCAAATGCAACATCATTAATTAAGCGACACAAACCTTAAACGAGAGAGAGAGAGAGAGAGAGCTCGGTTTTTTACGTGATTTTTCTTTCTTTCTTTTTTCTTTTCTCCTCGTTTTTCCACTATGAGAAAATGATGGTCGTTTGGAATGTTTCGAAATTCGTGTGGCTCAAGCTTAAAAAGGGCCAAGCAACCATGAGTGATGAAACGTATCTCTTGTCTTCGTCCAAAAGCATTGCATGATGCACCCTCGCATTATATCATAAGCCACGCAGCTAGAAAGGTTCGTTTTCTTATGGATGCAATGATTCCCATCTCGAACTCATCATGAAGCAGATGGATATGCGTGAGCTCCGACGTTTTAAAATCTATTTTCTCTCAAATTACCTCAGCGGGCGTGTCATCAAGACTTGCGAAGCATGAGCAATCGTTGACAAAACCCTTTTTAGAGAAGAAGAGTTAGCCAACACCGACCCTTAATTAGTTGTCATCTTGTATGTCTAAGTAAAATAATCCCTGTAGGTGCTCTTTTAACATTTTTGTATCGGAAAAAATGAATAAGTAAATAACGCTGGCTTAGGATAATTTTTTTTTTTTTTTTTTTTTTGGAGAAGATATCAACATAAAATGTATAGCTTGATAGATAAATCATGTTAACTTCAGAAAAGATGGCTCATTAAATGCATAGAAAATGGTGGAAAGCTACCCATCGACGGCCCAAAAATATCAAGCATTGATGGCGGAGGTTGGCCTCATGTGCTTGAGTTGGTTTTCAAAATAGACCAATTGTATTTATGACCATCACATCACATCCCTCCTCCTCCAACTTTTAAACTTTCACCTCCTCCTCATCGACAGTAAGTACGTCAAAATAGGTGGTGTATGTAACGAATCGAATTTGGGCACTGAATAGGAGGAGAGTGTGCCTGAAATATAATATGTAAACACTATAATTAATTTACGGAGGCGCCTTGATATGAAACAAGTCAAAATAGATAGTATTTTAATAGGTTAAATCCAAGGTATCAACCTGTGCCTCCAATTAATTTAAAATCCGAAATATTAATTTTTTTTTTTTTTTGGAATTTGGGACTCGCATAAATTTAGTAATTAATTTGATGCGTTTCATAAATTGGGTGAGTACCCATCTCTATCAACACATGTTAGAGCTATATTATGTGATTCTTTTTACTTTTCCCTCCAATTATATTAACAGTTTCATACTAGAAAATTACATGTAATCATTATGCAATTTCATCACCACCACAGACATGTGAAACCTTTCTTCATCACTTACCCTATCCGTGAAGGATATGTGCCAACATTTCAATTCATAAATGCATAACTCGTCGATAGAAATATCTTGACAAATGCTAGATTAATAGAAAATAGAAGAAGTTTAGTTATGAGAGCATGTCTCCCGTTATATGTCAGGCTGCAAGTACTTTGAGAAGGCAAGATGAGTGGGTACCCATCATTTTATTTTTATTTTTAATTTAGGACTCACATAAATTAAGTAATGAATTTGATGAGTTAATGAATTGGGTGAGTACCCATCTCCATTTACCCACGTTAGAGCTGAACTAGTGACTCTCTTTTTTAATCTCTCCCTTCAACTATATCGATAGCTTCACGACATAAAATTATATGTAACCAACAAATTATCATGCACTTTCATCATCACCACCACGAGCATGTTAATAGTTTCTTCATCACTGACCTTGTCCATGAAGGATATGTGCCAACATTTCATTTCATAGATGCTTGACTCTTCAACAGAAGTATCTTGACAAACACCGTATTACTAGAAAATAGAAGGAGAATTATGAGAGCATGTCTCCCGATATATGTTCCATTGCAAGTTCTTTAAGAGGGCAAAATGAGTGAGTACCCATCTTTTTTGGAATTTAGGATGCACATAATTTAAGTAATTGATTTGACACAGTTTATAAATGGGTGAGTCCCAATCTCTATCTACTAACATTATACCCGGACTGTGTGATTTTGTCTATCTCTCCCTCCAACTATATTAGCAGCTTCACAGCAAAAAAACCACTTGTCACCAACAAATTGTCATGCAATTTCATCACCAACCATGAGCACGTGAAACCTTTTTTCATCACAAACCATGTCCATGAAGGATATGCGCCCATATTTCATTTCCTAAATGCATAATTCTTCGACAGAAATACCTTGACAAACGAAAATTACTAGAAAATTGAAGGACTTGAGTTACGAGGGCATGTCTCCTGTTTTATGTCCCGCTGCAGGTACTTTGAGAGGACAAAATGAGTGGATACTAATTTTTTTTGAATTTAGGACTCACATAAATTAAGTAGTAAATTTGATGAGTTTTTTTTTTTATTCGTCATACTTTACTCATATTCTAATTCTCATTTTCAGACTTTTGCCTTGCCTCATTGAAGGGCATAGGAGTTAAAATCCACACTTGAAACTAATTCGTCCACAGCCCAACCCCCTTGAAACTACTTTGGGGATTTGAACCCTCACATTCCCTTCCATGTTGGAAGGGTGGCCACCTAGAGGTTAATTTGACGAGTTCATAAATTGGGCGAGTAACCATCTCCATCTACTCACGTTAGAGCTAAACTATGTGACTTTTTTTTTTTATCTCTCCCTCCAACTATATCGACAATTTAAGAATAGAAAATTACACATGACCAACAAATTTATCATGTGATTTCTTCACCACCATGAGCATGTCAATCATTTCTTCATCACTGACCTTGTCCATGAAAGATATGTGCCAACATTTCATTTCATAGATGCATAACTCTTTAAGAGAAGTATCTTGACAAACACCATATTACTAGAAAATAGAAGGATTTGACTTATGGGAGCACATCTCCTGTTATATGTCCTACTGCAAATACTTTGAGAGGGCAAAATGACTGGATACCATCTTTTTTAGAATTTGGAACTTGTGTAAATTAAGTCATTGACTTGACGCCGTTCATAAATGGGTTAGTACCCATCTCTATCTACTCACGCTAGAGTTGTACTATTTGACTCTATCTCTTCATCCAACTATATTGACAGCTTCATAGCAGAAAACCACATATAACCAACAAATTGTCATGCAATTTCATCACTGCCACCAAGCATGTGAAACCTTTCTTCATCACAAACCCTGTCCAAGAAGGAGTTGTGCCAACTTTTCATTTTATAGATGCATAACTCTTCAACAAAAATACGTTGACAGACACTACATTACTAAAAAATAGAAGGAGTTTGAGTTATGAGAGCATATCTCCCATTATATGATTGAGCGCTCAATTTGATTCCTACATTAAGTCATTCTTTTAACGGCTTAATCATATTTTTCTTTATATCTCGAATTTTATCCATTCTTTCCTCCATGAATATTTAGTTCGTTCGCTTGGAACATTCATGATCAAACAAGGGATGTGAATCCTCTATATGCCTTTGTTTGTATCCTAAACAAGTCAGCATTCCTTGGACAAAGTTGGTCAAATTATGCATGTAGCCTTAAGACCGAAGCTGTCACGATGCATTCTCGAAGAGATCTACAAATGTTATGGCGAATCCATGTTGCCACATTTGAAGTCCTACAATGATTTTCTAACAAGGAAAAAAAAATGTTAAGAATAGTGTTCCTAAAATATCTGTTAGGAGTCATTTAGAGTACTTTTGGAATATGCCAAGAACTATGGGAAGTTCAAGTAACTTACTTTATTTGAAAAATAATATCTTTGTAAATTTAAGCGTCTTGCTGGTTTAATTAACAAGAACTCCATTAAAAAAATAGATAGGTGGCCACATGATTAATCCAATACTGCTGAATAAAAAATAGGGAGCACCAGGCGTTAAAAGCGAAGCAACTTTTCGGATTCCCAAGCCTTTTTTTTTCCCCTTTGAAAAGAATAATTAAAATTTCCGGAACTCGCCAGCTTTATGTGAAGAGGTGAACAAAATCATCATAATTCCCTTTTGGCAACGCACGCCCTCCCTTGCCTTTTACGCGTTTCTCGAGCTAACCCTTTTTCATATTGTTCCTTTTTCTTGAAAATAATAAAACAATAACAAGAGATAAATATTATAATGATAATGATAATAATTATTATTATTATAATGATAAAGTGTTCCTCAATACCCCTTTTTACACAACTTTTTACTGCTTTCCACCTCCAGGCCCTCTTTTTAGGGCGGTTTCTTTAAGCATGATTGATCGATTAATTGAAAACTATGTTTTAATCAAGTGTTATTTAATTAAGGGGGCCCGATGTAGAAAGTGGCCTCTCTTTTTGCTCTATTATTATAATCATTTTTTGTCCTTTAATTCATCAGAAGTGCATTATAGCACATTAATTTCGCTTTTGAACAAATCCCCCGCTAAGCTTTGCTCCAACGTATTCATGCTCACCTTAATAAAGTCTTTAATCCACGGACCATATTGTTTCGGCTTATGCTATCATCTTATGCACTTATCATGATCGATAAATATTTTCTAGAATAGTAACTTCGACCTAATTGTGTCTCTGTCACCACAAAATTGACTTCAAAAATGAAATTTAATTCGAAGAATTTTCCTATGAAGATTATGTTTTACTCTCTCAACATATGTAATAGCTATCACATGATCAATACACCTAGCAAGGCTAGGTAGGGGTTGCAACCTAACTATCGTGCTTAGCCTATTGCCGTGAATTTCGCTTGAACTGTGACAAGAGGTGGCAGGTTAATTAAGAGAGACGACTCTCGCCGACTCTCTCGCTCTCTCTCTCTCATGGCATATGCGTGTGTGAATAGATGAAGTCGGAAGTGACATCTGTCACTCGAGCTTGGCCGTGATTGTCGTGCCCTTGCTCAATCCTCGAAGACTGTCTATCGACCGTCATTGGAGGCGAGAGAATCGGCCGGTGATTCGCTTCATTTAGCTCTTATTTCTTTTTTAATTATGATAATTTGTACCGTGCGTCGCCACTTTTGATCTAGTCATCGTTTACGTTGTTCTTTCTTCTCCCTATTTATGTTGAATATCATTTTGAACATAATGAACTAAATGAAGGGGTATTAGACAAAAAAGGAAAAAAAAAATAAGGGGACCAATTTTTATTTTTATTTTTGGTCAAATTAAGGGGTCCAATTGAAAAAAATAAAAAAATTCGAAGACCAAATTGCAACGCGTGAGAGAGAGAGGGTCCAGTCCCCTTTACGCTGACCGAGAGGACTTTCGGCATTTATTACCGTTCAAGTATCTCTGCAACCTGCAAGAGACTTTATTGGGACCTGCATGACCATTTTGCCCCCGCCCCGATCCTTCATTTCCCATGTTACCCGTTACTCACACGTGGCATGCCCTAACGACTTGGTTGAGTCAATTTTAAGCTGTTGACTTTTATTTTATTTTTCCCTTGCCTACTAAGAAAACTAGTTAGGTGAAAGGGAAAGGAAGGTAGCTATGCTCAGATTTTTACCTAGGTCTATCTCTCGTAGACGTGATATGAATTCAATGCCCTAGAGAATGGATTGGTTACGACGTTGATTAATAGGGCCGAATTGACATTAAAGAAATCAAAAAGAGGGTACATAAAATTAAGATAATCTTTTAATTATATTTGGTTAATGAATGAAAAGGGAAGTTCAATTATAAAAAGTGGGATCAGGAATTGTGATACCAATTGACGGAGCTAATGCTCCTAATATAAGAAGCTCCATGCTTTTGTCTTTAGCATGCCCTCAACTTAAGCATCATACCATAATGATTCTTTCCACTTTATAAAAGAAGGCTAAGGTGACCTCATCACTCCAACTCCTACCCCCATACTTTTTGAAACAATCGTTAGATATCTTCCCATCATTCTACTTCTTTAATTCCAATTGAATCTCTCTCTCTCTCTCTCTCTCTCTCTCTCTCTCTCTCTCTCCAATTTTTCTTTTTATCTTTTCTTTGATTAATTTACCTCACCATCACTTTCAAAAGAATTTGCTTTTGTAGTTGGTTCCTTGGTGAGGGAAAAGTTGTTTCCTCACCACACCTTGTGCCTTTTTCCTCACCCATTCTCTCAACCCCCCCTCAATAATAGAGGAACAATGATTCCAATTTGCTCTTGTTCCCTCTAAGATTGCTAGATCAACCAATGACCCTAGTCATATGGATCTTCTATCATAAGGACCAAAGTGGCGCTTATTTGACCTAATAGACCCCGAAAAGTCCCTTTCTTTCTCCCCTCAGTTCAAAATGCAATGAATTAATCTATGATCATCATCAATCGGGAGAAAAAAAAGGGCCTCTCTCTCTCTCTCTTTCTCTCACTCCCTCGAATCATCAATCGGGAAGAAAAAAAGGGATCTCTCTATCTCTCTCACAAAGGGACGATTGATCTAATATCATGAAACAATAGGGCCCATGCCACTTCCTTTTCAGTAGTGCAAGCGAAGCCCCTCCTAGCTTTTTGCACATACACGTAAATAGTCGATATAATCATGTCATTCTAGGTCAAAACTTTAAGCAAACACAAAGCAACAAATCACTCACGAGGTGGGGTAAATATAGGAGCCCCCCATCCCATGTAGCTTAACCCACTCTCCCTCCCCTCCTGAAAAGTTTTTGGTAGCTTCTTGCACTCAAAGAAAGTAGACTTTCGACTTTCCCCCCTTTTCCTCATCATTCAGGACAAAGGAAAGTGGGTTCGTTTCTTTACGGGATGTTGGAGAGAGAAAAGAAAAGAAAAAAACATAGATAAAAAAATTGAATTCGGCAGGGAGAAGCACCAATCAAGCAAGACATGACCATTGGCTTCGCCTTTTTCACAATCGAAGATTCCTATGTTATTTCCTTTTTCCAAAAGGGAAATGTTTTGCATAGGAAAAAAGTTTGAAAAGTTAGGTCGACAGATAATGTGATCTCAATGACAAGAGAGTCCTGGAAAAAAAACGAGGACTTTTGCTTAGCATTTTCATGTTCATGAACCCATAATTGTCTTTTTGAGCAGGAAAAAAGCGAGCACGAACACATGAAGCTTTCCCATACATTCCTTTTTTCTCGTGCGATATTGATTAGTTCTTGGAGTCTTTCCCACGGGGGGCAAAAAAAAACAAAGACATCCGATATGTTTCATTTTAATTTCATGATTAGTCTAATAAGCGTCTAAGGTATGCTTTACTCATCCCCCTTTTTGTCAACACGAAATGATTCCGGACAAGATTAATTCCAAAAGACAATTCCGCCAAGTAAATATGGAGGGCTAAACCAAATCATGATTGGGACATTGCCACTGCCGTATCGAAGCATCTTTCTGGGTTTTTTCTCCCTTTTTTTCCTGTCTTTTTTAAATTTTTGCCAAAGAAAAAGAAGAGAGGAAAATTTAAAGATGCCAAATTCCCACCTCAAAAGCCTACTTTCAAATTCTACATTGGCATCTAACTTGCTTTTTCTAGCTTTCTGGAATTTCGGAATCCTTAAAGAGTTTCTAACAATAGAAAACCCCACTTTAGATTAAAATAGGCAAATAATTAAAAAAGAAGAAGAAGAAGCCACTTTTCTCACCTCCTTTCTATTCATTTCTTTCTATTATTTTCATTCTTTTTCTCCCCCCGCAGTCGCGAGGGTGGAAATTTCGGGGTCTTTTGTTGTTGTCTAAGCACTAATCTGCTTTGCTTTACACATAAGCACTCGACTTTTCTTAGAGATAACACAAACAGGGAAAAGGCTACCGCTAGAAACGACCGGCCCTTTTGGATACATTTGCAAAAGGGTGACATGCCTACGTGAGACATCTTGAATCTTACATAACCTTTTTCTGCTTCCTTCAGTCCTCCGGGACTCAATTAAGCCATTAAGTTAGGGTTTTCTTTCTTTTTTTCTTTTAACGTGTGTTATTTGGACTAAGCAATCTTGTTCCTCTTCCCTTTCCAAGGAGGGGGCCCCCCATGGGAGTAATCTAATCTAAATGACACTATGGTTTTCTTTTTCTGGGCCACCCAATGATATTAGAGTCTAATAAAGTTGGATTGCGTACTTAGGTCAGATCAGTGTATGGACTTTGTGAAAGTGGGAAAGTAGCTAAAAGTCTTAAACCTATTGCATCGATACCTATTCAGTTTTAAATATTTTAATTTGATCAATTTAGTTATAAACCTTTTGTATTTATACTATTGAATCCATCCGGCTAATTTTGATCGGCAATCATTGATATGGACATTAGCTATCCTATGTGTCATGATCAACGCTAATATGAACAAATTTTACAATTTTTAAATAATTCTATGATTTTTTTTTCATTGAGTCTGCACGAGGGCTGGCAAGGGCCACCCTCGCCCATGCCACGAGGTCGAAAGTTGGGCCTCATGGCCTTTGGAGAGGGCCACTTTTGCTAAACATGGCAAGGGTTTGACCCTCACGGTCCTTACCCAGTGACCGGCCACAATAAAATAAAAAAACAAAAAAGAAAAGAAAAGAAAAGAAAAGATAAAAAAATTCAAAAAAAAAATTAGAATTGTATAATTTGTTCATGTTAGTGTTGGTCGTGTCACGTAAAACAGCCAGTATCCATATTAGTTATTTAAGGCTAAAATTGACCGAATGGACTCGATTGGCATAAATGCAAAAATATTTAAGACTAAATGGATCCAATCAAAAGGTTTAAAATTAAATTAGTCTTAGTGCCATAAGTTTAAGCCTTTTTTGGTATTTTTCTATTTTGGGAGTAGAATCTTGTAATAATCCGGCCATTAGGTTGGTTTGACTTACATAATGTGGGAAAAGCGCTAGGAAGCTATGAAGATTCATGATCAGTTTGTATCAACAAATGAAGAGATGATAAGTCTTTCGACAAATGGTAATTTTGTGTTTTTTATGGATTAAAGATAGTAAGCATGCGATGCAATTGAGGTTGCAAGTTAGCAAGAGAGATCATAGTGAATTAGACTCTTTCTTCAGGTATGCTGCTAGCACGCATTGTAGTTAGGATGATGATGTAGTAGCTCTTTTCACTCACATGAAGACAACTTTAACTCTTGTATCGTTGATATTATATCGGTAAAGTCATTGCAAAGGTAACGATGCAAAGGTAACGATGCTTCATTTTGTAGCATTGACCAAATTAAGTACCACACGCAACGCGAATCAAAAGACACAATGAACATGAATCCCCTATCATTAGTCCCGATTCATGTGGCTCACGTTTTTAAAACCAATGTTCGATTCACTAAAATTTGACCTTGCACATATCATGTATCCATAGTTTGGATCTCTCTGAATTATCGACGCCAACGTATTGTTCAAGTATGTCCTGGAGATATGCATCTTCTGCACGAATGGCCTAATTTAACTATGTCTTAGGTCCAAAATGAGTATCTAGTTTGGACTTCCGCGTCATGCCTTCAGCATAAATTCATTTAACCCCTCTATTTTTTTTTGCTTCTGTAGCGAATAAAGTCAGCTGCTTTTGATATCAGAAGTTAGTAAGAGGAAATTTCTATGCGCAGAAGTCAAGCAGCCAAAACCACAAGCAAAAGCAATTTCACCAAGTCAATTTTTGCCTTGTATTTCTGGCCGTTGGAATTTAGTGTGAAGGTGTAATGCGTAGTTACCTAAGCTCTTATTTGAATAAAAGTAATGGCTTGTAACGCAGCCCCCACTTAATTTAAACTAAAAGGCACGAGTTAGAGCTTACGTAAACGTTCGGGTTAGGAGCTTATAATTAGTCTCACCAAATATTGACTTTAGCAACTTCACCCCCTCATCGATATCTTGGTCAAAAGAAACCCCCTCACCAATATGCTCTTTCATTTCCATCCCCTAAGCGAATTTCAGTCCCATCATTCACTTTAAATTTTGAACATCGAGATGCTCTTTCAAAAGTCCACCGATGCACAAGCATCAATCCATCCGGATTTTCAATCACCACGGATTCATCTGGGTTAATAAGAAACTCGTAGAAAATCATGCCTACTCGACACACTTTTCAATACTATTTAATTCCTAGAAAAGCATGCATACTTAACACACTTTTCGATTCTATTTATATTAAAGTGTTCAGCTCTTTGAAAACTTCATTAGGATCAACGTGATTTTATTTATCTAAATAATTTTCGAACTTTTGATATAAATGTATCTTGAAAATTTTACGAAATAGATTTATTTTAACTCAATAAGACAAATCAATCATTGTTGAACTCATGATTACAAGATAATAATGAAAAATAGAGAATCTAATTTGACTTTTGCAAAACCTGAAAATGTAATGGATGACATCCTGCACATCTGTGCTTCCTCGAACCGCTCGTCTCATGGTTTGAAATAGCAACTTCCGATTCCCAATCGGGTTATGGGCAGGGAGGGACCAGCTCAAATGGTGTGTATTCATCATCTGCATCATGACTTTCACCCCACTTTCAACTCTCCCTATTCAATGCGAATTTTGTGGGGGGTTTTTTCTAATTTCTTCTCTTATTCCCACGGCATTCCACGAGATCAAATCATGAGGTGACTGCTTATTCACACATGCTCATCATGGAGGGTTGTTCGTGATTTGGTTTTGGCTCGTTTGGGAGGGGATGACATTTTTCCACCAAGACGGATGATTTCTGCATTTGTTTAGGTTGAAAATTATGCTGGTAATTCTAAGTATTCGAGTCCGTATGCCAAGCTTAACATAGGATGACTACCAAAAGAGTCCTAAATCTATTATAAGGAAGCCGATTCAGTTATAAACCTTTTGACGATTTGTCAATGTAGTTCGTCCAATCAATTTTGGCCAGAAATAACTGACGTAAGATGATTGGTGCTAACAATGACAATTTTTATAATTTTTTTTAAATAAAGAAAAAGAAAAATGGAAAAAGGAAAAAAAATTCAGAAATCTTTTATTAAAAATTGCAAAATTATTCACATTAACATTGGCATTACCATGTAGGATGGCGGACCTCGAAGTCAGTGATTTCTAATCAAAATTGGCTAGAAGGACTATACTAAAAAATCCTCAAAAAGTTCAAGACCAAATTGGTTAAATTAAAAAAAAAAAAAATTGGGATTGAACTAACATTAATCTAACATGTTTAGGACTTTTTTGGTAATTTTCCCACCTCATCACCAATTAGTCATGAATTCATAATTGATGTCGCATACAACTTGAGAGAAGATTCTCTTCTTTTTTGACATAGATGTCTTGTTTTCATACCATAATTCATAAAATTTTGTGCAGACACCACCGACTATTCAAAAACATTAAGCTCTTGATTAGATAAATGACGTGATTTATTACTTAAACACTCTAAAATCCTAAACGTCCATTTCTTCCTCATAATTAAGGATCTTATCTTTATTTTGGGTGGTCCATGTATTGTGAGAATCGTGATGTATTCCTAGAATATCCTACCACTGTCGCGGCTTTCACTATTTGTGGTAAGACTTCAGTATATACATATTTTCTGGGTGATCTTTTCATGTCTACACGATAGAATTACTTTCAACTTTGAGGTGATTATTAGATATCAAAATCGCTTGCTAAGAAAGATTTAGACGAAGAAAATTCAGAGAGCGAGAGAGACTTTTGCCAAGGTGAGAGGACCAGGAAAGCGGGAGAGAGACTTTTGAGGGTTGTAGTTAAACTACCAAAGCCCTGAATCAAGGTCTTAATCATGATCAACCACGTAATCTAAAGAAGATTACGAGCAAGAAAACTTTGTGCCGTGGTGATGCTCGATTCAACATGTGAATCGAAGCCCTTTGAAACAGAAGTTGAGATCAAAAGGTGCGACAGAATACATTTATAAAGCCCTTAAAGCTGGCTCCTGTCCTCTAATGTCCGAGGGAATAATATAAAGCCGTCTCTTGCAATTTCTAGCTGGTTGAACGGTCACGTATGTGCATTATTGTGCTCGAATAAGAATCTAAATCTTTCTTTAAGATCTTTTATTAGTCAATCTCCATGTGATAATCTGACCTTTTGGGTAAGAAGCAATGAAGACAAAACCATCATGGCTTTGCTGACCTCGTTCCAAATAATGTAACTATCTTTTTTCGTTAAGGAACTCAAATCTCCATTGGACTTGTTTAGTTCAAGAAAAGGACGTACAACAATACATATGACCTAGCCTTTTGATAGATAGTCTTTGCGTTTTCCAATAGAAAAAAACTCCCCATAAATAACGTAGTTAAACAGCTAATGGCATCCTTTATTACATCATGCGATAGACATGTTCAGTCAAATTTCTCAATACCCTGTTTTAGGTGTAGAGAGAGCAATGAGCATATAAAAGCGCAACCTTTTATTAGGCTTTAGACACATTTTGTTGAGACCGAATCAATAGTCACCATTCCATCAGTTGATTTTTCCTAGATGGAGTAGGACCAATTACGATATTCTAATAGACATCGATTCATGGAATTCCTCACAAAAATTTGAAGTTGGAATATCACCTTTTAATCCGCATTACATATATGCATATTGAATCTCTTTTTTGTGATTCAGGTCAACACGGAATATTATCCTCCACCAATTATATTCTCTTTAATTGATCACTAATAGTACCTAAAAGTCGCGATTTGTGCTCTATTTGCATAACTCACCAGCAAGTAGGATGATGATACCCGGCTCGCTCTGCCTTGATATCCTTTTACTAGTTATGTTCGTTATGATTCATTTACAAAACAAATTTTGTACCTTCATCTTTTTACTAGACTATCATTTTGTTCTCATGACAAACTAAGTTTAGGATCAAATGAATCAGATGCGCCTCACAAAAACAGCGGATCGAGAGCATACAAACTTGCTTAATGCAACCCTCCTCACTCCCCCAAGTCCACCATATCAGGGAGGATCGAAATTCAACGCGTTTTAACTGAGTTAGTACCTCCGAAACCTCTTGCTTTGATTCTCTCTTTCCGTCCTTGAAAATCAGAAGGAGAGAAAGGACATTGCTGGACAAAGTTTTTCAATGCATTCCCATTTCAGCCAGCTGCATTTCCCAGTTCAAAGCATTGACCGACGAGTCAACACGTTGGTTAGCTATCAAGTCTGGTGAGGAGCACTCTCGCCCGGTCTTTTTCACAACTCAAAGTGACCTTCACTTTGTTCTCTTGCTCATTGACCTTCGCAGCATCTGCAGAAACGGAAGAAGAAAAAAGAGGAATAAAGTCCAAAGGAAAGCGTGCAAAGATATAGGCTCAACAGTAGGGCAACCGATGCGAGGGGACGAAATTCAACACGTTTGCCAAGTCCGTGAGGGTTTGAAAGTAGGCAGAATTAGCACGAAAAGCGATAGCAAGCGGCTGTTTTCTCCTTTTTTCATCAGCCGAAGCGATTTTCAATTTTGCTTAGAAGCCGTTTGAGAAAAGGTATAGAAAAAAGACAACGTGAAGTGAAGAGAGAGAGAGAGAGAGAGAAGGTAATGAAAACGGATGGGACTGGGAAGGAGGGTGACAAAAAGCTGACCGACCCAGGAAACTTTAGTGTCAGGAAGAAAATGAAAAGTAGCAGGGCACATAGGTCAAGAATAACAGCTTTGAACCCACCTTTTTAAAGCCCACCCCACCCACAACAACATGGATTGAATTTGAGAGTGAGAAAGAGAGAGAAAGAGGGGGAAAGAATCTGCAAACAGTTCGCTGGAAAAGCCTTTCCTTTTGCAATGATGATTATTGACGACCCTGAAAAAGAAAAAGGGGGAAGGGAAGGGAAAGGAACCCTCTCCTTCTATGTGAAAATATTGACGATGCAAACACGCCTTTGTTTCCCACCAAAAAGATATCTTTCAACATGATCACATAGCTTTTCCTTCTAGTAACCCCTCTTCCAAAAAGTTTTAACCCTCGATCCCACTAGTCCTTTGCGAGCACGCACCGACCACTTGGTTCGCCTAAGTATGATCCGCGGTACTACTCTTTACTCATCGAAAAGGGAAAAGGTATAGGTCGATCTTGTTCGATTACTGTCTTTCCTTTAAAAAAATCAAGTAGACCATTGTCCAATCAATGTATATGTATATTTTTTTCTCCTGGTGAAGGGGATACGTTTCGCCAAGGTGCCTTACGAAAAAAGCCAAGACATTTGCCTTTTTCTCTTCCTTCTTTTTCCCTAGGGTTTGTCTCCTTGTTTTCAGAATCTTTTGCAGTGGGAATTCAAGTCGCCGCTGCCCCCTCTTCTTCTTTTTTTTCTTTCAACTTTTTTCCTCTTTTCCATCCCACATGAATGCACTGTCGAGCACCCCAGGGACGCGCAGGTGGGGAAAGGCAGGAAGGACAGCAACCACCACCCCTCCCCCCCATTAAATGCGAAAAGTAGGAAATCGAATTGGCATTTGCAGACAGCAGCTTGCGGGATTGGCGCTGCGGAAGCTCTTGTTTATTACGCTTGGCCCATCAGTTCGATGGGATGCGTATGCACGCTGCATGCTGCATGCACGACACCGCTTTCAAAGCCGAGCATACGATCTTTGTATGTGACAACGTGAATGACAAATTGTACTATCTATAAATATAAATATAAATATATTTATATTTATATCGTGTTGCCTGCCTGTCTTCTGTGCTGGGTATAATTGTTAGGATCTGAAGACAGGTTACGAAAATATATGAACATTGATTGGATAAAACAAAACAAACAAAAAAAAACATGCGTAAATTCTTTTAATCTTTTTTTTTTTTGAATTCTATGTTTATTATTTGGGAAGAGTGAATATATGTAAAATATATTCTATTATATGGATATGTGGTAAACAAGAGGATACAATTGGATAATTGATCGACCCACCAATTTGATTGAGGCATCGAAGGATTATCAGTTTCGAAACTGGAGGCTACTTGATAAAATCACACTACCTACATGTAAATTGTTCTAAGGCATCTGTACAAGGGAGATATCTAAACCTAATCACTTCGTGGAGGTATCCCTAGGTAATGAGAAATGAAGTGGAATGGAATTGAATAAATAACATTTGTAAAAATAAATCCTAAATCTGCTTTGAAGGTTGTCCACCGCTATTCCTTGCTTGACGACAACCGCCACGACTTATGGCAGTGCGTCCAAGAGGACCACCATGGCAATAGTCACTTGAGTGGACAATCGACCAAGAGGTTGATGTATTTTCAATAGTCAATGCTTTTTAATGTGCATTAATTTTTATTTTTTTTATATATATCTTTTAAGTTCTTATCATCGATACTCCCGAGACATTTGTTAACAAGATCCTAGGTGTTATTTGATACTATACCCGATTGTTATGCTCCCCTACTGTTGACATTAGTATGGGATGCAATATGCTAAGAGTCAAGGATAAAAAGCACATGCAAGTTGTCATCTTTAAGTATATTGGGGATGAGGTCTCTTTTGTTGCGTTTAGTTTGGCTTTTCGAGAGGCTTCAAGGAAAAACTAGGGTGTTTAGCAAAGTTTTTTGGGACCTTCTAATCTTAGCAAAGCTAAAAGTCCAAGATAGGTCCCACCTACTTTATGTTTTCCATTTTCGAAAAGACCGGTTCTTAAGATTAATAATTTTTTTTTTCTATTCAAAAACTACTGTCACCATTTTTTTCTTTTTGCAATTTTACCCTTGTAAGTGATTGTTCATCTTTCTACGTGGTGAAGCACTGTTGAGAGTTACAGAGCCTAGCCGATGGTTGCCGATTACCTTAGATTGAGGAGGTCGGTGTTGCTCGACCCCTACAATGGCCACCTAAGGTAGCCCGACCTTTGTGAGGGACTGCCTGGGTTGCCAACCTCGACAAGGGCAACCCCAAGCAAGGGGTAGTGAGACCCTAGACAACACTTGTTGGGGGTTGGAGGCCTTTGCAAGGGTCATGCATCCCTAGATAGTGACCTCTACAAGGGGTCGCCCGAGGTTGTGCAATCTCAAACAACGTTTGCCAACGGCCTAAATTCTTTGTCGGAGCCGATGAAAGGTTTGAGTTATTTTTTTAAAATAAAAAATGTCCTTTGGAAAAAATGTTTTCCAAACACTATTTTACCCAAATTAATTTTATAAAGGACTTTTCAATTACAACTTAATCGGTTCGTGGAATTTGTAGGATATTTTATAAGCTTTTGCACTTGTGTCCCTGGGTAATAAGAAATGGAATGGAATTGGATAAATATATTTTTTTTAAAATAAATCCTAAATCTACTTTTGAAGGGTGGCCATCGCTATTCCTTGACGACAATTGCCGTTGGTGGTTTTTATTTATGGCAGCGTGTCCAAGAGGACCACCATGGTGAAGTCACTTGAGCAAACAATCGACCAAGACGCTAATGTATTTTCAATTGTCAATGCCTTTTAATCTGCATTGAAAATTATTTTTTATATATCTTTTAATTTCTTATCAACAATATTCCCGACATATTTATTGACAAGATCTATAGGTTATTTGATACTATACCCGATTGTTATGGTTCCCTCATGTTGACTTTAGTATGGGATGCAATATGCTAAGAATCAAGGATGAAAAGCACATAAAAGTAATCATTCTTCAAGTATACTGGGATGAGGGCTCTTTCGTTGCATTTAGTTCGGCTTTCCGAGAGGTTTTGGGAAAAATTAGGGTATTTGGCAAACTCTTTTAGGACCCTTTTGTTCAAATGCTAGTCTTAGCAAAACTAAAAGTCCAAGATAAGTCCTCACTTGCTTTGGACTTTAAACATTTTCGAAAGACCATTTCCTAAGATTAAAATTTTTTTATCTTCAAAAACTCCCCTCACCCTTTTTTTTAATCTTTTTCCAATTTTACCCTCATAAGTAAATCTTCATCTTCTCTAGGGGTGTGCATGGTCCGGGCGGGTAGTTCCCGACCTAGAATCGGGAATTGCCTGCTAAGGACCGGTTCCAAAAAATTGGAACTGGGATCCATCCGTTTGTTACATGGATCCACCCGGGAACCGGATCGTTGGTCTTGACGTGAAGGCGAGTTGTGGTGTCACAATGACGGGCAAGCGGGCGAAGGGCGCTCGCGGTTGTTGGTGTAGTGGTCGGCGCGGAGGCGAGCTGTGGCGTCGCGAGTCACCGCATGGATGGGCGAGTGGACAAAGTGGCGGCCAGCATGAGGGGGTGGACAACAACGGCAGAGGAGCAGCGGCGGCGATGTCGACGCTCGGGGAGGAATCGAAATGGCTGCAAGGATTGCGTGGAGGGGGCGACAGAGTAATGATGGAGGTGCAACCACCGGTTTGGGATCCGCCGGCGCATCGGTCGTCGTGGCTATAAGGGGATGCAACAACGTCGATTGATAGCGGAGAGGGGCCCGGCGAAGCAACGGCGGTGGGCGAGTGGGTGAAGGGCGCTCGCGATTCTTTGGCGTGGTGGTCGGCGCGGAGGTGAGCTATGGTGTCGCGGGTCACCGGGGGCGGAGCGAGGCAAAGTGGCAAGTGGCGGCCGGTGCGAGGGGGCGAACAAAGAAGGAGTGGCGGAGGAGTAGCGGCGGCGGCGGCATCGACACTTGTGGAGGAACTAAGGAAGAGACAGAGAAGAGAGACAGTCACAAAACCGAAGAAGTCGAAGACAGAGGAGAAAAGTCACGCTCGATTAGGGTTTGTTTTGTTTGAGTAATATTTTAATATTAAAAATTAATTGGTTCGGTCCGGGTGGGCGGGCGAGCGGATCCGCCCATGGAACCGGGAATCGGACCAATACCCACCGGTTCCCGTAAATTGGAATCTAGGAACCGGATCGGTTCCCTCAAGGACCACCGATTCGGGCGGTTCCGGTTCGGTTTCGGGCGGTCCGAGTGGTTCCTGATATTTTGTACACCCCTAATCTTCTCCATGTTGTGAAGCTCCATTGAGAGTTGTGGAGATAGGCCAATGATCGCCGACCCTTAGATTGGGGAGGTCATTGTCACTTGACCCCTACAAGGGCCACTTAAAGTCGTTCAACCTTTGTGAGGGACCGCTTGGGGTGCTCTAAGGGCAACCTTAGGCAAGGGCTAGTGAGACCTTGGGCAACCCTTACTAGGGTTGGGGACCTCCATGAGGGTCACGCATCCCTAAGTGGTTTCATTAAGGTTTCTTGACCTTCGCAAGGGGTCGTCTAAGGTTGTGCAATCTTAAACAACGTTTGCGGACATCCTAAGCTCTTTTTAGGATCTGGCGATAGGTTTGAATTTTTTTTAGTAAAGAAAGTCCTTTGCAAATAATATTTTTCCCAACACTAATTTAACCAAAATTATTTTACAAAGGACTTTTAAGATACAATTACAATTAAATTAGATACACTTTGCATTTTGAAAAACACCAACAACTTAAATTTGTTTACATTTCGCCAAAGGGTTTTCGCAAAGCGAATCAAACGCAATCTTATAGGACTTCACTGATCCTAGCAAGTTACAAAATCCCTCACCTTGGGCTATAACCCCAGTGCTAGAGGACTCTACAACATGGACCATGCTTCTTAAATGCAATAGTATAGGGTCGAGCCTTACGGCACAAGGCATCCACATAGACTTTGAAAGCACATAGAAAAAAACAAAATAATTAGTGGATGAGAATTAAAGCACGTGGAAAATGCAGTCATGGTTAGAAGCAAAACATTGATTATGCTTCTTTACCTCAAAATCATTTCGCAATTAGATTCGGGAGCAAAATGCATAATTTTTAAAATTTTTGGAGAATGAGGTCATTTCATTAGTAGACGAGAGTTTTCCAATTTAAGTTTCATTCGTGTAGAAAAGTACATTATACGAGTAATGCGCCTTATGCAAATGCCTTGTCCAATCAACTCTCAACATTAACTATGGATATTGACATCATGTACATATTAAAGCTAATCGATTTACACGAATATTTCAACTGCGTACACGTCGGACTTCGAACATCGGATGTGGGAGAAACGGTGCACTGAAAAATTATAAAAACATCAATAATTTTTTCTTGGTCAAAATTGAAAAAAAAAAAAATTTCTTGTTCGACCGTTTAATTAGAGTCAAGATGGGGGGCGGAATTTCAAAGTTTTTAGTTGGGCCGCGAGCATTGGACCATAAAAATTGGGCCTTTGATGGGCTTATTCGAGAGAGAATATATGCACGGGGAATCACGTCCGTCCGATCGCTCTCGCCTCCGGCGAGTGATCTCCGTCTTCCATGGCTTCGAATCCGAGCGGAAATTCGAAGCTCGGGTTCGCCGCCGCCGTTTCCCTCGCTCGCCGCCGTCGCGTCGGCGTCGGCCGTCGTCTCCGGTACTTTGCCGAGCTTCAGCTGGACCGGCTTTCTCTCGCGCTCTCCTTTTTCGTCGTCTCCGGCTTCGTCCGCGCGGCTTTGATCGGTGTTGTTCTCGCAGTGTACCTGTGGAAGAGGAGGAAGTCGAGGGAGCTGGAATCGAGGATTCGGGAGCTCGAGGCGTCGCTCCGGTCCTCGTCGGAGAAGTGCGCCGCCGAGAGGCGAGGCCGCATCAGGGCTCAGCAGGTTCGAAATTGCTCTTAACGAGAATCAGTGCAGTCGCGGATCGCGTGCATTCTGAATTTGTATGTGCGAATTGGTGCGAAGAGCCTTTTGCTTTTTTGAAGAGTGAGAGTAGGATGAGAGTGGCAAAAATGAGAAATGATGGAGGGAGATGGAGCGGGGATAGTAGGAAGGACAGTGGAGATAGTGATAGACTGATAGTGATAGCACGACTGGTTTCTTGGTTTAGTGACAATTGTTTGATCATTGCTGTTTGAAGTTTACGAAATTCATGCGTTCGTCCAATTCGCATCCGTCTTTAGGATGAGTAGTGTATTCAGTAAATTAGAGGGCAAAGGGAGTTGTTCCTTCTCCCTGTTGTTATTGATAATTTGTCTGCAATTTTTTGTTTTTCAGGATTTGTGATTTGGCTTTTACTTAATACTTAGCATTGAAAATCTTTAAGGAATGTATACACACGGACATTTAAGCCAATAGGCCCTTATATTTTCTGTGCAATGTGTTCACTCTAGGATTTGAGGAAAGCTATAGCACGACCTCAGTTGGAAAATTCTGAGGTCACTTCTTATCCGATGAGACCTATTGGCATTGTCAAATCATGCTTTTCTACCAGGTATGCAATTTGCAAATCTCCCTTTTGCCATAATGAACTTTCTTTTAGTGGTTCATATAGCCTTGGTGATAGCTTCTAGTGATGATGACATATAGTATCTTGGTTTTGGAGATTTTGCAAGTTTTTTGACTTATAAGATTGGGTGGAGATGGCATAAGAATTAGTTTGGAGAATCATAGTTGGCATACATGAAATGAGATCTGAATGTTCACATGGAAAGATCTGTGAAGTCTCTTGAAACTAAAGAAAAAGTTTCAGGCAGTGTCATTGCATCGGTTAGCCATCAATTACAATGTGTGTGTGTGTGTGTGTGTGAGAGAGAGAGAGAGAGAGAGAGAGAGAGAGAGATGCAATTTTTTTAGTCTGGTCACTGAATGGAACTTCTGGAAATTAGATTTCTTGTTCAGCCTTCTCTGTTAAGAAGGCAAGCCCATCCGATCAGCTGTTCCGTGTGGTTAATTAGCTCTTTATGTGCAAGCTGTTTGGAGGCCATGAGTTGTTGTATCTCCCTATGCAGGAATGGCACGCCGAGGCAGCCTTTAATTGTGCCCCTTGCTAGAGCATCTTTGGTATTTGATGCATCTCGAGTCCCACCGGCATCACTTGAGGGCCTTGAAGGATATTCTCATTGTTGGATTATATATGTTTTCCATCTCAATACGGATTTGGAGAAGTTGTGGAAGGAGACATCTAGATCAAAGTTCAAGGCAAAGGTTTGTGGCCCATTATAATAAAACTGTGATGGGGAAAGCTCCAACTAGCGTTTGTGTTTGTTGAACTTGTTTAAGAAGATCAATAGATGGACAGGTCAGGGTGCCAAGACTGAAAGGCGAAAAGGTAGGAGTCTTTGCTACAAGGTCTCCACATCGACCTTGCCCTATAGGGCTAACTGTTGCAAAGGTAAACAGCATTATATGAGAAAATTGTGTCTTCTTTTTTGGACTTTTCGATTGTTTCTGTCCTAGATTATATGAACATTTTACTATGGGAGTATGTGATAATATGACTTAGTTAATAATAAGAAACTTCTCAACAGATTGTTCTGACTGCAGAGGAGGATTTCCTCATATTTTGGGATTTTCTGGTTTCTACTTGCAATTTACTCTCCTGTATTTGGAAAATGCAAGAACTATAATGGACACTTTGCTTTGTATAACCTAGGTGGAAGCTATCAAAGGAAACACGGTTTTACTCTCAGGTGTAGATTTGGTTGATGGAACAGTGAGTTCTCTTTTCTCATGATCTGCTTCCACGTTTAATAAAAATATTTTTTTCTAATTGACCCATGATAACCTAAACTGGCCTCATGCACACAATCTTATGAGTGGCCATCATTGGATTAGGAGCTGTAGTGTTCATGGTCTGATGTTCCAAGAGTTATATTGTCATTTGCATTTGCATCGTAGTAATCTTTGGCCACCTCTAATTGATTAACTTTTATTGGCTGCTCAGGCTAGGTCTGTGGCAGTAGAAAGCTAATTGGTTAAGAATTGTGCAAAAAAGTTAGAATATCTATAGTAATTTGCTACCTGAGTTACTGGATCTTGATTTTTTGTCGCTAAAGCATGGTATCAGCTCCCTTTAACATTGTGTTTTGGATGATTATGAAGTAATAACTGATTGCCACTTGAGCAATACACGTATCAACTGGCTGTAGTGCATACGTCTGTACTTTCCTTTGACAAAATATAGAATTGCTTAACATTAACATATTTATGATTTTGTTTATGTTGGACAGCCAGTTCTGGATATTAAACCTTATCTCTCATACTGTGATAGCCTCCCAGGAGCAAGAGTACCATCGTGGGTAATGGTGAGAACTCAGTTCTCTACTGTTTGTTGTTTGTGATTCTCTTTCAGGGGTTGAATGGTTACCAAACTTTTAAGTATGTAGGATGTCAGTTTCTTTTTCATGACTACCAGTAAATAATATTCTCGAGTGTGATAATATCTGTTGTGACATTTTTAAGCTTCATAGGCACCATCAGACTTAGGACTCTTAATGATTTGTCCCTTGCCTTAATAAGGTATTCGTAGATCGTGCTGCGATTGCTCCTGATCTTTGGTTACCCATTCTTTATATGGGTAATATAATCATGAAGAAAATAAGGGCCTTCAAATCTAGAGTCTTCTCTATGAAAGACACATTTCCTGAGATCTCACATGCGCCTAATTTGCTCAGGTTGACAGCTCACTAGCAGTCGCTTCCGTGAACTTCTCTGGTCATTTCTCTTCAACACTAGCTGATTGCTGGGAAGTTGAGGTGAGTTTTCTTAATTAATTTGGCTAATCATTATGGAGATCTTTAGTTCATGTACTCTCTCTACTTGGGACAGAGTCTTCAGAATTTTTTTTGTCATCTCGTGATGGTTAATTAGGCTTTGTTTTGTAACGTTTCTGTTTCTCCCAATTTTTGTTTTTTTGTTCTCCGAAACAAAAAAAAAAACATAAATTCGTTTGGTAACGTTAATTAATTTTTCTATTCCTCGGAATAAAAAAGTGACTGGGGAATAGATTTGGAACAAAAATAAAAAGTAGAAAAAAGTAACTTCTTGTTCCTGGGAATAATTTTTAGAAATAAGTTTTTTTTTTTTTTTTCTTTTCTTTTTCTTTGCTGGCCGCCACCCCTTGTTGCCACCTGCCGGCAGGCTGACCATCGCCGTTGGTTGATTGACAATTGCCAACTGCTGTCGACTGCCGCCGCTAGCCCCACCGCTGTTGGCCAACCGACAACAAAGTGAACAACTATTGCCCGGCCGGTTGACGACCGCTGCTGCCACTAACCGCTGCCCACTGCTGACCGCCGCCGACTGCCAACTGCTGCCACCAAATGCCGCCGCGGTGGCGGTGGGTAGCTGTCGGCGGTGGTCGGCGGTTAGCAATCGACAATGGTCATCAGTCGGCGATGGTGGCGATGGCGGCGTTGGCAGTTAGCAGCAACGATCGACAACAATAGGAAGAATAAAAAAATTTAAAGAAATTTTATATTACAAAAATTTTGTGAATCGTATCGAACACATTCTTATTCTTTTTCCATTCCGAGAATAAAAATTTTGTATAGTTACCAAACACTTTCTTTTACCGAAAAATTATTATGGGGAATAAAAATAGAAAAATATTATTTCTGAAAAGAAACTTTTTCCTGGAATAGAAGCATTACCAAACGGATCCTTAGTTTCCATACATTTCCTAATTGTGTGGGAAGATTAGATGATTGAAATGCTCATCTAACCTTTGGCGACAAATTTGCAGTTCAATTTTGCAGTCGGTGAATGTTAAACGTGTGTAATTACTAGAATTTCTCAATCAAGGGGTTTTTGCTGCTCTGTCATGATGCTTCTTTTTCTGTAGTTCTTTCTATCTCACGTTAGCATGTATGACTACTTTAGTGAGCAGAATATCCTATCAGAAATGCAGTTGCAAATTATTTAATCTCGTCATATAACAGGAAATTGATTTTCCGAGTCATTTATAAGTAGCGTGGCTTCTCTTAGTTCTCAGTCTTTTTATATTGTGGATGATGCGCATTTCAGGGAAAGAGTTCGATGTATGCATCACCAGAAGAGCTTCAGAAGTTGATCGAGGAAGTCCTTTCATGGGATATACGATCAGTATCTCAGAGAAACCGATCACATGATTCGCCTGTCGGGGAAATTAATGGCAAAGCATCTGATATGACTTCGGACCTCGACAATCTGCATGAAGATGGTTCCGATGGACATGAGAAGGCACCTCTGCATTCCACGGATATAGTCTATCACCTTGTTTTGGAAAGATTCGACATTTCGTATAGTATTGATCCTGATGGAACTGTCTTTGTGGAGAAAGTCTCACTTCCCTCGGACATCCCAGATAATAACAATGAGAATATTACAAACCAATACGAAGAATGACTTGGATGACCCGGTTGCTCAAGGATTTTGGTTTTCCGAACGATGATTTGCTTGGATTAGGGTTCATTTCATCCTGGTTTTTCTCTGTCTGATTACCCATTGCTACTTCACCTTAGATCCTCTCATTGAGGTTTTCTTCTTCCGTTCAAATCTGTAGATCACTCTGCAAACCAACGAGGAGTAGGCTGAAGAGAATAACCAAATAAAATAATCCGAAATATACATTCAGGACAATACTAATATGTGCCGAGTTTTATTACTTGTTCAGGATATCTTTTTAGAAAGCCCACCAATCACATGTCCCCAGCGAAGTTGTCCTGCCAAGATGGGCCCCTGCATACACCTTGTCCTTATCTTACACTTATTTATGAGATCAGGATTCTTCTTACCATCTCCTGGAGTGTAAACGGAAAGGGACCATTCACTATTTTTTTTTTTTTTATCGAACCTACTTTATTTCTACTCTAACTCTCAATCTCAGATTTTTGCTTTTACCCATTGCAGAGCGTGGGAATCGAAATCCACACCTGAAACTAAATCGTCCCCACCCCAAACCCTCGAGAAGGTGGGGATTCGAACCCCTCACATTCCCTTCCAACATAGAATGATGGCCACTGGGTCAAAAATTAATTTCTTAACTCATGATGAGCTGAGTTGTTATATGAGTTTGTTATATTCAATAAATGGATAATAAATGATTTTAGAATAGTAAAACTTAAAATAATATGATTATTAAATGAGTTTATAATTTATCTAGTCTCCTCTATCAATGACATATAAGATGATGAAGAGAAAATGCATCGAGCAAAATTGTCGCTATGTATATCTTACCACGTGGTCATCCACCCAACCAAGTTAGGCATACGTGTGAAACAAAAAAAAAAATGAATACTTATGTGACTGATTTTGACTGATGTTGAGTTGAAATACATATGGTCCTCACATTTTTGGTTTCCTTAATCAACGGCATACGCGATGATGAAAAGAAAACATATCGGAGCGAAATTGTCGCTTTGTATTCCTTGTTATGCGGGGGGTCCACCCTATCAGAAGATATAACACACCCAACTTGGGTCAATTTTTTGCTCTCTTGCACTCACTCAGTCCATGCTTTATGAATTTTCCTAAGTTAGGTTTATTATGAAAGTGTCTTAACAATATTGGTAGAGTATGAGACACTAGTTCGTATTGCATGAAATTAAGTTAAAAAGGATTAAATGAGTTGATTTTGATCGGACTACTTTTGACTCGATCCACCCATTTGATGTTTGATGGGTTCCACCTAGCACCAAACCATCACTCGGCCTTCAATTCGCCGTCCATGGGACGGCTCGACCCGACCATTACTATTCCCGCATTTTTTTATTTTTCTATTTCTTTCTCTCTCATCAAGAGTCCAGCTTCCGGTTTTTCTTCTTCCCTTTCGAGATGAAGAGGAGCCGTTTCCCAGTTAAAACAAAACCAGTGAAAGGGAATGTGGGTTGGATTGAAATCCACGTCTCATCGGACGAAGCAGAAGCTCGCACCAAGTGAGTGGTCAGCCGTTGGTCAGCCGTCTCTTTCGTAAGTGGTCCGACGGCAGAATTCCATGTGAGGCCAGATTTTAAAGAGTTAAACCGTACGCCGAGTCATTTGTACATATCACGAAGCAGAGCTCTGGCAAAAAGGGTACTCACATTCCGTTTGTATCGTTTGTCGTGGTATTGGAACATGTAACCTATGTTGTTATAATCAGTTTCTAATTTTTGAATTTTTGAATGTATCTTATTTATCCAGAACCGATTTTGGAACCTATTATGTTTTTTTTTCAATTTGATTCTTGGGACCACGTAAGAATCTATTTTGTTTTTATTCCTTTTGTTGGTTCATTTTTGTTAGCAAAATCATATGGGGTTATGAGCAATGAAAAATCCAAAGTAAAAAAATGAACAATAAAAATCATAATCCGCTAAAAACAACAATCCATGAGATGAATACGTAGTCAAATATAATTATATAAGATAAAAAGTTCAAACACGTAACATAAAACATAAATTATAAAAGGGTTAATATTCTAAAAATCCTCAAACCTGATACCTTTTTGTGATAAATTTATCAAAAACTATTTTTTTTATCACAAAAAATCTCAAACTTGGAGTACATATGTGACGCATCTACCCTCCGTTAGCTTTCGTTCGATTTTGTCATTAACCTTGCTGATGTGGTTGCTGATGTGACAAGCATGTGGAAATTCATAAGTTTAATACCATTAAAAACCCCAAATTGGTATATTTATGACAAATTTACCTCAAGCTGGTATATTTATGACAAATTTACTCTAAATTAATTTTTTCGATCATAAAAAATCTAAATTGGTACACATGCGGCACATTTACCCTCTTTCAATTTCCCCAAATTTGACCGAGTTGTGATGTCCAATCAATTTTATTTTCTAGATTACTCTAACATTGCCTCCATATCATTAATACTTGATTTTTTTTATTGGAATCATTATCATAAAACTTTTCAAAGACTACCAAATGTGCACTTCATTCTTATGCCGAGAAGATGCCCATTAACTAAAAGATGGACAGATCGCTTGCGCACATATACAAAAGAAGTGCATATATCGCAGTTGCTTTGCTCATTTTTGGTTTGTGACAAACTTGGTTTTATGTTTATATGTCTCAGCCCCACATGGTTTACTGCTTATCTGCAATTTGTTTGTACGCTTACATATTACTCTTGCTTTGTTGGTCATTCGTGTTAGTCCATGTCCTTATTAGCGTTATGTAGTCTTTCCTACCTTGAATTGTAAGTGTGTCAAAATTTTAACATGGAACTTGCATGTGAATGGTATGATTGACTCATACATCACATGCTCGTTCAAATGCCGGAACCAAAATCACTTATGTTTGTCATTGATTTCAGGTGTACTTTGAGTGTGATTCTTTTGTATATGTGTGCAAGCGATCTGTCCATCTTTTAGTTAATGGGCGATCCTCTCGACAAGAATGAAGTGCGCATTTGGTAGTCTTTGAATAGCTTTCGATAATGATTCCAATAAAAAGAAAAAAAAATTCAAATATTAATGATATGGAGGCAATGTTAGAGTAATCCGGAAAATAAAATTGATTGGACATCACAACTTGGTCAAATTTGGAAAAATTGAAGGAGGGTAAATGTGACGCACATGTACCAATTTAGATTTTTTATGATCGAAAAAATTAATTTAGAATAAATTTGTCATAAATATACCAGCTTGGGGTAAATTTGTTATAAATATACCAGTTTGGGGTTTTTAATGGTATTACACTTATGAATTTTCACATGGCTTGCCACATCAACAACCACATCGGCAAGGTTAACGGCAAAATCGAACGAAAGTTAATGCAGGGTAGATCTGTCACATATATACCGGTTTAGGATTTTTTATAGTCAAAAAAATAGTTTGGGGTAAATTTGTCACAGGTGTACCAGTTTAGGGTTTTTTAGGGTATTAACCCATTATAAAACTTCATTTCCCATCCATCCATAAAAATTCTCACAAGGTGTTTTGAGGAAGTACAAAGGATGAAAGAGTACTCAGGTTAGAATTTAGGGTAAAAAGAAATTAAAGTTTTGGCTTTTTAGCTTATAAAACTGATTCTGAAATTGGTTCCAAAACAGGGTGGTTCGATCTGATTCCTAGATAGGTATTTCCTCGGAACCTACTTTCAGATCAGTTACAATTGGTTTAAAAAATATGAAATCTATTCCCGAAGCGGTTGCAATTGAAAGTGATTCTTGAACCTGTTTTTCAAGCGGTCCGAGGTGGGGCTATTGCGGAATCGACAAGCACGTGAAACCCATTTTGGGACAAAAGAGGGTTTGACGATCGACGCGGGTTTCGAATAGCGTTCGGGCGGGTAGCGGAAGTTAAGGACGATGTGCGTGTCCAAAACGGCTTGCGCAGAGCATCGAAGAAGCTTCCACAGACTAAAGGGCAGACTTGGAAAGTAAGGGATCCAAACGGATCTCCAGAACATCAACGGTCAAGCCGCCGTGTTTGGACCACGGGTGGACTGGCTGTTTTACATGTTTGCCCCTGTGGCAACGCCAGATCTACCACCGGTGCCCCCGGAAGGGTGGACCCTGCGAAGAACATCAGCCACACATGAAATGGGATAAGTATATACTGAAACTCCTAAAATTTATTACAAAAATATAATTTAGTTCTAAAATTTTCAAAAAAGTGCAAGTAAATCTTAAAACTTATCATGAAAATACAATTTAACTAAAAAATTTATCAAGTCCGTGTAATTAAATTCTAAATTTTGTTGGCATTTTATATTTGTTAAGTTTGACTGGTAGAATGAAGAGATTTGATTGTATCAATTGTACATTTCAAAAGTTTTGCAACTAAATTTTACTTTCATGATAATTAGTTTTAATATTTAATTGCATATTATTAACAAGTTTTTAGACATTCTTGTACACTTATCTCAAAATTTACTCTCTTTTCTTTCCACATTTTGATGAGCGGCTATAGAAAAAGCTCCTCCCAAATATGTTTCATGTGTTTGTCTTGGTTCTAATGCATTCGAGATTTTATATCATGCGTTGTTCAATTCACGGATAACGAAAGATCCGGTGGTACGCCGACCCTTATATAGAATTAAATTGACCAACAAATCCGGCGTGAAAAATATTATATTGCGTCAAAATATAGATAAGCCACTTGAGACGGATACTCCACATATTTGCACATGTGCATCAGTAGCACTGCAGCACAAGTGTCACCTACCCAATATTCATTGCCTTGTCTTTCTAGATGTACAGAGGGACCAATATTATTATAGTCTTTGCCAACCACCCCTTTTCAATGATGCACGAGCTGGGAAAGTGGATTGGCCTTCAGGATCACAACCTTCATCGCATTTATTATTTTTCTTTTTGGTTGGTTCATTGCATTTAATTGGATCTTCAAATTTATTACAATCGAATCCTTAAATTTTAAATTTGTTATAAAAGTTTAGGAGATAAGTGAATTGAGACTCTTCAAATTTGTTATAAAAGTATAATTGAATCATAAAACCTTTAAAAGGTGCAATGAAATCCTTAAACTTATTAGCATTTTTTATTTGTTAAGTTAGACGAAATTAATAAAAGGACTTGATTGTACTCATTTGATAAATTTTAAAATTTAATTGCACTTTTTAAAATTTTTATAACTCAATTATACTTCTGTAATAAGATTTTGGACTTTATTACGCTTTTTGGAAGTTTCAATACTCAATTATATTTTCGTGATAAATTTTAAGCACTTTAATACCACTTATTGACCGACCAAAAAAAAAAAAAAATACCACTTTTCTCAAAATGTATTTCTCTATTAACTTCTTCATTTAATTCACGGATGGCGAAGTGTTTGGTGGTGCACTGAACTTTATATAGAATTAAATTGACCAATAAATCTGGTGTGAGTATCGTGTCGGTATAGAAATTTGCACATGTGCATCAGTAACACTATACAGCACAAGTCACCTAGCCATATTGATGACCTTCTCTTTCCACATGTACAGAGTAAACATATTATTATTATAGTCTTTGCCAACCACTCTTTTTCAATGATTCCCAGGCTGGGAAAGGAGATGGACCTTGAGGTTCTCAATGTTCATTGCATTTAATTAGGGCGGCCCGCTAATATCATTTAAACAATACATCATAATCAAAACATTGATTTTTAACATGTTCGGTTTTTCTCTTTTTGGCTAAGTGCTTTGATTGTATTGCATTCTTACACGTCGCATTTAGTATTTTTGCAAGGTACGAATCTTTGACACAGCCCCCACCACCCCAAAATTAGGTGGGGAAAAGGCTCTTATCCGAATTTCTACTCAACATCAGAAGCCCCAATTAGTCTATCGATCCAGAAAACTTAACAAATTTTACGTAAAGAAGAACCGCCTCGATCGGGACTAAATAAAAACCAATCGACCGCCTTCATCCATGTCCGGCTCGGTAGCCTACTAGTCATCGTCCTCTCACACCGACTCTCAATGCTCCGGCGGCCTCGCCTCGATTTCGCGATCCTCAGTACAGCCCCTTCACCTCGATTGTCAATTGGGCTCGGACGATTAGTAAACCTCAAAACGAAACGAATTCTCAAGCATCGCACGTAACCACCTCGTTAAAACGGAGCCGAACCTTCGACCGTCTCGAAAATGGCAAAACACGTAAATAAGTGGAAGAGCGATGGGCTATTTTTGAAAACCGGAAGCTTCCCGACAAGACGCAACAGCAACCGGTTACAAAAAACCGAAACTGCGAAAACCTCCGCCTGCTGGGGGTGGTGGTGGCGAGGAGGTGGCGGTGGCGGATTGTCATTCGCCATTCTCTCTCTATCACTTTTCTCTCTCTCTATATCTCATCGTTCTACGCTCTCTCTCTCTAGACGACGACGAATCTTGCGTGCTCGCGGGGACGCAATCGTCGTACATTCGATTACCCATTTTCTAATCTACGAAATGCACCAGCGGACGCCATCATTGTTCATGATTTCAAGCTAGGATTTTTATCCTCAAAGTTTTGAATTTTTATTTTCTTGAAATCCGTCTCTCCCCCCACCCTCGACGCTGCGCTTTCCTAGTTTCCACTACTGCTCGATTGGTTCTAGAGAGGGAGAGAGAGAGGGGCAGAGGGGTTTCTGGGTTGTCTCTGTTGGGGCGCGATGGATTCCCCTACGTCGCCGGAGAGCGGGGTGCGGGTGGCGGCGCGGTCGTCGATGATCGACTCGTTCCGGAGCTGCGGGCTGAGGGGGATGCGGATTGACAAGGAGGAGCTGCGGCGGAGGCTGGTGATGCCCAAGTACATCCGCATCGCCATCCGGAACTCGATCCGGTTCAAGGACCCGAACAGCGCCGACGAGAGCCAGCCCGCCGCGGACGAGAATGCCGAGCCCCCCGAGGCTCCCATGGTCGTTTTCATCAACTCCCGCAGCGGCGGGCGGCACGGGCCCGAGCTCAAGGTCCGGCTGGTCCAGCTGATCGCTGAAGAACAGGTACGGATGATGCGGTAGTTGATGTTCAGTTGAGTTTGATCAGGCAATACGTCTCTTTGCGTATGTCTTGAGCTCAAGCTCTGGCTTCATATGGCGATAGCTGTGAAATGGGTCTGCTTTCTTGAAATTCGTTTGATCATTTGGAAGCCTAGTCTGGGTTCGCTGCTGTGCTCTGGACTGCTCGATTGAGTGTGTTGGGCATCTTTTATCTGGGACGCTTGAAGGATTTTTGGGCAGTGTTGGGCTGTCTTAAGATGAGAAAGGCCATAATTTGGGAAGCGATGTTAGCCGCTGTGTTGCTGGAAATGCTTTTCCTAGCTTGAATTCGCATCATATCTATTTCTATCTTTATCTGTTCTCAAGCCGCTTCCTTATCGCTGCATAAAATTCGAAGCTCCACTGTCTGTGATATTGGAAAGCCCTTCTGATTTTCTCTTCTCCTTTATTCAATTGGGAAAGGATGCATCTTTTATATGCAGTTTATGATCGCTTCATCGGAGTGACTGTGGATAGTGAATGCCTCTTATTCATTTGTAAAAATTGGAGCTTAATATAAGCCATGAAGTTGTTGAATCTCTCAAATTTTCAAGGGGTGGACATCTGTTGGTTTGTGTTTGTTTTTTAAGTACAGAATTTTCAAGGGGGCGGACATTTGTTGGTTTGTGTTTGTTTTTTTGTAGTACGGAATTTCTCTGAGTTGTGGTATAAACAAAAAATTTGAGAGAGAGAGAGAGAGAGAGAGAGATAGAGAGATTTGAGCCATTTTATGACAACTATAGCAGCGGACAACTTGAATTATTGCAGTGAGTCATAAAGATTATTTGACGGATGTGTTCAAAAAGACAAGTTTTTCTCTAAAAGTATGGCATGCAATATTTTGGATATTTATATCTTTCAGTACCACATGCGCCCTCTTCAAATTATATAGTATTTTGAAAAAGGTATTGAGTTTCCTGAAAGCTTTAGAGCTACATTTGACGACAGGGGTTTCTTTACCTAGATTGAAAATTATATGACTACTGAAATAGTATAATTGAGGCAAATAGTATAAGCATCAAAGGTTGTCTGGGCATTTTGCCACTGTTTGTCATGCTGCTATATCCTAATGTATTAATATTGTATGAACTTTACGTTGCACTCTTCATGTTAAGAAGATACTCTTTTTAATCTAAGGTTATCTGTGTTGCAGGTATTTGATCTACAAGATGTTAAGCCTCATGAGTTTGTTTCATATGGGTTGGGTTGCCTGGACAAGTTGGCTAGTCTTGGTGATCAATGTGCCAAGGAGATCCGGGAGAAATTAAGAGTTGTGGTACGTTCGACTAACCAATCAAGTCAATTGATAGAGTTGTGCGGATGTGTGTACAGATGTCGATTAGAACTTTTACATTGATGCTTTATGGCCACCTTTCTGCTTGTTGGGCAGGTTGCAGGTGGAGATGGTACCGTTGGTTGGGTATTAGGAGGTCTTGGAGAGCTTCACAGACAGCATAAACCAGTCCCTCCAGTGGGAATCATTCCTCTGGGTACAGGGAATGACCTATCTAGGAGTTTTGGTTGGGTATGCTGCTTCTCTTTGTCGTGTTTTGAATTCTCCAATTGTATCTCTCGATTCATTGTGGTGTAATTTTGAGTTTAGGGTGGTTCGTTCCCCTTTGCCTGGAAATCTGCTGTCAAAAGGACTCTTGACAGAGCAAGTACCGGTCCAGTGTGTCGTCTGGATAGGTATGATATCTTTCTTTAATTGTCGATTAATGGCTTTCGTCAACAAAAGCTTCATGTTTAGCAGATTGGCGATGCTCATTAGCAATGACTAGGTTTAGGCTGTCCTTAGAGTTTCACAGTAGAAGACAATGACCGGTTGAGAGCTTTTAATGTTATTTATTGCACTTCGATGACTGATTGCAAATGGTAGGCATGGCATTGGTGCTTTTTAATATACCTTCTTGCTTATCCAAAGAAAATGTCAATTGTTGCACCATGCCACGCACCATCGTTGATATAAACCAAGTGCCTGTACATATCAACTTCTGCTCTAAAATTTCCCAGTCCTACTAGCGTGCGTTGAGTAGGAAGACTAAGACGATTCCATTTCAGCTGAGGTTTTAATGGATTTGGACAACTTTGTGGGAGCAGAAAAAATATATCGGGATTAGGACAGGGAGTGTCTGAGGATGGACATATTGTGAAACCGAGATCAGGAAAGTACTTCTATTAAGGTTCATTAGTAATAATAAGTGTCAATGTACAAAACCAACAAGTCAATGCAACATTTGTTGAGGGGTAATCGCATTAGAGGTTGAGAGAAAAGATGCAAAGCCTAGCATATAGGGTTGGCCTCCTGTCGTTGGGGCCTGTAATCTTTGGGCCAGAGTTTCATGTAAGGCATCTCAAACAAGTGCCTCAGCATCGCTGTTTGTCTCTTATTTGTTAATGTTTAAAAAAATGTGGTGGTTATATCGCTTATCCCACGAGAATGGGCTGAAGCATTTTCACAACCTCTTTTGTGTGCTATATTCTTCAGTCTGTCATCGGTAATACTTAATGTGTGTTTATGAGTATTTGATCATTATTCTCTCATTGAACAATCATTTATTGTTGAAATGCTCATTTTATAATGCAGTTGGCATGTTGTGATGTCCACACCGGTGGATGAAGGAATTAAATTACCTCATTCTCTAAAGGCCACTGAAGATTGTGCTCTTGATGAGGTTTGTGAGCTCATATTATGATCATATACTCAATTAAATGTGAAATTTTGATGGATGATAGGGCATACTCAGCAACAAAACTATGTGATGGGCTTTTTCTTTTTTGAGGTTCATTGATCTGCTACATTATGTTTCCTTGGAAGTGATTTAACAGTACAGTGGAGGAACTCATTCGTCTTTTTGAGTTCTTGCATGATACGCAAGTAGCATTATTCCGCTTTCACTTAGAATAAATTGGAGAGGTTTTTCAAAATCTCTTGGTGAGGTGTCTCTTCCTTCTACCGTATCGTGCAAGAGCAATAGAACAATATAGTGGTTTCCTATTTTGAATGTTTAAACACTGGATTTGTGGTCAAGCTTGATAGCTTTAGGAATATAAAGGGTAATGTATGACCCATTAAAGAGTGGAATGTGATTTATGTTCAGATCTTGATAATGTGGTAAAAATGATATTTTCTTACTCTTTATAGTTATAATGTTTTGTATGACCAAAGTCATATAACATGTGTAATCTTACTTAAAAGTGCATCATGTAGGTAATGCACATTTGGTCGAGTTCCTTAGCAATTTGTCAACACTATGCACAAGCTTTCATCTGTAATACTGACATAAGGTTGAAATACTGTATGAAATGAGTGTTGGACTGTTATATACCAACACGTTTGTTAAATGAGTGAAAGTGAATGAGAATGTCTTCATGAGTTTCTGGGTCTCATAAAAGATAAGATATAGGAAAAAGCATATATTAAAGAAACTTTGTAGAGCCTTAATGGAGGAGAAGATGAGTTAAGCCTTGTTTTTCTTTTGTTGGTAATTAGCAACCTTTCAGATGCTTTAGTGTGAACTATGCCATGGAGGTATCAATAGGTTGTAGTGGAAAACCACAAGATATGAGTGACCACTTAAGGAAGGACCTTAGTATCTGAAATTTGAAGGCTTGACATTTAAAGGAGTAGTAATGCAGTAAGAGATTTTGTGTAGTCTCTGTCGGTTGGGAGAAGAGGCTCGGCTGGTGGATGCTGATGTTATTTGGTGTTATTTGAGTCTATTGGTGCATAGATGAGGAGTAAATTTTCTCTCTATTTTCTGTGGTATCTCTTGGTAATGGCTTTGCAGCTTATTGACCTAAAGCATATATGGAGATTGAGCAAAAAGTCGTAATCAACAATATTTTTGTTGTTTTGTTGGTTATAGATGTATGTAACTATGTTAGTGCCATTATAGATGACTTTTGCTGTTCTCTGAGGTTGGTACTCTATTTCATATTATCGCTCTTCACAGGCTTTGATGCTGATTAGGTTCCCATAGTTGTAATACTAGGGATTCGCATGATTTGTATACTGGACTTTTTGTAAATGTTATATTCACATGGAATCTATGCTGCATCTCGTCTTTCCCAACCTTGAAGATTTTCCTTTTTGATTATATTTCCATGTTCAGTCACTGTAAGATGAACTGAGAATAAATGGATTTTTGGTTGTTTGGATGGGAATGTGTAGTCTATGCTGATGTGGATGTTTTATGCATTTTGCATGCACTTTCTGTTGTTAGCCAGGGATATGTTTGTTCTGGCTATTGACCTTTCAGCAACATCCATGTTTCTTATGGCCTTGATTTTCTGATGCTCCAGGGTTTGGAATATGAAGGGCAATTGCCCGAGAAAGCCAGCTGCTTTGGAGGAGTGTTTTACAATTACTTCAGTATAGGTAAAGCAATTGCTGTTCAAATCTGATGCATATAATTAAGATTGGCAATGCATATGCATTCAATATGACATATGATTCACTATGCAGCACCGCGCATTTAGCATTTCACAACCCAATTTCCTTTCACTTCTCTTGCTTTGCATTTATATGTGGACATGTTAATCGTGTTCCTTTGTTTGAGGTAGCAGATATGCTATTAGTGCGGAGACATGTCACTACCTATTGTTTGCTGAATTATCTGACAAACTGTGGTTAGTGAATTAAGTGAAGCCCACTCTCTCTGTTTTGCATCCTTGTTTCAATTAACATACTCAATATTGCCTCATTTACTGTAACCTGATTTATCATATGAGATTTAGAAACCTCTTAGTAACTCTAGCATCACATTTCCAATTAGCCTTTTATCGTGAAAGCCAGAGTCTCCTTCCTCTAACCATCGATCTTTCTCATTTCTCCTTTTACTTCATGGCAGCTTACCTATATAGCATATAAGTTCATGGTTGAAGTTGAACATGAAGGCAGCATTTTAGGCTGCTAGTTACTATAGTTATCAACTGTTATTTACTCTCATCCTTCCTCTGGTTTTGCAGGAATGGATGCACAGGTCGCTTACGGCTTTCACCATTTACGTGATGAAAAGCCTTATCTTGCTAGTGGCCCAATTGCAAATAAGGTTCTTATTAATTTCTCTTGGCTTCATGTATGGTCTCGTGCATAATTAGAATTGAGGTGGCATTTTCATTAATTTGGGAGCTAAGTGGATTTTGAAGTGTTTCGAGTTGCTATCTCCCTTGCCTTCATTCGAATTGCCACCTTCTTTTTTGCCCTTTTTACTTTGCCGAGGTACACTAATTGAAGCTTTGAACTAATCTGCTTGTTGCTACAGCTGATCTACTCTGGTTATACATGCAGCCAAGGGTGGTTTTTTACACCTTGCACAAGTGATCCAAGTCTTAGGTCAGATACTTGATGAACTTTTTGGCATTTTTTGCTACCTTATTCCAGTTTTCATCACTTAAATATACGGTTAAAGATGGCATCCTGTTTAGCTGCTGAAATTTTACTCCAAATTCTTCATTTGTTGTCACCTTGTAACTTGGGATGAGTACAAACAGAAATAATGATGTGGAAGTTATGGTTATTGCTCTGAAAACATTGCTTGCCCTACTTAATTTATGCCCTTAACTAGTCCAGCACTGCAAGTGAAGTTAAAACCCTTAGATCTTTGGTATGGGGTCTTTATACTTTTTCCATGCTTCCCTCACTATTGTTACTCTGTCCTTTGGATGGGTTGGCTCACAGAATCCCCATTTTCTTGGCAATGTCATCAGGTTTATTTACTGAGCAATATAAAAATTTTGAAGGACCAATTTCTGTTAGCAAAATAGTGTGGTTTGATAAAAATTAGTATGACTAAGAAGCACGTAACCATTGGCAAAGCTGTTCCTTTGATTGGTTGATTCCTATATTTTAGCACTAAGTCTGGGAAATATCTCGCAATTTATTTGATGAATTTTTTCCAGTTTTAAGCCTTGTTCATAGAATATAGAAATCAACCAATCAAAGGAACAGCTTTGCCAATGGAAAGAAGTATACATGAAAAAGAAGGAATTTGAAGTTAGAGGTTTGACTATCATAAATAGGAGAACCAATGTGTAAATTTTTTGACTAATCATTTATCTATAGACAACTCCGCCATCCATATCTGGCTTTTCTATTAATTTATTTTTGGAACTGAGCCCAAAATGTTTAAACCATGAAGTTCTTCATCCGACAATGCTAGCAGAGGTTAAATAACTTTAAAAAGGGACAACATTAGGTTGCATGGAGAAAATTTTTGGTTGGGTTACAGGGGGAGATTGTGGCTTCAAATCATTGTCTGCATTGGATTACTATTTGTCCTCTCTAAATTTTGATAATTGAAATGCTTCTCCCCCTCCTCTTTTTTGAGGTCTGCTACTTACATGGAGACTTCTCTTCATTTTTGTTTCCCTTAGGGCCAATTCTGCACGTGTTCAGGTAGGAGGAATGCCCATCTTACACCTTGTTATTGTTCCCATCTTTCCATAGCAATTCTTTATTATGGGACCTTAAATATTCTGGCAAGTGTGTAGTAGCTGCCCTTTAACCTTTATTAGGACAATGCGGCTCTTTTTTTTTTTTCCCTCTTTTGTGGTCTCACTGTTGATAAGATGATATTTGCAGATTGAAAAACTGTCTATTTGTGTCTTTTTGTTCATTCATCTCATCTTGCTATGCATGCAAATGTGTTGATTTTTAGGGGACTAAAGAACATTCTCAGGATACATGTTAAGAAGGTCAACTGCACAGAATGGGAGAAGGTTCCTGTGCCTTCCAGGTTAGAGTTCTAAATGTACATGGTTACACGCACACAGACATACATATGTATGTGATTCTGTTTTACTCTTTCTTTGGGATTTTTTTTTAATGGCTCCTCTATATGTATAGATGCTTATGGTGTAAAACGTTACAAAGTTTGTTATCACTTAAATCTTTCTAATCCTGTTAAAAGCCTGTTCTTTTGGTATAAGTATGTTCATCAATCAGCAGTACTTGTTTTCTGCTCCTGATCATCTCATTTTTCAAGTGTTATCTGTTCACTTTTTCCCTGGTTTCCAGTGTCAGGGCCATAGTAGCTCTGAATCTTCATAACTATGCTAGTGGAAGGAATCCATGGGGTAATTTGAAGCCAGATTATCTAGAAAAGGTGCTTCTCATAAATCTCCTTGCATGAAAATAATTTTAATGAGATTTTTGCTTGTTGCGTGCTTCTAATGTGATTGTGCTTCTTCCGTAAAATGGAAATTTTCTCAAAAGCATGAAAATTGTTAATGTCCTAAGAACCAGTTCTGTTGTTACTGAACACCGTCTTAGAACGAGCAACTTGGGACATTCTGTGCACATGAATGAAGCAATATGATTTTTTATGTTAAGGTTGCATTCTTCTTCGACTATTTGATATAGAGCACTTCAGAAACTATCTGCCACTTATGTGGTAATGGCGCTTTTTCAGTTGACCTAACGGTGGGGCATCATATGTCATGCAGAGAGGATTTGTTGAGGCCCATGTGGATGATGGTCTGCTTGAAATATTTGGCTTAAAGCAAGGATGGCATGCCTCCTTTGTCATGGTTGAATTGATATCTGCGAAGCACATTGCCCAGGTAAACTATCTTTGAGATGTTTTATGCTTTAGTATGAGATTCTAGGATTGAAATGCCAACAGAAACCAAAGGAAAATAAAATATATGTGGGATCTCACAGTTTTCTAGTGGCAATCAGCATGGCGCTGGCTGTGGACCCACATCAGATGCTCACATGTTGCCAAGAGCTACACCTTTTGTTTTAGTTTTCTGTTGGATCTGTTTCCGTGTCCTGGCTGTATTTCTCTAGTCGGTAATGGGTTGTCCTCAGAAGCCTGAACCTACTACTGAAGTTTTGGTTTTTCGCTACCCAAAAACTAAGCCACCTGAACTGTGAGAAATGGAGCTGGGGTGGGGTCTCTAGTTACCTGGTTTTCCCTAACGTGCAAGCTGAGTCGTTGGTGGTTTTGTTTTCGCCTGTCAGGCTGCTGCTATTCGGCTGGAAATCAGGGGTGGGGAGTGGAACAACGCATACATGCAGATGGATGGAGAGCCCTGGAAACAGCCGCTGAGCAAGGATTATTCAACTTTTGTGGAAATCAAGAGGGTGCCCTTCTGCTCGTCAATGATCCGGGGAGAGTGAAACAGCGGTTGGATATTGCAGAAATGGGTCCATGGAATTGGTGTCTATATTTTATTTATTTATGCTCGGTCATGTACCATAGTCATAGCTCAGGTTTAGAATCTTAATGTGATTGCTGTAACTGTATATTGTCGATTTGTTGTATTAATGTAATGCTGAGTTTGTTTTAATTTGAGAAGCTCTTTTGTCGCAAAAACTGATTCACTGGTTGTGAAAGATCTTGATTCTACTCTGATACCTTAGTAGTTCTTGGAAATCTTGCCATGACAATGTTTGGAAGAATGCCTTTCGGACCACATTCAGTATTTCATACATCCTAGAAGCAGATCATAAAGATGGAAAATTTCCGGCTCTCAACGTGCCTCGGTCGCAACCGAATTGAGCGGGGCTTTTACACTTTTTTTGGGTTATTGCATCTCCAATTCTGAATGACCCTTGCAGCTTCTTTTGGGGCCTCAATGAATAGCTGTTCCAACTCGACCATGCGTAAGCTGGCCCTTACTGACATGTAACTGATGAACTGTTCTGCTGTGCTTACTAAGTAATACTCGCTCTACATGATTGGCAGAGACTGAAAAATCAGTGCCCCTTTTCTGGTCAATAGAATTCTGTGTACAGTTAAAACAAACGCATTCATCCTAAGCACGTTATTCACTTTCTGAGTAAAAAGCCTCGCTGATAATCTTCCGAGGGACAGAGATATTTGGTGGATTAGCCCCAAATCAGTGTGGAAAGATATGAGGAAGCTAAAGAACTTGTATGGTGAAACTTAAGTTAGAAAAATAGACTGCGGAAGCTGCCTCATGGTGAATTGAGCCAGGAACCAGGTAATCCTAACACTTCTCATGTCTCCACTTCTCAGCTATCCAAAACACCATTGGCCCATGGAAGAGTAGTCATTTTAGAGACCTGAACAATCAGCATAGCCAAAACTAAAATTAAAAAAAAGAGAGAAATCGACAGGGGGTCTCACTGCAGGCAAAGATGTGTAGTGGGAAGAGCTTTTCTGTGATGGACACAGGCATTGAGCCAGGGGGTAGGAAGAAGAAAATGACAGAGAGAGGCGAATTACATAGAGATGGATACAGAAAAGAAGTTAAAAAAAAAAGAAAAAAAAAAGGTGAGCCAGGTGAGGTGGTTGGGGGCCGGGGGGGACCATGATAGATAGGGTCAGGCCATGGCGCAACCTGTGTCTTCCAAGTAATCAAAACAAAAAGAATGAAATAAAAAAATGGGGTCTAGGCAATCAATTTTCAAGTGGCCTGATGACCGTCTTTCTTTTCCTCGTCCATTTCTATCCACTACCGCATTTACTGACTCCTGACTCATCTTCCACATTTGGGTGTCTTTACTTTGCACCCATTAATAATGGTAACAATGCCTGGTTTGGTACTCACACAATGGCCCCTGTTCCCGTTATCAATTCCCCCACTGTCTTTCGAGCTTTGCTTCTACAATGGATCGTGAATCAGCATGTCAAGACTCCGCCACAAATCTTCTGGCGGTGCATAATGACTGACAATTATTGGGCATAGTTTCAAGCTCGGGGATCAATAGCTGTTGCTATATAAATTATGTTGAGGGGTTAGCCACGTTTGTAAAGTGATTGGCACTTTCTGCTGGCACAAATTGATCAGGATGTCATGCCTCGAAGAAATAGAGAAATCTTTCAAGTTTCAATATACTGGTGTGAATGGTGAAGATCCGGTTATGTATTGATTTCCTTTGGTGCGTGAAAGTGGCCAAAACATCAACTGGTCGTAAAGTCAAAATATAAACACACACATGCAATTCGCTAGCCGAATTTCATTCAAATTACTGATAGTTGGCTTTGAGACATATAGATGGCTCTTTTTTCCCCCCAAAGTCTCTAGGAATTGGTATCTAACCTTTAATTATGTTTATGAACTATATAATCCATCCTTTCTCTGTACTTGGAGAAAGCACAGGCCCATCGCCGCATTTTAGGTTGTCCTAGCCAATTATAAGTCGAGAAATAACAATTCCTTCGGCAAACGTCAACCCCAATATGAAAATCCCACTGAAACGATTTGTCATAGACTTGGACCTCCATTCACAATCTAGAGAAGATAGAGATATGCTCTTAACATGTGAAGCAAGAACATTGTTTCATGTCAACATCGATCCCTCATTACATCGACATGTGATGCGCAAAATGATTCTCGACGATGAAAACTTTTTCGAAAAGACTGTGGGAGCCACTTCCAATTTGGAGATAAAGATACGCCCTGTCTTGACTTTGTTTAAATGAGCCAATCAACTCGAGCTTTACGCCTTGGATTTGTTCATGCTTGTAAATCAGATAGAACTAAAATATCTCGTGTTGCTTGCTTATTGGGCTTATGTTACCAATGTGTGACGGATGCAGCTACTTAGGTTAGTGCCAGGATAAGAAAATTATGTGTCTCGCTAGCCTAAGAGGCTAGGATTAGTAATTAAATATAACTTTATAGATCATAGCCATGTACCTTGCAAAAATATTGTAATAGGCACCAAGTGATCATAGGATCACGGCTCCCACCTGTCCCCACGGCTCTTTCGCAGCCATCTTTCCCCAAAATAATTTATTCTTGTTGGACAATCTTGTTACGACATCTAGCTTTAGTGCTGTCCTCCCATAGAGCCACATGAAAAATTGCTATAGTCGGGTACACTGAACGCAGTTTTGCTACACATAATTGGATCATTAAGTGCTTTTTCCACCATCAACACCAGGAGTGTATTGTGCATAACACAAAGGAATCTAATTAGTACAATTGGCTTTCCTTTGCTACCATTGGTCAGGTTGCCCTTTTTTTTTAACTTTCTTCTGTCGAAATTCAAGCACAATAATTTGAAAGTCGAGAAAGAAGGAAAAACTAAAGGGATTAGAGAGGAAAACAAAAGATATCGCTTTTGCATGGTAGATTGGTGCAGACGATGGCCCTCTGATCTCCTGGAAGTCAGTGTGTGAAGGAATTGGGCCATCCATCTGACGAGAGCTCTCTTACAAAAGAGGAGGTTGCTTTTTCAGGGCAAAGCACATGGTGGTTTGTAATCATCCGAGTACACCGATTTTGTTTGAAATGATCGTATGGGGTCAGGTCAGATACTGAGGCTTCTTAAAGCTTGAAGTCTATCTGGTAATACAACACGCAGTGCACAGCAGGTCGCCAAAAGCGAGCATAAACTTGGCCAAGTTGCTCATGAAAAGCTTGGGGTCACTAGGTCGATTTGCTTGCTAAAATGCTTACAACAGCAGACAGTCATGTTTGCAACCATTATTTTAAGAGTTTAAGTCATTGGAGAACAATCCGAACCTAGGGCATGCAAATTAACCCTATATGTGTAGATAAAAGAATTGGTTAAACCCAAGATGTATGAAAAAGGGAGACACATTAACTGAAAATGTGAGAAATCACACTCTGAACTCTGTAACCTTGTTGATGATGAGTAGGCAACCATTTCTTTTAAGAGCTTGAGTTATTGAAGAATGTCGCGAATCATGCATTATATCCTAAACAAGGACACCGCTTGTTTTGAGTGCAATTACAGATTTAATTCGTGAATTTCTCAATAATAACCTCTTAAATGTCTATACAGATTTTCCATATTCAACATCTTTATGCCGAAGAAACTGACTTACATGAACTTATTGTAAGTTTTTATAGTATGAGATGTTTATTCCTTCAATTACTAATCCTTAGAAATCCAGGTAGTTTTATCATCAAGTCCACATGAAGTGACCATATCACATGTCATAAACGCAATATTCTGTTGGCTTTTATGATGGTATGTGGGATGCTACATGCACGCACGCCGGTCCACTGCCATCAAGTAGAACTCCCAGGTATCATCTGAATTCACACAAGGAAGAACGACAAATAAATCTTAGAATGATTATCCCGATAAATTTTTTTCTGATCGATTGCAACAAACTTTCTGTCGTTTGCATGATGATTCTACTTATAATATTGCGAGTGGTATCATAGCATTAGGTCATGATCACTTGTAGGAATCTAGTGCATAGGCTGATGGGTAGATCAATCATGGACTGGAGAACCATGCTCGTGCAGAATAATCTTCGAGCATTGGATGCCGAATCTCGAGTTTATACAACACAATAATCTCATCAAATTCTATTATCGCCACTCATTAATCTCTAATTTTTTATCTTAGTATTGGCACGTGAAAAGCTGCAAAATTCATTGGATTGTTTCGTAAAATACTGAGGTAGGAGCGGAGAAATCATGTAATGGACATACCCTTTTCTCAGTTCCATCCGAGAAGGGAACATTTGCTTTTCTATTTTTTTTTTTTTTTTGGTTGTTTCTTCCCTACGCTTTCCTTGTCATTATCTTTTTTTGTAAGACAGTCTATCTTTACATCTTTGTTGCTGTGACTATTGATTCCATCACCTTCTCTTCTCTTCTCTCTCTCTCTCTCTCTCTCTCTCTTTGCTTTCGGATGGATCATTCACTAAGTTAAGCATTATTATAATATAGGCAGAAATTGAAAAGCATCTTAAAAAATGGCCCAAACCCTACTCAAGTGCCTTTATCCATCATGCCTTTGCTTTGACATTTAATTAAGTACACATCTTTTGGTTACCGGCAATCATTTACGCCCGGACAAGATTAGATTAGTGATGAGGAGGGTTCCCTTGGTTGAGTCTGGGCTGGTTATTTGCACGCATGTCACTGATATCTGAAACAGTTGATGAAATTATCGTTAATTAATATTGTTGTCTAGAATAGTTTTGTATTGAGCAGACTCTGGTCTGCGAAGATGAGCTATTTATTAAGTAGGGAACTTGTACTAAAAGCTGCACCTTGTTGCATGACCAGTCGAAGAGCTATCAGAATGATATTAGTTTTGTGGTAGCCCACTTTAATTAATTCTCATCCTTAGCCTAACCTAGCAACGATCAAGGTTGTGGCAATCCCACTTCACTAAAATAATCCTACAGATTCCACCAAATGCACATCTTTATCAAAGATTAGGAGAAACTTCACTTTAATCAAGATAAGAACTATGCCAAGATGCTGTTTAGTTTCTTTATAGCATCAATGCGATCAATAACTAAGTACCCACTAATTAAATGACTTCACGAGCCTTGTACGCAATTCTAGTTACAGAATCCGCCTAACATAAGAAGAAAGAAGGTGCATCAAAAGTTCTCCATGCAAAAGGAAGCGTCGCCATAATTGTCTAAGCTTATCTATTTCAAATTACACAAGCTGATGTGCTGTAATAGAAACTTCAGCGTCTTTCCTCGGTTCTAATATCACTGGTGTCATTAGGGAAAGCAAATGCAATGATTATACGATTTTGTGTCATTGTTAAGAACACTTCCATGCTTTTCACTCCCATCCAATGACGGAAAAGAAAGAGAAAACCATACGTGTCGATGTCTATTATCAATCTTACCCACCTACGGAAGAGCCGACGCATCGCGTCCATGCATGCATTTCGATCCTCCTCTAGCAAAGTTCGTGAGAAAGAGGGGGAGATTAAAAGGGAGAAAACGAAAGTAACTTTAGGTGACCATGAGTCAACATGAGTTCGCTGTCATGCTTTTTTGTAGAGTGCACAATGGACCAGCTGCGATAATAATATTCGGAACGACCAAGACATAAAACACCATCGTCAACTAAAACAGTAATTAAAGCATGCCCTTCATGTAAGAACAAGAACCCATTTGCAAGATAAAAACATTTTAAAATACACGAATTGATAGAGAGCTAACCAACTCCGACGGAGAGAGAAAGAGAGACGTTCAACTAATTCAAAATCATTGAATAATGGAGGAGTGGGATTTGGTTCGGTTTTTTTTTTTTTTGGTTGCTTTACTATTCTTCATGTTCATCATTGAACCCTTTACGCTCCATGTAAAATCGATAATGTCTAGTGGGCAAAATAGACAGCACCATAATAATTAAATTTTGGTTTTGCGTTGGACGTATCTTATGTGGGAAGGAATATCCAATTGTCCTTTGCGTGTACGTCGAGTGGTGGAAGGTGACGATGATTCTATTAGCATATGAAAAAGGAATAGGTGGGTCCAATTAATATTTCATGATTGGGAACCTGCTTGAAGTGGAACATACCATAGCCCCTGAATTCTTAGAGCTTTTCGAGGGTTCTAACCCCGGTTTATCTACCCAGGTGGTCCTATAGCTATCTCTATTTGAATTTTTTGGGACATATATTGGGCAATGTTTATCCATATGAAATTTTATTATAGCCTATTTATATGAAATTGTGCTGTGACTGTGTTGTGCCGCGTTGTGTCGAAGCAAATATAGTTGGCAACATATCTTTTAAAAGTGTTGTGATGTGACTACGAATGATTATATGTTTGGCAAAAGTTGCCGCAAAATCAATGTGATTATCAAAATAATAGTAAAGAGTTATAACATTTCGATGGTGCTATAACCGTGAGGGTTTTAGCAAATGCCTAGAAAAGTCAAAGCACATGATTTGACAACTATAGCAATTGTATAAAAGCCGTACCAAACACACACATAATTTGTTATAAGATTACCATTTTAGTGAATGCTCACAAATGGAGAGATGTAAGAGACCATAATTGAAAAATTTTGGTTTATTAAGTGGGATTATCAATAGGTCCGTTGCAAGCATTAAAAAAAAAACTTTCACGTTCACATTGAGCGAGCGATACTTTTGTAACCGAATTCTTTCCAACGGGAACAATCAAGCTCACTTCCATGCTTTGTTGGTTCACGCAAAGAAAAAGGCTAGGGTAAGGATAAGGGTTTTGGGTTCTTGCTTTTTGGCTCTTTGGCTTGTACCCACATTCACCTTTGGCGTAGCACAAGGCAAATGCATTTATCTCCATTGCAAACGTAAGTTAGGGTTTCGCAAATGGGAAAGAGGTAGAAGATGGCAAAACGGAAGCAAACACTAGTGGTGGTGGGTCTACTCCTTGCGACCCCGTCATTTCTCGGGTCCCCCTGTCACCATCCTCCTCATTTTCTTTTCTTCTTATATAATAATGGGACCATCATAAGGGGAATTTAGAAAAAAAAAATTCGGATGTAACCAATACAAAAAGAAGGTATTCAGAAAAGGGTCTCTTGGAAATTGGATAGGTGAGATACCTACATAATCTTCTTTACCCGTTGGTGTACGTCTCAAAGGGCCTAAGGCTCTTTATGCCCCAATGTAGAATGTGGGATTCCTAAGAAATTCAAATGAATTTTGGTCCCTACACAGCCCAATATATTCAAAAACCAAAGTATGAGAAGCAATTCCGTCACCTGACGTGGGTCCTCTCTTGACTTATTGCAAAAGTTGCATTTGGTAAAGTGAATGAAACCTAACGAAGAGATCAGAAGGAGTTTTCTTCGAAACTTCCCTTTTAACGATATTTTAAAACTCTCATTTGGGGATTAATATTTCCTAGATTGGATTTACAAGTAATGTGGTGAATAGATTGATATGAGCCTTAGTGTGTCGTGTACGATTTGTTCGATCTGATAAAACGAGTCTACAAAATATGTTCATCGGATAAATATGTACAAACAAAGTTAAAAAGTGACGAAATAACAGAAAAAGGCCAATGGAGCTGACCGAAGATGACTTTATCTTTTAAGAGGGAAACTCGTCCATCAAGTGAAAACGTTTTATTCTTTCTTTTGTCATATTTAGTTTGATTTCAGTAAATAATCACATCAAAATAAGTATATTTCCAAGGTTTTCTATATCTCTAGATTATGCCAAGTTCCACAAATAGATGGTGCTCATCGTCCATTGTACAAATCTAGTACAGCTCCTATCATTACTTTCAAAATCCATTTGGCTCTAACCCAAGTGATTAGATAGATATATGCCTTCAATTTAGAGCTGGAGACATCACAAGATCCATGAATAAATAATGATTGCTACGATTATCATTCACTCTCTCTTGGTGGTTTACCTTAAGTGTCGCAACTTCACTAGCAACGATCTATCAAATTAGGGGTGGGACTACTATACCCATTTTTCTAACACAATCTTCCATTTATAACATAAAAAGATAAGTGACAAATTTCAGTTGTTTAAGTAAAGATTTAGCAAGAATTTAAGAAAAAAATCAAATCCAGCTTCAGCCACTCAAATTTTCGATTTTATTTACCAAACAAAGGGCATCTTCTCATGGAAATCCTAGCCATCATAACCGTTTTCCTCCGTAATTTTCATAATCGTCCGCTTTTCATCTGAGAAAATAGATTGTCGGCAATAAGCTTACTCCAACGAGAGAAAGGGCTCCTCGAGGATAATGTTGTGAATTTAAAATGTAAAGTAATCAAAAGTAATTAGCTAGTCATTAATTTTTGAGAAGACATCTGGTAGACTTTTGGACGGTTAATGATTAAATTGATGTTTATCTGAATTCTCGTCCATTCAAGGGACCTACCCAGATGGGATTTTACGGGAACAACACGGAACGTGTGATACTAGATCGCATTGTCCCCTTAGATCGCCTCAAGAAAAAGCAATTGGCGGAACCGAAGAGACTTTTGATGTCCCACTTCATTCTAAATGTCATTCTACCCCATGCCGAGATATACACACATATAAATATATACACACACATACTAACGTTTTTTTTTTTTTACCATACCATCATTTATGTATGTTTTTACATTTTTCATAGTTATTGACGATCAGGTTTTTATCCTTTTTTTAAGCGAGCGAGGGCCTTGTTGATTAATCAAAGACAAAGAATTTTTTTTTTTTTTTTTTTTTTATGCTTTTATAGATATGTGCCAATGGCCAAGGCTTAGCAATGCCGCCAACCACTAGGTCACTAGCCCCTGAGCAAGGGTCAAGAAACCCTCTCTAGCCAGGGGTGAGAGTCGTGGTGCTTGCCAAATTTTTAGAAAAAAAGAAAAAAGAAGAAGCAAAAATCATTTATGTTAGTGTTAGCCAGCATTGGTTGGATCACTATGTTAGCAATTTCAGCAAATGTTGGCAAAAAATTAAAAGTCTAGGACTAATTTGATTACATTTGAAAAAATTTAGAACTAAATTGAACATCATACAATAAGCTTAGGATTTTTTTGATTCTCTCATCTTCGGTAGCTAGATATGACTAGACTAGAATGGCAGAGCCACAATCAAACCGAATCTAAATTGGTTGAGAATAGAAGCCTTTTGGAAAGGGTGAAGCTGGGTTTGGCTCAGCCCTTTTTTGCCTGTCTCCATCGAAGATGATTACGGAGCTCTCGACTGGTTCCGCCCTCGTCAAATGGAGCTCTTCCCATCACCTCCCCATCGCGTCCCCACCATTCTAGAGAGGGTAGCAATAACCCAAAAGCGAGATAGGCAACGGCGACTTAGATCTCAAGGAATCCATGGTGAATTGCGACGGTGATGGTGGTGGAGGCCGTGGCAGCAGGCCGACGTGACTTAGTGGTTGCGGGTACCTAGGAGAGGGCATGGAATATATAATTAGTCTTTGGTGGGGGGATACTAATGTATCGCTTGTGAAGAATTTCATGTGGCTAGTGTATGGTCAAGCACAAACGACTACCACGTGTCCGGAAAGCAGCATTACTTATGTTTTAGGACAATGGTAACACCCTTCGTTTTGTTTTTCTCATGACAAGTTTAGATAAGCGTTGAAGAAGTATGATCACAGCTAGCAAACGGGTTCCCTTTCCCATTAGCTCTCCACCAAATTAAACAGAGAGTGGGGTTGGTGCTGGCTGCCTTATCAAAGAATTGTAGGGCCGAAATATGATGTGGAAAGGGCATGTAGCAGCTCAGGTAGAAACCCCGAAAAAAGGAAGCGAAGATCAAGAGTTTTTGGAAGGGACAGACTGTACAAATCTAAATGCAATTTGACAAATTATAACACGTATCTAGGCAAGTAATTGCATCCGAAAATGGTTCTGCCAGGCCCCCATCCACCTATCATTGACTAGATTTGGGGGATAATTCTTGCTGAGATTTTATGTACGATGAGTCCAAAAAGTTTGTCCAGATTTTTCTTTTTTAACAAGGAGATGCAAATAAGGTCGACTCTCCTTAAGTGTTAGTATGAGTCTCATGTCATGCATAGATGTTTGTCCAAATTTTGGTGGAATGAAAGATTTCTGATCAATGGATTTGAGATTACATATCTTAAATTATCTGATATATCATGTTGATAAAAATGTTCGATTTTCTACTATATCGCAAGGACCCTCTTTAAAATATACTGGAATGAAAGCTACTCGAGGGGGCCTACAGCTATACTTGTGCAAAATGACGATATAAATCACCAAATCCAAAACGCACCTCTAAAAAACCAATATACAGAAGAAGCTCATGCTAAAAAGAAAATAAAAAGAAAAAGGCACAACTCTCTCTATATAAACCACCCTACCCATCCTCCCTTTCTCAACCCAATTTCCTGCGTATTTTTAGACCTCCGCCCTCGCTTTTTCTCCCTCCTTCCTTCTCATCTCCACAGCTCGTCCTATCCCCCATCATTTGATCTCAAAGAGAAAAGAGGAAAGGGAAAGAATTTCGCAAAAAAGCCAAGAGGGGAAGAAATGGAAGCGACAAGCGCGAGAGGCAGCCCGATGGCCATGACGACGATGACCACGCCGCCGCCCGCGGCTGCGCAGAGGTCGCCGTGGCATTCTCCGGTGCCGTACCTCTTCGGGGGGCTGGCGGCGATGCTGGGCCTCATAGCTTTCGCGCTTCTCATCCTTGCATGTTCCTACTGGAGGCTCTCGGGTTACCTGGAAGGCAACGGCGAGGGAGGAGACAGGGACATTGAGGCCGGCGAGGCCAAGAACGACGAGGACGACGAGACGAAGAAGAAGAAAGAGGCGGCTTTTGAAGAGAAGATACTGGTGATAATGGCGGGTCAGGTGAAGCCGACCTTCTTGGCCACGCCCGTGTCTGGTAGCGCCAGCACGAGCAGGTCGTCCTCTTTCGGCGACAACTCCAGCACCACCACCACCAGCTGCAGCTGCAACGACTGTGACAATAACAAGAGTGAGAGATCGGAGGCTGAGACTGAGATGGTGAAGCAGGGGACGCAAGAAAACCCTCACCACACCACTTAAAACTCTCCGTCTCTCTGTTTCTCTCGTCTCTCTGTCTCTCTCTCTCTGAGAGATCATGTGAGAAGGGCATTTCAGTTTTTACTTTTTAGCTTTTTAGCTTTTTGGGGTTTCAACCCATTTTCTTGTGGGTTCTTTGTTGATCCTTGGCCATGTTTCGGTTTTTCCTTCTCTTATTCGGGAAATGTAAATACTCACGAGAGATTTAAAGAATGAAAGAACCCACTTTTTAGTAGTTATCTAGCTAGAGTCCTGAACACAAACCCTCTTCCCCCCACATTTTAGTGATCAGTCACTAATCTCCAGTTCAGAGAAATTGCCAAATATCAACGGGAATGGTTTTCCAGATAGTTGCTTTCTCCTTTCGCGCTATGGAAGGAGAAATTCCTGACAAAAATGGGATATTACAATGAGCCTGTTAGGATCCGTGAGTGAAGATGAAGGTGAGGTACATCAGCAGGGTTCTTTCGACACAGAGAGAGAAAGAGAGACAGAGAGAGGGGGAAGGTGGTCACACGTGTAAGGCCATGGAGGTGGAAATAGGTGGCGCTGTGTCGGTGCAGGCGTGGCTGATGCGGCGTGGTGAAACTGCTTGCGCCTCAGCCCACGGTTTTCTCCTCTTCTCCTGGTCGTCGCGAAATTCTGCGTTTCCTGTTGACGGCGAGGTTTTCGGGGGTTCTTTCTCGTGAAGTCACGTTTGTTCTCCGTGTCTTTTCCAAATATTTTTCTCTCCCCTGCTTTTCCGCAACAGTTCTAGCCCCGATCTGAATTTAACTTTCCTCTCTCTCTCTGCAACAGCGACAACACCACTTCTTATTTCATGGCTTTTTCGGAAATTCAGTTTTTGACCCTCACTATCTATCGGCCCTCCTTTACGTTTCCGCTGAGATGCAGTCGCTTCCATCTTTACTCTCTATCCGGCTCTTTTCCGGCAAGAAATTGCGAGTCGTGTCTCGAGCTCTCTCCATTGGTTCGTCCCAAATTGAGTGCACCGTAAGGAACGGGTGACTTGTGATGTGAGCAAGGGTCTTCAACGTTAGGATGAGGCGCCCAAAACACGTCCAAATAGAGAGTAGAAAATGACTTGTGATGTGAGCAAGGGTCTTCAACGTTAGGATGAGGCGCCCAAAACACGTCCAAATAGAGAGTAGAAAATGACTTGTGATGTAAGCAAGGGTCTTCGACGTTCGGATGAGGCGCCCAAAACACGTCCAAATAGAGAGTACAAAACACATCCAAATAGAGAGTACAAAATGAGAAAGAGAAATCAAGACATAATATTTATCATGTTATATCTAATAGAGGATTTCACTATAATTAATTCCTGCACTTTATATGTGATGATTTCCTGTTAGGACCCCATGCCTTCCTATGGCGGGACCCTTTGACTTTCTATCAATGGAACCATACTCCAACATTCAATTTTTGCATGCACATGATGTATGTGAGCTCGAGGCATATTATTTATTTATTGGATCATGTAAGGATTTTTTGGTTACTTTTCCTAATCAGCTTCACACTCGTATCTTTCCTGCATCCTTGTATGAGTCATCAACTCCACTAACGTGACCTAATTTTTGAGAGGTTGATCTTGCTTCTCTATCCATTGAATCCCAATCCATTTATTTATTTATGCACAAGACCCAACTTAAAGTGGATAATTCATGTGGTAAGAACGAGGTAACCACCGATTATCTTATTATGTCAAAATTATGAGATTGGATAGCATCGCATCGATACTAGGTGGAGGATTGTCTTAAAGTTTCTGTCACAAAAGAAGGTAGTTAACAGTTCTCTTTCTTCATAGGAGGAAAACTTAACGACACCTATATCTCTTAAAACCTAGCCAAAGATATAAAAGCCCGTATCACATCGTGCCATGTGTAATTTTAGGAACCATGTCAACATAAGTCAGAGGACTAACTCTACAAAAAAAAATGTAAATTATCATATTCTTCTTGTTTCAAGTAACCATCAAAATCCATTTAGCTCTTCATAATTTTAACTTTGGAACCTTCCAAAAAAGTCAAATTGAGCATTAGTCTAATTCCACCCTTTTAATTAACCAAAATATTTTCATTTTTCTTAGTGCTATTCCTATGCTGACGCGCGCGCGCAAGACATACACTAGAGGGAGTGCTTTGTTCGTCACTAGAGGAACACTCGAAGGTGCTAAGCGAAGTGTTCCTATCTTAGTGGCTTGTATTGAAAATCCATGCCATCGAGCAATGATTGGACAGCTTTTCTCATAGTGATATGTTAAGTAAGCCACCCAAGGATACATACATGATTAGGTTTCGGGAAAAGAAAAATTTCTCCCGCTCCAATTGTATTCCGAGGGGCTCCATCCATTTGCACATGATGTCCTAGGAGCAGTGACTCCCATACAATCTTCGATTTCCTTTTGCGTTTAAACAGCATACCGTTCATAATTTTTTGCTACCGCGCCCTAGATATAATTTGATTTTTCTTTCGCGGTAATTGTGTCCCAAGAATCAGCCAAAAGAAGAGATGGGGGGAAAATTCGACTATAAAAGAAGGTGCTTTATTCCAGCCTTAGGAGCAAAGGCGGAGGATGCGGCAGCTAGAGAGTGTGTTTTCTTTTCCATCATTCTTTGGCATGACTTCATATACTTATATTCCCAGAGTGAGATGGGGTGGTACGACTGGCGAAGCCTCGAACGTTCTGACCTGATATGGGAACATAGTACCTATGCACAGTGAACCACTAGGCAATGCTCGTACGATACTTCGAAGGAGAAGAATAGAGTCCATTATCCTTTGTTCCTGTCTGCTTTCAAGAAATAAAAGGAAAGGAGAAAAAACAGCACACGAATGCATGCCGTGTGTGCTTGTGGTCCGTGCTTTCTCTCTTTTTTAAACGTCAAAGCTTCCTTCTCCTTCCTAGTGAATTTTTCGCAAGAACAAAATAGATGCTCGTTGTCTAGGTTCAATCCCACCATCATACCTCATCACCAAGAACTAGTGGCTCCTCATCCTAGTAACCTATGTATCATCATTAATGCATTCCTTGAGCATTAGAGAGATTCTTGGTACTGAGCAATGAGGACTAAGCAATGAGGATTTGATTATCTGTTATATATAGGTTTGGTTTGCATGCGTCATGCAGTACGAGAATGGGTTTACTGCTTTCAATGGATCTTTGGAAGATAATCTAATTTATCGGCTTTTTCCTTAACATATCTCCACTGGACCGGAGTGGCTAAGCAATGTGTTTTTAATGTTTAACACGAGGTCTCTCGCTCAGCGTCGAACCATTTGTCTCATTTCGAAAGAAAATGCTTTGTATATTACCGACCCAAACAGAAAGAGAGTAAAAACAGAGGCTGCCATCTCGTAAAAATCGATCGGTCGTGACACAATGGGAGCACCCTCTCTGCACGGCAACATAATTCCGAGGGACCCGAAACTTTGTTACCTTTTGGCCACGTTTTGGACAATTGATTTCGATAGTATAATGTCGCCAACAGATGCCAGCAGTGCCTTTCCCGTCTTGTTCCCCGCGCGAGGCCATTCATTTATTATCTCTTTTGTTTTCAGGGGCCGGGTTTTCATGAGGTGTTCTGGTGCCTTTTTTTGGGCATAAATGAAACTTCGCTTTCCAAATCAGGTTCCCGTGTTTTTCACCCCACCCTGCAAGGCGTTTCGAACTACTACCCTTACCTTTACAGACAGGCAAAGGTTGAAAGGTAGAAGACTCTAGCGATAAGTTTCATGGAAGTGGAGCGAGCAAGAGTAAATTTAACGGTACGATGATTTGATTCGAAACATGTATTGATGGTCCTAAAATATCGAGTTTTTCTTATCGCATCGAGACCAGAAGATAGAGATCTCAACCCCACAAAGTATTTACTCTATCGTGTGCTTTAATTATATGTAATTCATGCAATGTTGATAAAATTTCTATAGATCTTATGGTGCACATATTATCGGAGAGATGGTAGAGTTGGTGGGAAGTGATATTCTCTGCTTGTATTGAACAACTGGAGTCTCTCGTTTCTTCTTCTTCATATGGGCCTAAACTCGCATATAAATGCCGAAAAAGAAAACACGTGGACCAAAGTGATTAATGCTGATTGGGAGTAAGCAACTCATAATGTAGCTGATCAAGTCGTTAAGTTATATTTGCTGATGGAGAAAAAGAAGCCACAAGCGTGGCACGTATATGCTGTCACTATTCTCAAGAGCACGAGCGATCTGCGATGGAATCAAACCTAAAAACAGTAAACTTACCATCATCACGGGCGAGATTAAAAAAACCTATGACTTTCTCTAGTTAATTGTGACAGAAAGTATAGTAGAGATTGAGAAGAATGCTTTTTCTCTATATTGCTTTGTATACATTTACATTAATGTATTTATAGTGTAAGAGACAAAAGAATAAAACAGGAAAAGAATATTACAAGAATCACTATTTCCTATTTACCAAACTAATTCATTACAATCTACATAATCAGAATCTTCAAGATATATTTCCAACACTCCCCCTCAAGCTGGTGACCTGTAGATGTCAAGGATACCTAGCTTGCTCAACAAATACTTATGTTGTTTCTGACATAATGCTTTAGTGAAAATATCCGCGGGTTGCTCTGTTGTTCCAATTCCCTTTGTCACAATAATTCCATCTTTGATTTTATCCCGAGTGAAATGACAATCCACTTCTATGTGTTTTGTTCTCTCATGAAAAACTGGATTTGCCGCTAATTTGAGTGCAGCATCATTATCACAAAACAGTTCACTTGGTCCAATGACCTGTATTCCAAGATCCAAGAGAAGTCCTCGTATCCAGACTATTTCGCAGGTAGCCTTTGCCATAGCCCGATACTCTGACTCTGCAGATGATAGTGATACAGTTGATTGCTTCTTTGTCTTCCAAGAAATTAATGACTTTCCCAACTTTATGCAAAAACCAGTAATGGATTTTCTGGTCATTGGACAAGTGGCATAATCCATGTCACAAAAAGCTGTCATCTTCATATTGCAGTCACGAGATAGGAGTATACCAATGCCTGGACATCCTTTCAAATACTTCACAACCTTCAACGCCGCATTCATATGTGATTGCTTTGGCATATGCATGAACCGACGAGTATTTGTACTTTGCATAAGATATGTCAGGTCTTGTCATTGTAAGATATATCAACTTTCCGACAAGTCGCTGATATTCTGAAGGATCTTTGAGCACTGAATCCTTGATAGTTGAAGGAGAATTAAGATCATACTCATGCGTTGTCAATTTGACATTCTACTCAACTGGAATGACTACTGGTTTACATCCCGATAACCCTGCTTCAGAAACGATCTCCAAGATGAATTTCCTTTGACTAAGGCAAATTCCTTTATCAGATCGAGCAATCTCGATACCGAGAAAATATTTTGGCGGTCCCAAATCTTTGATATGGAAAGTGGAGTGCAAATACTTCGTGAATTTAACAACATCAGAATCATTATTTCCCATGACAAGTATGTCATCAACATATATCAACAAGTAAATTGATGAATCTTTTGTAGTTCGAGTAAACAAGGCATAATCATACTTAGAATGCTCAAAACCTGCATTGGTTAGTGCAGCAGTGAATTTTGCATACCATTGTCTAGATGCCTGTTTTAATCCGTATAAGGATTTGCGAAGACGACATACCCGAGACTCCCACTATCTGCTTAATCCTTGAGGAATATCCATGTAGATTTCTTCATCCAGATCACCATGAAGGAAAGCATTATGCACATCCATCTGATGGAGAGACCAATTCCGAATGGCTGCAACTGACAAGAAAGAGCGCACAGTGACTTCTTTAGCTACTGGAGAGAAGGTTTCATGGTAGTCAAAACCTTCTTTTTGAGTGAATCCCTTGGCGACTAATCGAGCTTTATAGCGCTCAATAGTACCATCTGCCTTGAACTTGATCTTATAAACCCATTTGCAGCCAATCGGTTTCCGTTTTGGAGGCAAGGGAACAATATCCCAAGTGTGATTCTCCATTAATGTAGTAAGTTCAGATTCCATCGCATGTCGCCATCTAGGGTCTCGTGTTGCCTCAGCAAATGATGATGGTTCCTGTTCTTCTGATATACAACTAATACAACACATGTGTCCTGGTGATAACTGATTAAATGACACATATGAAGTAATGGGATATTGTGTACCTGAAGAACTTGTTGCGGAAACGTATATAATCTCGAGTCCATGTAGGAGGACGAGTGTGTCGTCCGGAACGTTGAGGCTGCTCGATGATTTGTGTTGGAGGATCCAATGATTCAGAAAGGACTGGAGAAGCATCTGTTGTTGAAGGAGACTGAGAATTGTCTTCTGATAAACTTGGTGATATTGTTTCTGGAGATGTAAATTCCATTGGTATAGGCAAAGATGGTTCTGATGAGAGAGGTGGTGTTGGTACGATAAACAATTCTGGTACCGGAGATAAAGATTCATCAGACAAAAAATATGTGCCATGCCCTGATGGTAAAGAGGGTTCTGTTGAAGAAATTATTTCTTCAAATGGAAATACATCTTCATGGAATACAACATCCCTGCTAATGAAGAAAGTCCCTGTAGAGATCTCCATAACTCGATATCCTTTCTGAAGAGGAGGATATCCCATGAAAACGCACTTGGTGGCTCGAGGGCCCATCTTATCTCGAGGACCCACATTTGTTGCATAACATAAACAACCAAATACTTTAAGATGATTATTATCAGGCTGTTTGTTGTAAAGCATCTCAAAAGGGGTCCTACCATTAAGAATTCTAGTTGGCATGCGATTAATCAAGTAAGCTGCAAAGGACCACACAATCTCCCCAAAAATCTTCTGGAATAGAAGCTTGGTATTTTAAAGCACGGGCTACCTCTAATAAGTGCCTGTGTTTGCGCTCAACGACTCCATTTTGTTGAGGAGTGTAAGTGCAGGAGCTTTCATGAAGTATGCCATTAGAGGATAATAATGTATTGCAATCGAAGTGAAAATTCACGCCTATTATCTCGTACGAATTCGTTGTACGTGATTTACCAAACTGGTTTCGAATAATGGAAAGGAAAGTTGACAAATTACCAAAAGTTTGGCTTTTTGATTGCATAAGATAGACCCAGGTGGCACAAGTGTAATCATCAACAATTGTAAGAAAGAAACGAGATCCGTCACGGTGAGTGGTATGATAAGGTCCCCAAATGTCCATATGAAGCAATGAAAAAGGATTTGTTGCACGAGATGTGCTTTTTGGAAAAGATGCTCGAGATTGCTTAGCTAAAGGACATATTGGACATTTTGGATGAGGAAAAATTGCACTGTGACCCAATCGTTGATGATAAAGGAGAATTTTATTTTTACTGATGGCATTACAAGAAGCATGCTTATTCAATAATTCTAAATCTCATGAGCAATTGTTCCAGAAATAGAGTCCCTGTGCCATACTACCCAAGCCCATCACTTTGCCAGTCAAATGGTCCTGAAAGAGACAATTGTCTGAATTGAATATGACATGGCAAGAGTTATCCTCACATACTCTTGAGACAGATAGAAGATTGAATTCAAAATCCGGAATATATAGGACATTTTTAAGGATAAAGTTTTGGCCAAGATTTACAAGCCAATTGTGGTAACATTTGTGATGTTACCATTTGGAAGACGTACCGTGACAGGAGAATCTGGCATTTTATATGTGTGAGAAAAAAGATTTTTGTTGCATACTATGTGGTCACTAGCATCTGAATCGATAATCCATACATCAACCGAAATTGAATTCTTGTAAAAGAAGGTACTTGAGAATCCTGCACCCTTGTCACTGGTCTTGAATTGATCCAGCATTTGCACAATATTCTGATATTGTTGTTGGGTGATCATTTGATGAGGTGATTCATCAGACCTTTGTGCAGAAACTTGGGAAATTGTGGACTCTTTTCTTTTGTCTTTGTCATTAGGTTTACCATGCAGCTTCCAACATGTCTCAATAGTATGGTGCGGACGTCTACAGTAGTCGCAATATTTATTTTTAAGTCGAAAATTTTGACCGCTAACCTTTCTTGCTGACGTGGCATTCCGCAGACCATAGGATCGGTTGTAGGAAGGGGCTGACGTGGCACGATCCCAGCCGTCCGAGTCAATTAAAGCTGCGGGCAAATAATGGCCGTCGGATCCAGCGCGTTGATCTCGGCCATCCATTCCAGAGATCCTAGCCGTCGGATCGACCGTGTTTATCTGGACCGTCCATTTTAGATCGACGATCCCAGCCGTCCATGCCAGATCTCTGATCTGAGCCGTCCGTTCGCAATAGTTTAGGGTTTCCTCCTCCATTCCTTCGTGCGGCAGCCACGACCCTTTGTTTCTCCAGATCTGTGGAGGCTCCGCCCGAGATGATCTCGCCAGAAGGAAGGACGGCAAGGCTCGTCCCCTCACCCATCCGAACGTGTTCGACAGCGGCCAGCCGGTGGTGCTCCTCCTGGACAGCCAACTGATAGATGCGGCCAAGCGGCGGTGAAGGATCCATCGCAAGGATTTGCGATCGGAATGCCAAGAACGACTCGTTCGGTGAGTAAGAATCGATCGTCTTTTCTCGCTCTTTATGTCTCGATCTTTTGCTTGAGGGTGTTTTCGGGTCCTTCGAGTCGTTCTTCGGCGGCCTCGAGCTCATTCCACGAGCCGAGAGGCGGTTGAAGCAAGAGGTAACCGAGAGGTTCCCTTGCTTCAACTCGACGCGGTGCTCGGGTTATGGTGAACAACTTCGCGCGGTCAAGACGTCCATACATCTCGCGTATGTTCTCCCAAAAAGTCCTGGTGTCTTCGGTTGGTGGCAGTCCGGCGGCAATTTCTAGGGCGAGGCAATTGCCAAGCCATGTGCGAACCAATTGGTTGCACTTGCGCCACTGTCGCTAAGGCCGATTGTCGACCGGAAGGGGGACGGTTCCGTCGAGGAAGCCGTCCTTGTCTTTGGTGACAAGAGCACGTCGAAGATCCCGAGCCCAAGCCGTGTAGTTATCCGGTCCAGTGAGCTGCATTCCGATGAGCTTCAACTCAGGTCCGTCGGTCGGCGACGTGTAGAGGGGATCTCCAGGTTCGAAATGGCCGCTGCCGGCGGGGAGCACGTAGGGCACGTACCCGGGTTGAGGAACCGGGTAGGGATTTGCTTGACCCGGTATGGACCCGAATCCTTGATTCGAGTTTCCTTGACCCAACCCACTCCTTAGGTCGATTTCTGGGAAATTAGTTGACTGAGGAAACGACCCACCTCCATTGGGCCGAGAAGTTGCGTGCGGTTCCTCTCCGGACGAGCTGTGCGCAAATTGTGGTCCAATCCATGTCTGTCCCGGCACGGTAGGCCATTGACTTGGGACAGAATACCATGGAATCATAGGCCATTGCATTGGGCCAGAGATCTGTGTTGGAGCAGGAGCAGAAATAACTTGAGCATCTTCAGGAGCAGAAGCAGAAAGTGTTGATGTTTGGTTTTGGGATGAAGAGTCCTCTACTAAGGTACTCTCAATGTTCTTGTTTTTCTCCATGGTATCAAGAAGGTGAATTCCTAATCGTTTGTCTTGACTGATTGTTTTTGCAGGAAAATCTGCATCCACAAGTCAGAGAAGAGAAAGAAACAACGATGGCAATTCTTAAGGATGCGGAAGCGTGCCCAGAAAAGACAGCTTTGATACCATGACAGAAAGTATAGTAGAGATTGAGAAGAATGCTTTTTCTCTATATTGCTTTGTATACATTTACATTAATGTATTTATAGTGTAAGAGACAAAAGAATAAAACAAGAAAAGAATATTACAAGAATCACTATTTCCTATTTACCAAACTAATTCATTACAATCTACATAATCATAATCTTCAAGATATATTTCCAACAAATTGCAACTATTGTGTGCATGTGTAAATGTCGGTTCGTGGTCAATCTTCCCACAGAAGATGTTGTCACCTCCCCGTGAACAGGAGGGAAAAAATGAATTGCGCTTGAAGTTGCCACAACAGAAGCAACCAATAGCGTCAGCATCAGACGATTCACTCTTTTTTCTCTACAATTCCTAAGAGCTCCAAGACATGGATGCATTCACTACCTGGTCACTCATTTTGGTGCGCCCTACTGACAGAAATTGATCGAGGACTTCATATTGACATCAGGAATCATATGGCCCTGATCAAACCAAGTGCTTTGATGATGTAAAGCGATCCTACTAACTCTGAATCGAGACGTTTCATGGATTCAATCAGATTTCTTGTGGCAGATGATGAACATTGATCTTCTTATCTTCTTTTTTTCGATGATGTGGAACTCCATCTTAAATAGATGAAACTCCATTGGACCTAAAAGATGTAGCCTTCAAGCCTCATGAATAAGGAAAATTCAAGTCGAAACAAGAATGAGCATCCTAATCAAAAGATTGCTCAAATTGGGTTATGGATGTTGGGGAGTGGTTCATCCTCCCATTGATAGGATGGCATAGGGGCCCCACTTCTTGATGAGCGCACGGAGGTCTGGGGCTACCTGGCAAAAGGTTTAGGAGGCAGCACCCCAACTGCCATAGGGTTTTTATAGTTTGAGCTCGTATTTTATTGGTATTTTGGACTTAGACCCATGAATAGCTATTGTTGCATATATATAATCGCTTTCTCTTATAATTAAGGGTTGTAACAAATTGGTGGGAGATGCTAATCATAGTGGAATTATTTGTTGGATGTAGTCATAGTTTAAGGGTTAATTAGGATAAACCTTGTGTCTTGATTTCTCTTTCTCGCCTTCTACTCTCTCTTTTGTTGTGTTTATGCACTGAAACCCAATAATGGAGACAAAAGGAGATTTGTGCAACTTTATCGAGAAGTTGCTTGGGCTATTGCTTTTTTGAATGCTTACTTCATGTCAATCACTATCAATAGATTTGCCGCCCTCCGGCAATATAAATCATACTAATCCATGGTAGGGTTGTGTTATCATAGTCGTGTGATGTATGCGTAGAGTCGGAGTCGCACTTTATTTTCATTAGAAATTCTCACCTACTACTCTCTATTTTGTTGTGCTTATGCCCTAAAACCTAATAATGGAGACAAAAGGAGATTTGTGCAACCATATTGAGAGGTTGTTATGGCTATTGCTTTTTCGAATGCTTACTTCATGTCAATCACTATCAGTAGATTTGCCGCCCTTCGGCAATATAAATCAATATAAATCATACTAATCCATGATAGGGTTGTGTTGTCATAGTCGTGTGATGTATGCGTAGAGTCGGAGTAGCACTTTATTTTCATTAGAAATTCTCACCTTCTACTCTCTATTTTGTTGTGTTTATGCACTAAAACCTAATAATGGAGACAAAAGGAGATTTGTGCAACCATATTGAGAGGTTGTTATGGCTATTGCTTTTTCGAATGCTTACTTCATGTCAATCACTATCAGTAGATTTGCCGCCCTTCGGCAATATAAATCAATATAAATCATACTAATCCATGGTAGGGTTGTGTTGTCATAGTCGTGTGATGTATGCGTAGAGTCGGAGTTGCACTTTATTTTCATTAGAAATTCTCACCTTCTACTCTCTATTTTGTTGTGTTTATGCACTAAAACCTAATAATGGAGACAAAATGAGATTTGTGCAACCATATCGAGAGGTTGTTACGGTTAATGCTTTTTTGAATGCTTACTTCATGTCAATCACTATCAGTAGATTTGCCGCCCTTCGGCAATATAAATCAATATAAATCATACTGATCCATGGTAGGGCTAGTTGTGCTATGATAGTCAGTGTGATGTATGCGTAGAGTTAGAGTCGCACCTTCTTTTCATCAGAAAAGGTTCGAAAATCAGGTGTTGCATGACGCATGGTAGTTCCAATGTATAAAAAAAGCATGCCTACAAAGTGAAGTTGGCATACTACAGATGGACATTAAAGTGAGCAGGCCGTACTCAACATGTACGTGGAGTCGGTCATCAACTTTGGTAGGGTTTCACATGTCTAGCTGGAGATGGCTGCAACATCGTCCATGGAAAATCTTTTGTAGGAATAATTGGTCTTTTGAGTCTCGACAATGCGAGTCCATTTGCTTGGGTGGGATTAAACATGCCTTTGTAATTTCAGCCCAAACCAAACCCCTAAACCTTTAGATGGATATCTGCACATGCTTCGTGCTTCTATGGTGAATTTTGGACCAGAGATTTTAGGCCCAAACAAGACAGATGACGGGCCATCAACTTCGCCAAGTTCCCAGCCCATGGATATCGAGGATGTACCGGCCCACCATCTTTTTAGTTAGGCAGGCCCAATCGATTCTCTCTTTGGCGCACTCCAATCATGCCCTCTCATGGATGGGGAAGATAATTTTGGCCCTAATTTTCAAGTGTCAATTTTTTTTTTTTGAAGCATTCAAGTGTCAATTTAAACGCCACCAACTTTTATGCGGGAGACAATTTGGGTCCCAGCTTTCAAGTGTCACATATAAAAAGGTACCAACTTTCACTCGAATGATAATTTTGGCCCCAACTGTCAAGTGTCGCATACACAAGAATCGAATTTTATTTACCGTTTAGCCATATTTATAACCTTTTGTCAAAACTTGTGTATGTAGCAATTGATGTGACAAACGAATGTTGACATAGTAAATGATGAATGCTACGAAAGTAGACATGGCTTCCATAAACAATCAAAATGACATCATTTTGGAGCCAAAATTAGGGTTTTGAATTGTAGGAGTGAGTATGGTCCGGATTGGGCCAATCTAACATCTAACTCAAGGACCAATATGCACCGTATTGATTCCCATTTTTGGGACTGGGGACCAACTTGTTGAGCTTGGGATTGAGGACTAGTTCTAGGGTGATTCTTTTTTTTTTTTTTTTTTTTGTTTCATTTTTGCATTCCTTGAAATGAAAACATACTCTTAAAAATTACAGATTCATCGACGACGCGATATTGAACAACCAAACTATGAACACCACTACAAATCAAATAGAAATCTAAGATAAGGCAACAATAAAAATCTCCACTAGCCAAAAGTAACAAACCATAGAAAATGAAGATGTGAAATAAAATTAGATAATAAAATGTTTAAAATCCGTAATATAAAACATGAATTGTACACACACAGTGTGGGTTGTAGTTATAAATATAATGAAAAAGGAGGAGACACCGGGCACTTTAAATTATATACTAATGTTTGGAAAATACACACACATATACATATACATAAATATACATATACATAAATATACATATATATATATATATATATATATATATATATATATATATACATAAATATACATATATATAAAGCCTCATGATTAAATAGCAACCCACGTTATATAGGTTTGAATGACCTCAAGACCAGAGACAAGTCCAATCCCCTTAGGACCAGCTAGGTTGAGCTAGTCTAGGATAGGTCTTGGGTCAACCTTGGACGAATGCTCAGCTCTATAGAATTGGACTGAGGAGGATGATGCATGTATTGGCGCTTGGGGTTCTTCACAAAATCAGAGCACATTCACTGAATTTCCGCTTAAGTTCCCACTTTCAATCTGCTTTGAATTAATGTCTTTTCGTGCGACATTTGAATGTGTAGGCTACAAGGGTCTTCGGAACAAAATTTGATGGCTTTCTAAGGGGCCAAAATTGTCTCGAGAGTGGAAGTTAGTGCCTTTCCATGTTAAAATTCCACGAAACATGTTGACCAAACTATCATATTCCGGAAGAGAGAGAGAGAGAGAGAGAGAGAGAGAGATTAACTTAAGCGGCGAACGATGGTGGCGTGATCTCTTCCTAGTGCTCTAAAAGTCCTATTGGAGAACCAGAATTACTGCATGCAAAAAAACAAAGAAACTTCCAAAGGATCATTTACGCATACAGCGTTACTTTTACACAGCGAAGCCTGCGCTCGGCCGCGACAGCTAAAACCAATCCCCAAAGAGAGGGGGAGAATACTTCATAGAAATCCGAAACCCCCTCGGCCGCACCAGCAAGACTTCATTAGCAAGAAGCAGCCCCCCGACCATCTTTGGAGAAGAAGACGCGCTCGGAAAAAAGACCATATTTCAGACACTATCGGACACGGCTTTCCTTTCTTTTTTGCCCTCCTCATCATCATCATTCCTCTTCTTTAGTCGCCATGATTCTCTCTCTCTCTCTCTCTCTCTTTCTTCCTTTTCTTCTCCTACCCTAATGAGTAGTAGCAGTCAGGGAGATGGAGATGAGAGCAAAGGACCACTTTTCGGACAACGTGGAGCCCGCGGGGCATGGCCGGGGGGGCGGACGGGGCCCCGTCGCCCACGTGAAGCCCACGAGGTATGGCCCTGCCCCTCCCTTATCTTCCGATAGCCACTCCTCCTCCCTCCACTTGCATATCCCGACGCTTCTCCTCTTTTTTCCTCCAAAATAGATCTGTCAAGATTCCCCCTTTCAACGTCGAAGTCATTATACTTCATAAATCTTCTTCTCGTATAAGCAAGAACTACGGCTGCGAGCCTTGACTTCGATCCCTCATGACTTCGATCCACATCATATATCAGGGTACGGGCGAGTCGCGGTTGATTTAGTTATGACGTGATCGATGCCTTTCGGAACAGTCGATTAGACAATTATCGATCTCTAGAAAATCGTTCGTGGATTTTTTTTTTTGTCCGCGACCAATTGGTATGATTAAAGCTTTAGACATGATCGGTGAGAAAAAAAGAGGACATGGACCCTGCAATTTATGCCTAGACCTTGATCTCTGCGAACAATCCCAATTGAAAAGTCTTTTTGGAATATTTGTCGCGACTATTAGTGTGTAACAAAGATCTCTCTAGAACACTCCTGCCGGATATCAAGTTGGCCAATTCTACCTTTGCTCCAATTGCTTCGCCGAAAATGAAGGATTTGGAAAACATTTCTCTATAAATGATCGCTTGTATCACTTGGAATAATGAGCTAATAAAAAATATTATCAATATCAACAATAATTTATATCTAAATATTTTTGTGAATGATTAAAACATTTTTCGTTTAGTTGTTTTCATAAGCAATATAAGCATTCATTTTAAAAAAAATGGTTTTTAGATTATTCATTTTTCGTCAAACAAATGGAAATTAGGGGTGAGCGATTTCAAGTTCCATCGGGTAGGTTTCTTAACTTTTGGAACTTGAAACCTACCCTCTCACTAGTTTTTAGGTCGGTTCCAAGGTCTACCTAAGTTCCATGTGTACTCTTAATTGAACAATTATAATGAATCATCACCTCAAATAACCACAACTTATTACAATCCACTGATCACAACTTATATTTAGACACGCAAAAATTATGAAATATTAACAAAGTCAAAAATCTTAGTCAGATATATCATTAGAAATGAAAGCTCAAATTAGTGGTATTAGTTTATACACTCATCATTGGACGCTATGGAATTCTTCCGGATCACGTGACAATATAGAACAAGAAGAATACAAAAACTTGTCCTAGGTTCCACCTATAACTTGGAGTCCAATTGTCAAAATAAGTTCCTCAATTTTCAAAACTTAGATTCCACGTCATAAAATCCAAAGTCACATTGGTTCACACTTATCTGGCTCTCAATTTTACCATGAAATCATGCTTACCCCTAATGGAAATGTCACTTTTGTTAGTGGATGACTTGAGTTGGTTTTGACCTTTGACTGCTTTTTCACCAAGAAAGACATCTATATATACTCTTGGTTAAGTGCTATAGTGATAATACAACAGCCCGTCTAGGTTGACCGTCCTTGAGGATATGAAAACAATCTGCACACGTGAGCACATAAAGAATGCACGACAAACCGGGGATTTTAGGTATCTAAATGGTATCTCATATGAGTAGTCTATGCTTTCCAACTGGTTTTAATTAATGATTTTCTTTGCTAGTCACTTTTACTAATCCATTCAACAAAAGAAAAATAATTACAAAAAAAAAAATCATATGCGATTTATACATGTGAAGGCGCATATATTGTGAAAGTTTTGGGTGTTCGAGATAGACGAAAAAATTCGAACTTTGTGCATAATATGATTTGAATTAAGCAGAAAAACAAAGAACAGAAACCTATTCAAACACTTCCATTGTGAAGCAAAACAAAAGGCGTTACTAATCAACCTATGTTCTTATTCAAGAATTTCATGCACCGATTCACTGATTATTTCCATCTTTCGACACCAAATAAAAATTTGCTCTACAAGACTAATGCAATTATCTAACTTAATATATATGTTTTCCCACAAAAACCCTACTTTTCTCTTTTTTTGGTCGGACACGAAAACACAACTTCAGGCAGCGGCATTTTCAGAAACCCTAAAATGGGCAAAGGTCTTTATGATTGTGCTGGTGCCAATCATCATTTTACCCCCAACGCGAGAAGGTCGATAAATAAATGGAAGCTTCTCACCCGAGGCTTCTTGATTTCCACTTGAAGAAAGCTGAAGTTTCATGGAGAAGTCCCAATCCTCAAAACATATTACAAATGGGGTAACTCCGATAACTTTTTCAGACGCCGATCCTCCCCCCATTCCGTCTCTCGATCCTTTCTCCTCAATCATTTTATAAAAAGAAGCGTTGCCGTATTCTCAAAAGGAGAAAACAGAAAAAGAATAATAATAAAAATAATAAAAATAAAGTGTGACTTCGGGGTCTGGCAAGATAGAAAAGCAGACATGATCGTGGTCAAAGTCCTGCTTTTCTTGAAGTTAGAACGTGAGCATCATCTCCATCTGTCAGTAGTGGAAAGATCCAGAACATAGGGCCGGAGAGACAAGACTACCCTCGTGCTGCCCCAACTACACAGCCTTTTGACTTCATTGCTTCCGTTAGTAGGGTTTCATCGCAATTTCTTAAAAACGATGTTGCAATTATTTTGACAATGACTAGGTTAAATAATGCTTTGTTGCCACGGGCATCCGTCGGCCAATGGATGGGTCGAAACAGATTCGTGACCATTCCCGAATCAAGAAACGCAAACAAGGATCACGCTTACCACTCAAGAAAAGAGGAGGGAGGAAAGCTTTGACAAGAAAAAGGGTTTTACTTTTTCGACGCGACTAAAGCCAAAGATGACAAGAAAAAGTAGAAATCTACACGAGCCTGAAAGTGAAAAGCAAATGGGCTTTCTTCTTCCTCTGAGCTGAAAGAAATCTTGTTCGGATGCAACAGCTCAGAATCAGGAATCACGGAGAAAAAAGCTGGATCAGCCCATCAAAAACTTCCAGTATTTTGCACAATATATTATGACGAAGACAAACACCGTAACATTAGACCTAGGTGCAAAAAATTGAAAATCACATTCAAGCATAATACAAAGCTACATAAGCACGTTTAGTTGAACATGGATCTGCTAAGCCACTAGCTGTCGCTCCCGGCGTTGATTTCAATCAAAATGTCGGGACCACCCCGTATCGCGAGTCGGCCATGAATGCTGCGGAGGCAGTCCCGTAGATGTTGTCCACCTCCGATTCGATCTCCGTCCGCTTGGCGAAACGGCCCTTGATTCTCGGCCGGGTCTCGGCATAGGCCTTCCTCGAGGCATACCGGATCGTCTTCTCGAACTTCCGGTTCTTCCTCTTCTCCCTGTACCTCAGTACCCTAGCTTCGCGGTCCATCCCGCTCATCGGAGTTGGTTGATTCGCCGTTGTGGTTGTGGCTGCGGAGTTCGTGATGCTCAGGTCGGTGCTGTTCCCGCTCATGCTTTGGACGAAAGGGTACGAGATATCGGACATGGAGTTCCCTTCTGGTACGACTCCGACATCAAGCGAAGACGACGACACCTGAAACAATATGAACACAGAATTTAATTCCCAATTTCAGTAACGAGATACCAGTTCTTTTGGATTTTATTACGAGAAATACTGATCAAGCCATTGCAAATCTTATTCGAGTTTTGTAATCTATTTAAAAATTTCAATTGGAAGATCAGGGTTGAAAGTGTATGACCAATTATTGTATACAAGACATGCTGAGACTATGGAATTTATGTTTTCTTAACATGAATTCATACTTCAAAATTTACCCTAAAGTGATAGTTTCATCGGATTATTGGCATATATATGCTTCAATCAATTGGAATTCAACGAAGATCGAGTTTCGAGGTAATTACACTATGGCTGAGGTAGCTGAAGGATGGGAGCCTGGATCTGCAGAAATCGATGTCGAAGCAATTCTCCGACGAGGGATGAACCACCGGGGCCGGAGCAGGCTTGGTTTGGACCGGCACGAGGCTATCGGTGGCCGACCCATGAAACCGATCCATCGAGTTGTTGCCACACTCGAAATCAAGAAACGTCTCCACGTAGTTGAAGAACGCATCTCCACCGCCGCCCGGCGCTACTTTCACATCCATCCCATCCACAATCTTATTAGCACTCACGCCGGTGGCGTTCGGGAATAGCCACGAAGCCGCTTCCTCCAGCTCCTCATTCTGGCACGCGCCGCCGAAGCCGCCGCCGCCGCTGCCGCATGTGTCGGCGCTTCCGGTCTTGGTAGGCACGGCGAGGAAGTTGAAGGCGCAGGCGGCCCTAGAGATAGACTCGGCGGCGTCGAGGAAGGGCTCCACGGGCACCCTCTCGTGGCGGCGGGCGAGGGGGTTGGCGGAGTGGATGTCGGCGTCGCAGGTGACGCAGAGCGCCGCGGCGTCGGCCTTGCAGTTGACGGCGGCGGGGGCCTGCTCGCAGACCTCGCACACCCACACCCGCTCGTGGCGCGCGGACAGCTTGGCGGCCCCGTGGACCCGGGCGTCGCAGCCGAGGCAGAGGAACGCCGCGTCGGCGCGGCAGAACACCGCCGCCGCCGTGGTCTTGCACGAGTCGCACGCCTTCGCGGGCACGTTCCAACTTCCCCCGAAACCCATCACCCACTCTTTCTCCTTCTGTCTCCTTCTGTATCGAGAGTTGCAAGCGACACAGGTCGAGAGGAGATGGGATTTTCGAAGCTTTTCTTCTTCTGGGAACAGTCGGAGGAGAGGATCGTGCAATGGGGTGGCGTTGATATTGGGGTGGTCTTGATCTTTGATCTTTGGGTTATCTATTGGTCTAGTCAGAGAGAGAGAGAGAGAGAGAGAGAGAGAGAGGGAGGGAGGAGGGGGAAATCCGGATGCTGACGACGTAGGGGAGAACACGTGGACCATCCTCGGCCAAGTAAAAGGTTTTCCCGAAGTATTATTGGCGAGTAGTTGTCAAGTGTCTGTGCCGACGTGGGGCCCCCCTGGGGCCATCCCTCGGGATCTACTCGTAGCCAGCACTTAGCCTGGGAGGTGACCGTGGGGATTAATGAAATATTAAGAGTGAGACGGGGCGCGTTGGGAAGTTGGCAAGTGAAACGGGCGACCCGTGTGGTGGCGGGTCGGGTAATTTTAGGGTGTGGCTCTTCTTATATATTTTCTGGGTCGATCAGCTGCCACGACTTCGGGTTCGGTCGCGCTGGCCAGCGCCTCCCCCTAAAGTTGCTAGAAATGTTTCTTATGATTAGTCCTACAATTGCCTAAATATGTCGAAAGTTGTCCCCCGAGATATTTCCGACTCCTTTGAGCTGTGTGGTTGTCCTCTCCTTAGCATGCATGGGATTCGAGTTGCCTTAAATCTCGGGGGATCATCCGTCTTCGATGTGTTTTTTCTTTTTTGCTAGAAATCAATAATGGGGTGGCATTATGTGACGATTAATTGTGCAGACTTCTGATGAAAAATACCGTTTGATTGACAACTTGTTTCCACTTTAGCAAAAAGTAACAAATGATATTTGGCCCCACAAAAGAAAAGTATTTCCTCAAATCATATATTTAATTGGTGTATTACAATCGAGGATACCGCCCACTTTCAATTTTAAGTATTGAGCGACATGTTAGCGATATCCATGATTTATAATCCACCAATCAAATGTATGATTAAATGATATTTCCTCCAATCAAGGCTCGAGATATTTCTCGCTAATGAAGCTCAAACCCTAAATCAAATTACAAGAAAATCGATTTTACAACAAACTCGAACACATCAATCATCCTTGCAATCTCATGATCTTAAAATTCATTCTCTCGACTATCCTATTTCCTTTGTTTTTATGTCAAATAAATCATAAACCAATCATTGAATTTGAAATACGCCTTGATGAGAAGAAACTCACATTGAGTCACATATGTAGATTGCTCTTGAAGTTCGCATGTGTAGCAAAAACCAAAGGAATCTAAACGGGAAGTGAATCAAATTGTTGTTCAGATTGATGAAGAACCTATTGTTAAAACAGTACAATCTACGGCAAAAAGAAATGGTATGATCACAAACCCCGGGAGCTAAGATTGGATCCAGGCATACCGGCCGAGCCATCTGGGTCGGTCTTCAAACCGGTGGCTCATGGTCCTAGGAAGAATGGAGACCCGACCCGACAAGCCGGCTTGGATCCGAGAATACCCAATCCAGAAAGTCCGAGAACAGCGCGCTGGTGACCGAACCCGAGTTAGATCAGCAGGACCTGAAATTCAGGTCCAGTTAGTTCTCGCGAGTACGTCATGCGGTGCGTGAGCCAACGAGGAGGGGGAGGGAGAAGAGAAGAGAGAGAGAGAGAGGGAGAGAGTTCTCGCTCGGACGAAAATGCCCCTCCCGACCCTTCCCACCGAAACTTGGATTTTTATATATAGAAAAACATATCCGGAAAGGGAAGAGAGGGAGGGAGGGAGGAGGACAATAGCAGTCGCTGTCGGCTGCCCGAATGACGGTGTTGGCAGACAGGACGGTCGGCGAACCGCGTCGCGTTTTCTGATACGGACTGCCCTCTCCCTCTCCCCATTTGTGTGGCTCCCTTTTGTTCAGGGGATATTTTTGGGGAGACCCCAGTTGCAAATTTCTCGCTCGTCCTTTTCGTCGTCTTCCCCCTTCTTCTTCGGGGTCAAATTAAAAAAAAAAAAAAAAAAGGAATAATAATACACATGATTGAGTTCGGGATAATGTTCAATGTCGTCAATTTTTTTTTTTGTAATATGATTATTTAATTTTATGAAATTATGTTGAATAAATTAAAAATTTAAATATTACATTATACGGGGTCATTTACGTCATTTTATCAAAATAAAATATTGAGCCGTGCGGATGCGCTTCGTGAAAAGCTGCTGCTGGTTCTGTCTTTTAAATCTTTATTTTTTTTATATTTTTGGTGAATTGGGGTCTTGGGAGGATTGATGTGTGAGCTGTTCACTTAGGTGTCGCGCAGGCAACACGAGCTCAACCGAAGTTAGGCTACGTGGCGATTAAGGTTATCTTTTTTTATTCATGGGGATTCGGGAAATATATATATATATAAATATATATGGTGCCGCCTTTTCCTTCCCTCAAAAGGCAAGTGTTTTTGTTGCGTTGTGCGAGCAGGACATTAATTTAATGTGAGAAAGGTCAAATCATAATTTCTTCAGTTGACTAAATGAGAGGGATTTTAAGTGGGGAAATTTCTGACGAGGTTGGTCGGTCATTCCTTGCCTTGGATTACACGGTCCATCAATGCACTAAATACAGGAAGGACGGGATTGAATTGAAGTCATCCGGGGCGGACGATCAAAGTTTTACAAAGAGGATCAAATATGAGTAATTCCCAACTTTTGATTGTTTCATGGCCAAAGCAAGTCTAAAATCGAGTCTTAATGCCTTAGGTGACCGCAAAGAGGATGACCACGACTATACCATAGGAGATCAATCGACATGGATCACGTAATATGTGCTGTGGGAGTAAACTCCGTGCACGAGTACTAGGACACTGCATAGATATGACAAAGAAAATATATAATTCTAACCTAGCTGAGTTGGTTAAGGTTCAACACAAATTTGTATCGCCAGATACATGCGCTGAAATCAATTTTTTGGGATCATTGAGGGCGTCTTTGCCCGGGAAACCATTTGGTTGCTATGTGATGAAAGGTAGCCGCGACAAATGAGATTAATCAAGTACCATAGAGGATCTCTTAACATGCTAAATGATATTTGGTTTTATTTGGAAGTGTTTAAGTATTTCTTGACGAGTGTCCCCAAGAGTGAAAGTACTGTTGACCAAACTCCTATAAAAAAGAAATACAAAGCAAAATAAGGCTTCATTTATTTTGCGAAAAATATTTTTTGGGAATTCATTCTTATTTTCCATATTTTGATTTGTTGAGGAAAATGAATCAATAGAAAATATTTTCCTAATTGATGGAAAATTTACATTTTAAATTTGGAAAAATGATTTTCTCTTTTAAAAATTTAAATTATTTTCCAACTTGACATTGACACCTAGACTAGAGACTTCACACTTATGAAAGGAAACCTCAATGCTCATTCCTAGGTCCTTTGCAACGAGCTTAGGTCTAAAATATGGGGCAAAGTCCATCAAGGTTGGGCACTATCGAAAGATGCCAGGTCTGAGACTTCGGTGCTTGTGCCTAGTTCCCTGACGCTTGGGCCTAGATCAATAGAAGCTGGGCTGGAGATTCAATGCCCATACCCTAGCTCCTCGGTGCTTGCAGTTTGGTTCATGGAGGCCTAGCCTAGGTTCATAGAGGCAAGACCCAAGACCCTAGTGCTTGGGATCGAGTCCTTGGATCCCAAGCTCGGGTCCCCAACACTTTAGCCTAGGATCTCAATGCTCATGCCTAAATCCTTGACACTTGGGCTTAAGTTCATCGAGATCGAGCTCGGGACCTCGACGACCATGCTTAGGTCTTCAATGCTTAGGCCCGAGTCCATCAAGCCCAAACGTGGAACACTCTTTTCGATGGACCCAAACCTGACCTCGATGGACCAAGCCTAGGCACTAGGTTTTTTGGACTCAATCACCAGAGTCCCAAGCTTAGCCCCTATGAATCCAAATTTTAGCAATGGGGATCCAAGCAAAGGTACCGAGGTCTTGAGCCCGATCTAGATAGATCTGAGTCCAAGTGTTAGTAATATGAGCATGGGCATCACCTCTATGGACTTAACTCCTATCTCAGTGAATGTGGGACCTAAGGCTGCCCCAGGCTAGTGTCCACGTCAGTCCATAACTATCCATGTTCAAGTAACTAGCACTAAAAAAATGCATGCTTGTTTAGGAAAATAAAAGTCAATTTTCCTTTTCAAATAGCATAAAATAAATTTCATTTCATTTACAGATTTCAGTCGAACACCATAAGAATATTGTCATTTTTCATGAAACAATTCCTTGGAAAACATTTCTAGAAATATCAATTTTTTCATCAAACAAACGGAAGAGCTTAAGCTCCAAATTAAACTCCCTAGAAAAGGTCAACAATCTAAACGGTAAGATAATCACAATGTCAATGATTGGATCCGGAAGTTGAAGGTTCCAGAGTTGATTATGTATATTCATTATTCACTAAGAAATTGCCGTATAATGGCTAGAGGTCAAGGTGGGGGGGACCCCTTTGGGGATGTCGAGGTTTTGTAATTGTATTAGTGGGCCGCACCCGAAGAGATAACATAACCTAGGCCTATTAAGAATTGAGAAAACACCGAAAGAGGAACGGGGTGGCGGAAGGAAGCTAAAAGTGGCGGTGCTTAAACTTAAAGTAGATACAGTACAAGGTCTAATGAGCCACTAATCATTGTCAATATTCTCCATGGACGGTCGCCTCCATGGGACGATGGAAAAGGACGTCGCGAAAGTGCCATAGACAATTGCGCATGTTAATTATAGTATTTTATTCGTTTGTTAAGTATAGGGCATATAAATTTGGACTAGAGGCGTGACGCTTGCGCCAAGCGCATGTGTACAAAATCGAATAAATAATTCGGAAAATAGTAATAGCTAGAGTAGTCTCAAAAAAGAAAACAAAAGGACGGCAGTTAACTTGATTGACTGTATATTTTCTCTTTAAATTCCAAACCAGTTAATAAGAAGGAAGACCGAGAAAATACTTCGAAAGAAGAAGAGGAAGAGGAATAGAAAATAAGCAAAACTTTAAAGGGAAAAATTAAACGGGGATGGAAATTTTTTGCAACTTTGCTTATTCTTAGTGATGATTAATTGCAAGTTTTGCAACATATAATAACCCTTTGATGGAAATCATGAGTATGCTAAGATCAATGAGAGCACATGCATATCGTCTAACCGTGTAATTCAAAACATTCCTTTAACTCAAAATTTTTTGCAACATTTTGGGGATTTTGGGGAACGTAGAGGGGTTTCTAGGAGCAATTGAAATTGAATCAAGAGATAAGTGCGAGTGTTTGTTAATTGTAATCAGTGGCAAGGCAAGTTTGAGCTTGGGATGGGAATTTAATTAATGGAGTAGAAGAGATTCGATTAGCATAAGCAATTAAATTAATCAGGTTAGTCAATAATTTAAATACATGTATTTTGAATCTATCTTGACTACTAAATTTGGTACCACCTATGGTGAAACAAACAAATCACACTGGCTCGAGTGGCTTGAGATCATTTCTATGAATGCATCCTAACCACCCAATAATGTTTCACTAAGAAAATACATACTTTCTATTTCAGTTCCATCCAAAGTACATTTGTCACACTAATATAAGTTCGGGGTTTTTAATGACACAAAAAAAATTGTTTGGAATATTTATGTTACAATGGTCAAATTTAGAGTTTTCATAAAAGTTCAGGGCATTTGTGTCATAGTAGAGATAATTTGAGTTTTTTATGGTATTAATTTATAGTATTATTTATAGATCTTTGCAAATGGAGGGCCGAAGTACTTTATCATATAAATAAAACAAGTGACATTGAGTAGAACAGAAAAACTTCAGACAACTAGGCTTCAAAATATGAGCTGCAATTCTAGATAACAAAGCCAGGAATCCAGAAGCCCCAAAAGGCCCAATAACAACATAAATGATAAAACCTACTAAGTAAATCCATTAGACTGGCAAGGCCATAAAGCCCACTATCGCAGTAACCCTAGGTTGATAGTCGACTAAGCTTGAACTATATATTATACGCAGGAGATTAGGCTAGCTACATAAAACTTTCTAAATATTGTGACTATCCTGATCCGATTCATGCGATCGAACTTATTTCCCAGGGAAAACTAATGGGGCACAATCGAACTTACATATTGTGATGAAGATAGAGTGAGAGGAATGATAGATTAGGATGTTCAAATCGCATATATCAATAGTCATTAGAATCGCGTGAGGTCCAGTGATTCCATCGTTAAACAATGAGATCTAATAAGGTAAAGCAAAACGTACCTTTGATGCTTAGATATACAGGTGTATTGGGAGTGAAATTTATACGTATGTAACGGGAAAAGAAATATTGAAGTTAGTGCGAGTCCTTAGATTTTTAATAAACAATATCAAATTATTTTGAGAGATCAAAGGTCTATGCAAAGGGCTAGGGAGTACAAATTAAGAATATATGCTTTATTCACACGGTCTCAATATATCTAATGGAATAGTAAACATTTGTTTCAAAGGCATCCAACCTGATTATGATTAGGCCTAAACAAATGAAAAGAACTCTTTAAGCGCACGCGCGGTGATTTCTTTAACTTAACGGGGCAGAATTCGCTGTTATATGCTGCAAATCTTGAATGGAAGACATTGAAGCTTGCTTTGCTTCCTTCATATATATCTTAACCTAACGGTACCGTGAAATGGATACGTACATTCCTACATATAGTTTCTCATTTAGAAGTGCCCAGCTCAAAAGGGTTGACATGAGGAGCGACAAAAGGATGCTGACCGGGGTGTAGAGCAGGCTTTTCTGTGGACGCACCAAGACATGATGCAGATTGCGACCACAAAACAAACAAAACCTTGAAATTGAATAACTATCTGCATTACCTTTGTGCAAATCATTCCATGGATGCCAGGCTCGGGACCCTCGTGTCCATGCTCGAGTCCTTGGCACTTGAGCCCGGGTCTATCGAGGCAAGGCCCACATCCATGGAGGTCACACCTCAGGTTCATCGAGGCTGGTCTCGGGCCCGAGCAAGGGATCCAGGCTCGAGACCCTCCTCGTGGAGCTGGGCTCGGGCACAAGAGCACTGGTGACCTGATCATGGGCACGGGGCGTCCCAGGCTTGGGTGCTGAGGACCCGATCCTGGGTGCTGGGGACACGGACGTGGTTACGGGGGTTTTGGGCCTGGCCTCCATGGACCTGGGCCGAGCACCAACAGTCTCAAAGTTACTGCAATTGATGGTAAAAGAGCCCTCTTTCAAAGGTATGAAGATAGAACCGACAAGCCCCCGAACAAAACTTCCTTGCTCATGAATTTGAGGCACCGCACGAAATTCCTTCATCGCCGACAACGGAGTCACTAATCATGGGAAACCGCTCTTGAAGATGTACATCATGTATGTCAAGCTGACAGTGCGACAACGGCATTGATCTCTAAGTTTCACTTCAGTAATCGTCACTCTTTACCTTGTGGGCCTATGGGGCTCTACCTACGCACCATGACTACTTCTGATTTCATTTTGTTTATGTTAAAGGCGCCTCGCGATTGTCCTTCTTCCTGTTCTCTTATTTTCACGTTCTCTTTTTTGTCATTTCCAATTTTGGGGTCGAGGTGGAAGAGAAAAGCAAATCGATAATGACAAAGGAAACTTGTTTTTGACACGCAAGACAGGCCCGGTGGCGACGGAGATGGTACCTATTGCGGTTCACTGCCGACAACACCACCGGTAGTCCAAATCTGCAAAAGATCTTTGCATATCGTTGTAGCTTTAGGATTCGGGCCAAAGCAGGCAACATTCTAGAATTGGAAATATTCACATCTGCAATGTTGCCCTGAATATTTGATTCTCTGATTTTAGCGTTTTTCTATTTGTTAAGCTTTCGAGATTTTCTTGGCAAAAAGTACCTTTGTATTTTTCTTAATTTAACTTTTTCAAATTTAATTTTTAAAGATACTAAATTGTCATCGACACCGAATTGATGCCGATAGAATGGTGTGATGACAACATTTAGGGGGTGAACACTAGGTTTGGCTCAACTTGAGAACTAGACCACCTTAGTCTGTTGAACCCAGGTGGTATCAAACCGGTGACAAGAATGAGGGCATTAGTCGTCACTGGGCAAAATCCATTACCCTTCGCCTCACTGCCACATTTGCACCCCATTCCATAACCCAACCTCGGAGCCCATCCGGTAGATGTTCTTGTTTGCTAGCTCGGCACTCACCTAAGTCTCCACGTTATTCATGAACCACGCGAAAACCTAGTGCATGACCCGACCTGAGCAGTTGAACTTCCTCACTAATTTGGCGAGCCAATCCATGGAACCGTCCATTTTTCAAAAGCAACAATCTAAGGAGAAAATTTGCTAAAAATTAAAGTCCAAGTTGAGTTAGGCATGGGTCCTAGTTTGGGTTGGTTAGGGTATGCGTCAATAGAATTGTATTGAATTTACCTTTATCAATTAGGATTAAATCATTTTTGGCCCTACCCATCCATTTGACGGCTTTACTATTTCCATTTCATGTGGGATTAAGAGGTATTGCATTCGCAATTAGGAAAATAATATTTGAAATTTAGTCATTATCCTTCCCAAGAAGGATTTACAGTGTAAAACATGCCTTTCTTCCCGCTGTTCGATCATAGATGAAATGAGGGCATTGTTAATATTCATCCGACGTGCGAGAAACAAATCAAATACCGGAGCTCGTAGAAAACTTTTGGGACCATCTTCATATTTTTTGTGCAACTAGGGTTTTAACCTATTGCATCGATTAAGGATGATCAGTCGACTAGTAGTTTCCCTCCTAAGACGAAAATGGCATGAGGTTTCGCTCGGGGATTGGCTGCAGCTCGGTTTGACCCAAAGTGCTGATCAAGACCGAAGACCAAGTCCAAGCCACGAGGAAGACGATCATTGCGACCACGTAAAATCTCACTCTGGACGACTCGCTGCATGTAGGGACGGAAAATTCCAAGCCGGTCACCGAATTCAATGGAGAAAAACTCATAACCCCTTTTAGCTTCCAACGAGACAATAATAGCAACGTTACGTTATCCGAAAACAGCACAGCGATTCGCTACTTACACGTTGCTAGGAACTTGGAGATAAACACTAGCATATTCCATGCACGCCAAGTTAAGATAAGATTCGCCTCAGTGGCCACCCTTCCATCTTGGAAATGGAAGGTTGGGGGTTCAAATCTCCACTTTCTCGACGGATTGGGGTGGAAAGATTTCATTTCGGGAGTGGGTTTCGACTCTCGCCCTGCAAAGGCGGGGGCAAAAGTTTGAGAGTGAGTATTAGAGTAGGATTAGAGTAGGACTGACAAAAAAAAAAATTAAGATAAGATAGGAAACCCTAAGCTCTAGCTTGGGCAACCACGGTCCACGAAGGGGGAGGAGATGCCAAGGACTTCGGACATCTTGTTTATTGTGAGCTACGTGCTTACATCACTTGGAGAATCCACTTGATCAACATCAATTTCGTCTCTACTCCACGCTGCATTATTGTTCCTTTTATATTTCTTTCCTCGTGAACTTAAAGGAACGGGTCAGGAAAAACCGACCGACCCGATTGGTCATTCGAAAGAGACGAGGAGCAGTGACCGGGATCAGATGGATGATGTGGCAGGAATCGACGTGCAGAAACCTACAAAAATAATAATTGTCGTCTACTGCCCTACAAAGACTTAAATACGAAAATAGTGTAGTATGATTTAGCAAAGTGCTATTTGAGGACCTGCAGCCGCCACATCATATCATTGCGTCGCTCAAGATAACTACGGAGATTTGGGTCTCCGCGAGCTCGCGGATCGCCCGTCCCCAGATCATGCCCGCGCACGACCTCAGTCCAGCCGGAAGGATCAGACCCGAAGGGCCAGATCTCTTGGCGTGTGATAAAATTCAAAAATGGAAGCTTGATGAGATGCAACTTGCGGCACGGAAATTCAAATTGGTATCCAACACTAGTTGTATCTCTCTCTGACAGGGAAATCTGCGGCGTTTATCACGAGCGCTCGACGAGTTTAAGTCGGATGTTGCGCGATGAGATGCAATGTTTTGTTTATCCAACTAATCTACGGCTTTGTGTGTACTTGCCGCTATTACATGCGACACAAAAGGAATAAAGACACCACAAATGTCATGGGGCTTGACCATCACCTATGGCCAGTGAAGGCCGCACACCCTCATCGACTGTTGCCTATAGTTGGTCACCAGGAAAAAGAAAAGGGAAAAAAAGAAAAAAGAAAAAAAATTAAAAAGGTGATTAAAATTGACAAGAAGTGAAAATATTTATGACTAAATTGACAAATTTTTTAAAACGTTTATGATTAAATTGGCATAGTTGAAAAATTTATGATTAAATTAGCTATCATACAAGAGGTTTAAGACTTTTAAGGCAATTTCCCCCCTAGCTATTGCATGCTGCATAAATTCTTTGGAGAAATTACAAAAAAAAATCATAATTCTATTGCACTTGAGTTTATTCAATAAAAAATCTTTCAATTAAAACCTTTTGAAAATTTACCGATATAGTTGATCCGGTCAATTTTGATTAGAAATCATTTAAGTAGACATTGGCCGTATTATGTGGTACAACCAGTATTAATGTGGAAAATTTTTAAAATGTTTTTGAGTTTTTTATAATTTTTTAGTTTCATTTTCTTTTCTTTCGTTTTTTTTTTCCCTTTTTCCTCCATGGTCATTAGCCTCTTCAAGGGCCAATGACTAGCCACAAGCGAGGTCGGTAGGGCTCACCTTCATTGAGATCTGGAGAGGTTCAATTTGGCCGGCCTCAAGCCTCACTTGAAGCTAGCAAGGGTGGAACCTTGCTAGACTCGAGCAATGTCACCCCAACGAGGTGAGCCTCACTTGGCGAGCGTGGTTGGCCTTCCCTTGTGGCTGGTCGTCGACCTCGTGAAGAAAGGAGAAAAAAAAAAAGAAAACAAAGAAAGCCGATTTACCTTAGCAATTTAGCCAGATGAATTACATTCGTAAAATTTCAAAAGGTTTAGGATTTAATTGACTAAATTGAAAAGTTTAGATTGAATTAATATGATTATAATGGGTTTAAGATTTTTTTTTGATAATTATCCCTAAATAGTTCAATTTTTTTTTCAATGGTTAGGGTTGGTGCAAGGATGGTTCTTCAATGCTAATCTACTCGGGCAACGTCATAAGCTCACCATGAAATTCATAACTTTAATTGCATGAATAAGCAAAAAACTTGAACTTATTTTCTTTTTATTTTTACCACTATATGTTATTCTCTAAAAAGAAAACATTAGATGAATATTTTGCTATTCGTACATTATTTGAAATTTAACAAATAAAATAAAATGGAAGAATTGTTCTGAATTTCTCACGTAAAATGCAAGGATGAGATTGATTGCACTATAAGGAAGATTAAGTAATTTTATCAAGTGCATATTCTTAATAGAACGTGTGTAATTGATTTCTTTGTTTTGCCTTTTTTTTTAACTGTTTGTTTGGTCAAATTTACCTTTCTCCTCTTTAATGAGAATAAGTTTGTAAGGGCTTTAACAATATATGTAAAAGTATGACGATTGGGTATCCGTCCTGACATACAGACAATTTGGAAGATATTTCCTTTTTTATAGGTAGTTGGTAATTTTTAAATTTAAAAAAGTAATTGGCAGCTTTTTGTTTCTGACGATTTTACAATTTAGCAGCTTTCTGTTTTTGACAATTATACAATCATAGCCTTTCAAGATTAAGAAGTTATCAAAAAATAACTTGAAGTGGAGGAGTAAAAGGAGACATTTCCTTTTAAAGATAATGGATAAAGTAAGGTAAAATTTGGAAAGTGAAAGATGAAACAAATCTCACTTTTAGCTTACATGTAGAGGGATAGATGTAGATGTGTCTATCATCTCCCAGTTTTGGTCCCCATAACCAAGTTAGATAAGTGCAGAAATAGGATTTAAGATTTTAGTCTCTTGTAAATTGGGGCTAATTCCATAAAAAAGCATCAATTTTAGGTTAATGGACAAATCTGACCAAAACTTTTTTTGACTCATGAAAAAGCATAAACTTTAGGTTGAGAGACAAATTTGGCCTGAACTTTCTTTTGTCTCGTAAAAAAACACAAACTTTAGGTTAAGTGACAATTCTGGTCCCAATTTTTTTTTTTTTTTTTTTTGGTCTTATAAAAAATTTACAAACTTTCACTCCTATCCAAAATCTAACCTCTACCATTAACTTTCTATTTGAAGTTAAACTTATTTCAGGAGAAAGGATTCTAGCTGTGAGGTTGGTGGATCTCATCCATGGTTTCTCTTGATGGGCGGTGATCTATAGCTTCATATTACAACAAAATGATAAAGTATAGTCAGAAAAATTCAATCTTGAGATTTTTTTACTTGCTAGTGAAGTATAGGAGATGACACAGTTTTACCGTTATTTTTCAAGCTGTGGCTCAAACAATAAGACAATGGATGATGTTAGCCAACAAGTGTAGGACAATTAATGAATCTAAGTTAAGGGGGACCAGATTTAAAATTTAAGTGAAAGTTTGTGATTTTTTTTCAAAATGAAAAAAAAAATTTGGGTCAAAATTATCACTCGACCTAAAGTTAGTGCTTTTTTACATGACAAAAAAGTTTTGGCCAGATTTGTCACTTGACTTAAAGTTTGTGCTTTTTTACTAGACAAAAAAAAATTTGGTCCAGATTTGTCCGTTGACTTAAAGTTGGTGTTTTTTTTTTTTGAATTAACCCTTGTAAATTGAGGACTCAAGGTTCTATTTTGGTCAATCGTGCATGTGATGAAGCTGGTTAGAATACAGATGGTGAAGTCGACGTTTGATTAATGAAGATGCTAATCAGTAAACAAACAAGCAGAAACGAAAGTTCAGATGATTACGAGCGTGGGAAGCTTTCGTCTTCGATGGGGAATGTGTCGTGGTCGGTCCCACACAAGGTCGTTGTATTCAATCCTCTCTCTCTCTCTCTCTCTCTCACTCTCTTGAAAACAAATGAGAGGCACATGAGAACCAGAAAGATGATTGCTCCAGAGGAGGTTCGTATTACGAGGGCGGTGATGTCGGCAAATATGTCTTGTATCACTTGATTAGATTGATCGGACATCTTATCAAAAAATTCTTAAATCTATTGAATTTATCTACTAAACTTATTAATCGTACTAATAGATCTAAATTTTTTTAATGACTAGTCCATATGGCTAATTTTGATCGGAAATCGTTGACATAGATGATATGGACAATTTTATAATTCTTCTTTTAATTTTTCTGACCTTTTTTTAAGTTTTTCTTTTCTTTTCTTTCTTTTCTTTCCCTAATGTGGGTCAACGAGATTTGAGTAAGGGCCTCCACTCTTCGCCAACCAAAAGTGAGGCCATCAAGCCCTTGTCTACATCTAGGAGAGGATCGCGCCCCTCGCCTGATCTAGTGAGGGCTACAATGTCCTTGCTGACGCAGTGACTAGCGAGGACCCAATGCCCTTGGAGAGGGTGCGAAGGCACTTGCCCATACCAAGCAAGGGCATTACAGCCCTCACCGGCCAATGAGCAAGGGTGTTGGCCCTTGCATGGATCTGGCTGAGGGCCCAACACCCTCATTTGTGGTTGGCGAGGATGTAGAGGCGGTGAGGGTTGCAATGCCCTCACCTAGACCAGGCGAGGGATGGTTGGCAATCTCGTTAGCTGGGTTGTAAACAAGAAACAAAGAAAGGAAAGAAAAGTATAAAAGTTTCAATTTTTTTAAAGGTAATCATATCATATAGTACCGCTAACATCTATGTCAACGATTTTCGATCAAAATTGATTGGATAGATTATATTAGCAAATTATCAAAAGGTTTAAGATTAAATTGTTATAATTGAAAGGTTTAGAAGACACAAATATAATATATATTTAGGATTTTTTTTTATATTTCCCAAGATTGGATTTTTTTTTTTAAGACATTTCCCGAGATTGGCTGGATTGGGCCCTCCATATCTTCCATGACGCGAGCTCGATCAAAGCTTTGATTGTTCAAGCACCAACTAGTATGCCCTCTCACCCTGTTCTTGAAGTAAACAAATTCATGCCAAACTCGAACTGATATAGTCACCGATGAGTTTGTCGCACGGCATTTCCCTTTTATGGCTTCGCTTGGTGCTCATTTTTCGTCGGCCTATCGCTTGCTAGTACTACTTAATGCGCCTCTCTCCAGATTCGCGTAAGTGGGGAAGTTAGGGGGGCAACCTGAGACCCAAATATAATACTCCTAGGGCCAATCCGGCGCAAACCAAACTCGCAATGGGCAAAACGAGATTAAATAAGAAAAAAATCAGGATGCGACCTAGGGTTTAGAACACAAACGTTAGAGAAGAAAAGGTGTCTTAAAATAGTGGCCGAGAGGTTGTCTCTAACGGATACCTAACTTAGGCATCCGAAGCTGTGGACTTACGGCTGGCAATGAAGCATCTGCAATGTTGGGAACCAACTGAGAATACAGTGCACTTAACTTTCCTTAGCCCTATGCGGTTTCAGAGCCAAATCCGAGAAAGGGAAGCTGTCCTCTTCATCAACCCCTGGCCACCTACCGATTCTTGGTACATCTTACAATCAGTTTCTATTCTGCACCCAATTCACTGGTCCTGCAACGCAATCCGTGCACTTATCCACATTGATTAGAACGAGATGTATCACGGTGTAAGTCGATCGGAGTTGACATGCTTCAAATTTCGGATACAAAAGAGAAGAGTAAAGTGGAAAATAGAATCGTGAAATTTTAGTATATTTTAATGTAGTATGATGAAGAGTACAATGGGTAATATATCAGATTGTATAATCAAATGGAGATTTGAAGAATTTTCTTAGATATACTCATCATCATAAGAGATATGAAAAATCAAGAGAAATATTTCTAAGAAAATATCTAAATATCTCTAATATCCACTCTCATACTCAATGTATATTAAAAAGATATCAATTTGAGTTTTTTTTTTTTTTTTAATCAAATGAAAGTTCTATTCATTATCAAAATGATACATAAATAGATCCATAGGAAATCTCAAAACTCACCATTATAAGGCAAGCCCTTAGAGCTCCAAAACAAACTAAAAACCGGAAATCAAAGTATACCATCAATCAATTTGAATTTGAATACAAGTTTAAATGGTGTCACGAACACTTGAAATTCTATAAAACACATGAGGGGTAGATACTCTTGTGGTGGTGTTAATTTTCTCTTATATGAGCAGTTGACGGTCGTGAATCAAAGGAAAATTTATTTTTTTCCTTTATTTTCTTTACTCTTTTATTTATTTATTTTTTTTTTTTTGGATTAAGGGCCAATAAATGTCACTAGCCAACCTTCAGTGGCCACAGACGAGACATCCCAGACCTCACTTGACCCAAATCTGGTAAGGGGGTGATGACCTTCCACTAGGCCCTTGCCGGCCACTTGCCACAACAACAACTTGCAAGCCCTTGCCAAGTGGCCGACAAGGACTTTGCAGTCCTTGCTACCATCAATCCGAAAAAAAAAAAAAATCCCAATAATTATTAAAAATAAAAAAATTAAAATATATTTTAAATGCTTACCATCAATCCAAAAAAAAAAAAAAAAATTGATAAAATAAAATTATTAAAAAAATAAAATTAAAATATTTAGAATTGAATTGATTGACCGTAATTTTATGACTTTTTGTTGAAATTGTCCTCTGACAAAACAAGGATTAATACTCTAAAAAACCCCAAATTTGGTACACTTGTGACAAATTTAAAACTATTTTTTTGACCAAAAAACCCCAAGGTACATATGTGACTTCTGCCTCTCCGTTAATCTTCGTTTTTTTCTGTTAATTTTGCGACGTGGTTCTAAGCCATGTGGAAATTCATAAGTTTAATACCATTAAAAACCCAAAATTGGTATATTTATGACAAATTTACCCCAAATTGGTATATTTATGACAAATTTACCCCCAAGGCGGATATTTACGACAAATTTACCCTAAATTAATTTTTTTTTCGATCATAAAAACCTAAATTGGTTCACGTGCGGCACATTTACCCTCTTTCAATTTTCTCAAATTTGACCGAGTTGTGATGTCCAATCAATTTTATTTTATGGATTACTCTAACATTGCCTCCATATCATTAATACTTGATTTTTTTTTTTTTATTGGAATCATTATTAGAAAACTATTCAAAGGCTACCAAATGTGCATATTCTTGTGCCGAGAAGATGCCCATTAACTAAAAGATGGACAGATCGCTTTGCACATATACAAAAGAATCACACTCAAAGCACACCTAAAATTAGCGACAAACATAAGTGATTTTGGTTCCGGCATTTCAACGAGCATCAAATATTCAGCAAGTTCCATGTTAAAATTTTGACACACTTACGATTCAAGGTAGGAAAGACTACGTAACGCTAATAAGGACATAGACTAACAAATATGTGCGAAAATTTTAGTTAATGGGCATCCTCTCGGCACATATTTGGTAGTCTTTGATATTTTCTAATAATGATTCCAATAAAAAGAAAAAAATCAAGTATTAATGATATGGAGGCAATGTTAGAGTAATCAAAATAAAATTGATTGGACATCAATTAAAATATTTAAATTTGTCATAATATACCGGTTTGGGGTTTTTAATGGTTAAAATATTTAGAATTGAATTTAACGGAAAAATCGAGCGGGAAGCTAACGGAGGGTAGATCTGTCAGACCATAATTTTATGACTTTTTTTGAAATTGTCCTCTGACAAAACAATAATAGGGTGAGAATTGATACAACTAGCTACCGCAGTGAAATAGTCTTGAGGGGACGCTTCCTCAAAGCTGTGTGTGTACTTGGGTCAACACCATTATACATCAAGATGGACCCGGGTATGCATAGGGCTGTTGTCTAGGTGTTCATGAGGTGGATCTTGGGTGCGCCTAATGCACTTAGGAGCTCCTCAAATCGGTGGCTTTCAAATAAAGGTGAGAATAATGTAGAAAGTAAATTTGTAAAATTTCAACATATTTTAATGCATCATAATGAAGATTATATTAGGTAACATATTAAAATGCATAATTCAATGGAAATTTGGAGAATCTCCTAAATATATGTATCACCATGAAAGAATTAAAAAACGAAGAGAAATTACTTAGATATTTTTAGGAAATAGTTAAATGTCTCTGACAACAAAGTTGAACATAGGTAAGCCATTGCAACTATACTTCAGACGGGAGGATAGATTTGACTTTTTTTGATCTGATGCGGATGATGTTCTCTCATCCATGAGTCAAAATCAGAACATCAAGTGACGTAAACGGGTGTAGCCGAGATCGAATGCAATTGTCGATACATTAACAAAGCTCAGTTATCTTTTAAGAATAAATAAGTCATGTTGAGATATTCAGAATAATTTACAAAATTAGATTATATAATAACGTAGTAACATCGACCGGATAGTTAAATAAGCTAGTCATATTTGAGCACATTTATCATGAAGGATACTAGTATAATAAGTTGGTAAAAAAAATCAATATCTCTATCGTTGTTTTTTTAGAATTCAAGTGAGGAAAATAATACAAATAATCCATGAGCTTTGGCATAATGTATAATATGATTCTTGAAATTTTAATTTGTTCAATATGATTCATGAATTGTAATTCAATGTGTAACTTGGTTCATAAATTTTTAATTCATTCGATGCAATTTTTGGATTTTTGATATATATTAAATTTAATTCCTAAACTATATGAAGATGTTTAATATTTTCTTAGTACATAAACTATATGAAAATACTCAATGTTGTGAATTATATGAAAATATTTAATATTGTCCATGAACTTAAATTAATAAAAGGACAATAGTTAGTATTTCCATATAGTTAATTAATAAAAAGACAACATTGAGCATTTTTATATAGTTTAAGGATTAAGTTGAATATATATTAAAAGTCCAATGACCACATTGAATAAATTAAAATTTCGGGGACCGCATTGCATATTAAGCAAAAGTTCATAGATTATATTGAATAAATTAAAATTTTAGAAATCACATCGCATGTTTGATCAAAATTCATATACCATTGTCACATTATCCCTTTAAGTAGTAATTGCCTTAAGTGCACTTGTTAAACAACTAATTAAAGGAAATTTTTGCTTATTTCAACACACCTTGTCTCGTATCATGTGTAATCAATATTTTAAAATGTAAATCGCTTATTATTAAATGTGCTTAATAAGCATTCGAGCATCGCTCCTAAACATGATCATTTTTCAATTGTTTCTTCTCCCTGGACGGACAAGTACATCACGCGTGCCTGGTCCCTTACGTTTCGGCATCTATAACACCATGGACACCACCTAGCTATTGCTTGTTTGCGGTTGTCGTACATGCATTGCTGTCATAATTATAATTATAGCATGCACTATTGCAGGAGCATTAATTATAATCTACAGTGGGCACAAGTAAAACCCAAAAGTCAGATAGCGAGAGCAATCATTTCCTCGCCGGAATTTCCTCAAATAATTTCAATATTATTCCTGAGGACATGGCCGTTATAATTATTGAAAAATTAATGTCCGAGGAAAAACATGAATAAACTCAAACAGAAAAAAAAAATGCGAATCTTCCAAATTTAATTTTTTATCTATCCATGTGATGCATGCCTACTCACGAAAAGGATGGTACCGTGCTATTAGTATTCACGCAGTAATGGCGGATTTCGTACAAGAAACATTTAATGCAACTATTTCATCCCTAAAATCTGGAAGGTTAGAATTTCCTTTCTCGTGTTTCGAACGATTCATGAGAAAAACGTTTCAAAAGGGATTAATGAATGTGATGAAATACATGCGCTTCTGGATTTCATGCATTCCACAGGCACAGGCAATATTCATTACCGTATTTGGCAGAGTTTGAGTTTAATGAATAACTATGAATAGGCAAGATCTTGGGGGAAATTTGGATTAAATCATCCGCCAAAGTAGCTCCTAACATTCAAATTTGGAGCGTGGCAAGAAATTTCAAATTGGAACAGCCGTTGATCCGTCCTCGACTTTTCCCTCCTTAATGTCCAACATTCATAATGTAAAGGAAGCTTTCTCGTTTTCTTGGCACACTCAATTTTCTTCCTGTCGTGCGGTTTGTTCTTTTATTTTCCGCTTATCTCTCGTGGTTATCTTTATATCCCATGTTGTGTGTGTTGACGTGCATACTTAGGAGTGTTACATTCTCAATTGTATGTATATTATTTGGCCCATTTTTTAATATTGCTTAATTTTTGGGAGAGATGATTTGTCAAACAAACGGGATAACAGCTCATTCAGCTTGCAAGATTATTGATAGTTATGTTGCCTTTTTTTTTTTTTTTTCCTTTCTAATTATTAAAGTATCATGCACTGCTTCTACAGGGTCTGCTTAGGCCTATATATGATAAGAAATATATCATGAACACATCATTGGAAGAGTTAAAAATTTGGGGAAAACATTTCATTTAGCATGGTATTAAAGATAGGTCGATGGTTCAAATTCGCTTGCTTGATCTCAATTGTCTCACTTAGACATGATATTATGCTGCTTGGTTTCATGTAGCTCTATCAACTCTTTGAAGTGATCACTTCCATGTCCTGTTTTGTGCGTATAAAAAAATCCGCTCAATGCGAGGGGAAACAGTAAGAAATATGTTATATAAACATTGTTCGACACATTTCCTTTATAACAACTTATCTAACATGGAATAAACAGGTCAAGGGTTCAAATTGTTAAAAAGCTCTAAATTATCTCATTTAAGCATGGTGTAATTGTGCCTACTTTCATTTCTCTAGTTTTCTCTTTGAAGTGATCATGTCCACATTTTATCTTGTGCGTGTGATGGACCAGCTTACACACAAAGGAAAATACCGAAAAGTGCGTGATGATTATGATGAATACATCATTGACACATTTTCATAATAAATAAAGTTTTTGGAAAAAGCAATTTGTCAAATAATTCGTAGATAATCTCTCTTCACTTATTGATTCATATTTTTCAAATGGACGTTATCATGTGGTCATCGATATTTCAAACCTGTGGCTCCTCGTTCTTCAAAGCACTAGAGTTCTTTCAAAACCATTTCACTCCGGTTTGCCCGCGGAAGAGGTCATTATAGAAGCTCACTTCGATGTCGTCTCTGAGCCCAAACGAGGACCATTCATCCATGACGAAACCGACAGATTGCATGTTCCAAGATGCATCGAACGCCACGTTGATGGTCCCATTTGCTACATCCCAAAGTCTAATAAGAAACAAAGATATTGGGAATAGTCCTAAAAATAATAATGCCAATCCTGGCTACGGACATCTGATGGCCAAACAATAAACGGAGTAGCGAGTTGTCTCTCCATCCAGCCAAGACAAGGTTGGAGTGGGTGAGGATGTCTGCGTTAATTACAGATGAAGGCAAGGCAAACGATGGTCCCTACGGTTGAAGCAACGTCCCTTTTAAGTCAACAAGAAAAGGCAGAAATGAAGGCCATGCTAAGTTATCTAGCCCAGAAAATAATTCGTTTTTATTGCAAGATCACAAAGAAATGGATAATCTGATCCGGGGATAAGAATCATTCCTTGCTTGGACGCATTCTACGCAGATTCTAATCAAGGTAAAGACTACTCTGCACAAAGCAACTCCAAATGCGTATTGGTCCGAATTCCAACTCATCTATTCATTGTCTCGGTATATAACTTTGTTTATTCTACTTGTTCAATTCATTATGAAATCAAACGCGTTCCTGAAGTTTCTAGTTTCAGAACTCTTCTCCTGAGAATGCATCCGATCGAAGGACAAATCTCATGCTAGAAACCCATGATTTTTCCAATCCGTAAAGTCAATAATTTCCGTCGAAGATGAAATGGATAAAGTCCATTCAAACATGGGTGCCTAAGCATGGCCGTATAGCGTATGGACGGGTCGTGTGAGGCCGTGAGCCGCGGTTCAATCACAGCATCCCTCCACAGCCAGTAAGACCCGAGAACGTCGGAGGCAAAAAAGTCTAACCCCCGGCTCCAGCCTCCAACAATGTGGCCGACCAAACGATTTTTCCACTAAAAAGACAAAAAAGGTAAAAAAAAACTCATGGATAATATAAAATATATTTTTTGAGTTTCGGACTGTAGATGCTTGTGTTGTGTACGGGCAGGTAATCCGACACGTTATGGTCGCGTGCTGGCTAATATAATATCACGACTTCGAGGCATATGTGAATTATCGGCAAGACTTGTATTGGTAAGCAGACAGATCATTCTCCTTTTTGTTTTTTCTTAGTTTTAACTTTCAGTTGTGCCCCAGATGATAGATTACGTTACTGATTATATGAGAGAATAAATTACGAAAATCCGGGGTTGACCACAGACCATTTTAGGCCTAGCCTTGTGTCGGGGAGAGGGAGGAGCCTGACCAATATTTAGAGCCTTAATTTTTTTCCGGGGCCATCATTTAAGCCTTAGCATCCATTATTAGACCTATTTATTTAATTATCTCCCGAAAATCTTCCCCAAAAAAGATTGATTAGCATGAATTATATAGATGGAACCAATAGTTGGGGACGCATGCCCCATCTAATCTTTTCTTTCGATCCAACCGAAACTCGATATCTTTTCTATTCAAATAATTAATAGTATATAGATAATACTCGTCTTGTCTTGTGTGTTCAACGTGATTCATATCCTTTTAATAAGCTCAACCCGAGATTTAATTTTCCTATGAAATGTGATTAGCGTCATTAAAATAGACCGAGAGAAAGGTTTACGGATTTTGTACTGTATTGGCAAGACGTAAGGAGTTTGAACCGCCCCACCTGACCATCTTTCCCTCACATGCTCGAAAACTTTGCTCCGACCATGTGCGTCATCCCACTCGGGATTAACACACAAGAACGTATAAAATGCCATAACTAAAACATGGCGATTTCGCGTGGTGCTCCGCGATTGGTCAGTTTTTCTTATTCTTTTTTTAACACGTTATCAGCTGGACTTTGGGATTTTGGGGGAGTGGGAAAGTCCCAAAGTCTCAGAATCTTTACTTGAGAGACCATTGAGTCGAACGGCTACCTTCCATTCAAACCGTCTTGTGATCCCTCCGGTCTCACCAGGCAGAGTCCAACAACTATTCCATCTTCCACGAAGAACCCCTCATTTTATATTTTCAATAATTGAACATTTCAAGAGATGTGACTATTAATGCTCGCCCCTCCACCAGGAGCACCAGAGCCATAGGCATGGCAGCTGCAAGGAAGACGCACGAGGCATCCTCCAAGATAAAGTCCATCTACTCCGCCCCCACCTTCGACACAGATTTAGACCATCTCGGGTATAAGGAACATCTCCAAGGTGTTTAGAAAGAGAGGAAACCAATTGAATTTCAGTCGCCGACCACAACGGACGGAGACGAACAGGGAAGGGGGAAGAAACGGGTTTGTGTACCTCGTGTCGAGGCGAAAATGGGGCCGGGAAATAACATAGGGAAGTACCAGTTCAGCAGGATCATCGGAGAAGGCACCTTTGCCAAGGTGAAGCTCGCGGTGGACAGCACCAACGGCCAGTATGTGGCGATCAAGATCATTGACAAGCAGATGGTCATGAAGAGCAATCTCAAGCATCAGGTAATATTCAGCATCTGTTCCCCCTTGCAGGGGAAGGAGGAAAATAGAACTTTGGGTTGACACTGCGAACGTCGCTGTTTCAGGTACAAAGAGAGATCAAAACAATGAAGCTTCTGCATCACCCCAACATCGTTCAGATCCACGAGGTATGCCTGCCAATTCCTAAATAACCACTTCCCGGTTTCAATTCTGTACCTCAAGTAACTTAGGGGGAAAAAGGAATTCCAGGATTGACTTAGAGTTGAATTGCTTGTAATAGGTCATTGGTACCAAGACAAAGATCTACATAGTAATGGAGTATGTACCAGGAGGACAGCTTTCAGATAAGCTGGTAAGGATCAATGATAAAAAATAAGGTTTTGGGTGTCGTTTGGTCGGTTTTCTCTAATGCTTTTGTTTTCTTAACAGGCTTATGCGAAAAAATTGAACGAATGCGAAGCAAGAAAGCTCTTCCAACAATTAATTGATGCAGTGGACTATTGTCATAGCAGAGGTGTTTGTCACAGAGATCTCAAGGTTAGTGTAACACACCATTTTTCTTTAACCAATATATCGATTGTTTAGAATGAGTCAAGCCAACTGATAAGGATCCTGGCCTACATATGCAGCCTGAAAATTTGCTTCTGGATAGCAAGGGAAATCTGAAAATCTCTGACTTTGGATTAAGTGCTTTGCGAAAGGTAAGACCAACATACTTCAAATCCTTGAATCGATTTCATTTTTTAGTAGAAAGTTGATTTAACTATACATATGTAAAGTTGGCTAAACTATAAAAATTTAACAGCCTGGAGATCTGTTATCAACTGCTTGCGGCTCCCCATGCTATGTAGCACCTGAGGTGAGAATACCAATTTTCTGCATCCAACTTTTTATATTAGATAAACAGGAAATAATAGATGCATATCGTTTTTGGGCTTGAAAACATACCGGAAAGTCCTATCGAACCTAATTAATTTGATGATGCTTGCTTTCGATAAACAGCTACTGATAAAGACGGGATATGATGGGGCACCAGCGGATATTTGGTCTTGTGGGGTAATTCTCTTCGAGTTACTGTCTGGGACTTTGCCATTCGATGACCCTAACCTCATCAATTTGTACAAGAAGGTAGTCTCCTGCATCTGTAGAGATAAGTTTCTGTCAACTAGGCACACTGCCTAAATAAACACTGTGTTTGCATGAAGATTTACAGAGCGGACTACACATTTCCCCCGTGGTTTACAGAAGGGCAAAGAAAGATAATCTCCAGAATATTTGAACCGAATCCTAAAAAGGTTTGAATCTCGCTGTATGTAGCTTGCGATTATATACTTTTATGGAAAGACACTATCTAAACATCCTTATTTGCAAAAACAGAGAATCACAATCCCGGAGATAATCGAAGATGAATGGTTCCAGAAGGACTATGAGCCTGTGTCTGGATATGAATGCGATGAGCAAATCCATCTGGATGATGTTAATGCTGCGTTTGACTCCTCTGAGGTAAATATCACTGTAAAACCAGGTGCATGAATATTAATTTTTGGGCTAATAATAACCATAACTGACGATGCAAACAGGAGAATGATGGCCAGAAGAAGATGCCAAAATCCTCCAGTTTCATAAACGCTTTTCAATTGATAGCAATGTCCCAAGACCTCGATCTATCAGGTCTTTTCGAAGCACAGGCAAGTCTTCACTTTCTATGCAACTTGACTGTCAAATTAGATTTTTGCCAACTCTGAAGTATTAATCTTTGTTTCTGGTTGCTGGTCAGTGACATAAGACTTTCTAGTTGCGTTTTACTTTCCTATACAGGATGAAGACAAACACAGAACGATGCTTGTATCCAAGCATACAATAGATGATACCTTCAAGAAAATAGAAGAAGCTGCAGCAGATGTCAGCTTGGTGGTTGAAATGTCGAATAATAAGGTATGGTCTTACCATTTCTTTCCCGCCTCTTTTTCACTTGGGTTGTTTGCAAATTTTCGTATAATTTCTCCAACTAAGAAAGGCATTTTTCATGGTTGTAGGTGAAGATGCATCCAGTGCAAAAGATGACTAGGTCTTCTCGATCATTCTGCAACTTATCAGCAGAGGTATGTTCGGACCCTGCATTTCTATATAGAAGCCTCAGCAATTCATATACATGCAAATTGTGAATCCTGAATATACATATGTTTTGACATGAACTTGGAAAAAGAATGCACTAATGTACAGAAAATTTCAGGTCATTGAGGTGGCTCCCATTTACTGTGTCGTAGAAATTTCAAAATCTTCAGGGGGGCTCGGCTACTATAAAAAGGTAGACTAAACTTCTTCATGCGCTAATATTGTAAGCCTGGATTCGCATTGCTTACCAATTTAGATATACCTTCATGAACAGTTTTGCCAAAGTTTGTCCAGCCTATTGGCAGAAAATTCCGGGATTTCATCACAAAGTCATTCTTTTGACTTCCTCGACATCGACAACAAAGGCGTCGAAGAAGCTAGATGGTAATTCATTATCCATTCAGACAGCACAGATACCTTATTTATCCCCGATCCCGACTCACTGGCATAATTGAAATATGCAGTTATCAGCAGGAAACTAAGCCTGATGCTAATGCACTCCGCGGCTATTCATCCTCCTGATGACAATTTTTCTCAATCTCTTGTGCTCTCAAGATTGTTGAGACAATGATGACGAAAATCAACTACTGTAAAGCTTGTTATGATATCATTCATACATGAAATTCCAAAAAAAAAAAAAAAAAACCCAAAAAAAGAAAGAAGAAGTCATACATTGCAATCTGCCAAATGCAACATGATGCTTAAAGATCAGTTTGATAGGGATGAAGGGTGCTCTTTTGGTTCTTTATCACTGTATTCGATTTTTTTTGTTTCTTTTCACTCCAAAAGATCTTCTCTATTGATGTATAGGCATGAGGTCATCATTACTTGATTCATCGAAAAATCAATACAATATGTGTTCTGTTCCCTATTTTAGTCTCTAAACACGCACATGACATCTGACCATTTTATTAGAGCTTACGCATCATCTATATTTCCTGGCCAATCCAGTCAATCAGATGACATCCACAATCCATCTGAGGAAGCTCATACGCAAGAGCCACAGATGAGCGAAGGCAATTAGAAGCGACCGTACAATAAAATTGCACCAGCATTGGATCGGACCAAGTCCTGGAGCAGGGGTCAATCGTCAATGAACAACTCATCAGATGTAGTGAACGTTTCTGCATCTGCTCTTCTTAAGTTTCATGCACATGGAATAAGACATACATTAGTCACCAGCATCCTGCACCAGTCTCTCACCCATCAACTTAAACAACATCAACCCGGAACTAGGGCCCTAGGGGGTAGTCATCTAATGTGCTTGATCCAAACTACTTTACGACCAAAATCGATCCTTAGCCAGCAAAAGCACAAAAAGAGGGGAAAATCAAGAAGATGCGTTTCACTTTTGGGCATTAGGCATGAAGCTGTTGACTATCTGGTGCAAATCCAAAAATGCGAAACAGCTCATTATCCCTTTCAAAATGTACCCGATGCATCGCAAGCGGCGATACGCGTATTCTCGCTATGCATCCATCATTGGAACACTTGATAAAGAATCCGAGGGATTGTCTAGTAGCGAGGAGATACGGTACATCAGAGGTAAACAACCTTATCTTGCGCTCTCCTTTCAGACATTATTCAAAATGTAAAGACCACGTGAGTTCCCCATTAGCTCACGACATTATTCACAGAACATGCTTTGTCATGTGGAATCCGAGAAGCCACGTCTCTTTTACAAAAGATTCATACCGTTGGTGGGCTACACAGTCCGAAAACCGAATAGAAAAACAACGGAAAACCGACAGAATGGCACAACTCGCTGTCGCCCATGCTGCCTCGCTCGAGCTCGAAGCAGGAGCCTCCAAAATCCGATCACGGATCAGTGCGTGCAGACACCGCAATCACTCGCTGGCCAACCGAAACCGCTCTCATGAATGCGGCCTCCCGCCACATGGACCGAAAACACTATCCAGAAACGCCCCACCATTATAGCCCGTGATGGTTCCAACTCACTCCGAGCACATGGCTTGAATCTTGATGTTTTTGTCATCTTATGCCAATCTCATCTCCCTCACTCTTCCTATATATATATTGCTCGCACCATTCGTCGTCCCCGCATCTCCACAGGGCTTCCCCTCCCGGAAAAGATGAAACTTTACCGACCGCTTGCGCTAGTATTAGCATTCCTTGTCCTGATCAGCGTTCCGTCGGGCACCACCGGGGCATCCCCACTCCGACGAGGCCCCGACGACGAGGCCCTCCATGGTGAGTCCCTCCAGCTCCAGTTCCTGTACGCCCACAATGCCGTGAGGGCGGCCAAGGGGGAGCCGCCGCTGACGTGGGACTCGCAGCTGGAGAGCTATGCGAGGTGGTGGGCGGGGCAGCGGAGGTCGGACTGCGCGCTGGAGCACTCGTTCGATGAAGGTGACTTCAGGCTGGGGGAGAACATATTCTGGGGAGGCGGGTCGGGGTGGGGGCCGAGCGACGCCGTGAGCATGTGGGCCGGCGAGGAGAGGTACTACCGGCACGGCAGCAACACGTGCGAGGGCGGGCACGAGTGCGGCCACTACACGCAGATCGTGTGGAGGAGCACGAGGCTGGTCGGGTGCGCCAGGGTGGTGTGCGACGACGGCGATGTGTTCATGACTTGCAACTATTATCCGCCGGGGAACTATGTCGGGGAACGGCCCTACTAAAAATGTTGGGCCATTTTAGGGACGGTCCATTCTCTTGTCGTCCACATTTTTTTTTTTAACATTAGTATTCGAGTGGTGCAGCTTGTTTTATCCACCAATTATGATAAAATATAAATAAAGAGCCGAGAAAATTCACAATAATCGCATTTTCTGGTAAATTGTTAAAATACAAACTTCCCTTAAATTATTAGATGATAAAATCTTGTCACTTATTCATTAGTCCTTTCGATTGTCCACTCATGCATTCAATCGCACTGTACAATTAGTTAATTACCGGAGCCATTGACACATTTAAAAATAGCAATGTTTGTAATAATTGTAATTATTAGCAAGAACTTAAAGGGAAATATATCATTTGAGAATGCGCAATTGACCCTTTCTGTCCACAAACTTTCTAGTAAGAGCAAGTCATGGAGTCGCATATCTTATTTCTATTAAATGAGTGGATATACATTTCTTGGTAAGGGTTTTTTTTAGTTGTTCCCCCTTTTTGTTATCTCAAGAAGATTCCTTCTCATTTCCAATTACAGGGACGTTATTCACTTATGTAATATGTAATGCAATAGAAATTGACATGTCTTATATACAATTATAACCTATATTTTTTTAATAATAAGGTCCAATGCCTTATCGCGTTGTAAGCTTAGAGACAGCAAGCATAATTAATAAATTTGAAAGAACCTACATGAGCATGCCTTGAGCATGATACTAATGCACAGTTTGTATACAACCAATGTGTATATGATTGAATACCTTATTCAATCTTTAGCTACCTAATTAAATCGATCAACTTCATGCAAGGTGATTAAACTTGAAGATGGATTGTTCATCCAATATTTTGTTGAGATAGCTAACATGATTTTCACCACTTTACCAACTTTATTAAATTCAGCTTGAGATAGATAATCAACTCTTTATACTACTTTGGAAATTAATAAATGACACGTAACATGAATGTTGAATGTAAGTGACAAAATAAATCAGGAAAATTACCAAAAAAACAGTCATAAATTTATTATATTTGTGCCAATTCAGTTATAAACCTTTTAATTTGTCAATTTAGTCCTTAACTTTTAACATTTATGCCAACGTAGTTCATCCGACTATTATTAATCAGAAGAGTCTGATGTGGTTTCCTAATTGGCATTGGCTGGCATGGATATCGAAGGAAATTTTTTTTTTTTAAAAAAAAAAAAAAAAAAAAAAAAGACTTCAAGAAGTCCTAAACAAGCTTGGCTGCCTTTCCCAGATTGATCTCAGGAACCCTAAACTGACATCCTCCCCAAATTGATCTCAAAAGTTTTGCCCCAAATTTGAGTTGACTCTCTCCCGACACCTTCGCCCAGATTCACCCGCTCTAACGATGTTCACTTGACGCTTGCCCAATGCCTTCGCCCACTCACCCAGATTTCTTGAAGTTCTTGTTTCTTGAAATTGCGGTACTTTGTATTTATGGCGAGGCTTTAGCCGTCTTAATTTCTCTAGGGTTTTATTTCTTGGTTGGATGTGGATGGTCACAACTTGTTAGGTTTTGTTCAAGAAAGTTCGAGCACCTTTATGCTGGGAAAATTGCTGACATGGGTTTTTACTCGCCGAGAATCATGTTGTCTACATGAAACCAGTTCTTGTTTTTATGTTTTGCTATTAATGTCATGTCGTTGTTGCTGTGGATGTTTTGTCCATTTTGTATCTGGACCATTCTTTCATCCGTGAAATTATCAATTAATAAAGACTCTTGATGCAATGTAGATATGTGATAAGCTGCTGCTATTGAGCTACATACTCTTGTTCTCATTGCTTTCATTTGTAAATCTCTTAGGATAATGGTGTTGAGAATACATTCCCTAAGTGGTTTTGAGATTGACAAAACTTATCCGTATTGAAAACTTTGATTCTGATTATAATTATATTTCAGATGGAAAGTCTGATAGGATATGATTAGACCATATCAATCACAACCAGAGTCATGGCTTATTTCTTTCTTTCCTTATGTGTTTTGTCAAACGGTTAGAAATGAGATAATATCCTCATGTAATGGCTAGTGGCGATTAGTTGGATTTCCTGCCTTATTTATAAGATGTTCCAAAAGGAAAGTCTTCTAATTATCTATCGAAGATTCAGCCTTCCTAGAACGATCTTCTTGAGTTAAGGCGCTTGACTTATGGAAACCCAAACTGCTATATTGGCGGCATAATCTATGAGAAGCCTCATCCTCGGTGACTTAAATCAATCAGACCTTCTTGACGAGATCCAGGCAAATGGATAGATTAACTGAAAAATCCTCCTAGAGATATGTCCAATAGTCAGCTTAGACTAAAATGAGGAGAAGCATCGCTTTCAAGAGAATCAAAGCTTTCAATTCCAAAATCCGAGGGGTGTTCTGTGATTAAATACATTCGTATCTGAGTATAATTATGTAATCATTTAGAGGTTGAGAGTATGTGAGGAGTGATATGTGCGAGCTTGAGTTTTCACAACTCAAATCTTATAACCTCTTATTGGTTCTTCTTAGTAAAATCTAACCAATAAACTATAATGCAAAAGAGTTGATGTAGCCTTGTAAAAGCCGAACTACTATAATATTTTGTGTGCAATTCTCTATCCCTTACTCTCTTTAATTATTATGATAGAATTGCATATTGGTAAGATCTGACCATCACCTTCCGTCACCAATAGTGTTTCAATTGCAATATTTCTTCAAATCCTTTTATTTCTGCACAATCACCTATTCACCCCCTTTAGATGATAATTTTAGCCATAACAATTGGTATTAGAGCAAGGTTACTCATGAGTGAAGTGTTTTATTACTTTTGAGTTAACAATCTTTCTATGGCTAGTAATACTTGCACTAGGTCTTACGGAAGGATAGAGTGATACAAGGTCTCCATACTTCAACAGAAAGGACTACAACATTTGGAAGAACAAAATGAAAACATTCATCTGATCCAAGGATCCCTTGGAGTGGGATGTTATTCTGAAAGGCATAAGGCCTGAACCTTCTTTGTCCAAAGAAAAAAGCTAAAAACCAGAAACCCCAATCCTATTTGATGCAAATATCACCAAAAGAGAACCACTAGATGCTAAAGTTGTTTATTCATTATATTGCATATTATCTCCATCTAAATATAATCGAATTTCCTCATGTGAATCTATGAAAGAAATTTGGGATAGGTTGCGGGTGACATACGAATGAACTGATCGGGTTAAGAAGACAAAGATAAACATTCTTCTCTAACAATATAAGACCTTCAAGATGAAACCCGAAGAATCCATTATTAACATGTTCAGCAGATTTACTAATATTATCAATGGGTTGGCATACCAAGGGCAACCTGTATCAAACCCAATGAAAGTGAACAAGATTCTTCAAGGACTGTCAAAAGAGTGAAATAACATTAAGACGTCTATCCAAGAGACTCAAAGAATATTACCTCTCTCTATGGATGAACTTGTCGAAACACTCCAATCCTATGAAGAAGAAAGTTTGAATGATGAAGACACTAGGGATAAGAAAGCAATAGCTTTAAAATCTAATTTTGACTATGATGATTTAAATTTAGATGATGATGATGAAGATGACGAGGAAATTGCGCTTATGGTGAAAAAGCTTCAAATAATGGCCAAAAAAGGAAAGAAATTCAAAGGAAAAACCTTCAGATCATTTGAGCAAAAGAGAAGCTTCAATGATAGAGAATAAAATACAGATGTTGTTTGTTTTGAATGCAAGAATATCAAGCCCAATCGTCCTCTTTTAAAGAAAAGAAAGAACAAGTATGAGAAGACAAAGAAAATGCTAAAAGCTAAGACTTGGAGCGATGCTGAATGCGAAGAAAGTGATGAAAAATATGCTAATATTTGTCGTATGGCAAAATTTGATTCTGAAGAAGAATTTGAGTTAAGTAATTTTGATATTCCAGTTGAAGTATCTAATTATTGACTGATTACAAGCCTACCCTTAGAAAATTTTCAGAGTTGAAGAAGGAAAATTCAAAATTGAGACAATAGGATTCTCTCCAAAAAGAAAAGATTAAGTGTCTTGAAAAAGATCTTCTTCAAGCAAAAGAAAATCACGATTCTATTTTGAAAGAAAATGATATTTTCAAAAAGGAAATTTTGGATGTTTTAAAAAGGTTTTAAGATGATTCGAAAACTTTGGAACATATTTTGTCCATTCAAATCCCATTTTATAACAAATTGTACTTAGATGTAAAAACAAAGAGGTTTCAGAAAATGAATTTCTGACACACGAAGAGAGGAAGAAGTAGAAGCCTTTGAGAATTTTTTTATGAAAATCACTTTAGAAAACAGTTTGTAAAACCTATTGGTCGAAACCTTCTTAAGTGTTCAATTTGCGGCAGCCATGATCATTTCGAAAAATGACTACTCAAAAGGTTGAAAGCCAATTTGGATAAATTTTCTAAGCATGGTCGATCCCTTCTAACTAGAGAGGACCCAAATAGATATGGGTACCAAAGAAAACTTGAACTTGTCTTAAATTTTGCAGGTACCAAAGAAGAAGAGAAACAAGTGGTACCTCGATAGTGGTTGCCCAAAACACATGACCGGTGACCCAAGCAAATTTGTTGAACTCTCAAAATTTAATGGAGGAAGCGTTTCTTTTAGAGGGAACAACAAAGGAAATATTATTGGCAAATGAATGATTGAGATTGGTAACCTGACTATAAGAGATGTATTTCTTGTCAAGATCTGAACTATAATCTCATAAGCATCAGCCAATTACGTAACACTGGCTACAAAATCTGCTTTCAAGGAGACAAGTGTTCAAGCACAAGCAAAGATCTAAAGTAATCTTTCACCAAAAGGAGATATGAAAATATCTATTTACTAGACATAACAACTAATGACATACAATGTTTAATCTCAATCAAGTCAGACCTTTAGCATAGGAATCTTGGACATATAAGTACTAAGCAAATCTTGAAGCTCTCATCAAAGAGATTCAGATGAGGTTTACCAATCTAAAGTTTGAAAGATTTGAAGTCTGCTCAATCCATGCCCTGGAAAATAGGTAAGAAGTTCTTTCAAACCCATAAATTATGTTAGTATTAATCGACCTTTGCAGCTTCTCCATATAGACATCTTCAGACCAACAAGAACACAAAGTTCGGGAGGTAAAAGGTACTGCCTAGTAATAGTTGATAATTATACAAGGTATATGTGAGTTTTCTTTCTTGCACACAAGTATGAAGCATTTTCTCATTTCTCAAAATTTGTAAAAAGAATTCAAAATGAAAAGGGATATTCTATTTCTTGCATTAAAACGGATCATAGGGGTGAGTTTGAAAAAAAAAGTTTCATAAACTTTTGTGAAGAAAGTAGTTTTGAGCATCAATTTTCAACTCCTTATACACTTGAGTAACACAATGTAGTAAAGAGGACAAACAAATCCTTGCAAGAAATGACAAGAACCCTTCTTATTGAAAGTAAAGTGGCACCACATTGTTGGGCGGAAGCCGTTTCAACAACATAGTACATTATTAATCAAGTCTTTCTCAAAATTCTTTATTAAAAAAAAAAAAAAACCTCCTATGAGCTTTTCAAAGATAAGAAGCCAAACATTTCTTATTTCCGAAGTTTTTGGATGTAGATGTTTTATATTGAAAAATTCTAATGACCAACCTGGTAAGTTCGATGAAAGATCAGATGAAGGTATTTTTTTGGGGTAATTAACCATAAGTAAGGTTTTCAGAGTCTACAACAAAAGATCTAGCACGGTGGAGGAATCTATCAATGTAAAGTTTGATAAAAATCCTTAAACTCATTAAGATTTTGACCAAGGAGTGCAACAATCCGAAGAAATTCAAGAACAATAAGAAATCAGGGAATCAAATTCAAATGAACAGCCTAAGCAACCAGAAAAGTCTAAAAAACACAACAGTGAGACACCCATAATATCTAATGACAAATTTAATAAAAATTGGAAGCACAAGTCAAGCCATCCAAATGATCTAATCATCAGAGATATTGATGACAAGATCACAACAAGATCAACACTAAAAGATGTCATCAATGCATGGGCAATCATTTTGGAGATTGAACTAAGAAGTATTGAGGAAGCCTTATTAGATGAAAACAGATTCAAGCAATATAGGAGGAATTCTAACAATTCCGAATAAATGACGTATGGGAATTGGTTCCTAGACCAAAAGATTATCCTGTGATAGGAACAAAATAGGTGTACAGGAGCAAGCTAAATGATCAAGGAAATGTCACATGAAACAAAGCAAGATTGGTTGCCAAAGGCTACTCGTAAGAAGAGGGGATCAACTATGATGAAACTTACACGCCAATAACAAGGTTAGAAGCAATCAAACTTTTACTTTACGCTTGTTTCCATGGTTTTAGACTTTTCTAAATGGACGTGAATGGATGTGAAAAGTGTTTTCTTGAACGGGTTCATCAAAGAAAAGTTGTTCATGGAATAACCTCCAGGTTTTGAAGAACCAAGAAAATCTAATCACGTTTACAGGTTAAAGAAAGCCATGTACAATCTAAAGCAAGCTCCTTGAGCTTGGTACGAAAGGCTCACAAATTTTCTCATTCAAAATGGTTTTGAGAGAAGTAATGTTGATACTACTTTCTTTATAAGGAAAGAAGGCAAGGAAATTTTGCTAGTACAAATCTATCTCGATGATATCATTTTTGGATCTCCTAGCGAAACTCTTTGCAAGAATTTTGCTAAATTAATGTAGGAAGAGTTTGAGATGAGTATGATGGGAAAATTAAATTTTTTCCTAGAATTGCAAATCAAACAAACGGAAGAAAAAACTTTCATCTTCCAAGAAAAGTATGCAAAAGAGCTCATAAAGAAGTTTCATATGGAAAATTCAAAGAGAACAAAGACTCCAATGTCTCATTCCTCAAAGCTTGACAAATATAAAAAAAAAAAATGGCAAGAAAGTTGATCAAAAAATGGCGATAAGTACACTATCAGTGCATAAGTTGTGTACGGCGCTTACTTTGGTGCCATTCTGTCGAATCACTTAAGTGCCAAAAAGTTTGAAAAACGCTCACTTTGGTGCCAACTCCGATCCGGTTGGCCGGAAATCCGACGTGGCACTTTTTTATTAATTTTTGAAGCTGATGTGGCTCGTCGGAGAGCACAGTCAGCATCCTAACACCAAAACGATGCCGTTTGGTGTCTCCCCCAATTCAAAACCCTAATCTCCGGCTAGTCGCCATCCTCGACGGCCCCTGCGCTCGGCGGCCGAGGCTCCAACCCCGACCTCGACCTCGACCCCGACGATGGATGTCACGCCCCGATCCTCGAACACGTGCCCATCCCTCACCTGGTTGATTTTTAGCGACGTTCCAGGACGCATCGCCGACCATTTTCTTTTAATATGTGCATGCGGAAACATATAATAAAATCCCCAAACAATAAAACATTGGGATAGAAAAGCAGACCATATTTTGTATATTAAAGTTCACAATCACACTTTTATTAACAACACAACTCATAGTATATTTACAATATTATTCACAACATACTAGTCTCACACCTATCTACACTAAGACATGGTTCATAAAAGGGATGGGATCTCAATCCACATCCGGGTTGTACTCAAGATCCCTCTCTGGATCATCTTCTTCTTCAAAAATCTTTCTCCTCCTCAAGTTTCACATCAGTGTTCTTCTTCTCAGGTTCCTCCTCCTCGGCTCCTCCTTAGGGTCATGAAATGGTTATTCAATAACCAATGAGACCACGTCTCAGCGAGTTCTATCCCCTAAGACCCGATTAGTAAGCCAATACACCTTAGGCTGCTTAAGCACAACACGAGTCAGAGGACTTACTTTGGCCTCAGTTCCAACCTGCAATCAGTACAGTTCAATAAGCATCCAAACAATCACATCACAGATCGATATATCGATCAATCGACCTAGTCGATTACATGTCAATCCGACCATTCCCCGGTTGTCTCCCTTATTCAGTCTCAATTCTTCCTCACGGCTCCACGAGCACAGTCTACCAAGTTTCTTGGCAACAATTTATGATCCAAAGGACACGACTTATCTTTAGGTGACAAATTACGACCCAGTGGGCGCGACCTTTAATAGGTGGCGGATTACGGCCTTATCAGGCACGACCCTTATCGAGTGGCAATTTACGGTGCGACCTATATCGGGTGGCAAGTTACGGCCCAACGGGCGCAACCGACTCCAAATTTGGTGGCAGAACTCGGCCGCGCTGGCATAGCCATCCTTTGGCGGCTTTCGAGGTTCAACTCATAACCTCTCACAATTCTCTCTAATTTATAGCCCCTCAAAGTATTACTGACGCTATACCCATGCTCGGCCATCTACCAAACAATTACTCAATTCAATCAATTTAGGAATAATTCCTAAAATTCCACAATTAATTTAATTCCATGCAACGTAGAGCTCAAATAAATAAATGGACTGCACTACGACAATCGCACGAAATTTCGATCGTCGGCTATCCTAACCTTAATTTCCGAAAAATAAATAATTAAATAATTAAATAATTAATTTCAAAAATTAATAAATAATTATCAAAAATCCAATTTATGCCCATAATGTCTAATTGGAAGCTGAGACGAGCCTGGAAAATTATCGAGACTCGTTCAATAAACAACATGGCATGTCTACCTACTAATGTCTATTTCTAACCACCTAACATGCATCATTAAGTCTCTAATTTAAATTATCTAAATTAATCTAACCACCTAATTGCATTTAATTAAATCTAACCAACCCTTAAGCATAATTAACAAGCTAAGAAAGCATTAATGAGTAAAACTCACTTGATAAAAGCGAAGTCCAGAACACCGCGATGGCGGCCGAAATCCAAGTTTTCGGCAGTGTCGGCGGACACTCGGGTCAGGCCTATAAGCCTCGCAAGCCCACAACAATTGCTAGGCTTGGGCCTACTTCTTAGGCTGCTTCGCAGGCCTTAAGACTGAGCTGATCTCACTTGTGCTTCAAATTGTTGAGCTGAGCTTGATTTGACTTCGAGATGGGCTGCTGAAAATGGACTGAACTGAGCTGAGTTTCATGGGCTGGCTTGCACGAGGATGGGCTGCCTTCTTATGCTGAGATGGGCTAGGCTTGGAGACGCAAGTTGCTGGGCCTGCCCAAAGACATTGGATGGAGGCCCTCGCTGGAAACGGAGGCAGTGAATTGGGTAAGGATTTGCTGGCATCAAGCTTGCGTTCGACTTCGGTGGAGGCGAGAGGAGGTTCGGTGGGGCAGGTGATTGCGTGGAGCTGGCAGCGTTGGCTTGAGTCAAATGAAGACTCGGACGCGCGGCTTCACTGGCGTGAGTTGCTGGGACGTTGTTGAAGATTGATTGTTGAAGACACGTGGATGAAGAGCTGCAACGTGAGACGGCAGGGAGGGCACGATGGAGACGCGCGGCTTGCTCGCTGGCTGAATTGGGTGGAAAATTGTGGTCAACAAGATGGGGGAAAGGGATTTCTCCGGTTGACCATGTGGGTGCGTGGCTTGTAGAGGATAAACGGTGGTGGAAGTGGGTGGCTTGATTGAAGAACAAATGAAAAGGGAATAAAAGGAAACAAAATCGGAAGCAAAGAAGGGAGAGTGGTTCGTTCATTTGAGAGAGAGAGAGAGTTCGAGGCAAGAGGGAGAGGGCGGCCACAGAGGCGTGCTGAAGAAGTTTGGCAAAAAGAGGCTCCAAAGTCCATCAACCTTATCTCTTTCATTGAATGCTTGGTCTCCCTTGAGCTTGTATAATTATCTCATTGTCCCCCAATTACTTTCCTTGTCTTATCCTCACAAATAATTCCATTTTGATACCCAAAAATATACTTATTTCCTTAATTCCGAATTTACTCACATAGCTTCAATTCCTCACTCAAATTCCCAATTTGAGGTCCGATTTCGTCAAAGAAAAAGGCCATACCATTTTTGCAAGTGTCCATCACCAAATAGCTCAGCTTGGTAACCCAAAATTCCAGCCCTATGCCCAATTCGAATTTCACTCAATTTTTTCGGTCTTCAACTTCTTCATGAAATTTCCCAAATCAACTTCAAATTTCGCCAAGGAAAATGTCCACAAAATTTCTACAAGTCCCTAATACCCAAAGGTTCAGCTCGAAAATCCAAATTTCCTTTAATTTGGCCCGTCCGAATTTCCGCTAATTTTCCGCGATGTCCAAATCCATTTTCCGTAAAAATCTCGGATTCGATGAAATTTCTCCGAAAGACAAGACGACGTCCTATAAATGAACCATGATAGGCTCGAACGTCCGATTTCCGAAACCAAATTCAATTTCGTGGTTAAAATCGACCAAACGCGATTTTAGTCCGATCCGACCTACCGGGTAGCTTTTAGGGATTTTACCGTGGTTATATCCCTTAACGGCTTCACCCAATAGATTGGTTAACTCATGAGTGATCAGCTCAGAGGAAAAGGACCATAGGTGCGTTGACGAGATGCCCATTTCATATATTCGGGACGGGGTCGAAATTCAGGATGTCACAATGGCCACTCAACGGTAGTGGCTCCAATCTCGACCCCGACCACGACCCCGACGATGGCCACTCGGCGGCCGCAGCTCCGACCCCAACCCCGACCGCGACGATGGCCACTTGGTGGCCGCAGCTCAAACCCTGACCCCGACCCCAACAATGGCCACTCGACGACCGCAGCTCCGACTCCGACCCTAACCCCACATGATGGCCACTCGGCGACCACGCTCCGACCTCGACCCCGACCCCGACCCCGACCCCGATGACGGCCACTCAGTGGCCAAGTCGAAACCCTAATTTCAATCCCCAAATGAGTTAAACGGCGTCATTTTTGTGAGGTCATCCATGTAGGACGGTAAAACGACGTCGTTTTCTTAAAGATGACCAAAAACGACGTCATTTAAGGCGATCTAAAAAAAAAAAAAAACCACATAATCATTTTGGCTGGAATCTTTCGCCGGTGGTCGGAATCTTTCGCCGGTGGCACCAAAGTGATCGTTTTTCCTCCGATTTGGCACTTAAGTGATTTGACAGAAACTTTTGGCACCAAAATGAGCGCCGTACACAACTTATGGGACTGATAGTGTACTTCTCCCCAAAAAATGTATAAGAGCATGATCAGATCCTTGCTTGATCTCACAACTTCAAGAGTTGATATCCTTTTTAGTGTATGCATGTGCCCTAAATTTCAATTAGAACCGAGAGAGTCTCATCTTCTGCAATTAAAAGGATTATGAAATATATTAGCACTTACCTAGGAGAGAGACAAAGTTAAACTCCCTGTCGACATCGTCACGCTCCTCAAAATAAGCATTCCAATTTCAGATCCTTTTTACTCACCGCAATTTAATGTCATTCACCTTCATCGGTTGCTATTAACCATCAGGCCTAGGGTGGGTACAAGACCATTCCCGTTCTTCTCTCTTTTGTGTTAGAAAACCTTGAAGTAGCAATACCCTACTTGTTTGTTGTCCATAGTTTGGCTTAAAAACTTGCGTTCATTTTGAATGTGAGACTTATTTTAACAGTGCACACTAACTATTCGACAAATTGTTCATGAGATGTATTTGCGAAATAATAATTTCTACCTTCAATCCAAAGTTTAATCATTGTAGTTTGCATGTTATAAACCGATTAGTAGTCATTGAGCCTAATTTTCTTGAAATGTTTTTGTCACGAGATTCGCTTCTGCCTTCTTTTTTTTTTAAGAAAGCATTGACATTAGTTTAGCTTTAAGTATTTTCATTAGCATTTTATTTCATAACAAAGGTCTGTGTGCAGTACCCTTTTGCATGTCCTCTATTCTGAGAAAATGACTACTTGTCCACTTGTGGTAAAATTGACATAGTCATATTGTGTCTTGTTGTGTTTTCTGTACTAGTTTGGGTAGTATATATATGCTACATAAGAAGGAGAGACATGATTATAACTTTACAATACTATTATCTTTTAGGGCTGATTTTAGATAGACCTAGTTTGGAAACTAAAAAAACATTGATATTTTCTCTGAGATAATGGTAGTTTGTTATTCATTTGAATTAGTATCATTATGATTTTATATGTAGCTAAAAATTTGGCATTCTTATCATCGACATAGTCATATATGTCATCTTGCCTATGATTTATAGCAGAAATGGCATGAGATAAGGGATACTAGTAAGTTACAATTTGCTATAAGAGTAGTCTCTCTTTAACACACCCAACTACATATTTATCGCCATTATTTGTCACTTCATAGGCAATATTACCATTCCATATCACTTGATAGTATGTCACACTAATTTCATTTTCTTCTAATTTTCTTTCAATTCTTGGATCACAATCTCATTTCCATCGAGTATATGCATCCATTTGTATATGCATCATTATCATTATATTTATCTATATTTCCTCCAACATATTGTAAATGAATTTACACCTAGTATGTATAATTCTTCAATTAAATTCATTGTGTAAGTTATCATCAACAATGTCACATTTCACATCAGTGGTAAAGAAAGCTCTAGACTAGTGCTTTAGCTCTGTTTGCACCAAGTCGCAGCAAAGCTAATTTTATTCAATGCCAAAGATATTCGTCATATTTTATCATAATACCGTTCTTAGCACACTTCTAAAATAGTTTTTGCACATGTATTTCTTATACATTTTCTCTTAATTGGCATAGATATATGTGCATACAACAACTCGGCCACATCATATAAAAGGTCATGCAAAAGATGATTGCAATATAAAACATATGTTACAACTATGACTATCTAAAAGGCATAACAAATAAAAAAAAAAAGAATTACATTTTATTTGTCACTAATTATGACTCAATCTCATTTATATGTGTTTATAATGTTGAGATCATACATCAAATTTATTAAGAATCATATCTAAGTGTCGTTACTCTCAACTTTGACAACCACCTAAGCAATTGAGAACATCTAATCATTTGCATTCTTTCCAACAACACACAAGATCTAGCACTAACAAATACTTTTCAAGAAGCAACGATCTAATCTCACAACTTTTCTACATCAACTAAGGAACTCTTTCTTACAAAAAGTAAAACAAATATACACTTTTTTAAACAATGCCTTAGATTGCATATTAAGCTTATTAACCTTCAATGTAATAGTACTCCCAAAATTCCTCTTCATAAACTCCTCTTTGTATAATCTCATGTTGTTGAATAATCATTCTTATAGTTTCTCATCAACACTTATAAGCAAATAGCTTACCCTTTATACACTAAATTATATTTAGTCTAAGCCTAACTATTATTGATTAGCTCATTAAAAGTAATAATTTTAATAATTATCATTACTCTTATTATAGGAAGATAGTGATTTGCCAACTAAAAATTTGTCACTCTCCTATTTTTGAAGCTAATCTTATATATATGCTTTGAATGGTAGGTCTTTACATGAAATAATTCACTACAAACATTAATAAATCTAGAAATCTTCCAATGACAACTTTAATTAACATTGAGTAATTTATCAAAGCATCTTTAAATTGCCTACTACTATCAAATGCCATAGCCATAGTAAACATAAGCATAGCACAATTAAGATCATGTCTTAGAAACCTACTTCTCTTTCTAGTAAAATCATCATATTTTCCCTCTACATCAGACCCCAAACTTTTATCTGCATATATTTCATTGTACTTTGTCTCGTACCCTATTTCAATATCAACTTCTTTTTTTTGTCAGTGCTTCCCTAATTCTACTCTAACACTCACTCTCAGACTTTTGTCATGCCTCCTTGCATGGAAGTCAAAACCCACTCCCGAAATGAAATCTTCCCCACCCCAATCCCCCGCGAAGGTGGGGATTTGAACCCCAACCTCCTCCTTCCAAGATGGAAGGGTGGTCACTGGGGCGAACCCCCAGTGGTTCAATATTAACTTCACTATCCACATTTAATGGTTAGAATAATATCGATGCTATAGATGGCCCCCCTATAATTGGATTCTTTATAGCCCTCCCATGAAATTTTGTCATATTCTTCTTTTTCAAGATCATCATCATCAATTGAGAATCTTACATCACTAAGAAATTTTGTCTCATAATCATCCACAATATCACCCTCTACGTCATTATAATCACCTTCATAAACTAAGTCATTAATATCTAAATCACCCTCTTGCTCACTTTCACCCACACCCTCATCAACCCTTGATCAACACCCTCACTTGGACCAACATTCTCACCCTTGCCCACACCGGCACCTTAATGATCACACTTAATTGCCTCATTGATTACAAAATTTTCTCCATATATCTCAATTAACCATTGATGCAAATAACTAAAAACTAGATTAATAGTATTGCCTTTATTTCATATTAGAAAATATTATGTGGTCCCGACCATTAAGTCAATGTGATTTCCGATCACTCACAAAGCGCCATGTGAAGGCGTGGGCCCGTTTGATGTCTTCTGCCTTCTTCCTCTCTCTTCTCTCCCTAGCCTTCTTCCTCCTCTCTCTTAGCCTACACACACTCTCTCTCTCCTCTGTAATGCATTTATTATGGCATGGAATTTTTCTCTTTCCTTATCAAGAAAGAGAACTTTTCCCCCTCTCTCCTAGGCTATACACACTCTCTCTCTTATTCCTCTCCATTTCTTTCTCCTCACGAAGGTTGTGAAATTTTGAATCCCAAATTTTCTCTCTTCGTGCTCATTGATGCTCCACCATGCATTAAGTGGTCATACCCCTATCATCGCCGACGAATCACATCACGACTACCCTTACTCCGACGCTCACTCACTTCTCTCTCCGCACTCATTACTACTTTGGCATTCGTCAAGCAACAATTCCCATGCCGTTGTCAACGAAGCAGGCGTCCTCACTCCAACACTCATTTGCTTTTCTCTCATCACTTGTTTCTACTCTAACATTCATCAAGTAATCGTTCTCATAACATCGATGACAAAGCACATCAAGGCTATAATAAATGTGCTTTGTCGACCAACCGAAGGAGAAGGGAGAGTCATTTTTTCCTGAGATGGAGGGGCAGGGGCAAAGATCTAGCCGTGGTGGGGTAGGAGTGAAGCCTAAGGCACATGTCTTATCATTGCACGTTGCGGAGCCAGTTGGCAATTAGGCTCGGTGATTACACGCTGCTCTTGAGACTCAAGTCCCGACGAGAGGTTGTCGATTGGCTGAACTCCATCATTCAAGGTGCATTTGGGGCTTTCTTTTCTTCCCTTGTCTTTATCGATATGTCCAATAGGATGAAGGTTTCCATGGGCACGGTTGATGTTCTCTGGTGTTGAGCTCTTGTTTTAGTTTTTGAACAATTAAACCAGACATTTACTGTGAGGAATTCTCCTCATTAACTCAACTTACAATCTTTGTCAACAAAATTTGATTAAACCGAGGTGAACTCCAAGGAACATATGACAAATATAGAGTTAAAATAAAGGGAAGTTGACAAAATTTGATTGCCCAAAGCCTTCCATTCTAGCATTGAGTCTTAATTTTATTTTATTTTTGTTTAATAGGTTCACAAACTACACAATTACACATGAGACTATTCACAAACTATCACATCATTGGTGAAATTGGATTTGGCTTTCATAAGATTATTAAAAGTGAATTATGCTTGAACAAGTAAGGAAGGAGGTTGATATACTGCCTTTGAAAATTGGAAAATAGGATGAGAATGCTCATTTACTAATTAAAAAATTGGAAAGTGAACATTTGTTATATATATTTGCCCATGCTCATCAAGCATGCCAACTGATACCGATGACAAAGTGGGTGCTGCTTAGGAATTGATTATATGCTTAAACTTCTTGTTTCTAATGTTTTTGGTGGTCTTGGTCCTTATTTTATTGGACATATCTTTAATTAGAGTAGTTTGGTATCTGCTAAGCATTCTAGTCCGTCCTTTGTTTGCAGTTACAAGTTTGAATTTCCAACACCTAATGATAGGCTAGACCCTCCAATAATCAGTTTCAGGTTTGGATTGTACTTGAATAGTTAAAAGTTTGAATTTCCAATTAGGCCAAGCCCTCTAATTATTAGTTTCAGGTTTGGACTGCACTACAACGCCTTGAATTTTCTACCTATTATATAGATTCTTATATCAGACTTTCATTTTGCTTCTCCCCCTCTTATTCTTAATATTCACTTATTACCTTATGCAGGAGAAAAAAAGGGAATTAGTATTTTCACTTAGGGACTTAAGACATTCTCGAGAATGGTCAGAAAATGAATTGATTCATATATGGAAAAGAACAGATGTCGTCAATGCAAGTTAAAGATGACATGAGAAATATTAAGTATTTGCTTGAGCATTTGAAAGATGAACAAAAGAACACTAATGAGATGGTACAAGCAAAAATAAAACTCAATAAGTCACATCAAGGTTTATATTAATAAACCTTCTTAACTTTAAACTAAACACACTTTAACTTAATTAAACACCCTAATTTAATCCTCAATCAAATAAACTAATCTAACCACATAACTCACTTAACTTAGACTAAGCACACTTAGGGCATCACTAACCGTCTAATCAAGATTTAGTGAGCTAAACTCACCTGATTAGCGAGCCGAGCGAACCAAAACAACGGGATCGATGCGAGGATCAACTTTTCTCAAGGCGGGTTGAGCATCCGACTCGGGAAGGCGGCCAAAACAGGCCAAAACCCCGCTGTCACACCCATTTTTTTCTGCTCTCTGTGTGCTGCTGGTTGGGGGGCGAAGGAGGGCGGATTCGGAGTTGGTTTGGGTCGGGAAGGGGCGGAGGAGGTGCGGCAATGCCATGCGACCAACGGCGAGGTCTCACGGTGGGCGAGGGAGCTCTAGTGGGTCTTGCATGAGCTGGGCGGGCGAAACGATTGAGGCATAATGTATACCTGTTAAATGTCCTACTTATTCATGTATTATTTGTTCTTTCATTAGAACAACTTGTCAAGGAAGAATAGATGTTTGGAGTTTGTAATTTTGATAGCTTGAATCAAACAGTTGCAATTGCATTCTTGGATTTGCATTCATTATCTCCATCACATTGCCATTAACTAAAGCCGGCTTATCTACTCTCCCTTTGGCTCTTTCTCTCTCGCGTTAAATGTTTCTAACATTCAAATCCATGAAATTGTCGTTAATGAAGCGGCGAATCAAAAAGAGTAATGAATGGTTTTTCGGGGTATTTTTGTGGCTTTAATCCTTCTTGTGGATGAGCACTCCAAACAATCTATTATTTATAATTGCAAAAATAGAGTACACGTGCTCAACAATTAAGCTTCCTAAACAAAACGGGAGATAAGATAATTCTTATAAACATAGAAAACAATAACTATGTTGCTAGAAGTACATGCAATTACACACCAAAATCATATATTTTCCTCATATTATGACTTCTTAACACATCATTCTATATACTTAACAAACTGTTCAACATAAAACATATGCCTTCTTTATTATCATTCCACTATCAAGCTTCCCAAATAGTATAGAAGATAAAATAACTCTAATAAGCATAAAAAAAACAATGACCATGCTATTATTTTCCGCTTTTGGACGAATTTTTGTCTGACCATGCATTGTCTATGCCTTTGGAATCATTCAATTCATTCATCTTAGGATGTTGAAAAGAATTAGATGACCCCTGTATAAAGAAATAAAATATATTTTGAGAAAATGCATAGTTTTCTAAACAATGGCCATGCATAATGTTATCTTAAATAATGCAACGTTAACAAAAGTGAGGCAACTTGTACCTGACTCAATGTTTTCATGGAATTTTTTTTTTATGGTATTCCAACATCTATTAATAAGAAACCATTATCAATAAGCATTAAAATAGTTTACTAAAGATGAAGCAATATGCAATCTTAAATGATTTTCATAATATGTACTTGATTAGTGGATGAAGAATACTCATTCATAACCCTTGGCGGTATGATGTATGATGATTGTATCTATATAAAAAATGACCTCATTAATAGAATGTAATAAAATGCTTTTATGAGACAATAAATTTTAGTCAAACATTAAAATAGTACCCAGACTTTTATATACCTGAGTAGTGAATGGGAAAAATCCATTCATAATCACTAACGGTACGATGTATGCCGGTTGTGTATATATATATATATATATATATATATATATATATATATATATTTTAAAATGATCAAATTAGTAGAATGTAAATACAAATATTAAACTTAGAGGAACACAAATGATTAAGAAAATTAAAATTTACTATAGGACCACCAATATTACCAAGACAAAGGGCATTTTGAATTTGATTTGAATTTCTTGCATAATTTAGTAAATGAGTCTTAACATGCATTTTTGGACAGCCAACTCTACATTACAAGATAAGAAATATATTAATTGACATCATGTAGCATAAGTATAAAAACAAATAAGCATATTAATTAAAATTCTATGTTAATCAACTCATCTTGACTTTCTACTAGCATCGAAGATGCTATTTTCTTAGATTTTTTTCTTTTTTTTCTTGTTCGAGCTTTTAATCCTTCCATAACTTATTCCATTTTGGGGGTCCAATACTAACATCCCACACAAAGAAATATCACTATCATTATAATCACTAGCACCATCTATCACAACCACACTTAAGTTATATAATGAAATTTTAGCTATTATTGCATCTAAGTTCTTCTTCACTATTCTTATAGTATTTCCACCTTAGGCTTCTAAACTCATCACTTCAAAAGCATTTTGCATTAATGTGGAAAATCTATTAAAGGTAAAAGGACCTGGTGATATTTCATAAGATTTATAATTGATACACCCTTGCTTCTCACCCTTAGTCCATCTTTTTAAAATATAAGAAGATAGAATGACAGAAACCAATGCGTTTCCATTCAACACGTGCAAAGTATGGTAAGACAACCACCATTTTGATTCAAATAATTTGCATTCATAAGAAATTGAAAAGTCAACTAGATTGAATTTGACAATTTGTTCATCTTAAATCCTCTTACACTCGAGAGTGTATTCATAAACCAACCCATTGAAAACAGTACTTGAAATCTATTGGGAGACATTTTGTAAAGATTCTTCATAAAACCTTTTAAAAATTGCACAAGTGTACACCAAAGCAACATGCGTCAATATTCCGTTATGCAAAATATGCAATTTGGGCTTCTCATGTGAACTATAATCATCTTGACCATTAATATATCTCATATATTTCAATTGTTCTTCATAGTTGTGGACAAATTCGACAAGACTCAATCTTAGTCGACATTTGTTGGAAGACATTGTTAGTGCTCTCACTCCTTTGATTTGATCTTATATTATAGGCTAAAATATCACGACCAAAAGTTAAACTCCGTTTATGTTTCAAGTCGTACAACCTCTGAAGCTAACTATTATGCTAATATCCCACTCTTCATCCATTATTCTCCAAGTAAATTCAAATTCATAAATTTTTAGAAATATTTATCCTTAAATTCCAGCTTGTAATAAAGATGTGGAATATTTTGATTTGCATTTTTCCTAATGTACCAAGTACATAAACAATATTGAGTATTCGAGAACACCGTTTAAATGGCTTTTGTCAATGCTTAGTCTTGATCAATGACAATAGTTTTTGGAGCCGTATTTCTTATAAACTTCAAAAACATCTCAAATAACCAAATCAATAAATTTGCAATCTAATCCAATAAAAATGCACAACCAAACAAAGCATTCTTTCAATGATGATTAACTTCAACAAAAGGTGCACATATGATGTTATACTTGTTAGTACGATAAGTTGTATAAAAAACTGCCACATCACAAAAACAATCATAATCAAATTTGAACAAACTATCTCTCCAAAATAGATTTGTCAATCTACCATCTTGATTTATCTGTTGTGCATAGAAAAACATTGGATTTTGCATTTGTATGTAATGAAAATGATTCGAATGATTTTAACAGTCCCCTCTCCCTCACTTAGACTTCCTCACTCTATAACATTTGTCTATAGCATAGGCCACATATTTATGATATGCTTTAAATTCACTTGCAAAAATCATTTATATCATAAACTCAAAATCTTTATCCAAATCATGGATTACATGTGCTAGATGGGCAGTTTCATGTGGTAAGCAAAGAACAAAAGGTATTTAACATAGTGCTTTTATGAGGAAAATAAATTTTCATCCATTTTTTAAGAAAGCGAATATCTTTCATATAGTATAATTTCATAATTTCTCTAATTCAGCTATCTAATAACCTTACACGTGCGAATTTACAAGTACAAGGGTTTTACTTTATCAGAAGGGGTCTAATGGGCAGAAGCAAAATGAGACGAAATCAAATATCAACATTAGTTCAATGACCATAGGCATGAAACATCAAAGCATGACATCACTTAACCATTAAAACAAAATTCATGAAGACAAATATACAAAAATAGAATGGCTAATGAATTGCATTAAAGGAAAAGATAAATCTTTGTCGCATTCACGATCATCTTGAAGTATCTTAAGCGGAAATATTATATGATGAGCAACATCTGAAAAAGTTCATGGAAAATGAAAAGAGAAAGCACAAAGTAAACATCGGAAGAAGACCACATCACCACCTGACTTTCGAGCAAGCTCTGGATGATCAAATTTTGTCAACTACCCTTTGGTTTAACTCTATATTTGTCATTTGTTCCTCGGGGTTCATCTCGGTTCAATCAAACTTTGTTGACAAAGATTACAAGTTGAGATAATAGAGAGAATTCTTCATAGTAAATGTCTAGTTCGATTGTTCAAAAACCGAAAAGAAAGGCCCAACATCAGAGAACACCAACCGTGTCCATGGAAAACGTTCATCCTATTGGACATAGTGACGAAGACAAGGTAAGAAAAGAAAGCTCCAAATGCACCTTGAATGACGGAGTTCAGCCAATCCACGACCTACCGTCGAGACTTGAGTCTTAAAAGCAGTGCATAATCATTGAGCCCAATCGCCAACTGGCTCTACAGTGTGCAATGGTAGGACATGTGCCTTAGGCTCCGTTCCCGCCCTACCACGGCCAGATCTTTGTCTCCGTCCCTTTGCCTCGGGAAAAAATGGCCCTCCTTCCTCCTCCGATTGGTCAATGAAGCACATTTATTACGGCCTTAATGTGCTTTGTTGGTGGCAACAAGGGAACGGCCGCTTGACAAACACCGAAGCAACAACGAGTGCAGAGAGAGAAGCGAGTGAGCGCCAAAGCAGGGGCGCCTGCTTCATCAGCAACGACAAGGGAACAATCGCTTGACGAATGCCGAAGCAACAACAAGTGTAGAGAAAGAAACGAGTGAGCACTAGAGCAAGGGTGGCCATGATGTGGTTCGTCGGCAACGACAAGGGTATGGCTGCTTGATGCACGACGAGCAACAACGAGCGTGAAGAGAGAAAATTTGGGATTCAAAATTTCAAAGCCTTCACGAGGAGAAAGAAATGGAGAGGAATGGGAAACCGTCTACTTTTCTTTCTTGAGAAGGAAAGAGAAAAGTTTCTTGTCGTAATAAATGCATTATAGAGGAGAGAGAGTGTGCAGGCTAGGAGGAGAGAGAGCGTGTGAAAGTTAGGAGAGAGGGGGAAGAAGGCTAGAGAGAGGAAAGAGAGAGAAAGAAGGCAAAATCCATCAAGAGGGCCCATGCCTCCACGTGGCACCTCGTGTGTGATCAAAGACCACACTGACTTGGAGGTCCAGAATCACCTGATATTTTCTCATTCCGTATATGTCTCAACCCATCTTTCAGAGACTTTTAAAAAACTTAAAATAAAACTTTTCAAATTAACTATTTACGCCATTCTTAATGTCTTTGATGAAGCTTTCATAGCTCTTTGAACTGATTTTAACTTTTACTAAATCAATCTTCCCCCTACATAAGGATTGGACGATGGTAAAAATTTCCACCATGGAAAAGCAATCCTTGATGACTTGCTGCTCATCTCAACCCCAAAAGGTAATGCATGTTATACACAACCACATGATGGAGATGTTGACTAGAGTAGCCTAGAATGCTACCAATATGTGCGGGTTTTGACTTGAGCTTGAGTGTTGAATCATCTTCGTCTCATGGTGTTCCCTTGCAATCCAACCTTTTATTATACATTCTTATTTGATTATTCTAGATGACAAAGGGTAAGTCTTCTCATTTTAGTATGAAAACTAATGTGAGTATTCTACTACCATAAAGGCTAACAAAGGCTCAATATTCTCATTTCACTTTAAACAAATCATACATATAATACACATTCCAGTTAAACGAGCCTAATTCTAATTGTTTTGTTTGGAAGCAAAAATATCTACTAAATGCGAGTGAGATCTATTTCCATTGCAATAGAAGAGCACGACCATGTATTTCATCAGAAATCTCTCTCTAAGACAATTCACAGCCACAGCCCATGACATTAGTGGTTAAAAGAGTATTATCAGGGATATCTTAGACAATGTTAAGGAAATAAGGATATAAGCTCCCACATCCTATAAGTAGACGATAATCTCATCAAAAAAATTTCAAATTATGTGAAGAAAACAAAGTATGCTTTGCTAAGTGCATAACTTTGGGAACCACAACAATGTATCTTCTAACCGTTCTTTGCTAACTTCAGGACAACCACGTGGAGTTGTCATATTTGCTCAACACATGCCGACAACACAATCAAACTGAGACTAGTTCACTTGCTCAAGTTTGTTGTAGATTGTGAGGGACGAATCAGATCTAGTTGTGAGCAAATAAGATCTTTGCAATTTTGACAGGTGAGTTTGAAATTGCGACTGAATAAAGCGTTGGGGAAAAGGGAGCTCAATTAATGAAAGCAATTAATGGAAGAATGACTTTACTTGAGGGAAAGGGCAAGACAAGATCAAATCTAGGGAAAATTTGCAACATGATGCGGGCAAATTAAATTAGGGTTCATCCGGTTTAGCGAATATGATTTGGTCAAGAATTCTCGAGCCAAAACTAACATCGTTTGGGACTTCTTGACGTTCATTTTCTTGTGTTTTCTTTTTGTCCTCCTACATCCATGCCAATGCCTAACTAGGAATCCACATCAATATCAACAGATTTTTTTCTTCCATTTGAACTCATTTCCATAATTCTTTTAGTTGCTTTGATAGGTGCAATTGCTGTTGCTCGGGGCCCCTCTCCCATATTTGTATAAATAATGGCCGGATGAGCTAAATGGGCAAAAATATAAAAAGTCTAAAACTAACAAAATTAAAAAGTTTGAGATTAAATTGACACAAATGTAATATTTTTGAGACTTTTTTTTTTGTAATTCTCCCAAAATAATTACAATTAAAATAAATTCAAATTCGTTGATTTCGTGCGAAATTAAGTTATTTGTTTGTAGTACATGGTGATTTGAAGCATAATGTCAAGACTTGTAAAAAATACCAAAAGTTAATCGTTATTTTTAAATTATTAATTATAATGGAAATGGTGTGGGTAGATGATTAGGTGAAAAGGGAAAAAAAATTGAAGTAAATGGGAGAAAGAGTATAAGGCTACTCTCTCTCTCTCTCTCTCTCTCTCTCTCTCTTCTCTAGGGTCATCAGTTGGTCAACCCACCAATTTTTTCCATGAAAAGAGGCAAATTGCGGTAATTGGGCGTGAGAGTGTAAGGCTACTCCCTCTGTCTTTGGGGTCATGAGTTGGTCAATCCACCAATTTTACGGTATTTAGATTTTCATGAACTCAAAAAGTAATATTAACCTCTAATCAAAACTAATTAGAGGTGGTTGCCTCGGATTCGGTCGACCACCTTGGATACAAATGAAAGAAACCTACTTCATCATATGTTCACCTATCTTTACGCATTAGTTCACAAAAGAATTGTAACTTTGATTTTCTGTCTATAACTATCGAGAGCAACCTATTGTCACTCTCCCTCATGTCCACATTGACTTCCCTTAGATTACTAAATAGTGAGATCATGTTAGCATGCTTACATATGGACTCATATTAGCTACCCACTAGATCGCACTCATTTATTAATTCACTCTATTGTGCATTTGTACACATTCAATTATACGATATAATTTTTCATGGACACAACAATGAAAGTCGACCTCGGGTTGAGGCCAATCAAAGGCGGCCGCTTCGAATGAGGCCGGTCTAAAGTCAATCAATGGCAGTACGCAAGAAAAACACCTATTTCGTTAAATCTTCACTCGTGTTCACGCATTTCAAAACTTTATCTAAACAAAGTAAGAGGAACCTACGCTTTCTCTCTTTGGATGCAATGTCTGTCCTAAGAAAAGGACTTGACAAGACAATGCATCCATTCAGGATTAAGTACTCTTCAGGCCCGTGCCTTCGTAAATTTGAATTAGCCGTGACTTGTTGCCTATACACTTCATGATTCAATGTAAGGGAAAATTCAAAATAAGTGGGAGTAGTAGTGTAAAGCCACTCTCTCTGTCCTTGGGTCAATGAGTTGGTGAACTCTCGATTTTAACATATTTAGATTATCATCCAATACTTAAGAAGAAAAAAAATGAACTCAACCTCAAACAAGGGTAACTAGCGGTGGTTGCCTTGGATTGAGGTCGGTCGAAGGTTGACCACCTCGGATACCAAAAAATCACACCCTGATACTGCATCTTCATCTAGTCAGAACAACCTTTTCTCCCTCCATTTCATGTACACATGACTTCCCTTGAATTTTCTAAGTAACGACAATCATGTTAGCATGTTTATACGTGGATCTATAATAACTCAGCCTCGGATTGAGGCCGATCGGAGGTAGTCACCTCAGATCGTGACCCGTCCAAGGTCGATCGATCGTGGTACAAGAGGGGCCAAAAAAGAAAAAACCCATTCATGAGATTTTCACCCAGCCTACTCTCCCTCTCTCTTCGATGTAAATGTCTTTCCTAATGGAAAAAGTGCCAAAAAAGTCCTAAACATTTTATGTTTGTGCCAATTTAGTCCTAAACATTTTTACTTAATGCCGATTCAGTCATTTCTAGCCAATTTTGGCTAGATTTTGCTGACTGGACGTTGGCTGATTGACGTGGCCTAATTGGTGCTAACATGGACAATTTTTAATAATATTTTAATATTTTTGAATTTTTATTCTTTTTTCTTTTCTTTTTCTTTTTTTTTTCTTCTCTCTCCTCCTCCCTCCTGGTTCTTTTTGGACCATGGTGACTAACCGAGGTGACGGTCGGCGAGACTCGTCGGCCACCTCGCCGGTGACCGCAAGGGTGGCCTCACGGCTGGGCGGCGAGGCTCGACCTCACCGAATCTAGTGAGGGTCGAGCCTCGCCCATGGCCGGCGAGGCTTGCCCTCGCCGGCGCCGCCTAGGCTGCGATTTGGCGAGGTCGAGCCTCGCCGGCCATGGGCGAGGCTCGACCCTCGCCGCCCGGCGCGAGGCCGCCCTCGTGGCCACCGGTGAGGTGTTCGGCGAGCCTTGCCGGCCGTCGCCTCTAGCTAGTCGTTGTGGTCCGACCAGCGGGCCGGAGGGAGGAGGAGAGAAGAAAAAAAGAATAAAGAACAAAGAAAAAGAATAAAAAAATTCAAAAATATTAAAATATTATTAAAATTGTCCACGTAAGTACGATTATGCCACATCGGCCACAAAGTTCGATCAAGAAAAATCTAGCCAAAATTGATCGGAAATGACTAAATTGACACTAAGTAAAAATGTTTGGGACTAAATTGGCACCAAAAAAAGGTTTAGGATTAAATTAATACAAATACAAAAGATTTAAGATTTTTTGGCATTTTCCACTTTCCTAATTCCGAACGGACACGGCGCTGCATCACTCGAAAGTTGGTTGGTCTTTCGTTGGGGCTCCAGCTTTCATGTCCGAACTCGTGCTCGAACTGACTTTAGCAGAAGAATCTTCCGTGAACGGCTTCACCGAAAAGGGAACCGGTTTCGTTCATGACCAGACACGAAACCTACGTTCCCGTGCATGGCCACGTCTGCTCCTCGCCGCAGGCCCCGCAACGTCTCGTGAACTTTCCTAACTTAACCCTTTTCAATTCTCCAAAATAATGATTATGATGGACCATCAGTTTATCCTCGTCTAGCCATGGACCAACCTGCCGAAGCAACACTGATGGCACCAACCACCGTGCATTTTCCATTGGAGAGATGATTATACACCAAATGCATGTGAATTTATAAGTGGGTTCACGAGGAAATGCAAAAGGGAAAGTAGTATCGATATCCATCGATCTCCATTTGAATGTTGTACAAACCTTTTGTTGGTAGATGTCGCGTGACTTTTTCTCGAGCGGTGCAAATTGTGCGTAGCATTAATTTTGATCTAGAACTATGTCATTGATAGAGAATCCGTGTTTTCTTGTTAGGCGATTACTATCGTATTAACAGAATTCGTTTATACTAACGGTACCCACATTCTAGAATTTGACTAAAGGCCAATCCGTCACCCGCCGTCCATATAAGCATAGGCTCTCCCTCGAAGACGGGACTAACACATACCGAACGCGAGCATTCAAGTCTCGCGATCCACCGTCGACTGCGTAGTCTCCGTTCCTTTCTCTCTCTCTCTCTACGCCTCTCTACGCCAAACTCTCATGGCGGGATCGGAAGACTCTACCGCCGGCAAGCACGTGGCGGTGTTCGCCTTCCCGTTCGCCACCCACGCGGCACTGCTCCTCTCTCTCGTGCGGCGGATAGCGGCGGCATCCCCCGCCACGATGTTCTCCTTCTTCAGCTCGGAGAAATCCAACCTCACGTGCTTCCCAGGGGGCAGGAGCGGTGCCGCCTGCCCGAACCTGGTGGCGTATGACGTGTGGGACGGCGCGCCAGAGGGGTACGTGCCGTCGGGGAGGAACCCCGTGGAGCCGGTGGAGATCCTCCTGCACGTGGTGCCGGGGAACTTCGAGAGCGTCCTCCACGCGGCGGAGAGGGAGAGAGGGCGGAAGATCACCTGCCTGCTGACGGACGCGTTCTACTGGTTCGCCGCGGACATGGCTCAAGAGCGGAGCGTGCCCTGGGTTCCGGTCTGGACGGCCAGCCCCTGCGCCCTCCTCGCGCACATGGAGACGGACTCGATCCGACAAATCTTCGGAACCTCAGGTAATACATGAACAGAATATTCTAATGCGAGACTAGTTACATTTGGTTGGTTGGATGTTTCTTTTTTGGGTAATGGAAGAATCGAAGCGGGAGCTACTTATAGAATTCTTACTTGGTATAAGTTAAGCGTGAATTACGGTGAGCCCTAGCGGAAACTAATGTATACCTTATGGTTGACGGCGGACTTTCGAAAGATGAAAATGACTTGTCGTCTTCTTTTTCTTTATTAGAAATATCCATGGGCCAACATAAATTCAAAAGATATAAGGGAAAGTAGTAGGTGAGCGTCATAAACTCTATGAACTCTTTTCACAGCAATCCATTTTGTACTTTAGCCTTTCATAAGTAATAGATGCCGTCTTGATCGATGTTGGTAGACCATGGAAAATAACTTGTGAGAAAATGACCTACTTGAAGTGATGAGATCGACATGATGAAGTTAAGGTCGCGATGATCACATCAGTTGGTATTTGCATCCACTTAACGTACGTTTAGACATTCGTTTTGAGAATTCAAATTATGACATTTGGATTGTATTGGATTGTCCGTATCTTGCCCGTATATATAACCATGACGCGACGATTTGTCATAGAAAACGTCTAATGTTGATTGCACGATTCGAAGGCATGACGCTCGATGCGATTCCGGGATTGTCGGCGATGAGAATGATGGACATGATCAAGGAAGTCCTCGATGAGACCGCGCCCTTCCCGACCATGCTCTACAGAATGGGTCAAGTGCTTCCCCAGGCGGCTGCCGTCGTTGCCAACTCCTTCGAGAACATAGACCCGATTGTCGAGGGGGAGCTGCGCTCGAAACTGCGGAAGGTCCTCGAGGTTGGGCCGTTCGTTCTGTCGCCTCCGCCACCGCTCTCAGATGAGCACGGCTGCATCCCGTGGCTGGACGAGCAAGAGACGGCCTCGGTCGTGTACGTCTCCTTCGGGAGCATGATCAGGCCTCCCCCGCACGAGATAACCGCCATCGTGAAGGCTCTGGACAAGACCGCCTCCCCGTTCCTTTGGTCCTACAGGGGCGACGCGAAGGCAGAGATCCCGCGGGAGCTCCTCGAGAGCGCGGTGGGGACGAGGGGGAAGGTGGTGCCGTGGACCCCGCAGCTGCACGTACTGGGGCACCGGGCGGTGGGGGCGTTTGTGACGCACTGCGGGTGGAACTCAGTGCTGGAGAGCATGATCGGGGGCGTGCCGATGGTGGGGAGGCCCTTCTTCGGGGACCAGTGCGTGAATGCGAGAGCCGTGGAGGCGGTGTGGCAGATCGGGGTGGCGGTGGAGGGGGGAGCATTCACCGAGGAGGCGACGGCAGGGGCGCTCGAGCGAGTGCTGGCCGGCGAAGAAGGGAAGCGGATGAGGGAGAGAGTTGGGGCGCTGAAGGAGATGGCTTTGAGGGCCGTGGAGCCGCAAGGTAGCTCCACGAGGAACTTCGAGGCCTTGGTTGAGATTGTCACCGGATGAAGCAAAATCAGATGGTATAAAAGAACCTCATGAATGTACAAATCTATGTTGGAGAAGCTAACCTTTATGGTTTAAAGGTAACTTATGGTTTAAGGGCTGGGCTCTAGCAACACTGATTCTGCTTGGGATTATACAGCCGTTTCAATATCTTTGATTCTAACATGCAATCCGCTAATGTCAGCCCGTGGGCTGAACCCATCACCGTTTGTTTTTACCATTAATATCTTGCCCGGGAACGACTCAAATTGAGAGAGAGAGAGAGAGAGAGTTACTAGTGATTTTAATGATTAGCCTGTCCAAAAAGTAAAAACCATGCTTTAATTATCCAAGGAAAAAGGATCTTGTCGGACGGCATACTTAATCATGGACAATTTCTGTTCCCTATATTGGCACATTCATCAAAATCATCGCGTTTACATTTGTCAAGAACTTTTTGCATCATCCAAAAGTGAAGGTAAGATATATTACCAAGATGGAAAGGAGTTGAAATTATCTCAGGTCATTGACCATTTTGCTCTTTGCCCGGACTTCTCCATCCTCCACTCTCTTCTTATCTTTCATATCGTATCTCGTGCACTTATTTTATTTTGGTATCCTTCTAAGTATTTTGTATTCAAATATAACATTGTGAGAGCCACTAAATATGCGTGCATAGTACGCATGAAGTTCTTATTCCTAACTGAGGATAAGATAAACGGAGCCTAACTCATGAGTTGAGGACACGAGTATGTACATGGTATTCAATTATGCCAATGTGATGAACTGTTGTTCCAAACAGAGAAAAGCCATCAAATGCTGATGAACGTGAGATTATTATATATTTTTTGTAGATGTTATGGAGTACTACAAATTCGCGATTTACCTATATCTTTCTCATGGAACCAACCTGTAAATAATTAATTTGCATTGACTAGTGCACTTAACTACGCATTGCTCAGAGTCATGAATTGTTAATAATTTGGATCAACCACTTCGCATGCGGGAACATATAAGGGTCTTGCATTGGCTAATGAGATGCTAACCTCGTGCAGCAGTTCCAATCTAGCTAGTGCGCTAAGTTCCTTTTTATCTTTTTTGTCAGAATATCGTACCAAGAGCCTTCCAAGTGGCACTAGTAGATATACTGTGAGATTCGATTAACTTAAAACAGCACCAGGCCCGACATAAAGAGTCCATTTAATTTTATTTTTCTAATATCAGCTTTCCTGGCAAAAATACACCTAGCGTTACTTCGTAAGAAAATTTTATATGATAAGGCATTTCGTAATATTATCATTAGAGCAACACATCCACGTTCAGGCATCTTGATGGCGAAACCACTCAATTAGGGGGAAAGAGAAATAAGACTAGCTATCATATTCCTAATTTCCTTTTCAAATAAATACATGATATATATGAAGAGGAATAGTACATCGTTATATGCATGTAGTCTTCTTTATCACGAAATGAATGCATGCTGAAACAATTATTTGAATTATAATTGGTTTCCAGAGGGAAGAGGAAACACAGGATAGCATTCGTAATTGAAACTGAAGGCAATTGTTATTCACACGATTTACAAAGCGCGGCATTGAAATCGTTCTTCTCTCCATCTTTATGCCCTTGAGAAGAGTATGTTCATGCAAGACAAAAAGCTTTTCTAATACTGGCTGCTGCCGCAGATTGCTCCTGATCCATAGTCTTGAAACAGTCCTTCGTTCTGGAAAACCGAATTGTTCGCCGGATCCCAGGAAATGGCCGATGGCAATTTCGTGTCCAGCTCATTGGACCACCAGAGGATGTTGTCCTTACAACCATTCATTTCCTTGAAATAATCGAACTCGGCGTTCGTGTTCGGATGATCCTCCGGAGGGGCGAAATCATTGGCTGCTTTGTTATTCCCCATATTGTCCAGCTCAGCTTGGATGTTTGACGCGGCACTGTTGTATGCATTAGCATAGGACATTGCTTCAGCACCATCTACTTCAGGTATAAGGGCCGTGTCGATCAAATTCTTGGCGTAGTTGAAGGAAACCGAGCCATCCGAGGAAGTGCTCAAAGAGTTCACCAGTTCTTCGATCTTGGAAGCAGTGACCTTGAGAGAATCATGTTGGAGTGAGACATTATTAGGATTGGTGGAGGTGAGTTCATAGATGTCGGCCTTGTTGCATTCGATGTCCTCAGCTTGTTGTTGGGACCCATTGGCCAGTGCAAGCTGTTGAATTAGACTGGGGCCATTAGTGTTATTAGGGTTTTGGTTCAAGAGATGGAGGCTCTGGATCATCTTCTCTCTCAGGGGGTGGATCTTGGGCCAAAGTGCAGGGTTGTTGTAGAAGCTTGAGAACAAAGGGTTTTGGAGGGTCTGAAGCTGCATGTGGAGTTGAAGCCTTTCAAGGGCAGAATTGCTCAAAGCATGTGAGTTATATGGTGATGAAGAGTCGTCATCGTCATCTGGTGATGCAGTGTTCAGATCTCTTGCTGGGTTCAATTGAGATGTGCGCGATGAGGAGAAGCGATTCATCACCGTGTTTTCGTTGATGCTGTGCTTTCGTCTTCCGAGCAGCTTCTTCTTCAGCCTGGTGTTCCAGTAGTTCTTGATGTCATTGTCTGTTCTTCCTGGCAACTGGGCAGCAATTATTGACCACCTGAAAGACAAAGTGGGATTGATTTGAGCCATTGGAAAAGGTGATCATGGTCTTTTTTTTAACTTATTTCTTTCAACGTAATTTGGTATAGAGAGAGAGAGAGAGAGAGAGAGAGAGAGAGAGAGAGAGAGAGATTACCTGCTGCCAATGCTGATGTAGAGGCTGCAGATGATGTTGTCCTCTTCCTCAGTGAAGCCACCATGCTTGATGTTGGGTCTCAAGTAATTCAGCCACCTCAGTCTGCAACTCTTCCCACATCTCTTTAGCCCTGTTGACAAAATGAATATTGATCACCACTTTGGTAATTTGATCATTCCAATGAATTTTCAGCATTCCACAAATACCATTACTAAATTTTCAAGGATTCCACAAAACTCAGCCTTGCCGAGGTCTGATGAAGCATGAAGCTGAGAAAAATGGACTAGAAAGGACATCGATCATAACATTTGTTTGTCTCAAGAAACCAAACCTAAATCCCTAACAGTTCAAGCTTTAAGAGTAATTTGACCGTGTGGTATATATTAATGTGTTCTTTCAGAAGAGACCAGATCAAATGAGAGGGAGAGGCAGAGATTTGAGGATTTACCAACTTTCTGAGGAAGGGCAATCCAGTTTCCACCAGTTCCATACTTCTCAATGTAAGCCTTGAGCGTAGCATCCTCTTCGGGAGACCATGGCCCTTTCTTCACATTTGCCTTGTCACAACACGGAGCCCTTCCCATTTCCTCAAATCGATGATCAGATTGCTTCTTCTCTCCTGTATTTTTTTTTGGGCTCCAGCTGAGTGATATGCTGTTTTTGTTGGTGGAGAGAGGTCGAAGACCTTGCTGGGATAGTTGGGGAAAAATTGGTGAAGGGAAGACCCGAATTTATAGGTGGAGAGAAGTTGCGTTGATTTGATGCTTTTGGAGAAACAAAAGTCTTACTCGGATTCCTCACTGCTCCATTTCTCCCCTAGGGTTTCCTCTCTCTCTCTGTGATTGTGTTAACTTTTTGGATTAGTTCGGTCATCTAAAACTAAACTATTGCACGCAAGTTGACAAAAGAAGAGCACAAATTTCTCTCTGCTAAATAATATTTTAACGACTCTGCTGTATTAGGGGATTCTTAGGTTGATATGATGCGAAGCTACAGAAACTTGATCCCAAGAAGACTCCACATCCTCTTGGTTTGTCGTTTACATCTTTGAAAAGTTCCCTTATCAAATACAATCGAACAGCTCTTTATGAACAACAACACCACCCCCCCTTCCTTCCTAAAGATTTCTTGTAGAGTCGTAACACGATTGGCCACTCTTTTTTTTCTCGTTATTTTAGTTGGTGTCGTTCTGACCATGGAGGTTGAAGAAGAAGTAAAATAGTGAAATCTGTAGTGAGGCATTTAAGTTGCTCTCATGTGCTGCTCACTAGTCAAGTCTACATAGGACTAACGGGAGTATTTTGGTTATTTTCTTTGGAGTTTCACGTCATAATGGAAGCTGCTGGTGCAAATTTTTCGCGACTCTAGAGGCTACATTTCCTAACAATACATAGTGCCAAGTTGGCACTGCCAACTACTGAAAAAGGAGGATGAGATAGAGAATGGGAACGTTTCTGCTTGATCTTCACCTGTTACAGACATGGTACACTACAAAAGCCAAATGAACGCGATAATGGGTTGCAGATTAGGGCCATGAGGAACGAAGTGAACACCTTGACGGAAAACTTCGACAGCATTGATAGATTTGTGTGAAACTATGGCTTGAACTTTCTACTCGATGGCAAGTGATCTGAGCTATCAGGTCTGGTGATTTCATTTTAGACTTACATATCTGATTGGTTGATTAAGATTACTCAAATCTTGATGGACTAAAATTATAAGAAAGCACGTTCACACCGGTGAAATTAGTTGCTTCAAGTTAGCAAGTGGCTGCCCAAACTTGCCCATTGATCTCTTTTGGCTCTGCCGATACAAATTCCGCATGCTTTAAAAACTTTGCTTGAATTACACCCTAGTTAAAATGGCACGATAAGAGAATTTTTTCAGAGAGAGACCTGTGAGATTAAAACCAATTCAACAATATACTAATTTGCGAAATTAAAGAATGCAATGTCTATTAAGATGTCCCTACCTTGAACCATCAACTAAAGTCACTCCCAACAAATTTCTTATGAGTTGTAAATGGAGCCACTTCTTCTTTTTCAAAAGAAAAGGAGGGACTACAAAACTAGCAGAATCCCCAGCTTTCAGCTAACTAAGAAACTGAGAGAAGGCGTCTTCTTGCTAATAGGTAACGATTCTCTCGTATAATTAAACAGCTCATCCCCAAGATGATCAAATGCGCGCCCACCTTTAGATTCCAGGAAAGCATATACTTCGTTGTTTAATAAGAATCCCTAGCTGTTACAAGGCAACTCTTCAACGAAAGGTAGCGTAGGAGCAATTGCAAATTTCTTTTAGCAAGAAAAACAAGAAAGAAACAAAAGGATAGGCCTCCTAAATTGAAACCTTTTTAGAACAAGTACCACTCATTGACCTCGGTTTCCTAGTTTATTATTTTGTGCCATCGATGTTTTTCTCTCGTAACGTGAAAGATGAGTTAGGGAACCGCGCCCCACAGAGAAATCAACAAGGGGAAACGATCAAAATTCAAAAAAGCACTCACTCCCTCAATATTATATTATAGTATGTGTTGCAATTTATAAATCAAATTGACTCAGATCTTTGGGAAGCGGGAGAAGACAAGCTTCTGTTTGTCCCTCTCTTGGTTGGAATCTCTCTCTCTCTCTCTCTCTCTGCATTTTGACATTGCATGATTTCATCATCATCAAAGACCTAAGAACTTAAAAATGGGGGGTCTCTTGAGTGAGAGCTGGTGAGGGTTGTCAAAGAGGATAAGCTCGATTCATTTCTTTGCTAAATTCAACGACCTTGTGGAATTATTGGCTCTCTCGCACATACAAAGGATCTCCTCCTACCCATAAGGACAAGGAAAAAGAATGCTTAGAATCCATTTGTTTAACGAAAAATGAACGATTTGGAAGATATTTTCTTAAAAATAATCTTTTATATCACGCAATATAATTAGTCAATAAAAAATATTTTCATCATTAACAATAATTTATATTTTAAAATTTTCGTGGTCAATAAAAATACTTTTTCGTTCATTCATTTTTGTAAGTGATACAAATGATCATTTTTGGGAAAATGTTTCAAAATCATCTATTTTTTCACAAAGCAAATGCACCCTTAGTGAGTTTAAATTTCTTGGGAAATTTATTTTTTAGTTTATATGGCCTGCAAATATTGGAGCGTACTTTTTTTCTTATTATAGGGGCATGGACATGGAGACCCAATTACCTAGAGGCTCATAGATCATCCTACAAGCCCCATAAACCGGTTGAATGTATACATCTAGCTAGTGCTAGTGGCCTCACATGGAGCAATTTGCAGTAGTAGTTAGCCTAATTCATATAGGTGACCTCCAATTTCTAGGCCAGAAATCCCCTAATACTTAAACTAACTGAGCCAACGTTTGCACGTTATTGGAGTGGACTTTCATTTTACACAAAGATGACCCCTTTGTCTTTAGATTGTCCTTATGCAGTTTTCAAAATTAGGCTGTGTTTAATTGTCAAGATTTCTAATTATGATAAGATTTGATAAGATAGGATATGAAATCCAAAGATTTTGTTATACCTTATTCACTATTTGATTAATGGCAATAATAAAGCCTAATATTTACATATACTATCATGTCCAATATATGGTGTGAACTGCATATTAGTGTAAAGTACAACTATGCCCTTATATGTTACCCGTGAAAATAGCATTCTTATATGTTATTGTGATTTATATTTTATGAGAAAAATATATAAACATAATGTATAAACTGCTGGGTGAAATAATAGCAAAATTTTCTTAAACCCCATGGTATAATTTTTTTTCTAATCAATGAAGGTAATTAGCAAGATCATAATGCAAGGCGTATAATTGAAATCAGAAGAATATCACATATTCTCACTAAATCAATCCATGGTTGTTGCTGGAAATGCACAAACAAAAAGAATTGCCGACTCTTTCTCCCAATTCACTTCTATTGAACCCGAAAATGAAGGATAACCAAATAATGATAAGATAAGGAGAAGGAGAAGGAGAGGAGGGTCAATATGACAATAACATTTATACCATAGATATAAAAAAAAAAATCTTATTCATTTTCATCCGACCGTCTATATGAGACTTTTTTTCTTCTAATGATCTCTTTTTTACATCCGATTTTATCCTGTCATGAATAGTACCCAAATAATGATAAGATAAATCATTTCATTGTAGCCCTTTCACCTCTAGCTCTCTCTTGTTCTACTAATATTAGGTGAAGATATTTGTGGCTCATGGGTTTGGTTCATTACGACAAGTAACTTCGGGTGTAAACAACTTAACATTGGAGAAAGGAAAAGGAAACGACACTGAAATGGTACAATATCAAACAGGTTGAGGAAGCTACCTCGAAACCAACACAACTTTTATCCCCCCGGGTTAGCGGTTTAGCAAGAGTGATTTTCAAGGAGTTGGAAATCTTGGTTGTGAAGGTAACCTGGCAGTCGAAAAAGTAGCAGACATATTATTGGGGAACATTAAATAATCGATCCTCGCCACCTGGCCAATCCCGGTCCAGTAGATGACAAGATTTCGAGATAAGAAGGACGGGTTTACGAAGGGAAGGGAATAAAATAATAATCTGGCCGACGTCACTAGGTTTGACAAAGTTACTACCAGTTGTAATATATTTTCTCCAGATCTCGGAGATGAATGAGATGGTTATTGACCCGTTTGCTTCAGCAACACGTAGTTGGTACGTATTATTCGTTTTGAGCCGCCTGTTGCTATCACAAGTGCCCTTTTTGGCGTAAGATAATGCAGAGAAAACGCTACAAACGGACGCAGTTGCTGAGCTCCATTGAGTCTTTCCGTCTTGGCTAAAAATACTGAACGATTGTCAACCCTAGTTCCAATTTTTTTATGTCTCGTCTCTCTTCCTCGCAACAAACCCATGGACTTGGGCATCCAAGGGGAATCCACTTTTTCCGCTTAGCGTTCAAACTAAAAGGCGTGCTGTCGCTCCAAATTTATAACTTGGAAAGAGTAATGATAGAGATGCGAAAGAGATAGATAATGAGTTTCAACCTGAAATGAGACATTTCCTCTGAAAACGCAAAGAATCGAACTGGAGTTCTAGTTAATGTAGAAAACGCGATGAAAACATGTGGACTGGGAAGCAAGTTTTCATTTACGATTTCGATTATATAGAATCGGCACGATTTCGAAGTATGATTTATGATGAGCTAGCGGACAATCTTAGGACGCCAAGATACCCTTCTTCTCTAAATCTAATTGAAATTCTAAGGACGGCAGCAACATTCTCGTGCTCTATCCCAATGCGTAGCAACGTCGCACGATGTAGCACATAACTTCTCGGATACCTTTAAATTTTGCGTTCATTGTGCGACTCCATGAGTAGGAACTTTTCCCGGGTGGTTTTGAGTGGAGGGACATTGACCTTTTCACGGATCAAAAACGGGGATGAGCTAATCACACACCGAGTCCTAAAGGAAGAGCAAGAAATCCAGGGTCGTCGTCGCACACGTGGATCCCCATGCATGCAAACTGCTCATCCCGCAATTGCAAAGCTCCTTTTGTGCTCAGCACATGCTCGCCATCTCAGGACTTCATACTCCGCGTGTGTACATGCAAAACTGGCACCAGCGGATGCGACTCGGCCCGTGCGAACGTTGACTTCCATCGGAAAGGTCTCTTCTCCTCTCGACAATGCGTTAGGTATACTTGTGCAGGGGAATCGAATGGCGTCACCCGGTTTGACCTTTGCAGGCTTTTCTATAAGCAATATCAGAGAGAGTTGGTGATGCCACTCCCCTGTTGCGTATCATCATCCGATGACCCCATGTTTTTCAATCATTTCAGGCCCGGACTGTCAGAGCTCCCGAGTCCCGGATCGATCCGGGTTTCCATGGGGCGACGCACACTGACAGTAAAAGTCAACCAGGTGCTTGACAATGTGGTCCGTACTCTTCTTCGGACGGGGTAGATATGTGGCATGGAACCCACCATTACTAACCAATATTTTCTCGCAGTCTCTCTCTTTCTGAGCGTACACCACGCGTCAGGATTGATTTCGAAAGAGGCACCGAAGTCAAGACTCGATTAAGAAATATCGGAATGATTCAGCGGAGGAGACTCTAAACTAAGAAAGAACGGCCATCGGTTATGCTTTTTTTCAATGCTGGACCGACTAGCCTTGTCTTGGAAAGGTACCCTTGAAATCTGAAAGGGCGACAGAAGTTGGGACTATGAGGACTAGGAGGGGGATAGCTTCCGTCGCTCTCGCGAATGCGACCGAGCACGCTCCGCCTTCAATTCTTTCCCCCTTCTAGAACCGGGTAGCCGTTCTATCCGATTTCGGAGGGAAAAACATCTTTTTTGAATTTTGGCCCTCTGGTCTTGTTGCTGAAACGTTTTTCACTTGATGACACGAGAAAGGAGCTGTCCGAAAGAGGCTGTCGTAATTATTTACGAGCGTCCTGCTGCCACTTCTCCTTTTCTATTTTGGGTTACTGCTAAAGATTTTTTTTTTAATAGGAATTTAGTTAGAGAATAAAACAAAGCAAACCCTTTTCTTTCTTGTTCAACTTATATACTGTGGCTTGGTGATTTTATATCATAGGTTGTTCTTATGGGAACATGGTAAAAGATCATGTATTTTAAACTCATGTAAATTTATTCCGTCCTCAAATCGACCTATGTTAGCATTTCTAGACATGTCAATTTATATGAGAAGTCACCATCCCTTAAGTGACCAAATCTCAATAAAACGCTCGAATTTGCTATTTATTCATTGTTTAACAATTAATACACTTAGATTGAATCTAATTACTTTTCCGTTATAGATATGTAGCTATTTTCTTGACTTGATGTCACTATTACGTGCGTCAATATTCCCATGAAGAATTCTGTCAAGTACTGGTCAAAATCACAGTGCATTGGTGGGAAAAGTAAAAGGATGATTAGTTTGTAATTCAAAATTCACCGACTTGAACTAGAAATTAGCTAAAACTTAGTTATCATCAATCAAATTAATCCATACGAATCTATGTCACTATGTCTATCTGACGTTCATTTGCTCTCCTTCTTTTTATTATAAGTATTTTATTGCTTTATCTTGGAGAAATATTGACCTATTAAAACAGTCAGTCGATTTTCCATGAAAGTTCCTACTCTTGAATAATACCACGGCATGAACCGAGTACAATTTGTGGTCCAGTCGTGCTATCATGCTAGCGGGGATCAAGAAGTTGCGTTCAGAGAAACGTTTAGGATTTTCCGTGAGAGAAAAGTTGAGAGAATTTGGATTTTTCCCCTTATAAATTTTCTTCCTTTCCACATCTTACGACTCTCCAATGCGTAGATACGTGGATAGTGAGAACTAGTCCTGACAATCTGCTGCATTTTGAATTTCAGAGTGGAGATCCCAAACGGAGGAGCCAGCACTTCCCCGGCGAAAAGAAAGACCCAACAGGGAAAAAGCTACAAATTGTTCGTCCAAATGGAAATGAATAAGGCCAATTTACTATTTTTGCTCTTTTGGTTAAGTACAAAGCAGTCCCAGATTGTTTTCCTTCGTCCCTTTTAGAATGAGAATCAGCACTGATGCTCGAGAGATTACCTTGCAGCAGCTTCATCGACAATTGACAGATCATGCTGGTTTTGCGAAGCAGAAAGCTCAATGATCCATTAAGGAAAATAAATAAAGAAATGAATGCAGATCAAGGAATCCGGATGGATTGGTTGGACACTGCAGTCAAAAGAAAGCTGCAAAATTTTCTGACTTACCTCCATTCTTATCACATTTCAACATCGACCGAGACAAACGCCGAGTCATTACAATACATTACATTATTACGAGGCCTCTTGCGCTACCGTGTCAATTGAGCAGATAAAATATGTCCACTCAGACAGCAGTAATGTCCAATTGTCTCATAAGAATGTCAAACTAGCGAGACTAGACCAGCCCGGACAAAATAATCACATGCTTTGTACATATATCAGAACCAGTTTCATGTAGACAATGGTAACATGTACCACCGGCCAGGGGTGTGGGACTAAATAAGAAAAGAATAAACAAGTTGAGACTGCATATAATTGCATTCCATAGTAAAGATCCAAACGCCATATTCACCGTTGAGTATCTACACGTTTTTATTCAGGACTCGGCTCTGCTTCATATTCTATATAGAATAATCTCATGTCGTGTTTCTAATCATCCACACAGGACACCCGACTAGCAATATCCTGTGAAGAAAATAAGGAGAATTGATCAAATGAGCTGACATATTCAATGTAGTTGAGTGAATGATTCAAACAGAAAGTCACCTTTCATATTCAGCTGCTATTGCTGGCGTGCTTAGTCCACTTCAAAGTCTTCCTGAGTAGAGCCCAGACGAAAGCACGTGTAGTTTCATTTTATAAGGAAATACCAATTTTAATCGGCATCACCATTATAACTTCATTGAAACTGATAATATAAGAAGAAATGCGTTAGCATTGTGGGGGTACTTTAGGAGCAGTAGAAGACCTTAGCTGAGATAACTATACTCCTAGGGCTTTTCAGCTCCAAAATTGCAGACAGGATGTGAAGGCGAGAAGAGAACTGGCAAGTACATCTAATTACTAATTATTTCACGTTAATTGCGGCAGCCATACTCCTCAGCTTCTGAGATATATCTGAAAAAGATGGTCTTTCTGATGGGTCCGAGGCCCAAGAACTCTCCATCAAGGATTTCCATTCAGGATCACACCATGCCGGAATTTGTGGACGTAAAGAGTTGTTTACTATTCCTCCTGCAAAACACGGAAGGCATAATGGCTGAGAACATGAAGGAATGGCATAAGTTTCAATAGAACAGGAAACAACTCAACAAAATGGAAGGCCAGCTATAAACGACACACGCGTCATTTAATGAATCAGATGCTTCCTCCTGTCCAACAAAATAGGAACTCAGACTGCAACGCCCAGCTTTTGACATCTTGCATCAACCATTAACATTCTCATTGCCAAACCTTGACTCTTACTATATCATGACAGAGATGACCATGGACAAGACTAAGAACTGCAAATGAGTCACTTTCCAGAGTCCAGATCCTGCTTGCGTCCAGCAATTAGTAACAAACTTGGCAAGGGCTGGTCAACAGTTATGGGCTTCACCTTATTCGCTCAACATCACTGTTACATGTCTCTTCATCTTTAAGGCTAGCAGCACATTGGAAATTCTTCTAAAAATATTCAGATGCCGCATTTCCAAAAGGATATGCCATCAGACTAGGTGTCTTGAAGTATTTCAATGTCCACCACACATCTAGAGAGAACCCTCCATCTTGATCTTTATTGAGACACAGTCATGCAATTTTACTTAGAAAAATTCTACGTTTCATCTCTGTACTTTTACTACTTTTCCAATAAAGTCCTAGCAATTTCAATTTTTGTAATCAAACACTTCTACTTATAAATAATGTCTAAGTAAGTCCCTTCCACATAATATCCGGCCAAATCTAGCTGACGTGGCTGTTTGAGGATGCCGCAGTGTGATGTACATTAAATATTAGCCCCATGGATACCCACCGTAAGCTGTGTATCGTGACCAACTAGCTTTTTTTCAATTCGTTTTTTAATGCTCCCACCAATTCACTGTCCATGTGGTGTGTCACGCAGGCAATGTCTAATCCATGTCACACTCCGGCATCCTCTATCAGCCATGTCAGCTAGATTTAGCCAGATTTGGTGCCAGAGGAATTTAATTAGACATTTTCTCTAAGTATAAGGACTTGACTAGAAAAATTGAGAGTATAGGACTTGATTGGAAAAGTAGTAAAAACAGATATAGAAAGTAGAATTTTCCATTTAATTTCACACAAACTGGAATCTTAAGTAGTAATAAGACTACCACAACCAAATGCTCTATAGCATTTATGATATTAATTAGACCGTGATGAAGCTATTTTGATAACATCATATGGTGCAAAAGGGATAGCTTAATATGCCATTCAACTCAAAACAGTGCCACAGAACCCATATAAGATGAATACCATCCTAGAAATCCTTCCAGAAATGAATGTCCAAAAGATATTAATTAGCTCATCCATATTGACACATTCTCCGACCTGGAATTCAAGAAAGAGTGTTGTCTCGAAGAGACATGAACCCTGCTTTGGTATGCTTATCAGCCAAGGCCCAGAAAAACAAGAACCGCTATATTATATGTATAATGAGAAGAATTTGCCCGCTAAAACAAGAATCGTCCCATCTGAGCTGGTTTTCTGCCAATAGCACGTAGCTACTCACACAACACACCTCCCCAAACAACTAATCACCACAAAGAAATAATCTTGCTCACTCTATTAAAAGAAATTTCTGTTCCCCAGCATCTTAGACTCTCATTGTAGAGCTAATCATCTGTGTAAATAAACCAATTTGTACCCGAACAAACAATAATCAATCACAGTCCCTAAATCACAAAGTAAAGGAAAATTATTTCCGTGAAAGAAACCTGTTTAGACTTTACAGATGGGGGATAACATGACAGAAACTAAACAAAGAATATCCTCCCAAAACCATCTTCCTGGGAGCATATTCACCGGGAAAATACATATAGCTTACCAATAATAGAGGCACAGTGCATATCTGAATAAGGTTCTTCCCCGGTAAGCAATTCCCACATAACAATCCCAAAGGAGTAAACATCAATCTACAAGACAGGAAATAACAATTTTTACAATTAATCATGGAATTATAAAAAAGATCAAAAATTCTTCCAGCTTCAAAAATATCTCCACAAAATAAATCACCTTTTCAGTTACCATGTTACTTTTCCCACTGAGAAGTTCAGGTGCCATCCAGGGTAATGTGCCGCGAACACCTCCTGATACCATCGTGTGTTGCTTTACCTTCGACAATCCCAGATCACCAATCTGGAGAACAATCACACATGGAAGAAGTAGCCCGATGAAAGTTAAAATTCTCATTGGTTTTTAAGGAAAAAAAGATGATGTGATGATCCTAAACAATGCCAAAGAAAATGGACCATATTATATCAAATAAGATGACAATCAGACATATAGGTGTGACAACTTGGTACAAGTAGCATGGAGTTTCCAGGGAGCCATTATTGAAGGCTTCATACCTTGCAGACAGGCCTTTGAGGATCTCTCATGTTTACTAAAAGATTTTCACATTTCAAATCAAAATGTACAATGTTCTTTCCATGCAAATACTCCATTCCAAATGCCGCATCCATAGCTATGATGAGTCTTTTGCGACGATCGATAGTCCTGTAACATCATTATACACAATATGCTATAGAAGCGGAAAATGGGGAAAGTACATTTTGATCTGAAATATCAAAATTGAAAGGATTGCTAGTGAAAGCCTCAACCATCACCACAAAACTTACCTGTCTTTCTTCTGCAAAAATTGCTTCAGAGATCCATTGACCATAAACTCCGTCACAGTTGCCAAAGATCCATCTGGACCATCTCGTACTATACCGTAGAAGGAAACAACATTTGGATGATGCAAGGAACTCAATATCAAGGCCTCCCTCCAAAAATCAGATATCTACAAGAGTGATTCACCAATTACCAACCTATGGCGCAAGTTTCAACCTCAAAAATAGTGAAGACTCCAGCTGTGGAACTTCTACTTTTCGTGCGAGTTCTTTCCCTGTCCTCTCTTTCACACAAATTTCTCAATATGAGTGTGGAACTAACCTACTGAAGACCAATGATTTCATGATAAATGAGACTTTGGCACCCCTAAAAAGAGAAGATAGGGTGACAGCAAAAAGCAAAGGAAGTCTTCTTCTAAATTTCATTCTTTGGAGAGCAAACCACCCAACATCTCACAGAAAATGTCTTTTGCTGACTCATTTGATTTAAAACAGGTACCTTGACAAGTTCAAAATAAAGAATAAAGCATCAACCTAGAGCATGAAAATAGAGCACATGCCAAAAACAACTTTAAGTTAGTAAAACCACAGATTTTTTATTCACAGCTAAGTACTTCGTCATGTGCCATGGTTGTATTCTCTACAACTTATAATATAGATGCCAATTTTTCTGATGGATGAATTTCACACTCTAAATTTATAACTCATCATAGTGCAATCCTCTTTTTCACAAAGGCAAGAATGATTGTTGTTAATACCAAGCGTTCTCGTTCCAAAGGTCTCCCAGCAAAGCAGCTCGCTTTTATTCTTTTTACAGCTACATCAGAACCCTTCCATTTTCCATGGTACACTGCTCCATATGTTCCGGATCCTAGGACTCGGATTTCTTCCAGATCTTCATTTCTGATTGTCTGATAAAATATGGAATGCATTAGCAAGAAGACTATATGGCAACTAGCAATAGGAGTGAACTGAGGCAATAGTGATGGCTAATGGCATTTGAAATGTATATGAGGAGCAAAGGAAGACCTGCAATCCTCTGGCTATGGCTTCTTCCTCGGCCTTGGTTGGCTCTATTTTCAAATTACCATCATTGTCAGAATCCAACTCCGGCTCTCCTTGGGTGTTCTACACAAAGTACAGCACAATCAGAAGATTGCAAAGACAAGGACAAAGAGAACTCCAGGGAAGGCTCTTTTAGCACGGAAGCCACTCACCACCAAATCAGATTCATTATCGTTTCCTTCTACTATAGATTTCTCGTCTGCAGGACTTTTTTTCTCTTTGGCTCCAGCATGTGCCTCCTCTCCTTCTAATGCTGCTCTCTTCATGGAATCGATAAACTCAGGTAGGACGCTCATGTGGTTAACTGGCGTCTCTGATTTCTCTTTAGGAGAAGAGGAATCTTTGTTAGCCAGTCCAACAATACTCCCACCATTTTCCACTGGGCTACTAGTGACCTCCACAGGTTTTGCGCCTAAAACTTTATCTCTCTCTTGACAAGGATCTGCCTGGCCCTGCTCATTACTGGTCTCCCTACCTTCTGCTGTAATATTGCTCATATCTTTCCCCACGACATCGGTGACATGATTTATATTTCTTGATTCAGGAATGCTGACAAAAGGGACCCTCGGTGAATGGCCAGTTTCCTCGACACATGCATGCCTGTTCTCTTGAAGAGTATTTAAGTTCGATTTCGAACCATTCCCAAGAGAAAATTCGGTGACAGCATTCCCATCAAAAGCCAACGCATTTGGCAAGGGTTCGGAAAAAATATTTTGATTGTCTATTGCCCTAACAAGCCTTGGACTTTCCTCCGGTGTATGGAGTAATACTGGGCTGACAGCACCATTTATTAGCTGAGGTGTGCCAGAGGCTTCATAAGGAGGAGCACCATACACGGGATTCTGAACATTTCTCCACATTCCATGGGGAGGCACGTGTCCATGCGAGACTGGGTACATGCTGTCAGGAGCCACATTTCCATATCTAACATAGTATTCTTCAGGAAGAGGAACGTGTAAGTGAGTAGCCACAGCCTGGTCATGATACGTTTCATTGCCCAATTCAGGTCCAGCACACTGATGAGCATACTGTCGTGGTGAGTGACGCCCGTCAGTTAAATTAGTGGGGCCAACATGAAAGTTGGAGCTTGGACCATCGGCAAGATAGTGATCATTCAACCTTACAGCACCAGAGATGTGTGCTCTTGCATCTTCTACCCGCGGATTTAACTGATTCTGCAAGATCCAACCATCCTTATAGGGAACGTGTGGATCAATCTGCTCTTTCTGGTAAATTCCATGGTGTAAATTACCGCTGGTATTTAACACGTGATTTTCCAAATTCGGACAGTTCCCCATGTGAGGTTGCTCTATATGTGAGTGATTTCTGGGCAGAGACATCCGACAGTGCTCACAGGTACTGCTTCCATCAAAAGCATTAGCACCATTTAATATGCCTCCCGGAAAACCAGCCTTGTCCCCTCCAGCAGCATGCAACCATACTAAATGGTCAGGGACGTGTCCTTGGTGGTCATAGGTTGGCTGGTGGATTGCCTGAGGCCGAACCTGTTCATCCGGCATTCTATCCATGCCTCTGTCTGGTAATTCACCAAAGGACATAGCAAATCGTGCAGAAGAAGGAGAAGATGGAAAGTCAGCTTTTGGGTCATGGCGCCCATGATGCCTTGGGGAATAGTAAACTGGACTCCACTGGGGATCCATTTCACCGTACCTCTGATTAACAGGTGGCTGATACTGTCCTGAACCCACATGTGGAACTGTTAGTTGATGCAAGTTAAATGGTATCACAGGCATGTCACTGTTTCTCTGGCTGTGGATGCTTCCCTCCAAACTCATCGGGTTAAAGAACTGTTCAGCTACGTGAATATCATCGACAGCCCTCATCAGAGCAGACTCAGACGGCTGTTGCCTCCAAAAATCCGATGGGTCGTTCATATTGTTCAAGGCATCGACATACCTTCGCTCAGTATCCCTCTCGACTCCGTCTATATAATGTGTCAAACCATCTTGCTCCGAGTTTGAGAAGAGAAAGATCCTGAGTCTACTCACCCCTTCGCCAGAACCTAACTTATCATACTCTTCCATCATATTAGTCACGTCGTCGTCATTAACAACCGAGACCAGCGCGTCGAGATCCTCATCAGGCTGCTGATATTTCAGAACCGCCGCAGCTTCATAGAGCTCTTTCATCTTATTAACCAACTCCTCATAAGTAATCTCCCTTGGCAGGCACACGATCCTGGTCTCCCCGCCCACGTACCGCAACTTCCCGTCCTGCGGGCGGGGCATTATGCAGCCCCCGAAGCTGCACAAGAACTTGAAACGCGTAGCCTCGTCGTTGGAGCTGGCGTGCGAGCCGTGGTCCGACAGCGGAGGAGCCGCCGCCGCCGAGGGACTATCCATCGCCGCGGAGCAAACACCACCCCGACGATCGTCTCGCTGGCCGACGTCGGCGTGCTCAGGCTGCGCGGGCAACTCGCTCAGGCACGCGACTCTCCTATTACACATGAGTAGCACGCGCCCCTACGCCATCAAGCCCGCCGAGTCCGCGGCCCCCGATCCAATCGAGCGACGCATTCTCGAGCGCGCCGCGGAGCATACGAACTGACGACGACACCGGCAAAAACAAGAACCGCGAAAAACCGAACCAGCGCGACAGCAATCCGGAGCTATCGCCGGAACAATCGATGAAAACTGAGAATCAGCCTCAGATCAGCTCAATCGAGGTCGAAATCCGGACGCTCGCGAGGCGATGGCGCAAGAAAGTCGGCGGCGAAAACTCAATCGAAGTACCTGAGGCGAGCTCCGGAGACCAGGGCCGGAGAGAATCTGCTCTGATTCGCCAATCAATACTCTCTCTCTGTCTCTCTCTCTCTCTCTGTAGCGAATCGAGATTTTCGGAGCGAGGAAAGCGACGGAGGTGGAGGGGTGGCCAGTGATCTTTGCGAAGGAGGGAGGAAGGGAAAGAATCAATAGCAAAAAAAAAAAAATGGAAAAGAAAAAAAAACAGGGGAAGGCGATGGTGAAGATGATGAAGATAGAGAGATGGAGGAGCGCCACAGGGCAGAGGAGGACCGAGAGCGTCGGCTCTTTTCCTTTCTTTTTTTTTTTTTTTGTTGCGGAACCTCTCAAGCTGCTGCGATGCCAGCTCACCAGGTATCGCGACACGTGGCACCACCTGGTTTCTGCATTTCTAGAGAGAGAGAGAGAGGGGAGAGAGAGCATCTTCGATTTCTATACCGTCTCCCTCCAACGAATATGCGCCGCTCCGGCACGCGCTCCTGCGCCCCCTTCCCCCCGCGAGTGGGGTTGCTCTCCGGCGGAGCGCGGGCGTCCGGCGGGCGGCGCCGCCCCCCCCCCCCTCTTTTTCTGGCTCGGCTTTCTCGTGACCGTCGCGCGGGGCCAGCCACTCGCTTTAGCTCCCTTTTTTTAAGCTAGTCGCGTGTTGACACGTGGCGGGCGGTGCGGTGCGATTTTCAGCCCCCAACTAGGGCGAATCAGAATCGAAAGGTTATATTTGTTTTTTTGTCTCTTTTGTTGATGGATTTTTAATTATTTTAACCGTCTTTTTTAATTGGACCCAAAAAAATCGTCCTTTTTAGTTGCACGCAACGCCTAATTTAATGCGTTCGATAAGGTTCGATTAAAGGCAATCGACATTGCTATTTGAAAGACATCAGAGTGCGACGTGACTTGAATTTTGCCTAACTAGACACTTATCCTCGATAGTTGATAAATAAGAGGATAAAAAAATTTATTAAAAAATTTATTCATTAATAATACAAAACTCCTTGAGTTTGGTACAACTAAATAAAATGGAATCAGGGAATGAAATTGAATGGAAAATAAATCGAATTGAATAATGATCTCACTATCAATGATGCTCTCGTACGTTAGGGGAATATAAATAAAACAAAAGTTCCTGTGTTTAATTATAAGAGAAGGTGTTGTCACATCGGAATTGAAAGGATAAACTGCAAATTTAGAATATCGAACGATAGGGCATATTCTTATTGAACTTTTTAAAAGTTTTCTCACTTGTAATCTAAGTTGTTCTTGTAGCATATGAGTGAGAAAGATAAATTGACTAAAATCAAAATTGCCTGAATAAGATTGAACTAGCCAATTTGATCCGATTCTCACGAGTGCTAGTCCAATTGTTGATTCTAAGAGAGACTTAAATTGATTTTTTTTTTTAAATGTCTCACACATGCTTTTTCTCCTCTTTCGGTCTTTTTTTTTTTACCTCACAACTACCGAATGAACTAATTCCGAGGATATCTGATTTGGTCCTAGTTTCAAAAATTGGGAATCAGTCTCTTCAATCCTATTTTTGGTTTTGGGGTGGGACCAGACTGGATGAGGAATTAATTACCCATATTACAACATATTTTATGAATTTTCATCTTCAACCTTTTATCAAGATTTTCAATAATTAGGGCATGTTTGGTAACCATCTCAATAGTGCCAGATTTTGATTTTTGTTCGCAGAATTAGTTCGGAAAGAGAATTGTATTTGGTAAAATTTTTGTTCCCATAATCAGTTTAGGACGAGAATCAATAAAAAAAAAAAGTTGATTCTTATTTTTGGAACAAAATTGAAAATCGAAATTCTTCTTCTTCATCGATCGCCATCCCGCGACCACCGCCCGCCGCCGTCGGTCGCCATTCGCCGCCTGCCGACGACTTGTCCGGTGAGCTCGTTGGAGGCAAGCCTAGCCACCGGCAGGCTCGCCCAACCCCGCTAGTGGCCAAGCAAGCCTCACCCAATTGTGAATGAGGTTGAGTCGATGAGGGCCGGCCTCGCCGAGGGCCAACAACCGGCCTGAAAAAGAATTAGAATAGGAGAAAAAAAAAAAGGAAAAAATGGAAAAAAAGAAAAATTATAAAAATTATTTAAAAATTAAAATAAATTGATTTGGAATGTAATCAATGAATACGCATCTCAAACACAATTCTATTCTTATAATCAAAAATTTTGTACAGTTACCAAACATATTCTTCTACTCATAATCAATTATCTTAAATGTAATAAAAATAATCATTTATAATCAGAATTTGTTCCTGATAACATAATCGTTACCAAACGCGCCTTTAATGTTTTAATATCATCCATGGAGGTTTTGGGTTTGATATAGATGGATATGGCCAATACTGAGAGTTGTGGTGAAAGAGAGAGGATCGAATAGCATTAGCATTTTGGTTCGTGTTTTAATTAGAAAGGAATGTTAGTAGAAAGACTATAATTTGTGGAATGAATTGAAAAAAAAAATCCAGTAATAGTCATAGACATAGAAACAAATTATTAGCATAATCAGTTTTTTTTAAACTAGCTTTTCCTCAAAAATTGTAAAATGGCCGATGCCAATCATCACTTATCCATTCAGATTTATCCAGACCCAAAAGAAATTAACAACCAACAAATTCCGCAAGAGGAGAAAAAAAGAAAAAACCAAAAAAAAAGGCAACGACCGGCCAAAGAAGCACCCGGTTTGCCACCGCGCCACCCACTCCTTCGCCACCGCGCCGATTCGTACCGCTCCGTCTCCGTCGACATGGCGACCGCCGCCGCGACACGCCGCGACGTCTTCCTCGGCGTCGACGTCGGCACCGGCAGCGCCCGTGCCGGTTCGTTCCCGAGCTCATCTTTTTTATACTACGCGCGGAAGCATCGTTGCCTGAACATCAATCCCGGAGAATTTTTCCGCCTCTGCATTCGATGATCATCATTCGTTTCTCGGCCTCATTTTCGAAGTGTTTGCTGTTGCGTTGATTCTCCAAAGGCGGAAGTTGACTTCCGGTTCGGAGTAGGCAGGTGTTCCGCTGCAAATTCTCGTTCAATCTGTATAGAATTTCCAGGCCGGCTTATCGATCGAGTTATGCCGAATCTCTTAATCCGGCATTATACCGATGAACTGGATCGAGCCGTCTCGATTGCTTCCCTACGAAGCCAAAATCACTCGTGTTCGATGAGCGAAGTCTTCGTTCGGCGAAGTTTCCGAGTGTTCTGTTCTAATCCAGCAGTCGGCGAAGTTTCCGAGTGTTCTGTTCTAATCCAGCAGTTGTTTCTATCTTTTTAGATCGCTACACGCTTGAAACATTCATTTTCGTATCGTAGTTCTTACAATGTCATCATTAGAAACCGATAGAAGTAGACTCAATGATTAAGCTCAAGATGCCCTTTTTGCATGTTGTGGCGGTTTCAGATTGGAAAACTGTGCTAGAGCTTTGAATGTGCGAAAGTGTATCTATGTATTGCGAAAACAAAGAGATGGCTTAAATTTTCCGTGCTCCAAAGAATTTATATTTCTGGGGATATTGGAAAGAACTGTTGAATTGTTGATGTGTTGTGCAGGTCTTTTCGATGAGGAGGGAAAGCTACTAGGGTCTGCAAGCAGTCCAATTCAAATATGGAAAGAGCGTGACTGTGTGGAGGTAATTAAGTTCCTGAAGTTTGCCAATTAGGTGTCTTAAGTTTGCCTTATCAATGGCTTGTTTATTGGCTAGTCATGGCTATGGAAAGTAGCTCTGCAACTGAAGCGGTTTATTTCCCCATAGCATTTTGGTTTATCAAGCCATGTAATAAAAAATTTGAAAAGAACGGGAAAGTAAAATTTGTCTTTTTCAAGTGAAATTAGTGACTGTTGAAACTTCTACTTGTTGCCAGCAATCATCGACGGACATCTGGCATGCAATTTGTGCAGCTGTAAAAGCAGCATGCTCCCTTGCAAATATAACTGGCGAAGATGTCAGCGGGATTGGGTTCGCTGCTACTTGTTCTCTTGGTTTGTCTTTGCTAATTAACTGCTCTCGAGCGTCCTGTAATTGGAAATTTGCTATCATCGGTGCATGGAATATGGAGTTTTTCTGATGGGACAGGACAATTATATTTGCAGTTGCAGTGGATGGTGATGGTTCACCAGTTACAGTTTCCTGGAGTGGTGATTCAAGAAGAAATATTATTGTCTGGATGGATCACAGAGCTATGAAACAAGCTGAAAAGATCAATTCCAGTAACTTTCCTGTACTTCAATATTGTGGTGGAGCTGTTTCCCCAGAAATGCAACCACCTAAGGTACTTTTCCTAGCAAGACTATGGTGTTGTGACTTTTAGAGACTACTCTCAAATTTTGTTATTCTCTGTTCAAATTTACTGTCGATAGTCGATACTATGCAGTATCGGCAGCCACAATGCTTGCACCCCGCTCCATATCAAAAATAGTTGTCTAAGACTGCTCTTAGAGCTTGGAAAAACGTCTTGTTTGAGCCAAAAGTTTTGATTTTGAGTTTTTGTTCTTTCTTTCAGGGACTAATTGGAATATCTTGGATTTTTTATGGCTTCTTTATGCTTCTTATATTGGACCATGATAGGTTGTGGCTGTTGTAAGTTTTTATATATCCTAGTTGAGCATTGCGGATCAAAAAAGGGTGAAAAAGTGGAAGTTGCACTTATGCAATTGAAAAGATCATTTGAGGAGGATTTTAGTTGTGATGGCATGGTCTCCACTGCTGCTGACACTTTCTCTTCTATTCCCTGATGGGTTTTTAAGATAGCTAATGTGACTCCTGCAGATTTTGCTGCATGAGAAGAAAAAAGAATTAAAACACTAACTTGTTTTCATTAATATAGAACACTTTCCTTCTGTTTCCTATATATTCATCAAGGACATAAGCTGATACATAACTATTTCAAGTAAGGAGCTCTTTTGAATCCATATTTTTTTTTGGTCTCCTATAATATGTAGTTCTGGTTAGTTGCATCTCTCATGGATTCTCATCTTTGTTAAATTGTGGTTTAAATGCATACTTCTTTAACCTTGCAAACTTTTTTCCCTAGCTTCTATGGGTGAAAGAAAATTTGCGAGAGTCCTGGTCACTGGTGTTTAGGTGGATGGACTTGAGTGACTGGTTGTCATACAGGTACTTGGATTGGCTAAATCTCTTGGTATTATTGTATTCAACAAATTTTTATGCATTCTTTACCTGCCAGAGCAACTGGAGATGACACACGGAGTTTGTGCACTACAGTATGCAAATGGACTTATCTTGGTCATGCACACATGCAGCTGAGTGAAAAAGATTCTCGGGATATGGAAGCCTGTGGCTGGGATGACGACTTTTGGGAGGAGATTGGCCTGGCCGATCTTGTGGATGGTCATCATGCCAAGATTGGTTAGCTAATTTTTGTTTCTGTCTTCAGTTTTGTGGATGAACTGGAGCAGATTTTCGAAATATTTCTGGTCTTCTAAGAAATCCATTGGTTCCATGTTGATGGTTGAGAGATCAAAGGGATTCTCCTTATATCACAGTTAGATTTTTTCATTTTGCTCGGAATCTCAGTTGGACCGATCACATTTTTCAATGGACTTAGGCTATTTTTGTTGCTTATCACTTCAGTTTGTCTTCTTTTTTAACTGAAATGTTCTTCTGACCAGAAAAAAAAAAAAAAAAAAAAAGAACGAAAATGTTCTTATCTTAATCATATGTCACCTCCCCCATTCTCCTTCTCCCCAAATTCAACACAAATTCTGAGGGCAGGTCCTGGTCCCTGGACATATCTCTTTTGCTTGTTATTAAGAAATTGAACTAGATGTTGCTCAAGGAACTGTTTTATGCTTCACTTAAGCTCAGGATGGCTGTTTGATACAACTATTAGAAAGTGATGAGAGAAAGGCGATAATTTATGTATTATAGTTATGATTGGATAAGGCACAATCCATGCCACTTGTGTGGCTTTTTCTAGTTGTGAAAGGCGTCACTCAAATTACAGATATATGCCAAAATCTATGGTCAGCTGTAAAATGGTAGTGCTCAAATTCCAGTGAATAGAAGAAAAATACTATAAGCTCTCCAATCTCTTTCGATCTGTGTGCATTGGCTGGGGGCACTGGGTGGAAGACATTATTAGGTTTCTCTGCTTGTATTTCTACTTGGTTATTCTCTTGTTCTTGCATTGAGTTTTTTCATTGTAATTAGTGATGCGAAACTATTTTATGTCCACAGGAAGAAGTGTAGCTTTCCCTGGACATCCTCTGGGAACTGGTCTAACTCCAATTGCTGCAAAGGCAAGAAATTTTCTACTGAAGAAACTGTATTGATTTCAAGTGGTGCTCACTTGAAGTCCATTAACAAAGCAAGCATATTTATCTAACAATGAGATGACAGCTCTCTACTTTTCGGTGACATTTTGAGGGCATATTTATTGGCAATAGTTATCTTGTTCTTTTCTTATATTTCTGACCAGTGTCCTTTATGTCTAGGAACTAGGCCTCATAGCAGGAACTCCTGTAGGAACTTCGCTGATTGATGCTCATGCTGGCGGTGTTGGGGTTATAGAAAGTGTTCCAGATTCAGAGACTGAAGATAAAGGTTTTTAATTTGGTGTTTGTGTTGTTTGCTTTGCTTTTCCTGTAGCTTATAGCTAAAGTCAACGATCCTGTCTTTGATACAAAAAATTCAGAAAACGATAAGGAGGCCATATGCCATCGGATGGTGCTTGTCTGTGGTACTTCCACTTGTCATATGGCTGTAGCACAGAGCAAGCTGTTCATTCCAGGAGTCTGGGGACCATTTTGGTCAGGTATACTTTTTATGCTTTTCTGGTTGTTTCCCAACTGTCAGCTTTCTCTGGCACAGTTGGAGTGTAACAAATCTTTATAGCAGTTGTAGTTGTTGAGGCTTGTTGACCCACAGTTTGTGGACCTTTGATAGGTCTAGGGGACAAATGATTAAGCATCCAGCTCTAGTAGTCAATTCATTTTGTCCCAGTCTTTTGAACTTTGTCAACTGACTTCTTATTTTTGACCTCCTTTATCTTATTGTTGTTTCAATTTACAACCTGAAAGCATATGTGCCTGAAACTGCTGTTTTTGCTTTAGACTTTTATTTGCTGCATCTGGGCAATTTGGCCTTTTCTTTAGGCTGACAGATTTGATCCCATTCACCTCTTATCATAGCGGTGTTAATTTAATCCTCTAGTTGTCAGATGTAAAAGGGCAATTTCTTAGCCTGTTTCTTTTACTCCGAGCTTTAGGAATAGGGGATTCTTACATGGAGTATCGTTTTATGTCTTGATTTTTCCAGCAATGGTGCCAGAATATTGGCTCACAGAGGGTGGGCAAAGTGCTACTGGTGCATTGTTAGATCACGTGATTGAAAATCATGTGGCTTCTCCACTGCTTGCAAATCGTGCTGCTTCACAAAGTAAGATATCAATTGTCCAACTAAGCCCACAGTTTTGGTATTGGAAATGTGTCCTATTTTCTGCTATAATTACACAGTTTTGGGTTGTCCTATCTCTTACTTTTTGTTGGTTATATTTCCAGGTGTATCAGTATTTGAGCTGCTGAACAAAATGTTAGAATCTCTTAAGCATGACCTCAACACTCCTTTTCTTGCTGCTTTGACTGAGAGTATCCATGTCCTTCCTGACTTTCACGGAAACAGGTACTAAGGTTGTTCGGTGCAGTTTGACACACTGGATAGAGTGTGTCAGTGCTATTGGAATTTGGAAATTCTTACTCTTAAAATTTTGATGGTTCAGGTCACCCCTTGCGGATCCTCAAGCAAAAGGAGTGATTTGTGGATTAACCCTTGATTCAAGTGAGAAGCAATTGGCTCTTCTATACTTAGCTACTGTCCAAAGTCTTGCGTACGGTACTCGCCACATAGTGGAGCATTGCAATGCCCATGGCCATAAAGTGAGGATCTATGATTTTTTATGCTTCTTTGGTATAGGATAACTAGATGGTTAAAACAACATGTTCGGCATATTGCTACTCCTTTTGCAGATTGATACATTGCTAGCATGTGGGGGCCTGGCCAAGAATCCGCTGTTCCTTCAAGAACATGCAGACATCACAGGTATATCTCTCCTTTCATAACCTATGTCCAGAAAAGGGGAATATGAAGGGAAAAGAGTGAAGGGCAAGAAAATAACTTCAACTTGTTTGAGAAACCTAGAGAAAGATAAAGTGATGGCTTGGATAGAAATTAAAAATAATACCTTGGGCCTTTCCAATCTCTTCAAAAGTGGAGAGGAAAAAATTGAAATTTTTTATCTCTAAACAATTCAATATCGCACCTCTTGCTTTTTTACAATTCAAAATGTCAGTATTGGTACTTTTTGATGATTTTCTTCTTATAATTTTCTTCTCATTTTCATTCCACCCATTTAACTTCCATCCAAACTGAATTAAAAAATATTATAACTATGGTTCTCATATGTTCCCTTTTCACTGATCTCACTTTCTTTTTGTGCTCACACTTTTCCTGAACACATTGCAAGTGTCATCAGTTGGAGGAGAGGTCTTTTAACTGTTCCATTTATGCTGTTGAGTTCCTTCCTTTAGCATCTGCCTGATTTAATTTTTCAATTGTCTGATCTGCTTGACATTAACTTGTCATGTTTGAAGACAATCGAACTGTCATTTCACTCTACCCTAGTTTATAAGAATGACTGCTGTGGCAGGCTTATGTAAACAGTGCAATTTCTGACTTCTTGTTCTTTTGTGCCTGCTTGGCCTTGCAATATATTTAGAATAACTAGAGGATTAGCAAAGTGAGATTCATCTTTCAAATATTGCCGACAGAGAAAATTAGAGTACGTTGTTTATCAGTGCCTCTCTGTTTGAGCTGTTATTGGGAGTAGACTGAAACGAAGATTGAGGATGGTTTTCTGAGATTAATGTGCTACCCATTTGCATCATGAAACTTTCTGTTTAATACTTGTGAAAGTGAAAATGGAGGTTCATGCTCAATGTTTCCTGCTGTGCTCATTTTATTTGACTAAGTCATTCTCTGAACTTGACTCATGCAGGTTGCCCAATTATTCTTCCAAGAGAAAGTGAGTCTGTGCTATTAGGTGCTGCAATCCTTGGGGCAGTCGCAGCAAAGAAATATTCTAGTCTTAGAGAGGCCATGAAAGCGATGAATGCTGCCGGTCTGGTAAGCATGGCATGCTATTTTTGCTTTAACCATTTTTTCATGAATTATGATGCTACCTTGAGACTGATAAAGGAAGTAAGAAAAGTTTTAGAGCATGGTAGAATGATTCCTGGTTTGGTATTGGTGGGAAAACTCTGCCCTTTCATGTCTGTCTATGCTTGACGTGCCTAATGAGGGAGAAATGACTTTTAACATGTTCGAGTTTTGAAAAAAAGAAAAAAAAGAATGAGAGAAACCTTGAGAATGAATGGGTAGCATTTGGTTGCTTCAACTGCAAGCATTTGAATGGTGGACATTCCAGGTCAAGCTTACTGATTCGAAGAATGAGACATCCTTTTTAGGAAACTTGAAAAATGAGACTAATTGCATAAAGAATTTGACAGTGAAATCTCTTGAATTAGGACCTGACATGTTTTGGCTTTCTGAGGAACTGTCATTATCTTCTAATTACTGGATCTGAATCTGTCTGTTTAATCCGGTTCAGGTCATACATCCATCTAATGACCTGAGGATAAAGAAGTATCATGATGCCAAGTACCGTATATTTCGTGAGCTTTATGAGCAGCAGCTGGCTCAGCGTTCAATTATGGCTGATGCTTGGCATAGATGTTGTGGTGCAGATTTTGAACTTAAAAGAGCTTTTTTTATCAGGGCTTCACTCGGTACTCAGCATGATGCATAGATAGTTTTTTCCTTCTCTTGCTTCCCGGGCATTGTCGGGATGTATATAAAGTTCCTATGCATTTTAAATTCCCTTCGCCGTATAATAAATCTATTACTTTGCATATCATTTGGAAGGATATAATTGAGTGGAAAAAACTGGGTGAAAGTCTCCTGTTACGAGCACTTTTTGGCATGGGAATGGAGGAAAGACAATGGCAAATTTTCTGCATAGAATATGAAGCTGATGAATCAGTCTAAGAGAAAATGGAGTTCTTTTTGATCGGATATCATCGTTGAACTTCTGGAGGTTCCTCTGCTGACAGTCTCATGTTGTAGAAGCAAGACTCATTGCTTCATTAAACATTTCCATATTTTCAAGCAAGGTTACTACATTAACCTTATTAGTCATCAAAAGACAGCTCTGGCTTTAGGTGTATCACCGGTTTCGGGTTTCTCCACTTGCACTTGGTAGGACTGCGGTAACAGGTTCACCCAATGGACAGTTGATGCTTCATTAGCAACTTAAACTAAACCTTCCAGCAGTGGGTGAGGTAACTCCAACCCCGTCTTATCATCTCATATGGGATAATGAGATAAATGATTCTAAAATTTTAGCCTAATATGCAATATGACTCATGAATTTTTAATTTATTCAATATGATTGAGGAATTTTATTCCAATGTACAATATCAAATTTGAATTTTTTATTAATTCAATCGGGTCCCCTAACTTTTTGCTAAATATTCAAAGTAGTCCCTAAACTATATGAAGATATCTAATTTGTTCTTCAATTACTTTAAGTACAAGGACAATACAATTATGAACTAAAGTTCAATAACCGAACAAATTTTAAGTTTATGGACCACATCATAAAATGGACTAAAGTTTATTGACCCTTCTCGCCATTTTCCCTTTCGGTCCGATTGCAGCGTTCGACTTTTCATTGGGCCAGAATTGGTGGTCAAGGTGGCCATCAGGCCAAGCCCAATCAGAACTTGGCGGGGCCCATCTGACCCCCACGTTCCCCTTTCAAATTTCCCACCACCATTTCTATCCTCACCACCTAACTCCCTGTCTCTTTCTCTCTCTGTCGTACGAGCCGGCGGCCACCATGGCTCCTGCACACTTGTCCCGCCACCGCCGCCACCGCCTCCCCCTCCTCCTCTTCCTCCGCCACCACCGCCACCACCGCCGCCGCCGCCGCCGCCGCCGCCGCCGCTCCCCTCCGGATCCCCCTCTCCCACCCCACCTTCCTCATCTGGTCCTCCAACACCGGCGTCGGCAAGACGCTAGTCTCCACCGGCCTCGCCTTCGCCTCCCTCTTCTCCCCCGCCGCCCTGGCGGCGGCGCCGTCCAGGTTCGTCTACCTGAAGCCCGTCCAGACCGGCTTCCCCGCCGACTCCGACTCCCTCTTCCTCTTCAACAAGCTCGCCTCCCTCTCCCTCCTCCACCGGCCCCGCTTCCCCGTCCTCGCCTCGCACCGCGTCCTCATGGCCTCCCCCTCCGCCGCCGCCGCCGCCGCCGCCGGTGTCTCCCTCGCCGAGGCGCCTCGGGGCGGGGGCGGTTCGGGCCTCGGGATGGTCGATTTGGGGGTTTGCGAGGAGAGGAGGTGGGAGGGCGAGAGTAGCGGGGATTTGGATGGGGATGGGGCGGTGTCGGAGCTGGTGAGCGAGACGGTCTTTGCTTGGAAGGAGGCGGTCTCGCCGCATTTGGCGGCGGAGAGAGAGAGCGGCGCGGTGGAGGACAGTGCGGTGGTGGAGATGGTGGAGAGAGGGTTGGGAGCCGGGCTGAGAGATGGAAAGGAGGAGACGCTTTGTGTGGTCGAGACTGCCGGAGGAGTCGCGAGCCCCGGCCCTTCCGGCTCCCTTCAGTGCGACTTGTACAGGTACGTTCGCTTTCTCTCTGTGTTCTTTATACCTGAGAAAGCATGTCGTCGTCGGTGTTCGTTTCGACAGGTGAGCGGGCATATTGAACTTTCCATTGGCGGGTTTCGTTCGCATATAAAATTGACTCGGATCTTTTGTTTATTACGTCTCGTTTGTTTTGTTTATTGCTGTCGCGCCTGGAAAGAAGAAAAAAGTCAACTCTTTTGGGAAATTATTATTACGTTTTAGTTCTTTGGCTTCTGAGTATTACTTGAGATATTACATGTTTCAAGGGTGCGATTGCTGCCTTTTTCGCTGTGGTACACTTGAAATCGTTGCACGTCTCATCTGCTGAGGCTGTGATCCCAGTAATTAATTTTTCTTGATGTAATTATTGGGTTCTCTGGTTTAAGATATACCTAATATTTGGTTAATGATGCCCTCTTCCTAATTACATGACCATCGGTTTCTGATGCCAATGGGTCTTGAGCAAGGCATTTATCTTAGTGGAAAGTCTGCCACTTTTTTGGTACTCGTGGTTGATCCTCGTTCAAGATGGACCCAAGGGGGCTGGAGGGGGCGATCACCCCCCGCAGCATAGATGCTCAAACCAATTTACGGGTTATTATATGCTAATTTGTTGTGAATGTTCCAAATAAAAATTTGTTATCTTCTTTCCCCAAGTCTAGACTCTTCAAAATATTTTATCTCTCCTAATTGATTATTTATCTGTCGCTGATCCTCTTACAGTAATGAACCATCTCTTTAGGAAAATCCTGTTATGATACAGCTATATACTGCATTGTTCTATGGCACGGTGCCCTTGATACTGAATTGGCATTTCTCTCTCTCATTTATCTTCCTAAATCAGTTGTTTACTTCTTTTGCGCAATTTTTGTATAGGCCTTTCAGGTTACCTGCTGTTCTTGTTGGAGATGGGCGACTAGGTGGAATATCGGCAACAATTTCAGCTTATGAAAGCTTAAGAATTCGAGGATATGATGTGGTTGCTGTTGTATTTGAAGATCACGGGCTTCTAAATGAGGAGCCACTGATGGCCTATTTTCGGAATAGGTACTTGCAGTTGTTACTATTATTTATGCCAGAGGATTCTAGTTTCATTCATTAAAATATATGCTGCATCCTGAAAATCTTTACAATGGGAGTGTGAGTCATGCTTCAAATTGTGCAATTGGCCCACTGCATAAAATGACTTTTTAGCATAATCCTCTTCATAAATGCCACAGGATACCAGTGCTTGTGCTGCCACATGTTCCAGAAGATCTCTCAAATGACCTGATGGAATGGTTCTCCGATTCTCGAAGCATATTTGATATGTTGAAGAACATAATGAAGTCATCTTATCTGGAACGAATGCAGACATTGCTTGATATGCCTAAGAAGGCAAGAGATATATTCTGGTGGCCTTTCACTCAGCATAAAATTGTATCCGAAGATGGCATTACCGTGATTGATTCACGGTATGGTGAAAACTTTGCGGTTTTCAAGGTTTGTCTCGATTACACTCCTACAATTGGAACATTCCCAAACACTCCTGCCCCCCCAAAAAAAAAAAAAAAACACAACACATTTGACCCCACTGAAATGCTCATGTACCAATATTTTCTTGAAATTGTCTCTTAATATAAAATGTACTGCTACTTAATCACTGTTATCTTTAAGAAGGATTGCAAAAAGTGACTTCATTTTCTTGTTGTAGGATCAAGATGATAAATCTTTGAACCAAATGTTTGATGCCTGCGCAAGTTGGTGGACCCAAGGACCTAATGCTTCTTTACAGGTCATTCTTACTGCCTGGTTATTCATGTGTGTGCTTAAGAGTGGTTACTCTGAATAGATGCCAGAAGAATTTGTTGATAAATTCAGCAGTTATTTCTGCACATGATGGAATTTCGAAGTAAGATGCTTATTGGTAAATGGGTCTTGTTAACAAGTGTCCCTAGGTCAATAGTTAGTTCAATTAAAAGTGGAAATAACACTTTCCAATACACTTGGAAAATGGAAAATTACACATTATAATAAGATCACTTACTTCAAATGGTAACTACTAAATGTCAAAATCGCATTAGATGGGGCACTCTTTAACATTTTCCTTAGTGAATTGCTTCCTAAATTATTTTTACATGTGATGGCAATTGGCTTCTGTGACTTGTTTTGTGTTGTTATGTTAAACATGATGAAAACTTCTTTAACTTTGTTGAAATCAAGATACAACAAGTTGGATATATGAACTATTAATTGTCAGCATATTTTTCTTGTGATCTCAGTCATGTATTTTTGAGGACACTTGAGCTTCCTCTGTTAGTCCAGGGATCTTCTCATTAATCAAACTTTTTGCATTTACAATTGGGATTCCAAAATCAACAATGTCGTGTTATTTGCTTGACCTCCTAAACGAGCAATGGTTACTGAATTTGAGTGCTAGCAGTTGGAAGTAAATAACCCCTTGTTACCTCCTGAATTTGACTGCCCCCCTCCTAAACAAGGCTTAATTGTTATTGGTTGCTAGACAACGCATATGAACCCCTGTTGTCCAAAATATCTGGGCGGTCTTTCTTTATTTACATGCAAGTACCATGTAAAGAATGACCATCTCATTAATAATGCTTGAAGTAGAGGAGGTAGAGAAGAAATGAAGCCCTAGAATTAGTACTTAATGGGTCCCATATTATCAGCTTATCTTTTTATGCGCATTCTGGTTTGTCTGTCCCTTTTTTCTTTTTTCTTTTTTCAGACTTTAGTGTGAGTGTATTTTATTTTTACTAGCTAAATTTTTGTATGTTTTCTATGGAATTGGCATATCAAGCAATGGACTGGAAATGTTTTCTATTAAATGTTATCAATTTAAGTGGAGAAGGTTAATATAGTCCCACAATTGTGCCATGCCTCTTGTTCACTAGACAATAATATGTAATGGTAGTAAGATATACCAATATCACAGAGCACAGATTCTATGAGCTTGCTTGATTCTCTTGCTTTCTTTTTGAGGTGCTTCTCATTTGTAGTGTTTCTTGTGCATTGTGATAGATCTCCTGAATTTTCTTTTTAATGTGGACATGTTTAGGTGTTTACAGACTGAGCTTGCAAGGGACATGGGTTATGCTGCTGCAAGATTTGGGCATGTGATGTTCCCAGAAAATGTTTATGAGCCAGCCTTAGAATGTGCGGAGCTTTTGTTGGCTGGTGTTGGAGAAGGTCAGATGATATTCTTGCACCATCTTGGGAATAGATCGTAACTTTTGTTCACAATACTATTAAAATTTGACTTTGGCCTCTCTTCTGGTGCTCTTTTGTTTACCTTTTGGGTGTCTTATTTTACTGAGTATATAGTAGTTCAATTGAATCAGGTTGTATTTTAAATGTTTATTATGCTCTTTTTTAAAATTTGATTGACTAGTGTGCTTTAAGGTTGAGCCCTTTTGCTTATGCTACTTAATTATATACCTGTACAACCTAGACTCCTAGTGCACTCTTTGATATTTGTGGCGAAAGCCTACATCTTTTACACACGAGCACCTAGTGGACTATAGTGCTCATTATCAGTAACTGGGGGATGCATTTACCTTTTCAGGTTGGGCTTCTCGAGTATATTTCTCGGATAATGGATCTACTGCTATTGAGATTGCTCTCAAGATGGCTTTCCGTAAGTTTTGTGTTGATATAGGAATTCTTTCAGAAACTTCAATTGGCAATGCTTCTGAAAAACAGCCAGAGCTTTTGGTAGGTTTTCGTTCTTTTCTGTCACATTTCTAATAAAAGGGTTCTAGTTGGGCTGTTTACTTGTTTTCTGGTCTAACGCCCTCTGTGTGCATTGCTCCATTTTCTTTTTGAGGATATCTTTTGGAGATTATATATGCTCTAATAGTCACTGTTGACGTAAAAACCAAAGGTTTTTGGTCTTTGTTCACTCTTTGCCTTGGTTCGCTTTCTATTCCTTAATTCGATCGATCAATTTTAGTTGTTTTGCTAGGCACAAATCTCTATAACTTTGCATTTTTGTTTGATGGGAATTATGATTTTATATTCCTGATGTATTCCTAATAGAACACCATCTTTTTGGTATGATAACATGAGGTTTCAACTCTAAATGGGCTGATAGTCTGTATCATTGTAATCCAATCTCATTCCACTCTATGAACCAAACAACTCATGCGATTTTGTAGTTGTAATATTGTCAGGTCGATGTTTGATGCATGTTTTTACATTAAATGTCTGCTGCAGGTTCTGGCTCTCAAGGGTTCTTATCATGGAGATACTCTAGGTGCTATGGAAGCACAATCGCCATCATGCTATACTGGCTTTATTCAACAACCATGGTGTGGCATTTGTTTGAGCACATATTGAAAGAATCTGTTCTTTCTTCTCCCTTGAAAAATATGTATTCATTCTATAGCTGTTGGCTTTTTCATTTATTTTTTTGGGAAAATACTTTTCCCTGTATTTTGAACTGGTCATTGGACTAGGGATGAACTGATGGATAAATGTAACTCGACTCTCTTTTTCTCCCCTTTCCGTCCTGTCTTGCTTTGTGGGGAATGGGAGCTCTAGCGTAGTTTGTAGAAATTCATTGGTCTTAGTGGGACCAGGCTAGGCCTTAGGCATAACATTTCCTCCCTGTCATAAGTCTTGTTGGGCATAGGTTAAAAGGCCTAATGATGGATAGATAGCCAGGTCAATTCTCTATTTTTATTCTAACATAGTTTGTAATATGCTGTGTATGTAGATAGATAATAATGTGCTGTTTGCTTGTTTATGCTACTTGTTTGTCAGTCAGTCTTAAGACTTTGAAGCTTACATCAATGCTTTGGTATGAGTTAGATGGAATCCATAGGCAAAAGAAGAGGAGTGAGGTGTTGTTGGAACTTGATAAATTATAATCATCCTAATGGAGGCAATATTCTTAGTCTTAATGTAATGTGGATTCCATCTGCTTAAGAGTTTCCTTTATCTTTTAGACTTTCTGTTCTTGGCTATTCATGCATTTTGCTTTTTCTCCATTGGCCAAGTGGCTGTTTTCCTGGTTTGTGCCTTATGCATAGTCACAAGCAAGAACAGATTACAGCAACTTCTGAGTTCTTGTTTATTTGAAAAGGAAGTTCACTTTTTTTTTTACAGGTACACTGGGAGAGGTCTTTTTCTGGATCCTCCTACAGTTTTTTTGCACAGAAGTGTTTGGAATCTTTCCCTGCCAGCGATGATACATAATAAAAGTTCTGAATATGACAAAATGAGTTAGTTATCTTCTCTACACTCACCTAGAATTTTTTTTTTTTGGCTCTGCTTTCTGTCATTAGGCCATAAAATAAGTTGTCTTCCATTTGTGCAGTGTTCAGTTCTCGTGATGAAATTTTCTGCAAGAGCAGGGATGAATCGGATCTTTCTAGTATATACTCATTATACATATCTCAACATCTATCAGGATCAATGGGATCTAAGTACATCGGGGCACTTATTATAGAACCAGGCAAGAAATCTCTCCCACGGTCGAATGCATCTTAATTTAGTAGCTTTTTTTTTTCCTTAGGTCAGAGATAGGGTTGATTTGCTGATTTGCTAATTTGCATGATCTCATCAGTTCTCTCTCTCTCTCTCTCTCTCTCTCTCTCTCTCAGGGGATGGACGTAAACTTAGTTTCACAGCATTTACAATGAGGGTATCCATATAGTGCTAACACATTTTTTTGGGCTAATAATGGGATTCCTTTTACTTTAATGGGCCTTTTCATTCTTAAGAAGTTGTAATGTTATTTGCTGATTGTGAACTGAGTTTCAGTGCCTTGATTTTTAAAACTGTTTGTCCTGAGCCAGAATGACGTAATCTTGCATTCCTGTTTTCCCAGTCACGCTGCGATTTTGCTAGAGCTCAGTTGTTTTAGTTGAAAAGGCCACAGCACAAAATTACATGTTATGTGCTGTCTGGAATATTTGGATTTCATTAATTGTTGAAAATCAATTTCGCAGTCATACAAGGAGCTGGAGGAATGCTCATGGTTGATCCACTTTTTCAGCGTGTACTTATTAATGAGTGCCGAAGGCGAAAGATTCCAGTAATATTTGATGAGGTCTTCACTGGTTTCTGGCGTTTGGGAACAGAGGTTGGTTGACTACAAATGCTTTACCTTTCCATTTGCTTGTTCAGTGATTTCTTTACCTGGAATGGGATGTGATTTACTTGTTTCCCCAGTCTGCTGCAGAGCTGCTTGGATGTGTGCCAGATATAGCGTGCTTTGCGAAACTGATGACTGGTGGTATGATACCCTTGGCTGTCACATTGGCAACAAATGCCGTGTTTACTGCTTTTCTTGGTGACTCGAAGGTATAGAAATAACATGAATTTATGATAAGGCATTGACTGCTTCCTGATTGATGCCTTTTGACTGCTCACATCTTTTGATGATTAATGGTACTACTTGAAATGCTCCATCAGGTAACAGCCCAATGTAGGGGGTGATGTTATCTAATTGTATTTTCTGTGAGGAATCAAGTTTTTTCCTTAGTTATGATCGATACACCATACTCTGTAAAATGCACAATAACTGATGCTCTATGGTTTTATTTATGCTTTAAATCTGTTCGTTGGGTTCAATGGCTGCAATTGGTTCGCTTAGGGAACCTCTGTAGCACCTGGTACAGATGTTTGTCTCTTACAAATGCTGTACAGCACTTCAACTTGCAGAATAGCTTTGATAGTTTCTTTTACTCAGTGCATTCTTAATATGACTCATTTATCAGCTCTCGCTTTAAGCTTTTAACTGATTTCCAGTTTTCATTATGTATTTGAGTTATCTTTTGCTGAATTCCTGGATTCACTCTTATCTTTTATAATGCAATTTCACATGCCACAGATGTCTTGACTTCTCTATAGCAAGCATTACACTTTTAAAGCATCATTTTGTTGATAGAAGATAGTTACCCACCTCTTTTTTCTTTTTCTTTTTTCATGCTCTATTGTTTTCCGAATCTAATAGAGGAAAATGCATGCTAGTTAGTTTGAGTTTGAGTTCAAAGGCAATGTTAATGTCTTCCATGGGAATGTGCGGTTGGATACTGGCAAGTCACCTTGCCCATTTTGCCTGCCAAAAGAAAACTACCATACATATCTCCATGGTGGGAGTCAAATGCTTGAATATTCTTGTTGCAGCTCAAGGCGCTTTTGCATGGGCACTCATACACTGCACATGCTACGGGGTGCACAGCAGCCACTAAATCGATCAAGTGGTTCAAAGATCCTCAGATGAACCCCAATGTCATTCCTCAAGGAAAGATGCTTAAAGAGGTAAAAGAGATTCCTCTTTATTCACCAAAGTATGACTTCAACTAGTAGGAGATTCGCTTTTCCTAGATAAAATAGAAGTGTGGGGAAAACAAACATTTGAGAAGCGTATGTGTGCTCGTCAACTGACAACTTTCACCGACCGCCCCCAAAAAAAAAAAAAAAAAAACCGACAACTTTCGGTTTTGTTTGCTTCGATACTAAATGATGCGGTCAGTCTTGTATCCATTCCTATTTATATGCTTATCTGTGCAGATAATTGAATGATTCCATTTTTTATGCTTTTGCAGTTGTGGGATTTCGAGTTAGTCACACAAATCTCGTCTCACCCAGCAGTCGAAAGAGTTATTTCCTTGGGAACTCTCTTTGCCCTGGAACTCCAAACTGAAGGCTCTGATGCTGGGTAATCTTCTTTATCTACTATAGAGAAGCGATGTCACTGTGTCACTCCCAACTCAATATACTCTGTTGAAGTCTTCACCCATTTTTAGATGATTAAGGCACGTGATGATGTTTTCATTTGGGATGTTTTCATTTGGGATGTTTTAGTAGGCACGTTCTACAAATGGCGCCGCCGTTGTCAATTTTAGAGGAATCTGTGAAATCACGAGGGAAATCACTTTTCCCGCTTATAATTATAGGAAATTATTAGTTTGCTGGGAGTCAGGTCTCTGTTCGCCTCAACTTAGACCGGCCAACAAAGGCACGTTAACATCGAGGTTTTTTCTTTATGACGTCATCTTGATGATCCCGTCTTCTTAGAGATTATCCTAGGGACTCCTCTCCTGTTTCTCAAGAATCCACTCTAGATTTGCATCTGCCATATCTGCCCACGTGTCGTCAATTCGGCGCCGTCGGGCCGGTGCTGGCCCATATCCTTTCTCTTGTCATTAATACATCTTTCTAAACCGATGGAGACTCGCAGGTATGCTTCAATATATGCGAGGGCGCTTCTTCAGATGCTGCGCGTGGACGGCGTGTACATGAGGCCCCTGGGCAACGTCATCTATCTCATGTGCGGTCCCTGCACTCCTCCTGAGTTATGTTCTCAGCTACTAGTCAAGCTTCAGAGAAACCTGGAAGAATTCTACCGGGTACATGGGAAAGTAGAAGCGAGCGCTATCATGGGCGCAAAGTAATCCTCTTCGCCTGATCCGCATTCGCTCCTCCGCACGAACTTTTGACGTCCCAATTTCTCATTGGGTGCCTAGTGGAGTAGCCTAGTTCGACGAAGCAGCCGAACACTTTCCCGTTTCAGAAATCGACTCGCTCGAGATAAATCTGTAATATCCCGAGTTTCGGCATTTGGAAATCACGCGGTCACACTGTCATGTGAATTTCTTGTCGCGTATGGAATAATTTCCGGCTAGCTTAATTATTATAACTGTAATGTTGCTGTCCTTTCATCTCATGCGGTATTGGTATAGACATACGATATTGTACTATGGTCGGAATCAGGCGAATTGATAAGCACGGGCCTAAAAAAAGAAAAGAAAAAGGAATATTTTACTCGAGGACAACCAGCAGCCAGCTAAGAGACCAAAGTGACGTCAGCCTCGGGGGCGCACTTGACGTCCAAGTTTGATTCTCGAAGCCAGGTTCTCGAAAGGCGGAGGACGTTTTCGACAAAAAAGGGACCAATGGTGCGCGAGCTGACGTGGCGAGTGCAGTCGGCCGCGTTCGGATTAACCGAATCGACGGCCAGGATGGCGCTGGCTCGCGTCCTCGGACGATCGTACGGTCTCGGACACGTCACGGATGGATCCAACTCTCCGATCCTGCATGTCGGGCCAAAAGAGAGAAGAAAAGCTACCTCCTTTGTCGCCCGGGGGAATGATCACCTGGTCCCCCGACCACCGTACGCCCGCAACCCCATTCGCCAAGCACAAAAGATAATGCGGCACGTTTTGCGCAAAAAGCACACAGATGCTGATTGCCATCGAAATTGCAGGATATATTATTTAACGCGCGCTGCGCCCATCTAAAGGTTAGCCGATTGGCCGTCAGTGAAAGACTAGGGAGAATTCAATGCAAGTAATTTCTAAATTCTATTTTCCAAATAGAAGTAATATTATGAAAAATTTCAAATTAATATATTTTTGATAAATTTACATTTCATTAGTTATTGTGAAATTAGATTAATATCGTGAAAAATCATAAATCGATAAAAATATGACAAATAGAAAATAAAATCCGTGGTATATAATCAATTCTTGTGTGATTCAACTTAGTAATTAGATTACAAAACATAATAAAAATTGACAAATGATAAATTAACAGAAATATTACCCCTTTCGGAGTATTACCGAGCGAACGTGTTAAATTGGGGGGCAAAATCTGGGGGACATCAGTCAAAAGTAGACATGTCAAACCGAAAGAAACGGCCTGACGGCATCAGCTGATCACGAATCACGAGAGTAACGAACGGTGATTAGACGCCCTGTGGGGGTGGCGGCTGGGATTGGGGGAGGGGGGTGGGGAACTGATGATATATGGTAGACCCGTGCACCACCGGATGAGAGTCACTGGCCCATCTACAAGTCGTCAGGGTGGACTTGGGATATTTATAGAGTTAGAGGAGGCCACCACAAGCAGAGAGAGAGAGAGAGAGAGACTAAGCAGAGACTCGCCTCCCGCAAACAGTTCACCGCACGCGCCCCAGAAAAATCGCCCCTTTCTCACTCCCCCTCACCCCCATTCTCTCGCTCCAATCGATTCCTAGTACTGTGCATCTCCTCCATCACCCCCCTTCCTCGATTTTCTCGGGAAAGTGTCCTGATTTTCTCTCTCTCTCTCTCTCTCTTCTCCCTCTTTCTCGCTCCTGCTCCACCAACCGCCTCCGTTAGCGCGCGCCCTCTCAGGTCCTCCCTCCCTCCCTCCCTCTCCTCTCTCTCTCTCTCTCTCTCTCTATGTGGACTGTGTAGTTGGATGTTGATGTTGATGTTTGATGTTCTGTCGGTCGCTCTTTTGTCGCGATTGAGCTTCGCTCGTCTTCGATGACCGGAGCGGAGCTCGGCGAATCGGGTGGATTGATTCGATTCGGAGTGTTTTAGGCTCTAATCGCGAGCTGAGGTGGCGCCCGAATGAGGTGAGTTGAGATCTGGGAGTGTCGCGACGGCGCGTGAGATTTTGGGGGTTTCTGGTTGTTTCTGCTGCTGCTGCTGCTGCTGCGTTCCAGTGGTGGGGTTGGAGGGCGAGGGTCGTGGTTCGCCCATTTTCGGGAGTCCGTCGCGCGTCGCGCGCGTTAGCGCGGATTGTTTTTTAGATCGGCTTTTGGGATTGGTGTGTGTGTGTTGCTCGGGTGTCCGTGGATTTGAATGGAGGAAGCTGACGGGAGTGTCGATTCTTGTGCTCTGCAGATCTGCTGGGAATGCAGAGGCAGACTAGGTATATGGAGAGGAACAATTCGATGAATAATCGAGGGAAGAGGAGCTTGGAGGGTGAAGATGACCAGCAGGAGAGGAAGCGGCCCGCTCTCGCCAGGTATGGCGGTCCCCACCCCCAATTGGTAGCTCTTCTGTCAAATGTCGTTTGTGTCTTTCGTGTGGCATACCCAGTCTTCTTGTGCAAGATTGAACTTTGAGAAGGTCTCGCGTGGTGGTTGTGAAGCAAACTTAGAAATTTCTGTTTTTTTCTTGTAGCAAGTTGAAATGAACGTTCTCGTAATGGGATTTTCGCCGACTGCTACTTTAGTAGGCTGAAGCACTAAGGCTTTTCCCCACTTTAAATGGCATGTCGAGCCTATCCTAACACGTCTTTCTCCCCCTCCTTCTCCTCCTCTGTGAATGAAGTTCATTTTGTGATATTCTGACTAGTGTAATCCTGTGAAATTCGTGAATTTTATTGAAATTCTGGCAGCCTTTGGTGAACAAAATGTTTAGCTGTGCTTCATCTTGAAAAGTCTATACACATTAAAGCTTTCGGAAATTTTATTGCCAACTTCGGAGGAAGGATATGAGAGTGGCATAATAAATAGATTTGAGCAGGGACATGACGGTCATGTTTTGGAAACTTGTGTCCTCAGTTTTAACTTGTTTGAGATTGTTCTTATAGAGGTTTTTTTTTGTTTCATTCTGTCCTTACTCCCTTTATGTTGGTCTTTTAACTATTTGACTTTTGGGGAGTTTCCATCTGCTTGGACATAATAAATTACAGCTTCTCTCCTGTGTCAGCGTTGCTCTTATGGTTTCTTTCATCACTTTATTTACTTTGTTCTTTATCTGGGGATTTTCATCTGCATTGCTTCTTTCTAGGGCAGGTCTTCCCTATATTACCTGTTCTCGAATCACTAGTGTGTTTGATCTGAAGCATCTCTTGATATTTATATGCATCGTTTTGTTCTCTCAACTTGAGCTGCATGACTCACATTGCATTAATACCCAGAATGTATTCCCTGCATACAATAACTCTAGAATTGCTCTAAGGCTGCAAATTTTGAATTTTGGCATCTTAGTGAAATTCACTGGAGGGTGATTTTGTGAGTCGAACATTTGTTTGTATGTTCTAAGTGCAATTTTTGTTTATACAACTTCAAATTGTGCAGTGTAATTGTAGAAGCTCTCAAGGTTGACAGTTTACAGAAGCTGTGTTCATCATTGGAACCTATCCTTCGTAGAGTTGTAAGATACAGCTCTCTTTTTGGTTTTTGAGTTTAAATGTTTTGCTATATATTTGAATTTTTTTATTATACAGTTGATCACATGGTTTAAGAATTTTGATCATGTATGTAGTAAATAAAGTGCCTTTGTTGCATTTTGATTAAAGGAATACACTTGTTTCTTCTTCTTAACTGGAGATAGTTTTTTCTATTTCAAGGAAATACTTACTGTAAGCTGACATTCTATTTCTTCTTCTTAACTGGAGATAGTTTTTGGCTTTAATACTGTCATTTTCTTTTGTTTGTAACATAATATGATGTAGAAAAAGGATGCTGCTTTCCCCTTGACGTGATAGATCATGTATCACTATACTATGACCTGGCATCTGCTTACTTCTCATGTAATTGATTCTGAGCAGGTCAGTGAGGAAGTTGAGCGAGCACTGGCTAAGTTGGGGGGCCCCCCTAGACTAAATGGAAGGTGAGGCCTTTTGTCACTAAATTGGTTTAATTTTCTTCTTTCTGGGGAATACTGTTGCCTTCTTTTATTTGTTTCTTCTCCTCCTCTTTCTCTCTCTCTCTCTCTCTCTCTCTCTCTCTCTCTCTCACACACACACACACACACACACACACACACACACACACACACACACACACTTGCATGTTCACACGAACAAGCAAAAGATTGTTTTAGTCCAGGGGTTGCAACATTAATTTGGAACAGTTTGATATCAGAGCATCGCCCAAGCGAATCGAAGGTCCAGATGGAAGAAACTTGCAGCTGCAGTTTAGATCACGGTTGTCTCTTCCTCTCTTCACTGGAGGGAAAGTTGAGGGGGAGCAGGGTGCTGCAATCCATGTAGTCCTAGTTGATGCAAATACTAGCCATGTTGTCACCTCTGGGCCAGAATCCTCGGTGAAACTGGATGTCGTTGTGCTCGAAGGTGATTTTAACAATGAAGACGAGGAGGGATGGACCCAAGAAGAATTTGAAAGCCATGTTGTTAAAGAGCGTGAAGGGAAGCGGCCACTATTGACTGGGGACTTGCAAATTACACTCAAGGAAGGTGTAGGAACCCTCGGGGAATTGACATTTACGGATAACTCCAGCTGGATTAGGAGTAGAAAATTCAGGCTAGGCTTGAAGGTTGCCTCTGGATTTGGTGAAGGCCTTCGCATTCGTGAGGCTAAGACAGAAGCTTTTACTGTTAAGGATCACAGAGGAGAATGTAATTACTCTTTGTTGTTGACCTTTTAATGTCTTTTTGTTCATACAGTTTGTGATTAAATGTGTTGCTTTGGATCTTTACAGTGTACAAAAAGCATTATCCACCTGCTTTACAAGACGAAGTATGGAGACTGGAAAAGATCGGCAAGGATGGTTCATTCCACAAGAGGCTAAATCAACATAACATATTTTCAGTTGAAGACTTCCTCCGCCTTGTTGTTAAAGATCAGCAGAAATTGCGGAATGTAAGTTTATGATTTGATGAGAATTACATTTTAATTTGTTACTGAAACATTCTTCTGGTTTCATGTAGATCCTGGGCAGTGGTATGTCAAATAAGATGTGGGAGGCTCTTTTGGAGCATGCCAAGACTTGTGTCCTTAGTGGAAAGCTCTATGTTTACTATGCCGAAGATAACAGAAATGCTGGAGTAGTTTTTAACCACATTTTTGAGCTGAGTGGCTTCATTTCGGGGGACCAGTATCAGACTGCTGATTCTCTTTCTGACAATCAGAAGGTTTGTGTATTTGTAAATTTTGTAATTTGCCATCGTAATATGCAGTTATGTGTATTGTCTGTCTAGACTTTTGTATCCGTAAGCTGTCTATTGGATGCTACAAGCCTGTTGGGCTTTGTATTGATCCATCCTTTAACTTGGTAGATAGATATATTTCTTCCTTTGCATCCTTTTTGACTTTAACATATAAACCGAACTGGTGAATAAGCATATTTTTTCTTGTCAAATGCCATTGACGATATTGTGAATCTGGTATGTGATGCTTACTCCTCATCTGCCGCATTGGGGCTTACTTTTGATCAGCTCAGAGGCTTTCACCATACCATTCTCTTTTGGCCACTTTTTAGTGTAAAAACTGAAATTAGGTAGCGGTCTTTCCTCAATCTGGAAGATCATATTTCCTCTACAGTTTATTTGACCAGACTGTCATTCTAATTGGGTGTAGAACTGTTATCTATTTTGATAATTTCTCTCTTTATTCCTTCTCTTTCTTTTTCACATTTCTTTAACGCTCCCCTTTGCTAGTATATTGTTTTTTTTTTTAATACAATTATTATCATAAAAGGACGGTGTTGGCTCATGGAATTAGTGAAACTGGACCAATCTGTTGCAGGTTTATGTTGATACTTTGGTGAAGAAGGCTTATGACAATTGGAATCAAGTTGTAGAGTACGATGGCAAGTCTTTATTAAGTTTCAAGCAAGTAAGGAGGTCTTCTAGAAATGAACCACAGATGGCGGCACTAGAATACTCTAATGCTTTAGATCATCAGCTGCAGTTGCCACGATTACCTGTTCCATTTACATCTGAACAGCCTTCAGCAGATTCGGGTTTAACTGTTGGAGGTAATGCTTGCTGCATGTTAGCTGGGGCTTTAAATATCTGTCCCATGAGGCCTTTCTATGTAATGGGTGTAATTTAGCTTGCTTTGCTTCTCATTGTTTCTCAGTAGAAAATGAATCAGTGTGATTTAAAGCACAGAGACTAATCCTCATCTACAATTTTTCCAGCATAGAGTTTGATTTGAAATCTTGGGTATTCGAGTGGTCATTGAAATAGTGAAAGCTCCAAGTGTCAAGATACTTTTAAGTGGAATTTTGATAATGCCACCGGTTACTGATTTGGTTAGCGTTACACCCAACAGGAAAAAGTAGAACTGCAATCTCTGTTTGTTTCAGTTTCCATGTTTCGTTTCCCTTTGTTGGACTGGAAGTTTCCAAGAACAAATGGAGTTCTATACTTTAACGAGGCGGTGTAATATGCAGCATTCTGAAACTATTGAATGTAAAGGCCCTCCAAGAATTGTAATCAATATCTTATTAAACAATAAGTGAAATATGTGTTGAGTTTAGGTCATTCTTAGTGCATAATTTTATTAGGAGAAAGATGTGTAAGGTACACAACAAAAGCTAATAGCTGTGAGACTGCCATCTACTATTCCTGCTTAATTATTCGTTGAGAAATTCCATGCAAATGGCCTCTACTGATCTTTACAACTTTCATGATTGTGTTATTGAGAAGGTAGTTAGGAAATTTTGAATTTCAGGTGATTAGGACGACATTGTTTTTGGTTTTTTTGTCTTCAAGTGAATCTTTTTTATCTTTGTTTTATGTCTTCAAGTGATTTTGACATTTCAAGATAAGTGAATGTCCAGTAATATTACGATGAGAATATCATTTTCAGATCGGTAGCAGTAACAACTTTCTGATTTGAATGTAAACTTGATGCTATAAGATCTTAGGTGTTGTACCAAAGATGTTTGTTGTCCTCTTAAAGCTCCACAAACATAGCATGCATGTTTCTGCAATACAGATCTTTCATTCTCATGATGCTAATAGAGTATCATGCACCTATCAGTTATTCGGTGCTTCCGTAGATAGTGCATTTCATCGAGAAATGCATTAATTGGATGAATCCTTTATCCTATGGCTACTCTTCTTTATGCATATATGATAATTTAGAATACAAGTGTTTTTCCCTTCCCTTCCAATTATAAAGATCTCCGCTCTTCAGGAACTTATGCTTTGTCTCTTGACAAGGCACTTCACATTGCCTGTCGAGGTTGGTGGTTGCCTCTTAAATGTGTCTGACATCCAGCACAAGTCACTGCGATGTCTCTGTGATTCTCTTAATGTTTGCTTAGACCAAGAGGAAATTAAGGGAGCTGCTTATTTGTTGTTCTTATTACATCTTTCGGTTATTGTTTTGATCTCCCTCTTTACCCTCTCAGCCTGACCCCATTCCACCCCATACGCCTTCATAGCAACACGCACTCAAAATCACTCACGCTCGGACACAGCTATATGCAACAATCTTGCATGGAATTGGAATTCTACTATGCCAGGTGGCTTGGAACTATATGAATCCAGTATTTACTTTGTGGGTTGTTGTGTTCTGTCCCTTTCAGGATATAATGGCGACGTGGTGGCAAGATACTCAGCCCAGTCCCAGCTTGCAAATGCTAATGCTCGGTCTCAGTTTACCAGTACTTCATACATGCCACAAGACCAGTTGGCTAGCAACCAAGCACAAAGCTCAAGAAATAACAACAGTGTTGGCTTGGCCCTTGGTCCACCTCTATCAGCTGGTTTTTCAGCAACTGGTTCATCGATTCAGACACCTGGCTTGAATCCATTTGATGATTGGTCGAGCAACCGGGACAAGGGAGACATTGAGTTTTTGACAGAAGAAGAGATTCGCATGCGAAGTCACGAGATGCTGGAGAATGAGGACATGCAGCATTTACTCCGGCTCTTCAGCATGGGAGGTCATGCCTCCATTAGTGTTCCTGAAGATGCTTATGGGTTCACTACCTACGAGCCATCACCACAGCCATTTGATGAGGAGCGGTCCCGTCCAGGTAAAGCAGTTGTTGGTTGGCTGAAAATTAAGGCAGCGATGAGATGGGGCTTTTTCGTAAGGAAGAAGGCTGCTGAGAGGCGGGCACAACTTATTGAGCTGGATGAATAAAAATGGAAAAAAAGGGTCCCTGAGATGGTGTATGCTCTAAATATTGGGCTTTGACTTGTGTTCTAGGATTCATGGCAGCTCTTTGCTGATGCTGACATAATCGTGGCTTCGGGGCCTCTCTTGGCTGGGTTTGTGAGGGACCTCTGCTGATTCTGCTTTTTATGGGGAAGTCTCTTGTACAGTTGCCTGTACAGTCAGTTGTTCTATTTGTAGTCCTGGAAGGCTTATCCATTTATGAAGTATGTGTTTTCGTAAGGGATTTCCTGATGTTCTTCTAATTGTCGGGCCAGATTGACAATATTTCCATTTTCAGGCGTTTGACCATCCCATATTTTATTTGTTAGGTATGTAATCGTGTGAAGATATGACCAATGAATAGGTCTTCTGTTTTTTACTTCATATGTTCACTATAATCTGTGGACTCTTTTGGCTGCGAATCCAATTGAGTCTGGATTGGAGGGTCAAGTACGTGAATTTTCGTGCTACTAAAAATGATTCCAAGAAAAGTTTGTCTCCTCTGTTGATTGTATTCTCCAATCTCCAGTCGTTCTTGTGCTGATGAGCCTTAAAGTGGAAGGTAGGAAATCGAACACATGCGATGCTTTACCCTTTTTGGCCAAGAGGCGCAAGCAGACTGATACCATCGCCAGTTAGTCTCGGCGCATTGTAACTCTCCAGTCCGACTATATGTGCTCTTCGCATTTTTCTTTGCCTTGGTCGTACATCGAATCGTGTTGGACGACGCTCATCACATTCGTAGTGCTTGGAGGTTGTGTGGCTGCTGGAACCTTTATGCGTGGGTTGGTGGTACATGTGACTTCATGGCAGGCGCAAAACCTGATGATGAAATAGTCTAAAAATCGTCCATTAGTTTGTCTCCGTAGCCCCCAAAAATGTGCAAGAACACTGATGCTAGCGACCGAAAATTAAGGCATCGAAAAAGGGAGAAGGGTGAGTAAAGGACTCAGTGAATATTAGACTCAGTCACCGCAAAATCTTAATGTGAATTTGTTTCAATTGGATAGAGACCAAGCTCGGAGTCGCGGCCCAACAACAAAAGCAATTGCTTAAAACCACACGAAATTGAGGGAGACGTGTCGATTTCTTCTCCATACATGCGAGGCGATGGTAGCCTATTTCCCTCGTGCTATGTCATTTCTTTCCCCTCGTCTCTTCTTGTTTCGGTCCGGTGTCCGTTCTCGCTTGGACTTTAATGGTTCATACTTTTCAGGCATAGGCAAGTATGAATGGCCAGAATTCGCCGGGTGTCCACGGGTGACCATTGTCCCTACCGTCGACGTCCGAGACTATCACCTCATTGACGTCAGCTGCCCTAGGGTTTGCATTTGGGTCAATGATGCAGGGAAGACTTAGATAACTTTAACCAAAGACCTTAATCTATTACAATTTTTTCAATTTAATTCTAATTTTTTTTTTATCAATTCAATCCTTAACCTTTTATAATTATATTAATACAGTCCATTTGGCCAAATTTGGTTGGGTTTGATTAACATGGATCTTTGGTTGACATCAACCGACAATTTTTTTAATAATATATATATTTAATTTTTTTTTTCTCTTCTTTTTCCTTTTTTTTTTTTTCTCTTCTCTCATTCTTCCTCTTGCTCCAGTAATTGGCCAAAGGAGAGAGCCGGTCACCGGACTGAGGTGGCCAACCAGTGGCAAGCTCACCTCGCCGGATCTGGGCAAGATTGGGCTCACTGATACATTGGTGAGGCTTGCCCTCACTTAGATCTGGTGAGGGCTTGCCTCGCTATTGGCTGGGCAAGTTCGCCCTTGCCAAGCAACGGTGATGTTGAGCTCGTCGATCCACTAGTGAGGGCTTGGCTCGTTGAGTTGACAAGGTCGGCCTCGCCCTCGCCTAGTAACAGTGAGGCAAGCTCACCATTGGCCAATCACCTGAGCACGAAGGAAGGAGCGAGGAGGAAAAAGTAAAAAAAAAAAAAAAAAATTAATAAACATTCAAAAAAATAAATTATTATTAAAAATTTATCCATCTCGTGTTGGCCGATGTCCATGTCAGTGTTGGCCAGCCAAATTTGGCTGGATGAACTGAATTAACATAATTGCAAAAAGTTTAAAACTGAATTGGCAAAAAAAAGAAGATTTAAGATTGAATTGGAAAAATTACAATAAATTTAGGATTTTTTTGGTAATATTCCTAAGATAAATTTGTAAAGGTGAATGCCCATGGCGAGAGAGAGAGAGAAACGTGCTTTCCTACTATGCATCAACGAGGAATGAAATATATGGTCACATGGATACATGATTTTCTTGGCCCATGCATAGCGACGGTTGCCGAGCCCTCCCTTGAATCCTACAAGGGTCATTGAATCTTTGTCAAATCGGGGCGGGTTGTTGCCCAACCCCCACTCTCTCTCTTACTCCCTTGTCACTTTATTTAGAATAAAAATTTCTGATCATAGCAATGTAGTGCCGCATAGGCAATTCATCAGCATCACTTGTCAATTTATCAATTTCACATCACCCATTTAAGTTGTTAGGAATTGGCTGTAGAACTTGTTGCATAGAAAAAAGGGAAATGAGTATAGCAGTTTCAGGAACAACAAGGTGAATTTATATTTCATGACACAAGGGCGGGGATCTAGGTGGCAGCAAGATCTGGCTCAAAGAAACAAGTCCCTAAAAAGTTAAAACGCTTTGCTCCTTATGAGAAAAGAGGTTTCCTGGCGACTCTTGTTGATACGGAGAAACTTTTGGATACATCAATTCAAGTGTGGGAAGGCAATATGGCAGGGGCTTTGGTGGCTGGCCCTAATAAGCCACCATAAAAGTGTTAAGCTGGAACTGTCAAGGTTTAGGCTCTCCCTTGATAATCCAGCACCTACGGGCCTTAATGGCTCGAGAGAGGCCTAATATGGTTTTTCTAATGGAAACCAAGAATCAATACATGGTGGTGGAGATTATTAAAAGGAGACTTATGGTGCGTTTGGTAACACTTTTGTTTAAAAATTGTTAAGCAGAAAAATAGAAAAAAATGTTTACGTTTTAAACAATTTTTTAACAAAAAAACGCGTTTGATAAACTTGTTCCGGAATAAAAAATGAACGAAACACGTTTGGTAAATTTGTATTCTTTTTTTCTTTTTTTAATTTTTTAATATTTTTTTTTCTTTTTTTTTTTTTTTTTTTTTTTTTCTTCTTTTGGCCGGTCGGCGACATCGGCCATGGCCATGGCCGGCCGACGAGGGCCGGCCTCGCCCGGCCACGGCGAGGCTTGGGCCCCAGGCGAGGCTCGCCCGCTTGGGCAGGGCGAGCTCGAGCTCGCCTAGATCCGGCGAGCCCGAGCTTGCCTAGCCACCGCCAGCGACGGAGGTGGCCCGGCGAGGCCGAGCCTCGCCGGTGGCTAGGCAAGCTCGAGCTCGCGGGATTTGGGCGAGCCCGAGCCCGCCCGGCCAAGGTGAGGCCAAGCCTCGCTAGGGGCCGGCGACGCTCGGCCTCGCCTGGGGCGGTGACGCCCAGGCAAGGTCGCCGCCCTCGACGGTGTCACCGGCCATGGCCGAGGCCGGTGACCGGCCAAAGAAAAAAGAGAAAGAAAAAAAAAAAAAGAGAAGAAAAAGAGAGGAGAGAGAAAATGTGTTTTTAATTTTTGTTCCAGAAACAAGAAACAAGTTTTTATTGTTTCTTGTTTGCTCCAAAAGTGTCCCCTAAACAAAAAATAGATTTGGAACAAAAACGCAAACAAACGCGTTTCTGTTCTTTTTTTGTTCCCTGGAACAAAAAAACACAAAATATGTTTATAAACCAAAAAAAAGAACATTAACAAACGCAGCCTTAAGTTCTCCTCTATGTTTTTTATTGATCCAATTGAAACAGCGGGAGGTTTGGCCTTATCATGGAATGAGTCGGTGCAAATTACTATTGAATATAGCTGCCAAGAGGTGATTTAACTTTCATGCAGAGATGCTAGAAATGGGTTTCAAATGAAGATATCTTTCCTACATGCTTCCACTAATTTCCAAGAAAGAGTTTCTCTTTGGAATACACTTCGAGCTAGAAATGGAACTACTACATCACTTTGGTTATGTATAGGGGATTTTAATGAAGTATTATATCATTGGGAGAAGGTGGGATGACGAGAAGTGGAAAGATTCCGGATTATGATGTTTCGGGAATTTGTTGACATGTGTTCTCTTATCTACATTGAAAGTAAGGGCTGTGTTTTCATGTGGACAAATAATCGGGAAGGAGATGAGTTAGTCAAAAAACGCCTTGACCGAGCACTATGTAATCTAGAATGGAGGCTTCTCTTTCCTAATGCTGAAGCATTTGTATACCCACCCTTGGGTCTGACCATTGTCCTCTTCTACTATGCTTACATTTAGCTGAACCAAAGAAACAAAAGTCATCGAGAATGCGAAACTGTGGTGGATAAGGCTTGGAAGGTAGAAATTGGGCATCAGGTGAGTATGGTTAGGAAGACAAAAAAAGGTTGCTCATGATTTGCGACAATGGAGCCAGAAATATTTCCAAAATGCATCAAAACAAATTTACAAACTCAGAAACCAACTTACTCATATTTTGAACAGGGCTGACACAACAGATATGGGAGAGGAATACAATACCACGATTGAGAAAATTGGGACACTTTGGCACCAAGAAGAATTGTATTAGGATATTAGATCTAGAATTAATTGGTTAAAGTGGGGTGATAGAAATACCAAATTCTTCCATGCCACAACTATTTGGAGGAGACAACGAAACAAGATTACCATGTTAAGGCTTGAGGAGAATGTTTGGAGTCGTGATCCTCAGACTATCAAACAACACATCATAGGCTATTATAATGACTTGTATACATCAATTCGGTCCCGATTCTATCAGCTAGTCTTAGAGCAATGCCCATTGGTTGTTTTTGAGGAAATGAATGAGACCTTAACAAGACAAATTACCAAGGAGGAAGTTCAACAAGCTGTATTTCAAATGGGAGCAGCTAAGGCCCCCGGACTAGATGGATTGAGTGGCCTATTCTATCAAAGTCAATGGCATATTATTCAAGAGGACGTATTTAAACTGGTGGAGTCATTTTTCAATGAAGGAAGCTTTGACCCTAATTTGAATGAGACTCATATCACACTCATTCCCAAAGTAGCGAACCTTGAGAATATAATCGAATTCCGACCCATCAGCTCGTGTAATTTTAATTATAAAGTTATCACAAAGGTCATGGCGAATAGACTCAAACCTTGGCTCCCGCTTATTATCTCCCTGGAACAAAGTGCATATGTAGGAGGTCGGCAAATACAAGACAATATTTTTACTGTTCAAGAAGTCCTCCATCAACTAAGGGTCAAAAAGAGATGGCGAAAATTCCAAGCTGTGTTGAAGCTGGATGTGCAGAAAGCTTATGACAGAGTTGAGTGGGACTTTCTTTGTGATTGTATGAAGAGGATGAGATTTTGTGATAAATGGGTGACCATGGTCAGATTTTGCATCTCCTCAGTTAAATTTCGTGTCCTAGTCAATGGAGAATCTAGTGAAGCTTTCAATCCTACCAAAGGTATTAGACAATGTGATCCCCTCTCACCTTATCTTTTCATTATATTGGCCAATGTCCTATCACACTTGGTGAATAATGCTGTTATTGATGGAAGTATAAAAAGGAATCAAGCTGAATCCTCACTGTCCTACCCTATCCCACTTATTTTTCACTGATGATACCATTTTCTTCTTGGATGACACAATTAGGGAAGCTCAGAACCTCGCCAATTTACTTAATTGCTATTGTTTTGCCTCTGGTCAGTTAATCAATCTAAATAAGTTTGGGGTGTTTTTCGGGAAAGCTGTCCACAGGAATTGAGAAGGAATATTGCATCAGAATTGAGGGTCCCTATATTGGAAAAAACTGGGAAATACTTAGGGATATTATCTGATTGGGGCCAAACTAAAAAACAAATGTTTGCTTGGATCATAGCAAGGGTTGATAGAAAGCTAGAGGGATGGAAAGAGCAATTATTATCGAAGGCGGGTAAAGAGGTGCTGATTAAAATGGTTGTCCAAGCATTACCCCAATATGCTATGAATATTTTAAAATCCCTATATCTATATGCCAAGCAATTGAGAAAAAAAATCTCAGCTTTCTAGTTGAAGCAGAATGCAAAACAAAAAGGTATCCATTGGAAGAGCTGGGATTTTCTAAAGATGAGGAAGGAACATGGAGGAATGGGGTTTAAAGACCTAGTGGAATTTAATAAGGCTATGTTGGGGAAACAAGCCTAGAGATTAAGACAAGCTCTAGAGGCCTTATGGAGTAGAATTTTTAAAGGCCTCTACTTCCCTCATGGTAACCTATGGACTGCAACGAGGGGGCCAGACCATCCTGGGGTTGGCGGAGCATCCTAATAGGCCGAGATGTTCTAGAATTTGATATGAAATGGGAGGTAGGGGATGGCAAATCTATTAATTTAAGAGAAGATCGTTGGCTAATGTCAGGCAAGATCGGAGGACCGGTGAACCAAAACGACCCTAAACTGGTGACAAACATCATTGACCCAAATGCGCGTGCATGGAGCACTCAACTCCTCAATGATCTCTTCGACAACAACATTTTAGAGGAAATTCAGGCAACCCCCTCAGTATCCTTCCCAGACCCGACCGACTAATTTGGACAGGGCATAATTTGGGGAATTACAAAGTCAAGAGTGGGTATCACAGACTACGAGAAGCTAATACAACAACCACAGAATCCCAAGCATCCTCTTCATACCAAGCTCCGAAACGTCTATGGATGAAAATCTGGAATCTACAGACTTACCCCAAAATCAGGCATTTTATGTGGAGTCTATGCAATGAGGGTCTTCCTACAAAGACCAACTTACACCGGAGAAAAATCATACCTGAGCCTACATGTCCATTTTGCCATCAATTTCCAAAATCAACCGAGCACCTCTTCACGCTGTGCAGGTGGACAAAGGCAATATGGTCAAATCACAGTGTCGATATCAATGTCTCCCTAACGTCTATAACACAAACAGACAAATGGATTAGCGATTATCTCCAATCTGGGATTTAGACACACAGAAAGGCGATTTTCGCACATCTCCTCTGGCTAATATGGAAGGCCTGCAATTCTCTGCTATTTCAAGGTCGACAACCACAAAAGACTTAGATAATTAGTGAAGCATTCCTCTCCCAGCAGCTATACGACAAATGGTAAAAGGATGTGAGAGAGGCGGCGATTACCTCTGAACAGAACAGTTGGGCGCCTCCAGCTCTGGGCTCTTTGAAGTTAAATGTCGACTGCTCATGGCAGGGAGGGAGATCAGAGAACTCGATCGCTGGAATCTGCAGAGGAGTCAACGGGGTGTGCATCGCCAGTTTTGCATAGAAGATTCGAGCCTGATTGGCTTGCACAGGTGAAACTCTAGCTGTTCTATAGGGGTTGGTCTAGTTGAAGAAGCTTCGAATTGATTTGAGCAGTACACCCCTTGCTACACGAATTGATCTACCCGTGTACATCTCAAGTGACTGCCTTTCAGCTGTGGACTTGATCTTGGGCCGACTGAAGTTCCTTGGGCTTCCCTTCCTCATGTGCTCGATTGTAGACAGCTGTTGGCCCAAATGAGAAATGTCCACTTGTTGTTTGAGCCACGTCAAACGAACCGGGCCGCAAATTGGATTGCGAAAGCCTATAATGCTGAGTCTCTTCTTAGTAATTGGGTCTCAAAGCCCCCGCAAGACCTTTATCTTATCTTTTGTTTAGATTTTAGTACTACTTGTAATCCACCATCTTAGTAGTAACCAATGAAGAATTTCCGACCAAAAAAAAAAAAAAAATATAAGTTGTTAGGATGCAGTCAATAATTGGAATAATATTATTGCACAAATCAAGAGATATAGAGCCTGATTTTATTAAAGAAAAAAAATGTTTATGGCCCAACTAAACAAGCAAATGCCAATTAGGTGGCAAGAAATGAGCTTAGCTCAAAGGAAAAAACGAATCAATAAGATGGACTTTCTTATATGATAAGCTAATACACTCTTTTCGTGCCCAAATTTCTCTCTTCATTGTTCTGGATTGCCAAAGGAGGCAAAATAATCAACCAAGATAATATATTACATAAAGAATAAGAAGGTATCGTCAAACATATCCAAGAATATGAAAATTCAATGAAAGAATTGTCCTATGTTCAAATCCTAGCATTCCCTCTCTCTCTCTCTCTCTCTCTCTCTCTCTCTCTCTCTCTCTATATATATATATATATATTTTAAGAGAGGTTGCATTCTGGAGGGAGGCCCTGAGGGAACCTCTTGGAGTCGGAGCAGTAATTGTAGATCATGTAGTTCTGCTGCACCCACTTCAGCCTCTGCTGGCTGGTCGTGTCCAGCTCTTGCGTGAGCCAAGGATTGCCGTCGCTGGAGGCGGCGCCGGACCCGCAAGACGAGGACCCCGAGGACCAAACGCAGGCGTCGGCGTTGAAGTTCCTGTACGAGGCCGTGAATGGAGCTTGCGACCAGTCCGTCTTCACCAGCCCGCCCCTGGTGGCCCAGTCGTCCGCGTTCCAGAGGCTCGAGTAGATCCTCATCGGTTGGCTCTTGGGGAACGGAACGCCGCTCGACTCCGCGTTCTTGAACTCTCGGATTGGAGTGCCGTCCACTGAGAATCTGTAAAGCGCGCACGCAAAACGCTGTGTGAATAAGTACCGCGGAGAATGTGTACATTGTCAGTGAGATTGCGTTTTGGGATTTGTCCCGATTCTTACATGATGCGTTGCGGGTTCCAGAGGATGGAGTAGGTGTGGAAATCGGCGGTTGGGTCGAACCAGAGATAGAATTGCTGCTCCCTGTTCCCCTTGCCTTGGCTGAACACGTTGGTGTGAAGAATGTACGGATCGCCGCTCAGGTTTCCCAAGAACTCGAAGTCTATCTCGTCCCACGTCGACCCTTTTGAGGATAGCTGCGATGCACATGCAAATACATCAGCAAAAAGATCACAAGCAGCTATTCACATATACAGGCAAGGCTTGAGCTTGGATACTTACATAGTATGCAGTAACGGTGCCGGCAGAGTTTCCAGCGACTAGCTTGAGTTGCATGTCGATCTTGCCGAAGAGATATTCGTTCTTGGATTGGAAGCCGGAGCCTGAAGCCTTGTCGAGAGAGAGAGTGAGGAGGTCTCCATTGTTGAGTATCTGAGCTCGGCCATCCCCCCACGTTATGTCGAACTCTTGGTTTAAGTTGCCAGCAGATGCAACCATCAAACTTTTGAGCAGAACGGAAGTGAAGAGAATCATTGCTAGCGCAGCAGAAGCCATGACAACAGGCTAGCGCTCAAGAAGAACCGACTGAACCGAGACCGAAGGAGATGAGTGAAAAAGAGAGGATGAATCCAGTTGAACGGGACAATGGCTATTTATACTGGGAACTGGGAAGGGTGGAGCGAATGAAGGCTCATCGATTCTCTGTGCGGAGCCAAAGGAAAGTCATAGGAAGGTCGAGGTTAGCTCAGCTGTACACAGTTGTTGCATGCAAAAGGTGCAATCTTTTTCTTTTTAATATCACGTACGCTTATAGCTGTCAAAGCTCATCTTTTAACTAAGACACAGCGCTTGACACCATCTCTCGTCTCATCAGTCATCCTTTGGGCCATTGCACGCAACGCGTTGCTGCTTGCTTTAATAATTTCAAGAGAACAATAATGATATTTTCAGTGTCATTAGGTCAAAAACGGGTACCAAACGGGCGGGTAAATTATCAGCAGCAAGCTGGCGGCCATAAACAACTCCAACAGAAGAGACGAAAGCATTAGGGGGAGGTCTTACCAAAATCGACTTGAAGACCCCACAGGTCTACAGCAATTATTTATTTATTTATTTATTTCTGTGATGCATCTGAGTAGTGGAGAGACAGTGATTGTGACAGTTCCCATGAAAATTATTTGAAATGCTTTGCTGGCGTCTCTCTAGCTTTACCTCAGTACAATTAAGGAGGGCGGCAGCTTTTCTTTTTAAAATCTTTTTTTTTTTTTGTCTTTTTTTAAAGTTAGAAGGATTCAAGGAGATGATGTTCCCAGTTCCCAAGCATTATTATTAAAATAAAATAACCACTGCACGGTCAAAGACTCAAATGAGAGTCCTAGCCTGTTTATGGTGATGGAAACTGTCTCATGCCTTTTGAAATCTAGCAGGATTCATCAAGAAGCCATCAGGATTTTAAATGTTAAAAAGAAAATTTTACAAAATTCGAAAGTTCAAAAGGAAAATTGATAAAACTCAAAGAAAAGAAATTAAAAAAAAAAAATCGAAGTCTTAAATGCCAATAGGAAATTTGATTAAGTCAAGATTTCAAAAAGAAAAGTTTGTCTGTACCATTGTTAGTGTCTTAATAAAGAAATCTCGCAAAGAGAAAATTTCCAATTATTTATGAATAAAAAATTCAATAAAAAAGATAATGTATGTGTCACAAGGTCATTTAGCATACCACTTCCACATTCCCCGTTAGCTTTGTGATCTTCAATATTTGTCCTCTGCACATAATTCTCTGAGACGTGACTTTGGTACGAGAGGTGGAGGGGCTATTGTATAAATCAATTTTACGATGAGAAAATTAATCTCGTTCAGAAAAAAAAGAAAAAGAAAAAAGAAGAAGTGAAAACTTGGCCTTGGTGAAGGCTATTGGTGGTCTTGGATCATCACAAAGAGCACCTCAATCCCTTAGAAAGCGTATAACAACTTACATTTCGAATGATCCAAATCAATCATGATCTTTAACATTTTAACAAGCGAAATAATTTCCCATTTCAAGAGGAGCAAAATAATATTTTTCATTGGTGGATCTTGGGTCATCATGGGCCAGGCCTGGACAAATTATGCTTTGGGCCAAATGGGCTCTTATCAATCTGATCGATCTTTTCGTGTTCTTCGTTCATTTTCCCTTTTTGAGCTTTGCGGTTGCTCTGTCTGTTCTGTTCAATCAAATTTTGTTGACGAGGATTGCAAGTTTGAGAAGATGAAGAGAATTCCACGCATCAAATTCCCGCAGAGGCACTCGAAATCCTCCGCTTCAGGTCCCCTTCCTTCTCTTTCCGCCCGCCTGTTCGATCTTTGGTTTCCATTTATTGGTGTTCTGTCTCTTTGTTCGGCTTTTCTGATTCAAAAGATTCGATTTTGTTGATGATTTGCAAGTGATGGTTTGGGAGGATAAGCGTGATGGGTTTTTCTTTTTTTGGTGATTAGTGCGTTCTTTTAGCTGGGAAAAGAAGATGGACATGGATTTCTGTCTAGATGGAAGATATACATATGTGTACCTGATATCTTGAATTTGCAACAGCATTGTGATGATGCTTGCTTGGTTATGGATTTTGTATTTGTAAAAGCACTTAGGATTTGAGCGTTTTTCAGGACCAGATTCTAGGTGAAACTGTCCCCCGTGATATCGTTGGCGGCACATGATCGGGTGTGGTTGATTATGTCTCGAACGGAGGTTTGAATTGTAACGAGGTCCTCATGTTTTACTAGAGCTGAAAGTGGCGTAAATGGGAAAATGGAAAGCAGAAGTTGTAACTAATTTTGCTCCATGCTGGCCCTTTTTCTGCGGGCGATAAGTATGCACCTTCATTCAGTTGAATCAGGTGACAAGATTTTGAAGAGCAGGAATGAGGTTCTCTTTTCGCTATTTGAGTTCTAACTCGTAATGTAGTGGAAGGTTGACAAACGTGAGCAAGGAATTGTGGACTGTAAAATGCTATGTGGCTTCAAGCTGAGGAGAGTTAGAAAAGGACAAACTATTGTTTTTCAAAAGTACATATGAATGTTTGCTACATTTAAATTTTATGTCCCTGAGGCTATATAATTGGTCTGTATTGTATCCACTCACCAATGATTTCCTCCATCATAAACATTCTAAATTTCATGTACTTAGCTAGATGAACATTATTTCTGAAGAATGATACGAAGGGCCTTTTTGATTACTCAACTACTTTATTCCATCATATAGGATCTGCATCCCAGACCCAGGCTGCTCCGAGCACTGAAAACGTTGCAAATATTTCTGCTTCGAGGTCGGATGTCCCAGCACCTCCAAGCGACATGGCGGTGGGAGGGCAAGCTTCACTCCAGCCAAAACGTACTCCTGTCTCGGATAAGGAAATTGAAGCTATTCTGGTAAGTGAAAATGCACAGGAAGCATCTCATTTAAGCCTGGGTGTTCTTATTGTGCTCAGAAAGCTTTGGTACTTCTGTACCTATTACAGTGGGGTTTAATAGCCAACTGAAATTTAACTCTATTGCTTGACAATTTGAGTGAATATGCATTATGGAATCAATGAGTTTATTTGTTGTCCAACTTGAACCTTTTCTTGTTAAATTCTTCTTCATTGCATCTAAATGGATCTCACTTGGCAAAGGTATCAGTAGCATGCGAGGGTGTAAGGATTCGTATCGGTAATGTAGTCTGATTGTTGCAATACGAGCTATCGATCCATCGATTTAAAGATTGGAAACATACTACGATCATGAATCTCTTTCTGATTTGCTTCTTTTTTACCATGTAAAGATACTGTCTTCAGCTCATGCCAGCGCAGATCTGGTTGCAACTTTTCCACTTTATATTGCATTAAGGACTTGTTGCTATGATTCTTGTTCTCTGCAGCTGGGTGGATGCTTCTAATGGTACTCAGAGAAGCTGGGATCAAGGGGGGAGAATGAAGTGGTTTATCCTTCTTGTTCTATGTTTAAATGCCTACTGATACTTTCACCAGATAGGGCAGCTGATTGTAAATTTCCTTTGTATCTATATGCAAATCAACCCAAACTATCTTTTGATGAATCTTTTTTGGTAAATAAAGAGGCTGGATGAATCTTGAAAGAGACAAGATGTCGTAAAGATCACGCTTTGATTCGCCTTGTTTAAGATTTTTCATTGCATGAGTGGCCTTAGAGAGAGGGAGGGAGGGAGGGAGGGAGGGAGGGAGAGAGAGACGTTGTGACGAAGTTCAGCCATTTTTTCTTTCTGATTTAACACCATTGTTGTTGGGTCGATCATCTTTCAACTCACTATATGTAGAATAATGAGAATCTATTCAATGTAATTTTTTTTTGCAGTAGTTTCTGCTGTAAAGAAAAGCGTTGCACCGTTTAAAGTTGTTTGGCAACCATCTCAACGAGAAAGTCATTTAAATTCAACGAGCGAGTCATTTAAATTCAAGGATGGAGTAACTACACGCCCAACTCATGGTACGGTTCATATGCCTAAATCATCACTTGGTGGTTCAAACTGTTCAAGAAAGAACATGGATGAGTCTATGCAACTGGTAGAATGCCTTTGTTGTAGCAATGGATTAGTAGTGGTGTCACATGCGGCGCAATAGCCGAGGAGCAAGAAAAGTTACATCCCTGAAGTTATTGCACAGATTAGTTGCAGTGAGAGATATTGGTGCGTTTTAATCTTAAATATGTTCATTTTCAATCGAGGACAGTTTTGTCACATTACTAGATTAGCCATGGAAGAAAACTTATAGACCGACCGAGGAATAGCATTGCCCGAAGTATTTGTCGTGTCGATTACGAGACTTTGAACCTACACTTGAGGGTCATGTAAAAACATGTGCACTGAGAATTCCAGCAATGCTATGAAATCCAAGAAGATTTTTTGTTTCATTGAGTAAAGATAGGAATGTTACAAATGTCAAAGAATAAAAGAATATCTATTGCTTCTCGACCAGAGAGAGAGAGAGAGAGAGAGAGAGAGAGAGAGAGAGAGAGAGATCAACAAATGAATAGAATTGGCTCAAGAAAAGGAAAAAACGAGGAGAATTTTCTACAAAATCAATGTCTTGTGTCGTCTAGGACATGGCGCACTCAGGAGGGAAGCCCTGGGAGAATCTTTTGGCGTCCGTGCAGTAGTTGTAGATCATGTAGTTGCTTTGCACCCACTTGAGCCTCTCTTGGCTTGTTGAGTCGAGCTCTTCTGATAGCCATGCATTACCATCCGAAGAAGATGAAGATGAAGTGCAAGAGGATGACCCAGATGACGAAACGCAGGCGTTATCGGCATTGAAGTTTCTGTAGGAAGCAGTGAAGGGCGCTTGTGTCCAGTCCGTCTTCACGAGCCCGCCTCTGGTCGCCCAGTCGTCCGCGTTCCAGAGGCTCGAGAATATCCTCATGGGCTGGGCCTTAGGGAAGGGAACGCCGACGGACTCTGCGTTCTTGAACTCTCTGATGGGAGTCCCGTCCACTGAGAATCTGCAATGGTCGCACACAAAGGTTTTTGAGTAAATGCCGCAGAGAATAGTCTAGCGCAATGTAAATGCAAGTAAGGTCGCATTTTGAGCGTTTTAGACTCTTACATGATGCGTTGTGGATTCCAGAGGATGGAGTAGGTGTGGAAATCAGCAGTTGGGTCGAACCAGAGATAGAATTGCTGCTCTCGGTTGCCCTTGCCTTGGCTGAAGACGTTGGTGTGAAGAATGTAGGGATCGCCGCTCAAGTTCCCCAAGAACTCGAAGTCTATCTCGTCCCACGTCGACCCGTTTGAAGATAACTGTAGAAAAACAACATAGCAAAAGTTAAAATCTGAGTGAGATTAAAAGAGAGAAGCTTGAAGATAAAGGGGCACAAACTGATTAAGATGGAGACTTACATAGTAAGCGGTGACGGTGCCTGCGGAGTTGCCGGGAACGAGCTTGAGCTGCATGTCAATCTTGCCGAACAAGTACTCGTTCTTGGACTGGAAGCCAGAGCCGGAGGCCTTGTCGAGGGAGAGAGTGAGGAGGTCGCCATTGTTGAGGATCTGAGCTCGGCCATCTCCCCAGGTTATGTCGAAGTCTTGATAGAAGTTGCGGGCAAAGGCGGATGTTGCCCAAGAAACGACCAGGAGAAGAAGCGCGGTGGTACAAAGCGAAGAAGTGGAACGAGAGGCCATATGGGGCGTTTTTTGTATTTTGCTGCTGCTGCTGCTGCTGCTGTAGTTGCTGAAGAGATGCAAATGCCAATGAGATGATATGAGAGTGAGGACTGAAGAGGAGACACCGAGGGAGAGAGAGGAAGAGCTGTGGGTGTTTGTGTTGCTTGATGAAATGGGAGAGATGTGCGGATGGTATTTATAGCTTTTTTGCCAAAGATGGAGAAGGGGTAAAGCAAAAGCGTATGAGAGAAGGGGATGTGTGGAGTCAACATCAAACGCTAAAACTTAGCTGAGGACAGTTGGCTTCCGATGTAAAAAAGAAGTTTCCAAAAGAAGAGGACACTACCAACCCCAATCATGCGTAGAAATTATGAGGCGACGCGGTTTTGCATTTTCAGACGATACGATGCTTCCACACACACCCACCCTAATAGAGATGGGCTCCATCGTCTCTTCATTGCCAGCTAAATTCTTTGTTTATGAGCTTTCGCTGCTTTTCCGCCATCTAATGTCGGTGAATCTAATTAGTCGAGGTGACGTAAGGACCCAAAGGTTCCACAAATCCCTTAAGCGCTATTCATACAAAAAAAAAAAAAAAGTTGACCATCTTTAAGTAATTATCGATAAGTGACAAACTTAGTCAATAAAGGTAGTTTGGTTAGAAGAGCAGCAACAAATCAACAACTTGAAGATATCGACTGATAGTGGAGTCAATGATCATTGATACACCCGTCAGGAAATTAAGTGTCAATGCAATGAAATGAACTAACCATCAAAGCCATAAAGTCAATGAACCATCTAGTAATGGAATCGATGTAACTATCAAATAGTATATGTAACCTCCATTTGTAATTGTCTGTTGTAAGCTTTAAATAGCACGTGTACTCTTTATCACAAAACAAATGAAACTTCTTATATTTCAATTATCTTTCATTCCCCCTATCCTAGTTGGAGTTTTCAGATATCTCGTTATCAATTAAATTTTGGCATGTATGTCAATGATACCTTTCAAGTCTCCGTTGTTGAATAAAGTTGTATCTTCAACTGACTTTGTCATAGGATAAATTCTGGCAAAGTTTTGTTTGTCACAATGTTGATTAAATTCTGTCAAAGCTTATCTATCTGTTTCCTTGTGCTCCATTGATAAGACTCTTGTTCGGAAGTGTTACAAAACGTCTGCTCATAATAAAATTAAGAACTAATCCTAGTAAAAAGTATTTTGTTGTTGATTCAATTCTGGTGAAACATTTTTTTGGCATGCCTGATGAGACTATCTGTGGTTTAATATGAGGATTAAAAATGTCAAGAACAAAAATTCACTCGAAGCCTGAATAAGCCACGAGTATTAATCCCGATGAAAGGGCCACCTAGTCCGAGATCTTAGCTGCTCCTGCACTGCCAGAGACAATCCAAGTAGGAAAAGTTTACATCTTGAGACGCCTTAAAGAAGCGTAGGCATTGGAGTTGGTATCAAATCCTACTTTGGCGGCTACCAAGAAGAGGCTGTTTGAGGAACAACAAAATGAGATGGAAAATGATGGGGAAGAGTGTCCAAAAAGTCCTAAAAATTAATTTAGTCCTAAACCTTTAATTGTGTCGATTTAGTTCTAAACGTTGTAGCCTAATGCCAATTCAATCATTCTAGCTAATTTTGACCATATATTGTTGACGTGATATTGCCAGCTTTGATATTAACAAATTTTAATAATTTTTAATTTTTTTACATTTTTATTTTTATTTTTTTGATTTTTTTTTTTTCCTTTCTTCTTCTATTTGTTGATGATTGGCCATTGCCTATAACCGATGGCTGGTTAACAACCATGACCAAGCTGGCCTCACTTACACAAGGTTGTTGTCACCCACCACAGGCAAGGGACGACGAGGCAGGGTGCCCTTTGCCAGATCTGGTGAGGTTAACTTTTGCCTAGGCCAAGGTGACCTCGTTAGATTTTTCAATGCAGCCCTCACCGAGGTTGCCGTGAGGCTGACCTTTTCCTTGTCGGGCCTCACTTGTGGCAAGTGACGACGATCCTTGCCTAGGTGAGGCTAGCTCGCCATGCCATGGACCGACATAAGGAAGAAGAATGACACCCCCTCCCCCAAAAAAAGGAAAGAAAATGAAAAATAAAATAATACTACACACACACACACACACACACACACACACACACACACATATATATATATATATATATATAGTATTAAAAATTGTACGCTAGTGCCAATAGTGCCAATAGGCTAGTTGGCATTCATGTCGACAATATTTGGGCAAATTAGCCCAAAGGACTGAATTATCATTAAGTCAAAATATTTATGATTAAATTGACATAAATGCAATAGGCTTGAGATTGACAATTTTCCCAAAATCACATGATGAGACATCTATGTGACGTGATCAAGTCAATGGTCATCAACACAGTCAACGATGTCATCTTAAGGCTCGGGACATCCTATTAATCCATACCAATCCAAGTGAGCACAGGACTTTTGAACTAGCTGTGTAAATTCGTTGTAGTGAGAGATTATTGTGTTTTCATCTTGAATATGTTCATGTTCAATTGAAGACAATATTAGGGGACAAACTTAAGACTTCAGAGACTATTAGGAATGGATTCTAGGTGAAGCCGTCCCATGATTTTGTTAGCAATAGATGATTAGGAGTGCTTGATATGTTTCGAATAGACATTTGAATTGTATTAAAGTCCTCATGTGTTTACTAGATTTGAGAGTTGTTTAAATGGCAAATAGGAAACATAAATTGTACTGAACTCCCCTATTGATATCGCACTCCTAATTCTATAGGGATAGAGATAATGACATGGCCTTTCTTCCACTCAAAAGACGCAACTTTAAACCACTAAAATCCCACTCCTAAAAGTCCCATTGCTGATATTGCTCTACCTCTGACAGACATTAATCAAGGATCCTGAAAAGCACAAAAGATAAATGGAATAAACAATCACAACCTAGTGAGTAGTACAACTCTTCTAAGCAGATTGAGCATTCACTATGCACTTTACAAAACAATATCGTAAGTCATTTATATCAGTTTTTTAGTACATAACACATATATAAGATAAAAATTAGTTATATTGCTTTAACATAACTATAAACATATTAGAATACATTCCTTAAATCAATAATATTATGACAAACATTAATGGTTAAGTCCATTAATCAATTTCAACAAAATCACATGCTGGGTTCGTTCCACTGGCCAATCTAAAATCACATATCAACGGTTCATCCATTGATCAAACTTCTACTCATATATCTAACCATAATCATGTATAACGTCCTATGACGAGGCAACCAAGCTCCCCCTCTTGACAAGGTCTCCACCAATGTTGCCGTGTGGCTAGCTCACAAAGATATCCTAACTAGTATGCATGCCTAAAGCCCCTCATTGGACTCATAGCAATATTGAGCACCAATATAAATTCATAACATCTTTCACAATCCACAACACAAAATTCAAAAACCATTTCATAAATTACAATATGTTTCCCAAACCATTTCAGAATCCATTTCATAAATTAAGTTCCTGAATCAACATATATATATATAACTTTTTGCGACAACTTTCCTAAACATTTGCAAACCATTTACAAGTACTAAATTGTACTAAACACCTTATCTGGATTTTATACAACAAACATGCTTATTCATAAGTTATAATATATCAAATTTTTATCGCTTTCAATACATGAGTTTAGAATTTCATGGAAGAGATAGTATCACTCACTTGAGAATCCCAAACCAAATGACGCGTAGTTACACGAATTGACGATCTCATAATCTTAACAATTAAATGAGAATTGACATTAAACCCAAAATAAAACTCTATCTCAACTATAAGATGGCTAAACTATGCTTAAACTTTAACAAAAAGACTTCTACGCACTAATAAATTGCTCACTCGAAGCAATTATTCAAATTTAAATGCAATGCGGAACTTGAAACGAAATCTTAAAAATTTGCTCTGACCAAATTGTTACTAAAAAATGACTCTTGACAACCCTATGGCTTCATAACGCCTCAAACTCTCATTTCCATGAAATTCTATAGCTCAATAATTTAAGAGTCAGACTTCGTGGCTCGAATATCACATAATTTTAAATTTAAACCTTAATCTTGAAAACTAATCTGATTGGAAGAACGAGGGATGCGAGCATTGCATGTTAGAGTTGTATTAGCTTGACGAGGTCCTCGTGGTGCAAAGTCCTCTCTTTTTTCATTTCTTCTTCTTTCTTTCCTCCCCCTCTTTGCTTTCCTCTCTTTCCCCTTTTTTCTTTTTTTTTTTGCACGTGCTCTCGGTCTATTTAAGAACCGTGCGTCCCCTTGTTTGGCCTTTTCTTCTTTTGACTTTTCAACCTTATTTTCTTTTTCTCTTTTTGGGTCCCACCACCCAAATATTATAATTGCAGCCCGTCTACACGGGCGATAACTTTGCACCTTTGTTTGGTTGAATCAGGTGACAAGATTTTGAAGACTGGGAGTAAGGTTCTCCCATCGCAATTTGAGTTGCAACAACAGGTAATGTAGGAGAAGGTTGACAAAAGTGAGCAAGGAATTGTGGACTGTAAAATGCAAGGTGGCTTCAAGTTGCGATGATGTTCATGAGTAAGGAGAGTTAGAAAACGACAAACTATTGTTGTTCAGAAGTACGTATGAATGATTGCCATATACGAAGTTTTAACTTTTAAGTCCCTGAGGCTATTTAACATTAGAGTTCGTGAAATCAGCCAAGAGTACCATCAGCTGCTGGAGGGATTGCAGGTTGCACACTGCACGAGTTTTGGATCCTATTTTGCGGCACCTTGCTTTTTAACCTGGGTTGACTTGAGGTTGATAGGCCATAAATCGTGGTTAATTCTATGTTGGAGTCAAGGATGTTCTTTGAGTTTGCAGATTTGGAGAGCTCGTCTGGTCATGATGGTATTGTGATAATCGATTATCTATGTTTGATACTTCTGGGGAGCACAAGGACCAGGAAGAAATGTCGACCAAATCAGTCCCTCGATGAGGATATCGGAGTTGAATTCAACATAAAAACAAAACTTGTTCGATCTAGCGCTTATCAAATTTTCTGAGCTACAACAACGTACTCAATTCTGTCATCAGTTTCATGTGCAAGGCAGGAGCTGGCCTGTAAAATCCACTTTCATTCCATTAATTTTGTCTGTGTTGTATCCACTCATGAGTTGCAGCAATACTATGAAATCCAAGATGATTTTCTGTTTTATTGAGTAAAGATAGGAATGTTACAATCGTCAAAGAACAAAAGAATATCAATTGCTTCTCGGCCACAAAACAAATGAATAGAATTGGCTCGAAAAAAGAAGAAAAAGAAAAGAGAATTTTTTACAAAATCAATGTCTTGTGTCGTCTAGGACATGGAGCACTCAGGAGGGAAGCCTTGGGGGAATCTTTTGGCATCCGCGCAGTAGTTGTAGATCATGTAGTTGCTCTGCACCCACTTGAGCCTCTCTTGGCTTGTTGAGTCAAGCTCTTCTGATAGCCATGCATTACCATCCGAAGAAGATGAAGACGAAGTGCAAGATGAGGACCCAGATGACGAAACGCAGGCGTTATCGGCATTGAAGTTTCTGTAGGAAGCAGTGAAGGGCGCTTGTGTCCAGTCCGTCTTCACGAGCCCGCCTCTGGTCGCCCAGTCGTCCGCGTTCCAGAGGCTCGAGAATATCCTCATGGGCTGGGCCTTAGGGAAGGGAACGCCGACGGACTCTGCGTTCTTGAACTCTCTGATGGGAGTCCCGTCCACTGAGAATCTGCAATGGTCGCACACAAAGGTTTTTGAGTAAATCCCGCAGAGAATAGTCTAGCGCAATGTAAATGCAAGTAAGGTCGCATTTTGAGCGTTTCAGACTCTTACATGATGCGTTGTGGATTCCAGAGGATGGAGTAGGTGTGGAAATCAGCAGTTGGGTCGAACCAGAGATAGAATTGCTGCTCTCGGTTGCCCTTGCCTTGGCTGAAGACGTTGGTGTGAAGAATGTACGGGTCGCCGCTCAAGTTCCCCAAGAACTCGAAGTCTATCTCGTCCCATGTCGACCCATTTGAAGATAACTGGAGAATAACAACATAGCAAAAATTAAAATCTGATCAAGAAAAAAAGAAGGAAGCTTAAAGATGAAGGGGCACCAACTATTTAAGAAGGAGACTTACATAGTATGCGGTGACAGTGCCTGCGGAGTTGCCGGGAACGAGCTTGAGCTGCATGTCAATCTTGCCGAACAAGTATTCGTTCTTGGACTGGAAACCGGAGCCGGAGGCCTTGTCGAGGGAGAGAGTGAGGAGGTCGCCGTTGTTGAGGATCTGAGCTCGGCCATCTCCCCAGGTTATGTCGAAGTCTTGATAGAAGTTGCGGGCGGAAGCAGACGTCGCCCAAGAAACGACCACGAGAAGCAGTGTAGTGATGCAAAGTGAGGAAGTAGAAGGGAAGGCCATATTGGGCGTGTTCTGTCTGCTGCTGCTGCTGTAGTTGCTGAAGAGAAGCAAATCTCAATGAGATGATATGAGAAGTGAGGACTGAAGAGGAGAGAGAGATGTGGGTGTTTCTGTTGGTTGATGAAATGGGAGAGATGTGGAGATGGTATTTATAGCTTCGTGCCGAAGATGGAGGAGGGAGAAAACGTGTGAGAGAGGAGGAGAGGCAAAGATGGATTGGTGGGAGTCAAACCTCAACATTAATCAGCTGTGCACAGTTGGCTTCCGATATAAAAGAAGTTATTAAAAAGAAGAGGACAAACAGTGACATGACCAACCCACATCCACCATGCAAAGAAATTCTGAGGCGACGCGGTTTGATACGACACGAAGCTTCCCTACACACGCCCACACCCACCCCGACGCATAGACGAGCTCTATCATCTCTTGACCGCCAGCTACGTGCTTTACCATGAGTTCTCGCTGCTTGTCCGGTTTGCATAGTCATTGTTGTAACGGCCTGGTCCGATAATAGCGGAGAGCGTTCGTTGGGACCATACGATACGAATAAAGAGCGAGTTTTGACGAACTTTCAAGATGGCGAACGAGGCATCAATGAATAAAATTTCACGCCTAACATGGGTAGAGTGTGCTTGGAATGCCTTCGTAAATTCTGGAATTAATGTCTTTTGATGCAACATTATTGCCATTCCTTGATTCACTCGCTCGAGGTATAGTCCTTTTGGCCCATCCAATTCTGAGTCTCACGGTTTTGTCATTTGCTGTACAAGAAGACACTTTCCCAAGAGGTCATGCATTTTGGAAGTGTTCTAAATGGAGTAGGTTTGATTTTGGAGTTCCAATGCAAAACTTATTGTTACGTCAAAAGACATTTATGAGAGTTAATTTCAGTTTTCGTAAATATATCTCAGGTACACTTTCTTTCTCTTTGCAATTCAATTCGTTCCTACCTTCTTTGTCATCCTAGAAGCTTGCCAAAAGTCGCTTCTTATTCGAGCTCGTTGGCCGAGGCCACCACTTTCCACCCTTATTGGACTAGGTCATTACAAGCCTACCAATTATCACATGGTCATCCCCAAACCATACATCTATTAGAGAGGGTCCCATTATGATATTATATTGTCGCAACTCTAAATTAATTCACGGAGTCTTTTTTTTTTTTTTTTTGACGTAACTGTAATATTTGGAGTTTGAGTTAGTCAAATGTCAAAAAGAAAAGTGGTCAAAAGAGGAGGAAAAAGAATGGACTCAGCTTTATGGAGATTGAGAGCTCACGTAGAAAAGGGAAAGAGAGGTAAAGGATAAAAAAGAAAATAAAGAAGGAAGAGAGGGAAAGGGAAGAACGAAACTCACGCATACATGTTGCAGGGATTTCGCCAAGTTGGATTTAGTCCAATTCGCAATGCTCGGTAAGTGGTCGTACGTTTCATTCATCTAATTGAAGTAGGTTTTAAAATCAGGGCACAAATTTATAGTTATGTGAAATTTGAGCTGCAAAGTCCAATTTTTGAGTTATTGAACTTGGTGATTTCATAGAAATGGTGGGTTATGATGTTTTGGGGTCAAGGGGTTTGATAGGAGTCATTTTGGAGTAATGGTTATGTTGGAGCAAAATTTTATAGTTTTGCGCGTGAGTTTTGTGTCGTGAACTGCTTAAATAATTACTTTGGATGTGCGATTTGTTGATGCATAGGAGATGTTGTTAGCATTGAAGCGTAGTTTAACTGATTTGTAGTTGTTGTAGTATTTTACATGATTTTGATGTCAATTCTCATTTAATTATTAGGAATAAGTGCTACAGAAATCCTAAAACTTGTCATGAAAATACAATTAAGTCCTAAAATTTGTCAAATTATTTCAATCGAGTCCTAAAGTTAACGAGGTAGACTTTTTAACAGACAATGTTGACGTGGCATTTGAAATTAATTTTTATTTTCCATGTGGTTTTTTTAATTTTTATTATTTTAAATTAGATTTAAAAATTAGAAAAGAAAAGTTAAAATTTATTTTTTAAAAAAAAATAAAAATAAAAGAAAAAAAAATGGCAGCTGCTAGCCTGTTGCCCATCACCGGCCCTAGGTGGCGATGGCCAGCCCTCGCTCGGCGACGCCTAGATCCGGGCACCCTCGCCAAGGGTCGATGACGTCGCCAACCCCTCCGACGATGGGTGGCGGCAAGGGAGGAGCTGCCTTTTTTTTTTTTTTTTAACAATTTTTAAAAATAAATTTTAGCTTTTCTTTTTAGTTTTTAAATCTAATATCTTTAAAAAATTGAATAAAAAATAATTAAAAAGCCACGTGGAAAATGAAAAATTATTTAAAATTCCACGTCCGTGCCACGTTAGCATTTTCCATTAAAATGGCAGCTGCTGCCCATCGCCCAGCCAATGTGAGGCCTCGCTGGCCCCGGCAAGGGTCGGCAACCCTTGCCAAGCTTGAGCGAGGGTGCCCGATCCGGGCGTCGTCGACCCTCGTGGGGGGCTGGCAAGGCTCGCCAGATTTGGGTGAGTTGGGCAACAATCACTGGCCCCTTGTGAGGGCCGGTGACGCCTCGCCTAGGGCGGGCGACGATCGCCGGCCCCTCGTGAGGGCTAGCGTGCCCAGATCTAGACACCCTCGCTTGAGCTTCGCGATCGTCGCCGGCCCCTCCGGTGATGGGTGGCGGCAGCGGCGGTGGCAAGGTAAGAGCTACCTTTTTTTTTTTTTTTTTTTTTTTTAACAATTTTAAAAAATAAATTTTAGCTTTTCTTTTTTTTTTTAAATCTAATTTCTTTAAAAATTGAATAAAAATAATTAAAAAAAGCCACGTGGAAAATGAAAAATTATTTAAAATTCCACGTCCGCGCCACGTTAGTATTTTCCGTTAAAAAAGTCGACGATGTTAACTTTAGGACTCGATTGAAACAATTTGACAAGTTTTAGGACTCAATTACATTTTCGTGACAAGTTTCAGGACTTTTGCAGCACTTATCCCTAATTATTAGGATTACGAGATTGTCGACACATATAATTATGTCATGGGCATTCCCAAGTGAGTGATGCTATCTCTTCAATAAGTTTGTAAACTCATGTTTTGAAAGTGATGATTTGAGTATCGTATGAGTTATTATTGATGTGGCCTTGATTAGGGGTTTCTGGGCATGCATACTGGTTTTAAGATATCCTTCTAGGCCGTGAAGAACTTGCCAATGAGAATCTTAATTGCCTTGTTACAGGGCATTATATGTGATCATAGGTAAAAATTTGAGCACGAGTTTGATCAATGGAATGGGCCATTGACGTATGATTTGAGATTAATCGATGAAATGTACCATCGTTATTTGATTTGATATGAGATTGATAAATGGAATATACTATTAATATATGAATCAATATTGTTGATTTAGATGATTTTTGATATTTACGAAGTTTTGCGGAAAGATATAATTGCTTTTCATATTGTACATGTATGAATTATGGTATTTAGAAGTGCTTGTACCTTCTGCAACAATGTACCGGATTCTATTGACTATCTGTTTTTGGGTGTTGTGTCACAGCCGGGGTTTCTTTCTTTTGGGCGACCAAATGCAATCTGCCTTGGCGTAACAGGGCGTGGGAGGATAATCTCTGTTGGGCCATCACCATTTTCATGGGAAATGAGTTTTATAAGTGCATAGCCCGCTTCTCCTTTGGAGCACTGTGTCATATTATTTGTAACAACAGGGACAATATTCTCTTCCGAGAACAAGCTCTTTCTGTCTCGGTTATGAAGAATCATCTCTTTAAAGTGGTGAGAGATAAGGCGATCACTATTAAGAATATTGAAGATAACTTCAGGAATAGAAGGTTACAGTTAAGATGAGGCATTGACCCGATCATCTTTTTTGGGGAGAGTTAATTACCCCCCCTGTTTTTTCAGCTGGTGCAGCTTGATTAAGGCAGTTGATGCAGTTGGTGCAGCTACAGCTTGGTGCAGTAATTCTCATTGAATCCGGAGGATGGTTCATTCCCTACCTGTAGGCGTTTTGTTTCTGTTTGCCGGTTGTTCATGCCGTGCTTTCCTTTTTTAGTTGGTAGTGGGTTGCCACGTCTGTGGCTTTTTCGGCATTCTTCCACTCATTATGATCCGTTGTTTTGAGTGTGGATTCTGATGCCGTGTTCTTTTTCCTTTCTTTTGTTCACTCGTTTCTTTTCAATATATTAATTACATTTCACAAAAAAAAATTATGGTATTTAAAAATAATGGATATTTCAGTATTTTAATATTCATGTGACATGCATTTCATTGTTCATTTTGATCACATGCGTATGGATATTTGCTGAAACCAAACAACATATATTTGAAATTGTACGTATGATATGTCACGCCCCGAACCCCAAGCACGTACCCATCCCTATCTGGTCGATAAAAATTTTGCGACTTCCCAGGATTAGTCGCCGACCCTTTTACTTTATTGCACATGCGGAAGTGAAAAAGAATCCCCTTACAGTAACCATCTCGAGATAGAAAAGCAGAACAATAGTTTCACAAACAAACATGCATTTATAAACATATGTTGAGTCAAGTACAAGAGTCTATGGTCAAAAGACTACAAAAGACTGTTCTAAAAAAAAAGAAGCGGTCCTATCCAACCTATGCTTCAAATCACCTTCTCTCAGCTCTAGGTCCTCCACTTGATGACCCTGAAAGTGGTTATACAATAACTAGTGAGACAATGTCTCAGCAAGTCTAAACTCTAAACTTTAGTTAGGAGGGAAAGACGCTAAGAAGCGTCTTAAGCATGCAATCACACAATCAAAGAGACTTACCTCGTCTCAGTTCCACTCTGCAAGTCAGCACAGTTCATGTCACGAATTAGAGCATCACTCAAGCTCAATTAATTGGAATACAATACTCAATTCATCATGTGTTCTTAGTTTTGATCTCGGCATATAGCACGGCCTACTCTTAGTTCAGCGGTCTTCTGGCATTGCCAGGCTTCATCTCACCCCATTGAGCACGGCACGTCACTTCGTCGACGGCTTTCCCGAAGGAGCATAGGGTCCAGAATCTACTGTGACCGGCTTCCCTTTATTAAGGGGTATCCCAAACAGGGATAACGTCCAGCTCAACAGCCCGGGACGATTTCTCATTGTCATCACACAATCACTCAAATATGGCCCAGGGCACAGTGTATTGTACTCAAATGCTTCAATTAAAATGGTGAACCTGGCCTTTTTCTTCGTATTAGAAATACGCATGAAAATAGTCGTGTGTGGGTACACGGTTAACTCGACTCAGAAAAATTGACATTCTTCCTTTTTAAAATCCCACTATTTTATATAGTATATAAAACCATTTTCGGTGTTAAAATCCGACACCCGGGATTTTCTGAGTAAATATTGAAAATTCACAATTTTTGGAATTAAATACCAAAAATTCAATCATCACTCAATTTACTTAATTTAATACTCAATTGCAAAAACTAACCACACCATTGAAATCGGCACGAAATTCCGGTCACCAGCCATCCCGGCCTAATTTTCGGAAAAATAATTAATAAATAATTAATTTCGAAAATTAATTAATTAATTCAATTTAATTTCTAGAAATACTAACCTAGGCCAAAATTATTAAATTAAATACCAATACGGACTCGGAAAATTCCCAAACCCTTCTAGATAAATAATACAATTTAATTAGGCCTTAGCTAAACCATGCTAACCACTTAACATGCTCAATTAAATAATTAAATCATTAATTTAATCTAACTAACTACCTAATTCCTAATTAAATAAATCTAAACACCACTTAGCATCAAAGCCTACTAAGAAGAGTTTAGAGAATAAACTCACCGGTTAATTGCGGAAACCGGTTCACCGCGACGACGACGCGACGGCGGCCGAAATCTTAAGTTTCGGCGGTGTCGGCGAACTCTCGGGCCGGTCTTAAAACGGGCCCAACAAATCTCAACCCAAATCCGAGATTTGTTTTTGAAATTAGATGGGGCTTGAGTTGCTTCGCGGGCTTCAATTAACGAGAGCTTGGAAATGCTGAGTTGGGCTTGAATTCAAGTGGGCCTTAAGCTTGCAATGGAATTGGGCCGAAGACACGGGCTTCGCTGAAATGCAATTGAAGATGGGCTGACTGAGTGGGCTTCTACTGGGCCTGAATTTCTGCTGAAAGTTGGGCCAAAAGCTGGGCTGCAATGCGTTGGAGAGAAGACTAAACTGGGCTGGCTTGCTTCTGCAGATGGGCTTCGAAACTTGATTGAGATGCTGGGCCAAACTCGTTGAATCCGTGGGCTGAAGAAGAGGACCGCCTGGGCTGAAGATGCGCGAGGATGAAGCTGCTTCGGTGGCTTGTGGCTTCGGTGAGTGGAATGATGAGATGGGTGTCTTCGGGAGCAGGGAGAGCTCGGTGGACGCGCGGCAGCAAAATAAGTCGAAGTCTTCGAAGCCAACGTCGAGGGTGTTTGCTGCTTGTTGACCGAGCGAAGTGAAGACTTGAACGTGGCAGGTTTTCGTGAGTGGGGCTATCGCACGTGGTGAGGGCGAAACCAACAAGGCTTCGGTGGTTGGGCTGTTGCAGAAGAATTCGGTGGAATTGTGGGCGCGCGAAGGAGTGCTAGCTTCGGTCAACAAATTGAGGAGAAGAAGGCTTGGTTGACTGGCGTGGATGCGTGGAGAAGATGGAGGCTTCGGTGGAGGCGTGAGGCAAGGGGATTCGGTGAGGAAATGGACGTGATGATGGCAGCTTCGGTTGCAGAGGAAAATGAAAAATGAAAGTAGAAGAATTGTGGTCTTTGGTGAAGAGAAGCGCGAAGGAGACGGGGGCGAAGGAAGCGTGATTGAGAAGCTGCCGTAGGGGAGGAGACAAGTCAAGAAGAAAATATCCAATTCATTAAAGTCTTGTCCCCTAAAGTCCTCATGTCTATCCACCTTGGTTCCCAATTTCTTTCTAGCAATACTTTCCACAATTTAACTAAATTGAAGCCAATTTTGCTGCCCAAAATCCAATTCCGAATTTCACCACATAACTTCAATTTCCTCTCTGATTACCCAAATCGAGATCCGATTTCGCGGTAGAAAAATCTCGAATAATTTTCTATAAGTCCCCAATACCATATAGCTTGGCTTGCAAGTTGAAAATCTCTACAATTTGGCTTGTACGAATTTCCGCTAATATTCCGCGGCGTCCGAATCGGATTTTCGTAAAAATCTCGGAATCTCCAAAAAATTTTCGGAGGATGAGTCGACGTCCCTAAAATAGCTCGTGACACCACAGAACTTTCAATTTCTGAAATCGGGTTCAAATAAGCGGTTAATTTTAATCTGGCACTCTTTTAGCGTGACCTAGTCTACTGGGTCACTTTTAGGAATTTTTGGCGCAATTGACCCGTGATCGATTTGTCTTGAGTCACATAGTGCATTTTCGACACATTGGCGACTCTCAGTTGTCGTGAAAATATCAAGGTTTCAATTACAGACACAGGGTACCCAAAATGACAAAAAATCAATTTAGTGTCGATTGATGAGAATTTTGCAATCAGGTGGAATCACCCACACTTTGATCACATACCTCAGTCGAATTGACCTATCACTGATCTCTGATCGATTCTGACAGTGTCGTAATGACCCTTGCAGATCAACATGGTCGAGCAGTCGGTTCATGGTCGAACTCTCAAATCCAATTGCACTTAGATTCCTCAATTGCTTCCCCATATAGACCAGTTATCTCGTGAGTGATCAGCTCAAAGAATAGCACTATTGGTGCGTCGACGAAAAGCCCGATTTATTTAATCGAAAACAAATTCTGAAAATTCAAGCTGTCACATGATATCAACTGGATTTTGGATTATTGAGTTTTATTATAGTTTTGTAAATGTACATAATGAATGCTCAAGATATGTACTACTCAGTGAACTGTTTTTGTTTACTCATTTCCTCCCAAATCTTTTCAGTTAGCGACGGGTAGTACGGGAGCAATTTGATGGGGAACTTTTGGTAGCTGAATTTTAATAGATATAGATAGTTGGATATATCCGAAATGGTATCTGTTGAGGATTAGTTTCTTACTTTGGAAAAAAAAATATAGTGTTAATGGATTTTAGAAATTTGATTTATAACTAATATTCTATTCCATCATATTTTTAATTGGACATGTATTTTTTGAATGACAGGTTAATGTTGGTTACATTTGAAGTTGCGTTCTTGAGGAAAAAGGACTGCTATGTCATTATCCTTATTCTTGTCGAGTTGGAGGTGTGGCAATAATGACAAGCCTTACTTTGAAACTCCAAAGTTGAGCATGCTCAGGCTAATGCACTATTAGAATGGATGACCTATTGAAAAAGTGTTTGCTCATACACCATATAGGCAAGTCAAAGCCGTGGGGTTTTAAATGGGATGAGTCAAATTGGATAATATTTCGAGTGAGTTAATTGAGGTATATAGAACTCCAAAGTTAATCTTGCTTAGACTAGGGCACTACTAGAATGGTGATCACTTGAGAAAGTACTTCTACGCTAAAAGACAAAATTGTGAGATTCGAAATGGAACGACTCAAAGTGAACAATATCTCAAATGAGTTAACTAGGAATGTCACCAAAGTGATGTTGGGATTCAAAGATCACAAGTCCCTTGAAAGCCTGAATCTCCATCTCTCCTACCCATCGTTCCCTTTGGTTGGCCCTCCTCCTCAGAGGGGCCTTGTCTTATGTGCATTCTTCCCGCGCTCTATATTTTCGTACATAGAGACCTAGGAAATGGATTTTCCAAAATCAAATACAATTCAATTTTATCAATTAAAGAAAGATATAGAAGAAGATAGAACTTTGTCACATTCAGGATCATCTTGAAATATCTTAAGCAGAGATGTTATACTTATAGGATGTGAGCACCATCTAAAAAATTCATGCAAAATGAAAACAGAAAGCGGAAAGTAAACATAGGAAGAAAGTAACATCACCGCCTGACTTTCAGGCAAAATTTGCAATGGCTCTTGGGCGATCAAATTTTGTCAACTTCCATTTGGTTTAACTCTATATTTGTCACCTATTCCTCAGGTTCACCTCAGTTCAATCAAACTTTGTCGATGAAGATTGCAAGTTGAGATAATGAAGGGAATTCCTCATAGTAAATTCCTGCAGAGGCAACCGAAATCCTCCGTTTCAGGTCCTTTCTTATCTATCCCTCTGCACGATTTTTATTTCCTTTAATCTATCCGTGTTCTGTCTCTTTGTTCGGCTTATCTTTCTTTCTGATGTAAAAGATTCGGTTTTTATGACTTTTTTTTAGAAACTCGGCATATTGATGATTTGCAAGGATGGTATAATAGGATAAGTCCAACGGGTTTTCCCTTATTGATGATCGGTGCAATCTTTTGGCTAGGAAAAGAAGATGGAAATGGATTTTGTTTAGTGGGAAGAATAAAATATTCAGGTTTTTCTTATATGCTTTGATGCCTCGAATTTGCAGTAGCATTATACCGATGCTTCCTTGGTTACGCATTTTGTATTGGGGGACAAACTTAGGACTTAAGGGATTATCAGGAACAGATTCAAGGCGAAGCTGTCCCACGTGATTTTGTCAGCACCAGATGATCAGGAGTGGTTGGCTATGAGTCGAACAGAGGTTTGAATTGTAATGAAGTCCTCATGTGTTTACTAGATATGAAAGTTGCTTAAATGGAAAAATAGGAAACGGAAGTCGTTCTGAATTTCCTCTACTGTAGCCTGTCTCTCATCGCTATTTGAGTTGTGACTGGTAATGTAGTGGAAGGTTGATAAAAGAGCAAGGAATCGTGGGCTGTAAAATGCAATGGGGCTTCAAGTTGTGATTTTGTTCTGAGTCAAGTGAGTTTGAAAAGGACAAACTATGTAGGTATAAAGTACACACGAATGTCAGCTATAGTTGAATTTTATGTTCCTGAAGCTATTTAACATTAGAGTTTGTGAATTCAGCCGAGCGTACCATCAGTCGTGGGAGGGATTGCAGGTTGCACGCTGCACAATTTTTGGATCCTAGTTTGCGGCACCATGCTCTTAAAGTTTGGTTGACTTGAGGTTGATCAGCCATAAATTGCGGTTAATTCTATGTTGGAGACAAGGTTGTTCATTGAGTTCTTAGAGTTGGAGAGCTCATCTGGTCATGATTGTATGGTGATGATCGGTTGTCTATTCTTGGTACTTCCGTGAAACACAAGGACCAGTAAGACATGTAGGCCAAATCAGTCCCTCGATGAGGAATATCAGAGTTGGATTCAGCGTAAAAACAAGACTCGCTCAATGTAGCGCTTGTCAAATTTTCAGAGTTACAACAGCGTAGTCAATTCTGTCATCTGTTCATGTTCAAGGGAGGAGCTAGCCTGTAAAATCCATTTTCTTTCAATTAATTTTGCTCTGCGTAGTATCCACTCACTAAATCGCAGCACTGCTATGAAATCCAAGATGATTTTGTGTTTTATTGAGTAAAGACAAGAATGTTACACATGTCAAAGAATAAAAAAATATCAATTGCTTCTCGACCACATCGAGAGGGAGATTAACAAATCAATAGAATTGGCTCAAAAAGGGGGGAAAAAAACGAAGAAATTTCTACAAATCCTGTCTTGTGTCGTCTAGGACATGGTGCACTCAGGAGGGACGCCTTGGGGGAATCTTTTGGCATCTGTGCAGTAGTTGTAGATCATGTAGTTGCTCTGCACCCACTTCAGCCTCTCTTCGCTTGTTGAGTCGAGCTCTTCCGATAGCCATGCATTACCATTCGAAGAAGATGAAGATGAAGTGCAAGATGATGACCCAGATGACCAAACGCAGGCGTTATCGGCATTGAAGTTCCTGTAAGAAGCAGTGAAGGGCGCTTGTGTCCAGTCTGTCTTTACAAGCCCGCCCCTGGTTGCCCAGTCGTCCGCGTTCCAGAGGCTCGAGAATATCCTCATGGGCTGGGCCTTGGGGAAGGGAACGCCGATGGACTCTGCGTTCTTGAACTGTCTGATCGGAGTCCCATCCACTGAGAATCTGCAATGGTAGCCACAAAGGTTTTAAGTAAATGCTGCAGAGAATAGTGCAGTGCAACTTAAAAGCAAGTAAGGTCGCATTTTGAGCGTTTTAGACTCTTACATGATGCGTTGTGGATTCCAGAGGATGGAGTAGGTGTGGAAATCAGCAGTTGGGTCGAACCAGAGATAGAATTGCTGCTCTCGGTTACCTTTGCCTTGGCTGAACACGTTGGTGTGGAGAATGTATGGATCGCCGCTCAAGTTCCCCAAGAACTCGAAGTCTATCTCATCCCACGCCGACCCGTTTGAAGATAACTGTAGAATAACAACATAGCAAAAGTTAAAATCTGATCGAGAAAAAGAGAAGGAAGCTTGAAGATAACGGGGCACAAACTGATTAAGATGGAGACTTACATAGTAAGCGGTGACGGTGCCAGCGGAGTTGCCAGGAACGAGCTTGAGCTGCATGTCAATCTTGCCGAACAAGTACTCGTTCTTGGACTGGAAGCCGGAGCCGGAGGCCTTGTCGAGGGAGAGAGTGAGGAGGTCGCCATTGTTGAGGATCTGAGCTCGGCCATCTCCCCAGGTTATGTCGAAGTCTTGATAGAAGTTGCGGGCAAAGGCGGATGTTGCCCAAGAAACGACCATGAGAAGAAGCGCGGTGGTACAAAGCGAAGAAGTGGAGCGAGAGGCCATATGGGGCGTGTTTTGTTTTTGGCTGCTGCTGCTGCTGTAGTTGCTGAAGAGATACAAATGCCAATGAGATGATATGAGAGTGAGGACTGAAGAGGAGACACTGAGGGAGAGAGAGGAAGAGCTGTGGGTGTTTGCGTTGCTTGATGAAATGGGAGAGATGTGCAGATGGTATTTATAGCTTTTTTGCCAAAGATGGAGAAGGGGTAAAGCAAAAGCGTGTGAGAGAAGGGGACGTGTGGAGTCAACATCAACATCAAACGCTAAACTAAGCTGAGGACAGTTGGCTTCCGATGTAAAAAAGAAGTTTCCAAAAGAGGAGGACACTACCAACCCCAATCATGCGTAGAAATTATGAGGCGACGCGGTTTTGCATTTTGTGACGATACGAAGCTTCCACACACACCCACCCAAATAGAGATGGGCTCTATCGTCTCTTCATTGCCAGCTAAATCCTTTGTTTATGAGCTTTCGCTGCTTTTCCGCCATCTAATGTCGGTGAATCTCATTAGTCGAGGTGACGTAAGGACCTAAAGGTTCCACAAATCCCTCAAGAGCTATTTATACAAAAAAAAAAAAAAAAAAAAAATTGACCAACTTTAGTTCATTTGGTTAGAAGAGCAGCAACAAATCGACAACTTGAAGATATCGACTGATAGTGGAGTCGATGATCATGGATACACCTGTCAGGAAATTAAGTGTCAACGCAATGAAATGAACTAACTATCAAAGCCATGAAGTCAATGAACCGTCTAGTAATGGAATCGATGTAATTATCAAATAGTATATGTAACCCTCATTTATAACGGTTTGTTATAAGCTTTAAATAGCATGTGTACTCTTTGTCACAAAACAAATGAAACTTGTTATATTTCAATTATCTTTCATTTCTCCTATTTTAGTTGTAGTTTTTAGATATCTCGTTATCAATTAAATTTTGGCATGTATGTCAATAATACCTTTCAAGTCTCCGTTGTTGAATAAAGTTGTATCTTCAACCGACTTTGTCGTAGGATAAATTCTGGCAAAGTTTTGTTTGTCACAATGTTGATTAAATTCCGTCAAAGCTTATCTATATGTTTCCTTGTGCTCCATTGATAAGACTCATGTTCGGAAGTGTTACAAAACGTCTACTCATAATAAAATTAAGCACTAATCCTAGTAAAAAGTATTTTGTTGTTGATTCAATTATGGTGAAACATCTTTTTGGCATGCCCGATGAGACTATTTGTGGTTTAATATGAGGATTAAAAATGTCAAGAACAAAAAATCACTTGAAGCCTGATTAAGCCGTGAGTATTAATCCCGATGAAAGGGCCACCTAGTCCGAGACCTCAGCCGCTCCTATAGTGCCAGAGACAATCCAAGTAGGGAAGGTTAACATCTTGAGACGCCTTAAAGAAGCGTAGGTGACGGAGTTGGTATCAAATCCTACTTTGGCGGCTACCAAGAAGAGGCGGTTTGAGGAACAACAAAATGAGATGGAATATGATGGGGAAGAGTGTCAAAAAGTCCTAAAAATTAACTTAGTTCTAAACTTTTATTTGTGCCAATTTAGTTCTAAACATTGTGACCTAATGCCGATTTAGTTATTCTCACTAATTTTGGTTAGATATTGCCGGCGTTGATGTTGACAATTTTTATAATATTTTAATAATTTTTATTTATTTATTTATTTATTTTTTACATTATTATTATTCTTTTGATTTTTTTTCCCTTTCTTCTTCCATTTGTCGATGGCTGGCCATTGCCTATAGCCAATGGTTGGTTAACAGCCATGATTAAGCTAGCCTCACTTACGCAAGGTTGTCGTCACCCACCACAGGCAAGGCCTGATTGGGCGGGGTGCCCCTTGCCAGATTTGGTGAGGTCAACTTTTGCCTAGGCCAAGGTGACCTTGTTAGATTTTTCAACGGTAACCCTTGTCGAGGTTGCCGTGAGGCCGACCTTTGCCTTGTCGGGCCTCACTTGTTCCGAGTGACGACAACCCTTGCCTAGGTGAGGCCAGCTCGCCATGCCATGGACCGACATAAGGAAGAAGAAAGACAAAAGAAAAAAGAAAACAAGGAAAGAAAATAAAAAAAATAATGATTAAAATAATTAAAATTTCAAAATAATAAAAAAATAGTATTAAAAATTGTTCACGTTCGTGCCAACAGTGCCAATAGGCCAGTTGGCATTCATGTCAACAATATTTGGCCAAATTAGCTCGAAGGACTGAATTATCATTAGGTCAAAATGTTTATGACTAGATGATATAAATACAATAGGTTTGAGACTTTTCAAACAGTTATCCCCAAATCACATGATGAGACATCTATATGACGTGATCAAGTCAATGGTCATCAACGTAGTCAATGATGTCATCTCAAGGCTTGGGACATCCTATTAATCCATACCAATCCAAGCGAGCACAGGGCTTTTGAATAGCTGTGTAAATTTGTTGTACTAAGAGATTATCGTGTTTTCCTCTTGAATATGTTCATGTTCAATTGAAGGCAATATTAGGGGACAAACTTAGGACTTCAGAGACTATTGGGAACATATTCTAGGTGAAGCCGTCCCATGATTTTGTTAGCAACTGACAATCAAGAGTTCTTGACTATGTTTCGAACAGGGTTTTGAATTGTATTAAAGTCCTCTTGTGTTTACTAGATTTGAGAGTTGTTTAAATAGAAAATAGGAAACAAAAATTGTACTGAATTCCCCTATTGTTATCGCACTCCTAATTCTATAGGGATAGAGATAATGACATGGCCTTTCTTCCACTCAAAAGACGCAACTTTGAACCACTAAAATCCCACTCCTAAAAGTCCCATTGCTGATATTGCTCTACTGCTAACAACCATTAATCAATGATCCTGAAAAGCACAAAAGATAAACGGAATAAACAATCACAGCTTAGTGAGTAGTACAACTCTTCTAAGCAGATTGAGCATCCACTATGCACTTTACAAAACAATATCAGAAGCCATTTATATTAGTTTTTTGGTACATAAGATGCGTTTGGTTCAGCATTTCCAAAGGACTTTTAGCCTCCAAAGCCCCTTGAGGAAATGCTGAGCTGTTTGGCAACCATTTTGAAGTAACTTTCAAGTGAAAGCTAGTATTGGGAAGGTTGAAAGCCCAATGCTAGTAGGGACTAGCTTTGAGCTTTGAGTATTTGGTCAAATGCTGAATTTTTTTCTTCCAAAACTATCCTAACTCATTCTTCAAATTTCTAATTTTGCCCTTGTTATAATTTTTTTAAATGCCAAAATAATGCTAAAAAAATCAAATATATATAAATGCTAAAAAAATTAAATATATTTTGGTATTTTAAAAAAAAATGATTTATATATTCGATTTTTTTAGCATTATTGTCAAAATTTATATTTAAAAAGTTGCATACATTATTTTTTCAATTTTAAACAAATAAAAATTAAAAAATTTCGACGAAGGATTTGATCTTTTTTTTTTTTTATTTTAAATTATATATATTTTGATTTTTTTAGCATTATTGTGAAAATTTATATTTAAAAATTTGCATACATTATTTTTCAATTTTAAACAAATAAAAATTAAAAAATTTCGACGAAGGATTTGATCTTTTTTTTTATTTTAAATTATATATATTTTGATTTTTAGCATTATTGTGAAAATTTATATTTAAAAAGTTGCATACATCATTTTTTTTTTCAATTTTAAGCAAATAAATATTAAAAATATCCAATGAAGGGTTTGGTCTTTTTAAATATATATATATATATATATATATATATATATATATATGTATTTGATTTTTTTAGTATTATTGTCAAAATTTATATTTAAAAAGTTGCATACATTATTTTTTTCAATTTTAAAAAAATAAATTAAAAAAAACTAATATTAATCACTCAAAGAGCTTTTCAAATGTGTTTTCTACCAAATGGTATTTCTCTCAAAGTTGTTTCTCAAAGTATAGTTTACCAAACGTCCTTTGCATTTGCCTAAAGTCCTTTAGGCTAAACTGCTTTGCATTTTCTAAATAGGCTTTAAAAATACTGAACCAAACGCACCCATAATACATATATAAGATAAAAATGAGTTATATCGCTTTAACATAACTATAAACATATTAGAATACATTCCTTAAATCAATAATATTATGACAAACATTAATGGTTAAGTCCATTAATCAATTTCAGCAAAATCACATGCTGGGTCCGTTCCACTGGCCAATCTAAAATCACATATCAATGGTTCATCCATTGATAAAACCTCTACTCATATATCTAACCATAATCATGTATAATGTCCTATGACGAGGCAACCAAACTCCCCCTCTTGACAAGGTCTCCACCTATGTTGCCGTGTGGCTAGCTCACAAAGATATCCTAACTAGTATGCATGCCTAAAGCCCTCATTGGGCTCACAACAATATTGAGCACCAATATAACTTCATAACATCTTTCACAATCCACAAAGTCAAATTCAAAATCCATTTCATAAATCACAATACATTTCCCAAACCATTTCAGAATCCATTTCATAAATTAAGTTCATGAATCAACATATATTTACATATAACCTTTCGAGACAACTTTCCAAAACATCTGCAAACCATTTACAAGTACTAAATTGCACTAAACACCTTATCTGGATTTTATACAACAAATATGCTTATTCATAAGTTATAATATATCAATTTTTTATCGCTTTCAATACATGAGTTTAGAAATTCATGGAAGAGGTAGTATCACTCACTCGAGAATCCCAAACCAAATAATGCATAGCTACACGAATTGACAATTTCATGATCTTAACAATTAAATGAGAATTGACATTAAATCCAAATAAAACTCTATCTCAACTATGAGACGGCTAAACTATGCTTAAACGTTAACAAAAGACTTCTATGCATTAATAAATTTCTCACTTGAAGCAATTATTCAAATTTAAATGCAATGTAGAACTTGAACACAAAACCCTAAAATTTTGCTCCAACCAAATTGTTACTAAAAAATGACTCTTGACAAATCCTCTGGCTTCATAATGCCTTAAATTATCATTTCCATGAAATTCTATAGATCAATAACTTAAAAGTCGGACTTCGTGGCTTGAATATCACATAATTTCGAATTTAAGCCCTAACCTTGAAAGGGAGAATTACCAAACAAAAGTCATAGACCTATTACAATTGTGCGAATTTAGTCATAAACTTTTTTTTTTGGTTAATTTATTCCTAAACCTTTTACAATTGTGCTAATTCAGTCCATTCGGCTAAAATTGGCCGGCTGGACATTGACGTGGACACTGACCGTCCGGCGAGCACTGATGTGGCAATTTTTAATTTTTTTTTTCGAATCTTTTAATTTTTTAATTCTTTTTTTCTTTGCCCCCCCCCCTCTCCTTTTCTTCTTCCTCTGGCTGGCTGGTGGCTAGGGTCGGCAAGGTCAGCCTCACCGGCCATTGGCGAAGGCAAGCCTCACCCGGCGACGGTAAGGCCACCGTCGCCACATCCGAAGAGGTCGCTATTGCCACATCCGACGAGGCTCGGCCTCACCCAGCCATGATGAGGTCGAGCCTTGCCGTCCCCGGGCGAGGAGCCTCGCTAGATCTCGTGAGGTCGAGCCTTGTCGACCATTGGTGAGGTCGACCCTCGCCTTGGCCGGGAGGCCTCGCCAAATCGGCGAGGCTCGGCCCCACCTAGCCAAGGCGGGGTCGACCTTGCCGAATGTGGTGTCGACTTGCCTTGTTGTCGGCGGGCGAGGCTCGCCTTTGCCAATGGCCGACGGGGGTGTGCCTTGCCAGTGGTTGATGAGGCTGACCTCGTTGGCCCTAGCCTCTGGCCGACGCCGGTTGGCCAGATGAAGAAAGAAAATGTTGAAAAGAAAAAAAAAGAATAATTAAAAGAATTAAAAAATATCAAAAAATTCAAAAAAATAATAAATAATAAATAATGAATTGCCACGTTAGCAATCGCCGGATGGCCGATGTCCACGTCAGCGTCCAGCCAGCCAATTTTGGCCGGATGGACTAAATTAGTACAATTGTAAAAAGTTTAGGACTAAATTAGCTAGAAAAAAAAATTTAGGACTAAATTGGCACAATTATAATATGTTTATGACTTTTTTGGTAATTCTTCCAACCTTGAAAGCTAATCCAAATTGGAAGAACAAGGGATACGAGCGTTGCATACTAGAGTTGAATTATCTTGACGAGATCCCCATAGCGCAAAGCCCTCTCTCTTTTCCTCTCTTTCCCTCTTTTTTTTTTTTTTTGCATGTGGTCTCGGTCTATTTAAGAACCGTGCGTCCCCTTCTTTGGCCTTTTCTTCTTTTGACTTTTCAACCTTATTTCCTTTTTCTCTTTCTGGGTCCCACCACCCAAATATTATAATTGCAGCCCGTCTACACGGGCGATAACTTTGCACCTTCGTTTGGTTGAATCAGGTGACAAGATTTTGAAGACTGGAATAAGGCTCTCCCATCGCAATTTGAGTTGCAACAACAGGTAATGTAGGGGAAGGTTGACAAAAGTGAGCAAGGAATTGTGGACTGTAAAATGCAAGGTGGCTTCAAGTTGCGATGATGTTCATGAGTAAGGAGAGTTAGAAAACGACAAACTATTGTTGTTCAGAAGTACGTATGAATGATTGCCATATACGAAGTTTTAACTTTTAAGTCCCCGAGGCTATTTAACATTAGAGTTCGTGAAATCAGCCAAGAGTACCATCAGTTGCTGGAGGGATTGCAGGTTGCACACTGCACGAGTTTGATCCTTGCTCTTTAACCTGGGTTGACTTGAGGTTGATAGGCCATAAATCGGGGTTAATTCTATGTTGGAGTCAACGATGTTCGTTGAATTTGCAGATTTGGAGAGCTCGTCTGGTCATAATGGTATTGTGATGATCGATTGTCTATGTTTGATACTTCTGTGGAGCACAAGGACCAGGAAGAAATGTCGACCAAATCAGTCCCTCTATGAGGATATTGGAGTTGAATTCAACATAAAAACAAAACTTCTTCAATCTAGCGCTTATCAAATTTTCTGAGCTACAACAACGTACTCAATTCTGTCATCAGTTTCATGTTCAAGGCAGGAGCTAGCCTCTGAAATCCACTTTCATTCCATTAATTTTGTTCTGTGTTGTGTCCACTCATGAGTTGCAGCAATACTATGAAATCCAAGATGATTTTCTGTTTTATTGAGTAAAGATAGGAATGCTACAATCGTCAAAGAACAAAAGAATATCAATTGCTTCTCGGCCACAAAACAAATGAATAGAATTGGCTCGAAAAAAAGAAGAAAAAGAAAAGAGAATTTTTACAAAATCAATGTCTTGTGTCGTCTAGGACATGGAGCACTCAGGAGGGAAGCCTTGGGGGAATCTTTTGGCATCCGCGCAGTAGTTGTAGATCATGTAGTTGCTCTGCACCCACTTGAGCCTCTCTTGGCTTGTTGAGTCAAGCTCTTCTGATAGCCATGCATTACCATCCGAAGAAGATGAAGACGAAGTGCAAGATGAGGACCCAGATGACGAAACGCAGGCGTTATCGGCATTGAAGTTTCTGTAGGAAGCAGTGAAGGGCGCTTGTGTCCAGTCCGTCTTCACGAGCCCGCCTCTGGTCGCCCAGTCGTCCGCGTTCCAGAGGCTCGAGAATATCCTCATGGGCTGGGCCTTAGGGAAGGGAACGCCGACGGACTCTGCGTTCTTGAACTCTCTGATGGGAGTCCCGTCCACTGAGAATCTGCAATGGTCGCATACAAAGGTTATTGAGTAAATGCTGCAGGGAAAAGTGTAGCGCAATGTAAATGCAAGTAAGGTCGCATTTTGAGCGTTTCAGACTCTTACATGATGCGTTGTGGATTCCAGAGGATGGAGTAGGTGTGGAAATCAGCAGTTGGGTCGAACCAGAGATAGAATTGCTGCTCTCGGTTGCCCTTGCCTTGGCTGAAGACGTTGGTGTGAAGAATGTACGGGTCGCCGCTCAAGTTCCCCAAGAACTCGAAGTCTATCTCGTCCCATGTCGACCCATTTGAAGATAACTGGAGAATAACAACATAGCAAATATTAAAATCTGATCAAGAAAAAAAGAAGGAAGCTTAAAGATGAAGGGGCACCGACTATTTAAGAAGGAGACTTACATAGTATGCGGTGACAGTGCCTGCGGAGTTGCCGGGAACGAGCTTGAGCTGCATGTCAATCTTGCCGAACAAGTATTCGTTCTTGGACTGGAAACCGGAGCCGGAGGCCTTGTCGAGGGAGAGAGTGAGGAGGTCGCCGTTGTTGAGGATCTGAGCTCGGCCATCTCCCCAGGTTATGTCGAAGTCTTGATAGAAGTTGCGGGCGGAAGCAGACGTCGCCCAAGAAACGACCACGAGAAGCAGTGTAGTGATGCAAAGTGAAGAAGTAGAAGGGAAGGCCATATTGGGCGTATTCTGTCTGCTGCTGCTGCTGTAGTTGCTGAAGAGAAGCAAATCTTAATGAGATATGATAATGAGGACTGAAGAGGAGAGAGAGATGTGGGTGCTTCCGTTCGTTGATGAATTGGGAGAGATGTGGAGATGGTATTTATAGCTTCGTGCCGAAGATGGAGGAGGGAGAAAACGTGTGAGAGAAGAGGAGAGGCGAAGAAGGATTGGTGGGAGTCAAACCTCGACACCGACTCAGCTGTGGACAGTTGGCTTCCGATATTAAAATATGATTCTTAAAAGAAGACAGACGAATGCCGCCATACCAACCCACGTCGTACAGAGAAATTATGGTGGGACGCGGTTTGAGACACCACGAAGCTTCCCCACGCACACCCACCTCCACGCAGAGACGAGCTCTATAATCTGTCGACCGCCAGCTACATATGCTTTACCATGACCCCTCGCTGCTTTTCCGCCAGCTAATGTCGTTTCTCATAGTGAAGACAGCACAACCCGTTTGATGGAGGCAAAGAGTAGTCGTTGGAGCAAGAGGATTCATGGTACGTTTTGTTCAGCATTTTGAAAATTCATTTAGAAAATATAAAACAGTTTAGCCTAAAAGATTTTAGGTAAATGCAAAGGTCGTTTGGTAAACTATGATTTGAGAAGCAACTTTGAAAGAAATGCCATTTGGTAGAAAACACATTTGAAAAGATCTTTCGGTGATTAATATTAGTTTTTTTTTAATTTTATTTTTTTAAAATTCAAAAAAAATAATGTATGCAACTTTTAAATATAAATTTTGACAATAATACTCAAAAAAATTGAATACATATATAATTTAAAAAAAAAACTAAACCCTTCATCGGAATTTTTTAACTTTTATTTGCTTGAAATTGAAAAAAAAAATGATGTATGCAACTTTTTAAATATAAATTTTTCCAATAATGCTAAAAAAAAATCAAATACCTATATATAATTTTTCAAAAAAAAAGACCAAATCTTTCGTCGAATTTTTTAAATTTTTATTTGTTTAAAATTGTGAAAATAATGCATGCAACTTTTTTAATATAAATTCAAAAATAATGCTAAAAAATCAAATAAATATGTATGATTTAAATAAAAAAAAAAGACCAAACCCTTTATTAGAATTTTTAAATTTTTAATTGTTTAAAATTGAAAAAAATAATGTATACAACTTTTTAAATATAAATTTTGACAAAAGAAGACCAAATCCTTCATTGAAATTTTTTAATTTTTATTTTTTTAAATTTTAAAAAATAATGTATGCGACTTTTAAATATAAATTTGAAAATAATGTTAAGAAATCAAATACATACATACATATATATATATATATATATATTTATATATATATTTTCTTTAAAAAGACCAAACCCTTTGTTGGAATTTTTTTTTAATTTTTATTTGCTTAAAATTGAAAAAAAAAAAAAAGATGTATGTAACTTTTTAAAATAGAAAGTTTGACAACAATGTTAAAAAATCAAATATATAAATAATTTTTAGAAAATCAAAATATATTTAATTTTTTTAGCATTTATATATATTTGACCTTTTTAGCATTATTTTGGGATTTAAAAAATAATAACAAGGGCAAAATTAGAAATTTGAAGAATGAGTGAAGATAATTTTGGAAAAAAAAAAATAAGTTTTAGCATTTGGCCAAATGCTGAAAGTTCAAAATTAGTCTTTACTAGCATTGGGCTTTCAGCCTTCTTAATGCTGACTTTTATTCGAAAGCTATTTCAAAATGGTTGCCAAATAGTCGAGCATTTCCTTAAGAGGCTTTGGAGGCTGAAAGCCCATTGGGAATGTTGAACCAAACGCACCCTTAGATAAGAAATGGCTCATAGTAGATTTCTAGAATAGTGAAGGGGACATGAATAAATGGAATTCCACACCTAACATGAGAAGAGTGCACTTGAGATATATTTGTGAAAATTGAAATTAATGTCGTAACGACATTAACATTCATTTATTAACTTAGTCGAGATATTGTCCTTTTGGCCCTTCCAATACAAAGTCTCACACTTTTGTTTTGTTGTATAGGAAGACACTTTCCTAGGAGGTCACGCATCATGGTGATGCTCTAAACTTAGGTACTTTCGTGAATTAATTCTGATTTTTACAAATATATCCCAAGTGTACTCTCCCTCTCTTTGGTGTGTAATTCAGATCCTACTCCCTTTGCCATCTTAGAAGCTTATTTGGAGCTGTTTCTTGTTCAAGATCTTTGGCTTGGATGACCACTTTCCACCTTCATCGGACTAGGTTGTCATAAGCCTACTAACTAATGCATGGTTCATTCCCAAACCACACATTTGATAGAGAGGGTCCCACTTCGATATTATATTGTGATATTCCTAAATTAACTCACAAAGCCCTATTTTTATGTAACTGTAATATTTGGAGTTTGAACAAGTCAAATGTCAATGATCAAAAAGTTTTAAAAAAAGTCAAACGGTCAAAAAAGAAGAGGAAAAGGAATGGACTTAGCTTTATAGGGATCAAGAGCTCAAGCAAAAAAGGGAAAGATAGAGAAAGAAAGAAAGAAAAGAAAGAAGAAGGAAGAGAGAAACTCTCACGTACACGGCACAGGGATCTTGCCAAGTCCTATTTTTAGTTATTGAGTATTGGGATTTCACAGAAATGATGGATTATGATGTTGTGGAGACATGGGTTTGACGAGAGTCATTTTGGAGCAAGGGCTTTGTCGAAGCAAAATTTTATGGTTTTGCATGTGAGTTCCGTGTTGCAAATGGCTTGAATAATCACTTTGGGTGTATGATTTGCTAACGTGTAGGAATTGTTTTAGTTATCATTTAAACATAGTTTAGCTCATCCGTAATTGAAGTATTTTACTTGGTTTTGACGTCAATTCCTGTTTAATTGTTAGGATTACAAGATTTGTTGGGTATATAAATTATAATTTCATTGTGAGCATTCCCTAGTGAATGATCCTATCTCTTTTATGAGTTTGTAAATACATGTCTTGAAAATATCACTGATTTGAGAATCGTATGAGTTATTAAAGTATGCTTATTGCATAAAATATAGGTTAGACATTTACTAAGTTTTGGTATTTGAAAATGGTTTGGGAAATATTTTACAAAATGTGTTGTGAAACGTAATATGTATACTGATTAGTAAACTTGGTTTATGAAGTGAATTCAAAAATGGTGTAAAAAATTTCTTGTGAAATATATATTATGTTTGGAGAACGGAGTTGAGAATGATTATATGTATTGATTTGTGAAATACTTTATGAAATAAATTCTATTGGATAAATTGAGTTATAAATGGTTAATTTGTGCAACCGATTGATAAGATAGATTCTGGATCTTGATTTTGGTATTAGAGGATGATAATGGAATTTTGGATATTTATTTTGGTATTAGACGATAATAATTTGGTGCTTAATATTGTTGCAAAGGGTTTATAAGTATGTATACCAAACTTACGATGTCTTTTTGGGCTATGGAGAAATTGCCGAGGGAATCTTTAGCGCTTTGTCAAGGGGCATTATGCATGATCATAGTTTGATATTTGAATATGAGTTTAGTTAATGGAACAGACTATTGTTAATATCATGAATGAACTATTGTCGTTTATAAGATTAATCAATGGAATAGACTATTGATATATAATTCAATATGGTTATTTAGATGATGATTTCTAATATGTATGAAGTTTTGTGGAAAGAAAGAACCTGTTTTTTGTATTGTACGTGTTTGAATTACAGTATCTGAAAATAATGAGTATTTTACTATTAATCTGACCGCATATTTTATTGTTCATTTTGATTGTATGTGTACGAATATTTGCCGAAAGTAAATAACATTTATTTGAAATTTTACGTATATTGTCAATTGAATTTGAGATTATATGGTTTCATTATGGTTTTGTAAATATGCATAGTTAGTGCTCGATCTATATAGTGAGAGATATTAATGCATTTTCATCTTCAATATGTTTAATCACTGGGGTTTACTTCAGTGGCTACATTTTCAACATGGGAGGGGGAGGTGGAGGTGGAGGGTTCAAATTTCCATCTTCTCATAAAGTTGGGGTGGGGATGATTCACTTTCAAGTGTGAGTTTTGAACCGTAAGGATGCAAGACAAAAGTGAGAGAGTGAGAATTAGAATAGGAGTAGAGTAGTACTATTAATAAAAAAAAATCTTCAATATGTTTATTTTCAATCAAGGGTGATTTTTTCACGTTACTAAATTAGCCGTGGGAAAATCCTTATAGACAGTAGAAATACCATTGCTCGGAGTATTTATTGTATAGATTACAAGACTGATTGGTCATGTAAAAACATGTGTACTGAGAATCACAGCAATGCTATGAAATCCAAGATGATTTTCTGTTCTATTGAATAAAGACAAGAATGTTACACATGTCAAAGAATAAAAGAATGTCAATTGCTTCTCGACGAGAGAGAGAGAGAGATTAATAGAATCGGCTCCAAAAAGGGAAAAAAACGAATAGAGAATTTTTACAAATCCTATGTCTTGTGTCGTTTAGGACATGGAGCACTCAGGAGGGAAGCCCTGGGGGAATCTTTTGGCATCCGTGCAGTAGTTGTAGATCATGTAGTTGCTCTGCACCCACTTGAGCCTCTCTTGGCTTGTCGAGTCAAGCTCTTCTGCTAGCCAAGCATTACCATCCGAAGAAGATGAAGACGAAGTGCAAGATGACGACCCAGATGACCAAACGCAGGCGTTATCGGCGTTGAAGTTCCTGTAGGAAGCAGTGAAGGGCGCTTGCGTCCAGTCCGTCTTCACGAGCCCACCTCTGGTCGCCCAGTCGTCTGCGTTCCAGAGGCTCGAGAATATCCTCATGGGCTGGGCCTTGGGGAAGGGAACACCGACGGACTCTGCGTTCTTGAACTCTCTGATGGGAGTCCCGTCCACTGAGAATCTGCAATGGTCACACACAAAGGTTTTTGAGTAAATGCCGCAGAGAATAGTGTAGCGCAATGTAAATGCAAGTAAGGTCGCATTTTGAGCTTTTCAGACTCTTACATGATGCGTTGTGGATTCCAGAGGATGGAGTAGGTGTGGAAATCAGCAGTTGGGTCGAACCAGAGATAGAATTGCTGCTCTCGGTTGCCCTTGCCTTGGCTGAAGACGTTGGTGTGAAGAATGTAGGGATCGCCGCTCAAGTTCCCCAAGAACTCGAAGTCTATCTCATCCCACGCCGACCCGTTTGAAGATAACTGTAGAATAACAACATAGCAAAAGTTAAAATTTGATCGAGAAAAAGAGAAGGGAGATTGAAGATAAAGGGGCACAAACTGATTAAAAAGGAGACTTACATAGTATGCGGTAACCGTGCCAGCGGAGTTACCGGGAACGAGCTTGAGCTGCATGTCAATCTTGCCGAACAAGTACTCGTTCTTGGACTGGAAGCCGGAGCCTGAGGCCTTGTCGAGGGAGAGAGTGAGGAGGTCGCCATTGTTGAGGATCTGAGCTCGGCCATCTCCCCAGGTTATGTCGAAGTCTTGATAGAAGTTGCGGGCGGAAGCAGACGTCACCCAAGAAACGACCACAAGAAGCAGAGTGGCGATGCAAAGCGAAGAAGTAGAAGGGAAGGCCATAGTGGGCGTGTTCTATCTGCTGCTGCTGTAGTTGCTGAAGAGAAGCAAATCTCAATGAGATGATATGTGGGTGAGGACTGAAGAGGAGAGAGAGATGTGGGGTGTTTGCGTTGGTTGATGAAATGGGAGAGATGTGGAGATGGTATTTATAGCTTCGTACCGAAGATGGAGAAGGGAGAAGACGTGTGAGAGAGGAGGAGAGGCAAAAGAAGGATCGGTGGGAGTCAACCCCCAACACTAACTCAGCTGTGGACAGTTGGCTTCCAATGTAGAAATTGCTTTAAAAAAGAAGAGGACAAACAGTGACACTCCCACTACCAACCCACATCCACCATGCAAATAAGTTATGAGGCAACGCGGTTCGAGACGACATGGAGCTTCCCCACACGGAGACGGGCTCTATCGTCTGTTCACCGCCAGCTACATGCTTCACCATGAGCGGTCTCTGCTTTTCCGCCAGCTGATGTCGGTGGATCTCATATGGTGGGGAATTTACATTCTTCCCGCGCACTATAATTTGCATACATTAGAGATCATGTCGCCTATCATCTTCATGTACCTTAGGCAGAGATATTATAGGAGGAGCTTCTAAAAACTTTCATGGAAAGCAAAAGTCCGTTCTCTCTCGACACCAAAGAACGGACATATTGAAAACTCGTACTCTTTGAGAACCCACATGTCTTCTTCCACCATTCTGCATGTACGATCCGGGAATGCGTTCTGTCTAGACACATTCCGGTTCTATTTTATTTTTCTCATTTCTTACTTTTTCGAATTTAACTTTGCTATTTCACCTCAACTTAACATACAACACCTCAAATCTTTGGAGAGAATATAATAAATTACATTTAAAATTGTTCAGATTATGCATGCTTTTTTGGTTCTAAAATGTAAAAAAAATTCGGCCGATGGCTCAGGTTAATCAATTTTTGTTAACTTCACCCGGGTTAACCTCTTTATTTGTTCCTCGGGTTTACACCTCGATTCAATCAAATTTTTTTTACGGAGATTGCAAGTTGAGATCATGAAGAGAATTCCGTGCAGCAGATGTCTGCAGAGGCACCCGAAATCCTCTGTTTCAGATCCTTTCTTATCTTTTCCTCTGTTCAAATTTTATTTCCTTTAAATTATTCGTGTATTCGTGTTCTGTCTCTTTGTTCAACTTATATTTCTCTCTGATTTAAAAGAGTCGATTATTATCACCTTTTTTCAGAAACTCGGCATATTGACAATTTGCAAGGATGGTTTGAAAGGATAAGTACAAGGAGTTTTCTTTTATTGGTGATTGGTGCATCTTTTAGCTGGGAAAAGATGGAAATGGACTTTGTTTGGTTGGAGGAAGGTAATCTTCAGGTTTTGCCTTATATATATGCTTTGACGTCTTGAATTTGCAACAGCATTATGCCGATGCTTCTTTGGTTGCGCAATTTGTATGGGGGGACACACTTAGGATTTGAGTGATTATACCTGAAGCTATCTGTTGGAGGAAGATTCTACCTGAAGCTATCTGTTGACCCAGCTAACTATTCGAGCTCACACCAGAATCAAATGTTATCTCTAGCTCGCATATGAATCACAGCACTATAAAAATATTCGCATGATATGCAATCTGAAATTGATAATGTTCGCTAGCTCGCACCAGAATTACCACACAATCAGAATCTATGCATAATATGTAATCCTTGATTGATTCAAATATTATCTTCATTGGTGGTTACAAATTTTGTTGTCAAATATCTATCTCTAGAAATTCTTTCTATATTTATATATACACACACTTTTCCTATGTCTTCTATATTCTCTGTTTTCTTTCTACATCTCTATTTCTGTCTTCGTATCAAAAAGGCAAAAGCCCATCGATCTAAATACGAGTGACTCAAATTCCTCTGCAAATTCCTCCTCTCCTCTGCCAAACAAACAACGCTACAACAATCCCAGTCTTCCACTACAACCATCACCAGACCCACAACTCCTGCTGCCACTGTCTCTGGCCTCCCTCTTTCTCCATCCTTCGGAGAACGCCTAGACGGAACAAATTATGTGATTTGACGTACACGGATCTAGGGCTTCCTCTCTTCAGCTAGTTCATTTTGATGTTTGGGGGTCTGCCTCCTGTTTTATAAGTATTACAAGTGTTTTATTGATGACTTTTCTCGATTTACTTGGCTTTATCCCTTCGCATCTCAAGATCAAATTTTCAACATTTTTAAAGCCTTTCATGCCCTTGTGAAGACTCAACTTCAGTGCAAGCTTTAGATGATTTAGTGTGATGGAGCACCCGAGTTCTTATCCTCTACCATGCACTCTTACCTTCTCAGTCATGGCATTCATCGGCGCATCTATTGTGCATAATCTCTATTTCAAAATGGGACCGTTGAATGCAAGCATTGCCATATAGTGGAAACTGGCCTTGGTCAAATGATGAATCTGCTCTTCCTTGTCATCTCTGGGAATTTGCTTTTGAGACTGCAGTTCACTTGATCTCCCAACTCCTGTTCTAGACAATTTGTCTCCCCGGAAGGTTCTTTATGATACTACTCCTGATATATCTCACTTACAAGTGTTCGGTTGTGCAGCATTTCCATTAGAGTCCCTGAAGCTATTTAACATTAGAGTTTGTGAAATCAGCTAAGAGTAGTTGTGGGAGGGGTTGCAGGTTGCACACAGTACGATTTTTGGATCCTAGTTTGCGGCACCTTGCTCTTTAAGTTGGGTTGACTTGAGGTTGATCGGCCGTAAATCATGGTTGATTCTATGTTGGAGTCAAGGATGTTCTTTGAGTTAGCAGATTTGGAAAGCTTGTCTGGTCATGATGGTATTGTGATGATCGGTTTTCTATGTTTCATCCTTCTGTGGAGCACAAGGACCAGGAAGAAATGTCGATCAAATCAGTCCCTCGATGAGGATATCGGAGTTGAATTCAACATAAAAACAAAACTTGTTCAACGTAGCGCTTATCAAATTTTCTGAGCTACAACAGCGTAATCAATTGGGTCATCAGTTTCATATTCAAGGCAGGAGCTGGACTGTAAAATCCATTTTCATTCCCTTAATTTTGTTCTGTGTTGTATCCACTCACTGAGTCGCAGCAATACTATGAAATCCAAGATGATTTTCTGTTTTATTGAGTAAAGATAGGAATGCTACAATCGTCAAAGAATAAAAGAATATCAATTGCTTCTCCGCCACAAAACAAATGAATAGAATTGGCTCGAAAAAAGAAGAAAAAGAACAGAGAATTTTTTACAAAATCGATGTCTTGTGTCGTCTAGGACATGGAGCACTCAGGAGGGAAGCCTTGGTTGAATCTTTTGGCATCCGTGCAGTAGTTGTAGATCATGTAGTTGCTTTGCACCCACTTCAGCCTCTCTTGGCTTGTTGAGTCGAGCTCTTCTGATAGCCATGCATTACCATCCGAAGAAGATGAAGATGAAGTGCAAGATGAGGACCCAGATGACGAAACGCAGGCGTTATCGGCATTGAAGTTTCTGTAGGAAGCAGTGAAGGGCGCTTGTGTCCAGTCCGTCTTCACAAGCCCGCCTCTGGTTGCCCAGTCGTCCGCGTTCCAGAGGCTCGAGAATATCCTCATGGGCTGGGCCTTGGGGAAAGGAACGCCGATCGACTCTGCGTTCTTGAACTCTCTGATGGGAGTCCCGTCCACTGAGAATCTGCAATCGTCGCACACACGGGGTTTTGAGTAAATGCCGCAGAGAATAGTGTAGCGCAATGTAAATGCAAGTAAGCTCGCATTTTGAGCATTTCAGACTCTTACATGATGCGTTGTGGATTCCAGAGGATGGAGTAGGTGTGGAAATCAGCAGTTGGGTCGAACCATAGATAGAATTGCTGCTCTCGGTTGCCCTTGCCTTGGCTGAACACGTTGGTGTGAAGAATGTACGGATCGCCACTCAAGTTCCCCAAGAACTCGAAGTCTATCTCGTCCCACGTCGACCCATTTGAAGATAACTGGGGAATAACAATATAGCAGAAGTTAAAATCGAATCAAGAAAAAAGAACGATGCTTGAAGACCAAGGGGCACAAACTAATCACCGAGGAGACTTACATAGTATGCGGTGACGGTGCCAGCAGAGTTGCCAGGAACAAGTTTGAGCTGCATGTCAATCTTGCCGAACAAATACTCGTTCTTGGACTGGAAGCCGGAGCCAGAGGCCTTGTCAAGGGAGAGAGTGAGGAGGTCGCCATTGTTGAGGATCTGAGCTCGGCCATCTCCCCAGGTTATGTCGAAGTCTTGATAGAAGTTGCGGGCGGAAGCAGAAGTCGCCGAAGAAACGACCATGAGAATAAGCGCGGCGGTACAAAGCGAAGAAGTGGAACGAGAGGCCATATTGGGCGCGTTTTGTTTTCTGTTGTTGCTGCTGTAGTTGCTGAAGAGATGCAAATGCCAATAAGATGATTTGAGAGTGAGGACTGTGGAGGAGAGAGAGAAGTGGGGGTTAGTTTTGCTTGATGAAATGGGAGAGATGTGGAGGTGGTTTTTATAGCTTCGGGGCAAAGATGGAGAAGGGAGAAAAGCGTGTGAGAGAAGAGGAGAGGCAAAGAAGGATTAGTGGGGGTCAAACCTCTACACCAACTCAGCTGTGGACAATTGGCTTCCAATATAAAACTGTTGTCAAAAAGAAGAGGCCAAACAGTGACATTACCAACCCACATCCACCACGCAAATAAATTATGAGCGGACGCGGTTTGGGACGACGCGAAGCTTCCACACCCACGCCGACACAGAGATGAGCTCTATCATCTCTTGACCGGCAGCTACATGCTTTACCAGGAGCGCCCGCTGCTTTTCCGCCAGCTAATGTCGGCTCTCATAGTCAATTCATTTATTCTAGAATTCATGAGCTAACCCTACAACAAGGCCATAATGACCCGATTTGATGGAGGCGGAGAATGGTTGTCAAGGTCAAAGGATTCAGATAAGAAATAGCTATCAGGGTCAAAAGATTCAGATAAGAAGTGGCTGTCAGAATTCTAGAACGGCGACGGAGGTATAAATAAATGGAATTCCACACCTAATATGGGAAGAGTGCGTCTAAAATATAATTGTGAAAACTGAAATTAATGATTTTTGATGTAATGGTCTTGGCATTCCTTAATTAACTCACTTGAGGTATTTTCCTTTTAATCCATCCAACTCCAAGTCTTACGATTTTGTCTTTTATCGTATAGAAAGACACTTTTCTAGGAAGTCACACATCTTGATATTGTTCTAAATTAAGTACGCTTAGAGTTAAAAACAAAACTTGCTATTACGTCAAAGGACACCTCTGTGAGTTAATTCCAAATATATCCCAGGCACACTTTCCCTCTCTTCAGTGTGCAATTCAGTTCGTTCTTATCTTCTTTGCCATCCTAGAAGGTTTTTTTTTTTTTTTTTTTTGATTAGTCTCACGCTAATCCTACAGGGAAGAGAAATCCACTTGTGAAATCTTTCCCACCCCACAAGGTGGGGATTTGAGCAGTTCAGTTCATTCTTATCTTCTTTGCCATCCTAGAAGGTTGATAGGAGCCACTTCTTGTTTGAGCTCTTTGGCCCATGCGGTCACTTCCCATCATTGTCGGACCAGGTTGTTATAGGCCTACCAACTACTGTGTGGCTCGTCCCCAAACAACATATCCACTGGAGGTGGTCATACTTTGATACTATATTGTGTCATCCCTAAATTGACTCACGGAGGCATTTTTTGACATAACTATAATATTTGGAGTTTGACCAAGTCAAATGTCAAAATGTAAAAAAATTGAACAATCAAAAAAGCAAATGAAAAAGAATGGACTCAATTTTTTAGGGACCGAGAGCTCAGGTAGAAAAGGGAAAGAGAGAGAAAGAAAGAAAGAAAAGAAAGAAGAAGGAAAAGAGAGGGAAAGGGGAGAAGAAAAAACTCATGCGTACACACCTTGGAGCAAAATTCAAAGTTTTGTTTGAGTCAAAATTTTATGACTTTTGAGATTTCATAAAAATAATGTTTGCTAGTTCCATGTTTTGTTGGAGCAAAATTTTATGACTTCGTTTGCGAGTTCCATGTTTCGAACAGCTTAAGTAATCACTTTGGGTGTGCGATTTGTTGATGCTAAGAGTAGTTTTTGTTAGCATTTAAGCATAGTTGAGTTGATTCGTAGTTGTTATAGTATTTTACTTGGTTTTGACATCAATTCTTATCTAATTGTTAGGATTACGAGATTGCCGACGCATATAGTTACGTTGTTGACATTCTCAAGTGAGTGATGGTATTTTTGTTATGAATTTGTAAACTCATGTCATGAAAATGATATGATTTGAGTATTGTATGAGTTATTTAAAGCATGTTTGTTGCATAAAATCTATATAAGATATTTACTATTTTTTGGTATTTGAGAATGTTTTGGAAAATGTTTTAGGAAATATGTTGCAAAAGGTAATATATATATATATATATATATATATATATATATATAATTTGTCAACTTGGTTAATGAATTGAATTCCAAAATGGTGTGAGAAATTTCTTGTAAATATATATATATATATATATATATGTATGTATGTATTATGTTTGATGAATGGAGTTGAGAGTGATTATAAGTATTAATTTGTGAAATACTTTATTAAATGCATTTTATTTGATAAATGAAGTTGTGAATGGTGATTCAATTCAGTTTGTGAAACCGATTTACGAGATGAATTTTGAATGTTGATTATGGTATTAGAGGATAATAATTTGGTGCTTAATATAATTGTGGACTTGGTTAGGGGTTTTTGGGTATGCATATTGGTTTTAGGATATCATTCTAGGCCATGGAGAACTTGTCAAGGGGAATCTTGTTCGCTTTGTCACAGAATGATATGTATGATCATGGTTAGATATTTGAGCATGAATATGGTCAATAGAATGGGCCGTCGACATGTGATTTGAGATTAGTTGATCTAATGGACCATCGTCGTTTGATTTGATGTGATATTGATCAATGGAATAGATCATTAATCTATGATTCAATGTTGTTGATTTAGATGATTTTTGATATGTATGAAGTTTTGTGGAAAGATATAATTTCTTTTTTGTATTGTACGTGTACGAATTATGGTACTTGAAATTAATGTGTATTTTAGTATTTTACTATTCACATGACCACATATTTCATTGTGCATTTTGATTGTATGAGTACGTATATTTGCTTAAAGTAAGTAAGATTTATTTGAAATTGTACGTATATTATCAATTGGATTTAGGATTATTGAGTTTCGTTATGGTTTTATAAATAAACATTGTAAATGCCCGATCTATTTAAAAGAGATATCTATTACTCACCTGAGTTGTGGCTACTCACCCTTTTCCTCCCAAATCATTTTTGGGTTCTTTAGCTAACGACGAGTAGTGTGAGAGCGATATTGACGGGGAACTTTTAGTAGCTGAATTGTGCATAAATATAGATAGCTAAAAAAAAAAAGTCTGAAATGATATCTGTATTAATTTCTTAATTTGGGAAAAATATATAGTGTTAATGGATTTTAGAAATATGATCCTATAACCAATTTTCTATTCCATCAGATATTTAATTGGGTATATATTTTTTGGAGGACAGGTTAATGCTAGTTACATTTAAGGGTGTGTCCTTTAGGAGAAAGGACAACTTAATCATTGTCTTTGATCTTGTCGAGTTGGGGTTGTGATAGTAACAATAAGCCTTACTTTGGAACTCTAAAGTTGAGCGTGTTTAAATTAGAGTACTACCGGGATGGATGACCTCATGAAAAATTGCTTGCCTATATGCCAAATAGGTAAGACAAATCTTGGGGCTCCAAATGAAATGGATCAAATTTGACAATATTTTGAGTGAGTTAATTCAGGTATGTGAAATTCCAAAGTTTATCATGCTCAGACTAGGGCACTATTAGAATGAGTGACCTCTTGAGAAAGTGCCTATATACTAAAAGACAAAATCGTGAGGCTCGAAATGGGATGAGTCAAAGCGACTAATATCTCAAATGAGTTATTAATGGATGTCATAAAAGTGCTATTGGGACCTAAAGATTACAAACTCCTTGAGAACCGAAACCTCCATCTCTCCCACCCATTGTTCCCCTTGTTTGGCCCTCCTCTAAAGGGCATCGTCGTACATGCATTCTTCCTGCGCACTATATTTTATGAACACAGAGATCTAGGAAGTTGATTGTCCAAATCCAAATACAATTCAAATTTTATCATTTTAAGGAAAATATGAAAAAAGATAAATCTCTGTCACATTCACGGTCATCTTTAAGAATATGAGGCAGAGAAATTATAGGTTGACCACCCTCTAAAAATATTCATCCAAAACGAAACTAGAAAGCCGAAAGTAAACGTGGGAAGAAGAAAACATCACTACTGACTTTTGGGCGAAATTTGCAATGGCTATGGTCGATCAAATTTTGTCAACTTCCCTTGGGTTTAACTTTATATTTGTCATCTACTCCTTGGGGTTCACCTTGTTTTAATCAAACTTTATTGACAAAAATTGTAAGCTGAGATAATGGAGAGAATCCCGCATAGTAAATTCCCATAAAGGCGCCCGAAATCCTCCAATTCGGGTCCTTCTTTTTATCTTTTCCTCTGTTCAATTTTCATTTCATTTAATTTATCCATGTTTTGCCTTTTTATTCGGCTTATATTTCATTTTGATGTAAAGTATTCGATTTTTATCACCCTTTTTTAGAAACTCAGCATATAGATGATTTGCAAGGGATCGTATGAGATGATAAGTACAATGGGTTTTCTTTTATTGGTGATTAGCGCAATGTTTTTGCTAGGAAAAGAAAACGGAAATGGAACTTGTTTAGTTGGAAGAAGATAATCTTCAGGTTTTTCTTATGTGCTTTGATGTCTTGAATTTGCAGCAGCATTATGCCGATGTTTCCTTGGTTAGGCATTTTGTGTCGCGGGACAAAATTAGGACTTTAGAGACTATCAAGAACATATGCTAGGTGAAACTATCCCATATGATTTTGTCAACAACAGATGATCAAGAGTGGTTGACTATGTGTCGAATAGAGGATTGAATTGTATTAAAGTCCCTGCATAACGCGTTTTAAAGCCGTGAGGACTCAGTGTCTAAAGTGGACAATATTATACAGTGGGGCCTAGGTCTCCCTCTTGTCCCACATCACTTAGGGGAGCCCTACATATATTTTTACATATACATAATAAATTACCATTTTTATGATTATTTCAATCAAATTAATTTGAATCAAATTCATAAATAAATAAATAATTAAAAAAATCCTAGAATGAATTTACACTAATTAATCCGTCATTTATTAATATCATTCATTGTTTTAATTTGACAAATTCAACTCTATTTCAACAATTCATAAAACTTGGAGAAAAAACAAGCGATCCATATTTGGACTCACATGTTAGATATGTTGGAAGAAGAGAAAAAAAACTTAAGAGATGAATTGTGTATAACGAGAAGTGAGAGTCAGAAGAGAATACTAAGTTTTTCTTCTTTCTTCATTTATTGTTTTCATTATTGTGCTTTATTTTCACACACACACACACACACACACACACACACACACACACACACACACACACACACACACACACACATATTGACATTTCAGTTTTTTTGAATTTTTAAAATTGATCTCGATATCGGAAACTCGTATGTTAGAATTCTGACTCGAGTGTCGAGAAAGTTGACCAAGTGTCGGATTTTCTAACACATGTTAACCGAGTGTCGGAGAGTGTCCAAGAGTGTCAGACACGTATCGAAGTGTTCGAAACGACACGAAGGCTCTTGGCGAGTGTCGGTGCTTCATAGGTTATGATGCTAAAACTTGTAACCTTATAACTTGTAATACCGATACTAATAGTGGAAGATGGCCTAATGCAGCACCGTGGTTTTTCCCTTTTCCTGATTTTGGGAAGGGTTTTCTACGTAAAAATTCTCACTCATGTTCTTTTCATATATTTGTGTTTTTACCAAGGCCTCCATCTATATTGCCGATGGCTGGCCATAAGGAGATCCTAACTAGTATGCATACCTACAAGCCCCTCATTGGGCTCACAATGATATTGAGCACTAACACAAATTCACAATAACATCCTTTACAATCCACAAAGCCAAATCTTGAAACAATTTCATAAATTACAATACATTTCCCAAACCATTTTAGAATCCATTTCATAAACCAAGTTCACGAATCAATATACACACACGCATACACACATACATATAACCTTTTGTGACAACTTTTCAAAAATATTTAGCAAACCATTTACAAATACTGAATTATAGTAATTGTTTGATGCAACAAACATGTTTATTCATAACTTATAATATATCAAATCTTTATTATTTTCAATGCATGAGTTTAGAAATTCATAGAAGAGATAGCATCACTCACTTGAGAATGCCCAAACCAAACAATATATAGTTATACAAACCAACAATCTCGATGTTAAGACCAAATATAACTTTACCTTAATTATGAAACGACCAAACTATGCCTAAATGCTAACAAAACGGCTTTTATGCACTAACAAATCACTCACTCAAAATGATTATTTAAATCCAAACGCAATGCGGAACTTGAATGCGAAGCCCTAAAATTTTGCTCTGACCAAATTGTTGCTAAAAAACAATTCTCAACAAACCCTATGGCTCCATGACACCATAAATTATCATTTCCATAAAATTCCATAACTCAATAACTCAAAAATCAGATTTTGTGGATTGAATCCTACACCCTAACCCCAAAAATAAATCCGATTGGAGGAACGAGGGATGCGAATACTTACCAAACGTTGTAAATTGGAGTTGAATTGGTTTGGCGAGGTCCCCGTGGTGCAAAACTCTTTCTTTTTCCCTTTCTTCTTCTTTCTTCTTTTCTTTCCTGTCCTTACTCTTTTTTTTTTTTTTAACCTGCTCGTGCCATCAGTCTATTTAAGAACCGAGCGTCCCCTTCTTTTCTCTTTTCTTCTTTGACTTTTCAACCTTTTTTTTTTTTTTTTTTGGTGCCACCACCAAAATTTTACAATTGTAGCCCGTCTCCACGGGCAATAAGTTTGCAACTTCGTTTGGTCGAATGAGGTGACACGATTTTGACGAGTGGGAATAAGGTTCTCTCGTCGCTATTTGAGTTGTAACAGGTAATGTAGTGGAAGGCTGACAAAAGTGAGCAAGGAATTGTGGACTGTAAAACGCAATGTGGCTTCAAGTTGGGATGATCATGAGTCAGGAGTTAGAAAAGGACAAACTATTTCTGTTCAGAAGTACATATGAATGATTGCTATATTTGAAGCTTTAAGTCCCTGAAGCTATTTAACATTAGAGTTCGTGAACTCAGCTAAGAGTGCCACCGGTTGTGGGAGGGATCGCAGGTTGCCCACTGCACGATCTATGGATCCTAGTTTTCGGCACCATGCTCTTTAAGTTTGGTTGACTTGAGGTTTATCAGCCATAAATTGCGGTTAATTCTATGTTAGAGTCAATGATATTTATTGAGTTTGCAGAGTTGGAGAGCTCGTCTGGTCATGAGGGTATGATGATTATCGGTTGTCTATGGTTGGTACTTCTGTGACAAGGACCAGTAAGAAATGTCGGCCAAGTCAGTCCCTTGATGAGGATATCTCAGCGTAAAAAACAAGACTAGCTCAATGTAGCGCTTATCAAATTTTCTGAGCTACAACGGCGTAATCAATTCTGTCATCAATTTCATGTTCAAGGCAGGAGCTAGCCTGTAAAATCCATTTTTTTTCGATTAATTTTGTTCTGTGTCGTATCCACTCACCAAATCGCAGCAATGCTATCAAATCCAAGATGATTTTCTGTTTTATTGAGTAAAGACCAGAATGTTACACATGTCAAAGAATAAAAGAATATCGATTGCTTCTCGGTAGCAGAGAGAGATTAACAAATGAATAGAGTTGTCTCGGGAAGAAAAAAAGGAAAGAAAATTTTCTACAAAATCAACGTCTCGCGTCGTCTAGGACATGGTGCACTCAGGAGGGAAGCCCTGGGAGAATCTTTTGGCATCCGTGCAGTAGTTGTAGATCATGTAGTTGCTTTGCACCCACTTCAGCCTCTCTTGGCTTGTTGAGTCTAGCTCTTCTGATAGCCATGCATTACCATCCGAAGAAGATGAAGACGAAGTGCAAGACGATGAGCCGGATGACCAAACGCAGGCGTTATCGGCGTTGAAGTTCCTGTAGGAAGCAGTGAAGGGCGCTTGCGTCCAGTCCGTCTTCACTAGGCCGCCTCTGGTCGCCCAGTCGTCCGCGTTCCAGAGGCTGGAGAATATCCTCATGGGCTGGGCCTTGGGGAAAGGAACACCGATGGACTCTGCGTTCTTGAACTCTCTGATCGGAGTCCCGTCCACTGAGAATCTGCAATGGTTGCCACAAAAGTTTTTAAGTAAATGCTGCAGAGAAAAGTGCAGTGCGACGTAAATGCAAGTAAGATCGCAGTTTGAGCGTCTCAGACTCTTACATGATGCGTTGTGGATTCCAGAGGATGGAGTAGGTGTGGAAATCAGCAGTTGGGTCGAACCAGAGATAGAATTGCTGCTCTCGGTTGCCCTTGCCTTGGCTGAACACGTTGGTGTGAAGAATGTACGGATCGCCGCTCAAGTTCCCCAAGAACTCGAAGTCTATCTCGTCCCACGTTGACCCATTTGAAGATAACTGTAGAATCACAACATGGAAAAAATTAAAATCTGATCGAGAAAAAAAGAAGGAGCTTGAAGATATAGGGGCACAAACTGATCAAGAAGGAGACTTACATAGTATGCGGTGACAGTGCCTGCGGAGTTGCCAGGAACGAGCTTGAGCTGCATGTCAATCTTGCCGAACAAATACTCGTTCTTGGACTGGAAACCGGAGCCGGAGGCCTTGTCGAGGGAGAGAGTGAGGAGGTCGCCATTGTTGAGGATCTGAGCTCGGCCATCTCCCCAGGTTATGTCGAAGTCTTGATAGAAGTTTCGGGCGGAAGCGGATGTTGCCCAAGAAACGACCACGAGAAGAAGAAGCGCGGCGGTACAAAGCGAAGAAGTGGACCGAGAGGCCATATTGGGCGCGTTTTGTTTTCTGTTGCTGCTGCTGCTGTAGTTGCTGAAGAGGTGCAAATGCCGATGATATGATTTGAGAGTGAGGATTGTAGAGGAGAGAGAGAAGTGGGGGTTAGTTTTGCTTGATGAAATGGGAGAGATGTGGAGGTGGTTTTTATAGCTTCGGGCCAAAGATGGAGAAGGGAGAAAAGCGTGTGAGAGAAGAGGAGATGCAAAGAAGGATTGATCGGTGGGGGTCAAACCTCTACACCAACCCGGCCGTGGACAGTTGGCTTCCAATATAAAAATGTTTTCAAAAAGAAGAGGACAAGAAGCGACGTTACCAACCCACATCCACCATGCAAAGAAATTATGAAGCGACGCGGTTCGAGACGACACGAAGCTTCCCCACACAGAGACGAGCTTTATCGTCTGTTCACCGCCAGCTACATGCTTTACCGTGAGCGGTCGCTGCTTTTCCCAAAACACTTTATTGACCGAGAGTTAATGGATTGCCAGCTCTTCTTCTACTACAGATTTACCAGTCAGAGCTGCACCCAGTTCTACTTCCATTTGGATAACTCAATTGTCAAAAAGGTAGTATGAGGAAACTGGGACTATAGTAATTTGGCCGCCATGGGAGAGAACTTAATTTGAGTGGTCAAAATAGAAGTAGTAGGAAACTGGGCTTATTCTCAATTCCAAAAGGCTTTGGTTGATTAAAAATGCATGGATAACACAAAATGCAAATTAAAACAAATAGGTCTCTCTCTGCGGACTCTAATTCTTTTTCCTCTTCCTCTTCCTCGAGCAGAATCCTTCATCGTCATCTTCGTCTTTGTGATTAGGCATCAAAACTCATTCGAGCACACTGTTATCTCTGATTATTTTCTCACCTTCAATTTTCCTTTTTCCAGGCTAGTTTGGCTAACTCATCCAAATCACCAAATTAGGATGTTCAATGGCTTCAATTGAAAGTGGTTCCAAGAAAGCTTGTCATCTTCCAACTTTGTCAACGAAATTCGCCGGATGACAATTTAGGGTTTTTCGTGCTTTGAGGGAGACAGAGAATGAGCTCTATTTATTTTCAAATTAGGGCCAATTGAAGAAACCAAATAGAGAGTTATGAATTTCCACATGACTTATTATATCAACTAAGTTAAAGAAACCAAATAGAGAGTTATGAATTTCCACATGACTTATTATATCAACTAAGTTATTGCACGTGTCATTCAGTTAAGCAATTTCAAAGTGAAATTTGATGAAAACCAAGGAAAGTCAATGTGTATCAGTTTAGAATTTTTTATGAGCTTAAAATGAATGAATTTATCACAAGTGTATCAATTCACATCAACTGGTTTCTCTTAAACTGTCCTTAATTTATATTTGAATGCATATCCTCAATTCCAAAGGGCCTAGGTTGATTAAAAAAAATACAATTTATGTTTCTTATCCCAATGCACAAATCGGTGTTCCCTATTTAGGATCGCTTTTTCTTAAGGTACAATTACCATCCCAAATCTCACCAGACATTATTTTGTTGATGAGATTGGTCCTTTCTTTATCATAAACCAAAGACCACATCACAAAATACATATATTCACATTAAGTGCTACACATCCAATATCAGCACATATCTCGGGTTGCCATTATTCTTGCACACTATACACGCCACACATATAATACGACACCACATAAGCTCTTTAGATGATAGCACACTCAGGAGCAAATCCACTGGGGAAGCGTTTAGTGTCGGTACAGTAGTTATAGACCATGTATTCCCTTTGCACCGACTTCATTTTCGCTTGTCCATCTGCGTCCATCTTCGCCGTGAACCACCCCGGCTGGTCCATGGGGCCACAGGACGACGACCCGGAGACCCAAACGCAGGCCTCGGTGCTGAAGCTCCGGTAGGAGGCCATGAACGGGGCTTGGGTCCAATCCGTCTTCACGAGGCCGCCTCTCGTGGCCCAATCGTCGGCGTTCCACAGCGTGGAGTGGAGTCTCATCGGCTGGCTCTTTGGGAAGGCCACGCCGTTTGACTCCAGGTTCCTGAACTCCCTGATGGGTGCGTTGTCCACGGAAAATCTGGAAAAATAGAGAGAAAAAAGCAGCATACCAACTGTAATTATCTTTGAGGAGAATAAGCAAGAAGTAGCATATAGTTACACATGACTTTTTTTACACCAATCTTTGCAAATATTTCGGTCTAGCATTTTTCAATTCTTTGAATGGTCGTGTGACTCAAGAGAGATTAGCAAAGCTACAAGTACATATGACTGATTAAAGTCCTTTCATTATGAGTAGATGATGTGATAAGTATATTCATGTTATTCAACAAAACTTGTAATTTTATCTGTAGAACTTTTGTAAATCGGTCACTATATGATTAGCGTCATTTGGTAGATAATAAAATGCATTACATGATGGTCTGTGGATTCCAAAGGACCGAATAGGTGTGGAAATCAGCGGTGGGATCGAACCAAAGGTAGAACTGTTGCTCTCGGTCGCCTTTGCCTTGGGTGTACACATTGGTGTGCATCACATAAGGGTCACCGCTCAAATTCCCCAAGAACTCAAAGTCTATTTCATCCCACGATGTCCCCTCCGATTTCAACTGCACAAACCAAAATCAACGACAACGAACTCGTCAGTTAGCGTATACCATCATCGCTAATTTCTTGTAATGATTAATTAAAAGATTGTGCACATATATATGTGCAAAGAGCTACGTAGTAGGAGGTGACGGTGCCGGCTGAATTCCCGGGGACTAGCTTAATTTGCATGTTGACTTTCCCGAACAAGTACTGGTTCTTGGATTGGAAGCCGGAACCGGAGTCCTTGTCGAGAGAGAGCGTGAGAACGTCTCCGGAGTCGAGTATCTTGGCACGTCCATCGCCCCAATTGATGTCAAAGTCCTTGCTGAAGTCACTCGCTCGAGCAACTAGCGACAAGCCTGACCAAGCCACCATGGAAAGTACACATAAAGCCAAACCCTTCGCTTCGGATGAGGGAGAACCCATATTGATGGCGAAGTAGCTAGAAACTTATCCAGCGAAAGTGTCACGACGGAGATCTTTCGAGTGCATGTGCTTTGGCTCCTTCTTCCTTCTCTTCGGCTTATGGGTCCCCGCCTTATATATGGGAACGACGGGGATTTAAGAGGTGAGAGAGCGAGGGGGGATTTTAAGAGGGAAATGCCAAGTAGGGAGGAGAAGCAACAGATGGCGAGAGGGAAGGGAAAGAGGCCAGGAAGAATGGCGAGAGGATGGCATGGTCCCACGAGCGACCGCTCAAAGAGGAATCAATGGGACAACACTTGTTCGATTCCTGAGCCTGTTTTCTGCTTGTCCAGAGTCCTCGCACTTATCTCGTGCCTCTAACTCACCGACACTGCTTGTCCAGAGCCCTCGCACTTATCTCGTGCCTCTAACTCACTGACACCGGGTTTGTCGGGGCCTGGCCGCACGCCTTTGACATCTAATCTGCGGGCTGTTCATCCCGAATCTTCATACTCCACTCGAAGAAAATCCACTGAAACGCACCAATTAAGCTTGGTATAACCCCCATATTTCCCATCATATTATACCTAGACTTGATTTAACTTGATATTCATCTAATGTACGTCGGCCTAGAACGGTGTTATTGTATTGGAATGAGAACGTTAAGACTCTTAATTCACATCATTTTAGCTTCGACATATAAGAAACTGCCACACAGTGCTTATGCAAGCACATCGGTGCTATGCTTACTGTGCCAATTTCAAAAGGGAGATGCTTCTTTTATAATTAGAAGGTTTCAGGCAAATGGTAATAGTTCGTAAACTCAATGAACTATCTACCACGAAAATATAAGCGAGTGTCGACTAATTTTAGGACTCCTTTCAAGGGGAGGGGAACTCCGCCACGGGACAAGAATCCCACTTTCGAAGGATTGGGGGCACCCCCGGGGGGGCGGCGGGGGTGGGGCGTGTTGTTTTGGGGGATTCCCTGCACGGTGAGAGACACCACGCGTTGCAATTTAAGCATGTCTTTCTTTCGTCGAATGCACAACATTATTCAGCCATAATAAAATAAGTTCTTTTTCGGGGGCCAATTCAACCTACTACCACTACTGGATTATTAGTCAATTAAATACAAGAAAGCTAGTGTAGACAAAGATCGCTTTCTCCTTTACCTTATCAAAGAAAAGGACGACTAAACAAGCTGATCGCTAAAGTGATCGCTAGGTTGAGATTAAATTATTCCTTCCTTCATTGAAAACATCGGAAGGAAGAACGCTTCTTCGAATTAAATATCTTAAAAAGTTGCATGTTTTATTTGCTGTATGCTGCGGTTTGTAGGCCTAAACGCGTGTCGTCCGTAGCCGAACTTAATGTTGAGATGTGGTAATTGATGGTTGACTTGTGCGCCTCTTTCCTTTGCTTTAGGGCCGACTCACTTGAGCTAAGACATATCGCATAGACAACTACGTAGGTTAAAGACAGCCAACTACTCAAGAAGGATATGCATTTATAGCTTCAACCTTTTTCCCACTCCAAAACGCTTTGTGGTGGACTTTGCTTGTTGCTTGCATAAAGCTTTTTGAGATGATGTGCTCAAGTGGAACCTCGGACCTCTTGAGAAGTATCTTGTACAGTATACGATGTGGAAAAGTGTAAGACAAGTCAAATCTATTGTATTTATATAAATTTAGTCCTAAATTTTTTTTTATTAGTGTCAATTTAATTTTAAACCTTTTGATCTCATGTCAGTTGAGTCCTTTTAGCTAATCTTGGTTGGATATAACTAATGTAGATGCTGATCGGTTTATGTGGTACAGACAGCGTTGACATAGACAATTTTAATAATATCTTGATATTTTTTCGATTTTTTTAATTTTCTTTTTCCTTCTTTTCTTTCTTTCTCTAGCTGGTCACCAAGGTCAATGATTGGCTAGAGGCAAGGATTGATGAAGTTGATCTCACTGGCAATAGGCAAGGCCCAACCTTGTGGTCTTTGGTAGGGGCTCAAGTCTTGCTAGTGGTTGGTTTGACGTTCAATTGGAGTAAGAAGGAAGAGAAGGAAAAAAGGAAAAAAAAGGAAAAAAAGGAAAAGGAAAGAGAAAAAGAAAATAAATAAAAAATTCGAAAAATATTAAAATATTGTTAAAAGTTGTTAATGTCGGCATTGGCCGTGTCATGTAAGTTGACTGGCATTCACATTAGTTATATTCGGTCAAAATTAGCTGGAAAGACTAAAGATTTATGATTAAATTGTCACCACATCAAAATATTAAAATTAAATTGGTATCAATACCGGGACTTTTGTAACACTTTTCCCGCATATGATGCGATAGAGATGCACAATGAAACTGACTAGTTAGAAACAATTGTCTCAAATTTCAAACACAATAATTGATGGGAACATATCGACTATGTCACATTAGCTATAAAACCGATGCATAAAATACTTTTTCCTAAGCCCCTATCACATTCAACTGTGCCGGAGATTGATAATGTTTTTAAGTACATCTTTGTATGTTCACAAACCGAGACTTAATTTAACTTGATTTTTTTAATAAGGTGCAATATGACGTCCCTCTCATGTATTTGTAATTTAAATCTTCTATACGAAAAAGAAAATTTAGTAATTTAATTGATAGAATATGTCTCCACACGTAGATCAACTTCGTTATAATTTTCGCGCACGCGAGGTCCAAATCAATTACATATAACAAAAAATGCTAAGTCTCAGCCAATAATGTTGATATTTCTAGAAACCACTTAGATTCTATCTTTTGACGACAAGCCACCACATAACATGCTCCAAGTCACGAAGATTTCGGTCCTGACATTGGCTTTACATGGGTAGATCTTTCTAGAAAGCATTCTGGGCTCTAGCCTTTGAGAACTTATATGCGTGTAATTCACAAAAAGTTATGGGCAATGTTGAAAATATTAAAAACGGTATAAAAATTTATTTTTTTTTACCGCAAAAAAACTCCAAATTTAGATCCAATTTCAATTCTAGCATAAACCTTTACTCCGTCTCATAAAAATATCTTCAACTTTTGGTCCGATAACAATTCTACTCTTAATTTTTTTTGTCTCATAAAAAGTTAGTAACTTTCACTTGAATCCCATATCAATCCCCATTAATCCTCCGTTCAAAATTTTTCTTAGTTATATGGTATTTTCACGTCATTGCTTTGGTTTTTCTTTTTCAAATTTCATATCCAAGAAAATGTTTCTTGGAGATGAATTTCCATGTCAGCCCAAACAACACTTTATATAATATGAAATTTCAGTAAAAACTAGAGCAATTAAAGTTGGTTTTCTTCTATTGCTAGAGTCTTTATTCCATCTTATTTGGGGATCTTCGATTTTGCGTTCAGTCTTTTATCTCTCATGGTCGGAGAGCTCGCGCTTGGGACACTCGGCTCAAGACACTCGAACAGCTCACTTTAGAGTTTTTCATCTCTCGGTTGTCAAGAGAAATTTTGAACAGATACTCAACATGGGCAATTTTGTGACTCAAGTAAAAATTGATGGTTTTTAATGGGGCAAAAAAAAAAAAAAGGATAGAATAGAGATTGGATATAAAATTATTGATTTTTTATGGGACACAAAAGGATTTAGGGTAGATTTGGGATTTCCCCTAAAAAGTTTGGAGTAAAATTAGGACTTGACTTAAAATTGAAAGTTTTTTAGGGTACTAAGCTTGATTTGTAAAGTGATGCGCAAGATTGTTAAAGGTGTCTAAATACGATCAACTTATTCAAATATCCACCTGTAGAGTGGGATGATGATGATTATCTAAGATCCCAAGCATTATGGAAGTAATCACTGCCTCCATTAACAAATTTGCTAATCTGGCATGTTTTAGTTGCGCTCCAGAAGCTGCTGGAGACAGCCCACTGGCCACGCCTCTCATGATTAGTCAGTCAATCGTGTCGCGCTTTCCAGTTTATAGCACGCGGTTTCACACTAAGAGGAACCAATGAACTCGACGCCCAAGTCCTCATCCACAAAGAAGGACGGCAGGGAAGAAGCATCCGTGCTGCTTCTATAGCCTCCCCGGGCCAATGGTTCCCACCACATAACCCCCTCCCAGAAGCACCCCCGGAATTACCAAAAAGCGAAGGTCTTTTCGTGGAGGCTGATGAAATGAATTTGTACTGGTTCGTCATTATTTATGATGATGACGAAGACCATTGTGAAAATCGAAAGATGCAGGATGCTTTTTCGACCTTGGTTTTTGGTATCCAGCTGTTAACTCTTCACCTTCTCCCCACCAACCAAAAAAGAATTAGCCAAATTGCGTTTTGCCCATTTCGCATATGGAACATTCCCCAACACGCCAAACCCTTCTATATAAATACCATCCCTAGCCTTGGAACCACCACCATCCTTGCGTTCCAAGTTCTTTCGACACCCGAGAAAGTCCACCACCCACTTTCCCACACCTCCATAGCGTAAAGAAGTCCCACTTCAACTAAACCCGCGACTAAAGCGTTTGCCAATGCCCACCTCAATTTCTTCAAACTCATTTCCTAGGACGACCATGTTGGTCGTGTGCGCGATCCTCATCAGCTCCTCGGTGGTTGCTTTGGCCGGTAACTTTGACCAAGATTTTGATGTCACTTTCGGAGATGGCCGCGTCAAGGTACTGGATAACGGCCAGCTCGTCAGCCTTTCCCTGGACAAGGCCTCTGGCTCCGGCTTCAAGTCCAAGAACCAGTACCTCTATGGCAAATTCGACATGCAAATCAAGCTCGTCCCAGGCAACTCCGCGGGCACTGTCACCACCTTATACGTAAGTCCGACCATCCTTTTCGTACAGTTTGGAAAAGACAAAAAAGAAAGAAATCATTGTTTAAGCTCGTTTTTTGCTATATTGACACGAGAAACTCATTCAATTTCGTTCTAGAGAAACGCAAACCTTATACCATAAAGATTCTAGCTCATGAGCACGATTGACTCACTTAACAAAAAATCCATTTTGGAACAATACGTGAGTAGCCAAAAGGGATTTCGATGAACAGTGCTAACGCGAATGATGTCATTCTTGTTACGCAGTTACATTCGGACGGGTCGACCTGGGACGAGATAGACTTGGAGTTCTTGGGGAACTTGAGCGGCGACCCTTACATCCTCCACACCAACTTGTACAGCCAAGGCCAGGGCAATAGGGAGCAGCAATTCTATCTCTGGTTCGACCCGACAGCCGATTTCCACACTTACTCTGTCCTTTGGAACCCTTTACACGTCGTGTAAGTACTCCTCGTCCTGATCATGAAAGCCTTTGAACAAACAAATTTCGTTCTAAAATAACACCGATCTGAGGTCCTTCGCCACAAAATGAATGACAAATCTCTTTCTGCTAAAAAAAACAGGTACTATGTCGATGGGATTCCAATAAGGGAGTTCAAGAACTTGGAAGCCGCAGGGGTCCCCTACCCAAAGAGCCAGCCCATGACCCTCTACTCGACCCTATGGGACGCCGAGGACTGGGCCACCCAAGGCGGCCTCGTCAAGACTGACTGGTCGCAGGCGCCTTTCACCGCCTCCTTCAGGGGCTTCAACGTGAGCGCTTGCGTCTGGTCCAACGGAGCCTCCACTTGCCCTTCTTCCTCGGCCGCCTCGGCGAAATACCCTTGGTTTTCTCAGCAACTTGATGCCAAGAGCCTGCAGACGATGAAGTCGGTCCAGCAGAAGTACATGATCTACGACTATTGCAAGGACACCAAGCGATTCCCTCAGGGCTTACCCCTGGAGTGCACGCTTAAGACCAAGTCATGAGATCATGCACATAAGCAAAAATATGATGATGTTCACACATATGCGTTCATATCATTAATTTGTTAAGTATTATGATTAATTTTACGCCGTGGATGTACATGAGACGTGCTCATGGTTTACCAAGTCAATAATATGTTTGAGTAATTGAATGATGTGATGGAGTTTGGATGTGATTTATGTTAATAGATGGTGACTTCCACTTCCAGGTTAGGTTATCATCATCATCTTATAATTATTGTTTTTTGGACTAAGCATGGTTTCGAAATTGTTGCGGGGAAGTCTGAATTGCCGCCCAAAGGAGGCAGAGACCCGTGTCTTTACGTAAACGAGCGACAAAGAAATGTGGAAAGAGAAGCAATATAAATAGTGTATATATATATCATCTTCAACAATAATCTAAGCAGGGCACATAGTCTAAGGATCTTGATTACGTTCGTTTTCGGTATTATACAAGTATGGAAGGAGACGCCTGATCGATGACGATTCCTCTCTTGTCACATCCCGAATCCTACAAGGATAGAACTATTCACATCTTTCGATGTTAGGGTGGGGCCATCTCTAGATGTATGGTTTAGGGATGAACTACGCAAAAACTAGTAGGCTTGTAGCAACCCCGTCCGATGAGAGTGGGGAGAGGTAGTCGAGGCTAGAAGGCTTGAACAAGGAATGGTCTAGCAAGCTTCTAGATTAGTGAAGGAGGTAGAAATGAATCGAACAATGTATCGAATAGGGGAAAAACAATTCTGGAATATATATAAACTGGAATAAACTAAAGGAAACACCTTCTGACATAATGGCAAAATTTATCTTTGGAACTCTAACTTAAGTGTGCTCAAGTGGAGGCAACTCCAGAACGGGTCATGAGACAAAATCATGAGACTTAGTATGGAATTGGCCAAATCGAATAGTATGTCGGTGAGATAACGTAGGGATGTCGCATCTCCAGTCTCTATCCAAAGCGGCTCAAGAATTACTCATTAACTTCCTCAAACTAGCTAATATCATTCATGAACTGCCTGTTATTCCTCGATTCATTTCAATCTCGTGATTGTAAAAAATAAGGACTTATTTCCTGATGATCTCCAAGGTCCATGTTTTGGGACCCTCCAATTAGCTAGGTAGCTGTAGATGGTTCTTGATTAATTATGTCCATTATGATCAATGGAACCTTTTCAAGCAAAGGTCGTAATGTAATGAAATAAAAAAGAAAAAGAAAAAGAAAATTATTGCACGTCTGTTCGGAGTGAATAGGATCTATTTATGCATCAATAGGTAATTTTGGTTTTATTTACCGAAACAAAAGAACAATTCTAGTTTTGACTTAATTTCAATTAATTTTGATTATCAATGTTCATTGGCTTATCTTTTAATCTTTTCAATATGTTGATTATTTGAAAAGACTATATAGTGTAGATTTGTGTATCCTACCCAAAGATATATATCTAAACACATGCTTTTCTTAAATTAACATACTTCTGTAACTTTAATAGCTATAACGATATAGGCAATATGATGGTGCATCAAGGATATATCGTCAAACTTCGCCATGAAAAACTCATTTTTAGGCTTTGCATAAAAGAATGTGCAACTTATTCTTATGTTTCTCGAAAAATTTTTATCCTTACATCAATAGTTAGTTACTTTTTGATATACATAATACATAAGTCATTTATTATGAAATGGGTCAATACCATCAAAAACTCTAAACTAATATACCTAGGACAAATTTACTTTAAATTAATTTTTTGACCATTAAAAATCTCAAATTGGAATACATATGACAAATTTATCCTCTATTAATTTCCGTTAAGTTTTACTATCAAATTGTTGAGTTGGATAGTATATGAATCGAGTATTAGTTTAGGGTTTTACTTTCTGTTTGTCACAGATGTCCTAGTTTGTGGTTTTTCATTATATTAATTTAATCAAATGAAAACTAATAGAGAGTAAATTTGTCGCAGATATATTAGTTTAGAATTTTTTATGGTCAAAAAATTAATATAGACTAAATTTGTCACATGTATATTAGTTTGGGAGTTTTTACTGATCAAAAAATTAACTTTAGGTAAATTTGTCATAGGTGTATCGGTTTGAGATTTTTCATAGTTTCAACCTTTATGAAACCGTGTAGTTCTTTTTCATGAGCTCTCCAATTTGTAGAATTGGATTGAAGGGATAATTATACAAATAGTTCCTAAACTTTGGGGCAATGTGAAATATTATCCCTAAACTTTTAATTTATTCAATATGGTCCCTAAACCTTGGCCTAATGTGAAATATCGTTCCCTAACTTTTTATTTTTTCAATGCGGTCAATGAACTTTGATATATGTTCAATCTAATTATTAGATTATATGAAAATGTTCGATGTTGTCCCTTAACTTGAATTACTGGAACAACAAAAATAAACATTTTCGGAGGTAATTGAGTTTAATATTGGAGGTAACATTGCATATTAAGCTACAATTTAGGTACGTTACACATGCATAGCATCAGTTAGGAGATTGAAGGGATAAAACATTTTTTTTGTTATGATTTTCAAAATAAAGAAGCAATTTGAACAACTTCTTGTCTTTTTTTCTTCAATCTGTAATATTGACAGTAGCATGAATAAGTCATCAACAAGTTACTAAAAAAATTAGTTGATTGGTAAATTTTTTAAAATAAGTTTGAACTAGCTCTTTTAGAAATCTACCAACATAGTGAAATTTCATTTTTTGGAAACAGATCAGTAGAATTGTCCCCTTGAAAATAGAATTGCACATCCATTATCTTTATGCACCTATAGCCAAAAAAAATTATATTTAGTTAATGGCAAAATTGTTTGAACAATTTCATTTGTCAAGCCAAGCCTCTTTTGCTACCGAAATAAAAGCTCTAACAATTTTTTTTTTTTTGCGCAAAATCTAACAGAATAATTATTCATCCTTACATGTGGGAAATTGAAGTGGGATAATTTCCAAAAAAAAATCTATTACACTTATGCTAGTTTAGTCATAAACATTTTAATTATGTCAATTTAGTTGTAAAGCTTTTCACGTTTTGCTAGTTAAGTCCATCCGGCCAATTTTGCTGTGAAATCATTAATGTGAACATTGGCCATGTTATGTGGTACAACTAGTGCTGACGTGAATAATTTTTTTTTATTTTTTTTCGTCTATTTGTCTTTTTTTTTTTTTACTTTGGCAAACTCAAGCCGGCCGCTTGTAAGGGTCATGACTCTTGCCTAAATTTGAGTGAGGCCATTGCAGCCATGGGCGAGGCTAGCCTAGCCCTAGCTTCACCCAAAATAAATTTGCCCACTCATTATCATTATATGCACCTATAGGAAAGAAAAAAAAAAAAACTTTAGTGATGGCAGAATCAATGGTTAAGTCAACCAATTTTTGCAGCTAAAACAAACGTACCTTTTAGAAGTTGTTCTACTTTGGGAAAAATCTAACAAAATTTCGTGTTTGACGCTGTAGGTGAGGTTTTAATCTGTAACTCTTTAAGATGTGCAGAAACCAAGAACAGAATTGGTTGAAATGGTATGAGTAAAAGAGTACTCGAATTCTAACAAAAAGATAACAAGTTTATTTCATTTTGAAATAAGTTGGGTTAATTTCAAATTAATCGACGAATAAGCATGCGTAGGCATTGAAGGTAAGCAATTTTTGTTACGATCTTCGAACTGAAAAAACATTTGAACAACCTTGCTTGTTATCTCTATCTTCATTCTGAATAGCTTTCAGATTATTCTGCAATCGTGAGTTTTTCCTTGAGGTAACCATTTCAGTCATTTTCTCTCTCCAACTCTTTGCGGAATCAAGTTTCCAAGATTTATTCTTAAACTTTTAATTTATTCAATATGGTCCCTAAACCTTGGCCTAATGTGAAATATCGTTCCCTAACTTTTTATTTTTTCAACGTGGTCAATGAACTTTCATATATGTTCAATCTAATTCTTAGATTATATGAAAATGTTTGACATTGTCCCTTAACTTGAATTACTGGAACAACAAAAATGAACATTTTCGTAGAGTTTAAGGAGGTAATTGAACAAATTTCAAAAGTTCATGAGTTATATTGAACAAATTAAAAGCTTAGGGATAACATTGCATAATAAGCTATAATTCAAGTACATTACACATGCATAGCATCGGTTAAGAGATTGAAGGGATAAAACATGTTTTTGTTATGACTTTCAAAATAAAGAAGCAATTTGAAAAACTTCTTGTCATTTTTTCTTCAATCTGTAATATTGACATTAGCATGAATAAGTCATCAACAAGTTACTAAAAAAATTAGTTGATTGATAAATTTTTTAAAAATAAGTTTGATACTAGCTCTTTCAGAAATCTACCAACATAGTAAAAATGTCATTTTTTGGAAACGGATCAGTAGAATTGTCCCCTTGAAAACACAATTGCACGTCCATTATCGTTATATGCATCTATAGCCAAATAAATTATCTTTAGTTAATGGAAAATTTGTTTGAACATTTCATTTGTGAAGCCAAGCGTCTTTTGCTGCTGAAATAAAAGCTCTAACAATTTTTTTTGCGCAAAATCTAACAAAATAATTATTCATCCTTACATGTGGGAAATTGAAGTGGGATAAATTCCAAAATAAAAAATAAAAAAAAATCTATTACACTTATGCTAGTTCAGTCATAAACATTTTAATTATATCAATTTAGTTGTAAAGCTTTTCACGTTTTGCTAGTTGAGTCCATCCGGCCAATTTTGCTGTGAAATCATTAATGTGAACATTGGCCATGTTATGTGGTACAATTGGTATTGACGTGAATAATTTTTAAATTTTTTATTAATTTTTTATTTTTTTGTCTACTTTCCTTTTTTCTTTTTCTTTTTTTACTCTGGCGAGCTCAAGCCTACCGCTAGTAAGGGTCATGACTCTTGCCTAAATTTGAGTGAGGCCATTGCGGACATGGGCGAGACTAGCCTAGCCCTAGCTTCACCCAAAATAAATTCATCCACTCATTATCATGATATGCACTTATAGGCCAAAAAAAAAAAAAAAAAAAAATCTTTAGTGATGGCAAAATTAATTATTAAGTCAACCAATTTTTGTAGCTAAAAGAAACGTACCTATAGAAATTGTTCTTCTTTGGGAAAAATCTAACAAAATTTCGTGTTTGGCATAAGGTGAGGTTTTAATCTATAACTCCTCAAGATGCACAGAAATCGAGAACAGAACTGGTGTAAATGGTATGAGTAAAAAAATATTCGAATCCTAGCAAAAAGATAACAAGTTTATTTCATTTTGAAATAAGTTGGGTTAATTTCAAACTAATCCACCAATAAGCATTTGTAGGCGGTTGAAGTAAGCAATTTTTGTTACAATCTTCGAACTGAAGAAACATTTGAACAACTTTGCTTGTTATCTCTATCTTTAATCTGAATAGTTTTCAGATTATTCTGCAATTGTGAGGTTTTCCTTGGAGGTAACCATTTCAGTCATTTTCTCTCTCCAACTCTCTACGGAATCAAGTTTCCAAGATTTATTCCTAAACTTTTAATTTATTCAATATTGTCCCTAAACCTTGGCCTGATGTGAAATATCGTTCCCTAACTTTTTATTTTTTCAATGCGGTCAATGAACTTTGATATATGTTCAATCTAATTCCTAGATTATATAAAAATGTTCGACATTGTCCCTTAACTTGAATTACTGGAACAACAAAAATGAACATTTTCGTAGAGTTTAAGGAGGTAATTGAACATATTTCAAAAGTTCATGAGTTATATTGAACAAATTAAAAGTTAGGGATAACATTGCATATTAAGCTACAATTCAAGTACGTTATACATGCATAGCATCAGTTAGGAGATTGAAGGGATAAAACATGTTTTTGTTATTTTCAAAATAAAGAAGCAATTTGAAAAACTTCTTGTCATTTTTTCTTCAATCTGTAATATTGACATTAGCATGAATAAGTCATCAACAAGTTACTAAAAAAATTAGTTGATTGGTAAATCTTTTAAAAATAAGTTTGATACTAGCTCTTTCAGAAATCTAACAACATAGTAAAAATGTCATTTTTTGGAAACGGATCAGTAGAATTGTCCGCTCAAAAACACAATTGCACGTCCATTATCGTTATATGCATCTATAGCCAAATAAATTATCTTTAGTTAATGGCAAAATTGTTTGAACAATTTCATTTGTCAAGCCAAGCGTCTTTTGTTGCTGAAATAAAAGCTCTAACAATTATTTTTGCACAAAATCTAACAAAATAATTATTCATCCTTACATGTGGGAAATTGAAGTGGGATAAATTCCAAAATAAAAAATAAAAAAAATCTATTACACTTATTCTAGTTCAGTCATGAATATTTTAATTATGTCAATTTAGTTGTAAAGCTTTTCACGTTTTGCTTGTTGAGTTCATCCGGCCAATTTTGCTGTGAAATCATTAATGTGAACATTGGCCATGTTATGTAGTACGATTGGTACTGACATGAATAATTTTTTTTTTTTTTTTTTTACTCTGGCGAGCTCAAGCCTACCGCTAGTAAGGGTCATCACCCTTGCCTAAATTTGAGTGAGGCCATTGCGGCCATGGGCGAGGCTAGCCTAGCCCTAGCTTCACCCAAAATAAATTCGTCCACTCATTATCATTATATGCACTTATAGGCCAAAAAAAAGAAAAAAATCTTCAATGATGGCAAAATTAATTATTAAGTCAACCACTTTTTGCAGCTAAAAGAAATGTAAATTGTTCTTCTTTGGGAAAAATCTAACAAAATTTCGTGTTTGACATTGAAGGTGAGGTTTTAATCTATAACTTTTTGAGATGCGCAGAAACCAAGAACGGAACTAATTTAATTGAAATGGTATGAGTAAAAGAATGTTCGAATTCTAACAAAAAGATAACAAGTTTATTTCATTTTGAAATAAATTGGGTTAATTTCAAACTAATCGACCAATAAGCATTCGTAGGCGGTTGAAGGTAAGCAATTTTTGTTACGATCTTCGAATTGAAGAAACATTTGAACAACTTTGCTTGTTATCTTTATCTACAATTTGAATAGTTTTCAGATTATTTTGCAATCGTGAGTTTTTCCTAGAGGTAACCATTTCAGTCATTTTCTCTCTCCAACTCTCTACGGAATCAAGTTTCCAAGATTTATTTCTAAACTTTTAATTTATTCAATATTGTCCCTAAACCTTGGCCTAATGTGAAATATCATTCCCTAACTTTTTTTTATTTTTTCAACGCGGTCAATGAACTTTGATATATGTTCAATCTAATTCCTAGATTATATAAAAATGTTCGACATTGTCCCTTAACTTGAATTACTGGAACAACAAAAATAAAAATTTTCGTACAGTTTATGGAGGTAATTGAACAAATTTCAAAAGTTCATGAGTTATATTGAACAAATTAAAAGTTTAGGGATAACATTGCATATTAAGCTACAATTCAGGTAAGTTACACATGCTTAGCATCGAGATTGAAGGGATAAAACAATTTTTTTGTTATGATTTTCAAAATAAAGAAGCAATTTGAACAACTTCTTGTCATTTTTTCTTGAATCTGTAATATTGGCAGTAGCATGAATAAGCCATCAACAAGTTACTAAAAGAATTAGTTGATTGGTAAATTTTTTAAAAATAAGTTTGATACTAGCTCTTTCAGAAATCTACCAACATAGTACAAATTTCATTTTTTGGAAACGAATCAGTAAAATTGTCCCCTCGAAAACACAATTGCATGTCCATTATCATTATATGCACCTATAGCCAAAAAAATTATCTTTAGTTAATGGCAAAATTATTTGAACAATTTCATTTGTCAAGCCAAGCGTCTTTTGCTGCGGAAATAAAAGCTCTAACAATTTTTTTTTTGCGCAAAATCTAACAAAATAATTATTCATCCTTACATGTGGGAAATTGAAGTGGAATAATTTCCAAAAAAAAAAAAAAAAAAAAAAATCTATCACACTTATGCTAGTTCAATCATAAACATTTTAATTATGTCAATTTAGTTGTAAAGCTTTTCACGTTTTGCTAGTTGGGTCCATCCGGCCAATTTTGCTATGAAATCATTAATGTGAACATTGGCCATGTTATGTGGTACGACCTGGTCTTGGCGTGAATAATTTTTATTTTTTTATTAATTTTTTTATTTTTTTCATATATTTTCCTTCTTTTTTTTTTTTTTTTTTTTTTTACTCGGCGAGCTCAAGCCGGCCGCTAGTAAGGGTCATGACTCTTGCCTAAATTTGAGTAAGGCCATTGCGGCCATGGGCGAGGCTAGCCTAGCCCTAGCTTCACCCAAAATAAATTCATCCACTCATTATCATGATATGCACTTATAGGCCAAAAAAAAATAAAAATCTTTAGTGATGGCAAAATTAATTATTAAGTCAACCAATTTTTGTAGCTAAAAGAAACGTACCTATAGAAATTGTTCTTCTTAGGGAAAAATCTAACAAAATTTCGTGTTTGGCATAAGGTGAGGTTTTAATCTATAACTCCTCAAGATGCACAGAAATCGAGAACAGAATGGTGTAAATGGTAAGAGTAAAAAAATATTCGAATCCTAGCAAAAAGATAACAAGTTTATTTCATTTTGAAATAAGTTGGGTTAACTTCAAACTAATCGATGAATAAGCATTCGTAGGCGGTTGAAGGTAAGCAATTTTTGTTATGATCTTCGAATTGAAGAAACATTTGAACAACTTTGCTTGTTATCTCTATCTTCAATCTGAATAGTTTTCAGATTATTCTGCAATCGTGAGTTTTTCCATGAGGTAACCATTTTAGTCATTTTCTCTCTCCAACTCTCTACGGAATCAAGTTTCCAAGATTTATTCCTAAACTTTTAATTTTTTCAATATGGTCCCTAAACCTTGGCCTAATGTAAAATATCGTTCCCTAACTTTTTTATTTTCAACACGGTCAATGAACTTTGATATATGTTCAAATAATTCCTAGATTATATGAAAATGTTCGACATTGTCCATTAACTTGAATTAGTGGAACAACAAAAATGAACATTTTCGTAGAGTTTGCGGAGGTAATTGAACAAATTTCAAAAGTTCATGAGTTATATTGAACAAATTAAAATTTTAGGGCTAACATTGCATATTAAGCTACAATTCAGGTAAGTTACACATGCATAGCATCGGTTAGGAGATTGAAGGGATAAAACATTTTTTTGTTATGATTTTCAAAATAAAGAAGCAATTTGAACAACTTCTTGTCATTTTTTTCTTGAATCTGTAATATTGGCAGTAGCATGAATAAGTCATCAACAAGTTACTAAAAAAATTAGTTGATTGGTAAATTTTTTAAAAATAAGTTTGATACTAGCTCTTTCAGAAATCTACCAACATAGTAAAAATGTCATTTTTTGGAAACGGATCAGTAGAATTGTCCCCTCGAAAACACAATTGCACGTCCATTATAGTTATATGCACCTATAGCCAAAAAATTATCTTTAGTTAATGGCAAAATTGTTTGAACAATTTCATCTGTCAAGCCAAGCTCTTTTGCTGCTGAAATAAAAGTTCTAACAATTTATTTTTTTTTGTGCAAAATCTAACAAAATAATTAGTCATCCTTATATGTGGGAAATTGAAGTGGAATAATTTCCAAAAAAAAAAACTATTACACTTATGCTAATTCAATCATTAACATTTTAATTATGTCAATTTAGTTGTAAAGCTTTTCACATTTTGCTAGTTGAGTCCATCCGGCCAATTTTGCTGTGAAATCATTAATGTGAACATTGACCATGTTATGTGGTACGATTGGTGCTGACGTGAATAATTTTTTAATTTTTTAATTTTTTTAATTTTTTTTTACTCTGACAAGCTCAAGCCGGCCGCTAGTAAGGATCATGACTCTTGCCTAAATTTGAGTGAGGGCATTGCGGCCATGGGCGCCCTAGCTTCACCCAAAATAAATTCGCCCACTCATTATGATTATATGCACCTATAGGCAAAAGAAAAAAAAAATTTTGTGATGGCAGAATTAATTGTTAAGTCAACCAATTTTTGCAGCTAAAAAAAACGTACCTATATAAATTTTTCTTCTTTGGGAAAAATCTAACAAAATTTCGTGTTTGACATTGAAGGTGAGGTTAAAGATAACAAGTTTATTTCATTTTGAAATAAGTTGGGTTAATTTCAAACTAATCGACAAATAAGCATGCGTAGGCGGTTGAAGGTAAGCAATTTTTGTTATCTCTATCTTCAATTTGAATCATTTTCAGATTATTCTGCAATCGTGAGTTTTTCCTAGAGGTAACCATTTCAGTCATTTTCTCTCTCCAACTCTCTACGGAATCAAGTTTCAAGATTTACTTTCTCTGAGTTCTAACACTTGCCTGTTCTTTAGCCACTAAACACTTATGGCGTGATCTTCCCTGTATTGCGTTTTCAGTCGTTTGCTCGATTACACTTGATATGCTGTATCTCCACTAGTCCCATCTTTCCATTTCTGTGGACTTGAAACCAGATTCAATATGAGCAACGAAATCTTGCTCGATTAGTTTCCATCACTATAGTCTAGATCTCCTTGTTTCCTTGTTTCCCTGTTACTAAAACCCTAGCGACATATCTTGGTTTTTTAAGATCTTTTGCAGAATTTTTGTGATCTACCCGGATGATCCCAATATTTTCTTGATATATGCTCGTATTCAGGGTCTAGATATGCTAAAGATTGGTGAAAAGGGTACGTGCTTGGCCCCGGAGGAAGCGGATGGAGTTCCATGTTCCGAGGGTCTGCGAGTCATGGCCATTGACGGCGACCGTGCTTGTCTCAAGATTCTCGCCACTGCGCTAAAGAAGTGCCAATATGAAGGTTTGTCGATCATCGCGTTCATCGCGTCATAAAGTTTACTTCTCTTCTTGTTAGCGAGGGAAGTGCCAAGTAAAAGGTCATGCATTAATTTTGTTCTTTGAAGGTTGGATTGCTAATTGCTAAACGCAGTCTTTCTAGGATTTGAGAACATTGATTAAGATGCTATGTTCCATTGATGGAATCTTGTAATGGGATCCTGCGACACATCTCCGATTTTGGTATAATTGGGCTTTGACTTGTTCACAATCATGGTTTTTTAGAGAAGGTTACAGTCAGTATTCTTGAAAGAATGTATAAGTCTCGTTCGATTTGTATAGACAGTACACATGCATCAATTAAGAATTCAACCTAACCGTCTTTGGCAAAAGGAAGTGAATCCCCGTAATTGACATATGAGAGACAGTTCTGCACCAAAAATAGGATCTAAGTTTTTTCACTTGTATGCATATGCAGTTACAGCTCAAGAAAAAGCGACTGAAGCCTTAGAGATGCTGAGAGGGGAAAAAGACAAGTATGACATCGTCGTCACTGCCATTGTAGGGCTCGACATGGACGGTTTCAATCTCGTGGAGGTCATCGGCCTTGAACTGGACATACCAGTCGTTAGTAAGCTACAAAACTTTGTTTAGAAATGTCTTAAATCTCGATCCCTTGTTCCATTTATTGCGGTGGAAGTGATATTAGATTACACAAACTTTTGCATTAACTAGTATTCTAGGGACTCGAGGAATACAAATATTTATCTTTCTGGACATACGAACTCCTACACTGTTGAGTGCTGCAATTTTGAGTCTAATCTCTTTACGTTGATTCTTTTGGCTATACAGATATTAATTTTAATATTCTTGTACGTATCCTTCATCGATACTTCTTGCCTCGGTTCTCTTGCTCTCTCTAGAGAAAAAGATTTTAGATGTAGACATCTGTACCGGTGCGATTCCTCTTCAGCATGGCAATGATGCATCTTCTCACGATTGAAAGTTTCTATTGCTCAGTGGTATCGGCGAGCGATGATCAGAAGATTGTAATGAAGGCTATATTGCATGGGGCTCGGGACTTCCTAATGAAGCCAGTTAGGATTCAAGAGCTCAGAAACATTTGGCAGCATGTGCTAAGGAAGCAATTGCGCAAACAAGAAAAATCTAGGCTTGCAGTCGAAAAGACAGCTCCACAAGCAACAGGGATGAAGCGACCAGTACTCATGGACAAAGAAGCAAAAGCCAAGGATGAAAGCAATTGCCAAGCTGACAACAATGCTTCTGTGCGTAAGAGAACGAGGGTCAGTTGGTCCCCCGAGCTTCATCTCAAATTCGTTAATGCAGTTCAGCAGCTAGGAATCAATTGTAAGTTCTCTTGTACTTACTTGACTATAAGGAATTGATGGTAATTAGTTACAATCTTTAGGGCGCATGGAATTCTATACAAATTATGAAGATAGAGGATTAATTGTGAGGTTAGTGTCTGGAAAATGCATTTTGTAAATGCAAGTCAATTAATTAACATTCTCGAGGTTTTATACTGCAATTCATCAGCAGCATATCCGAAACAAATACTGGAAATCATGAACGTACAGGGACTCACTAGAGAAAACGTGGCAAGTCATCTTCAGGTGAGTATTATATGCTAGTCTCTTCCACTATGAGTGATTTTGATTTTTTCAATCCCACATCAATAATCTACTAATCCAGTGTCACATTACAGAAGTACAGAAACATGCTGAAGAAGCACAATGAAGTTCGGAACCAAGAAAGCCCAAGCGAAGCCAATTTGAGCCTTAACACTAGGCGTGGCCGCTACCGAAAGAACATTGACAATGCCTATAGAGTAGGAAGTGCCCGGCAGCCTCTCGACATCAAGGAAGTTAACAGCTCCACTATCACATCCAACATGATAATGAATAAACTCTCAGGCGTTAATCAGAATGTTATTCCGAGTCATCACCAAGCTCTTCAAGTGTACAGACCGCATCAATGTCTTACTAATCAAGTGCAGCATGTGCAGACTCCTTGGTTTGAGCACCAACCTTCAGCTAATTTTTTTCCAATGACCAATAAAATTGTCGTGCCCGAGTTTCAAAGATCAAACTTCTCAACTGTGCAATTTGGACATATGCAACCACAGAATCAGACGGGAAGTCACTCTCAGAACTTTCAATTCCAGATTCCTCAGACAGGAGGTGACTTCAGCAGCGGGCCAATTAATCATCCTCATGGGTTCCCGACTGGCTTCAATCAACATCCTCCGTTAATTCAAAGTGGAGTTTCTACCCTGAAGGATACATGCATGGACCCCACGACCAACCATGTTCATAAATCCGAATCTGGTATAAACAATATGAATGTTTTCTTTTGTTCTTGGCGCTAATATATATCAGGAAACAATCATAATGCTGCCACTGAAATTAACGGCGTTCTTCTAAGCCTTTGACATGTTCATCGTGTTTACTGTAATCATGTGAACTTATAAATGTGTGTTTATCCTACTCAACCTTGCAATACTGTCAATGTGCTAATGATTTATGCTCTTCTGATATTAATCTTTTGCATAAACTCATTGGTATAATTTACTTTCAAGGACCAGACAGAGGGACAAGTATTTGCTGTCAGGGCAATGGCGGAAGCTCTAGCTTGAGGAATCAGATTGCTTGTGGCGAAAGCAATGGGAGAAATCTGTCATCAGTACGATCATTAGAAAGTGACAATGTGCAGCTTGAGCATCAATTGCTCGAAAAATCAGAAGAAGGAAGAGATGCGTACCACCACAAGTTGAGTTTCCTTGATGATGAACTTACTATCATGATCAACCAGGTAAAGATCCATGGATTTTTTATACCAGTTTTTCTGCTCAGGCAGTTCAGGGGGCTTAAAGTCTATAAAGAATCAAACTGCCGAACAATAAAGGGCAATTTGCATCAGCTAAACAATCTGATCTGATCTGATCTGATCTTTGTCAAAGTGTCTATTTATTATGTTCAATATTGATTGATTAAAGGGACTGCATGGTGGTGCAGTTTAATGTTGATGGAGCTCCGAAGCTATAATCGATATCTAATTATATATTCACACGAAGCATTGTGATCCGAAGGCGGCGCGGGAATCTGATCTCTCATCTGTCAAAGTAAGGGCTTGTTTCGGACAACCAACGAAGATACATATTGCTGTTACCAAGTGATCACTATGTTACCTTATCTGTTTGTTCCTTTTCTTCTACCTAGTCATTTTCTGATGTTTTCAATTTTTCCACTTCCTAGGATTATATTCTATAGACTAGGGCTTTATCCTCGCCGCAGGTTGGATTTGGATCTAATTAATGAAAGCTTTGTAGTATCGACAATAATGGGTTTATTTCTCTTTGTCATGTGACATAATTGTCTACTCTTTAATTTTCTGTTGGGAGGTGGAGCTAGCCATTGGAGATATGTAAAAATTGCAAGCATAATTTATGATGTCTATTTAGGGGAAAACTTTATGATAAAAGCAAATATTTTTTGGGAAATCATTTTTTAAGAAAATGGTTTCGTCTTTTCAAGTTAGGGAATTCATTTTCTAGACTTTAAGCAAGCATATTTTCTTTGACCGTAAATAATTTCCTAAAGTCTCATAAGTCAATTGAAGTCGTACTCAATTTTGTTAAAGTTTTCAAAGCAGTGAAAAATTAGCAAGTTAGCTTAGTGGGTGATCGACCGCGTCAACTTGGAATCAAACATGTCAAAACTACACATGCAGCTAACTCCTCCCAGCCATCTCTACGAATATTTAATAGCTCTTATCAACCAATAAAAGATCAATCAATTTGCCTCAATAAAAATTGATGGAATTGGACATAATAAAAGCCATTCAGGTTTAATATTGATTAGGTATCAATGGGAACATAAAGATAAAAGAGTTAACTTAGTATCAGATCAATCAAATTGAACAAATGATAGGTCAAGTTTATGTTGTTCATTAGACATTGAAAATGGGTGAACGAGCATACATCAAACAATTAATTTCTATTTCTTGTTATCAAGGAATTCATCATCAAAAGATGGATCACCCCACACATACATATAATCTATGATCCTTGGTAGTATAACTCATGTTCAAATCATTATCTTGTATTTCGGGAAAAAAAAAGCTTCAATATCCAAGGACAATGCAAACAATTTCATGTTTGGATGGACACCCACGTCTTGGCTCCAATCCTAGAACTAATTATTATGTTAGGTGTGTGATGGATCTATTAAAATGAGTTATAAACTCACTTCTTAATCCATATTTAATTGACTGGGTTGTTATATATGTTAATTATATTCAGTAAATAGGTTATACATGGGTTTAGAATGGTAAAACTCAAAATAATGAGTTAAAATATATTCATAATTTATTTAGACCCAACTCATTTCTATGACTCTCTTTTCACTATCTCTCGCCTTCACTTAATATTGCCCTTGCTCACTTTGATGCTTTCACCTCAGTTTTGGATATAATACGTAAGTATCATTGTTATATTGATCAAGTCGGATATGAATTGTTAGATTTATATTACATAGAAAATAGATCAAAATGGGTTAAATAAATCAGATAATTTTTTACTGGATCCACTGTTCATGTGTGTGAAAAGAAAAGAGATGCTTGAGATGGTACCTTAACTTGAATGCACTTTCTTAGTCCAGTATTGAATAGTGTATCCTATCTTTTTCCGAAATTCATTGGCACCGCAAGCGCTATTGCCATTGTAGTTGTTCGGCCCCGCCAGGACATTCACGGGGGACTAGACTATTTTCTGATGATAGACTCCAAAAATGGCTTTCTGAGCCATGTCAGAAACCCGCCCAAACATAGAAAACGAAGTCGTTTTTTCTTAGAAACAACTTGTTTGGACAACCTCTTGAAGTGACATCGGATCTTCCGCGAAATAATTGAATGTCCTTACGCGATCCCACGGAAATTTATCGCAGCGCCTTATTCATCGTTTGGTGATTCTATACATGATTCAAGTGGGTTGTCCTTGTGTTTCCACATTCATCCGCGTCCCATTAGGTGAGTACGTGATAAATGCAACAAATTAAACCAGTGGTTGAGACAAGGACTGGTTTTTCTTTTTTTATCCTATTTTATAAAGATAAGCATTCACAGCACATCGCTCGGAAGCGCGTTTCATACTTTATATGGACCAGAGGCTGCGCTGTCGTCTCTCTCGAGCATTGCATGATTGATTCGTCCATTCGCTCGTTCCCCAAATCACCAAGTTGGCCCCGTCACGAGCAAAGCTTCATGCAACTTGGAGTCGAGCATTTGATGTCCTGTCCCATTATTACAGCTTTGATGTCCTGTCCCATTATTACAGCAAAAAGTTCTGAAAAATATTTAATTCATCTTTCGGGGTCCTCAACTGTGCCACTGCAGAATACCGCCCATTTAAAGTGGATGCAGGAAAAAAAAAGTCTTGCTTTATTCATGTTCTGCTTTCCCCCAGGGTAAAGAATTATGAACGAGGTATCTTTTCATACGTCCGGTTGAGTTTGGAAGATTCCGAAATTTTTTACTCGAAAAAAAGGAAATGCTATCAGAATTCCTCCTTATAAACTCTTGATGAGAGAGTTCTGTACCGCTTTACGTCTATAACAATGAAAAGCAACGTAATGGACATAAATATCCTCAAATATTAAAAATACAAGCTGCGCCGCTCTCTATGAGGCTCAACCTTTTAGAGCAAATGATTGCAGAGGTAATTTTAAATCGGTATTAAAGTCATGAGTCCTGAGTTTAATCCCTCATACATTTTTACTCATCTACTTATTTCGTTTATACTATATGGAATGGGTTTTCAACAAATTTTCGCTCAAATATTTAGAGTAAACAGTGGTGTGCCAATATGTAATCAAAAGAAAACAAAAACAGGGTGAAATTTATAATCAAACTATCCATTGTTTGAGCAGTAATGGAGTGGTGAGACCTTGCGCAATGGTGTAGCCATACATCCCTTGTTATACATAAATTGACTAAGATGATTACATATATGGAGTTACAAACAAAATATGCCTTCAATAAGAAACCGGTAAGTCGACTTTGATAAAAAAATAAAATGAAAATCAACCTATACGACATGATATCGATGATTCTTAAAACTATTAAGATAGCAAAAACCCAACCTTGTCTCAAGGGACGGTGCTCTGTGATTTTTCAAAGCTTGAACCCCAAAATCCCCAAACCGTGCGTCCACTTTTTGAGCTAGCTGGAATAGATATGGATGGATGCCGAAGTCACGCCTTTGCTACGACTCCTCGCCACAATGAAGGCTTCTACGACAATTATAGCTTTAGAATATGAATTACCAAACACACAAAGTTATACTACTATCGTATGGCACAACATATGAAAGTAGTTCTCAACCTTTGAGTGTCACTTCCAGTGTTGCTTTGAAGAAGCGAAACCTATACTTTTAAAAAGTTTTTAGCTAATGACCAAATGCTCAAGAAGGTAGGAGTGCCTCAATCCATGTGAAACGATTGACGAAACTTGGCAGCGATTTGACAAACCAACAGAAACTAAACGACCTCCACGGAACAAAGAAGGGACGAGAAGAGAAAGAGGAAAAAGATTTGTCAGCCGAACAATGTCAACATGGCTCTGGTCACGACTAAGCTCCAAAATCTCTCGCTCACAGATAGGGATGGCAAATGGGTGGGTCGGGTCGAAAATGAGTCGATCCATATTTGATCAATTTAACTCGTTTTAACACATATTCTTATAGTGTAAATCTAGTGACTTATACCCGACCCGACCCGTACCCGACCCGTATTGCCAAAACCTATTAATATTCTAGGAAAACTCACTTATATTATATGCTAATTAGATTAAAAATTCAAATTAAATTAAAAATAGTAAATAAAATAAAAAAATAAGTTTAAAAAAAAAACCTATAAATTGAAATATTTATAAAAAAAATTAGACTATGCACATGCTTCTCTTATTTGAAGTAAACATACCATTGAATAACTAAAAACTGTAACATGAAAAAAAAATTAACTAAACCTAAAAAAACTCATTTCTATGATTTTTTTTTTCAAAAAAAAAAAAAAAAAAGAGTATTGTTAAAATATTTTTATGCAATACAAATTTTTTAACAATTTTTATACAATAAAAATTTAATGGAAAATTTTTATAATTCTTTCAAAAATATTTTTTAAAAATCGATTTTTTAATTTTTAAATTTTTTAATAATTATTATTTTTTTTCTTTTTTTCTTTTCTCTTTCTCTTTTCTTCTTCTTCGGCTAGTCATCGGCCATGATGACGGCCAACGACCGGCCACAAGCGAGATTAAGCTCGCTGGCGTCGGGCGAGGCTCGATCTCACCGATTTGGCAAGGCCGATGCCCCACCACGACGCCGCCGAGCTCAAGCCTTGCCGGTCGTCGGCGAGGCTCGATCTGGCGAGGCCGAGGCCTCGCTTGACGCCAGCGAGCTCGAGTCTCACCAGATCCGGCGAGGCTCGAGCCTCGCCAGTTGTCGGCGACCTGTCGGCGAGCTCGAGCCTTGCCTCGGCTGCCGTCGGCCGGCCGCCGGCTAAGGAAGGAAGAAAAAGAAAGATAAAAGAAAAAAAACTTGAAATATGAAAAATAATTATAATTTCGATTTTTTATTCAAAAACATTTTTATAAAGTTAAAAAAGGCCGTGGGTTTAAACTTTAAAGTGGGTTTCCTAATAACCCATTTAAACCCATTTCTTTTTGTGTTTTACTTTTTCAGACCCATTTCTGACCACTGTATTTAATTTTCACTTCACCCATTTCTGACCTATATTTAACTTTCACTTGACCTATTTCTGACTTATATTTAACTTTCACTTGACCCATATATGATCCATTTAACTAAAATTGGATCATAATATGGGTTTATGACCCATTTTGCCAGCTCTACTCATAGGTCAAGCCCAGCTCCAAGATTAGCATCTACAGTGAGCACATCAATAAGGTTTTCTTCAGAAAGGCAAATCAAGAATACTAGGATAAAAATGTGTCTAGCTGCATACAACGGGCGAGGGCCCTTGTACCATTTTTAGGTGGGTGACATTTAATAGCTTTAATTGACCTGGAAGTTACGTTCGAACCCTGTTAAAGCGGGAGGACAGAGGAGGGACAGAGGAGACGTTAAGTTGAAAGGGAGCTGTGGAGACGACTTTGCACTCGGCGGACATTTCCACGCCAATTACTTAATATTTTCTCGGCATAAAAAAATTTCGTGTCCCTACATAAAAGGGCGGTCGTGGAGGTCCCTGGAGAGAAGTTTATCCAGCAAAGAAAGACAATCATGGGGTATTGGGCAGCGGAAACTGAAGCTTTCCTGAGAGTTTGTGCGATCTTGTTCTTGGTCTTGACCGCATGTTTGGTCGCCATGGACACACAGACCAAGCTCATTGTGTATACTTATGCCAGGAAAGCCACTTTCAGGGACTTGAATGCTCTCCCGTATACCCTCTCTCTCTCTCTCTCTCTCTCTCTCTCTCTCTCACACACACACACACACACACACACACACACACACACACACTCGCTTGCGCCCACATACCTGTTGAAGCTTTTCTTTGTGTCTCTATTTTGTGAATTATGTTGCTAGAAATGATGGGAAACTGTGTTGTTTATTTGGTAGAGTTTTGGTGTATATTGATGGTGTGGTTGCTGGTTATAATCTGCTTCAGCTGAGCAGATATTCCGTTTCAGCTTACTGCAAGAGAGAGATACAGTGTCCACTTTTGAAAAATCTGTCTTGGGTTCATTTCTTGTTGGATCAGGTATATTCTCAACCTCTTCCTCTGGTTCCTAGGTTTACAGCTAGCTAAATATGTAAAGAATTCTACAAATTGATGATTTTTTTTCTTTGAAAAAGTAACTTGATCAGTTAATTCGTACTGGTTTGTTTAATTTTTGAGGAAAGAATTGGATTGGACAAACAATTTGATGATGATGAAGTTACTCTACCATTCAATCTTTATCAAATAGGAAACGACGCTTTGAAAGGTTCATCATTTACATAATATAAACAGAATGTCATCTTTTGTTTGCTGAATACTTAGGGCTACTTGCCTGCATCAATGGCCAAATTATGCAACGAATCAACGTAAACTAAGTTGATCAGAAAGTCACAATATTCACAATAGAAACAACAATATAGCATCCACTTTTCGCGATTTTTTTCTTACCGGAGGGGAAAAGAAAGAAAAAAAGAAAGAGAGTGATTGTATTTTCACATAATTATAAAACCCATATCTTTCAGAGTAGCTGCACCAAAACTCCAAGCTTGCTACACCAAACGATCTTACAGGCTTTGCGACAAGCATTAATATGTAAAGGATTTAGCTATTAGCTGAGTACTCGCATTCTACATCTTGTGCATGTGTTTTTCCAATAGTATTATTAGTAAATTTCTGTCAAATGTTTTCCCTCTCATGATACATGTACTTAGTACTAGGAATTAATGATGACTGGCGATAAATTATTCATCGGACATAATTGTTTTGTACTGCTATTTGGTCCCCATAATGGTATAGGTTGCCGTGTACATTGTATTTGCTACCACCGTGGCCGCGACACAGGCATCGCTTTTGGCAGTGACGGGGTCTAAGGCCATGCAATGGATGAAATTGTGCAACAGATACACAAGATTCTGCATCCAAATCGGCGGGGCGCTTCTCTGTGGTTACGCTGCGTCTGTAGTCCTAGCGCTCACGTCGTTCCTCTCAGCATATAACCTCTTCAGACGCTATTCACCGACTAAGTTCTTGCAGTTAAAGAGCAAGCAGTAACTTTGTAATGGCTTTAATGGTGACCTAATTACTCCATAATGCTTCTTGTGATGTAAAAATTATGTGAGTTTTCTGTTAAATGGAAGTCTTGGTTTTATGCAGAAAAGCAAAGGGTTGCATAAATTTATTCCATTTTCCCCATCATAAATAGACAGCAACTACTCAGCGACATTGGTGATCTGTCTTTTTCGCCTATTTAATGATCTTGGCGACCTCCCAAACACACAACATTGGTATCTTGATATTATTTTCTTAATTTTCTTCATGTTTTTAAAGAATTCCACATGAATTTGTGGAAATACTTCATCAGATTTCACATATGACAAATCCTCCAAAACGCGCATTCAATGTTCTGACTTGCCTAAAAAATGCAGCATGTCGTGATTACGTTATGAACATGCATTGCTCACCTTGTGTTTCAGACTTTCTGATCTCTCCTCTCTTTTGTTTCTGTCTCATTTTGTTGTGTATTAAACTCTTTGCATCGAGCGTCCTTTTATTGGTCTATGACAATGTAAATCTATAGAAATTATTAATGACTCTACTTAATATACTCATTAGCATAGCCCAAGAAACCATTGTCTTTTATGACAAAAATCAAAACAACGTATTGAAAATTATTTTCGTCCAATAGCCAATTTGAATAGCCAACGAAGAACTAAATATGGCCATCAATGGTTTCCATCCAACTTCAAAGGACGGTAAGAAAGAGAAATAATTACTATCATACTTATGACATCTACTTTGAGAATGAGTTTGCTTAATGAGTATCGATCTACTCTTGTTGAGGTAACAAGCATCTGTGTGGGACCATTTGGAATGTCTAATTTATGTTAAGATAATTAGGTACTAATCTTGACCAAGCAATTCTATATCTTCAACAAATTGCAATTTCACCGGAAGAGTTTGAAATTATTGATGCAAGTCCTTCCATCGACCGATAGCTCATATATACTCGCAGAGATGGACTATCATATGATTCTCTACTGGCCGTTGAGTTTATATGCGCACTCCTATTGCTCTAAAACGTCAAAGAATTCAGGAGAAAAAAACTTGCAAATAGTTTAGTATGCTGCAAAATGAGTTTCAAATAGAGCGGCTGATTTGTACTTTTTAGCCGTGACCTATATCAGGTTATAAGGATATTAGAGTATCATCCTCTCTCAGAAAGATCGCTATCATTATAATGATCGTTAAACAATATAACCATGGCAATTTTCATAAATATAATTCCCAAATAAGCATGTAACCAATTATTTGGCTTTCTAAAGAACATAAAGCATTCAGAGTCATCCAAAAGAAAATCTCATGATGTTTAAGAATTTCAAAATGGGGATGGTGTCTCCTAATTTCTTTTCTAAAAAGTGGACTCCATCAAACGATTGCCCGTCAGACAGGGCAGATGCGAAATAATACCACAGGAACCATCACTTTCCTTCACGGTCGAAATTTGTTCCTTTTCGAGCGTTCAATGCATGATGCTCTTGTTAACAAACTTCTCATCATGGCAATTACGAGACCACAACTCATGGACATGTATCAGGTCGACGACAATGTTTGCTGTTACTAACGTTGACACTTTTGTCCGAGCTGCATCGACATGCGACAATCAAGATGAAGATTTCTTCTTAAGAAGGTTTTCGAATCATTTAAGTCAACTGAACCTAACAAATTGGCGCAAATATGTGGACCTAAAATCGATTGTTTAGTCCAAACTTTCCCACGCACCTATCCAGTTTACCATCTCACCTTGCGAGTCATTGTATTTCTCTGTCTCTCTACAAAGAGAGTGAAATAACAATCTCGACAATCTGTCGAGTTTGACGTAGTTGGTTAGGTCGTCCAGGGATTTTCAGCACAAAAGCTGAAGATTTCCCGTTCAACTTCCATTGAATTCAGGCAAACTGCTCTAGTCAAGCCAGATGCTCAGGCCAAAAGGCTGGAATTAACCGATTTATGAGGTTTGTAGAGTATCCACTAGGCCTCTACGCCTATGCCTTGAATTAATGAAAAGAAGGAAAAAAAAGAAAAAAACAGTCTTGACCCATTAGTCATGGACTGGGTCAAAAGAATTGGAGGAAAATGACACTAGAAGTGTCACAAACAATGCTCATTTTGGTGTCAAAATTTTCCATTGGATCAGTTAAGCGTGACTTATAAAAAAAAAAAAAAATCACTTAAGTGATAATTTTGATTGGGTCACTGGATATTCAACGTGGTAATATTCTAACATTTTTTCAATCGACGTGGCTCACTAGCATGCCTAGTTAGCATTAATAGCCCTAAATGATTCCATTTAACACATGATTGTCCCAAGTTCAACCTTTTTTCAAATCCTAACCTTACAATAGATTATTTGGGGGAAAATTCAAGCTCTCCCTCAAACCCTAACCTCAACCGTGGATTTCGGGCAAAACTAGTAATTGAAACTTGCAATAGAGGTCTGTTTCTTCATTTGTGTGATTTGTCTTCTTGGAATTGCATTTTTTACAGTGGGATATTGAGGAAGGAGATGGAGTTGGGGGAAAGGAGGAGGAGGACATTGCCCTTGCGGATGCCCATGGTGGAGAGGTGGGAGGCAAGGGAGTCGACGGAGTGCAAGAGCTTGCGAAAGGGAACATCGAGGCCGGAGGAGGCGTCAACGAAGGCGGTAGAGCCACGGCGGTAACAGGTGGAAATGAATGTGGTGATATTGAGGGGGGGTTGGTGGGGGCGATGAGAGACTTGTAGAAGGTTGACTTGGAGCTATAGAAACCGCTTTTTGCGTCGATTTGGAGTGGGTTGGTTGCCATTGAAGATGAACCCTTCTTGAAAGATTGAGCTTCAAGCAAGCAATCTATGTTCGGGGGTTAAAAAGAGAAGAGAAGACGTGAGAGAGAATGAGTTTTAAGGCCAGGTCATCATCCACGTTGGACTTCCTTTTTTATAAGAAAGTCGCATAGACAATATAATTTCATAACCATGTGGGATAAATTGCAGGAATTTATTGCTAGATGAACTTAAGTAATCGTTTTTTCTTCAATTTGGCACTTAAGTGATATTGTAAAAAGTATAGACATTAAAATGAGCATTATACAAAAGTTATTGTAGTAATGTCTTTTTCCAAAAATAAAATAAAAATAGATCTAGGTATTTTAGAGCAAGAGTCGAGATGATGTCTAAATGGGCTTTCGTCTCTTCATAGTTGCATACCTTAGAAGTTGAGTACTCTGCGGTTGAGTTAGCAATCCGAAAAGAAAATTTGTTGGAATTAGTGAAACTATAACTTTGTGCTTGGAGATAATTTTACAAGCAAATGATTGAGATTTCTAGAAAGTCACTCCATACTTAATGAATTTTGATGGACTTGAATAAACCCAAAATCTTCTCAATCCACGCCCTTACCAAGCTATTGCATTGACGATGCAAATTGGATAGGGTGCAAATTCACCTGACATTCTACCACTAGTTATTGTACTTTTCTCGGCTCAAATTGTATTTCATGGTGTGCCAAAAAAACAACTTACTATGGCCATCTTCACAAATGAATCTAAATATAGGCTCTTGCTTATGCAAATGGTGAACTTACTTGGATTTCATATATATTGCGTGACATTGGGATCTCAAACATCAACCTTCATTACTTTTCTCAAACATCTCCTAGTTTTTCATAGACAAAGTACATTGAGATCGATTATCATTTTGTTTGGAAAAAAGGTTGCTCTTGGTTCTATTGTAATGCTATCTTCTGTCTTCCTCATAAAAATGCTGATATTTTCACCAAATTATCGACTCCTGATAGGTTTGTCGGTTGGTCCTCTCCATTGATTGGTTTGAAGGAGAGTATTGAAGTAACAAATCAAAAGGAAAAAAATCAGAATGGTTATAAGGCATAAATATCTACAAATCAATATGAAGATAGCACATCTAGCAGAGTATCTACAAGTTGATTATTTGTAGATTTTTTCTTATTTGTTTTTTATTCAGTTTCCATGTAGATAAAATTGTTATATTTTATCTTTGACTTTTGGCATAATTATAGTTGGTGATATATCTATTTATACTATACAACACATCAATGAAAAGCAATGCTTCATCAACTCTATTCTCCGTTTTCTTTATATAAACGTCACGGAAAATCTCTCAACACTGATGACTAGATTTGTCATTTGCTGTTAGAAAGAGACAATGCATGAAATTCATAGGGCAAGGCTTTTGCTGAAAATGACGATCACCTTAAAACTTATAATTTTCATTTTTTCGCAAAAGAAAAAAAAAAAAATCGTCTAGACTTAAGACTCTTTTGACATGAAAACCGCTCGATGTGAATTAATATAGATGAACTATTTACTTGAAACAATTTACCGTGGGCTTATCACGGAGAGAGTCTAGCCGAAAAGATGTGTGGTGGGTCCCCTTGGCTGTTTATTACGTGTGGAATTTGCTTAATTGCTTCGTTTTATTGAACAGGGCTTAAGCCATGTCTACTTCAATTAAATCGAACTCGATGGACTGTTGCTGAAAGTCTGATATGAGCTAAAAATGAAAAACGTTATCTAAGAGGAGCTATTATCATGGTTCACCCTAAACAGATGCAACATTGTTGACTAGTGCCTAATCTTGTGGACAAACATGGCTTGTTTGGATTTTTCTAGCGAGAGATAATGGCCAAAAGAGGAAAGCTGAATATTCAGTATGACACAAGTTACACAAGCTCTCGTTTTCATCCTCAGTGCAAAGACCGATAGGATCTTGATGGAACCGTAAAGAAAGAAAAAGGTTCCAATAATTCATGATGCGAGATCACAAAATTTGGGCTAAAAGTATGATTGGACAAATATATTCGGTAATTGGTATTACTGATCTTCTTAACATCCACAACGTGTTGCTCTCATAATAATCATATGGAGTTTCATGTTAAACTCAGTGTAGAAAATTTGTGGAGGCAGGTTCATGTAAATGAAACCTAATTTAAGATTGTCCTAATAGGTGAATTAGTTGAGGAGCCAAAAAATTAGCCCGGATGGTATAGGGAAATATTTTTGTAATATCTCACATGGGAATCATGAGATTATGGCCAACTAAGTACGTCTCAAAATTTGAGCTTATACATAGAGGCACGGTTGAATATATAAATGCTAACTAAGGCAACTAATGATGAAATCTAGCTCCATCCAGGTCTTTGCTTGAAGTAAAAATGAATGTTGGCACACGACACAAAAATAGCTTCTTTTTATTTTCTCACAAAATGGGGAAAGCCGGGAATATCACCTCAAGTAAGAGATGTTGTAATTATGGTTAATGGATCAACGAAAGCCAATAATTATGATATGTCATTTCTATTCACATATCTCTTTTGGATTCACGTATCTCTTTATTCATGAATCTCGTGGATACACGCGTCTATTTAATTCATGTATCTCTTTAATACATGAACCAAAAAGCTCTATAAATAGATTTGAGAATAGAGCTTCTTAACGGTTTTTTGGTTTTGGTTTTTTCCAACTCAATTCCAAAAAGCTTTGAAATACTTTCTACTCTTCTGTTTTTTCTGAGTGTGCTGGTTCAATTGAACGGTTCGATTGAATCCCGTTTGCATAGTGCTGATCCAAACAGATTCGAGGTGTTGTATCTTGGGAGGCATAGTTCGTGAATCTGCGGGGCACCTTTGGCAGGAACTAATCGCCTTAAGGAGATTCGGATATCCGTACCTCACCTCCAATTTTATATTCTGATTACAACAAACAGTGTGTATTTTCTGGATTATTTTCCAACAAGAGATTGGACGGGTCTACTTGAACTGTCAGTTCTCTATGTTAAGCATTCTAACATCGCTGATGATACATGTCATGTTGACATGATGATAGAGTTATAGCACTCCTTTTTACGTGTCGAGTTGGAGAGCATCAAAATGTAAACGAGTATTCGTGCTCATCGCTAAGTATACTTGAACCATACACGCAAGAGAGTACATAGATGGGGTCTTTTTCATAATTTATCTTGGTTAAAATTACCAAAAAAAGTCGTAAATCTATTATAATTGTACCAATTCAGTTATAAATTTATTTTTTTGGCCAATTAAGTCATAAACCTTTTATAATCATACTAATTTAGTCATTCTAGCCAAAATTGGCCGATCGGTGCTGACATGATTGTTGGCCATATAATATTTTATTTTATTATTTTTTATTAATTTTTTATCTTTTTTTTTTTTTTTTTTTTCCTTTTTCTATTTTCCCCCTTTTTCCTCCTCCTCCCTCCTCCCTCTTTTTCCTTTGGCTTCGATGATCGGCCAGAGGGCTGGCTAATCATTGGATTGAGGCTATCGGGCGAGCTCCCACTTGCCCAGCCACAGTGAGGCGAACTCGCCTGGTCGCCAGAGCCAAAGGAAGAATGAGGGAAAAGGAGGGAGGAGAAAAAAAGAGAAGAGAAAAAAAAAAGGAAAAAAGATAAAAAAAAATTAATAAAAAATTCAAAACATAATATATTATTAAAAAAAATTATCGCTAGCACCGGTCAACGGCCACATTAGCATTGAGTGGCCATTTGGATGAAAGGACTGAACTAACACAATTACAAAAAGTTTAGAACTCAGTTGGTCCAAAAAATAAATTCATGATTAAATTGGCACAATTGCAATAGATTTAGCACTTTTTTGGTAATTTTCCCATTTATCTTGAACATTGGATTGACCCATAAAAAGTAATTCAAGTCACATTATTAACGGGTCCACAGAGGATGGAAAACTTCTGTCCCGCCACGGTGCTTTCACTAGTGTCTCAATAGATCTCAGCTATTGATTAAAATCTCCTTTCCGTGAATCAATAATTGGACTCATTGCGGTATTAATAGGATTATCGTGCGGGTTAGAGTATTCGGCGCCCTCAAGCTCTTCTTCGTTTTTGGCAGTGGCAAGGTTGACCTAGGCTGATGTACTCGAAGAGAACAAAAAACCCAGTGATGAGCTCCTACCTCAAAATTCGCGAAGTAAATCGAAATTGTTATCTGACTAGAACATACACAAATTTTGAAGTGCATAAACCAAATGCGTTTAGGTGAGCAAAACTCTAATCACATAATCCCGCCTTATCGCCTCCCTTCTGTCAACTCTGCCTCAATGCCTCCACCAACAATCATTAATTAAGACCGCCACTTCCACTCTCTCTCTCTCTCTCTCTCTTCTCTCTCTCTCTCTCTCTCTCTCTCTCTCTCTCTCTGTGCATGCGCTGCACGTACGTGTGTGGTAAGAGGTGGACGATCTCCACTAGGGATGTCTATTGTGGAGCTTAAAGAGGGGAAGAGAGAAATGGGTTAGGGTTTGCTTCAAATCATTGAATAGCAATCACCACTTGTTCTTCGCAACGGAAATGCAGGATCAAATAGGTAGCAGAAAACATGATTGACCAATCCAAGATGTAGCATCATTTGTTCGTGTAGATTGCATACTACAAGTATATATGGAGTATCCACTAGACAATATTGATGATATGACCAAAAGCATGTTGTGAAACGTGTGAACTGATGAAATTTGATTTTCAAGCACGGTCGTAGGGCTATGATTTTGCATTCGTTGCAGGATACATGTTTATTTCAGAAATTTGAATGATAAAAATTGGAGTCTTCTATAAGATGATGATATACTTCATAACTACTTCTATGGCCAAGTGTGTGCATGAATCGCCAATGTATTAACAAACTACGAGTCACCCAAAACATTTGTATACTATAGCCATGAGTCACCCATATGTTATGGACTATGACTAAAATTGATGATATCATACATGATGTCAAAGCTACAAAGTTCATTGTCTCAAACCAAAGCATCATTTCAAAGATTTTGGTTGTGAAAAGAGAAGTGTCATTCCAAATGAAGAGATACAGGTTTTTAGGAAACCAATATTCATTGTGAGCATTTGATTATGAACATTGGTGAGTTTGAAAATATTTTGAATCCACTAAAATCACAAATGAAAGATACCAAAAATTAGGAATATCTAAATTCAATAAATTTAAATCTTTAATATAATCAAGTATCATCAAATATGAACTTCAGAACATATCGGCCCTTTTCTATAAATAATATGGCGGAGAGTTAAGTATCGTTGTCCTACACTACTAATGTACACGTCGGAATCTATCAACTTAGCCTTGACGCCTCAGACTCTTAGTGATTCGGTCGTGAAAATTAATCCTAAATATTGTTATCAAAACATAAGAATTTCCAGACGTCATAGAGAGGCCTGTAAAAATTTGTTGAATTACCGCCAATTGATTTTAAAGTTTAAATTGTTAGAAGAATGTATGGTTTAACATTTGAATATTCTAGCAAGGATTGATTGAGTATGAACTTATATGGCAAATATGTCTACACTAAATGAGAAATTGAGAAGATTGGTGCTCTCGGTAAAGTCTAATGGAACCTATTTTAAGGTTTTCTTGACTCTCTTGAGTTAGATTCCTTCATCTCTCTTTATTCCAGAGGACCCCGAAGACTTGAAAAGGAAATTTTAGGCGTCATTACATCTATGAGTGTTAACGAATGCGCAGACTTTAAGTAGGAGGGAAGGCATGGAAACTATGATTGATGATGTTCGTGGAGAGATATTTTTAAGTTTGGTTTGGGAAATTACTATAAAAATTCATAAAATTATTGTATTTGTGCTAATTTAGTACTAAGCTTTGAATTATGTTAATTTAGTCTTAATTTTTTTTTTGACATTTTGTCAATTGAGTCCATTCAATCAATTTTGATTGGAAATTGTTAACTTAGATGCTAGCCGTCTTAGGTAGCATGATTGGCACTAACGTAGACATTTTTAAATAATATTTTAATTTTTTTGGAATTTTTATTTCTTCTTTATTTTCTTTACTTTTTCTTTTTTTGGATTGAGGCCACGATGGTGGGGCAGCGGCAGCCCTCGCTTAAGTTTTTTTTTCTTTGTTAAGTTAGCTTTTTTAAAATATATATAATTTAAATAAAATTTATATTACAAAATAATATTTGAACCAAAACCACATCGTGTTTTAGCCCGTTAGCGTCACGTAGGATTAAAAAGAAAAAGAAAAGGTCACATCAGCATTTTTCATTAGTCAAGTTGGACGAAGTTAACAAAATGACTTAATCATATCACTTTAATAAGTTTTGGGATTCAATTGCACTTTTTAAAAGTTTTAGGATTTTATTACACTTTCATGAAGAGTTTTAAAAAGTTTAATGCACTTATCCCAAAATTAAAGGATGAAGTCTAGGCGGCTAAGGCCAAAACCTCATGCCAAATGACGGACATAAGATATTCAACGATGACCAAAACCTCATTAGAGAAACTTGTGTATCGTTTTGTTGCACACTAATCAACTAAATGGCTATGTTAAGAAGATTTCTCAATGTGACCGCTCAACAAGAAAGAAGATGATGACATTTTCGAAAATCTCATGGGACCTTGGAAGATCTAATCATGGACATGTTATAATATGTAATATACTTTATTATTCTGAATATGATCTCAATATTGTATTCCCAATTGTATTCCGATTTATTGCCCAATTTATTACCCACGTGTATTACGTGATATTTGCCCGTTAATATATTACCATAATAGTCTTGATGGAAGATACCGGTAATGTAATAAACGGAATAAAAACGTCAGGTCATCTAGTTCAAACCCTAATCACTACAGAAAACCACACCATCAGGTTTGAGGGGCATTAACTAGTAGAACAGGATGTACAAATCTGGTGTTCCCCATATTGCAGATCAATCGCGCTACGTGGATCCTTGAAGGTTTTTGGGTCTTCTACTTTTGCAAATTTCATCAATGGCCAGAGGTATTATTGATCTTTACGTTTTCACAATTCGCTCCCGAATTCTGTATGAATTTATCTATTATTGATAAATCGGGATCGCCAGGTTTTAAGTTTATATTTAGTCTAACAGTTGGTATCAGAGCATGTTTATCTCTGCCTTGGTGAAACCTTTTGGAATTTATTTATTTTTTCATTGAATTATGTATTGGGGTAAATTCGGATTTTTATTGTTTGGTACGGAATTTTAAAATTCCTGTCAAATTCGGGCGACCCACCACGTGATAATGAATATGCATGATCACACCGCCATTAGGAAGAAAAACCCTTAAATTTTTTGGCATATTATTGATCGTCGGAGGTTAATCGAGCGGTGAAATTTTGGTGGTTAGGGTTTTTTTTTTAGGGCAAATTGTTTTTTGGCTTAATTCTGGTTCATACATTGGTCGTTTTTGCCGAATCTTGAATTTATTCGTGCGTCCGGACGTTCTCTTCAAAACCCATCAACCAATTTGGTTGGACATGGGCTATGGGAGGAGACCCAGACGGCGGAATAATGCTGGTCGCGAAAGAAAAGGGCCAAAAAGAAGCCTCGGGCGTGTGCCCGAGGCCTATGGTTTCTCGATTCTGCCCCTCCGCATTTCGAAAAATTGCATTTCTGCCCTTGCCTGAATAAAATTCCGATTTTGCCCCCTGGGGCGTGGAAATTTACAATTTTGCCCTTTTGGGTGTAAAATTCCCGTTTTACCCCTTATAAGTAAAATTCCAATTCTGGCCTTGCATGCAAAAATCCAATTTTACCCCTTTTGCATGTGATTTTATTGTTCTACCCTAAGGTGCAATTTTATGAATATTTTTTCATAAAATTAAATGTCTAGTGATTCGTATATATTTAATTAATTAAGGATTAGCCACAGCATCTTTGATTATATTAAATTATATATATTAAGAGCCTTTGGATCACATATAGTCAAAGACAATAATTTTAATTATTCACATTAATATTATGAATTTTATCCTACAGGAATTTTCAATATATTAATGTGATTAATTAGGATGAAATATTATTTTATCTTTCTTAATTTACCCACAGGGATTAAGGAATGGAATATAATTTGATAGTTTCATCATGAAGTAATTATGAATCAATTTAAATTAGAACTTTGCCCACAGACAGTTTTTGATGTTATGTGATTCATATTTTATAGCATGTTTTACATTGGTAAAATATGATTTAAGTTTATTAACCTCAAATATATTAATACATAAGTTTTCTTTGATTATGATGCAGTCTTACCACCTACGATTAGTTCTGGTATAATTGTTCCCGAGCTTAATGAAAATAACTTTAAAGAATAGAGAGAATTAGTTCTTCTTCAATTGGGGTGCATGGATCTTGATTATGCTCTAAGGTCAGATGAACCACCTGAACCTATTGAGAATAGTACTCATGTTGAACATACTCGTTATGCTCAATGGGAGCGGTCCAACCGTCTCAGTGTGATGTACATAAAGACAAAACTCTCTGCTAGCATTCGTGGTTCAGTCATTCAGCATAATAATGTCAGGGAATTGCTGGAGGCTATTGATTCACAATTTGAGTCTTCAGAGAAGGCGCATGCCATGACCCTAATTATGAAGTTCTCATCATTGAAGTTTACCAATGTAAGAGGTGTGCGTGAGCACATCATGAAGATGAGGGACATTGCGGCTCGGTGAAGAATCTTGAGGTTGGGATATCGAGAATCCTTTCTTGTATACTATATCCTAAATACTCTCCCACAAGAGTATGCCCCTTTCAAGATCTCTTACAACACACATAATACTAAATGGTCAATCAATGAACTCATGACCATGTGTGTTCAAGAGGAAGAGAGGCTGCTTATGGATAAAGGAGAAAGTGTTCATATGGCAACACAGGATAAGTATAAAGGTCAAGGCAAGCAAAAGGGAAAAGGTAAGATGCCTCTACCTCCCCAAGTTGGCATTAAGAAGGAATCCAAGTGCTTCTTCTGTAAAAAGAAGGGGCACATGAAGAAGGATTGCGCCAAATTTAAGGCTTGGCTAAAAAGAAAGGTAACCAACTTGCATGTGTTTGTTATGAAACTAATATGGTTGATGTGAGTCACAACACTTGGTGAATTGATTCTGGTTCTGCAATCCACATTTCGAATTCCTTGCAGAGTTTTCAGAACTAGCGGAAACCAGTGGGAAATGAACAAGGCATCTATTCGGGAAATAAGATGCGCTCGCGTGTGGAAGCTATTGGGACATGTAGATTAGTTCTCAATAGTGGTTTTGTTTTAATTTTAGAAAGGACCTTTTATATTCCTAGTTTTTCTAGGAATTTAATTTCGGTTTCAAGACTTGTACCTTTGGGATACTCCTTTGAATTTTCAGATTCAACATTTAATTTATCGTATAAATCTGAAATTATTAGGAATGGTATTTTGTATGACGGTCTCTTTCGAATTAATTTACAAGACAATACCATTAATAATACGATGCATGTTCATGACAATGCTGGTATAAAACGATGTGTTGTGAATAAGGATTCCTCTATGTTGTGGCACCAGAGGTTGGGACATATCTCCATCGATAGAATTAAGAGACTAGTAAATGATGGAGTACTTAATACTCTAGATTTTACTGATTTTGACACTTATGTGGACTGTATAAAGGGAAAACAGACCAACAAGTCAAAGAAAGGTGCTAAGAGGAGTACAGAAATACTAGAAATCATACATACAGATATTTGTAGTCCGGATATGGACTCAAATGGTTAGAGATACTTCATTTCTTTCATAGACGATTATTCATGATTCATGTATCTCTACTTACTTCGTAATAAGCACGATTTAAGGTATTTAAAACCGAAGTAGAGAAACAATGCGACAAGCAAATTAAGATCGTGAGGTCAGATAGAGGTGGAGAATATTATGGTAGATACACTAAAGATGGACAAGCACTTGGTCCATTTGCGAAGTTTCTTAAAGAGCATGGGATTATTGCCCAATACACTATGCCTGGTTCATCGAACCAAAATGGTGCCGCAGAAAGAAGAAACCAAACATTATTGGACATGGTGCGGAATATGCTCAACAACTCCAAACTTCCTAAGTTTTTGTGGACTGAGGCTCTTAAAACGGATGTGTACATATTAAACCGAGTTCCAACCAAGGCTGTTCCAAGGACACCTTTTGAGTTATTCAAAGGTTGGAAACTGAGTTTGCGACATGTATGTGTTTGGGGATGCCCATCTGAAGTAAGAGTCTACAATCCACAGGAAAAGAAGTTAGATCCAAAGACTATAAATGGGTATTTCGTTGGATATGCCGAAAAGTCCAAAGGATATAGATTTTATTGTCCATCTCACACCATTAGGTTTGTGGAATCAAGAAATGCTAAATTTCTTGAGAATGATCTGATTAGTGGGAGCGATCAATTCGGGGACTTTGTTCCTAAAGAAGATCATTCAGATACTCAACCTTCCACCTCAGATACTAGATTGGTTGTTGTTTACAACGCCCCTTCAGTTCAACCGGTCGTTGAGCAACCAATCATTGAAAATCCACAACCTGCTGATATTGATCCGGTAGACCCAACTGTTCAACAATTACTGGATACTGTTGAGCTTTCAGTTGAACAACAAACTCCTCAGGAGGATGTTAATGCAACATTAAGAAGGTCTACTAGAATGAAGAAATCAGCAATTCCTAATGACTATATTGTGTATCTACAAGAATTTGACTATAATGTTGGAGCTAAAAGTGATCCTGAGACGTTTTCACAAGCCATGAGTTGTGATAAATCCAATTTATGGTACAATGCTATGAAGGAAGAGATGAATTCTATGGCATCAAAACGAAGTCTGGGATTTAGTTGAGTTGCCTAATGGTGCGAAGGTCATTGGTTGTAAATGGATCTTCAAAACTAAGAAGGATTCATTAGGTAATATTGAGAGATACAAAGCCAGACTCGTTGCCAAGAGATTTACTCAAAAGGAGGGAATCGATTATACGGAGACGTTTTCTCCTGTATCCAAGAAAGATTCTCTTCATACTATTTGGCATTGGTTGCTCATTTTGATATGGAATTACATCAAATGGATGTGAAAACGGCATTCCTCAATGGAAAATTGGAAGAAGTGGTTTACATGAAACAACAAGAAAGATTCTTCTCTAGTGCTGGTGAGCATTTGGTATGCAAGCTTAAAAGGTCTATATATGGCTTGAAACAAGCATCCCGCCAATGGTACGTAAGATTCCATAAGGTCATCTCTTCATTCGGTTTTATAGAGAATGTCATAGATCAATATATATACCAGAAGGTTAGTGGGAGCAAAATTTGTTTCCTTATCCTATATGTAGATGACATTTTACTTGCAACCAATGATAAGGGGTTGTTATATGAAGTGAAACAATTTCTCTCTAAGAGTTTTGATATGAAGGATATGGGTGAAGCGTCTTATATCATTGGCATTAAGATCCATAGAGATAGACCTCGAGGTATATTAGGACTATCTCAAGAAACCTATATCAATAAGGTCTTAGAGAGGTTTCGGATGAAAGATTGTTCACCAAGTATAGCACCCATTATGAAGGGTGATAGGTTTAATTTAAACCAATGCCCGAATAACGATTTTGAAATGGAACAAATGAAGAACATCCCATATGCTTCTGTTGTCGGAAGCTTGATGTATGCTCAGGTTTGCACTCAACCTGACATAGCTTTTGCTGTGGAAATGTTGGGAAGATACCAGAGTAATCCAGGTATGGACCACTAGAGAGCTGCAAAGAAGGTGATGAGGTACCTTCAAGGAACAAAGGGACATATACTTATGTATAAATGGACGGACAACTTGGAAATAGTTGGTTACTCGGACTCAGACTTTGCTGGCTGCATTGATTCCCGTAAATCAACATCGGGATATGTTTTTATGTTTGCTAGCGGAGCTGTATCCTGGAGGAGTGCAAAACAAACCTTGGTTGCCACTTCCACTATGGAAACATAGTTCGTTTCCTATTTTGAGGCTACCTCACATGGTGTGTGGTTGAAAAGTTTCATATCGGGGCTTAGAGTTATGGATTCCATTGCTAGGCCATTAAGAATGTTTTGCAACAATTCAGCTACAGTTTTTATGGCTAAGAACCACAAAAGTGGTAGTCGAAGCAAGCACATTGACATCAAGTATTTAGCCATCAGAGAACGTGTTAAAGAGAAGAAAGTGGTCATAGAACACATATGCACTGGATTGATGATAGCTGATTCTTTAACTAAAGGCATGCCACCAATGAGTTATAAGGATCATGTATCTAGAATGGGCATTAGTCCAATCATGTAAATTTTTCTTTATATAGAAAAATTTGTGAAACTTTTATTCATTTATAATGTTTTTCTCAATACAGTTGTATACATTCAGTTATTATGAGAAAAACAATTACGTTTGACCTGGAGTAAACATAAGGTTTATTCATTAAGTTATTTGATCACATATGGACTGATGAAATACATTGTGATACACGGAAGATAATACTCGCTCTAAGAGGACTCATCGCCGTGATTCATGTGTTTTATTTAAGTATGAAGTTTATGTGGGTTTGGGTTAATAACTCATTTGATGAAATATTGGGATCAAGTGGGAGAATGTTATAATATGTAATATATTTTATTATTCTGAATATGATCCCAATATTGTATTCCCAATTGTATTCCGATTTATTGCCCAATTTATTACCCACGTGTATTACGTGATATTTGCCCGTTAATATATTACCATAATAGTCTTGATGGAAGATACCGGTAATGTAATAAACGGAATAAAAACGTCAGGTCATCTAGTTCAAACCCTAATCACTACAGAAAACCACACCGTCAAGTTTGAGGGGTATTGACTAGTAGAACAGGACGTACAGATCTGGTGTTCCCCATATTGCGGATCAATCGCGCTACGTGGATCCTTGAAGGTTTTTGGGTCTTCTACTTTTGCAAATTTCATCAATGGCCGGAGGTATTATTGATCTTTACGTTTCCGCAATTCAATCCAGAATTCTGTATGAATTTATCTATTATTGATAAATCGGGATCGCCAGATTTTAAGTTTATATTTAGTCTAACAGGACATGGACGTCGCTTGCTCTTTCTGGAATGAGATTGCTTTCGAGCTTAACCCGGCTGCCTCGGCTAATTAAACAAGCTCACTTTAACTAATCCATCCCTAATCTTATCGCGTTGAAAGCCTCTTCCTCGGCCCTTCATGCGTTCCTTGAATTGCTTGGTTTTTGCTGGTGTGCGAATTTACAGTAAAAAGGGAAGTTGATCAATCTAACGACCATGCTTACTGATTGCAATTTTCTCGTTTTATTTGGTGAACGGGAATGAACAACTAATACAAAAAGGCAAATGTATACGTTTAAACCAGACGACTCCATCGTTTCTCTCGCGTAAAAACAAAAGCAAGGATTTTTTCACAGGCTTAAAGATTTTTTTGAATGAAATTATTAGTTATGGACATTTAATTACTGAATAAATCACCACTTGCCTGATTCTTGCGAACTTGTTGGTGACTTACTTTTGATATCAAAAAATATCCAAGGTGTTTAGTCGACAATCTCATACGCAAGAAATGAAGAAGTAACCGTCAAGGAAGTAGAGGCGATATAACGGTCACAGAATGGAGTTGACAACATCTGACACAACCAAGAGGCAACTATCAAGATATTAGAGTTGATGTAATCGTCTATGTAATTGTTGCTTGCGAGATTTAGATACCCCAATTGTACTTGTTATAAAGCATCCTCAGTCAATAATGAGATTCAACGCTATTCTGCAAATTTATTTTTGCCTTTATTTTCTTGTAATTTATATCACTGGCAACAATTGTTCCTAGTGTTGTATTTTAAATTCTTTGTCATTTACTTTCCTATTTAAAATCAATAAAGTGACCTTCACAATCTTTGTCAATTTACTCATTAATCCATCCATATTTTAAAAGGTATTCTGTTTGACTTTTTGGTGAAATACTTACCAAAGGTTTACTGAAATTATCAATCTTTTTTTTTTTTTTTAAAGTTCACAGAGTACCTATCTTCGTGGAAAGCTTCCTTCCTTGCAGATCCCATTTTTCAATTTGAAGCAGCCAATTTCAAAGCCTCTTCAAAGGACAATTTCTTTGTCCTTTGGCCAAGAACCTCATGACACAGCAACTAGGTAGCAAGGTAGGGATTTAAATGCATTTTTGTTTGATTTTGACCATGGAAAATCAAGAGTTAGAAAACTTATATCTGAGGCTGATTTTCTAAGTGTTGGACCAACTTCAAGAGTCTTGCATACTTGACTTGCTACACTTGTTTACATGTGTTATTTGTCTTTGTGAGCTCGATGAATGTTATATGGGATTACAAATGATACTTAGGTCAACTTAATTTGATCTTTAAATCTCTTTATGAGCCATGGAGTGCTTAGAATGAACCAAAAAATGAATCGATTCACACTACATGGCCAGCCTGTGTGGATCATGCATGAAGGCCATTTTGAGGGGTCATATTGACCTTGTAGTTGATCATTATCTGAGACGTTTGTTGCATTTGAAATCCTATAATACATACATTCATTTAGATTGAGTGAATTTTTCTCAAAGTCTATAGTGTATTAGATATAAGCGCTTGAATCGGGGCAAACAACCTGTTTGCTTGACCTGAGTTCAAACCTAGATTGGCAAAAATAGGTTGAACCTATATAAGGGAGGCTAAATTTTAATTTTGTTATTGTGTATTTTGGGATCTTATTTCTTGTTCATATTTTTCCCCTAAAAGTTTTAGTATAACTTTGATATCTTGTTTGAGCTTAAGATCACTTTCGAGTCAAGATTGAAGGTCACGAACTGGTTTGGGTAATCTAATGCACACTGGTTGTCTGATAAAATGCCCAAACCACGTTCCAATCTTGAATAGGTTAATACGAGCTTTATCAATGTGAAATTCATGTTTTAAATTGGTCCATGTTTATTTGAATCAAGCATACTTCAGTCTAATGAATTGATATTATTTTTCAAAAAAAAAAAAATTAAAATAATAATTAAAAAATCTGGAAATTTTCCAAAAAACCAAAAAGTATAAATTACTGTTAAATAAACTAGAGCATAAATGACGGGTTTGGAATTTCTCTAATTTTCTAAAATCATCTCCTAATTTAGTTCTTTTTTTTGGTATTCTATAAATAACTTTTACTATAAATAATCCATTTGGCATGGATTAGAATAGTGTAATGTCACGCGTTTAGAATAATTTCACGAATACTTAAATTTCCATTTAGCTCAAGGTGGAACCTATCCTAAAGCTCTAAAACATTGCCGTGTAAATTCTTTGCTCGACTACTGTCAGGTTTTTATTTCCCACTTTTTTTTTTATGTAAATATGTGAATATCATTTATGTTTTGCTAATGACCTATTCTTATTAGTAAACAAGGTAAAGAACGGAGTTCACATCCCCATGAGCAAATAAGAATAGGTCATTAGCAAAACATAAATGAATAATCCTTAGATGCTTTTGATAGTTGGTTGCTTACTTTAAAATCATTTCAATAGCTTGTTTGTTAATTTATTTTTATAGAATGGTTAGGGCTAATTTAGGATCACAATGAACTCCTCAAAAACATTTGCATGATCACTTAGTGGCTTTGATACCTTTAGGATTATAATTGATAATCAAGATTGCATGACCACTTAATTAACAACCTTCTAAGTTAGTGATATTGAAAATGCAATTATTAGACTATTAATGAAGTTAAGTCCCCGATCTTAGATAATCTTTGATTGCGTAGGAAGTAAAACAATCTCCGTGTCTCACTTGCTTTATAGTCAACCCCAATAGGTTGGTGAAAACTCTCATTCTACACAAAATATCCCCAACCCCTTGTCGGATAGAAAAGGGAGGTCGCGACACAACTATGGACAATCGACAAAGATGATGCGAAATTGCCGACAAGTTACATAAAGCAAAATTGCTAAGTGTTGAGCCACAACGTGTCGGCATATAAAACTTGGTCAATCGACAAAATAATTGAAGCTGAGACAAAGATTGATGGATTAAAAGCAAGATAAGTTCTTGAGTGATGAGGCCAACGACTTTGGTCCACACGATGACCAATTCATAGAAGCCATGAATCTCGAAAGCCATTACTGATGACGACCGAGAGATCGATTGTTATAACCACTAGGAAGAGAGTCTGCAAGATGTGAAAAAATCGTCAACGTGAAGGAAGTGATGAAGGCATGCGTAGTTGGTCTTTGTATGACCGTTTGTAAATACTTATTACTGAATTTTAGGATTCACGTGGGCTGTTATATGCTTTCTTTGTAATTGTTGTTAATCATTTATAGGAACTACAAATATTAGAATTATAATTTGAGCAAAGCACCACCAATCAATTAATCATTACAATTTGTTCTATTGTATCTTACTGTTAGCTTTATATTTTATTACCCTTTTACGGGGCTCATCAAGATTGCTTCCAATCTCGATACCATTAATTTTCTCCTTTATTTGCGTCTCCTATCCAAGAATCAACAAAGAATTATTACATCCTTTATTAATTTTCATATCAACTAACATTTCGAAAGGTGTTTTGTCAACTCTTTTCAACGAAACACTAATAAATCGTTTGAGTTCAAGATCGTATTATCAGTTTGCTGATCATATTTATAAACCATGTCATTGATGTAGGTACCAGATGGCATGATGATTGCATATAAATTAGGCTTGTATTTTTTCCATGCAACCAAAGGGAAAGATTAAATACGGTGATACCCTTACACGTGTAAATGATACGAAACTAGCAAAATAAAGATTCGTTTCAAACGTTGAGAATGATTAATATGGTCGGAGATATCACACTAATTAAGGAATTTCACCCTAATTATTTTTAATCAAAAGGGTTAAAGCCGAATACAAAAATTTAGTGCTATAGATCTACTATCCATATTTTGTCACCCAATAAACATGAAGTGAATATGTAGGAGGTAATGAAAAGAGGCTAGTATCCAAATGCTTGTTGATTTCAAGAGGCGCAAGCCAATCAATAGAGCAATATCCTTCCTGAAAGTTATGTTGCACTTTAAATCCAAACTAAAAGCACAACATTAAACACTGCTTCTCTTTTGACTTAAAGTCGGCCACAGATAGGTGGCCTTTAGTCTTTTTGTTTGAAATGATGTAGTATTTATTCAATAGATAATTTGCTTGTGATGTTGTTAATTCAACATTAACATGCAACATATTTGAGGTACACTTTGTTAGGAATTTCTTTTGTTATCTTTAAGCAAAGGAGGACCAACATTATCAATCAGAAGCTCTAATTCTAAACTAATCATACAATTTGTTTTGTGAAAAAATGTCCTAACCACAAATCCCAAAGTTCTGCTTGCGTCGACAAACATAGCAAAACCACCAATCCAATCACCAACTTCATTTCTAAATAAACCCTCCAGACTAGTAAGTCCTGGGTTGGCTTACAAGGCCCCATCAATATTCAGTTTAATCCACTCAGAAGGCGGAGGATTCCCTCTGACCAAAATTGGAGAGATGCATGATCCACCTAATGTCGAGTTATTTGCAAATGAAGCTTTAATGATTTCCTTTATTTATGACCGAATTACTTGTACTAGATTCAAAGGGAAAACAAAATTGTCCTAGAAAAGTGACTCGTTTCTTCATTGCCAAAAAGGCCACACAACTACTCCAAAAATTATGCTCCAATCGTAATTAAAATTCGGCCGCCCTTACTAACAACATTTGAATTCAGTTATTATGACATATTCATTGAGAAAAATTCTCCGAAATACAGTATTGGACAAACTCAAGCCATATCCTATGGACAATTGGACAATCCCTTAGAATAGTAAAGTCATATCCACATGAGACACATCTCAAGCAATATAAATTTCCTCTCAAGTTGCTAGACATCTTCAATTCATTAGTCAATAGTTGCTCATGAGTGGCTAGCCAAAGGAAAGTTCTAATATGTCAAGGTCCATTCCACTTCCAAATTGTAGCCCATATATTATCAAATTCTTGATTGTCCGCCCCATTGATTATCTCGCACGCTAACCTGTACCCTCCCACAAGAGATTATCATCCCATCAAAGGTTGAAGGAGGTTTGACAACTCTAATGCTAAAAATTACATCTTGTGGTATAATTTCCCAAGATATTAAAAAATTCCACTTTCCATTCAGCACATAATAAATTCCACTTTCCATTCAGCACATAATCACAAACTTTTTTGTCCATCTTAGAAGGAGATAGTTGGGTACTAACAATATTATAGAGTAATTCCATACTTGGTACTCATCTATTTGTCCAAAACCTAACATGTTTGACATTTCTCAGACTCCATAAGGTTCCTTACTGTAAGACTAGTTATACGTTCATAATTGCCTTCCATAAGATCGAGTCACCACTCTGATACAATCTTCATCCTAAAATTTAACCCTTTAGGAAAAGAAATAGAAGTATATATACATATACACGCACACACTTCCATATGATCTTAAAGTTTTTCATCTAAATGTTTGAGAATTTTTAGGTAGAGCACCGATGAAATTTAACGGAACATTTGTGGGAGAGCATTTTGTTTGACGTCTTATGGAGCATATGCTAAATCACATGGGAATCAATTAACCATATATTTCTATCAATTTCAGAGTAAACCATAGTTGCAATCAGGAAAGGTAATAGCTGTCACGCAAAATCTTCCATCACTGGTGACTAGATTCACCATATGGTGTTAAGAAATAGACATGAAAACTCTTAGTGCGAGGTTTTCACTGAAAATAATGATTCACATTAAAACTTATCCTTCCATATTTCTTTACAAAAAACAAAAAAAAAAAACCATCCTCTAGACTAAGACCCTCTTGAAATGAAATCCACCCTATTGAATTACTTTGCGTAAAAAACTCTTCAATTGAAACAATTTATCGTGGGTTATCACAGAGAGTCTAATCGAAAAGATGTGTAGTGGGTCCCCCTCGCTGTTTATTACGTGTGGAACTTGCTTGATCGCTTTGTTTCATCGAACAGAGCTTAAAGTCATGTCCTCGCCAAATAAATCGAACCTAATAGACTGTTGCTGAAAGTCTGATGTGAGCTAAAAGTGAAAAACATTATCTAAAAGGAGCCATCATCATGACTCGCCCTAAACAGATGCGACATTGTTGATTAGTGCCCCATCTTGTTTGATTAATGGGGCTTGGTCGAACTTTTCTAGCGAGACCTAATGCCCAAAAAAGGAAAGCTGAATAGTCGGTGTAACAGGCATATCGCAAACTCTCGTTTTCACCTTCAGTGCAAAGACCCATAATGCTTTTATTGGAAACTGTGGAGAAAAATGAAATTTCAACTCATGATTCGACAAATATATCCGATGGTTTGATTAATGATCTTCTTAACATCCAAACGTATTGCTCTCATAATCGGTAGATGGGGTGTCTACCTTAAACTCGATGTAAAATGTTTGTGATGGCGGTTTTGTGTCAACAAAACCTGATTTGAGATTGCATGGATAGATGGACTAGTTGATGTGCACGAAAGTTAATCTGAACAGCACCAGACTGCTAAACCAAAAGAAGAAAACAAAGAAATTACTAAGAATATTTTTGTAACATATCACATAGAAGTCATGGGACTATGGCCAACTAAGTAAATCTCAAAATTGGAGCTTATACATAGAGGCATATTTAAATATACACACACACACACATGTACTTATACTTGAGTGTAAATGAGTATTCAACTTGCTCATAAATGTAAATGAATCATACACGCAAGAGTATATTAATGGGTTTTTTCTTATCATTTGTCTTGACGACTGAACTGACCCAAAAAGAGAAACTCATTTCAGATTTGATTATCTACATAGTCATGAGTCTTGAGCGTGTAAAAATCTTCTATGCTGCCATAGTACTTCCATCAATGTGTCGACAAATGTCAACTGTGGATGCAAGTCTCATTCTCATTTATCAAAGGTTGAATTCATTGAAGTACAAAAGAAAGTATCGTGTAGGTCAAGAGGATTCGCCTGTCTCCAGCTCTTACTTAATTTTTGGCCATGACAAGTTTCACCTAGGCTGATTTACTTGTAGAGAACAGAAAGCACAATGATTAGATCCGACATCTCAATTCATGAGGTAAACCGAAATTGTCATTTGAGAAGGGAATACGCAACTTTCAAAGTGCATAACCCAAAGGCGTTTTGACAAACAAAACTCTGTCACATAATTCCGCCTTGTCTCTACCCTAATGTCAACTCTGCCTCAATACCTCCACCAACCATCATCAATTAAGACCGCCACTTCCATTTACTCTCTCTCTCTCTCTCTCTCTCTCTCTCTCTCTCTCTCTCTCTCTGCGCGTGTGGGGAGAGGTGAAAGATCTCCAGTAGGGGATGTCAATTATGGGGCTTCAAGGAGGGAAGAGAGAAATGGGGTTAGGGTTTGCTTCACATCATTGAATAGCAATCACTACTTGCTCTTTGCAATGGAAATACAGGATCAAATAGGCAGCATAAAATATGATTGACCAAACATGTAATATCGGTGGTTCGTCTAGATTAAATGCACTAAATAATATTGATGACATAATCAAGAGCATGTCGTGAAATGTAAGAATTGATAAGATTTGATTTCAAGCAGTATCAAAGGGCTACAATTCTGCATTCGTTTATGGATGTATTCATATAGAGTAATCAGAATAATCAAAATTGGAGAGTCTCTTATCCACGATGACACACTACCTTTCTTGCTTTTCTGGAATCACTCAACCTTAATCACTTTCAGAATTCATAAATTACATGGTCACTGCATCAGAGAACTAAACTGTTTTGATTGTCTATGCGGTATGATCATTGCGTATAATATTTTTCCTCAGTCAAAAATAGCTGTAGCATAGGAAGTGTGATTAAGAATCATTGCGCAAGAGTTCGTACACTTTCACCTGAATCTTATCACGAGTGAGAACGCCAAAACGAAAAGCGGGGCAAATATTATTCTAAAATCAAGCGAACTGGATATTAAGTATTAAACATTAAAGAACGACATACCTATATACCATATCTATAATTCTTTTTGCTAGAAACCATATCTATGATTCTACAACAATTACCATGTGAATTAAGGGAATTAGACCAGAATTAAGTCTATGTAGAACACTAACTTCTCAGTAAATGAGATCTGCACATATGTAAAATCTCGTCAAAAAAAAAAAATGCTCAAAACCCTGCAAACCTCCAATCCTCAAACAAGATCTTCACTTATATATCTCAAGATGTGTTGATCGGCGTTCTTGGATTATTACAAATATCTGATCTTGCATATCAAAGCCTTAACGACAAATCGAGCTGGCTAAAATCCTCCCGGAGATCACCATCATGGTCAGGAACTTCGATGTATCCTTGAGACCAAGATGAACCATACTTCGGATTAGTCCCACGATACCTCATATCCTCCCCAACATGCCTGGCCAAGCGTGGCTGATTCTCAAAAACCACAGATTGAAAAGATGGCCGTACATGATGACCATTCGAGGTTGCCACAGAAGGTTTCACGGCAGAGCACAAGTCCCTGCTCTTCTTGGCTAGGGTTCGCTCGAGCTTGTGAGCATTCTGGTGACCCCCAAGTGCTTGCGAGCTATAGAACTTCTTTTGGCAGAAGTTGCATGAGTAAAGCTTGTTGTCTTTTGCAGGAACTGTAAGAGGATGGGGTGATGCTGGTGATGATGACGAGGATGGTGAACATGGCTCAAGTCCGAGCTCTAGGTTGAGCTGCCTGTGATTATTGGCTGAGGAGCTCTGATGCCATGGATTGGATTGATGTTCCATTGATGAAGAGAGAGAGAGGGGGAGGGAGGGAGGGAGGGAGGGAGAGCGATGACTTAGAACTACATATATGAAGCGAAATGATGACTGTTCTAGCAACGGAAAGCACTTGGAAGGAGAGAGCAAGATGAAAGAAAAGGACAGATATGTAGGTTAGGGACTGTGATAGAGAATCTCTTAGATTTCTCACAAGAGAGATATCAACATGCCAACAAGTTTCCATAAAAGAAAACCTGTTAGTATTCCATAGATTTGTCCTACTAGATCAAGTTAATCGCAATATGATTCCTATAACCTGAATGATCAGGTGTACCGCATCATCTAGGGAATAAGGCTATATGACATCGTTGAATGAAAAATCACACTTTAACAATCATGTGTTGCAAGTGAAACGAATGAAGATGAAGTTACTTTGTCTATAGGAATCTTGTTTAAAAAAAAAATCAAACAAATATTGCCTTGTATGTTGCACACTATCTCTAGTGTTTTGAAGCAAAATCTCAATGAAATTTTAATATTCATTCATGTTGCCCTTTTTCAAAATGACAATAATTTACGGTGATACATAATTTAGCAATTATCCAATCAATTATCATTTTCTTTTACGATTCGAAATATCTGATTGCGTGTTGTTTATTGGCCTCTCGCTCTGGAGGTTCCTACTCCATATAAATAGCAAGCAAGTAAGCAAGCGAAGGTAGCTTCAAATGAAATCCTGCCTTAGAAAGGTAGCTTGAAATCTTGATTTTTTACTCGGATTGCATCCGGCGCTCGGGACAATAGAACGCGTGGTTTCCAGTTGGTCGATGAAAGTGATATCATTCGAATCTCTCTCTCTCTCTCTCTCTCTCTCTCTCTCTCTCTCTCTCTCTCTCTCTCGCATGGTCCGCATCAAATTTCCATACATGCTTCTGTTGTCCTCCGTAAATCCTGTAAACTTGCGAGCATGTATGGTGCGGGTGTGAACACCAGTCAGGTAAACTCGCGTGGGTCAAATCACGCTTCGTTTCGGTCCCCCCCCCCATCCTGACCTTGAATGCGAGCACGTAATGATCAGCTTTGCCATTCACGAGAAAGTTTGCGCTGAGCGCCCCATCAGATTCTCTCGTGATTAGGCCAAGCATATATGCAGTATGCAGGATTAGGACTAGGCGTCTGCCTCCACGTTTTGCTCGAGAAGCTCTCCTCCTTTAGTTAGCGGTTGCCATCTTTGCTCTGTGGTCCTGCCAAATGAAGGGATTAGCAATTCGATCATCCTGGAGTCCAGAATATTTGGTAAAATACGGATTATCTTATGGCTCAATGATGGGGTTCTATGTTTCGACTGGTGTTCAGATTGTGACCTTAACCGTGGTTGTATCATTGGGGTACTTCAGTTAATTCCTTACACTGGACGGAGAGCCACTGATTGATTGCGCACCATCCGATTTCTAGGGAAAGAATACCTAATTTGGACATGGCAAATGAGCCTGCTTATATAGGAATGTATACATGTCAGGGTGCTAGCACACACATGCGAAATGAAGACTTACAGGGGAATCGACAGAAAAGACTGATGAAGATACTTTTTTTCTTTACTCAAGAAGTTGAAGCTTCTCTTTAGGAGTTTTTCAGTACAATTTTTTTTTTTTTTTTTTTTTACACAGGTAGATTTGACATGGGAATTTACAATCTGCTTATGGGAAGAACATGGGTACTACGATAAATAATAATAATGATAATAATAATAATAAAATAATAAAATAATAAAAAGATAAAATTACATGTCAATATTTCAACCCTTTCTGTGGAATAGTTTTTTAACGTGGTCGACGTCCCGAAATAAAAAGGCTTTGTTTTTTCATGAAGTCTATTTTGCTTACTTTCAATGGATCTCGTGAGTTCTTCTCTTGTTTATTAATTCTTGAGAGTTGTTTCTTCCAGTGTAATTTTGCTGGTTTTTTAGTGCATGCAATTTGAGAACTCTAAAGTGACACATGTCATCATCGAGTAGTTTTCTTTTTTTCTTACTCATACTATCAAACAAATCCTTATACGAAAGTTTTAGGAGTCACGAGTGAAGTCAAATTTCGTCCATAGTGATATTAAGATTAAGTAGAAAAATAAAACGCAGGTACCTATCTAGACATCCCTTTTTGTCATCGAGTGAATTTAATAATATGTACCTACACACAATTTAATTGGTTAAATGATAAAATATTCAATGGAAGTTCAAATCTTGCAAACTACATTGTGTACCTACACAATTTAATTGGTTAAATGATAAAATATTCAGTGGAAGTTCAAATCTTGCAAATTACATTGTATAATAACGCTCAGCAATATCCGATAAGAAAATGACCAAATTTTATAATTTAATTTACACCTTTTATCAAACCACTTTTTATTTTGATCTTCGGTACCCGAAAACTTTATCACTAAACATTCAAAATATTTAAATTTTTGACACTTATGCTCATTTATGTGGACTTATACATTGCGAGCAAATGGAGAGAGACGAAGCCTTTCTGATCGGTCGCAAACGTCCGGGCGATAGAAATAAATGTCCACCCATGCGCTAGACAAAATGCTCCCAACCTCAAAGATGGATTCCTCTCTCTCTCTCTCGCACCAGATGGAACGTGGAAAGTCACGACGCACCCAAAAACACCATTTGAAGTAAGATCCACACCTTCTTTCTCCGGCAAACCACGCACTCTTAAGAAAAAAATTCAGAAAATTTAGAACAAAATTTTGAAAATTGTTAAAATTGTCTATGTCAATGCCAACCGTGCCATATAAGATGGTTGACATCCACTTCAGCGATTTTTGCTCAAAATTGGCCGAAAGGGCTACATTGGCAAATTATCAAAATGTTTAGGTCTAAGTTGACCAAACTGAAAACCTTAGGACTGAACTAATATGAAAAATACTAAAAAAGTCTCAAACCTATCACATTTGTACCACTTTAATCCTAAACTTTTTCATATTGGTATCGATTTAATCCATCAGACCAATTTAGACTGGAAATTATTAACATGGACACTAACTATTTTAGGTAGCATGACTGGTGCTAACTTGGACATTTTTATAATTTTTAATTGTTTCCTTTTTTTTCTTTTCTTTCTCTTTTTTTTTTATTGGTGGCTAGCCATTGACCACAGTCCATGGCCAATAAGGTTTGTCTTTGTTGAGTCACACTTGAGTGAGGGCGAGCACCAGCGAGGCCCCCCTTATAAATCAAGGGCAAGGGTCGGCCTCATTTGATCTTGCAAGAGGGACCTTGCTAACGCTCTCTCTCATGTAGACATGGCCTAGTGAGGCCAACCCTCACTAGCCATGGCTTGTAGCCAGTGGTCAGCCACCAATGAAAAGAAAAGGGAAAGATAAAAGAGAAAGCAAAAAAAGGAAAAAAATTCAAACAAGTTTTTAAAAATTAAAAGATATATATGTTCATATCGGCGCTATCCGTGTCACGTAGGATAGTTAACGTCCATATCAGTGATTTCCGGTATAATTGGCCAATGAATTGAATTTGTATCGATGTGAAAAAATTTAGAATTGAATTGTTTTAATTAAAATGTTTAAGGAAAGAACATGACAATTCATCTGCAAATCTTTAGACAAGGAACGGCCCCCAGCTATAAATGGATAAACGTGTAGGGCGCATCGGATGCATGAATCTACACGCTTGCCAAATACCATTTGAGCGCTAATAAATGATGAGATATCTTATTACATGATCTGAGAGGAACTTGTCAATGAAAATTGCATGGTGTCTTTAAAAACATATGAAGACGCAACTACCCTAAAAATACTTACCAATTCTTCAAATCTGAAAGGAATTATTGTTGCATTTCAACAGAGCCTAGCTAAAGTTCTTAAAGTTCTCATCCAATTACTGTTGGATAATTTTAGCTTGAGGCATCTTTTAAGATCGACTTAAATGTTGTGGGTCATGCTTGAGTTTAGAAATGTGCACACAATAATGCAAAGCGTACCGTGCTACAACAGTCTCCTCTATCAACAATACAGGTGTGATCCATTGAGTCGGTTCCTGCATTACATTTACCGACTGGCCGATGGGGATTCCGTACCCTTCACGTTCACGCCTCAAAAAGGACAATTTAGTCTCGCTCGGTTTGACAAATCTCTTTTTTGGATAGATGGCAACCATTGATCATCCAGACCCAAGTGCGCTCCATTTGCGTGATCAAAAAAATAAAAAAATAAAAATAAAAAGCAAAAGGAAACAAATCAAGGGCCGTGATCGCGCCCGCAAACTCCGATCCGGGCAAGAATTTGCGGCGGGGCTGACTAGTGGTTGGACCGAGTCGGATTCTTTGAATGTTGCGTATGTGTTAGATCCTGCTTTGGCAATGTGCAACCCATTTGACGAAGCCCATAATGCCTTTGTATGGAAATATTCCTTCAACGAGCCCAAAATTATCGAGAGCTTGTGATTCCCCAGTCAAACATTGAAAAAAAAGGCATGTGCTGTTTGAGGCAAATTAGCAAAATTAGTCATGGAGCATACGTCCGGACCGGATAGATGCAGCATTAGGCCACCAACTCCATTCCACTATCTTTGACAAAAATGACGGATCTTGCTTGTCGAGAAATAATTATAACAACATCCAGTATTTAATGAAAATTATAAATATTCGAAATTTATGATTACCAAATCAGAAGTCACGACGATATTTACATATGTCATTGGTCTAATTATTAAAAATCATAGCCATTTTTTATATAGATTTGCTATTTTTGCAATACTAGACAAATGAATAGGCATAGAGAATGACTTCTATTCACATGCAAGGCACGTGGGGGATAATTTCAATACATTCTAACCTTATTTTATAGTGATTAATTAAGTACTAAACTTTATGATTTAACCAAACTTAATCCTAACCATTTTTACAGTCTTTCAATGTAATATATTCAGTCAGTTGTGGGTGAAAATTACTAATATATTACATGGCATGACCTAAAGATTTTTGTAATGTTTTAACTTTTTAAAGTCTAGCCATCACGACGGCCGAGTGGCCGGCGGAGGAAGAAGGAAAAAAAAAAAGGAAAAAAAAATCTAAAAAAAAATTGTAAAAATCTTTTATGTTAATGCTAATTGTACCACATAAGACGATCAGCACTAATTGAGCTACAACGTTAGCAATTTCTGGTCAAAATTAATCAGAATAACTATATTGAAAATTTGTCAAAAGGTTTGGGGCTAAATTAGTTAAATTAAAAAATTTATGACCGATGGCCATTGTACATTATATTTATGATTTTTTGAAGCCTTTATTTCCCAGATCACCCATAATAAATTATAAAAATAATGAGGCTAGAATATATTATTCTTAAAAGGGTCTAATCCAAATCCATTACAACCCATTTTCATTTCAATGAAAAGTCTAGCTCATGATCTCACAGTCTCGTGCCACGTTCTTCTCTCCCTCTTTGCTGCCATGAATCTAATTTGTTGCCACCTCCACCGCCTATCGCCAACTTTGCGCCACCGATCTCTAGTGGCCAAGGTTCTCCGACAACTCAATCGTCATGATATCGCCCCGTTCTGCACTCCTTGCAAACCTTGACCTTCGTTTCCGGTAGATAAATCTCTATGGTCGCCACCAAAATACTAAGGACTATCCGAGCCCACGACTCCGCCACCACCACCTCAGCTCCTGCCTCCCCGAGCGGCACCGACGTGTGCTCACGAACTCCGCTCCCCCGAGACGATCAGTTCCTTCATCTTCCTCTCGTTTGGCTCGACGAACCAAGTCTCGTAGCTCAAAGGGAGGTCAATCAGCGCGTACGAGCCGAGCTTCTCATACTCGACGGTGTTCGAAGGGACCGGTGTTTTTGTCTCAAGGTATTGAGCTTTCTCTATTTCCTTACCTTTTTGTTGAGTTTGCCTAGAAGTTTTGTTTTCAAGGAGTGAGTTGGCGCTTTTAGCTGGCTAGATTGTTGAATTTGGATTTCGATATAAAATCAGAAAGGATTATGCCCTTTATGTTGTTATTTGTGGATTGTCGATGTACCAAAACTGCTTTCGGTTGATTATAGTGTTGGGCCTTGAAGAATGATTGTTAATTGCATCTGCTACAATGAATCTGTCTGTACTGAAGTTTAGAAATAGCTTATTGATTCTGTTCATTCATGAGTCTCGTGATCCCCGCATTTTGACATTAGATGTAAGATAGGCCATTATGTTTTATAAATTGTTCTCAAGGTGAGATGTGGCGCAAGTTCAGTGTGGGTTCGTGCTCGGGAAGTTTTGTAATTTCTTCAGCTTTGTAGTGAATTGAATCACGATATTCTAATACGAATATTAAAACTTCTTTAATAGTATAGCCTGCTGTGTGCTTGACATGCTTGATCCAAAAAACTTCTCAATCGGGTCACTCTTCCAGGTTCTTGGCCAAGGAGTGGTGACCTGCATTGAATAAAGCATATCAGAAGCCCTTGCTTTGCCTTCATCGAGACAAAATGCAGCAGGAGGGTATTATACCTCCAAAGTACATAGCAGAACAAGTCTTTGACATAGCGTAGGTGATTTTCATTTCTTGCAAGATGCGTTCTCTGCTGGTTTGTAATTTGAGGATAGTCAGGACACATTCTTATAATAATAATAATAAACAAAAAAAGGTGCAATCTGTCGAGATCATTGTCATTGTTGTGTTAATTGCTATTCAGTAGTCACGACATGATAAATAAGTAAAAAGCTCGTAGGTAGGTTTATTCTCTACTCTTGTGTGTTTTAGGGAAGCATGCATTTGGTTAAGTCTTTAATCAATTTTATTAGTGGAGCTCTAGATTTGACAAAGAAGGTTTGGAGCTACTAAATCTGGACATCTTATTTGCTTTCTCATGTAAATCAGAAATTCTTGTTTGGCTAGATTATTTCTTTATCTCTTCAGTTAGGTGAGCATCTTTGTTTGCACTGGTCTATCAGTGCTAGTATTCAAGATCCTTTCCTCCATATAAAAACAATCGATTTGCATAGGTTTTTATCTGATATATAATGATGTTTTCAGTTTTGAGAAGATATCAACATCTACTTGTTGCCCTTTCCCCATTGATTAAGTCAGTTTTTGAGAGATATCAGCATTGAAGAAGTTTCCTATTATTGAATGAGATATTTGTTGGTCATTGCAATGGTTCCCATTTTCTTTATGTCAGGGCCTCTTGTGGCAAAATTAGGAGGCGCTTGGCTCCCTCATATCTTTTTAAAAGAAAAAATTAAATAGGTCATAAATGGGTTGCTTAATAACTTAATAGGTCTTAAATAGGTTTGCTAGCGACCCTAGCCAGATGTAGAAGGAAAAAAAGAAAAAGAAAGAAAGAAAAAGTTGTGGCTGGTCCCCTACACTCAAGCACTTAGCTCATATCATTGATTTATGAATTGTTTGTTCTTATAAAAATATATATTATTTAAAAATTCAAAATTTTAATTATTAAAAAATCAATTTTCGTTAATTTTAATTTTTCTTTCTCTTCATTTTTCTCTCCTTTCTTTTTCTTTTCTCTTTCTTTCTCCTTCTTCCTCCTCCTTCCTTTTCCAGTAGCATGCTTGGCAACGGCCAACATACTGACGACCGACCATGATGGAACCCGACAAACTTGAGGCTCACCTGAGCTCGTATTTGGCCATTGCGGAGGCCCAGTGACCAATGTATAGAGAAGGAAAAAAAATTAAAAATTAAATTTTTTTTTGCTTGAGATAAAATTATTTTTCAAATGAGATCTAAATACTTATAGTCACATGGCACCAAACAAAGGAAAATTACTCATTTTCCTGAAAAATGATTTCTCAATAAGTTTTTTCTTTTATCGTGAAGTTTCCCACCATATAATCGCATCCTTAGCGCGCGAATGCTAAATTTTCCCTCCGGTCTGTCCTCTTCTTATTCCCCTAGAAACCCACGTTGCATGCTCAGTAATTCTTACCGCGGGGCCTCCTCCTTGGTCTCACGATCTCTTCCTTTCAAAACTTTTTTCTGTTCAAGCTTAGACTGCCCACCAGTTGTATTCTTGGTTAAGATTCCCACCAAACCTCTCACCGGCGCGATGCTTGACCGGATTGAATGAACCGCCAGGGCTTTGTCAAGTGAGATAAGGCAGGAATGTGCAGATCGCCGGGCAGGAAGACGTCAAAGCCTGCGAGAGAGAAGAGCCAAGCGTGGCCGCTTGGAGCGTCTGAGATTCGTCGGATCATGAGGTGTGGCGGCAAGATAGGACCAATCGTGCAAAGAAAGCAAGGAGCGACGTGGTATGGCTCACGGCGATGCTGCCCGTGTCCGGCGCGACCGTCGCGAGGCAGTGCTGGGAGTGACGAAGCTGAGGACGACAGGCCCGGATGGTGATCTGGAGTGGGGGAGTCGGGAAGGCTGCAGCCTGCAAGGTGTGGCCGAGGAACCTGCCAGATATTGCCTGGATTGCTGGGGCTCGCTCGTGCACTCATGTTCACCTGCTCTCGACCCTCTCTTTTCTTGCCGACTTTGTGTATTCTCTCTCGCTTTCTTCTCCACGCTGTGTTCTCGAGCTGAGAATTTCCCAACCCTTTGAAATGTGAGACCTCATGTCTCTATATAGTGAAAAACCTAGGTTTATTCCTAATTATCCTGCCTTAATTTAGGCCTTAATAAGTGATGGGCTCTAATGACATAAGGCCTTTTTATCAGTCAAACTTTAATGGGCTAAATTAGACTCAACTAAGCTTAATGAGGCCCCTTTTCCTTTATGGCATTCCGCCTTTGTGGTTCTATGGGCTGGCAGATATTGCCATCTCTCATGGGCTTATTCCAATCCATTTAAATTCAGAATCATTCCCCGTTGTTCTGATTAAAATGCAATGAATTTATCTATATACTGAATGCTCCTAAAAATTATATGCAAATTAATCAATAGTTTTGTTTAGAAGCTGGAATGGGTCCCCAATTTTCTATGCAATAAACAATTAAGATACTTTGGATGCAGTCCATCTAGTTTGAGGAGAAGACCATCATATTCACTAAAAATATGAAAGTGATATGTCTTTCAATATTTTCAACAAAAATATTATTTTGGATGAGCTCACATAAGCCTTCATCTTTTGGGCATCCTAAACCTTTTTTTTTTTTCAATTGAGTCATAAATGTTTTGCATTTATGCTAATCGATCCATCAGGCCAAAATTGACCGGCTTACTATGACATGGACACCGGCCATCTTATGTGACGCTACCAGCGCTGACGTAAATAATTTTAATAATATTTTAATAAATTTTTTTATTTTTTTAATATTTTGTGATTTTTAATTGTTTTCTTCATTTTCCTTCATCTTCATTGTTTGTGGTCGAGAGAATCCTCGATGGCTAGCAATCGGCCACAAACGAGGGCCGGTGAGGGTCAGCCTCACCGAATCTAGCGAGTGCTGCCCTTGCCGACACCTGGCTAAGGCCGAGGATTGCTCACCCTCATCGGGGTGAGGTCGCCTCGAGCGAGGCTTGACCTGTGACATCCCAAATTTTCAACCCTGTCTTCTAATGAATGAATCGGGCATTTCATTGACGTGTCTATAGGGTTATTCTTAGAGCTGATCACTCTCGAGATAACTAGATTATCTGGAAAATTATTAAGAAATTTTAAGGCAATAGACTTGAGAATTTGACCAGGAATCGGCTTCTCGACCGTGTCTATCTTTAGAGGTCATTACGGCACAGTTAAAAATCGATTTGAAATCAGAGATAGACTGGATCGACAGTGATGTGTGGCTAATCGTGGGTGACACCACTAAATTAGAAAATTCTCGTCGACCGGCTCTAAACTGATTTTCTTATTGTTTTGGTACCCTGTGTCTGTATTTGGATCCTCGGGATTTTCATGACAATCGAGAGTCGCCAATGAGTCAAGTGGGTTCATAGTGGCTCGAAGAAAATCGACCACGAGTCAATTGCACTTAAAAATATCCGAAAGTTACTCGGTAGTCTAGGTCACGCTAAAAATGCGTCGAATTGAAATTAACCGCCAATTCGAGTCGATTTCAGAAATTGAAGTTTTGGCCATGTCACAATAAATTCTAGGAGTGTCGACTGGCCTCGAGAAGATTTTTTCGACACCCGACACTTTTTGGGAAAAAGTCGTCGCCGAGTCGTTTCCGTGCGGAAAAAAAAAAAAAGCCATTGATTATTTTTGATAGCAAAATTGGGAAGCAAGATGGACATATGGGTGAGGAAAAATATCGAGATGGTCGATGGATGACCGATTGAAATTATTGAGGCCAATTGTGACTAAACCAAGTGAGTGTGATGGTCCAATTGGAAGAGGTGGCCTTCAAATTCGTGTAACCCCCCTAAGCCACAACCTTTGGACCACTTTGTCTTCTAGAAGAGGGTGTGTTGATGGCTTATTGAAGGCGCAAGATTCTACTACTGGCCAAGAGTGTTTTGGAAGATATTTTGTGAAATATCGCCCAAGTGGGCCCCCTCACTCACTTCTCATCTCTCTTATCTCTTCCCTCACCTCTATCCTCTCCATCTCTCTCACCTCTCTACCATCCAAGACCCTTATCTCTTCATTTTCGAAGCCCTCAAGCCAACAAGAAGACCAGCAGAAGGAGCTGCAGCCGTCGCACGCCTCCACCCGCACCACTGCCGGTTTCTGCTCCAGCCGACCTTTCTTCAAAGATTCGAGTCAAAAGTGGTCTTCCCGGATGAACCAGTGAACGAGCTACATATCAACGCGAAGAGGACATCCATACCGTTCCAACAAGACCAAAATCAGCCCGAACGGAGCCACCGTTCGTCCTGTACGGCCGCTGGAGTCCGCCGCTCGCCGGACCGTCTGGATCCGCCTGGTTCCGCCTGTTTCGCCTGTTTCGCGATTTTCAGCCATTTTCCCCCATTTCTACCCTACCTCCACCCATACCAACCTCCAATAAGATTTCCTTGACCTCTGAGAGCCACCGGTTGCCAACCACCCGCTCGCCGGAGCTCGAGCGGTCCGTTTTCGCCGTTGAAGTTGCTGGTTTCTTCTCTGCAGTTCAGCCTAGAACAGAAGCAAAAGACAGCAAGGTTTTGAGACTTCGTGGCCCGTTTTCAAGCCCTTCCCGGCCTCCGTTGGTGTCGCCGCTTTGGGGTTTATCGACCGCCTTGGCGTCATGGTCGTCGTGAACTCACCGGCGCGCAAAACCGGTGAGTTTATCCTCTAAACCTTGCTTAGTATGTTAATCATGCTTAAGGGGTGTTTAGATTAGTCTAATTAGGTTTAGGTGGTTAGATTAGATTATTTTAATGTAAATTAGATTAGTTGTATGATTAGTTTAATGGGTGTTTAATTAGGGCTAATTGTATGATTAAATTAGTGTAATCTTATTTAAGCCCTAATTAATTAGTTTTAATTAATTAATTATTTCGAATTTATAAATATTTTTATTAAATTATATTATTATAATATAATATTTAATTATTTAATTTTCGGAATTAAATTTAATTATTTAATAATTTCGAAAATTTTGCCGGGATGGCCGGTCATTAGAATTTCATTGATCGCAACAATGTGGTCAGTTTGTGCCAATTGTATGTTTAATTGAGAAATTGAGTGATTGATGATTTTGGTTAATAATTCCAAAAGTGTGGAATTGAGTGAAATTGGAGAAGTTTTGGTATTTAACTTGAAAATACCCGGTGTTGGCTTTTGGCACCGTAATTGGTTTGTAGGACCGCTTGAATCGTTGGATGTTATTGGATTGTATATCCAGTTCTATGGTTTAAATATATGTACAGCTTTGGCGAGCAATTGGTTTATATATGGGTCACTTGTGTGAGCACTTTGTATGTCAGGCTTGTGAGAGCAATGATCGTTTATCGGCTTGTGAGAGCAACGATCCATATATCGCCAGTGCGAACTATCATCTATGTATATATCGGCTTGTGCGAGCTACCATCTATATCAGCTTGTGAGAGCATTGCATCCATTTCAGCTTGTGTGAGCCATGATTGTACTAATGGATGAATAGATGGTATGAATGGATAGACGTATGAATTGTACTGACGTGTAGGAATGGACCGAGACGAGGTAAGTCCTCAATCCTCTTTGTGTGACTAGAGCGCCTTGGGGCTTATTTTCTTCCTAATTGAGTTTTAGAGGGTAGGACTCGCTGAGACATTGTCTCACCCCGTTGTGGGATAACAATTTCAGGTTCCTAGATGGCGGATCCTCTGGAGCTTTTTGGTAGACCAATGAGGGTCGCTGAGAGGATTTTTGACTTCGCTGATCCTGACTGAAGAGCTGGCGAATGGACCTATCTGGCTGATCTTAGGACAGCTTAGTTTTTTAGGACTGATCTTTTATAAATCTTTTTGTTAATAGCCTAATCTTGTAACTGAACTGGTTTGACATGTATAAAGGTGTGTGGTTTGAATTTGAAAATGTGATCCTGCTTTTCTATCCCAATTGAGTTTTGTCTGGGGATTATTTATCCGCTTCCGCATGTGCAATTAAATGAATGGGTCGGCAACGTGTCCTGGGAAGTCGCATTTCTATCGACCGCAGTGGGATGTGCGCGTGCTCGGGGTTCGGGGCGTGACATGACCTCCCCCGATTGCCAGAGGTCGACGGCCGTCGACGGTGTGGCAATGAACGAACCAGCAGGAGCGAGTAGAACGAAGCAGTGGGAGGGAACAGTGAACAGCATCTCACCCTTCCCCCTTGTGAAATCTTTCTTTTGATTTCCACCAAATCCTCATTTTTCATTTCTTCACCACCAGACTTTCCTTATTTTGTCTTCATCAAATCTTTCCTGCCAACTTATTCCACGATCTCTGCATTTTTCTTTTTGGTCAAAATCCCACGACAATTTTCAGAGGTCTTTGCATTTTTGTTTCCATAACCTCTCCCATTTGGACGAGATCTTTGCGGGCCACCTGCCTTCGGCCTTGACATTGTCGAGTGTCACCAAGATTTGGGCGAAGCCGCCTCGGCCGTGACCCCTAGGCCTCACCTAGATCTAGGGGAGGCCACCTGCGAGGGTGGGTGAAGCCAGGCGAAGGCCATGACCCTCGTCGATGGCTAATGAGGGCTTCGTAGCCCTCGCCCAATGGGAGCAATTGCAGGGAAAAGAAGTCAAAGAAGGAAAGAAGAGAAAAAAATAAAATAAAATAATTCAAAAAAAAATATTATTAATAAATTGTCACGTCAACGTCGTTTGGATAGCCTATTCCATGTCAACATCACATCAGTGAGCCAAATTTGGCCGGACAAATCAGACGCAGACAATTATAAAAAATTTAAAAATGAATTTGCAAAAAAAAAAAGTTTAGAATTAAATTGGTAAAATTATAATAGGTTTAAGCCTTTTTTGGTAATTCTCCCACAATAAAATGGATTACCAAAATTTAGGTGTCAATAAATAGGCCAAATCTGATGATATAGAAAAGGAAATCAAAGATAAAAAAAGGAAATCGACTATCTAAATTTTCTCTCTGAACTAGTTGCTTAAATTATAAATACAAAGATCTTCTATTGCTTATTTAGGGATATAATCTTTTATTTGTGCAACCGAGAACGTAAATCTGGCTGCATTAATTGCAACGCCAAGAAGTACAATCATATAAGAAAAGGACATCAAAATTCATTCGATGAAAAATAATTTATGGTAATGGCTACTGCAATGAAATCGTCTTATTTCTTTTTCCTTGTAATCTACATTATCATTATTCATTTCGTCATACCCGGCTAACGTTGCTTCGTCCAAGACCACCCCTGCTAAAGCTCGGGGATTAGCCATCAAGCTCATCCACCACGATTCTATTCAATCTCCATATTACAATCCAAATGCCACAATCTCTGAGCGAGCTGAACGTGCCATTGACGGTTCGCTCACCCGCATCCTTTCCCTGAGCTAAAGAGTCGCTACTCCAAATGACGTCGACGCTAGGGCCGGTCTCATCCCAGCCGGTAGCGTACATGGTTTCCTTGCCAAAATATCCATCGATACGCCGCCCGACCCACAACTTGTGTTTATCGACACGGGAAGCGACCTCCTTTGGTTTCAGTGCCTACCCTGCACTACTTGCTTCAAACAATCTCCTCCTTTGTTCGATCCTACCAAATTGTCAATATTCGTTGCAACTCCATTGCTTGTTTAAAATCCGGTGACAAGTGCAATCCTAATTATGAATATTGCATTTATGAAAGGTCGTATTTGGACAAAGACTCCACAGCCGGTAACCTTGCCTCCGAACAAGCGACCTTTGAGACATCCGACGAGGGTACAGTAAAGGTGCCGATTGAGGTGCTCGGATGCGGGCATGTAAATAAATACGATGTAGATGGGCAAGAAAGCGGGGCATTAGGACTAGGCTATGGTGATGGTCGTTTCCCAGCTGTGGTTAAACAATTAGGCTCCAAATTTTCCTAATGCATAGGCAACACACAGGACCTCCAATACCAATACAATCAACTCAGCTTGGGAAATGGGGTGATCATGGAAGGTGATTCTACGACCCTGGAGATTTACAATGGTTCATACTATTTGGACCTCCAAGGTATAAGTGTCGGAGAGAAGAAGCTACAAATCGACCCCTGGGTATTCAAAAGAGGGCCTAAGGGTGAAGGAGGAGTGATCATAGACTCGGGAACCACGTTCACGTTCTTAAAGGAAGAGGGGTACGTTCCACTGCAAAATGAGGTCGAGAGTTTGATGGCGGGAAAGCTGAACAGGGTGAGTCATCCGGAGTTCTTGTGCTACGCAGGGAGTGTGGAGAGAGATTTGACGGGATTCCCAGTGGTCACCTTGCAATTCTCGGGCGGTGCACAACTCGGCTTAGACATCAACAGCATGTTTTTCCAGTTAACGGCATGCGTCTTTTTGCATGGCCATCAGTAAGTCATCACCTGACACAAATGGCGAATGCTTGATTGGAGTGCTAGCACAAGAGTCTTATAATATAGGGTACGACATCAGACAAGGCAAGATTTTCTTCCGAAGGATTGACTGTAGTGCTTTCTAATCACTTGTATGATCACATGTAATTAAAAATTATCCACCGATTCAATCTCAATTTCTTTGGTATTTTCTTGAGTAGAAATGAGAGGGGATATGAATGAGGTCACCAACAGAATCGGTTCCTCTCATCTGCCTATCTTAATTCCTTCATATATAGATGGCTTCTAGGTATACCTAGGGAAGGGAACGGTTCAAAAAAAAAGAAGAAAATTGTGTGGATGGAGAAAGATGGAATATGAGAACTGAAGAAGTGCACTTCGAGGCTGAGCACGTTATACGTACAATGAGCATGATGGAGTTTGAACCCTTCTTTGCTCTCCTTCCTCTAGAATCGAGATCAACGCAGCTCTTTGTCGCGTTACCTTCTCTATGGTCACGACTTAATTAAACTTTCGATTCAAGCTTTGTATCATTCGCATACGATAGGATTGGCAACCATCTATTTGTATACTTTTTCATGTAATTAGCAAGAAGCAATTACTAAAATGTAACTTGTGCCAAGTCATAACGTGGTGACATAAGAGTCAAGCTTTAGACCAGACACCGGGCCCTTGTGCGCAATGCATATACGGTACATGATAGCCACAATCTAAATAACTGTCAATGAAAACCTACGAGAATGAACAATGTCAATCAGCTGCCTGAGAATCGACGTTGAGATATGGACTGGGAATTTCTTTGTCAAGATTTGATATCTAATCTACTTTAAAGAATTTTAAACAGATGGTCAAATGATCTTAAAAGCTCGTAATATGATCTCCGTTGAAAATCGAAGCAGGAAAAAGCAATTAAAAATTACACTATACAGACCAGAACCAAGGATACTTATTAAAACACGATAAGAGGCAGCATATTAAAATCAAAATGAGGATAGATCAATGCAGTTACACTAAAGGGTGTATTCACGTTTACAAAGACTAGTTAGTGATGGATCAATGCAGTTATTGCCCAGAACATCTACACAGCTACCAGTCCATTCCTTTACTGCTATGTAACTTTCAACTTCCTGATCAGGACAAACTCAAAATTGAGAAGAACAAATGGGCCCCGAGTAGCTACTTTAGCGGTACGAGCCCAAACTCCAGCATCATACAGCCGCAAGAAACCTCATTATTATATCATTCGAAAATGCTACACAACAAGAGGAATGAGATGTAAGTGACAATTGCCTGCCTTTACATCAAAGTTCCGGATTCCCCCGATTCTAATTGCTCGGAGAAGGGCTCCATTCAGCACCTAAGTCCACCCCTGCAGAAGAAAGCAACATAAGTTGGTGTGCAGATCACACGGTATAAATAGAATTACCATCACAAAGCTTGTATATAGTTGTTAGTCTCCTCAATGACGCAAGGTATTCAAACTTCAAAGAGAAGTTGAACAAGAAATAGCAAGTGAAAAACATAGACTTAAAAGCATTCCTGTAATGCATCAGCCCAAACAATCTACAAAATCTTTGAATACTTTTTTCATGGGTGGAGTGCAGGTCTTTTGGGTTGTAAATACATTCCGATTTTTTTAATATCATAATAATGGGAAGAATCTGCTACAAATCTATTACCTTCACCCAGCATATTTTCTCTCAAACTCAACCGCTATGTGACGTGCTCATCAATAATCAAGTCAGGAAAAAAAGTGACATGACATTGCTTTAAAATCTCAAGATATAGATCATAATAGGAAAATCTGGTATTCCAATGTGCTATTAATATCTAAAATATTCGAAGCGATCTTCAACAATGCTCCTCTGTAAGCATTTATAATTTGAGTTGCAGCACAATGAGATGCATTCCAAACAAGATCGAGCAGGGCTTTGCTTGAGACAGGCCATTTTACTAGGTTCTACCTGCTTGGAATGTCGTGTAATTGGGGAAGAGATCCAACAGATTGTCCAAAGTTTCCAGGGAGAACTTCCTCGCAAACAAGTAACATGGCCGCTTCACCCCGTTCCACAAACAAGGTTTTGTCAGCCCTTCATGCTGCACAAATCCAAGCAACGAAGTTTTCATTCAGGCTATCTATGTATGTTTCGAGATCATCAATTGAGAGGACACGAACACTGCATACCTTATCGTCACTCGTTTCATGTATGCTCACATCAATTGACTGCATAAATGACATAATAAGCACAGTCAAACTCATGACAGGAAAATAGGAACAGCAATTTACATACATTAACACCATGTTCCATACAAGACAGAAAAAAGCCACAATTTTGCAGTTTCCTACTTCACAGAGTGATAGTTTTTTTCTTTCTTTCTTTCTTTCTTTTTTTTTTTTTTGGAGTCTGATGATAGTTAAAACTGAGTAAGGAACCCATATCCCATCTTGTCTCTGTAAAAAGTACAAAGGAAAATTGTCATGCATACCGTTATATTTTTCAGAAGATCATATGTGACATCTTGAGCCCTGTGGGATTTGGGGTGCCATTTTCTCTCAGACCAATCAACATGCGTCACCGACCATGTTGAGATTCCCCTAGGATCCACCATCTAAGAAGAAACTTGTCAAGTTCGAGATTGGTCAAATGACATCACAAACTGAGCTTGTAACACAAAGGAGGATCCTTACATTGAGAAAGGTTGGAATGTAATGTTCGTCAGCAATGCAATCTTTACCATCTAAACCTGGCTGCAGGTGTAAAGAATATCTAAATTAACAACTTGCTATGTCGCAGAATGTTCAGGAATCATGGCTCCGATGATATTGGGAGAATTTTGGCCAAAAAATGTCCAGAATGAAAAAATGATGAACGAACGAAACTAGAACAACCCTTTTTGAAAGCAAAATATCTTAATGGGATACATGCAGGCGATGTTCGCAATATGGGGCATAAACTATGATCCACAAAGCCAACATTAACAAGATGATACGCAATAGGATACAAAGTGACTAAACAAGCACATTCACCTGACAATGGTCCCTGAATTTCGAGTAATATAGCTTGTCAGCTATGATAATTAAAGCATGCCGCCGCTTCATTGTGAACCACTGCAGAGAACTCAACAATTAATTCGCAATACGTGCCAGAAAAATTATTGAGTTCAGAAGCCAATATGCAAAGTTTAAAACCACTAAAACACATGGCAACAAGACTAAAAAAAAAACCACGTAACAAATTTAGATTTTGCAAGACATACCTGGGCACCTTTCCGAAAATCTGTCTTCTTGACTTCAGGTAACATGTGTTTTGACCATCTGCCATTCCCATGTCGACCGGGATCCACGAAGCTACATGGGAAATAGAAAATAGTTTAGTTAAGTAAGAAGCATAATACAATAGAAAAATAATATGTGCTTACCAATCAACGTAGCTGATATCTGTGTGCATAAGATAATCATACACATAGTTAAAAGTACGCAATGGCACACAGCTGCAACGACACAAAATTAGAAGTCAGAACTCAGAAGCAAGCTACTTCAATTTTTTTCATTATAAAAGATAGGAAGATTTCAATTTTTTTGCCTCATTACCTATCAGAGAGTAACACAAAATGTTGGTTATCAGGATCTAGAAGTGCCTCTGCCAATAACCGTCTCTCAGCATCAACCATCGAAATTTTTCCCCACGCCACCTGCATATGTAAATATAACATCAATTTCATAAAATTCTTTAAATAAACAACTATATGGCAACAAGGGGGTCCAAACCCACATAGAAAAGAGCTCAATTACAAGACAAAGCATCAATTCATAAAATTGTGCCGTCAACAGCACTTGCACTGTCTTTTAAGAGCATTAACTCCAAAATGCACTAGGCACATAGCCACCAAATTCTTCCCCAATTATCTTCTTTTTTTTTTTTTTTTTTTTTTGGCTTTTGCATAGAACTTAGCAGATTTTGGCTTGCATGAAAAAACTTGAACTCCACAAACATAAATTGCCCCTATCAAAACAACTTTCTGCATCAACAGAATACTAAGCTTCGGTCAAAAAAGCAGAGATAAGGTATAAAAATGAAGAAATGTATTTTACTGGTTTGTTGCAAAGTGCAAACTTCTAAAATGTAAAAATTGTGCAGTCAGGTTCAACACACGATTAGCAGAATACAGATATGAACTTTCAAGGACAGACCGATTTTGCTAAGTAAGTTACTGAACCTTGTCACTCCATATGTCTCGGTCAATGAAGTGATCGCTCTTATGTACAGGTTTTTTTCTCGATGCATGGACATAGACTGTGAACCTTCCTTCGTGACCCTAATAGCGAAGACAAAGATATGGTTAGTCGAGGAAGACAAAATTAAGCAACAGCAGCATTGTGCATGCATCTGCTTAGCTACTATTCTTTCTTCAACTACATCGATGTCCACTCATACATAAGTATACTATGCTCTACGAAAAGTGAGTGCATTAAGAATAACATTGGTCAGTAATCTCAAGCAATGTCCTGCAGCAAAAGTTATCCTCCATTTTATCAGACTTTTCTAGGAGAGTAGAATAATGAGAACAAAAGGAAGTTACACTTTGATTAAATGTGACAAGCATTAGATGGTCAAGAAACTTAGAAATATTTTTTCCACCGATGGGACTTCAAAAGACTTCAGAATGCACGAACTAGATGCATCCACTGAAACAATAGTGATAATCGCTGCAGGAAGCATCATCTCTTATTCATTCAATCGTGTGCAAGCAGTGATTGTCAGAGCCACAAAAGGAAGACTCCATCAATCTTTGAAGGTACAAAGGCTTGAGATGCCAGCAACTATAGTGCTGGAAATTGGTGATCCATTTTCAACAGAAAACACATTTTCTTCATCAAGAAGTAGCCAAATGAGAGCAGCAAGTTTACACCAGCTGATTAAGCAAGTCAAAGAAGAAATCGACAACATGAGAAGCAAAGTGTGAAAGCAAGCAAGCAGCAGCCAAAATAAATGAAAAACCAGTAAGAATGGTCCAAGTTGAAGATGACATCTTACCTGGAAAAACTTATCCCAGAGCTCCTCAAAAGGAAGCGAACCAAGAGTCAAGAACATAAATGCGACTTTGGGATTCGTTGGTTTCAAGGGAGGTGTGTTTAGTATGTACTTGTTCACAACAATTGATGCCCTCTCTTCATCAGTGTAATTCCTCGCAGGAGGCCAATCTGGATCATCGCGGCAACCTCTGAAAGAAAACGGGCCGACACCAGTGCGCCAGGGAGGATAAATGCGCACGCAAATCACCAACACCACGAACGTCGCAAGCACCACCGTAATCGACATCATCTTCATCAATGGAGGAGGACGAGGGGGATAGTCCACCGAAATTCGGAGATATTTCATACTCGCCAATTAAAACAACAACGTACTCAACAACTAAATCTGTATATTTGCCACTACTCGTCTACTAGATCTGTCGAGCCCCTAAATTCTATCCAAGGGTTTCGATTTTTCAATCGGGCACGTCGATGACGCCGGGCGTAAAAACCCAAAACTTCAAACGACACACTCAACCACAAGAGAGAAAGAGAAAAGGGGGAAGCTGAATCTCCTCCTCGAAGAGATGACCCCTTTTCCCCCTCCTTTGACCTTCGCTGAAACCTCCACCCGCGCCGAACAAAGAAAGAACGAGACGGAGACGGAGACGAAGACGAAGACGAAGACGAGGAGGAAGTGGAGGAGGAAGAGGAAGAGGAGGAGGAGGAGGAGGAGCTTGCAGTGCAGATAATGATGTGGGATCGCATGCGGAACACAGGTTGTATCCTCCATCGTTGACCGAACCGACCCTTATGGTCAGCCGTGGGATTCAGTCGAGGCTCCACAAATTCGGGATGCAACCCCATTTTTGGCACCAATCAAGACCTTCCGCGAAGAACACTGCCATGGTCGGAAGCAAACGAGGAATCCCTCCGATCATCTCCACCGCCTTCGATGTTGCTGATGATGATGCACAACCCCGTGACAACTTCAGCTCCCCTTCTTGGTATGGAACTGGCACCCCGAAAGACGCCATTTTTCTTTTCTTTTTTTTTAAGGAAGAGGAGTTCTTGAGACGCAGTTTTCTCTCTCTTTCCATTCTGGGAAGATGCTCTTCCTTTTTTATTGGCTCCCTGGCCAGTTACCTTCGACCCCTTGATCTTGAATTGCAGAATCCCGCATCGCCGTCCGATTTAACCCCTTTTTTGGTCCAAGTCCAATTTAACTATTAAGGGTACGTAAAATGGACCGGCCCAAGCAAAAATAGCCTGAATTGGACCCTACTGGCTAGTTCCTTTTTAAAACTAAAAATGTTTCAATCAAATCCTTATAATATGCTTTGCACTTATGTAGAACTTGTGCATCAAAATTCTACTATTCTTAAAAAAAAAATTATGATATGGGTCAAAAATTAAGAATGAATTTGGTGGCTAACGAACAATCTCTATTCCAAGGCCAAGGAAAGGCCGTGTGTGTGGGACATTACTTGCCACAAATTCTATGCACATTTGCTAGTATTGTTGATCCAGCTCCGGGTTTCTAAAATTGGAACTAGTGTCCGGGCGATCTTATTCTCGGTTTCAAGAAAGAGCCAGATCGAATCGAATCGGACTGACTATAAATACTTTTTTTTTAATTATTTCTTCAAAAAAAATTAGTAAAATGTGAACTAAATACCATCTTGTCCAAAACTAGATCGAACCAAACCGAACCGACTACAAATACTTATTTGTAATTGTTTCTTCAAAAAAATTAATAAAATGTGAACTAAATACTGTCTCATCTAATGATACCATAAATTACGACTCAATAACTCTTCACTCATCGTCACTTCCATTAATGTCTTAAGATTTGTCACTCTCTCATTATGCATGACCACCCTTTAGTGGGGAAAAAAAAGTGAATCGATGGTTTGATCCAATTCCCAATCTTAGGACGAAACGATCTAGTTCTTGATTCCCAAAATTGATAACCAAAACCAATCACCCCTAATATATATATGGACGGGCATTGACAAATTGGTTACCCTTTGAGCTTTCGCTTAAGATTCTTGGATTGATTTAATGATGGTGAATCGTGTTGTCTTCATTTCCTAAAATTCAGAAAATTTACGTCAAATGGGTTACAATTGAAGTAGGCCTAATTCCCTCCAATTTTAGGTTAAATCCCAAATCTATTCCAAACTTCTTTTTGTCCAAGAAAAAACCCCAATTTTAAGTCTAGTCCCAAATTTATCCCGAAATTTGTAAAATTGAACTCCGTGCTCCCTATAAACTCAAATTCTATTATTATCCAAAGGGCTTATGGAAAAATAATATCGTATTGAAGACATAGATGTCCTGCCCGTGACAATGTTGAGATGATAATGTCAATTAGTGCACAAAGGTTTATTCAAGTAACTCTTCTTTGATTTTTATGAAGATGGCCTGTTCTACTCTAATATATGTGACTATTAAGAAATTTGACCTAAAAGCTTAAATTTAAAGGTTGAGGTAGCCCATATAAATACAAAAGGCACATAAACCTCATAGACAAGTTATCCCCGTCTTATGTGCGGGCTTGCTTGGAAATGACATGTGAAGTTCGATGAATGAGGGGTCACGCCTATGAAATAATTAGGAAGTAGAATTGGTTTTGATACCATGTTAGTTTGTCTAATTCAAATCTTAAGCTTACAATTTACGTAAATATGAAGAGCATATGGTTCCTATTGAATTACTTTTTCTTCACTTATACATTTCGCTTCGACCCATATGTATGTTCCTGTCATAGAATTACTTGTACGAAAGTTTTAGATGTTTCAAGCTAAGTCAAATTTCGTCCATAGTATAATTTAGTTTAAGTAGAAAAAGCAGGAACCTTTCTAGCATCCCTTTACTGTCATAAAGTGCATTTAATAATCTGTACCTCCACAATTCAATTGGTTAAATGGTTAAATATTCTATCGAAATTAAAATCTTGCCAATTACATTGTCAAAACCTTCTAATAATGCTCAGCAATATCCAGTAAGAAAATAACCAAATTTTATAATTTAATTTACATCTCTTACCACACCACTTTTTTTATTTTGATTTGCAGTACCCGAAAACTTCACCACTAAACATTCAAAATATTTAAATTTTGAACACTTATGTTATTACGTGGACTTATTTATTGCGAGCGAATGGCGAGAGGTGAAGCCTTTCTGGTCGGTCGCAAACGTCTGGGTGATTGCAATAATAAATGTCGACCCCACGAGCGAGACAAAATGCTTCCAACCTCAAGATGGATTCCGTCTCTTTCAACTCTTTCCCTCTTGTTGCCGGTGTTTTTACGGCTAGCGTCTTGCCATCGCTAATATAAAGGTGTAGTTTTTAAATTAAAAACAAATTTAATGGAAAAGACAAAAAAACCCCTAAAAATATTTGAGTTCGTCTCTCTCTCTCCGTGGAACGTGGAAAGTCATGACGCACCCACAAACGCCATGTGAAGTAAGATCCACACCTACTTTATCCGGAAAACCATGCACGCTTGATTAAAAATATTCAGAAAATTTAAAAAAGATTTTAAAAATTATCCATATTAATGACAATCATGTCTCACGTAAGACAAACTGCATCTATATCAATGATTTTCGCTCAAAATTGGCTTAAATAACTATATTGATAAATTATCAAAATGTTTATAATTAAATTGATTAAATTGAAAACCTTATGATTGAATTGAGGAAAAAATATTAAAAAAAGTTTTAAATCTATAGTAATTTTTTTTTTTTTTTTTTTTTTTGTGACTTAACCTCCGTACAACCAAGAAATGGCGGCGGGACCCATAAAGCATTTATACTAGATTAGTTCTAAACTTTTTCACATTAATATCGGTTCAGTCCACTAAGCCAATTTAGGACAAAACTTATTGACATCGACACTTATCATCTTACATGATATAGCTGACCTTAATTTCAACATTTTTTTTTTATAGTTCTTTTAATAATTCCTCTTTTTCTTTTCTTTTATTTTCTTTCTCTTTTTGCCGGGCCACCGGCCATTGTCCACGACCGACGAGGTTTGGACTAGTCAAGCCAGAGAGGGCAAGCGCCAGCAAGTAGAGGTGTCAGGAACCGAATCGAAAAATGAATCAAACAGAATTGAAAAATTCGATTTTTTTAGTTCGATTTAATTTTTGGTTTGATTTTCATTAAAAATTAATATTTTTTTGTTGGTTCAATTTTTATCAGTGCACCGAACCGAACCAAACCACGGACCGATAAAATCACAAACCGTTTTTATCTCTCCCGACTCCCGTCTCCTCCTCTCCTCTCGGTGTCTCGTCTTGGTCGGCGACGGCGACTGCGACTGCGACTGCGACGGCGACTGCGACTGCGACGGCGACTGCGACTGCGACTGCGACGGCGACGGCGACGGCGGCAGGGACGGCGACTGCAATGGCGACGGCGACCGATTGAGGGACCGATTGAGGGATTCTTGGCGGCCGATCATGATTCGCTTCGGAGCCCAGTTACAGCCGATTGCTCCTTCCGCTTCTGCGTGCTGTTCTTTTCGGTTGATTATCGAAGCGAAACCTGGTATCGTCCTTGCATAGCGAACCCTTAAAGCCCATTTGGTCGGCATCGAAATGCGGATGTCTTGTTGTGCAATTTTGCGAGAAAGTTTTCTTTTTTCTTTCTTTCCCTCTCTCTTTCCAACGATTGCGAATGATTGATTGGGGTTGGCTTGGCTTTTTGGTTCTTAATTGTCTCCCCCGGGGGGTGTGATCTCGGAGGCGAGGCTGTCCTAGAAATGGGTTTACTCTTTTTTGGCTCGTGGATGATGAGGGAGTGAGCTTGCCCAAGTTTGTCTCGCGTGCAAATCGTGGAACTTTTTCTGTGGGAGGAATGCTTCAGACTAAGTATAGTCTAGCCAATATTTGGTTACGAACATTGTGGTGGGGGGTTCATCGGGCAATATTTTGCGGCTGCTCGAATGGGTTCTGAATTTCCAATGATCTGGTGTGGAGGGCTTAGACTCTTGACCGAGGATTTGAACTCGTCGAGGACTGCCGAGTATTGAAGAGTCTAGCAAGATAGTCTATGTTAAGTAGTTCGAGTGCTTGTGCTTCTTTTAATGATTGAATGGGATAACAGCTTACACGAAGTTGTTGGTGGGTGGAACATCGGGTTAGTTATGACCATTCTAATTCTTGTTTTCTGGATGACAGTGGTCGCTAATGAGGACATGCACCAGCTCTGACTTTGTTTGCAATTTTTGGATGACAAAGTGAATTTATATATTTGTTTTTTGGAAATGATGATAGATGCATTTTTAATGGAAACGGGAAACTCTTGGAAGATTTGGTTCTAGCAGCACAAGAAGGTGTCTTTGTCAATGTTGACGGCGAATTCGACTTGGAGAACATAGTTGCAGCTGCAAGAATAGCAGGCAAGAAGGTTAATGTCCTACTTCGTATTAATCCAGACGTGGATCCTCAGGTAGTTTTGGTTCTTCCACTCATAAGACCTTTACATTTCATACCTTACATACTATTCTCTGTCAAGCTCATTTTTTTACAGTATTTGTTGTGTGCATTTCATATGAATTATGGCTGGTGTGTCACTGGTTCCTTCCTTCTCCTGAAAATGTCTCAGACTAATTCTGTGGGTTTTTTTTTTTTCAGGTCCATCCATATGTTGCCAGGAATGAGAAGCTGCAGTGGTTTCTTGATGCTGTAAAATCACATCCAAACGAGCTGAAGCTTGTGGGTGCCCACTGCCATCTTGGTTCCACAATTACCAAGGTATGGTCTTAATCTTGTTTTGAATCACATTAAAGATTGCAGCAGTCAAAGCTGTTATTGTCTAACTATTGGTTTACCTTTGACTGGTTGTACCTAGCTGAGTATGAGGATCATATGAATCTCTCTGTACTTCATGTGTTTTGCCCATCTATCTGTCAATTCTACTTTACCCAGCAATTGGCACACTTGTGATATTGAGAAAGTCCTTTTTCTCGTACTTCTCAGGTTGACATATTCAGAGATGCTGCAGTTCTCATGGTAAATTATATCGACCTGATTCGTGAGCAAGGATTTGAGGTTAATTATTTGAATATTGAACAATAGAATTGTTTCTTAGAGAATCATTAAGAGAGATTATGTTAAGCAATTGTTTAAATTGGATATCATTATTTGGCCAATGCTTAAAAAATGGAATGAAGTATATGATCTAAATTGCAAAATCCTCTAAGCTTGAAGTGTAGTAACATATTGAATTTAGATTATTTTGAGTTGAACCAAAAAAAAAAAAAAAAACCGAAAACCAAAAGCTGAAAACCGAAAAACCGAATCGAACCGAAATTTTGGTTCGGTTTGTATTCGGTTCGGTCATTTGGTTTGATTTTTCTAATGGTTCGGTTTAGTTCGGTTCGGAAGATTTTTTGAACCGTTAACACCCCTACCAGCAAGGCCCCCCTCATCAAATCGATGACAAGGATGGCCTCACTAGATCTGCCCGCAGGGGGAAGGGGAAGGCCTCACCAGCGCTCGCCCTTACCCAAACGTGGCTCGGCGAGGCCGACCATCGCTAGCCATGGCTTCTAGCCAGTGGCCAGCCACCGGTAACACGAAAAGGGAAAGTAAAAAGAGAAAGGAAAAAAAGGAAAACAAATTCAAACAAATTATTAAAAATAATATATATATTTATATTTTCATGTTAATGACATCTGTGCCACGTAATATAGTTGACTTCCATATCAATGATTTGTGGTATAAATTGATCGATGTATTGAATTTGTATTGATGTGAAAAATTTAAAACTAAATTGCTTTCAATTAAAAAATTTGAGATTGAATTGATACAAATACAATAAGTTTAAAATCATTGGTCATATTGATCACATGGATTCATGTGAGTTCCATTGACTCGATTAAAAAAAATAAAAAATCAAGGGCCGTGATCGCGCTTGATTCACGAACTCCGATCCGGGGCAGAATTTGCAGCGGGCCGACTAGTGGTTGGACCGAGTCGGGTTCTTTGTACGTTGCGTATGTGCTAGATCCTCCTCTTGTAATGTGCAACCCGTTTGACGAAGCCCATTTTGCCTTTGTATGGAATATTCCTTCCCCGAGCCCAAAATTATTGACAGCTTGTGATTCCCCAGTCAAACTTAGGAATAGGGCATGTGTTATTTAGGGTATATTATCAAAATTTTGTCATCGAGCATACGACCGGACCGGATAAATGCAGCATTAGGCCACCAACTCCATTCCACTTTCTTTGACAAAAATGACGCATCTTGCTTGTCGAGAAATAATTATAACAACATCGGGTATTGAATGAAAATTATAATATTCGAAATTCGTGATTACCATGTCGGAAGTCAAGACGATATTTACATATATCGTTGGTCTAATTATTAGAAATCATAGCTATTCATGTGCAAGGCACACGGGATAATAGTACAAAAAATCTTATATCTATTGTACAACAATCAATTAAGTACTAAACTTTTCAATTTAGCCAAAATTATGCCTAAATATTTTGATGATTCTTCAATGTATTGCTAACCTGAACATAAACAATCTTACATGGCATGACCGCTTGATTTTGTAATTTCTTTTTTAACTTTTTAATAGCTAGCCATCATTGAGGCCAAGCGATGGCAAAGGAAGAAGAAAAAAAATCTAAAAAAAAATTACGAAAATTGTTTATGTTACCGTCGGTTGTGTTACTTAGGATGATTGGTACTAGCTAAATTATCATGTTTGCTATTTCTAATCAAAATTAGTAGAAATGACTATTAAAAATTTATCAAAAGATTTAGGATTAAATTGACTATATTGAAAAGTTTATTAACCGATGGCCGTTGTACAATAGATTTATGATTTTTTTGATCAATTTTCCCAACGCACATGTTTAGTTGATAATAACTTGTTTATTTCATATAAATCACATGGAAATTTTACCTATTTATAAATTAAAGTTAATTTTTCTTATGGGCTAATTTTCTCCAAATTAAGTCAATCCAAAAAAGAAGTTGCATCTATCTTCGCCATGGAAAAGAATTGGTCAATCGGTGCGCGAAAGGTGAAACCAGAAGTAACAGCTCATGTTCACAAATGGTCAAAAAAACTTACTGGGAAGATAAGAAAGCCGAAATTTTGAAGAGGACTGAGGAATTCAAGTATAAAAAGTAAATAAAAAAAAAAAAAAAAAAAAAAAAAAAGAGGACCGATTATCCAAGCTATCGCTCTCTGTCTAAGTCAATTGTATAAAACTTGGTTCCCAAGTAAACGATTGCAGCACGTGTTTGCAAATATATCGTGGGAACCTACGCGGAAAAGACAAGGAAAAAAAAAAAAAAACAGAAAAGGATGCATGGATGAGCTACCATGTTAAGTACATTGGAAATTTATATGTATTGCTTATAAGTAAAATAGGTACTTTAAATCATGCTTTCATTTACAAATTTTTATCTTCACGGTTGAGATAAAACAAAATTAGTTTTGTTTAGGCTCTATTTTTTCATGAAAAATGAATAATTTTGAAATCGTGTTCAAAATAATGATCGCTTGAATAGTTTTGAAATAATTTGTCAACAAAAAATGTCTTCATTATTTTTATCGATAATGATTTATGTATAAATAATTTTCGTGGATGATGAAAATATTTTTAAAGCGGCGGTAAGCGAATGCGTCATTGGTTTTCACCTCCTGGCAAGAGTTCGGTTAAAAATGAATTAGGTTTTGATATATGGAGAATGGACGGCAGACAGAAACAGCGAGATGAAACTGCGACCGCCATGCATACACGTCTAACGTGGGGAATTGAAGCTTGACGAGGAAGAAGATGGTTCTTCCAAGAATCGTGCGATGTCATTAGCTGTCTTACCCGTATATAAATATGGTAAAATCCTTTGCGTGACAATTGACCAAATCCAATTAAGCAACCGGCGAATTTAACCGAACCACCAAAGAACTTGAAAGTTCCATTCACGTGGTCCAATTACTAATTTAATCTTTTGTTTGTATAAGATTGAAACCACCAAAAAAAAAAAAAAAGTTGTTCTTTTGGCATAATTTCGATTGTGCAACATGTTAGAAATAATTAGGATAATTCTTTAAGATTTTTTTTTTCTATTAGAGATAATTATGATATTTCTTTAGATTTTTTTTTGTATTTCTTAAGATTATGCGAATATCTCTTGTGTATATCTCGATTGATATATATATATATATATATATATATATATATATATATTATCTCATTTTGATGTACTCTCACTCATCTGAGTTGAGATTTTACCGGATGAAATTTGTAACCCTTTGATACCTCCATAAAAAATTGTACCTGCATAGCTACGATACATAAGTAATGTCTGGTTTTTGTACGTTTATATCATTATCCAGAAAAACACAGAGACATTTATTTGGTGCTATATCAGACACATTATTAGCATGTGATTTAGGAGGGGAAATTACGGAAAATTCATAAACATATCTATGTCATTTCAATCTTAATGTTATTTTTTACTAATTTAATCATAAATCTTTTGATAATTTGTTGAGAAATCGTTGGCGTAGATGTTGGCCATCTTATATGATGTTGACAAAGATAATTTTTAATATATTTTCATTTTTTTTTCATTATGGCCAACGAGCCTTGTTATTGTTGGGCGAGGTCAACCTTGCTAGGGGCTAGGCTGGTAAGGCTCAACCTCTATGTCATTAGGGTAGGTCAACCTTGCCCAGGCCTTAGAGTTGAGCCCTCGTTAGAGGCCAAGATATCGATCCTCATGGCCTTAGCCCCTCGAGGCCTCTAGCGAGGGTTAGACCCTTGAGGCCTCTAGCGAGGGATTAAGCCTCACCAGGGGTTATGCAAGGCCGACCTCTCACCCAATGATGACGAGAGTCATTGGCAACCTTGCCTACCATAGTGAAATAACAGAGAAAAAATATTAAAATTTGTTCACATTAGTGCCGGCGGTGCAACGCAGGACGACCAACATCCATGTTAGAGATTTTGGTCATAATTGGTCGGATGAATTGAATTGGCAAATTATCAAAAGATTTATGACTAAATTGGCTACAGGAAAAAAAAAAGATTTAAGATTGAATCGATGCGATTGCAAAATGTTTAAGACTTTTGGTCTGATTTAGGGAGAGAACTTTCTTATCAATTTTTCCTTATAAAGTATATGATCCTCCGAATATATTGTCTACTGCAAATCCCATATTTTATCACTATATGGTCCATTCTGAAGCTGAACATAGAGTACTAATTGAATTTCTTTCACCTAAAAGTACATGTTTCATCAAACAGAATCTTTCGACTGAAGAACCCGTCAAACGGTTTGACCATTCTAAAAGTTCTGGACGACTTGCACAGGGTTCAATCCTCGCACGTCATCAGACGACACGGTCTCCCATCGCCTCACGCATCGTGTTTCTTAATCGCCTCGCAACTTCTAGTCGCATGCTTCCACGCATAAAATAATTCAGGCCACTCTCCTTATAAATACGCAACCTTAGAGGCCACTCCTCATCAAAGTTTCCTTGACATTCCCTCCACAAAGCCGAAGAAAAGTTGCGATCGTCGGCGGCCCTTTCGGTCTCCAGCACCAAAGGCACATGGATAACTGGCCGTTGCTCGGCCGCCTAAGAAGAGCAGTCCACAAGGTGAGATTTCTATTGAATTTCGACCTCCACCGGTGGATTTCCAACTCTGCGACGGGGCGGGGCCCTTCGAGCAAGCGGCTCCTGAGCTTCAGCAACCCCCCGGGCTTGAGGGCATGCGCGTCAATGGACGATAAAGAGGACCAAGACTCTCCGGGCTCTTCGAGAGGATCAGGGCTTCAGAGAACGATAAGTTATCCCTCCGAGGACGATGTCGACAGGAGAGCTGAGATGTTCATTACAAACTTCCATCGCCAGCTTCAGCTGGAGAGGCAGATTTCTATGGAGCTCCGCTATTGCCAGGGGAATAGCTTCGAGTCGAGGTCGCCGTGACGATGTAAATACTTGAGTCAGGCGTGCATTTGATGGAACAGGTTTGGTTACTTCATAACATCCTTTGTCCGAGTCCAGGTTTGGGGTCTTGTGGTCTCCCCGGCAAACTCGCCGTTTCTATGCTTTTCGCGCCGCGAAAAGACGGTCCAGTCGAGTCGATGAAGTTCATCAAAGCTCAGTTTTCATAGAAGCTACGTCCGCTAGTTGACGTGGATGAACTAGGGTTTTTGATTTCTTTCGTTTGTCATCGTTTACCGGAATGTCTGAACCTGAAGCTGTCAGGCCAATTCTTTGGATTTTTGTGTAGATATGAGTTTTGAGATTGATGCGTGTGAATAAGGAATTTTTTTTCCTTTTGTATAGCCCATTTTTCGTTTCAAGTTACGGAATAAATATACTCGTTTGTGCTGCTAATTGGATGCTCGATCTCCGTTGATGACACGTTTATTTACTAATTGCACAAGAGTTCATGGATATGCTTCCTCCTTTTTTCATACAGCGCCTGCTTTTTGAACGAAGCTTCGGTCATCATCATTAGCTTTTGAATGGATTTAGGACTTTTCTCTGGCCGCCTTCACCGTCATTATTAGTCAAAAGGAATACGCTGGTCAAGATGATCATTACACGAAAGAATAATAAGTATGAATAATACTTACTTCTATTAATCGATGAAGCTACTGCAAAGGCTACCAACTTAGAAATGGAGAGTAAATTGAAGAAATGACCTTAAATCTTTGAATAAGAGGGCCCTATGGAGAATGTGATTAGAAATCCATAATAGAGTCCGACCATAATGACCCCGAAGCTCATGTAGAGGTACCTATGACAGGATCCGTCATCTTCGCAGGAATTCTTTTAAAATTGGGAGGTGGGTGGCCCCTTTGAGATTTGCGGGTCCTTGTCGCTGCATGAGTGGTAGCTCACGCTCAAAACTCCTCCGACACGAGTCCTAGTCGTTGCGCTGCAGCCCCTTTCCCGGCTTCGCTTGCGCGAGCAATTCATTCCATATTTCCTTTTTTAGAGGACAAATTTTCACATTTAGATTATGTGTCGGACGTACTAATACCCTATCACATTCATCTAGAAATCTTGATTCTCAATGAATTAAGAAAACACAATGAAAGAAGCTAAGCAAATCCTGAACAGTTTCGCCTCGACGAGGAAGTAGAGTGAGAATCGATCAAGTGCGTATGTTGTCCATGACAGACAAAGAGGGAAAGAGATGTGATGGGGAATCAATAAGAAAAGGCTGGATTGGAGAAAACCATCACTAACCATACATGTAATTGGCGGATCATAAATTGTGGACATTCCTTACATGTAAACTTAATCAAAATAGTTGTGGGTGATGCTCATATTTGTAATTCATCAATTAAAGATATAATCGAATTGGACTTTCCTTCTATTAGGATGGTAAGAAAACATCCCTCGAAATAAATAAATAAAATCAGTAGGGGTTGAAATCAACTTCGTTGCCAGATATATAGCAGTCACCATCTTGATTTGTCACTTCTAGTCACCGTTGTTAGCTCACCCTCGTTGAAAACTCCTTTATTGATACTTTCATCGGTCGCCTTCCAGATGTAGTTGGTGTGAACTATTCCAACATAGTGTGGTTCGATTAGCGCACTTATAATATCAATATACTTCTCACCACACGCTCATGTGCAGATTCTTCGTAACTAATATTAGAGTCGCGCTTCCATACTTAACAAATACTCATGCCACATGGTGAAACTACGGGAGTTTTTCTTTTTTTTTCTTGGTCGTTACGTCAGGTTCGAAATAGTTTTATAACCCGATGCTCCTTCCCCATCCCCCACATGAAGGAAAAATTATATAATCAACCATAAACCTATTTTACGAATGTTAATTCAGTCTGAAATTTTCTAACTTTATTAGTTTAGTCTCAAAATAGTCTTTCAGTGAAAATTAACTATAAATCACTAATATAACGGTTCAATTATTGTTGATTATACTACATGGCATATCGCTATGTTAATAATTTTTGGCGAAAATTGGAATTTCGTATAAATGTTTATGATTCAATTGGCAAAATTGAAAAATGTAGGACTAAATTGAGATCTATACAATATGTTTAGGATTGGTTAGATATTTTTTTCTTGAATACCTAATCCAATTCTATGCTTCGAAATTGTAACGGGGCTATCAAATTCTGTTAATGTTAACTTTGTCATGAAAATGAGAGTGATTTTAATTAGAATGTGCCACATATTGCTTGTTTTTAATTGCTTATATAAAGAACGGATGTTTGGCCAAACTAAGGTAAAACAAATAGTATGTAAAAAACATTACATTGTTAATGAACGTCCCGAGGGCATTAATTAAAATAGCAAAACATAACAAGAACACATGACGACATATCTCGAAAACTGAAGAAGCAATAAATTTCGAGAAAAGCCACCTATTTCAGATGGAAATATTTACATTTCCACAACAAAATCAATGACCCTTAGCGAGTGGATTAAGATCAATTTTTGAAATTTCCATTCTTCAAGTGGCAAGAGAGAACGTGATAGGTATTAAACTAAATTAAGAGGAAAAGGTTTACCTACACTGGCTTAAGATATTGTTGACAGCTAAAAATGACTAATTTTTTTTTATTATTATCAACAAGTGGCAAACTTAGCAGATAACAACAGTTTGGTTAGAATAGTGTACAACTTGAAGAATCAACAACCCACCAATGAAGTCTTTGATAAAGTGAAATTTATCGATGAAGGCCTTCACTAATCAACAAATGAAGTGTTGGAACTCAAAGGCAATGATGAGGAATCGACACAAGAACATAAGTGCTGGGTAGTTATGCTTGTGGAATTTTTATAACTTATTGCGAACGAGTGTTGTTAGATAATAGGAGAAATCACTGATAAGATTATGAAGTTATTTCTTTATTCAAATTCAATAATTGTTGTATGTGGCCATGTATAGAGGGATATAAATGCTCCAATAAAAGAACCCAAATCAATCATATAATTCAATGTTATTATGTAATTCATCTCTATTTTTCACTTTCCTGCAATTTACATTGGTAGATACGATGGTCTCCAGTTTTTGTATCTTTAAATTTTTTGCCAATAACTTTCATGTCCAAAATCAATAAAAAAAAAATTTTGCACCCTTTTTTCGATTTATATTGATTCATCCATATTCTTGAAGGATAATTCATTACTTTCGGAGAAACAGATATATATCTCAGCGGATGGTTCTATAAACCATATCAGTTTACAAAAGGTGAATTATCTCAATGGGGCCCTAAGCATATCATTAACTCAAGTAAATATAATGAGCAATCATTAAGAGCCAATCAAGGACTACGATTTGAAGCATTTAATCCAACTTGAGGGGAAAATGAGGGACAGGGTAATGCTAGCCTAATTTAGAGCTCAAGACAGTTTTTGGTTCCACAAGCAGAAAATAAAATATAAAAATACAAAAATTAAAAACGAACAAAGTAACTCCAATGTTGATGTTGTCCATTTAGGATCTGGGACAATAAATGGTCTGATTACGTGTACAAAGGCCGTTTCCGGAGATCTTCTAACCTCAAAATCTCCCTGAATTCAACCGAATTTAAATGCGGCTATTAAACCTAGCTAACAATGATACATTTATGAACAAACACTCTGTTCAAGCAAGCTTCAAACTTTCTGTCAGAGAGTTTTGAGACAACATGGATCGGTTTGTGGGCTTACACGATCGCGCGCAAATTGTCAAAGGCAAGCGTACGAAACGCCACCAGAAGTTGTCATCCACACACGTCGAAGATGCCACGGCGACCATCACTGTGTCGGGTGGCGGCATCGGCGATAGCAGCTCGATTTTGTCATCCCCAACGTCCTCGGTCGACATGGAAGAGAGCAGCACCGGCGAACATCACGAGGAAGACATGGCGGATTGCCTCATTCTTTTGGCACGAGGCAATGTCCCAAGACAAGTAGAAGACGAGAAAGGTGGCCAAGAAGTTTATAATTGCGACGCCAAAGGGAAAAGCAAAGGTTGTGTTCAACCGTATAAATGCAAGACATGCGGTCGTACGTTCGCGTCTTTCCAAGCTCTAGGAGGCCACAGGTCCAGCCACATGAAGAAGCCGAAGTCCATGGGACAACAGAAGCCAGTGAAGTCATCTCCCATGAAAGATTGCGACAATGATCCAGGCCACGTACTTGGCCAGGACAAGGTCAACATGAAGATGCGCGAGTGCTCGATATGCAGGATGCGCTTCAAGTCGGGTCAGGCACTTGGAGGTCACATGAGGCGACACCGGGCGCTCAATGCGGGTGCCCGTCATGTCTCGGTTACGAGCCTCGAGATAACACTGCGCACCGATCAGAAACAGTTGGGCACCGTTCTTCCTCTGGATCTTAACCTTCCGGCACTGGATCTTAACCTTCCGGCACCGGAGCACGACGTCGATCAATATAGTCCCCAAATTCATCATTTCTCTCCAGCAGCAAGCCAACAGACGGCGCCGATGACGTCGGCTGCTGCAACTCTAGTCGAGTGCCTTTTCTAGAGAAGACATGAAGGCTCTAGATAAGGAATTATTGTTTGATTTTATGACATTACAGTTGAAACTATACTATTCGGCATGATAGAATTATCGTTCGAGTCTCCAATGAAGGGTTTCAAATCCTGAGCACAATGAATCGTACTTTGAATTCTTCCATGAACTATTTTCTCGGCCGTCGTTCAAAATCTTCAAGCATGAATGCACTCTTGACAGCGCAGGAAGAGCGAGAACAAATCAGATGACACTATGACTAACTTAATAACGTGAAATATCATTTGAATTTACTTGACCAACTGATATGTTAACATCGAAGAAGCATTAACATAAACGCCAATATTCTTTACTCCCAAAACCATTCATTGGCATTGACAGTACCCCTTTTCAATCCGAACTTTACGACTTGACTAATTGGCATCCACAGAATATTTGGCTAGATTCCCTGAGGTCATCTCTCGTTTATGACACCTTTAACCTTTTCGTTTGTGCAGCTTCCTTTCAGAAGAACCACTCAAAAGTCAAAACCCTCCTACCAATACTAAATCTGGAAACACCTTAGCTCGCAATTCACCATTCTGAAGCTAAAACCAGTACCGTGAAGTGTAATCATCTGTTGCAGATGAACAAGAAAGCCTGAACTAGATGGAAGCTAACCGCATGCTAAACTACTAACAGATAGATGAACAAAGGGAGGACGTAGAAGCAACTAGAGAAATGCAGTGACAAGATAAGAATATTATCCGAGCCAAAAGAAGATCGATCATGTCATAACCAAATGATCCAGCACAAGAGACACAGATGTGGAGGTAAATGAATTGAATTGTGAATAGTCTTCCCAGGCTTTGTATGATGCCCTGACAATCCAATGGAAAAATATAATCTGTGATTATGAACCTTTTCCAAAACTGGGTTACTGTTTCCCTATAGTTCTTTTAGAAGCTTTTATGCAATATCCCTCGTCAGTTTCCCAGCACCAACTGGGCAGAACAAAATCGTTACTGGCTTGAAAGAATGGGCAAAACCACAAATTTTTTAATTTCAACTAGCTAAGCAGCACCAACATGTTTTGTCTGCTTTTAAGGTTTGAGAGCAAGAGCCAGACCGAGCTTGGGGGCTGCATTGATGGCCTTTGAGTCATACTCGGCAGACACGGTGATGAAGGATTTTGGCCTCCATTCTCGCTGGCTCAATAAGGCCAACTTTCCATTGTCTGAGAACCGTGTCTTCATGACAGTGCATGGATCGACTATGTGAGAGCTTCCAATGCTAAAGCTGTTCTCATAAGTGGAGAATCTATGTGTCAATTCAGCAGCAACTGCATGGAAGGGGTCCACTGAGTGGATGTAGGAGGCCTTCAGAGTTTGCCCCTTGTCAGTCCTATTAGAATTTAATAAACAATAGATCAGTTTAAGGCTATATAAAGCATCATCTAAATGCACAAATATATAAACTCTGAGAATGTTCAATACAGATCACACAAAGTTCTTTGTCTGCTTATTTATTTATAACAAATAAAAGTAAGCCTTACTGCACATAATACACATCACCAGGAGAACGCATTGGAAACTCACCGTCCATTCCACATCTCATCCATTGCAGGTACATTTTGATTTAAAACTAATTCTGCAGGTAAACCTCCCCCTTCTTTCCTTTGTTATTGTTATTGTAATATCTCCATTTGACTATAAACTGTTATGGCCTCCTTCACTAAGGAATAGATCTTTCTACACTAGCAGATTATGCACAAATAACAAAGCCTTCTTTCAAAGAGTAGGGTGGGCCACAATTTTAGGGTATTTTGCTGGTTAAATATTCTGCGAGTAATTAATATAAGCAAACCAAACACCATTGCAAACTTATGGAAACACATTGGCAAAACAGAAAGGAGTAATGAAAGCAGAAAATGAAACCAAAACAGTACGATAATCTATTGCATGAAGACAATGAAACCAAATCAACTCTCGCTTGTGCTTTCCTTTGAGTTGCAGAAATACTAACCTCATCTAGATGTATTATCATAACAATTTAAAGTATTTGAGTTATTTGGCTTGCTTACTACGTCTAAAGGAGTCACCCATTGATACCCCACATATATAATAAGGACCAATTCATCTCGCGGATGGAGACATATGACAACAACGTTGGAGCATTTAAAGTAGCAGTACTCTATGTGCATCATATTTGATAGTAGAACACTAAATAGTAAATACCTAAAGTAGCAAAATATGTTCTCCTAACCATACTTACAGAAGAAGTGCAGCAGAAAAATCTGGCCTGTTCAAGCCAATCCCAGCATTATATTTGGTTAAAGAAGCAGAAGCAGTATCAAATCCAACTTCACCACCGAGACTGAGATCCTTGCTGCCAATTGCTGCAGAAAACTCCAAAAGAGGAGTTGGGTTCAGACCTATGCTTGAATCAATTGCCGCATGATGATGGAGGTACTGCAGCTCCAGCTGATGTACAATAATGGAGTTAGTGATTCATGTCTGACAATCAATGTACCCCCAACATATACAGCTCCTCCCAATCAGCATATTTTCCCAATTTATGCCCCACAATGATGTTCATAAAGATACAAGCTTAGAACACTATTTGGGCAATCTAATCTTGTGTGACCATAGAGGTAGCTACACATTAGTAAACGTCATGTAATACATTCAGAACAATCAAAGGACGCGGGACAACCATAGATTCTGCCTCAGAAGCGGATAAACAACAAACCAGACACAAGGCTGTATATTTGAAAAACATGACTGGAGGAAAGTTGCTAGTCCGCAAGAAATAATGATATATGCAAGGTTGCAAAGTCTCACATGATGCAAGTCAATATCATATAGCTGACATATCACTGACCTTGCCAGACTTGTGATCCGGTACTTTGAAGCTAAGGGCAGCTTTGGTACTTGGCAGGACACCAGAAACTGTCACTTTTGTCAACACCTGATGAAATGCAGATCCATAAACAAAGACATTCAATCATTCCAGAATATAAAAGAAGCGTTTATGCATGGTTGTTTAACTAGCTATAATAAAAGGAGTAAAAGGGTTAAAAAAAGGTTCCGGGAGCAACATCAATGTTCTTACATTCGAATATGAGTCAACTTTCACATCCACTGTAGTATTTTCACCCTTGTAAACCGTATTTATGTCACCTACAAAAATTTGATCTTTTTTCAAACCTGTAGCTGTAAGTCCCTGCAATGCACAAATTTAACTCCATAAGTGCATTCAACAATTTAATGATTGAGATAGGTGAAATTGCAACACCAACTCCCAGGAACACAGGACTCAAAATCGATTCGATGCAAATATGTTCAGAATTTGAAATCAACTAAGGCATGTATTTCTAAAATGTTCAGAAATTTTGATTTTCTGTATAAGCACAAATAACAAGCATGCGAAGATGAAAAGATATTAAGACGATAGCTAATCCAAATTACTTAAACCAGAATTTGGGATCTCCAAATTTCAGTTTTCTACAAGCATTGTACAGACGTGTAAGAAAGTTGTGCACAGAAAGTACTTGCTGTTAGATGGTCCTCATAAGATGATATTGTTCAAGCTATACACTGTGTCTAGCTTAGGAAAAAGGCAAAACAAAGAGCATTGTGTCCAGCACCCCCTCCCCTTCCACCCTACCCCACAGAGAGAGAGAGAGAGAGAGAGAGAGAGAGAGAGAGAGAGTTGAGAGTGCACCATCCCAGTTGAGCTTGGAAGAGTCAGGGTAAACTTGTGATCAAAGGTATAATCTTTAGTCAACAGATCTGCATTTAAAACTAACAATGTTCACCATATCCAAAACATAGAAAAGATTAGGGAAGATTAAAAGCTGAACACCACTAGGAATTATTGGCAGCATTTTGGGGGATTAGGCATGAGTTTAATGGCATTGCAATAGGTCATCAAGTCCTACGTGAACCAACTTGTGGTGCATCAAGTAATTTCAACACGTTTCTATCAAAACATTTGGTTTTCCTGGGCCTCTTGTCTTCTTGTCTGCTAGTTAATTATGTATTATTGGTATGTAGGTTTGCACAACAAATTTTCACAGCAAGACAGCAATAGTTTTGGTTTTGGACAGGCTGAGAAGAGACGTGGAGAACATAATAATAATCATCGGGTGTACCTCTTGATTGTTCAAAACATGACCTTTCGGTCAATGATGATAGGGAAACTAAAGTAAATATTAGACAAGCTGGCAATATAGATGCACACTGAATGAGCAGGAAAAACCTGTTGTTATAGTTATTCGACTGTAGCATCAATCAAATAAATGGTGATTCATAAACGGAAAATTCAGTGTAGTTGTTAAGTATCATTTGACTATGATTATTGATGTTTAGGTATGATGCATCAAGAGATTTCTCTAAATCAATGAACTTGGTCAACATGTAGCAAACAATATTACTTAAAATCGCATTCCTGATCTCACCAACCCCTTAAAAAATTGTGACAGAAAATAGTACCTCCATCCACCTTAGTTCCATGAGGAACAGAAGTACAAATACAAAAAATAGATCAATTATTTAATAGCAGATCATTTAGCCTTAACAACAAAAACTGAGGAAGCGAAACAATATCGTGAATCAATTCTTTTTCCTTTCAGAGCATCTGTCTCAAATATGAACTGGGACATCAGAAAGACAATGAAGGACCGACAAGCTGATGCTTATTGCATCTACTAGTTATAGATACGTTAGGATGTCAATATCAATACAATGTTTGCAAAAAAATAATTGTACCTCTTGCCCTTTTCCCAATATCTGAAAATGGTGCTGGACCACCGGCCATCTCTATTAAGCAAGAAAGCACAACCTGCTCCAAGGAAACCATGATAAGAAACATATGCCAGTCACAAAACATCAAAAAACCTTAATAAAGGCATTGGATTATGAGTAGCAACCGTTAGATTATTGTTAGGATTGAATGGTAACACACACGAAAAAAGATATCCTGTATCAAAAGTCACAATTGTGATGACTGCTCCACCAAACAGAAATGCAGAAATTTTACCCTGCAATCTGAAATATCAATCACTTCACATGCTTTGATACTTATCCACTCTGACAACTTTTTCCTTTACTCCCTAACAATACCAAATGGGCACGAAATTGACCTCGACACCCGATTTCACTATAGCTTCCTTTTCTTTCCGGACATCAAAACACCAATTTCATTGAAGTACATGAGGAACCCATTCATTATCAATTAGTCTAGGGCCGGTTATCAACTAAATCAGATGAAGAGGAGTCGACAAAACCAACTTCCGCTCGCTGACTAACTTTCAGCCAAAACCAATCAAAAGACCACACCTTGCTTCTGATCTCCGCAGGACCCATTTGGCCAAGACCGACGACACCAACGCCAATTGACAAGAGAAGTAGAAAAACCAAAATCCCATCATCGGAAAAGCAAGAACAAGCCCCCTCCATGAGACGGAGTAACGCTAACAGCAACCATTGACTTCATTCGTGCGCTCCAATGCATTCTCATTTCTAGGTGAACGACAAAACCCAACGAAGAAAACAAAAGACGAATCCAACCCACGCGGCCGCTTCGACGCTCGAAGCGCTTAGCGATTGTAAGAGAACCTGTTTCTTTGGAGCGGCGGCGGCCGGCGGCGGAGGAGGAGGGTGGGTACCGTCGGAGAAGAAGCCGCCTCCGCAAGATCTAACGGGCTGGTGAGCTTCCACTGTCGACGTCTCGGCTCTTGCTCTTCATTTATATTAGATCGTCTTTTACGGCTTTTGCCAAAATGCCCCTCGTCTTTTGTTTATTCGCATCGGAGCCCGGCCTTGTGCGCAATAGGCCACAAATTTTCCGCTTGGCCATGAATTGGCACCCAATAAAAAAAAATTGTGGCTTACCTTACCTTAAGCATGTGAATCAGGAAAATAAAATTTGGAAAAATTTAAAAAAAATTGGGGAAAGGGACTGACTTAATTAATAACATAAGACACCGATGAATAAGGAAATAGACAAATGGTGACTATTAGGTACAATAACTTGCTCTATCTAGAAAAATCTAACATCAAATGTAAATTTCAAATTGAGAGAAAATCAAACTTAATTTGTATCTCCATTATCAAAGTATGAATTGTATTATTAGTTCAGTTTGAATAAGAATTTCAGCATAAACAGAAAGTGTATGGGAATGACAATAATTTATATATTCGTGCTATTCGATGTTATAAGTATCTTCAAGATACGGAAAGGCGGCACTTGGAGAACTTCTTGTTATAACTCTGACCTATATATTTCGACGGCCCCGATCAAATGTTCGACCAATCTGCTCGGAGGCTCCAGAATTGAGGCCGGAGCTAGCCGTCGGAGACTTCGTTTGAGGCCTCCCGCGACCATATCCGCTCGGTCAGCCGGAAAATATTGAGAAGTGGTTCTGAAATTGACGTCTGGAATAAAAGATTCACAGATTCAAACTGTCCTTAAGCTGTGCGTTTTCTACTGCTGATGTGAAAAACATTAGCTTCTTTTCACAAAGATGAAAGATCAAATCCAAGCCTCACTCAGTCCAATCAATCCCTCAACTCTCCTGAAACTTTCATGACAGTAGTTGGATACTTGTACTTTAAAACTTTGTGTGTGCATGCTTCCGCTACACATTAAAATGCCAGAAATTGCGATCTCAAATCTTCCACTCGATCGCCGTTGACAATTGAAATAAGGATGGTGAGCCTGCTTACGAGTACGATTTTCGTGTTCTTCTCCGATTGATCTAAGAAGTAAGTATTTGAGCAGGAAGAGATGACAGTTTCGCCAAAATATGATTTGTATTGATCATCAAGTAACCAAAAAAATAAAAAGAAAAGGAAAAAAGAATGAACTCAAAAATGGAAATGGTGATGGCGAGCGAGCATGACTCGCCTAAGGAATATGATACAATTTAGAGGGTTTCAAGTTACTTGTGAAGTTGAAGTACTTCAATGCCCGGAGCCACTTCTCCGGCGTCTTCACCGTGTGGACAGCGATCGTGTCTGGCCAGAACTCGTGCTGGCATGGGTCCTTCGGCTCGGGATAATTGTACATGGCCCACTTGGCATTGTACCGGTTCTTGGCTCGGCGCCCGTCCCGCAACCATGCGCCGAAGACGAGATCCTCGGCCCCCTCCGTGTGGTTCCTCGCGATGTCCGTCTCGCTGATCCACTCGACCAAGTCCCACGAAACCATGTAGCCCATCCCGGACATGTAGTGAACGAAAGGGTCCATGCTGTGGCATGGTATCACGAAGCCGTAGTACAAGTCCTCCCTCGGCAACGGCCTCAGCGACGCCACGAGCTTCTCCAGCCTAAAGAAAGTGTCGTCATCGGCCTTCATCACGTAATGGTAAGGCGGGTATGGCTGGCCCTCGCCCTTGAGCATCTCCGGCAGGCTAGAGAAGTACGAGTACGTCTTCCCGTTGTTCATGTTCTCCGTGCAATTCATGATGATGATGTCGTTGTACCGCATGATCTCCAGCGCCACCAAGACGTGCTGATCTTCCTTGGTCAAGTTGCAGAACACGAACTTCACGTCGATCCGCGCGCCGGCGGGAGACTGAGTCCCGTAGATCATGCGGAGGAAGTGGCGCTTGTGGTACATGTCAGGGAGCGTAAGGATGCCTATGAGTATCCGGATCTCGTCGTCGGACGAGGAGGAGTCTGCGACCGAGAGGTTGGCTGAAGAATAATCGTTGAACTGGGGGATGTTGGAGAGGGCGCACCGGCCGAACTTCGACAGCGTCTCGTACCGGAACTCATTGATCGAAGCCAAGACGCAGAGGAAGAAGATCAAGAAGAGGGAGACGATCATGAAGCGTTGGCCCCCAAAGGATTTTGCGGCCTCCATGGCCATAATCGATTTTGGAGAAGAATTTCCACTCGTTTGAGGTTCATATTATGCTGAGCGCCTCTCGCATGTGATTGAAGACTTCACTTCTTAGGTACGCCCCCCGTATTTTTAGGTCAATTCTTGCTATTGAGTCTACCGTGTTGTTTGACTTTTCTTCTTCTTTAAGAAAGAAGGGTGCGTGCGAAAAGATTAAAGCAGGAACAAAATTGTTCATTTTTACCACCATGCCCTCTTGAATTGCACTAAGGTAGACAACTTACGAGGCGAAGAAGAAGGTGGAAGTGAGGAGTTTTTGGTCATTTTGATACTTTGAGGCTGCCAACTTTTTTGTTTGACTTGATTTATGGGGGTCCAAGTTAGGCAATTCAGATTTTGCGCATAAATAAGGAAGACTGGTGGAATTGAGCCTAATATTGGATTCAATGCATTTTATTTTTCCTCCCTTTTTAGATTTACATAATCAAGAAGGTCATCTTAGAGATGTTTCCGTAGAACACCTTAAAAATATATGTGATGATAACCTGTTGACATTGTCATAATTTAATATGGTAAGGTATCACCGCATCAAAATTATTCGTGGACATGAATTTTTTCACTATATAAAAGGCTCCAATTTTTTTTTCCATGTGAACTTTTATTATTGATGAAATCTTCTTGATAGTAATGTTTGGATGGATCTGAAGTAACGAAGACTCTATTTTGTCGGAGTTTCAGGTGAGATTTAGCACGAACTTTTGGAGGTGGTGTTGAAATTTGAAGGAAATGATCCATAAAATCCGGCTTACGTAGGGCTCAACCTACTTGAAAGTGAAGCCAACCCATTGACGCGTAGACGATGCTTCTCAGTGAATCCCGATGGTAGTCACATGATGAGAATTTGATTTAAATTATGGAAAAGGCTAATGGCCGCTTAATCAAAACTGAGCTGACCCTTGATATGTTTATTTTTCTTTTCATTTGTGAGCAATAAAAAGGGGAGAAGTGTTAAAAAAGTTCTAAACATTTTGTATTTGTGCCAATTTAGTTTTAAACATTTTTATTTAGTGCTAATTCAGTCCTTTTCGGCCAATTTTGGTCGAATTTTGCTGACTGGGTGCCGACCAGCTAACATGACCCAATCGGTGCTGATGTGGACAACTTTTAATAATTTTTAAAATTTTTAAAATTTTTTTTATTCTTTTTCTTTTTCATTTTCTTTTCCTTCTCTCCTCCTTCCTTTGGCCGGCAAGCCTCGCCGACCACCTCGCCAGTGGCCGCGAGGGCAGCCTCATGGCTTGGGCGGCGCTAGCAAGGCTAGACCCTCGCTAGCCCAGCATGTGGCCAGCTTGAGGCCTGGGCTGGCGAGGCTCGACCTCGTTGAATCGCAATCCGGGCGGCGTCGGCGAGGCTCAACCCTCACCGCCTAGTGCTTAGCCGCTCTCGTGGCCACTAGCGAGGTGGCCGGCGAGGGTGGCCTCACTAGCCGTCGCCTTTGGCCGATCGCCAAGGTCCAGTGATCGGCTGGAGAAAGGAGGAGGAGAAGGAAAAAAGAAAAATGAATAAAAAAGAATAAATAATATTAAAATAATATTAAAAATTGTCCACAAAGGCCACGTCAGCTTGGCTGGCATCTGGTCAGCAAAATCTGGCCAAAATTGGCCAAAAAAGACTGAATCGGCATAAAGTAAAAAGGTTTAGGACTAAATTAGCATAAAAACAAAAATGTTTATGACTTTTTTAACACTTCTCCCCAATAAAAAGTAATGTTTGTAGTAGAACGGAAATTTCAGAAAATTAAACAACACAGCATTATTTCAAGTAAATCTTTTCTAGTCAGATCATCAGTTGTGACATGTTGTGACACGTAGGTTGGCCAATGATGACTATATCGCCACGTCAGAAATTTCAGGTGAAACTTGGCTACGAGGACTTAATTGCATTCTTACTCAAAGATTTAGGACTACATTCGATCAAATGAAGTTTTAAGACTGAATTCAAATTCGTATAATAAATGAATGACTGCTCATTTTCTCTCTACCATGCTAGAAAGGGTTTTTAGAGGAAGAGAAGCTCTATCAAACTCTTAGGGGGTGTTTGGTTATTTAGGAGTGAAGCCATTCGAATGGAAATGGAACCCTCGTTCCCTTTCATGGCAATGCTCTCAAAAGAATGACAACGGAAGTTGCAGGGCAATGATAATAAAAATAGTATAGAGAGTTTGATAGAGGACAAAAGCACCACAAGTATTATAACTTTTATACAACGCTCACTTGAATGCTATAACTTTTATTCTAATTATTTATGTGATATATAACTTTTCAGTCGATTTTTTAAGTGAACTTTTTAAAAACATTTACGAGTTTTTACTATCTTCAAAGTGGACAGTCACAAGTTCAACTATTGCAATCTCATTGACAACGACAGAGTTAGACCAAGAAGGCAATGACTAGTGCAATTAGGGCACCTATATGAGAGGAGCATGAACATTGTGAATGGAGTATTCTGTGTGAGTAGCGACTTGAAAAGCTAGGCTTTGTGAACATTGTTTGGTCGACAAAAAGCACAGGCTACATTTTAATAGGACAATCTAACGAAATAGGGGTATGGTTGACTAGATATTTGTCGAGGCCATCTCAGGTGCACTTGAAGGGGGTGCCAAATAGATGTTGACCTTACTTGATGCCTACTCGAGGAAAGTTTGGGATTATTTCATTAAACACAAGAACTCGGAGTTTGGTCAACATAGAGAGTAAAAGGCAATGATCGACTACCAAATAAGAAGGAACTTCAAGGTCTTAAGGACCGACATAGGATTAAAGGTATGTTTTGTAGAGTTTGATTAACTTTGCGCGAATGATGGCATGTATGAAGGAGGGGGGAGAAGTGTTAAAAAAGTCATAAATCTTTTGTATTTGTGCTAATTTAGTCATAAACCTTCTTTTAGTACCAATTTAGTTCTAAATATTTTTACTGTGCCAATTCAGTCTTTTCCGGCCAATTTTGACCAGATTTTGTTGATCGGATGCCAGCTGGCTAGCATGGCCTTTTTGGACTACTTTTAATATTATTTTAATATTTTTGAATTTTTCTTTTTCTTTTTCTTTTTTCTTTTTCTTTTTTCTTTTTTCCTTTTCCTCCTTCCTCCAGCTAGTGAGGGTAGCCTCGCTGGCCACCTCTCCAATGGCTGCAAGGGCGGCCTCGTGCTAAGCGGTGAGGCTCAACCTCGCCAGATCCAGCGAGGGTGAGCCTCACCAGCGTCGCCCAGGCCACGATTTGGCGAGGTCAAGCCTCACCGGTCATGGGCAAGGCTCGACCCTCGCCGGCTCGACTTATGGCCAGCTTGAGACCTCCCAAGCCTCGAGGGCAGCCCCTCATCGGGCTGGCAAGGCTGGCCCTCACCAGGCGAGGTCAAGCCTCACCAGTGCCACCTAGGCCGCGAGGTCATGGGCAAGGCTCGACCCTTGCCGGCCGAAGGAAGGAGGAGAGAAGAAAAAGAAAAAGAAAAATAATAATAAAATTTTAAAATATTATTAAAAGTTGTCAACGTCTGCACTGATTAGGCCACGTAAGCCGGCCGGCGCCTAGTCAGCAAAATCTGACCAAAATTGGCTGGAAATGACTAAATTAGCACTAAATAAAAAGGTTTAGGATTAAATTGGCACAAATACAAAATGTTTAGGACTTTTTTAACACTTCTCCCTGAAGGAGGGGGAGCATCTCCCCCGTGCTTCATATGGTAGTACAATTGGCAGTTTGAGATAAGTTATAAGTAATACTAGGTTTGATCCTTCACATGCTTTTAGTATAATGTATAAGATTAATTTAGATATGCATCAGGGAGCTATAATATGGATCCTTTGAATTTTATTTGGTAGTTTGAGATATATTATGAGTAATACTTGATTTGATCCATCACATGCTACTAGTAGAACGTACACAGCTAATCAGTATGTATTAAGAAGCTGTTAATTTTTATTTTTTTTTTAAATTTTGTTTGGGGTAACAAATGTTCAATTGTGTTATGAGGATGATAATTCAGGTAGTGCAGCAATAACTGGATATGTGAATCCATGACTTGCAAGTGTCCTGGTGGAGGGTCATTCTCTGAGCCTCTATGACATTGCTTTTGTGTATTGTGCTGTGAATTTAAGAGAGCGGTTCCAAGATTGGTGGTTTCAATGATGATTGAGGCAAGACGTATAGAGACAATGGAAGATGTAGTAGAAGTAGAGTGGTCGAGCCAATTGGTTTGTGACTACGGCTTGGAACAAAGGTTTGTTTTAGTATTTAGGTGGAAACAAAAGTGTCAAAGGAAAATCGAGTACATTAAGGACCGACACCGTTGGGTCAGAGATACTATATGAGCAATATATGTGACCTTGGAGAAATTTCACATGGTGGAGATTCATGTGGGCGTGGTGACCAATCCTATTCCTCTTGAAAGCTCGAGCACTGCTGGAGCCTCGTAGATGTCTTTGGTGGTTGAGCGCGGCTCGGAGAGGGCTCCAGAGAGACGACAATTGATAAGGAATCGGACTTTTGGTCAAGGTGGAGATTTATTGAATATGACTTGAAGATAGATCTGATTTAGTTTGGAACCAACTTGAATTAAATTTAGAGATACCTAAGGTGAGTGAAATTAGTTTAGAGTACGCGAATATTTTCATACAGTTCAGGAACTATATTGAACATATTTAAAATTCATGGACTATATTGAACAAATTAAAAATTCATGAATCAAATTATATATTGACCCAAAGTTCTTAGACTGTTTGTGTCATTATCCCTAGAATTTGCATCAGAATCAAGAAAGCTTTTTTGTTATTTAATTAGGAGACAAACATTTGTCTAAAAATAAAATAAAATAGGAGACAAACATGTGACAGCCTGAATTTTCTGAGTTGTTTTCGATTAAATAAATCAGACTTTTTGTCGACGTGTCTATAGTGCTATTCTCTGAGTTGGCCACTCACGAGATAACTTGTCTATCTGGGGAAGCAATTAAGGGATCTAAATGCAATAGACTTGAGAATTCGACCAAAAATCGACTACTCGACCATGTCCATCTGCCGAGTTCATTACGACACTATCGAAATCGATTAGAGATCGAAGATAGGTTGATTCAACTGAGATATGTGATCAGAGTGTGAGTGATTCCACTTGATTGCAAAATACTTGTCGGTTGACACTAGACCGATTTTTCTATCGTTTTGGTATCCGGTGCCCATATTTGAAATCTCGAGATTTTTACGATAATCGAGAGTCGCTAATGTGTCGAAGATGTACTTATGTGACTCGAGATAAATTGATCATGGGTCAATTACACCAAAAATTCCTAAAAGTGACCTAGTAGACTAGGTCACACTAAAAGCGCGTCGGATTGAAATTAACCGCTTATTTGAATCCAATTTCAGAAATTGAAAGTTCTGTGGTGTCACGAGCTATATTAGGGACATCGACTCATCCTCCGAGAAATTTTGAGAGATTCTGAGATTTTTACGGAAAATCGAATCGGACGCCACGAAAAATTAACGGAAATTTGGATCGGCCGAATTGAAGGGATTTTTTATTTGTAGACCGAGTTATATGGCGAAGGGGACTTGTAGGAATTAGGTGGGCTTTCTCTACACCAAAATTGGACATTTATTTGGGATATTTCATGAGGACATTGAAGTAAACTTAGTGAATTTCGGACCTATGGTTTGAGGGTTGAATTTTGGGCAATAAATTGAGCAAATATGGATATTCAAAGCAAGAAAGTAATAGGGGAACATTGGATATTTATGCAAGCCAAAAAGGGGACCAAGCATTAATTGTTGGAGATATTTTGCTTTGATTTTTCCTCACCTTCCTTCGCACGTCATCTTCACCGGTTCTTTCCCCTTTGCTGTCTTCTTTTCAAATGGATTGAAGCCGACTCCCCTTCTTAAAGACCGAACGGCCTCTGCTTTCTTTCATTTTTGGTCTTCTTCGTTGCACCTTCGCCAAATTAACACTAATTCTCAGCCACCACTCCATCTTCAGCCGCACGTCCTCATCGCATCATCAGTTAAAGCCTTCTTCGGTCAAGACCCCACCAAAATCCCCTTTTGTTGACCGCCCTTAATTCTTTTTTTTCCCATTTGAGCCGAACGAAGTCCGACGCGTCCACTGAAGTTGCTTCTCGTCCTCGCCGGTCAACACATGCCTCCACGAAAGCCCAACGGTTGACCGCAGCATCTCGCCAACCGAAGCAGCAGCTGCCTTCGTCCACTTCTCCATCGCCTCGCACGTCCGCGCGTCTTCAAGCTGCTGCCCATCAACCAAGCGGCCCGCGCATCTTCAGCAGTCTCCCTCCACGCGGCCAGCGAAGTCCATGAGCCAGAATTCGGCCCAGCAGATGGGCCCGTATACAGCCCGCATCAAGAGCCCACGAGTTCATCCACAAGCCCATCATCAGCTCAGTGAGTTTCAATAGCCCAGCAAGCAGCCCATTCCAGCGAATTTGGTCCAGCGAAGCCCATCAAGTTTCTGTTTTCAGTCAAGCCCAGTCTCGAAAGCCCAGCGAAATTCAGCCCGCAAATTAAGTGAAGCCCAGCCCAAGTTAAAAACAAATCTCAGTTGAGCTGAGATTTGTTGGGTCCACTTTAGGCCCGACACGAGAGTTCACCGACACCGCCGAAAATTAAGATTTCGACCGCCGTCGTGTCGTCGTCGCGGTGAACTGGTTTTCGCGATACACTGGTGAGTTTATTCTCTAAACTCTTCTTAGTAGGCTTTGATGCTAAGGGGTGTTTAGATTTATTTAATTAGGAATTAGGTGGTTAGTTAGTTAGATTAACTTAGTGATTTAATTATTTAATTGAGCATGTTAGGTGGTTAGCATAGTTTAGCTAAGGCCTAATTAAATTGTATTATTTATCTAGAAGGGTTCCGGAATTTTCCGGGTCCGTATTGGTATTTAATTTAATAATTTTGGCCTAGGTTAGTACTTTTAGAAATTAAATTGAATTAATTAATTAAATTTCGAAATTAATTATTTATTAATTATTTTTCCGGAAATTATGCCGGAACAGCCGGTGACCGGAATTTCGTGCTGATCGCGATGGTGTGGTTAATTTCCGCAATTGAGTGTTAAATTATGCAAATTTGATGATGATTGGATTTTTGATATTTAATTCCAAAAATTGTGAATTTTCAATATTTACTCAGAGAATCCCGGTGTTGGATTTTAACACCAAAAATGGTTTTATATAATATATAAAATAGTGGGATTTTAAAAATGAAGAATGTCAATTTTTCTGGGTCGAGTTAACCGTGTACCCACACACGACTATTTTCATGCGGATTTCTAATACGAAGAAAAAGGCCAGGTTCACCATTTTAATTGAAGCATATGAGTGCAATGCACGGTGCCCTGGGCCATATTTGAGTGATCATGTGATGATTAAGAGAAATCGTCCCGGGCTGTTGAGTTGGACGTTGTCCCTATTTGGGATACCCCTTGGTAAAGGGAAGCCGGTCGCAGTAGATTCTGGACCCTATGCTCCTTCGGGAAAGCCGTCGACGAAGTGACGTGCCGTGCTTAATGGGGTGAGACAAAGCCTGGTAATGCCAGAAGACCGCTGAACTGAGAGTAGGTCGTGCTATATGCCGAGATCAAAACTAGGAACGCATGATGAACTGAGTATCATGTTCCAATTAATTGAGCTTAAGTGATACTCCGATTTGTGATATGAACTATGCTGACCTGCAGGGTGGAACTGAGACGAGGTAAGTCTCATTGATTGCGTGATTGTGTGCTTAGGATACTTCTTAGCGTCTTTCCCTCCTAACCGCAGTTTAGAGCTTAGACTTGCTGAGACATTGTCTCACTGGTTATTATATAACCACTTTCAGGGTCATCGAGTGGATGACCTGGAGTAGAGAGGAGGTGATTTGAAGCATAGGTCGAATAGGACCGCTTCTTTTTGGAGAACAGTCTTTTGTAGTCTTTTGACCATAGACTCTTGTACTTGACTCAGCATATGTTTATAAAGGTATGTTTGTTTGTGAAATTGTTGTCCTGCTTTTCTATCCCGAGATGGTTACTGTCAGGTGTGCAATAAAGAAAAAAGGGTTGGCGACTAGTCCTGGGAAGTCGCAAAATTAAATCGACCAGAGAGGGATAGGTACGCGCTCGGGGTTCGGGGCGTGACAAAACATATATTAAATTATTTCAAAAGAAAGCGATAAAAAGTTTGCCACAACAATTAGTGAAACCTTACGTCTAATATGTTACGCATATTAAGGCCAGCATCTCACATTAATTAATCATTGAGTGTGGTAGATTTTAACTAGACTTTCAAACAACTAAAATCATATTTGACGAACCATCGAAATTCTACCATATAACTCAATACACTAATTTTATAAATAAGTTTTTTTTGTGCCCATCGTAATTCGGAATCTAAATGCCAATTCCTATCGAAATATCATGCCTTATATTTTATCGTTGGTGTAATGACCCCAACTCCATTTCCAGGGTCCTCAATAGTAGGGGTTATTTTCATGACATCCCAAGTTCATCGCCATCCCGATTCTTTTTATCTTGTTAATAAACACATGCAGAAACGTGAACAAATAAACTCTCCAGACAAACAATAATTGGAAGACTGGAACATACATGAAATAGAACATGTTACTTTATATTACAATGATTCATTTACAAGCCCTTTTTCTACGGGCTCTTTTTCCTTTTTACATCATACTACAAGTTTCCACATAGGCCAAGGGAAACTCATATCTCCTCTAGTGTGACTATTGCTTCCAAAGGTGATGTGATGTGACGTTTTCCTGCCTACAAGTTTGAAAAATAAGGCGCAAGTCCAAGACTCAGTAAGTAAAAAACCCCTAATCCTCTATTAAGATGGCGACTTGTCATCAAATCTAGCATGAACAGTACTTGTATTACGATATCGATGGCAGATCATTAGTAATATTACTATTTCATCTCGACTACACATATGTATCCCTTCGGTATAACTTCCATGCATGCTTACCTTCGGTTTATCGATGAACACATCAAGTCAAGTAGTAATAAATATACAAGCATGCATAAAAGGTTCATTAACATTCATCATAGCTTAACCAGGGTATCTCAGCTCAATCGAGACATCCAGCTTTAAGCTAGGCATCTTGGCTCAACCAAAGCATCCTGACTTACTAAGGCATCCTGGGGGCTAGCTCACTCGAGGCATCTGGGTTCAACCTAGGCTCCCTAGCTCAACTAAGACTTCCCATTCTCACGAATGAAGCATCACCGCCAACACTATGTGACGAAGGTCTTCTTCTTTCATTTAATAATCACATATTATGTGTTGCACAAGCCAGTTTATTATCTTCTAGTTTAACCCACACATGAGCAAACCATACAAAATGGACCCGAAACATAAAAACGACTACTCACAAGTAAGCACATGACTAAAACTCAACGATGTAGCATATCGCCCTAGCCAAAGGTTAAGAATGTTACTTACCTTCAATGAACCTCGATAAACTATAGATAATTTCACCAAGAGAGGATCGTTTTGTGAAGCGGTGGGCGAGCAAGGCCGAGAGAGAGAGAGAGAGGGGGTGACAGTAAGAGGGTGTGAGAGAAAAAGAGAGACTAAGTGAAGGGGAAGAGATGGGGTGGTGTGTGTGTATGGAAATGAGGGGGGCGAATGCCTCTATTTATAGGCAAACTCTCATAATAAGTTTTCCAAGTGAACCAATCATTTTCATATAGGTGGACAACCTAGCATGAAGAGGTATTGAGCTAAAAAAAATAGATGGCAAGTTTAGTTCCTAGGGGGACACTTGCTCATCTTTCCATTAGTCCGTCCAAGGGGTTGAGTCATCATGGAATGATTTCATGTAATGATTGTGGGGACACCTAAACCTTATGACTTTCCTCTTCATTAAATACGTGCAATCATTAGGAGGACATCTAAGCATATGACTCAATTAAGCATTGACGCACCAAAGTTCAAGAGCATTTAATGTATAAAACTCTGGATTGGCTTACTCCTCAAGTTGGGTGTGTAGCCCCTTCCCCTCCAAATTTGGACATGTGGCTCTCCCATTCTAAAGTGAAAACAGTTTCGAATAACTTTTGAAATTAATATCATTACTTTATCAAATGGGCTTCAAAAATTACAAAACTTTAATATGTTGTAGAAAATATCTTAAATAACATTTTTCATGAAGAAAGCTAAGTCTAATTCAGCCGTGGAAAGAGTAGCAAGTCATTGAACATAACCCAACAGTTTGTTAGTCGAGCAGATCTAATGGACGTAGAGAAAGACTTATTTTGAAATCCAAATCTTCACAAAACAATTTAGAATTTTAATATGTTGTAGGCATGGATGTTTTCTAAAGTTTTTATGAAAGAAATATGTTCAAATTTGAAAGGGAAAATTTTATAAAAATTCGAGAAGATAATATGTTCACTATTTCTACTACTCCAAGCAGATTCCAGATGGTAAATGATTGGGCCTTTGTCCCAACCATTTTACCTTAGAAAGATATGAAATTTAAGTATGTTGTAGGCCAAAATGTTTTGAACAACTTTCATGAAGGAAGTTTCTCAAATTTGAACTAGAAAGAGCTCTATAAAATCGAAAGTGGGAAAGGTCCAGCAATTTCAAAAAACTGGGAAGTCAAAACCTATGAAACTCAAGGTGGCAAGTCTATGGTGGAGAGGTGGTGCCCTATTTTGCTTGTAAGATCACTTGGTATCATTTTCTTAGGTCATGAGTCACCCCCATTTCATTAATTACTTAGGACACATAAACTTCTATACTCATTATCTTCATTTAATGTTTTTCACACTTGTTCACACTCATTTTCTAGAAGGTTTGACTAATTCAAGGCCTAGATGTCTCTTTCATCAAATTACAAACTTTCAAAAGTTATTGTGGCAATCCTAAGAGTTAAGCTAATATGGACGCTTCTACTATTGGGTGAAGATTTTTCGCGATCATCCACAACTATCCTATTCAGGTTGAGGTTCGTTACTAACACATGGCCGAGCTCAAAACTGGTTTAGTGGCTATTTTCTTAGGCTAATTGGGGCCTAAATTATGGATGTCACAGTTGGATTGAAATGCAACAAATCTCAGTCATTCAACAACAGCATATGCTAAGTAGCACCATTACTGACACTCGACACGTAACACGACTCGATACATTGATATGTCATTTTAAAAAAAAAAAAATAGAGAATTTCAACACGTTGGGATACATTATATATTAAATATATATTTTTATATAAACACGATAAATTATTATAAATTCACAAAAAAATAAATAATAAAGAGCCTATAATGATTTTACATTAAAAAAAAATTAATCTACCATTTGTTAATATTATTCATTGTTACAATTTGACAAATTTAACTCCACTCCAATAATCTAGAAAACTTGGAGGAAAAAAAAAACAATCCACATTTTGGACTCACATGTTAGAGCGTGTTGAAAGAAAAGAAGAAAAAAAAAACAAACTTGAGAATTGAATTGTGTGTAATGAGAAGTGAGAGTTGGAAGAGAAGAGAGTACTAAGTTTTTCTTTTTTCCTCCTTTATTATTTTTATTATTTTTTTATTTCCTTGCATATTTACATTTTAACCCATCATTTATTAAAAGAATTTAAAATTGACATTGTGTGTGTTGAAATCACGTGTTGGAATTTTGAACTTGTATGTCGGAATTCTAAAATGTCGGGAGAGTTTATCAAGTGTTGGATTTTTTAACATGTGTTAACCGAGTGTTAGAGAATGTTGAAGAGTGTCCAACACGACAGGAAAACTCCGAGAGGGTGATGGTATTTCCTAGGTAGTATGAACGGTTGTCTTTTTGCTTTTAATTCAATGGTGGAAAGTCATAAGGGTCCATTTTCGCTTTTAAGTTCGACGGTGAAAAGTCCATTAGGCTAGATCCTTCTAGGGTGGAAACCATAGACACGCCCATACATACGCTGACTGGTGTGGAAACACGACTATATCCCAACAAGCTAAGACCTTGAAGATATTCGTCGACTCTTTCCCATGACTTAAGTCATTTTCTAACAGTACCCGCCGAAGACGCAAGACGACTTTGAAAAAACACGATTATCGTCACCGTTATGAAGAACGCTTGTTGGAGATATTAGGCTCCAATCTTGGTGGAACCACGCAGCTGAAGATGGAGTTGGAGAGGCTGGCGCGCATCTTCTTTTTGTTGGCGTTGTTATCCGCCTTCAACACCATCGATTGGTCGATGGCTAAAAACAGCCGTCACCCTGATCATCATATGCATGTCGGAGTGATTCTTGATATGGAGTCACCAGTTGGGAAGATGGCCCAAAAATGCATGACCATGGCCATCTCTGACTTGAATGCCACGCCCTCGCAAAATAACCATCCCCTGAAGTTGATTCTGCATCCTAGGAATTCCAAGGGACAGCCTCTGAAAGCTCTATCTTCAGGTGAGTTCTCATCGATTCTCTGCCCCTCATTCTTTGTAAGTATCCACGCTCAAGCCACACAGTGCAGGGAAAATAGAAATTATATTGTACTCTCATTCTGCCGTTAAATAAAACCAGTCCAGTGCTGAAAAACATGACGAGGTTCAGGATCACATATTCGTGTGTAAAGAAGCAACTAGCGGTCTGTATGAGCTAGCGATATATTCATTTTGTGATTGGGCGCTCAGCTAAATGAGAGAAGACTTGCCATCTACTACTCGTGATTAGATTTGATCTGTTTATTGCCATTTGGAGCAGCTGTGGAGCTTTTGGAGAATGAACAAGTTGAGGCACTTATAGGCCCGCAAACATCTGAAGAAGCCGAGCTTCTGGGAGAACTGGGAGATAGAGTGCCTATCATCTCCTTTTCTGCCAGTTGCCCATCCTTGTCCAGAGAGAAAAATCCAAACTTTATCCGAATGACAACTAATGATAACTCCCAGGTTGGAGCCATTGCTGCTCTAGTTAAAAAATTCGGGTGGAGAGAATTGGTCATAATACATGAGGACAGTTCCTATGGAATTGGAATCATACCCGATCTTCTTCTCGCATTACATGAAGGCAATGCTCGTGTAGCGCATCGAACCGTCATTCCACCACAAGCCAGGGACATATATGTAGAAGCCCAACTTTATAGACTGATGGCTCTGTCTGCCAATATATTCATTGTCCACATGTCTCCTTCCCTCGCATCTCAGTTTTTTATTAAGGTTAATGAGTTGGGAATGATGAGTACAGGCTATGGTTGGATTGTGACTGATGGGATAGCCAACGAGCTGTCTGTGATGGATCAGTCGGCTTTAGACTCGATGCAAGGAGTCATTGGAATTAGACCTTATATTCCACCCTCAAAGCGGCTTCATAACTTCTCATTGAAGTTGAGGAACAGCTTTTTCACAAACCAGCATCATCAACTTCCTGAAGTAAATGTGTATTGCCTATGGGCATATGATTCTGTCTGGGCTTTAGCCACAGCAGCACACCATTTAGGTGCTACAACTTCTATAGAGAAGACAGATTCTGCAAATAAGTCTGCTCATCTGGCAGCCATTCCCACGAGACCAACAGGATCCGATCTAGTCAGCACAATTCTACGTGGCAAGTTCACTGGTTTGAGTGGGGAAATTCAACTTAAGAATGGACAGCTGCAACAACCGCTAGCATTTGAAATAGTGAATGTTTTTGGAAGAGTCAAGAGAATCGGATTTTGGACCCAATTTAATGAGATAACGACGAAGCTAGATAGGTCTACTGTTGCTCAATCACCCTCTGTGAGAGACATGGGCTCTATTGGATGGCCTGGATCATCCTTGGCCATACCAAAAGTTCAACGGATTATGTCAAAGGCTGGGAAGAGATTGAGAATTGGAGTTCCAATTAAAGTAGGTTTTAAAGAATTGGTGGGAGTGGAACTTGATACTGTGACAAATGCGACAACTGTAACAGGCTTTTGCATAGATGTGTTCAAGGCTGCAATTGATATGTTGCCCTATGGAGTAATTTTGGACTTCATCCCGTTTACAAATTCAAACATATTGATGGGTGGAAGCTATTATGACGATCTGATATACCAAGTTTACCGTCAGGTGATCTTACATGAACCTAGTATACCTTGAGGATTGTCTGCTTTTCAATTATGCAACCACAAAATGACATGCTCTGCTTCCGTGCATGAATGACACCACACAAACACCACATCCAAGTACATAGACATGACAGTTTAATCATTGAACAAAACATGACATTTGCAAGTGCATGTGTTTGTGTGCTTCTATCCTTTGTTTATGATATCTACTTACCATTTCTTTTGGGTCCTTGGGAATTTGTACTAGCAATATGATGCAGCGGTGGGTGATATAACCATCACAGCAAATAGATCATCGTATGTGGACTTCACAATGCCTTTCACAGAAACTGGAGTAGCGATGATTGTGCCTATCGAGACATCACGAAGCACAAATGTGTGGATATTTTTTAAGCCTCTCACAGTGGATCTATGGTTAGTCATAGGCGCTTTCTTTGTCTTCACTGGATTTGTAGTGTGGACAATTGAGCACAATGACAACGATGAATTCAAGGGACCATTAGCTCGACAAATTGGGATAGTAATGTGGTTTTCATTCTCGACACTATTTTTTGCACAAAGTACGATCTCTCTCCATATGTTTTCAATGTTCAAGTGGACCATTATCTCTCAGACGTTTACACCTGGTGTACAATGACGGTGTGACTTGATATAGTATGAAGCTAAATTGTAATCTCATGATTTGCAGGGGAAAAATTAATCAGCAACTTGTCCAAAGTTGTGGTGCTTGTATGGCTGTTTGTAGTTCTAATATTAACTTCCAGTTACACTGCAAGCCTAAGCTCAATGCTAACAGTTCATCAGCTTCAGTCCATGCCCAAAGGTGAATCTATCGTTCTCCCTTTCAACAGTCCAGCTGACCAGAAATTTCTGATCGATCTACCCTTCAAAAAGCACTCTTCTTACCCTTTGAGAAAGGTGGAAGATTATGCGAATGCTCTGAGAGATCAAAGCCGAAAAGGTGGTATCTCAGCAATTATTGATGAAATTCCTTATGTAAAGCTCTTTCTTTCCAAGTACTCTGATCAATACACCACGGTTGAGACCTCACTCTACGGCACCGAAGGATTTGGCTTTGTAAGTCTCTTTCTTTTTTCTCTATACATTTGAGTGAACTTATTGGGATCGATCCAATTAATGATTCTTAGGCCCTTTTATGCAGGCTTTTCCCAAGGGGTCACCTTTGGTCCTTGACATTTCTGCAGCAATAGCAAAAATGAGAGAAGAGGGAAAACTCTACTTGATAAGCCAAAACTGGTTTCAAAATCATTCTTTATACACAAATCAAGATTCTGCAGCAAAAGTTGCCAGACTTGACTCATACAGCTTCCGTGGTCTCTTCCTTATCACAGGCATCACTTCAGCTGCAGCTGCGATAGCATCCCGTAAATATATGAAGAAAGAATCAACCACTACGCAACAACACGATGTTGCTGATAAACCTGTTGAAGAGAAGTTCTCGCCAGTTAGTGATATCCCATCAAGAAGAACCGGTTCGAAACACATCAGAAGATATTCCTATTGACTTGGAAGAAAATGTGAGGTCCTTAACTGATGTAGATGCCGACCAATATCGTGGTGCTTATATGTGGCAACATACCAGGAACTTTGAAGCTTCTTAGGATTTTTTATCTGTAGGGATGAAGAGAGAAATCTTGTTTGAACTCTGAAAATGTGTAAAATTAGAATAAGTCCCTCTTGTAACTACTTCCGCAAAATTAACAGTAGGGAATGTCAATAATCTTATGTATGTTTTTGCTTTATTTTTGTCAATACAGGTTCAAAAGAAATGACGAGAACATATGCTTATTGTTTTATCATTTCAACTAAGGGTTGGTTTCTATTTAGCAAACATTTAAGAGACCAATCTAACATGAAATTTCTGTGCATCCTATGCCAGACAAAAAGCCTACAAGCCCAATCTAGGATCTCAGAAATGGTAAATCAGTTAAAACAGAGTAATGAGACAAGCAATATTATTTATACTGCAACCTATCACGTCTTGGATACCTATAAATCAGCCATAAGATTAAAATTTTCACGTTGCTCAAACTAAGATAATTAATATTAAAATATGTCTCGAGTTTGAACCCATCAGATAAATCCTGACCCAAATAAAGTATGTAGATAAACTCGGAAATTTCTTCTGGCTTGAAAGGACGATAAATAATGGAAAGTCAATCTTGGACCTGGTATTTGGAAAGAAGTTTGTTGAAGCTGGCGGCAATTTCCGGATATTAGAGTCTTTGTTCTCAAACTGGGAAGTCCAAACTTTGACTGGAGCATGCATTCGGTCAACTTCGATATTCTTATGCATGGACTTTGACTTGAACAATGATTCGGTTAACTCGGGTTGATTCGGTCAACTTGGATTCTCTTTCATATACATCTTGGAAGTTAACTTTCAGTCCATAAGTCTTTTGGAAAGTATATTTCAAATTTAGATTAAACTTTTTTATCTTGCAACAATTTACATTCATTCAAACTAAATTTCTAACGGTCTATGGTTATTAGTAGTTGATTTGTTTCCTCATTTTGGAATCTTCTTGAAGAAGTTTAAGAATTAATTTTGGGTTAGAGAGTAAAGCAGATTTAGGCTAAGGGGATTTTGGACAGCCAGTCCCTTCAGGGGGGTGGCGCACGGACCAAATTAAACATGATTTTTTTTTAATTATTTGGATTGTAACGTTAAGCCTAAACTCAAGTGAGAGCTTTGCAAAGCCTTGGTCAGGAAACACTTGAATGAGTGTGTGATCCGAGCGATTACATTCTCTTCACCTTGATCTTTCCTTTATGTCTAGTTCTGCATTTATTTCTCGCTTAGATTACTTGGCTTTGTCTGCACTTCCTCCCTTTTGCATGACAAACTGGTCTTAAAAATAGGGTAGTTGTGATAATGTTAATATCCATTTACTAGCGGCTCAATAAATGTTGATAGGTCACTCAAATAAGTTGTGGTAACATCAAGTTAGTTGGTTATTTAATACGAGAAAAATTATTAAATCACTCAAATAAAGGTTAGTAATTTGATATTATAGTTGGTAGATTTAAAAAAATTGATTGACTATGCGCATAAATGTTAGTAAGTTATAAAAAAAAGTTAGTAATTTACAAACAACCACAAAAAAAAAAAAAATATATATATATATATATATATATATATATATATATATGTATTCGTAAGTGACTCAAATAAAGATTGGCGAAGCAGGTTCGTAACCTGATAGGAGACAAGTCAGTAAGTCACTTAAATTAAGGTTGCTAAATTGATAGGAGTTGGTAAACTTAAAAGGAGGTAAGTTACACAAATAGAAATAAGTTATTAGAAAGGTTGATAATTTTCAAGCAACCTTATTAACGTTAGTAAAGTACTTAATAATAGTAGATCACATAAAACTAATTAGTGGTTTATTTGTAGAAAAATTTTTTAGTCACTTAAATTAATGTTGGTAATTTCATATAAGAAAAGATAAATATAAAGCGTTGATAAGTTACGTAAATAAAAGTAGGAAAGTTATTAGAGAAGTTGGAAATTGACCAAAAAATCAAATAAGCGTCGGTGAATTCGTATGAAAGTTGGTAAATTACTAACAAGTCTTCAAAGAAGTTGCTATTTGCTGGTCACTTTTTTTTACCATCAATTATAGAAACTTACAATTCTTATAGAAATTATCAACTACAGAATAGCTACATTGGAAGCAAGATTTGATTGGATGGCAAATATACATTCAAGCTCTGTTTGTTTCGTGAAAAATGAATAATTTAGAATACATTTTTTTTTAAACATGATTGCTTATATAATCCAATAAATATTTATGTTGTCCATGAATAAATTTAAACATAAATTGTTATCAATAGTGAAACGCTTTTGTGGGTTAATTATTTCAAGCGATACAGAAGATCATCTTTAGAAAAAAAAATTAAATCATTCATTTTTTATGAAACAAATGGAGTCTTAAATGAGTTCAAGAAATAGACATTGAAAAAGTTAGCCATGATAATTAGTGAAACCTAATGTATCGAGAATAATGCTAGACATATGAGATCAGTATCTTGAATTAACTTATTAAAAATGGCGTAGCAGACTTTAATCAAGCTTTCAAACAACTAACTGTTGAGACCTTGACAAAATTTCTCCAACTTTTCCATTTGGCTTCAGATATTTCGAAGAAAATTGCTGGACACGTAAGACTCGACTTTCCTGAAGACGACTTGTCAACATTACCATCATCGAATTTGCTGGACTTTGTGGTAATATGCAGCTGCCAATGAAATTAGAGAGATTGGCACGTATCTTCGTCTTGGGTCAAAATTTAAGAATCATTTGTGTTGTTATCTGATTCAGAATTTAAATGCCAATTGCTTCGAGGACTCTACTTAGAATTCCCACGAAGTACCGTGTCCTAATTTTCGATCGTTGAATTGAAACGTAACGGATTTCAGTCGGTCAACATAAAAGTCCATGAGCCGTGATGCCTTCTGGATACCATAGAGTCGCCCATTCACACACTGACGGGTGGAAACACGACTCTGACCGTACCTCTATTTGCCGACAAGCTGAGACCTTGCGGATATTTCTCAACTCTTTCCCATTTGGCTTCATTCGAAGAATACTTGGTGGAGACGTAACACTTACTTTCAGAAAAACGATCATCGTCACCATTATCAAGAACACTAGCTGGAGATCTTGGGCTCCAAACTTTGTGGAACTATGCAGCTGACAATGGTGTCGATGAAATTGGCGAGCATGTTCATTTTGCCGGCGATGTTAAGCGCCTTCAGTTCCTTCGGTTGGTTGATGGCTCAAAGCAGTCATCGTCGTCCTCATCATATCCATGTTGGAGTGATTCTTGATATGGACTCACCAGTTGGGGAGATGGCCCAACAATGCATGACCATGGCCATCTCTGACTTGAATGCCTCGCCGTCGCACATTAACCATCCCCGAAAGTTGATTCTGCATCCAAGGAATTCCAAGGGACAGCCTCTGAAAGCTCTATCTTCAGGTGAGTTTCTCGTCGATTCTCCAGTGCTGTGATTGCGCACACGCCCTCAAGCCACACGGTGCGGGGAAGTACACTCATTCTGCCACTACATAAATCCATTCACAGTGCTGACAAATATGATGAGGTTCACAATCACATATTAGTATGTAAAAAGGCAACAAACGGTTCGTATGTGCTAGCGATATTTTTAATTTTGTGACTCGGGGCTCAGCTAAAAAAGAGAAGACTTGCCATATAGTACTTGTGATTAGAATTGATCTGTTTATCGCCATTTGGAGCCATTTGGAGCAGCTGTGGAGCTCTTGGAGAATGAACAAGTTGAGGCGCTGATAGGCCCACAAACATCTGAAGAAGCCGAGCTTCTGGGAGAACTGGGAGATAGAGTGCCTATCATCTCCTTTTCTGCTAGTAGCCCTCTCTTGTCCAGAGAGAAAAATCCAAACTTTATCCGAATGACAACTAATGATAACTCCCAGGTTGGAGCAATTGCTGCTCTAGTTCAAAAATTCGGGTGGAGAGAATTGGTGATAATACATGAGGACAGTTCCTATGGAATTGGAATCATACCCGATCTTCTTCTCGCATTACATGAAGGCAATGCTCGTGTAGCGCATCGAACCGTCATTCCACCACAAGCCAGGGACATATATGTAGAAGCCCAACTTTTTAGACTGATGGCTCTGTCCGCCAATATATTCATCGTCCACATGTCTCCTTCCCTCGCATCTCGGTTTTTTATTAAGGTTAATGAGTTGGGAATGATGAGTACAGGCTATGGTTGGATTGTGACTGATGGGATAGCAAACGAGCTGTCTGTGATGGATCAGTCGGCTTTAGACTCGATGCAAGGAGTCATTGGAATTAGACCTTATATTCCACCCTCAAAGCGGCTTCATAACTTCTCATTGAAGTGGAGGAACAGCTTTTTCACAAACCGGCATCATCAACTTCCTGAAGTAAATGTGTATTGCCTATGGGCTTATGATTCTGTCTGGGCTTTGGCCACAGCAGCACACCATTTAGGTGCTACAACTTCTATAGAGAAGAAAGATTCTGCAAATAAGTCTGCTCATCTGGCTGCCATTCCCACGAGACCAACAGGATCCGATCTCGTCCGCACAATTCTACGTGGCAAGTTCACTGGTTTGAGTGGAGAAATTCAACTTAAGAATGGACAGTTGCAACAACCGCTAGCATTTGAAATAGTGAACGTTTTTAGAGGAGTCAAGAGAATCGGATTTTGGACCCAATTCAATGGGATGACAACGAGGCTAAATAGGTCTACTGTTGCAGTTCAATCACCCTCTGTGAGAGACATGGGCTCTATTGGATGGCCTGGATCATCCTTGGTCATACCAAAAGTTCAACGGATTATGCCAAAGGCTGGGAAGAGATTGAGAATTGGAGTTCCAATTAAAGTAGGTTTTAAAGAATTGGTGGGAGTGGAACTTGATCCTGTGACAAATGCGACAACTGTAACAGGCTTTTGCATAGACGTGTTCAAGGCTGCAATTGATATGTTGCCATATGAAGTAAAATTTGACTTTATTCCGTTTACAAATTCAAACACATTCATGGCTGGAAGCTATTATGACGATCTGATATACCAAGTATACCTTCAGGTGATCTTGAGTGAACCCAGTATACCATGAGGATTGTCTTTTCTTTTTTCAAGTGTGCGCAACCACAAAATAACAAGTTCTGCTTCCATGCAAGAACAACACCAGATAAACAGCTCATCCATGTAAATAAACATGACATTTTATTCATTGAACGAAAGAGGATAAAATTAATTGATAAGACTTGTAGTCCCTCCATGTGGAAATAATCGCCAAAAGAGAAGCAGCAGTGATATTAGACCTGGCAAGATGAATATCTGTTTGCATAATTCTGCATACAAAAATACCTTTTGGAGTCCCATAACTTTCACATGATTACTCTTTGACAGTACTTGTCTGATATGTTTCACATTGTAGTTAGCATAGTCCGGATCCTGACTGTCAAGTTGTTTATTCCTGAAACAGCGCCAGTACTCTATATATATATATATCATGGGGATGAAATGTCAACAAAGGAAATTGAGTGATGTAGATTGACGGAAGTGCCAAAGTGTATTTGCAAGTGTATGTGCTTGCATGCTTACATTCATCGTTTATTATACATACTTACCAATTTCTTTTGGATCCTTGGCAATATGTACTAGCAATATGATGCAGCGGTGGGTGACATAACCATCAAAGCGAATAGATCGTTGTATGTGGACTTCACAATGCCTTTCACAGAAGCTGGAGTAGGGATGATTGTGCCTATTGAGACAACACGAAGCAAAAACATGTGGATATTTCTGCAGCCTCTCAAGGTGGACTTGTGGTTAGTCATAGGCGCTTTCTTTGTTTTCACAGGGTGGGTAGTGTGGACAATTGAGCACAATGACAACAATGAGTTCAAGGGACCATTAGCTCAACAAATTGGGACAATGATGTGGTATTCGCTCTAGACACTATTTTCTGCACAAAGTACGGACTCTCTCTGTGTTTTGCGATGTTCATGTTTTGCTTATGATGAGTAAATTAACTGAGTAGAAGATTAAGGTTTCCCCAGCAACAGACAATTCACAGAATTAAACCCGAATTTCAGGGCAAAAAGAAGTAAAGAGATAGTACCCATTGACAGAAGGCAGAAAGAATATGCCCAGTCATTTCTCTCGAACATTTATCCTGTGCTCTAAAATAACAGTCCGACTTGATATAGTATGAAGCTAAATTGTAATCTCGTGATATGCAGGGGAAAAATTAATCAGCAACTGGTCCAAAGTTGTGGTGATTGTATGGCTGTTTGTAGTTCTAATACTAACTTCCAGTTACACTGCAAACCTGAGCTCAATGCTGACAGTTCATCAGCTTCAGACCTTGCCAAACGGTAAAGCTATCGGTTTCCCTTTCAACAGTACAGTTGATCAGACAGCTCTGATCAATCTACCCTTCAAAAACCCCTCTCTTCACCTTGTTGCAACGGTTGAAGATTATGCGAATGCTCTGAGAAATGGAAGCCAGAAAGGTGGTGTCTCAGCAATTATTGATGAAATTCCTTATGTAAAGCTCTTTCTTTCCAAGTACTCTTCTCAATACACCATGGTTGAACCCTCATACAACAGCACCAATGGATTTGGCTTTGTAAGTCTCTTTCTTCTTCTTTTTTTCCTAGGCAGTTGAGAATTTGTTGGGACTGATCAGTTAAATGATTCATAGGCCCTTTTATGCAGGCTTTTCCTAAGGGGTCACCTTTACTACCTGACATTTCTGCATCAATAGCAAAATTGAGAGAAAATGGAAAACTTTACTTGATAAGCCAATATTGGTTTAAAGATCATTTCTTATTCACGAATCAAGATTCTGCAACAAAAGTTGCTAGGCTTGACTTATACAGTTTTCGCGGTCTCTTTCTTATCACAGGCATCACTTCTACTGTTGCTGTGATAGTATCCTATAAATTTAGGAAGAAAGAATCAACAACTGCACAACAACATGAGGATGCTGATCAACCTGTTGAAGAGACATTCTCACCGGTTGGTGATATCCCGTCAAGTAGAACCAGTTCCAAACACATCAGAAGATATTCCTATTGAATCAGAATAAAGTGTGAGGTCCCCGATGATGTAGATACCGACTAAGATCGTGGTGCTTATACGTGGCAACATACCAGGAACTTTGAAGTTTCTTATGATTTTCTAACTGTAGGGATGAAGAGTGAAGTCTTCTTAAAACTTTGAAGATGTTTCAAATAAGAATATGCTACTCTTGTACCTTCTGCTCTATTTCAACTGCTACTGTAAAATGAACCATAAGAAATGCTAATATTCTTATTTATGCATGCATTTTTACTGATTTATTTTTCTAAATACAGGGGCAAATAATGGCGACAGACCTTTATTGTTTTATCATTTCAACTAGGGATTGGTTGCTTTTTAGAAAACATTTAAGGGACCAATCTAACAAGAGAAGTCTATGCATCCCATAGCAGGCAAAAAGTCTACAAGACCAATCCAGTGGGTAAAGCCCTTAACAATCTCAGAAATGACAAATCAGTTGGAACAGTGTAGCTATCTTATTTTTATTTGATCAGAACAACTATCACATTTGGGTTACACACAAATTAGTCATTGACTGTACAATCCTCATTTCTCTCAAACAAAGATAATTAGGATTAACAAAAGGCTCAAGCTTCTGCAAGTACCTCCACAATCAATGCAACTCTGAACAAAATTGATAATAAATTGCAAAGCCACCACTAATTACAAAGGCACTGCAGCAAAATGGAAGCCACCATTCCTAACTGTAAAAAACCCATCTTTCTGAAAGATTAACCATGTCGGCTTATGTTTTGTCGGTGAGAATAGTTGAACCAGTGTTAACCAAGACGAGAAGGAAGCATCTGTATCAGCTTCTCAAAATGCTAGTTTGGTTTGGCCTAAAAACAGAACAGAAAAAACCAGTAGGGCATTCTTACCGTGAATGCCAGCATCCTTCTAATCAGCATCCGTCTGTCAAAATTTCACAAATACCATTGACGAATTTAACATGCAAGTCTTACCAAGAAAAAGGAGCAGATACCCAATATCGTTTATTTCAATTCTCTCTATCTCTGCAGATTGGCAACAAAGCAACACAAATGGTTTAATTGCCACTTCCCTTGGCCAACTTTTGACAACAAATGCACCATTGGCTAAGAGCCTGAGAATTACAGTGCAAGAAGATAATCCAGTATAAATTTAATAGGAGAAGACAAAGTCATGGACAACCATTAGCTAGTACAAAAGATTCAATACATCAAATTGCTAGTAAAGGCAACACTCCATTACTAGAATCTTTGATCAAAGGCAACAATTGCTCAACAACGGAAAGACAGGTTTAATTCAGAGATTACAATAGTTAAAGTAATACTATGGATTACAGCTCTCTAACTACCACACACGGTACCAGTACTTACCACCACTCAGTGGTTATGGCAAAATGAAGTAAAAGAACCTTAGAAGAGCCATAACTTTTTTATGGTACTTACTTCAGTGACACTACATTTCCAGCGACCTTAGGCAACAAATTCTGTCGATTCATTAGAAGTGGCTTTATTTATAAGATTGTAATGCTTGTGTGGCTTTCTTATTAATTGAATAAAAAGAATAAAACGGCGGCGCTTCATAGTAAAACTCATTATCTCTCGATCCCGGCAGCATCGTGAAGTTCCTTCTATCGAGAGAGCGAAAATCGCACGAGTAGAAGACAAAACCATTACAACAGGAATGTCGAATCTTGAAAGCACACTCGGTCCAGCCTGGCCAGTCGCCGGAGCCAAAGGAAGGAGGAGGGAGAAGGGAAAAAAAAAAAAGGAAAAAGGAAAAAAAATAAAATATTATTAAAAAAAGCTTGCCGGCATCGGCCAGCTGCCACGTCGCGCCGACCGGCCAATTTTAGCTGGATGGACTGATCGGGAATAATTGTAAAAGATTTATGACTCAATTGGTCGAAAAAATAAGTTTATGACTGAATTGGCACAATTGTAATAGATTTAGGACTTTTTTTGTAATTTTCCCAATGATTGGGCTTTTGTTCCAACCATTTTACCTCAAAAAAAAACATGAAATTTAAGTATGTTGTAGGCCAAAATGTTTTGAACAACTTTCATGAAGGAAGTTTCTCAAATTCGAACTAGAAAGAGCTCTATAAAATTGGAAAGTGGGAAAGGTCTAGCAATTTCAAAAAACTGGGAAGTCAAAACCTATGAAACTCAAGGTGGCAAGTCTATGGAGAAGAGGTGGTGCCCTACTTTGCTTGCAAGATCACTTGCTATCATTTTCTTAGGTCATGAGTCACCCCCCTTTCATTAATTACTTGGGACACAGAAACTTCTATACTTATTATCTTCATCTAATGTTTTTCACACTTGTTCACACTCATTTTCTGCAAGGTTTGACTAATTCAAGGCCTAAATGTCTCTTTCATTAAATTACAAACTTTCAAAAGTTATTGTGACAATCGTAAGAGTTAAGCTAATATGGACGCTTCTGCTATTGGGTGAAGATTTTTCACGTTCATCCACGACCAACTATCCTATTCGGGTCAAGGTTCGCTACTAACACATGGCCGAGCTTAGAATTGGTTTAGTGGCTATTTTCTTAGGCTGATTGGGGCCTAAATTATGGATGTCATAGTTGGATCGAAATGGAACAAATCTCAGTCATTCAACAACAGCATATGCTAAGTAGCACCTTTACTGACACTCGATATGTGACACGACCCAATACGTCAATATGTTATTTCTCAAAAAATAAAGAATTCCGACACGTTGTGATATATTGAATATTAAATATATATTTTATATAAACACAATAAATTATTATAAATTCACAAACAAATAAATAATAAAGAGCCTAGAATGATTTCACATAAAAAAAATTAATCTACCATTTGTTAATATTATTCATTGTTTCAGTTTAATAAATTTAACTCCACTCCAATAATCCAGAAAACTTGGAGGAAAAAAAAATCCACATTTTGGACTCACGTGTTAGAGTGTGTCGAAGGAAAAGAAGAAAGAAATAAATAAACTTGAGAATTGAATTTTGTGTAATTTGAAGTGAGAGTCGGAAGAGAAGAGAGGACTAAGTTTTTATTTTTTCCTCCTTTATTATTTTTATTATTTTTTATTTTCTTACATATTTACATTTTAACCCATTATTTATTAAAAATAAAATAAAATCGACCTTGTGTGTTGAAATCATGTGTCGGAATTTTGAACTTGTATGTCGGAATTCTAAAGTGTCGGGAGAGTTGATCAAGTGTCAGATTTTCTAACATGTGTTAACCGAGTATCAGAGATTGTTGAAGATTGTTAGATACCTGTCGGAGTGTCCAACACGACATAAAAACTCCCGGAGAGTATTGGTATTTCCTAGGCAGTATGAACGGTTGTCTTTTTGCTTTTAATTCAACGGTGAAAAGTCATAGTGGTCCATTTTTGCTTTTAAGTTCGATGGTGAAAAGTCCATGAGGCTAGATCCGTCTGGGGTGGAAACCGTAGACACGCCCATACATACGCTGACTGGTGTGGAAACACGACTCTAGCCGCCGAAGACGCAAGACGACTTTGAAAAAACACGATTACCATCACCGTTATTAAGAACGCTTGTTGGAGATATTAGGCTCCAAACTTGGTTCGGAACCACGCAGCTGACGATGGAGTTGGAGAGATTGATGCGCATCTTCTTTTTGTCGGCAATGTTATCCGCCTTCAACTCCATCAATTGGTCGATGGCTAAAAGCAGCCATCACCCTGATCATCATATGCATGTTGGAGTGATTCTTGATATGGAGTCACCAGTTGGGGAGATGGCCCAAAAATGCATGACCATGGCCATCTCTGACTTGAATGCCACGCCCTCGCAAAATAACCGTCCCCTGAAGTTGATTATGCATCCTAGGAATTCCATGGGACAACCTCTTAAAGCTCTATCTTCAGGTGAGTTCTCATCGATTCTCTGCCCATCATTCTTTGCACGTATCCATGCTCAAGCCACACAGTGCGGAGAAAATGGAAATTATATTGTACTCTCATTCTGCCGTTAAATAAAACCAGTCCTGTACTGAAAAACATGACGAGGTTCAGGATCACATATTCGTGTGTAAAGAAGCAACTAGCGGTCTGTATGAGCTAGCGATGTATTCATTTTGTGATTAGGCGCTCAGCTAAATGAGAGAAGACTTGCCATCTACTACTCGTGATTAGATTTGATCTGTTTATTGCCATTTGGAGCAGCTGTGGAGCTTTTGGAGAATGAACAAGTTGAGGCACTTATAGGCCCGCAAACATCTGAAGAAGCCGAGCTTCTGGGAGAACTGGGAGATAGAGTGCCTATCATCTCCTTTTCTGCCAGTTGCCCATCCTTGTCCAGAGAGAAAATCCAAACTTTATCCGAATGACAACTAATGATAACTCCCAGGTTGGAGCCATTGCTGCTCTAGTTAAAAAATTCGGGTGGAGAGAATTGGTCATAATACATGAGGACAGTTCCTATGGAATTGGAATCATACCCTATCTTCTTCTCGCATTACATGAAGGCAATGCTCGTGTAGCGCATCGAACCGTCATTCCACCACAAGCCAGGGACATATATGTAGAAGCCCAACTTTATAGACTGATGGCTCTGTCTGCCAATATATTTATCGTCCACATGTCTCCTTCCCTCGCATCTCGGTTTTTTATTAAGGTTAATGAGTTGGGAATGATGAGTACAGGCTATGGTTGGATTGTGACTGATGGGATAGCAAACGAGCTGTCTGTGATGGATCAGTCGGCTTTAGACTCGATGCAAGGAGTCATTGGAATTAGACCTTATATTCCACCCTCAAAGCGGCTTCATAACTTCTCATTGAAGTGGAGGAACAGCTTTTTCACAAACCAGCATCATCAACTTCCTGAAGTAAATGTGTATTGCCTATGGGCATATGATTCTGTCTGGGCTTTGGCCACAGCAGCACACCATTTAGGTGCTACAACTTCTATAGAGAAGAAAGATTCTGCAAATAAGTCTCCTCATCTGGCTGCCATTCCCACGAGACCAACAGGATCCGATCTAGTCTGCACAATTCTACGTGGCAAGTTCATGGGTTTAAGTGGGGAAATTCAACTTAAGAATGGACAGCTGCAACAACCGCTAGCATTTGAAATAGTTAATGTTGTTGGAAGAGTCAAGAGAATCGGATTTTGGACCCAATGGAATGGGATAACGCAAGGGCTAAATAGGTCTAGCGTTGCAACTCAATCACCCTCTCTAAGAAAAATGGGCTCTATTGAATGGCCTGGATCATCCTCGGCTGTACCGAAAGGTCAAAGGGTTATGCCAAAGACTGGGAAGAGAATGAGAATCGGAGTTCCAATTAAAAAAGGTTATAAAGAACTGGTGGGAGTGGAACTCGATCCCGAGACAAATGCAACAATTGTAACGGGCTTGTGCATAGATGTGTTCAAGGCTGCAATTGATTTGTTGCCTTATGAAGTAAAATTTGACTTCATTCCCTTTCCAAATTCAACGACTGGAAGCTATTATGAGGATCTGATCTACCATGTATACCTTCAGGTGATCTTGAATGAACCCACTACACCTTGAGGATTGTCTTTTCTTCTAGTTTTTGCAACCAAATAACATGTGCTGCTTCCATGCAAGAATAACACGCGATAAATAGCACATCTGAGTACATAAACATGACATTTTGTCCATTAAACATAAGAATTTAAAATTAGCCGATAAAACTTGTAGTATAACATTTTATTTAGGGAATTGATAGCCAGTCGAGATGCAGCAGTGAGATTAGACCACGCAAGATGAATTTCTTTTTACATAATTGTGCATGCAAAAACTACTATTCTTGGAGCCAAATATCTTTCACATGATAAGTCTAGGGCAGTAATTGTTTAATATGTTCCGCATGATAGTAAGCATAGTCAGTATAAGGGTTATCAAGGTGCCAATCCCTGAGACACTCGATTATATAAATCAGGGAAAAGAATGTCAGCAAAAGAAAATGAGTGATGCAGGTTGAAGTGCCCGAGTGTATTTGCAACTGTATGTGCTTGTATGCTCATATACATTGTTTATGAAATGTACTGACCATTTCTTTTGGGTCCTTGACAATATGTACTAGCAATATGATGCAGCAGTGGGTGATATAACCATCACAGCAAATAGATCGTTGTATGTGGACTTCACAATGCCTTTCACAGAAACTGGAGTAGCGATGATTGTGCCTATCGAGACATCACGAAGCACAAACATGTGGATATTTCTACAGCCTCTCACGGTGGATCTGTGGTTAGTCATAGGTGCTTTTTTTGTCTTCACAGGATGCGTAGTGTGGACAATTGAGCACAGTGACAACAATGAGTTCAAGGGACCATTAGCTCAACAAATTGGGATGGTGATGTGGTATTCGTTCTCGACACTATTTTTTGCGCAAAGTACTGACTCTTTCTATATGTTTTCGATGTTCATGTCCTGCTTTAACATTTCTTATGATGAGTGGATTAACTGGGTACGAGATCAAGGTTACCCCAGCAATATACGGTTCTTAGAATTAAACCCAGATTTCAGGGCAAAAGAAGTAAAAGATAGTGCATATTGACAAGGGAGAAAGAATATGCTCAGTTCTTTCTCTGGATATTTATACCCTGCTGTACAATAACGGTGTGAGTTGATATAGTACGAACTAAATTGTCATTTCGTTGTTTGCAGGGGAAAAATTAATCAGCAACTTGTCCAAAGTTGTGGTGATCGTATGGCTGTTTGTAGTTCTAATACTAACTTCCAGTTACACTGCAAACCTGAGCTCAATGCTAACAGTTCATCAGCTTCAGTCCTCGCCAAAGGGTGAATCTATTGGTTTCACTGTCGACAGTAAACTTATTCAGACAGATCTGATCAATCTACCATTCAAAAACCCCTATTTTCCCCCTTTGGATACGGTTGAAGATTGTGCAAATGCTCTGAGAGATGGAAGCCGGAATGGTGGTGTCTCAGCAATTATTGATGAAATTCCTTATGTAAAGGTCTTCCTTTCCAAGTACTCTGCTCAATACACCATGGCTGAGCCCTCATACAACAGCACCAATGGATTTGGCTTTGTAAGTCTCTTTTTCTATATACAGTTGAGTCAATATATTGGGATCGATCTGATCAATGATTCTCAGTCCCTTTCTATGCAGGTTTTTCCTAAGGGGTCGCCTTTAGTCCCTGACATTTCTGCATCAATAGCAAAATTGAGAGAAGATGGAAAACTTCACTTGATAAGCCAAAATTGGTTTCAAAATCGTTCCTTATTCACAAATCAAGATTCCGCAACAAAAGTTGCTAGACTTGACTCATACAGCTTTCGTGGTCTCTTTCTTATCACAGGCATCACTTCGACTGTAGCTGTGATAGCATCCTATAAATTTAGGAAGAAACAATCAACAACTGCACAACATGAGGTTGCCGATCAACCTGTTGAAGAGACGTTCCCACCGGTTGGTGATATCCCATCAAGAAGAACCAGTTTCAAACACATCAGAAGATATTCCTATTGAATCAGAATAAAGTGTGAGGTCCTAAGATGATGTTGATACCGACCAAGATCATGGCACTTATATGTGGCAACATACCAGGAACTTTGAAGCTTCTTAGTAGTTTCTATCTGTAGGGATGAAGAGTAAACCTCTTGTTAGAAATTTGAAGATGTTTAAAATAAGAATATGTTACTCTTGTACCTTCTGCTCTTTTTGTAACTACTACTGCAAAATTAACCACAAGAGATGCCGATATTCTTAGAAATGTCTGCATTGATGAGAAAGAAGCAACTAAGGCGACATGTTGTTACAGTTTTATCGTTTCAACAAAGGGTTGGTTTCTTCTCAGTAAACATTGAAGAGACCAATTCAGTGGGTAAAGCCCTCAACAATGTCAGAACTGGCAAGTCAGTTGGAACAGTGTTAAGTTACAGGCAATCTTATTTATACTGCAACTTATCACGTTTTGGTTACACATAAATTAGCCATAACAGTGCAATCCACATTTTCTCAAACTAAGATAATAAGGATTAACAAAATGCTCAAACTTCTGCAGTCCCTCCACGGTCGTGCTTGAGTGTTGATGCATCGTCTTTAGTGGGTCTCAAGTTTACCACATACAGGACACATCTGTACTATGTAGGCCCGCTGTCCCCTCACGCCAAACTATCACTTCGTGTACAATTATTAGTTTGAATAAATATTGATTTTGTGATATCTTAAAATTTGGCCTCTATTTCAAAATATATGAAACAGTTATTTTATCGATGTATTTTATGGTTATTTTACTATGAACTGATCACTCACAAGTTAACTAATCTATTGGGTGAGGTTGTCAATGGTTAAAACACGAAAGACAAGACAATTCAATCAAGAATTGAATGTTCGACCATAAGGAATGACAAGAGTCAATACTACACTGTAATAAGTCAATTAGCAAATGGATATAAATCGATTCGACAGAAGCACGTACTCGGTTCGCAAATGATTCCGCACGATTGTGATATTTGTGTCAAACGACAATAAACTGATTTTCTATTGATATTATACACATAATATATAATTGAACTCTCGTGATTACATGACAACCAAGGGATGTCCACAATTCGAAGAGGCACAAACGTAAATCGAAAATTATTAACACAAGTCAATCACGAGAAAACCCCTAAAAGCCATCCAATAGTTTAGGTTATACTAAAGTTGCATTCAATAGTTTTGGTTGTACTAAAGTCGCATTTAATCGATTTTAACCATGAAATTTAATTTGATTTTGGGTATCAAACTTTCGAGGGTTGCAAGACTAATTTATTGGACGTCGCCTCATTGTCCATTGAATTATCCATAAGTTCAAAATAAGTATGTTTTAGCCTTAATCATGTTTAAGGACAGTTTAGATTAACGTTAAGTGTGATTAATTTAAGTAATTACGATTAGTCTTAATTAATCATGGTTAAATTAATTAATTTGATCTATTTTTAATTAATCATAATTAGGTTTTTAAAATTGTAATTATTTTAATTAACACTGATTAATTTTTAATTAATTATAGTTAGATTAATTAATAAAGTTTAGTTTAATTAATCGCATTTAGCCTAATTAATTACGATTAGCTTAATTAATTGCGATTGTATAGTTAATGACGGATTAGTCATTAAGTAGAATTTTATACTCGTTTTTTTGGATGAGTTTATGCTTAATTCCTATTGTTTGTACTTGCCATGCCATAATATTGATTGTGCAATTATAGGCCTTATTTAATATATTTTCAAAGAATGTTTTATGGACAAGAAAATAGAGAATTGTGAGGTGTCAATTCGGACATCGGATTTTACGTGTTAAATGGGGCAATGGGGTTTTAAAATAAAAGTACAAAAATTGACGAGTTGTTTTTAAGTACGTGACCACGTGCGATTATTTTACCATAATTTTAAAAGTAAAAATTTCTGGGATTTGTTATTTGAGCAAGAATCACGTATGCATTGGCTAACTCAGAAGATAAAAAAATTAGTTTGAGTGGTTGAGTGCTCATGTGATCACATAATGGCCTTGATGCGTATGATTGCACTGGGTAATGATTTCGTCTTGATGAGTGTGAATATGCGAGACGATGCTTGATTTTTATCGGATGCTCGGCAGGAGTTTAGATGCCAAGTCGTAATTGAAGCTAGACTAATGCTCTTAATGGAATACTGTCTTGATGCATATGACGGTCTATTTGGCAACTTGTCAAACAGTGAAAATTTTTGGTCTTTTGTTCCCGGGAGTCGATTTGGAACAGAAATACGTTTGGTAAAATTTTTGTTCCCGGGAAAAGATTTGGAGTATGTCGCGACCAATTTTTCGGATGTGCACCACCTAGGGTTTGGCTAATGGATTGTTAAGCCTAGACTTAACTCGGGCTCTCCCAAGCCCATATCAATTTGCGACTTAGGTTTGACTAATGATTTTCAATTAGGAGTCGCCTCTAATCTATTTTTTGGTGGGTCGATTAGAAACCCAAGTAAAGCAACGAGAGGTTTACTTTACTCCTACGAACCAGAGATTTTGGGTACGGGGACTTGGTTACACTAGATTTCTCTAATGCCCTTTCGGTACCATTCTTAAAAAAATGTTTGGCAAGCAGCTTGAATTGATTTTAAATCTATTTCCCTAACATGTGAAGTGATCATGCGGGTGCGCAATCCACCAATTTAACACCCAGATAAACAATAAATAAATCGCAAACTTACCCCAAAGCAACGAAAGCATCTGCAATGTTAAATTAAAATTCACATCATCAACCCTAGATATGATTTCTAATTAACACGCAATTTCTTTCTTTTTTTTTCACTTTATTTAATGGGAACTTAATCTATATGCAATGCATGCTAGTAATCTAATTATGACAGGCATCATGACCTAAATTACATGACATGGCAATATGATCTAAATTATATGACATGAATAGAGTAAATCATAAAGAGATGCAATAATTAAATGCAATCTAAATGACCTAATTCTATTGACAGGCAATTTCTAATTAAATGGGCCTAAAAAAAACTAAATGACGTGCATTTCATTTAATCTAATCCTAAATGACATGTTCATGACATTTTTTTTTCTTTCCTAAAGAAGAATGCAACCTATCCTAAAGAAAAAAATAATTTAGCCTAAGGTATTTTTGTATTTTTTTTTTTTTTGAAATTCAGAATTAAAACAAAATGTGAAAATTATCTAGTTAGATTAAAATCCTATTCAATTTATATTAGGAATTAGGTTAAACTAAATCTTAATTTAAACTAAAATATTATCTTAACCCAAATAATCCTAGAATGCAATCTAACTAAAAAAAAAAAAAAATATCTAAACTTAAAATTAACTAGGAAATAAAATGTAACATGCAATCTTACCCTAATATGCAATGACGTGCAAAATATGCCTCCCGATTCTACATGACATATGCATGATGATTTTTTTGTTTTTTTTTATTAATTTCGAAATTAAAATTTAACGTGCAAATTAAATAATAAAAAGACTAACATTCTAAATGAATATGTTTTCTTTTTCATGAAAAAATTTGCTATCCTAAACATGCAAAATAAGAAAAAGCAAACCTAACCCTAATTTTCTTTTTCTTTTTTTAATTTTCGAAATTAACAATTGCTTAATAATTAAACGTGCAATAAAAAAAAAAAAAATAACAACCTAAGTCAATTGGTTTTCTTTTGATATTTTTATTATTAAAAAAAATGGAAAGCATGCAAACCCTAAAACTACATTTTTTTGATTTTTTTAAAAGAAAATTAATTCATATAACACCACAGCAAATCAAGCAAAATTGACCCAAATTGACGAACCATATCTCGCGCATGAGATCGGGTTGGCCAATTTTTCACATAAATCACGAATCGGGTCTCGGGCGGGAGATCGGATTGGCGATTTTTTTAGTAATTGCGAGTCGGATTTCGGGCGCGAAAATCGGACTGACAATCACTAAATTTCAAGGCAATTTCATATCATACAATTTCAATTCCACATTAAATGGGGTTATTACAATAAAAAAGCAAATAATATGAAATATAAAAAATAATTAAAAAAACAAAAGATAAATAAACAAAAGAAAAGAACAAATAAAAATTAACTAATTTTGCTTTTTCCCTTTTTTTCTCTTTTTCTTTTCTTTTTTTTCTAAAAAAAGAAAAAGAACAAAAAAAATAAAGTTGGTGGCCGGTGAGAGGAGTGTTGTCGCCGGCTAGGGTTCCGGCGAGAGCTGGGAGCGGCACGACGGCGAGTAGGACAGCGGATCTGGTGGCGTCAGGGCTCGGCGGTGTGGGCTTCGCGGTGGCGCGAGCTTCGCGGACGGAGAGGCGGCGGCGACCGGTGGGCTCGGCGTCCGGATCTGGTGCAAGCGACTCGCGGCGGATCTCGGTCGGCGAGGGCTATGGTGGAGCGGCGAGACTGGCGGCGCGGCGTGGCGAAGGCGAGCGGGCGAGGCGCGGTGGCGGCGGTGGGCTTCGCGGCGGCGCGGGTGCAGGTCACGGCGGGGCTTCGCGGTGGCGCGGGCTTCGCGGACGGAGAGGCGGCGACGACCGGTGGGCTCAGCGTCTGGATCTGGTGCAGGCGACTCGCAGCGACGAGGCTTCGGATGAAGGGTAGCTTCGCCGGCTTCGCGGCGGCGCGGGTCTAGGGTAGCGCATGACAAAATTTCTGTTTCTCAATTTCTCAATTTCTTTGTTCTCCGAAATAGAGAAATTGGAGAAACCCATTTGATAACGCAAACTGATTTCTCTATTTCTGAAACTGATTTATGTTTCAGAAATTGTTTTGGAGGAGAAATGAGAAGCTAAAAATTTTAGCTTCTCTATTTCTGAATTAGAATTAGAAATTATTTCTCCACTTCTTCCTTCCAGACATCACTCCTCTCCTCTCCTCACTATCGTGCTTTCCCATTCCTTCTCCTCACCACAACACAAAAAACCCTAGCGACTCCGAATTCGCTCATCTCGTCGTCGCCGCTCATCTCGCCCAACTCCTCTCCAGTCGCCATCGCCGTCGCCTAGCTCCTCTCCAGTTGCCATCGTCGTCGCCCAGCTCCTCTCCAGTCGCCCTCGCGCCGTCGCCGTCGCCCAGCTCCTCTCCAGTCGCCATCGCCGTCGCCCAACTCCTCTCCAGTCGCCCTCGCGCCGTCGCCGTCGCCCAGCTCCTCTCCAGTCGCCATCGCCGTCACCCAGCTCCTCTCCAGTCGCCCTTGCGCCCTCGCCGTCGCCCAGCTCCTCTCCAGTCGCCATCGCCGTCGCCTAGCTCCTCTCCAGTCGCCCTCGTGCCCACGAACAGAGCAGGGAGGAGCCGGCTCGAGATCTGCTGGGGCGCGGGCAAAAACCGGAGCAGAAGTGGGTCGGAGCAGAGCAACGGCAGCGTCACAAGGGAGCGAGTCGCGGCGTCACAGGCAGAGGCGTCGTACCGGCGTCCGGTGGGGCGAGTCGGTGGCGAGGACAGCAGCGACGTGCGGCGGCGGTCCCGTCAGGGGCTGCGTCACACGCGAGGACGCGAACAAGAATCGGCACGGCGTGAGCAGAGGACGCGCAAGCCGGTGCAGGAACTCGCGCTGTGCAAGGATCAACGAGCGGCTCAGATCTGCCGTCGCCCAGCTCCTCTCCAGTCGCCATCGCCGTCGCCCACCTCCTCTCAAGTCGCCGTAGTGGTCGCCCATCTCCGTCTGCGTCCCCTTCTACTCTCGATTCCGCGAATCCAGTCACCGTCGCCATCGCCCATCTCGGTCGCCCATCTTCGTCCGCATCCCCTTCCGCTCTCGATTCCGCGGATCCAGTTGCCGTCGCCCTTTTCTGCTTTCGATTCCTCACGAGGTTCGATCGATCCTTCCCTTTTCGCCTCTTTCTTGGTTGTTCTATGCTTGTTCTGTGCTGCTCGAGTCTGTGCTTGTGATCTGCAATATGTTTCTGTTCCCTGTGCTTATGATGCAATTCCCCTTTGAATTAGTGCCTCAACAAATTTTTGTCATGTTAATAGATTATGAGTGTTCTGCAGTTGCAGCTGCCCTGCTACCTCGCTCCTTTCGTCTGATGGAAACATCAATGGATATGCTAGGAGTTGAATATTCAATAACTTATTGGTGCTCCTCCAATTTCTTAGCGATGACTTCATGATGATGTTACTCTGAGTTCTTTTATCAAATTTAGGCTATGGCTCAGGATGAGAATGATAAGTTGCAAAATTGGTTGGCTACTCATCACTTGCGCTTAATATTGTTCTCCTTTTATGTGATTCCTCAATCTAATAATCGGGAAAAGTTTGCCCATTTTTAAACTAAAACTCTGGTGTTCCTAATGAAATACGGATCCCACCTATATTATTTGTTTGCAAGTCTCGGTGAACCCTGACCTATCGTGTCATTACATCTCAAGCTGCATGATCTTCCATAGTAAGCTTCAATATCTCCTTCCAGATTCTTTGAAATCTAAAGAAAGTAAAGTCCTTATCTTTTCAGACATCTGAAAGTGAAAGGAAGACATTATTCATCCACGTTTGCATGTTCTGAGTGGGATTTTTTTGTATTTTTTAGGTACAGAATAAATTTTTGGCCAAGCATCATATATGTTATTATTCCTCTTATGAAATTTCTGCTTCCTATTGCCGCGCACAGAAGAACATTTGGTGGTGTTGATACTTGGTGCCACGAAGTATACCTGTAACAAATATTATGGGCACTCTATATGTTGCTTGATCCTAGTTAGAATTGATTCTCAATTACTTGGCATTATGAATGCTATAATTTGATATCCACAGTAAATGCCTGGAATTTAGACAAGACCATGGCGGACAATGCTGATGATACACCTACTAAACAAGAAGAGAGGAGGATGGAGGAGAAGATGCAGGATTCCCTGTGCTTGTGATCTGCAATATGTTTCAACAAAATGCCAAGGGATAATAATATGCTGGAAATTCCATGAAATTGTATCTTCAGCTTTTGTAATGTATTAGTATTATTTCGATTATTATTTTGTATTTGAGGATTTTCTATGTTGTTGTTTAATCAATTTTTATTTTTAGCACAACTTCCATTTTATTAATTTCAAATCTCTCGCAAATTGCGCCTCCCTCCATATCAACTAGTACCTACCATAAAATCACTTCATTCACCAATTGGCCTGATGTTGTGGTTGAAGATTTCATTCTATGATTTTGTGTATGTTAATGGGTCATCCGTGACCTTTTGAACACACAATCCTCCTATAACTCACACATAGGAAAGTAACCGAAGATCACACGTCTGTCCTCCTGAAGTGGTCTCAAAAGAATGCAAAAGTGTAGTAACTTGAACCCGAATCTTGAATGAGGAGAATAAATACATTCACTATTTGCATATTAGCATTTGAAAATACCAAATCTTTTATAGTTTGCATATTAGCATTTTTTATACTAATCAATAGCTTTTATTTACATAAATTGCTAATGTTTTGAAGTTCCTAACTACTCTATCGAATTACCAATATAAATTAAAGTGATTTACCAACTTTTATCAAATTAAATTACCATCACAAGCACCAAGAAGAGTGAGGTAAAAGGATGGGGACAACGTGATTCATAGAAATATAAATTTTTTTCTGTTATCAAACGGATTTCTGTTTCAGAAATAGAAATTTTGAGTCGTTATCAAACAGGTTTCTTTACTCAGAAACTTGGCTGGGGAATAGAAATTGAGAAATTGATTTCTGTTTCAGAAATTTTGTCATGCGCTACCTAGGTCGCCGATGGTTCGACCGCCGGCGTGGACACCACACCACCCCCCGCGAGGAAGATGAACAGTTGCGGGGTTCACTTTTCCCTTTTTTTTCTCTCTCTCTCTTCCCTCACTTTTTCACTGTTCACTCTTTTTGCTTTTTTTTTTTTTTTTACCTAACCGAAAAGAGGAGTCCCCTAAACCCTACCGTACGTGACCCTTTTATACACCAAAAAAATGTATCATCGCGGTATATTTCACTGCCAATTTTGCTCGCGTAAAATTCCATTGAATATATCATTTCACCCCGCGCAATATATTTTTTATTCGATCAAAAAAAAATTTCCTTTTTGCGCAAAATATGCATCCCTCAGTGTATATTACCTAAATCTATAAAAAAATCTTAACAAAAAATAAAATTTTCCTAAACTATATGCCATGTGATTTTTTTTTTTTTATTTAGCAAAATGAACCCCAAAATTTTAGGTGTCAACAGAGTAGAATCGAGAAGTAAAAAAAAGTTGATTATTTGTTCTCGGAAATAATTTCAGAATCAAGCCAACCTATTTTTTTTTTCTCTTCTCTTCTTTCTTCTTGTTCTTCTTCCCTCTCTCTTCTTCTTCAACCGTCGCCACCGTCTGCCACCACTGCCAGTCGCCGGCGACTAGTCTGGCGAGCTCGTCGGAGGCTCGCCAGGCCAGGGCGAGGTCCAGCGAGCTCGCGGGAGGCTCGCTGGTGGCCAGGCAACCCTCGCCCGAGCCTCCCTCGACCATCAGCGAGGCCAAGCGAGCCTCACCCAGCTGTCAACAAGGCTCGGCCGATGAGGCACGGCATTGCCAAGGGACGGCGACACTCTGATGAGGTCGCCGGCCCTCATCTGGCCGATCGCCGGTCATTCGAAGGTTGGCGACCGACCACCTTGAAGAAGAAGAAGAAGAAGAAAGGAAAAAAAAAAGTAATAAAATTATTTAAAAATTAAAATAAAATGATTTGAAGTAGAAATTTTGAGGTTGGTGTCAAACGCAATTCTATTCCAGGAATTGAAATTTTGGACATTTACCAAACGGCTTAAAATGTTTAAAAATTGTTCCCATGAACAGAATAAAAAATAATAATTTATGATTAGAAATTATTCTCGAGAACAGAAATATTACCAAACACGTCCTAAGTACGCAGGACGATGCTATACCCGATGGGGCAAGACGATGCCCGGTTATGTCGAAAGACCACCAACTCTTATGTTGGCCATGGCCCGAAGGGTTGTAATAATTGGAATACCTATGTTGGCAATCCGCATGAAATTTATCGAAACGTGTTCTGATTATTATTTATACTTGTTGCACTAATATTGCCATATGAGATTTACTAACATGTAGGAGTGCGCTAAGGCAAGGTAAATTTGTATGCCGTGCATGTTTAAGCTGCCTCCAAGACGAATTTATGTCCTAGTTAAGGCTAACGTTGTTAACTTGCTGAAATTTATATCTCATCATATTGTTGTTAAATATTTTCAAGCCCGTAGCATGGAACGTCGTCACTTGCAATTTGGTCCAAGATGCAGGCATGCCTTACATCTCTTTTGGTTGGCCTCGTGTTAAAGAAGTTAGGTTAACTTTAACCCCAGTAGGTTTTTGAGTTGGTCGGTAGGAAGTCCCCATTTGGAATGGGCTTGTAATTATTAAACTTCCTAGAGTTAATAAGTTAATATATAAAGGTTGTGCCTTTGGAAATGTTTGTAGTTTTTACTATTACTGTTATTTGTTGGTTGACTGGGTGTTTATATAAAATTGTTTCCGTATGCGTTTAATCGAAAGATAAAAAGAATAGGTCGATGACGCGTCCTGGGGTGTTGCAATTTAATTGACCGTTGTGGGATGTTTGAGCACTTGGGGTATGGGGCGTGACAGATTTCTTAGCAAGAGAGCACATAAAAAATGTCTAAAAAATAATGGAAAGTCAGCTCTATAGGTAGAATATAAATTCAATGAAGCCTTTAGCTTGTTGATTTCTAAGCTACTCGATCGATCAATTTGATCTCAAATGGCATTCTACAATCCAGTCCAATGTTTAGACTTAACCAGTTGGTACGAGAGGTTTCTCGTCTTTGTGATATTTCCAACCTCAAATTCTTATTATTAAGTTCTAATCAATTATCTACATGCTTTAAAATTAATACCGATAGAACTCGACTAAATCGCCAACAAAATGTTCATTTAGATGAGCCGAAACAACTTTCAATCCATAGGTTTCTTATATTTGTATGTTCCATATTTAGATTATAATTTTTTTTATCTTGTAACATTTTAAAGACCACAAATTAAATTTCTAACGGTCTATGGAGACAAGTAAGTGCATTTGAAAGAATTATTTTTTAGTAGTCGATTTGTTTCTATTTAAAGTTAAGAATTATTTTTGGGTTAGAGAGCAATGCGGATTTTGGCTAAGAAGATTTTGCATAGCAAGCCCTTTGCAGGTGAATGTCTTGACACGTAGGGAAAATTATCAAAAAAATCATAAACTTATTGTACTTTCACCTACTTTGGGCAAGGGCTTAAGAGCCCTCAATTTGGCCAGCAAGGTCATTTGTGACATCCTGATTTTCGACCCTACTTCAATTTAAATGAAATAGGCTTTTCATCGACGCGCCTATGGCCTTTTTCTCTGAGCTAATCACTCACGAGTATAAATGCGACTGACTTGAGAATATGACCAGAAATCGATTGCTTGATTGTTCTAATCAACACGGGTCAATACGGCACCATTAAAATTGACTAGAGACTGGAGATAAGTCGATTCGACAGAGGCATGTAATTAAAGTGTGGATGATTCCACCAAATTGCAAAATTCGCGTTGAACGGCACTAAACCGATTTTTCTAGTCGATTATGTACCATGTGCCCGTAATTGAAACCTTGAGATCTTCATGACAACCGAGAGTTGCCTATGAGTTGCAAATACACAATGTGGATCGAAAATAATCGACCACGGGTCAAACGCACTAAAAATTTCTATAGGCTATTTGGTAGGTTAGGTCACACTAAAATCGCGTCCAATTGAAATTAACCATGAAATTGAACCCAGTTTTAGGAATTGAAAGCTCTAGTTCGTCACGATTTATTTTAGGGAAGTCAACTCATCCTTTGAAGAATTTTCAGCGAGCCCAGATTTTCGACAAAAAACCAAATTTGGGCAATTTAAAACCAGGAAATTCAGAGAGCCATTTTTGTGTGAATTTTTTGCCTTCAAGTTGGATCAAATGGTGATGGAAATGGTGGAAGTTGATCTAGACTGCCCCTTGGCATTATTGGCCATCAATTGGAGGTTGATTGGTGTGAAATTGAGTTGAGTTGGTGATGGAATTGCATGAAATTCGTAGGCCATGGGGGACTGCAACATTCGACCATCAACCTTGGCTTGTTGGAGAAGTTTTGGAGGGGAAATTGGCTATGGATCAAGGCTGAAGACTTTGGGGGCTTCTACTCAAGTGTTAGGATATTTGTGGTTGACTTGTGAGGCTTCTTGTCCCCTTCGTGTTCCCTCTCTCCCCCTTAGGTTTGCTCGACCCCCCCCCCCTCCCCTCCCCCCCCCTTCTACAACACCATCTTCTTTAGCTCTTCTCCTTCTTCATCTCTCCATTGTTACTGCTTCATCTCACCTTCTCATAACCAAACCAACGCTTGCACCAAAACAGCAAGCCCCCGCCAAAGCCAGCTCACCCAAACCAACCTCAGTCTCGCCGTTCCCGTTTGCAACTCCAATCCCGCGCACTGCCGTGTCTAGGTCTAGCCTGTGGCCAGGCCACCCGTCACAGCTGCAGTTGTGCCTGTAGCCATCCTCAAGCCGCCGTCACAGCTCCGCCCGACTAGGCCGCCGTCTAGCTCGTCCTTGTGTTGTTGGTCGAGCCAAGCCGCGCCTCCGCTCGTTTCCAGCAACGCCGAACCTCAGCCTTAGCTGAGCCGTGTTAGGCCTTTTCCAGCCTCGGTTTGGCCTATTTAGGTGTCACCGTAGGCCCGAGTCTTGCTCACCTTCATGTCGCCGTCGCCGTCACCGTGCACCGATTTAATTGCTAATCCGGTGAGTTTACCTCCTAAACTCTACTTAGGAGGTTAATTATGCTTAGAAGGAATAGTTGGTGTAATTAGTTATTTAGTTAGTTAGTTAGATTAATTAGGTGGTTAGATTAGTTTAGTTAGAGGTTAATTAGATTATGTGATTAAGTTAGCTTAGTAGATTATTTAATTAGTCCAATTAAGTGGTTAGATTAGCTTAGGTAGATTAATTAGTGATTTATTTAATTATTTATTTATTTCCGTAAATTATACCTAGATAGTCGGTTGTTAGAATTTCGTGTTGATCGTCATGGTATAATTGGTTTGTGCAATCGAATGCTGATTAATGATTTTTGATTTATTATTTCAAAAATATGGAATTTTAGTATTTAATTAAAAAATACCAGGTGTTGGGTTTTGACACCAAAAATTTTTTTAAGTACTATATAAAATCGTGGGATTTTTAAAAGTGAGGATATCGCATTTTATGGTTCAATATGACCGTGTGCTTATGCACAATTATTTTACTGGGTGTTTTTAATATGAAGAAAATAGGCCAAGCACATTATTTAAATTGAGGCATTTGTATGCAAAGCATGATGTCATTGGCTGGGATTGGATGTGCGTGTGATTGTTATGAAAACCCGTCACAATACTCCTTCGGGAATGCCCCACATCAACGGATGTCGGTCGCAGTGGAGGTTGGGCCGATGCTCCTTCGAGAATGCCATCTAAAGGTAGACGTTACCATGCTCAATGGGGCGAGACGACGCCCGACTATGCTAGATGACCACTGACTATTGAGTCAGCCGTGGCCATTAGGTCGTAAATAATTGAAATGCTTGAATGAGTGAATTAGCCGTACTTGATTATGGGACAGAATTGTGTGGCACGAAATGAGACATGTCATAACGATTTGGCCTTATAATCGAGACTCCTATGATTGATTGATATATGAAAGTATGAAAGTGAAGCGTTCTAGTTATTGAGTGCATTTACTACATACATATGTTATATGAACTGTACTGACATGCAAGAAGATACTGAGGCGAGGTAAGTCTGATATGATGTGTGTTTAGGTTGCCTCTAGTTATATTACCTTCCTAATCGAGGTTTAGGGTATAGACTCGCTGAGACATCGTCTCACCCTATCGTGGTTTATAATTTTTCAAGTCCCTAGATGGAGGTACAACATGTACAATATGGGGTCCCTTAGGTGATAAATTTTGAGCACACCTTCCCTATCCCCGGGACCACCTTAACCCGAGAGCTAGTTGAGTCCATGGTATGGGTCAATGAGGGCCTACCTCAATTGGTATCTCACCGATACATAGCATGGTTCATTGGCTTTCCTCAAGGGGGTCAGGAGAGTCACTTTCAAGGTTTCGATGAGCCTCTCGTTAGGACCGGAGAGTGGGAAGTAGGTCACCTGATGGATCTCGACACCCCTAATGGTGTCATGATGGATCCGGAGCCCATGGATGAGGAGTCCGAAGCTTAGAAGACTCAGTAGTTCTTTTTTTTTGTGATAGTCCTCCTATGTATAAACTGTAAGTTGACCTAGTTTGTTTATAAAGTGTGTTTTGTGTTACCCGATTGTCCTATTTTTCTATCCCATGTTTGTTTGTTGTCTGAAGATTATTAGTTCGTTTCCGCATTTGCAATGATCGATTGGGTCGGCGACGCGTCTTGGGAACGTTGCAATTTGATCGACTACCGAGAGATGTTCGCGCGCTCGAGGTTCGGGGCGTGACAACATTGTAGCCCTTCACCAGGTTTAGGTGAGGGCCGTGACACCCTTGCCCAGTACTAGTAAGGGTTACTAGCCCTTAATCCAAAAGCGGAAAAAAATGAAAGGAAAGAAAAGAAAAACTAAAAAATAAATTAAAATAAAATAAAATGTTTACGTCAGCACTAGTCATACCATGTAGGATGTCCTATGTCCATGTCAGCAATTTTCGATAAAAATTGGCTAAAGAAACTCAATTAGCAAAGGTTTAGAATTAATTGGCAAAATTAAAAAGTTAGAACTGAATTAACAAAAGTGCAATACGTTAAAAAAAAAATTTGAACAAATTCCCCGAATGTACACAAACCAAATTAAACATGATTCTTGACCTATTTCGCTCAAAATGATAAGCCTAAGTCAAGTGAGAGCCTTGTTGGGCCGTCAAAAAGCAATTGAGGGAGTAAGAAACTCTTGCGATTTCTTCATTAATTCTTGGGGAACTTATTTGGGAGTAATTGGGGTCCGGAAACACATGAGTGAGTATGTGATTCCGGAAGATTATTTAAAGGGGGAAAGGGTTTCTGAGGACCTCAGCAGGAATGAGAAACTTCTATTCTCTCTATCTTTGAATTCTCAGATGATCGCAATTGTGAAATATGGCTTGACCTGTCGATGTTGTGGTGTTTGGGGTGCTTGTGTATTGTATAATTATCTACAGTAGAAGCAGCACATTCTACTATCTGTGAACTCTTGACAATATTAGCGGGTTGCAACCTGTTTCATGGTCGTTAGTCTGTTGGAGTGGATGTAGATTAAAGAAATTAACCAAACCATTGCTCGCATACCTTCCAACTCCTCAACTCTTTCATAGTTTGTCAGATATGGAAGCATAAACTGTTTCATTCTGCAAAAGAATATTCTCTAAGGCCTTGTTTGTTAACGTTTCTTGTTTCTGTTTATAAACAAAACTTCTGTTTTTTTTTGTTTCAAGGAACAAAAAAAGAAAAGAAACGCGTTTGTTTGCGTTTTTGTTCCAAATCTATTTTTTTGTTCCCAGAAACACATTTGGAACAGAAACAAGAAACAAGAAAAATATGTTTCTTGTTTCTGGAACAGAAATTAAGAACAAATTTTCTCTCTCCTCTCTTTTTCTTCTCTTTTTTTTCTTCTTTTCTTTTTCTTTTTTCTTTGGCCGGTCACCGGCCTCGAGGGCCAGCGACCTCGCCGGAGTGTCGCCAGTCCCTGGCAAGGTGAGCTCGGGCTCGCTGGATCTAGGCGAGCCCAAGCTCACCCAACCAAGGCGAGGCCGAGCCTCGCCGACGCGAGGCAAGGCCGGGTGAGCTCAAGCTCGCCGGATCTAGGCGAGCTTGAGCTCGCCCAGCCAAGGCGAGGCCGAGCCTCGCCCAACCACGCGAGGCTTGGCCTCACCAAGGGCCAGCAAGTCTCGCCGGTGGCTGGGCAAGGCCGCCAGCCCTCGTCGGCCGATCGCCGGCCATGGCCGAGGCCGGCGACCGACCAAAAGAAGAAACAAATAAAAAAAAAAAAAAGAAAGAAAAATAAGAAAAATATTTAAAAATTAAAAGAAACAAAAAAGAATACAAATTTACCAAACGTGTTTCGTTCATTTTTTATTCCCGGAACAAGTTTACAAAACGCATTTTTCTGTTTAAAAATTATTCTTCGGAACAGAAACACGTTTTTCTATTTATGTTTCCTGGAATAATTTTTAAACAGAAATGTTACCAAACGGACCCTAAGTCATCCACAAATTTGTTTAGATAGACCACTTCACCACTCCCTTACCTTCTGTGTTAGTCTCTACAGGGGTGTTTCCATGGTTCCCAGGAGGCACTGTGCCCTCACAATTTTTTGTCGTTGAACTAAAATGAGACAGATCCTAACAATTCAACAGATCAGAATCTGGATGGCTGTGAGCTTTTGCTTCTTGTTCCAATGGTGAAAAGTGCCTCCTGGGGAAGAATTACAGAAATGAGTTCAAACGGGAGAGAAAAAAAATCTTTTGATCAATGAATTCTGATTTGTTGACTATTACCTATCAAGTACTTTGGTCTGACTTTGTCGTCCAAATAATCCCATAACAAAATGTATCTAAAGAGTACTCATTAGTAAAACCAAATAGTTGCACAAACCAATGAAGTAATCCCATCTTTAACAATCCAAAGATTCGGATCTTTGTAATATTCTGAACGATGCATGAACATCACGGAATAATATTAAAATGTGTATAGCTCTTATATAAATAAGGAGCTGCACAGCCACTACAATATATAAAACAAAGATATACAAACAAGAACCAATCACAAGGAAAAGGCCAAATAAATTGGATTGACAAAGCAACACCAGTACTAGACTTCCTAATATAAGACCTGATCCCAGAAAGACTAAAATAAAGTCATGTGTGGAAACACCAGTACTGATCTTACCGAAATCCACTATTAATAGAGTCGCCCGTTAAGACAGTGACTGGTGTGGAAACGCCTGCCGTCGACATCCCTCTAATTGTACCGAAGCTGAGAAGAAATTTGTCCAACTCTTCCCCATTTGGCTTCAGAAATTTCGAAGAACACTCGCTGGAGACGTAGGACTTGACTTTCAGAGAATGACGTACCAAGATCACCACCATCGCCAACACTTGCTGGAGATATAACGCTCCAAACCCTGAGGAAATATGCAGCCGGCGATAAAGATGGAGAGATTGGCGCGCATCTTTATTTTGTCGGCCATGTTACACGCCTTCAATTCGATCGATTGGTCGATGGCTCAAAGCAGTCATCTTGGTCGTTGTCATATTCATGTCGGAGTGATTCTCGATATGGAGTCGCCAGTTGGGGAGATGGCCCAACAATGCATGACCATGGCCATCTCTGACTTGAATGCCTCGGCCTCGCACTTTAACCATCTGACTCTGCATCCTAGAAATTCCATGGGACAGCCTCTCAAAGCTCTATTTTCAGGTGAGTTCCGGTCGATTCTCCATCTTTGTCGTTCTTTGCACGCTCACGCACTCAAGCCACACAATGCGGGGTAAAAGGAAATTATGTTGTACACTCAATCCGCCACTGAATATAACCAATCACTGTGCCGAAAAATATGATGAGGTTCGCAATCACATATTAGTATGCAAGAAGGTGAGTCATGGTTTGTATGAGGTACGGAAGATTTTCATTTTGTGAGTAGGCGCTTAGCTAAATGAGAGAGGACTTGCCATCTAGTCCTAGTAATTATAATTTAATCTGTTTATTGCCATCGGAGCAGCTGTGGAGCTTTTGGAGAATGAACAAGTCGACGCACTGATAGGCCCACAAACATCTGAAGAAGCCAAGTTTCTGGCGGAATTGGGAGATAGAGTGCCTATCATCTCCTTCTCTGCTAGTAGCCCTTTCTTGTCCACAGATAAAAATCCGAACTTCATCCGCATGACAACTAATGACAATGCCCAGGTCGGACCCATTGCTGCTCTTGTTCAAGAATTCGGGTGGAGTGAATTGGTTATAATACATGAGGACAGTTCCTATGGAAACGGAATGATACCCGATCTTCTTCTCGCATTAGAAGAAGCCAATGCTCACGTAGCGCATCGAACTGTCATTCCAGCACAAGCCAGGGATATATATGTCGAAGTCCAACTCTATAAACTGATGGCTCTGTCTGCCAATATATTCATTGTCCACATGTCTGTTTCCCTCGCATCTCGCTTTTTCTTGAAGGTTAATGAGTTGGGAATGATGAGTGCAGGCTACGGTTGGATTGTGACTGATGGGATAGTAAACAAGCTGGCTGTGATGGATCAGTCGGCTTTAGACTCGATGCAAGGAGTCCTAGGAATTAGACCTTATATTCCACCCTCAAAGCGGCTTCACAACTTCTCGCTGAAGTGGAGGAACAGCTTTTCCACAAACCAGCATCATAAAATTCCCGAAGTAAGTATATACTGGTTATGGGCTTATGATACTGTGTGGGCTTTAGCCACAGCAGCACATCATCCAAGTCCTACAACTTCCATAGAGAAGAATGATGCTGCAAATAAGTTTGCTCATCTGGCTGCCATTTCCACGAGACCAACAGGATCCAATCTAGGCCGCACAATTCTACGTGTCAAGTTCACTGGTTTAAGTGGGGAAATTCAACTTAAGAATGTACAGCTGCAACAACCGCTAGCATTTGAAATAGTGAATGTTTTTGGAAGAGTCAAGAGAATTGGATTTTGGACCCAATTTAATGGGATAACGATGGGGCTAAATAGATCTACTGTTGCAGTTCAATCACCCACTGTGAGAGAGATGGGCTCTATTGGATGGCCTGGATCATCCTCGGCTATACCAAAAGTTCAACGGATTATACCAAAGGCTGGGAAGAGATTGAGAATTGGAGTTCCAATTAAAGTAGGTTTTAAAGAATTAGTGGGAGTGGAACTTGATCCTGTGACAAATGCGACAATGGTAACAGGCTTTTGCATAGATGTGTTCAAGGCTGCAATTGATATGTTGCCCTATGAAGTAAAATTTGACTTCATCCCATTTACAAATTCAAACATATTGATGGCTGCAAGCTATTATGATGATCTGATATATCAAGTTTACCATCAGGTGATCATACATGAACCTAGTATACCTCAAGGATTATCTGCTTTCCAAGTGTGTTCGGCCACAAAATGACATGCACTGCTTCCAACATGAATGACACCAGACAAACAGCACATCCAAGTACATAGACGTGACATTTTAATCATTGAACAAAACATGACATTTGCAAGTGTACGTGCTTGTATGCTTATATGCATTGTTTGTGATATCTACTGACTGTTTCTTTTGGGTCCTTGGGAATATGTACAAGCATTATGATGCAGCGGTGGGTGATATAACCATCATAGCAAACAGATCGTTGTATGTAGACTTCACAATCCCTTTCACGGAAACTGGAGTAGCAATGATTGTGCCTATTGAGACGTCACGAAGTCCAAACATGTGGATATTTATCCAGCCTCTCACAGTGGAGCTATGGTTAGTCATAGGCGCTTTCTTTGTCTTCACTGGATGTGTATTGTGGACAATTGAGCACAATGACAATGATGAAATCAAGGGACCATTAGCTCAACAAATTGGGATAGCGATGTGGTATTCGTTCTCCACACTAGTTTTTGCACAAAGTACGAACTCTCTATATGTTTTCAATGTTTAAGTGGACTGTTATCTCTAGAATACTTACACATGCTGTTCAATTACAGTGTGACTTGATACAGTACGAAGTTAAATTGAAATCTCATGATTTGCAGGGGAAAAATTAATCAGCAATTTGTCCAAAGTTGTGGTGATCGTTTGGCTGTTTGTAGTTCTAATATTAACTTCCAGTTACACTGCAAACCTGAGCTCAATGCTTACAGTTCGTCAGCTACAGTCCATGCCCAAAGATGAATCTATCGGTTTCCCTTTCAACAGTCCAGCTGCCCAGACATTTCTGATCAATCTACCCTTCAGAAAGCACTCTTTTTACCCTTTGAAAAAGGTTGAAGATTATGCGAATGCTCTGAGAGATGGAAGCCAAAAAGGTGGTGTCTCAGCAATTATTGATGAAATTCCTCATGTGAAGCTTTTTCTTTCCAAGTACTCTGCTCAGTACACCATGGTTGAACCCTCACACTACAGTACCAAAGGATTTGGCTTTGTAAGTCTCTTCTTTTTCTCTATGTAATTGAGTGAATAATTTGGGATCGATCAATAAATGAATCTTAGGCCCTTTAATGCAGTCTTTTCCTAAGGGGTCACCTTTAGTCCCTGCCATTTCTGCAGCAACAGCAAAAATGAGAGAAGAGGGAACACTCTACTTGATAAGCCAAAATTGGTTTCAAAATCATTCTTTATACACAAATCAAGATTCTGAAACAGAAGTTGCCAGACTTGACTTATACAGCTTCCGTGGTCTCTTCCTTATCACGGGCATCACTTCATCTGTAGCTGCAATAGCATCGTATAAATACATGAAGAAAAAAACGACAACTTCACAGCAACTCGAGGTTTCTGATAAAGCTGTTGAAGAGAAGTCCTCACCAGTTAGTGATATCACATCAAGAAGAACCGGTTCGAAACACGTCAGAAGATTTTCCTATTGAATGGGAAGAAAGCGAGAGGTCAACAGCCGATGTAGATACCAACCAATATCATGGTGCTTATATATGGCAACATACCAGGAACTTTGAAGCTTCTTAGGATTTTTTAGCTGTAGATCTTTAAAATTAGAATAAGTCCCTCTTGTAACTACTTCCGCGAAATTAACAGTAGGAAATGTCAATGTTCTTGTGTATGTCATTGTTTTGTTTTTTTCATACAGGGGCAAAAGAAATGACGAGAACATACCCTTATTGTTTTATCATTTCAACTGAGGGTTGGTTTCTACTTAGTAAACATTTAAGAGACCAATCTAACATGAAATTTCTATGCATCCTATGCCAGGTAAAGAGCCTACAAGACCAATCTAGTGGGGGTAAAGACCTCAACAATCTCAGAAATGGCAAATCAGTTGGAACAGAATGAAGTGACAAGCAATCTTATTTATACTGCAACCTATTGCGTTTTGGATACACACAAATTAGCCATAACAGCACAATTTTCATTTCGCTCAAATTGAGACAATTAGTGTTAAAATATGACTTGAGTTTGAGCTCATCAAACGAATCCTGACCCGAATAAAGTATACAGAAATATAAAAAAATTTGTTTCTATGTTGAAGTGACGATCAATAATGAAACGTCAATCTTGGACCTTGTATTTAAATACAAGTTTTTGAAGCTCGCGGCAATTTCAGGATACGAATTGGAATCTTTGTTCTCAAACTGGAAAGTCTAACATGGACTTTGACTGGAAAATCGATTCGGTCAACTTGGATTTTCCTTTATAGATTGTCTTGCAAGTTGGGTTTCTTTCATGGAACCAATTGGTTGAAGCGCCATTTCACTGGAAGCTTGGCGATGGGTTATCTACGTTTAGGAATTGTATGGCTAAAGACTATGTGAATTGTTAAATGTAATTGGAGACTGACAAACACTAAGTTTAAATATCTTGAATATGAATGTAATTTCCATTATATCGTTCAATTTATAATGCAATTCTCTACTGCTCTTCCATAAGTGTAGGTCATATCTATCGAATTACGTAAATCCGATATCTGAATTATTTTCTTATTCTTTTCATTTTATTATTTGATCGCTTTTTTCACAATGGTTAGGATAACAAAATGTTGAAACTTCTAAAAGTACTTTCAAAGTCATATATAAGTTTTGATTTAGCCGTCCTTAGTGGGCCTGAAGCTTCTGAGTGAAGACGAGCATAGAGAGAGCACACCATCTACAATACAAAGTTGTATTTTGTAAGTCCTCCGTCCACTCAAGCCAATAATTACTTAGCATAGATGATTAATTTGGATGGATGGAGATTCTGTAACCTGAGAGCACAAAAAAATCTCTCGAAAAAAATGGAAAGTGAGCTCTATATATAGAATTTAATTTCACTAAAGCCTTTAGCTTGTTGATTTCTTAACTGCTCTATCGGTCAATTTGATCTCTAACGGTGCTCTATATTCTAGTCTAATGCTTAAACTGAATGGGTCAAAAGAAGAGGAAAGAAACCTTCGTTGATGATTTCTCACTATTGTAAAAAAATTTACGATGATTTCTCACTATTGTAAAATTTTCGACCTCAAGTTCCTATTATTAAGTTCTAAGTAAGTTCATGTGATGCAGAGGAAGTTATGCTTGGAAATAATTATAAAAGATAATGTTTATTTTGAATAATGAAGTGTAGATTACAATATTTTAGGTGAATATTTATAGGGAGGTTGCTATCTAGAAAATAAACAAATAACTAAAATCGAATAACAAAATTAAAGAAAATATATTGATAAAAGGGAAAGTTATCAAAACACAATTAGAAAATCTGGAAAACGCATCTAAAATCTATGACATCTCAGAAATCAAGGAAAACACGCGAATCAAATATTGTAACCTATTTATAATCTCGAATATCACGCAATCCTCTTTGATTTGTGGGACCGTCTGCTCTTATGACACTCTAATATTTCCATAAAGGCATTTGCATGTTATTCTACATCAGTCTCCTCCACTTCAGAAGAACTTGACCCCGAGTTATGGTTAGGATAGAGAGGAGTATTGGGAGGATGATACTCAAATAGGTCCTCTACATTGAATGTCGGGGAGATGTTGAGGTCACTAGGAAGATCAACAACATAGGCATTGTTATTGATTTTTTTCACGATTCGACAGGGACCAACTTTCTTGTGCTTCAGCTTGTTATATGTACCAACAAGGAAATCGTTCCTTGCGGAGGTAGACCATCACTCTGTCACCCTTAGCAAATACCTTGAGGCGACGATGTTTATCTACAGCAGCTTTGCAAATAGTAGTGGAAGCTTCTAGCTATCGCTTCACACCCTCTTGTATCTCTTGTAATTTTGTTGCTAAGTTTTCAACCACAACACTATATCCTGGGACTTTGGGCAAAGACACGAGATCCAGTGTATGTTGTGGCGTTCGCCCGTAGATGACCTCAAACGGAGACTTGCCCATGGAACAATTGACAGTGTTGTTAAAAGCAAACTCAGTAGGAGCAATATACCGGTCCCATTGCTTTGGCATGTCACTACAAAGACACCGAATAATATCTGGCATAGTACGATTGAAGACTTTAGTTTGACCATCAGTCTGAGGATGAAAGGAACTGCTATACTACAAATCCGTCCCAAATAAACGCCATAGGGTCCTCCAAAAATGACTAAGGAATTTGGTGTCACGATCGGAGGTGATAGTTTTCAGAACACCATGCAAACGAACTACTTCTCGAAAAAATAAACTCGCTACATGGGAAGCATCAGAAGTCTTCTTGCAAGGGATAAAGTGTGTCATCTTTGTAAACTTGTCTACTACCACAAAAACGGTCATGCCTTGATCCTCGAGCGCGTGCCCATCCCTCGGTGATCAATTAAATTGCGATGTCCCAGGACGCGTCGCCCACCCTTTCATTTGAATGCACATGTGGAAGCGAATGAATGAATCCCCATACAACATAAAGATGGGATAGAAAAGTAGGGCCACAATTTTGAAAACCATAACAAACCTTTATACACAGTAGACTAGGTCATTTACAATACTAGTCTATATTCACAAGCCTACAAAAGATCGATCCTCAAAACAAAGTTGTCCTATGACCAGCTACTCGGACTCATTCGCCGATTCTTCAGTCTCCACCGGGTCTGGACGGGACGTCGGGTCCTCCATCATGCCATCGGGAGGGTCATCCGGATCCTCGTCTAGAGCAGCATCAACTACCACAGCAGGGATATCAAAAGTCCTAAGGAGACCCACCCTGAAACCATTGGGTCCGTAGCCGAACCACACTCTGAATCGATGAGATATCCTATGAGGGCGCTTCTCTTCGACCCAGACAGTGGTCACTACAAGTTCATAGACCTAGTGACTTCCGGGATCATAATAACTAGAAACCCACTTGATAACTCTCATGGGACAGCCAAAACGCTTAGGAGGATTCGTCATCGAAGAACCTGAAAAAGTTGAGCCCACGACGGGGTAAGATAATGTCTTGGCAAGTCCACCCCCTAAACTCCGACTAGGAAGGAAATACGCCTAAAGGCTGCCTATGCACACACAAGGTAGAGAACTTACCTTTGCCTCAATTCCTTCTTGCAAGTCAGTACAGTTCATTTTCTCAACCAATCAATTCAATTTAAATCACCGATCAACTCAATCAATTCAACTAACGATCAATTGATCCACTCAAATCGATACCAATAGTACTATCGAATTGACCACTGCTTGCACAAGCTGAACTAAACGGTCAATGCTCTCACAAGCTACAATATATAGTCATAGCTCTCACAAGCTGCAATATATGGCCATAGCTCTCACAAGCTGATATAGATAGATAGTAGCTCACACAAGCTGATAATATAGATCGTGTTCTCACAAGCTTATATAACGATATTAGCTCACACAAGCTGATAAGGTATACTGCTCTCACAAGCTGACGTATCAAAGCACTTAGGTTGATACAGTATACTACTCTCACAAACTGATGTGCAAAGGGTCTCAAAAGCCAATAAAATGTATACTGCTCTCACAACCTAACGTATCAAAGCACATAGGCTGATACAATATACTACTCTCACAAGCTGACATGCAAAGGGTCCCAAAAGCTGACAATAAATATGCTCGCACAAGCTGACATGCAAATATGCTCTCACAAGCTAACATGCACATATGCTCTCACAAGCTGATAAATCACCAAGTTAAAAGTACCCGATAAAAATAATCGTGCTTGGGTACACGGTCGGCTTGAGCCAAAAAGACAATATATTTCATTTAGAAAATCCCACTATTTAATATTGTCCATAAACACATTTTTGGCGTTGTGAACAGTATTTTCTAATTAAATACCGAAATTACTCAATTTTGGGATAAATACCCAAAATTACAATTCTCACTCAATTTGCACAAATCAATACTCAATTAAATAAACCAATCATACCATTGCAATCAGCACGAAATTCCGGTCACCGACTATCCCAGAATAATTTCCGAAAAATAGAAATAATTAAATAAATACCAAAAACAATTAAATAAATACCATTAAAATGCCAAAAATGCAAACTTAGGCCAAAAAAGCCTACCGGAAAAATTCCAAACCTATCTAGTCGCTAATTAAGCCGATCTAACCACCTAACATGCATTAACGAGTAATTAAATCGCTAATCCATTATAACTAACCACCTAAACCATACTTAGCCTAAACAAATCAACCGTTAAGCATCATTAACTCCCTAAGCAAAGTTTAGTGAGTGAACTCACTGGTTTTGAAATCCGATGAGTCCACGACGATGGCAATGCGGAGACGGGCGACAAACTCCGAAGTGGCAACACCCTACGAGGCCCGGAAGTATCCTAAAACAAGCCTTGAAGCCCAAAGACCCTTGCTGGTCTTTGGTTCTGCTTGAGGCCGAAGGAGGACTACTCGGGGCTGGAACGGCGGGCTAAGGTAGACATATGGCTATGTAGGCTTTCCTAAGGGGCCACCTTCAGTCCCTGACATTTCTGCAGCAATAGCAAAAATGAGAGAAGAGGGAACACTCTACTTGACAAGCCAAAATTGGTTTCAAAATCATTCTTTATACACAAATCAAGATTCTAAAACAAAAGTTGCCAGACTTGACTTATACAGCTTCCGTGGTCTCTTCCTTATCACGGGCATCACTTCATCTGTAGCTGCGATAGCATCCTGTAAATATATGAAGAAAGAATCAACAACTTCACATCAACACGAGGTTGCTGATAAACCTGTTGAAGAGAAGTTCTCACCAGTTAGTGATATCCCATCAAGAAGAACCAATTTGAAACATGTCAGAAGATATTCCTATTGAATGGGAAGAATGTGCGAGGTCAACAGCCGATGTAGATACCAACCAATATCATGGTGCTTATATGTGGCAACATACCAGGAACTTATAAGCTTCTTAGGATTTTTTAGCTATAGATGTTTAAAATCAGAATAAGTCCCTCTTGTAACTACTTCCACAAAATTAACAGAAGGAAATGTCAATATTCTTGTATATGTTAATGCTTTGTTTTTCTCAATACAGGGGCAAAAGAAATGACGAGAACATATCCTTATTGTTTTATCATTTCAACTAACATATCCTTATTATTTTATCATTTCAACTAAGGGTTCGTTTCTACCTAGTAAAAATTTAAGAGACCAATCTAACATGAAATTTCCAAATTAGTCATATAAGTAAAATTTCGGAAATGGCAATCTAGTAGTGTAAAGGCCGTAACAATCTCGGAAATGGCAAATCAGCTGGAACAGAGTAAAGTGTCTGTCAATCTTATATATAATGCAACCCATCCCCTTTTGGATATACACAAATTAGTCATATAAGTACAATTTTTATTTCGCTCAAACGAAGACAATAAGGATTAAATATGTCTCAAGTTTAAGCCCATCAAACGAATCCCGACCCGAATAAAGTATACAGAAAAATACGGAAATTATTTCTGTGTCGAAGTGACGATGAATAATGGAAAGTCAAACTTGGACGTTGGACCTCGTATTTGGACACAAGTTGATTAAAGCTCGCGGCAATTTCAGGATACGAACTGGAATCTTTGTTCTCAAACTGGAAAATCCAACGTGGACTTTGACTGGAACATTGATTCGGTCAACTTGGATTTTATTATATATCCGCATGGACTTTGATTTGAACATTGATTCGGTCAACTTGAATTTTCTTATATATCCGCATGGACTTTGATTTGAACATTGATTCGGTCAACTTGGATTTTCTTTTATGTAGAACCAATTTTGGGCCGCAAGAATTGGTTGAAGCGCCATTTCACCGGGTGCTAGGCAATGGGTTATCTCCGTTCAAGAATTGTACAGATAAATACAACGTGAATTATTAGGTATAATTGGGAGCTGAAAAACATTGAGTGTTTCAATGACTCGAATATGATTGTATTCTCTATTATATTGCTTAATCAATAGTGCAATTCCATTCTGCTCTCCCCATGAATTTAAGTCATATTTATTGAACTGCATAAATCCATAATCCAAATTGTTTTCTTACTTTGATTAGTTTATTATTCGATCGCTTTTTTTCATAATAATTAGGATAACAAAGTGCCGAAACTTTTGCAAGTACCTCCAAAGTCATGCTTGAGTTTTGATTCAGTGGTCCTTAGTGGCCCTCAAGTTTCTGAGTGAAGATGAGCCTGGAGAGAGAGCATGCCACTTACAATACAAAGTTGTACCTTTTAAGTCATCCATCATCTACTCAAGCCAATAATTACTTAGCATAGATGACTAATTCGAGTGGATAAAGATTTTGTAATATGAAAGCATAGAATCTCTTGGAAAAGAGGGGAAGTGAGCTCTGTAGGTAGAATTTAATTTCATTGAAGCATTTAGCTTGTTGATAATCAAACCAGAATTAGAAGATTGGGCTTCCCTATACCTAACATAATGTTTAGATGAATCAGTTTCTTAACTTGAACTGCTCACTCAGTCGATTTGATCTCTAACGGTGCTCTATATTCTAGTCTAATGCTTAAACTTAGTCGGTCAATAGAAGAGGAAAGAAACCTTTGTTGATGATTCATCATTGTTGTAATATTTTCGACCTCAAGTTCCTATTATTAACTTCTAATTAAGTGAATACATCCCATAAAATAAATAATGACAATACACTACTAAATAACAAACAACATGAAATAATTTAGTGCTCTTAAGTCTCTTGCAAATGTATATTTCAAATGTAGATTAAACTTTTTTATCTTACGATAACATACATACATTCAAACTAAATGTCTAACGGTCTATGCAGATTAGTAGTTGATTTTGTTTCCTCATTTTGGAATCTTCTTAAAGACGTTTAAGAATTATTTTTGGGTTAGAGAGTAAAGCAGATTTTGGTGAAGAGGATTTTGGACAGCCAGTCCTTTCCGGGGGGACGCGCACCGACCAAATTAAATATGATTTTTTGACCTATTTGGATCGTAATGCTAGGCCTAACTAAAGTGAGAGCTTTGCAGAGCCGTTAAGAGGAATTGAGGAAGTGAGAAACTCCTGCGGATCTCCTTATCAACCTTTGTGTGGCTTATTCGGGTATAATCGGGGTCAGGAAACACTTGAATGAGTGTGTGATCTGAGCGATTACGTTCTCTTCACCTAGATTATAGTGGAACATCTCCTTGATCTTTCCTTCGTGTCAAGTTTATTTCTACATTTATTTCTTGCTTAGATTACTTGGCTTTGTCTGCGCTTCCTCCCTTTTGCATGATAAACTGGTCTTAAAAATAGGGAAAGTCGTGATACTGTCGACATTCATTTACCAGTGGCGTGATACATGTTGGTAAGTCACTCAAATGAGTTGTCGTCACATCAATTTAGTTGGTAATTAAATAGAAGAAAAATTACTAAATCACTCAAATAAAGGTCAGTAATTTGAATTATAGTTGGTAGATTCAAAAAAATTGATTGACTATGCACGTAAATGTTAATGAGTTATCCAAAAAGTTAGTAGTCTACAAACAACCACAAAAAACTATATGTATTTGTAAGTGACTCAAATAAAGATTTGTGAAGCAAGTTGATAACCTAATGGGAGACAGGTCGGGGTAAGTCACTTAAATTAAGGTTGGTAATTTGATATGAGTTAGTAAATTTAAAAGTAGGTAAGTTATACAAATAGAAATAAGTTATTGGAAAGATTAGTAATTTTCAAACAACCATATAAACGTTGGTAAAGTACTTAATAAGAGTAGATAACATAAAACTAATTAGTAATTTAACTGTAGAAAAATGTTTAGCTAAATTAATGTTTGTAATTTCATATAAGAAAAAGATAAATATACAATGTTGGATTTTGGACCCAATGGAATGGGATAACGCAAGGGCTAAATAGGTCTAGTGTTGCAACTCAATCACCCTCTCTGAGAATAATGGGCTCTATTGGATGGCCTGGATCATCCTCGGCTGTACCAAAAGGTCAACGGGTTATGCCGAAGACTGGGAAGAGAATGAGAATCGGAGTTCCAATTAGAAAAGGTTTTAAAGAACTGGTGGCAGTGGAACTCAATCCCGAGACAAATGCGACAATTGTAACGGGCTTCTGCATAGATGTGTTCAAGGCTGCAATTGATTTGTTGCCTTATGAAGTAAAATTTGACTTCATTCCCTTTCAAGAGCCAACGACTAAAAGCCATTATGATGATCTGATCTACCATGTATACCTTCAGGTGATCTTGAATGAACCCAGTACACCTTGAGGAATGTCTTTTCTTCTAATGTTTGCAACCAACTAATTTGTTCTGCTTCCATGCAAGAAATAACACCAGATAAATAGCACATCCAAGTACATAAACATGACATTTTGTTCATTAAACATAAGAATTCAAAATTAGTTGATAAAACTTGTAGTACAACATTTTAATTAGGGAATTAATAGCCAGTCAAGATGCAGCAGTGAGATTAGACCAGGCAAGATGAATTCCTGTCTACATAATTGTGCAGGCAAAAACTACTATTCTTGGAGCCAAATTTCTTTCACATGATAAGTCTAGGACAGTAATTGCTTAATATGTTCTGCATAAGTCTAGGACAGTAATTGTTTAATATGTTACTGCATAATAGTAAGCATAGTCTGGATAAGGGTCACCACGGTGCCAATTTCTGAGATGACTCGATTACTCTATCTATATCAGGGAAAAGAATGTTAGCAAAAGAAATTGAGTGATGCAGGTTGAAGTGCCCAAGTGTATTTGCAACTGTATGTGCTTGTATGCTCATATACATTGTTTATGAAAAGTACTAACCATTTCTTTGGGGTCCTTGGGAATATGTACTAGCAATATGATGCAGCAGTGGGTGATATAACCATCATGGCAAATAGATCATCATATGTGGACTTCACAATGCCTTTCACAGAAGCTGGAGTAGCGATGATCGTGCCTGTTGAGACAACACGAAGCACAAGCATGTGGATATTTCTACAGCCTCTCAAGGTGGATCTATGGTTAGTCATAGGCGCTTTCTTTGTCTTTACAGGATGCGTAGTGTGGACAGTTGAGCACAATGACAACAGTGAGTTCAAGGGAGCATTAGCTCGACAAATTGGGACAGTGATGTGGTATTCATTCTCGACACTGGTTTTTCCACAATGTATGGACTCTCTCTATATGTTTCTGATGTTCATGTCCTGTGCTTTGAAATTTCTTATGATAAGTGGATTAACTGAGTACTCAATCAAGGTTTCTCCAGCAATACAGTTTTTAAATAAAACCCAAATTTCAGGGCAAAAAGAAGCAAATTAATACCCATTGATCGTAGGCATTAGGAATACACCCCGTCATTTCTAGCAGATTTTTACAGTCTGCTGTCCAATAACAGTGTGAGTTGACACGGTATGAAGCTAAATTGTCATGTAATGATTTGCAGGGGAAAAATTAATCAGCAACTCGTCCAAAGTTGTGGTGATCGTATGGCTGTTTGTAGTTCTAATACTAACTTCCAGTTACACGGCAAACCTGAGCTCGATGCTGACAGTTCGTCAGCTTCAGTACTTGCCAAAGGGTGAATCTGTCGGTGTCCCTTTCAATAGTCGAATTAATCACCCAGTTCTGATCAATTCCTCCAAAGATACGTCTTTTCCCCTTTTGCAAACGGTTGAAGATTATGCAAATGCTCTGACAGAAGGAAGCCAGAATGGTGGCGTTGCAGCAATTATTGATGAACTTCCTTATGTAAAGCTCTTTCTTTCCAAGTACTCTGCTCAATACACCATGGTTGAGCCCTTATACAACAACACCAATGGATTTGGCTTTGTAAGTCTCTTTCTTTTTTCTCTATACAGTTGAGTGAATTTATTGGGATCGATCCGATTAATGATTCTTAGGCCCTTTTATGCAGGCTTTTCCCAAGGGGTCACCTTTAGTCCCTGACATTTCTGCATCAATAGCAAAATTGAGAGAAGATGGAAAGCTTTATTTAATAGGCCAATATTGGTTTAAAGACCATTACCTATTCCCAAATCAGGATTCTGCAACAGAAGTTGCTAGACTTGACTTATACAGATTTCGCGGTCTGTTTCTTATTACAGGCATCACTTCAACTGTAGCTCTGATAGCATCCTATAAATTTAGGAAGAAGAAATCAACTGCGAAACAAAATGAGGTTGCTGATCAATGTGCTAAAGAGAAGTCCTCACCAGTTAGTAATATCCCATCGAGAAGAACCAGTTGCACACATATCAGAAGACATTCCTGTTGAATAAGAACAAACTGTCAAGTCCTCAGATGATGCAGATATCGACTTACATTGCAGTGCTTATATGTGGCAACATGCCAGGCACTTTGAAGCTTCTTGGGATTTTTCCAGCTGTACGATGAAGAATGTGCTATTGTTAGAACTTTGAAGATGTTTGAAATAAGAATATGTTAATCTTATATCTTTTGCTCTATTGTTTAATACTTCTGCAAAATTAACCATAAGAGATGCCAATGCTCTTATTTATGTCTGCATTGCAACAACATATACTTATTGTTTTATCATTTCAACAAAGCATTGTTTTCTTTATAGTAAACATTTAAGAGACCAATCTAACTATGCCAGATAAAAAGCCTACAACACCAATCCAGTGGGTAAGCCCTTAACAATCTCAGAAATGACAGCTTTCTTCTGCAAGTATCTTTACATTCAATGCAACTCTGAACAAAATTGATATATTATAATTCAAAGCCGCTGCCAATTCTAAAGGTGCTGCAGCAAAATGGAGTCCACCATTCTCAAATGAATAAAACCTATCTCTCTGAAAGATTAACCACACCAGCATATCTCTTGTTAGTATGAGTAGTTGAAACAGTGCCAGCCAAGACAATGAAGAAGCATCTAAATCAGCTTCTCAAAATGCTAGTTTCGTTTGGCTTATAAAGAAACCTTTTTGGGCATCCTTACCAGGAATGCCAGCTTTCTTCTAAGCAGAATCATCTCTCAAGATTTCACAAATACAATCCGCAAATTTAACATGCAAGTCTTACCAGGAAAAAGGAGAAGACAATCAGTATCGTTTGTTTTGATTTTCTCCATCTGCATTTGTTGCCAAAAGTTGGCCAAGGGTAGTGGGAATTGAAAATGTTTGTGTTTCTTTGCCAATCTGTAGATACTAAATATCATCCATTTCAATTTTCTCCATTTCGACAGATTGGCAAAGACACAAATGATTTAATTCCCACTTCCCTTGGCCAACTTTTGACAACAAATGCACCATCTGCTAAGAACCTGAGAATTCCAGTGTGAGAACTCAATCCAGTCTGAACTTAAAGAGGAGAAGACAAAATCATGGAAAACCATTGGGAAGTACAAAAGATACAATATATCAAAACCAATGCAAGTAAAGGCAAGATATCATTACAAGAATCTTTTGCTAAAGGCAGCAATTGCTCGACAATTTCACAATTTGCAATGAAAAGATGAGTTGGATTCAGAATTCACAATAGTTAAAGAAATACTAGAGATTGGAGCTCTCCATCTACGGCTCACAATAACTGTAGTTATCATGACCCAATGGATATGGAAAAACGGTTCAGGTTAACTCCAAGCGCTTCGGTCAGTATGGATTTTGGAAACTCCAAAATCCACAAGATCGAGCATTTCATACAATTGTAGCCAAACTTTCTTGAAATGGGAAGTCATTTTCTTAGAATGAAGTTATGGGCCTCACCTTGTACTCTAAACTTTCCCAAGTACTAATAAAACCAAAATGAATACAATTATAAGTAAATTAGATGAAAATCCACAAGATCGAGCATTTGACCCAAAAGAAGCTAAACCTTCTTGGAATCGTAAGTCCTTTCTTTAAAATGAAGTTATGGCCCTCAACCTGTGCTCTAAACTTTTCCAATTACTAATAGAATAAAAATGAACACAATTATAAATATATTTAAATGATTTGGAAGCTACAAAAAATAGCACATGATGACACTGTAGAGAAAGCATGTAAGTAGTTACTGTATCATGTTTAATTTAAGACGCGTAGAATATCTCAAATATAAACTATCCTTTAGCCAAAAGGAAATAAGATAAGATTAACTTAATGAATAGAGCCTTCCCACTAGTTGGTAATTAGTGAGAAAAAGCTCTTCATTGATAGGTAACAAGTGACGAAAAGCTTGTTGAAAAACTTGTCATCAGTTGATAACAGATTGCTCATGATTTATGCCATTCCTCATAATAATAATTAAGAAGCCTTACAAGCAGTGTCGATCCATTGCCCACCCATATGTACGGCAGAAGAGAGAGAGACATAGGGAGGAGATCAATGCAAAAATGGCAGTTAACATAGACAACAAGATCAATGAGTGAGGGTTTGTGGCTTCAGCAGAAGAACATCAAAGGGAATTGCACCCTCATCGACTCTCCTATCATGACAAACTCACACGCATTTGGCTTTTTGTTCTTTTACCTGGACAGTTATTATTATCTCTGTTCTTATTCAACTCCTTGAAGGCGAATTCCTCGTTGATGTTCTATCTAGTTCTATTCACGGGAGAATTCCTTTTTCAATGTTCTATCCACTTAATTTATCCCGTATGAATTCATATTAGGCCACGAAACCTGGATAAAATGTCTCTCATATTTTAAGTACAAGAGACGGAAGTAATTCTCAAAACTAGACGACCATGAAAGAATGGATCCGGGCGCAGAATATGTCAAGCAGTTTGTGCACTAAAAACAATGGACAACAATAAACGTAAATCAAACCCGCCATCCTTTAGGCAATTGGTTCCATGGAAACATGCTTTGGACTACGATAAGTAACAAGTTTGGTAGACAACTCATCAAACTGAGAATGCTGTATACTTGAGTTGGCAAAAAGGATCAAAGCAAGCAACTTCATTTCCACTGCAGTAGAGTAAAGTCTGACCAACCGTGTCAGTTTTACCTCTGGCAGAAGCTCACACTGTATACATAGAGACCAAGAGTTATCTACAAACCCCAAAGATTCCCTCTCTGGTAATCACATATTCACAAGATGTATCAGGGATGTGAGGGGCAAAAAGCAAATGGAGTCTTCTCCTTGTTCCGCAATGCATCGGTTCACAACCACACCCATCCCTCATGTCATTCACTGTACTAACAATCTCTTTATCCTTCGACAAAAACAGCCTCGAGTTCACGCAATTCGCCCATGCCAGACCGAGCGCAGCACAAACCCGTCTCCCAGATGAATCCAAGCAACCCAAGTTCCCAATCCTCAGCCCGTTAATCCCCTCATTGGGAGAGACCAAATCAACCACCTGATTCGTCACCACAACCGCGAGATCAAACTTCTCAGCCAACCACTTCAATTTCCCCGCGATCTTGAAAAACATGGACGACCTCCGTTTGAGATCAAGCGGGTTATTGTCGAACTCCGACCGGAACAATGCCGCTATGGAATCGATGACAACGAGCCGAACCGGGAAGTGGCTCTTGAAGTTCTCCACGAAAGATTCCAGCTTGGGCATTACGTCGAGCAGGTGGTGGGCGGAATGCAGAGGGTGCACGAAGATGTGCTCCAGGGGGTCGTGGCGGGGGCCGAGGGGGCGGGCGCGGGCGAGCTGGCGGAGGCGGCGGAGAGGGAAGGGGAACTCGGAGTGGAGGTAGAGGGAGGAGGCGGAGAGGCCGCCGCGGGAGGGCGGGAGCTGGGCGGAGAGGAGGAGCTGGAGGCAGAGCTGGGTCTTCCCGCAGCCGCTTTCGCCGACGACCTCGGTGACGGAGCGGCAGGGGACGCCGCCGCCGAGGCAGCGGTCGAGGACGGGGCAGCCGGCGGTGCACTTGGCGGTCGGCCGGGGGCGGATGAGGAGGTCCTCCGGCTTCATCGTCCGACAGTGACGGCGGGAAAGAGATTACGACATGTTTTCAAATCTTTGAAACATGAAATATACATTCATTCTTAGGCATGAGACTTATATTCAAACTAATCATGACTTTGGGAGCTTACGCACTTAAAAATTTCTCTTTTTTTAAGTTCTAGCAAATTTGAATTTTTATTGTACCTTTTTCTTATGAGTTGAAATTTCAATCATTTTTTAATTATGATCGTAAAATGTAAAAAGTTGCCATTTCGCTTTCAATTAATCTGAGAGATGAATTATAATAAAGGTTGATAACTCGAAACTAGCCCATAAGTTGATTGATGAAGAGTTGGCAAGTCACTTGAATAAAGATTGATAAATTCATATGAGAATTTGTAGATTTAAAATCTCAGTAGAAAAGACAAATAAAAGTTTGTGAAGCATTAAAAAAAAGTTTAAAATTTTAAAATTGTCAAAAAAGTTGGTTGTTTTATTGAAGTGTTTGCAAGTCACCAAATTATTGAGAATTAGGCGATGAGTGATTTGTTTTATTAATAATTTCCAACACTTATCATTTCTTTTAGAAATCCATCAGCATATTCATTTGCGAGCAAAACGGCAAAAATATCTAAGGGTGTGCAAAAAAGTTAGAAATCGCTCGAATCACTTAAAACCAAACCAAATTAACCTAGAACTGACGATTCCCATGACACCAATCTAGTTCCCAATTTCAATTTATTGGAACCGATAAGTATTAATCTAATTTCTAATTGTAGATGTGGAATCACCCACCGAGATTGAACCAATATATATTTTATAATTTTTGTGCAAAGCATCTATGTGCTCTTGAATTTGACGTATTTGAACCTAGAGATGACCAAAATGAGTTCAATTCCAGCTTTGGGATCTCTTTTAGCGAGTTTGATGATGTGGCCCAAATGAAAAATAGGGAAATCTCTAATGAGTGTTTACCATGGGTGGGTAAATAACTTGGGTGTTAGGCCGACATTCTTTAAACTTGAAAGGAGATAATGGGCCAAGGGATTGTTCACCCCTAGGTGTTGAGGAGGATTGGTTCATAGTCTAAAGCAATTACAGTGAGGTGAGTGATGATGGTATTTGAAGGCTAACGATGCTAATCTGGGTTGGAGCTGCACCTATCAATTGTTCAAAACACCCAAGAATGAATTTGTTGGGGATTTAGACCGGTCTCATGATATCAACAGGCAATTCTTAATTCCAGTTTCTTGAAACTAGTTATTAGTGAAAAGTTTCTAATTCGAGGATGGGAATCACTCACCTTAATACCGATCACCCCCAAAATTATCCGTTCTATTTTAATATAGTTGCTTTTTATTATTATTGTTATTAGTTGTTCAGTCACAAGAGGGCGCGACCTCCACTCCATGGTCCCCTAAGAGATGTTCAAAAATTGCTATCATCTTCTTCTTGTTGAGGAGTTACATCGATGCATCTTCTTAACTTCTCACGTCTCGAAAAGTAATATGCACTCGTGGATGATCTAAGTCATCTTGCGAGGAAATGCCAGGGCCATTTAGCTAATTAATGCCCAATCGTAAAGTCGCATTGAGCTGTAGGAACCCCTAATTCTTGTTGTCGACTTACATATGTCGCCGCATAAATTTCGCAAGTAACACATGTATGACATTGGGTTGCAATAGACGATCCACGAATTCATGAATGATGGATTCATCGACATCGTTGTCAACTATGCATAAGAAAAGACGATGGATCAATGAGATTTGGACATGAATTTTCTCATGCTTAACTCGAGGACCGAAAGGTGTGGCAGATCTAATATTATATTGACATATAATGGTCGTTATGAGTCCATATTTAGCTCCATATTCTATGAACTATGAAACATATTTTATAAATGGGCTTATATCACCAGATATAGACGGGCGATAATGCTTGAACTTTTCGTCATCTTCTGTCCGCCATTTTGCATGAGGTTTTGATCTTAGCCAATTAGACATCTTCTTCGATGTCTTTTTTTTAAGCTCTTCATCTCGCTTTCCTTCCATACATCATGACATGACAATCCATCGCTATTTGCGATCGACCGTGCGATGCTATTGGAAATCGGGGAGTTGTACGAACGCGACAGATCGAAATCTAGTCTGCCCTAGGGCGAGGCTATGTAATAACAGGATTGGGAAGAACCATGAGCAAGAGGGCAAACGGTCTTGCATTCTACACACAAAAGTTCACCATAGCCCAAAGAGAGAAGTAGAACATGAGTCCAAGAAACAACCGTCTCTTGTAGCCTTTGCAACAGGGCCAAAGAAGTTGTTAAACCCTAACTCTCCTAATCGGGCACTCGGTCTTGGATTCCACACACGAAAGAGTTGGTCAATATTGCTCGTGTTTGCAATGGTGCTGACCTCGTTTCGATTTGACAATGTTTAGCAAATCCAATTCGATTTCGTTTTCGCCTAATCCTTCTAAATACTTTCCAATTTTATATTCACAAACAAAGTCGATGCATCCTTGCTAAAGTAGGTTTGTCATTGTTTTCACAGACCTACCTAGGATTTTGCTTTCAAGTCCAACATATAACGACGTATACCGAGCCAAATTGATGAGGAGTTTAAGAGATAAATAGTGTGAAGAAGAAAAAACGTAACATTATAAATGGCTCTTCAAATTGAATCTTTCTTTCTCTCGCCACTTGCTCTCTCAACTTTCCTTCCCTCATCTGCGAGCTCTTCGGCTTTTGCGATGGCCCAACTTCCTCGCCCTACCATGGCTAGGTCGAGGCCATCCTTGATTCCAACGACCCCAACCTCACCTCCAAGATTTCGACCTCTTTGCCCCGATTGTGCCCTCCTGAGCTCGATTTTTGCCGTTGATCGGCTCGACGTCGCGAAGTTTGTATTCCTGAACGAGCGGCGACCGGAGTGGGCGGGCTTCATGCTCGATAACAACAAGGATGGCCGCGTGCTGGCCGAATTGTGCTCTCTATATTCGTACCAAATTGCCTTCCGAATTGGGGTTAGAAGAATTTGAGGAAATTGCTTGATTTGTCTGAATTAGGGTTTTTATTTGAGAAAGAAAAAATGTTGAATAACATCATTTAGGACTATTAATACTCACTTGAAGTGTCGGCAAGCCACGTCACTTAGAAAAATTGATAAAACATTACCGTATTGGCATCCCAAATCGACAATGACACTTAAATGATCAATTTATTAAAAAAAATTACACTTTAAGTAATCTAGCTAAAAGTTTTGACATGAAAATGAACGCAGTAAGGACGTTATGGTATCTCGATATTCTTTTCCTTTGTTATTAATAAAGACAGGGAATAGACGGTTGTGTCATCATCCACCCACAAAAAAGGGTCCCAACTAACATGATCATTCATGACGCCAACACAAAATGAAAAGGAAGATCCATCCCGTGTCACCGTCGGGCGTTCTCTTGATAATTGTGGCTACTTCTATTTCCTACAATTTCCGTCACCGAGACCGACCTTATTCAGCTCTCTCAGGAGCATCATCGACCATGTTCTTCTTCAACCGTCCCTGTCCTCTTGCCTTCCCTTCTACGCCAAGCCCACTGCTTCCCTTCATCGCCATTCCTCTCCTCCAAGAAGAAAAACAAGGACCGCTAACCCTAGCCGACCAGCGACGGCTCATTTCGCCTTTTCGCTGTCGTGGGGATCGCAAAGGGAGAAGCCAAAGCAGGATCACCACAAACGCACAAAACAAAAAGCTAGAAAATCACGTTTATCTGTCAAAAACATCATAATCACGTTTAAGATCGCCTTTTCCAGTCTTTTGCGGTCCATTCTACATATGCCAGCGCATGCGTGCATCCACGCAAGAAAGAATAGCATCTTCTTCCAAAACCTCGAGCAAAGCTTGCCACTTTAATGGTAGAAACATCGACATTTCGATTCGAGACTCGAAAGCATATCTTCTATGCACGTATTACACAGATCGTATCATACAATCTTTCAGTTTATAGAGATCAGTTTCGCTCTCCATTGGCTCGAAACTGCTTGAAAGTTTTAATACAATGAGAAATCTTTCAATCCTAGGAGAGTAGGTGAGATACTTGGCAGGCGTGCAACCTGATATTCTGAAAATATTATAGATGATGTGTACTATCTTTATGCTAAAGGATGTGAGAAAGAATACTTAGCCGGCAATAAATACAAGGAACATGGAATTTTAGCTAATGTTACTTCAATTTTGCGCAACGTATTTTTGCCAACTCTGTGTCTCTTCGATGGATGCGGTCACGGCAACGCTCGCATGACCCTTGCAACTCAGCGCTCTCAGCACCTTCCACGTCACCTTCCCGCCGCCAGCGCTCCCCTGAGCCTTCCCCTCCCCAGAGTCCCCTGGCGCTGGGAACAGCATCGCCGACGGGCTCTGCCGGAACTGCCGGCTCTTCATGTCGTGGAGCTCCATCTCTGCCGGCGACTTCACCTGCCCAAAAGTGAGCACGTACCACCGCGGCTTCGACGCCGTAGTCCTCTTCACCAGCGATCCCAATCTCACCACGCTTCTTGCCGGAGAATTCCTCGTCGCTTCATGCGAATGAAGCACCTGAGGGGACTGATTCGGCTTCAGCTTGCCGTAATCAACCGACTTGCAATTCCTGGTGAGGTTCAACTTGGCACTGTTCGATCCGGTGACAAGCTCTGCAACTTGGACATCGACTCTGATCGCTGCCGGAACGCGAATCTTAGCTCGCTTTCTTCATTGTTCGCCGCTTCCTGGGGAGTCGTCTTGGTCGGAGATTGCATGGAGGAGAAAGGTGCCAGCTTGCCGCAGACGATGACATCATCCGCAGAGCACATGTCGGAGCTGAAGTCACTGAAGAACTCAAAGAACTCTGGCACATCGGATGACGATTGGCGGTGGTGGGTGGGGAAGTGGCCAGGAGTCTCTGTTTCGGGTTCGTCGTGGAGCGGGAGGTCCCTGAGAGAGAGTGCCTCCTCTGCTTCTTCCGGGTCGTACCGCGGAAGAAGTTGATGATCCGCCATGGACGAGAGAGAGAGAGAGGGAGGGAGGGAGGGAGGGAGGGAGAAAGAGAGGAGTGAATGGAAGAGGGAAGGGAAAGGGGAGATAGAGTGATTGAGATCGATGAAGAATTTAAGGTTATAAAGAAGTGAGTTTTGAAGAGGTAGAGAGGTACAGCGTGTGGTTATGCCGGTGGAGATGATAACTAATTCAGAATTGAGAGAGAGACAGAGAGAGACAAAGAAATATACGGTGGGAAAGGAAGGGCATTCTGTCTTGACATGCATAATGGAGATGCTCTTGGGCATATCATGATGCGATGTCATGCATAGTTCCTAGCGGAAACTTTTGTTTGAGCTTATATTTTCTAGGGCGAGAGATTGCTTGGACGATGGCCATTCTCTTTGGCCCTTTCGCTGTCAATGGTTTCTAGAAGGAGGGGCGGGTATGTGTTTTGACCTCGTGATGAATGTTAGAATACATGCCACCGAGTACCAGCATTCATCGTATAACGGAGTGTTAAATCATGCAGAAAAAAATACCATTTTGCGCATCACCCAGTAAATATCTTAGGAACTTCAATATAACCGCATAGGTAATGATGGTTCGAGCTGATATGGGAGGATAACAACTTTCTGTGCCACACGAATTATGAGTGTCTTTGACCACCGCCTTTACTTAAATACATGCTCGATTTTCGGCATGGTGCGTGAATCTAACTTAGGATGAAACCTGACTGCAACATCAGGAAAAAAAAAAGAAACTACTACAGCAATTACTCTTACATAATAGAGAATTAGAGCATTTCATTGTATGTGATGTCTCTCTATATATGGCATGCACATTGATGAGAGGTCCAGACGTGCCAAAAGCTCTCATACAGAGCGCTATTCTTTTTCGTGTAGATGCAACGCATGAACGAGTCAAGGGTAACACTCTGAACCAGAACCACACGGCAATTCTTTGCATTCTGAACCAGAACAACACGGTCGTTCTTCGCATGAAATCAGCCACAGATGGATCACGGTTCAATCCACTTAAAGCGAGAGAAGCGCGTGGACTCCTTTGGGGGGGCATCAACATCAGCTTTTGCCCGTTCGATGGTAGCGGTTAAAAGTCCTTTCCGCCAGTAAGGTTTCATGGAGGTCAAGTTGCTGACTTGACTAACCCACGCCGGTGGCTCATACGGTTAATGAATGCGTCCCCCATAGTGTATACTCAAGTGGGCAGAATCACTATCCTTAGTTCCTTAAAAAAGGGGGTAAATCTTGGTGCAATCTCGTGAGGTCATTTACTGTTTCATTAAGGAATCGGCGGAGATTCTTGTTTGGTCCATTAACTTTCTGAAAGTGCATTGCATGCATCGCCTAGTGGCACGAAAGGGGATGTGCAATTTTCAGTTCATCATCTTATCGTGTCCTTTAGATAAAGCAGAGGAAATGTTCCACTCAAATCAAGATGAATAGATAGAAAATCTCCCAGAAAAATATATATATTCAGAAGTACAAAATGGGTGCCTAACATATCACCAATATGGTATCAGAGAGAGGGTTTTTAATTTTGATTTTGGTGGTTGCCTAGCGACTTCCCAAGTTGCGCTACGGAAAGTTAAGGTCTCATCCTGCTTCCTCCTGAAAAATTAGATCGGAATTTGTAAGTTTAATGTTTAATTTCAGGTGGCCTGCACCCTTTTTGCCCTATGATCCCTCACAATGAAATCATATGAGTACCGTCCAAGCAGGACATAGTTAGCTATTAATGGACGGACTATGAGTAGTCATTATGATCTGGTAAGAGTGTAATATAAAGTTAAGAGTTATCGATGAAGGCTATGCAAATAACAAACGTACTTATAAAAAGCTGATTTATTCTATAGTACACAAAAGGGGATGATACATGAGAGGGCGTATTTTTTTATCACAGGGATGATTGTTCCCTTTTTATATTTCATTTCTTAATATGATATGTGGTTCTAATCTAATTTTGTTGACGCGAACAAAAGACTGGCTCGTTAGTAGGCAAGAGCAAATTTGTCTGTCCAAAGTGTTGTCCTCCCTTTAAGGGGATTTACTTAATTAAGCCATGCGTTCATGTATAAGGTAAGTATTTAAACCTTATTTAATGGATATTGACTTCCATAAGTGATTAGAGATGTTCAAGGACCCTACTTGGCACCTCTATTTTGTATAATTTTTTAACTATAAAGTCTTTGGCATTTAATATGGTGTGTGAAAATAACAACGCGCCTTAATAAACGTTCTCTCTTTTTTAATATTTTTGAAAATAAGGTAAGGTGTTTGAATGAAGAGGGTGGGCATAATCATGTTGAAAGCCCTGTTAACTTTCTAGGGGGAAGACCCCTTGAAACAAATGAAGGCAGGCCTAGGGAAAAAGACAATTTATCTCTCAAGAATAAAAACGTTTGTATTATTCTATGCCTCGTTAAATTTGAGGGAAAAGGCTAATCTTATTTTAGCGTTTTAAAAAAAAAAAAAAAAAAAAAAATCCTTAGTGAAGAACAATACAAGAACTAGGATAGTCCCGCTAACGGTGAGATGTGTTTCTTCTCATAGACATCATCGGTTGACTTCTTGTCTTTTGCTTTTTCTTTTGTCATTTGATGGCGCAAGGATTATTATAAGTTGTCCCAAAACGACTTGGTCATTTTTGGCGGTCGCGTGCTTGATCGCATGTAAGAATACACCAGTTAGGATATTTTTGTTTTCTTCCAGCATTAAAGAATTGGATTTGCTTTTTTGTAGAGAAACGTACTATAATGATTAGTATTTTATGCTTGTTTGGTTTTACGGAAATTATTATGTTTAAAAGCATTTTCCCTATTTTCTAACATTTAGATTACTTAAAATGAGTTAATAGAGAATATTTTCATGGTTAACACAATATTTATGCTTAATTTTAGGTTATTGATTTCCTCTTTTAAAATTGATCATTCATTTTTAAAATATGACTAGATATTAATGCTTAGGTTAGGTAGGGAACCCCACAACATATGCTTAGGTCTCGTTTGGTTCGGCTTTTGGGAAATGCCATTGAGAGAATGCAAATACCTTTGAGGTAAAGGGGTTTTCTGAAATGTTACACCGTTTGATAAATTGTAGCATTGAAAGGTTACTTAGCATAAATACCGTTGGGCAAAACTCACCTTTGTAATTGGCTTTGGCTATTTTTTTCTTTTTTAAGTCTGAAAATAAAATCTGCCAGCTAGCTAATCGCTGGCCAACTACTAGACGACTAGATCTGGCCGTCGGACCGCCAAATCTAGCGGCTGAGGTCGCGCGAACCCAGGCGGCGTTGCCTGGCGCATGCGAGCCAGGCGACACCGCCTGGATCACGGGTCACGCCCCCCCAAGCGGTGGTCACCAGGGACGCTCGACCCCCACGCGGCGGTGGCGGCTGCCAGAAAAGTCGAACTCTCAGGTGGCGGGGAAGACGAAGATGAACGGAGAAGAAGGGGAAGAAGATGAACAGTGAACTTGCATTTCCGAAATGCCCAATGCTCAAAGCTGGTCTAAACCTGCACTGGGCTTTCAGCATTGGGAATGCTAATATTTGGCCAAAAAGCTTTCGAAAATGGTTGCCAAACACAAAATATTTTTCCCAAGGGGTTTTGGGCCCCCAAAGCCCTTTGGGAAAGCTGAACCAAACGAGGCCTTAGTCCTCAACAGCCAAGCTAAGTCCTCAAAGGCCAAGCCTAAAACCTTGGTACTTGTTTTTCGGTCTTTGACAGTCATGCACAAATATCTTGATCCCATGCCCAAGACCCTGATGCTTAAGCCCTGATCACTGACAACCATGCTTGGATATCTGGCTTGTGCTTGGGTTCTCCGTGGTTGGACCCAAAAAACCCTAGCCGGGACCCGGGTGCCCGCACATGGGGACCGCGGCAGTAGAACCCGAGACCCCCGACGGTCAAGCCGCTGACTTGACTAACACATGCTGGTGGCTCATACGGCAAACGAATGTGCACCATAACGTGTATGGTCAAGTGGCAGATTCTCTATCCTTAGTTTCCTTGATTAGAAGGGGCAAATGTAGACGCGACCTTTTGATGTCGTTTGCTATTTCTTGAGAAATCGGCAGAGATTCTTATCTGGTCCGCGAATTATCTGAAAGTGCGTTGTATGTAAAGTTTAATGGCACCAAAGGGGACGCAACTTTTGGGTTCATCATCTTATCATTTCCTTTGGATAAAGCAGAGGAAATCATCCGATCAAAACAAGATGAATCAGTAGAAAAACGCCAAAGAACGTCTATATTCAAAAGTACAAAACGGGTGCCTAACATATTATCCATCTGGTATCGGAGAGAGGGTTTTTTATTTTGATTGGATGGTTGCCTATCTACTGGCAAGTGTGCTACGTAAAGTTAAGGACTCGTCTTTCTTACTCCTGAAAAATAAGATAGGAATTTGTAAATTTAAGATAAAATTTTACGTCGCCTGATCATTTTTTGTGCCATATGATACCCTTACAATGAAAACATATGACTACCGTCCAAGGAAGAGATACATAGCTATTATCGAACAAGCCGTGGCTAGTTGTTATGATATGGTAAGAGCTTGATATGAAGTTAGACTTATCGATGAAGACTATGCAAATAACGAAATACTTACGAAAAGCCACATGATCCATACTAAAATACAGAAAATGGGATGGAACATGAGAGGGCATATGTTTTGATCACGAGAGCATCTTCATTTTAATAATACGGATTGTTTTCTTTTTATATTTCTTTTCTTAATATGCGACATAGTTATAATCTATTTTTATCAACGCAAATGGATGATTAGCTAGTTAGGAGGCAAGAGCGATGTTGCATGTCCCAAGTGTTGTCCTCCCTTAAAGGGGAATTAACTAAATCAAGCCACTCATTCACCTAAAAGTTAAGTGTAAATCTTATCTAATGGATATTGACTTCAATAAATGACCTATAGGAAGAAATAGAGTTTTGACTAGGCACGTTAACCACTGGGGGTTCGCCCCAGTGGCCACCCTTCTAACATGGAAGGAGGAGGTGAGGTTTTTCCCCACCTTCTCTGGGGACGCGTAAGTTTCTAGTGGGTTTCGACTCCCACGCCCGCAAAAGCTAGGCAAAAGTCCTGAGAGAGAGTGTAGAATAGGAATAAAGAGACCGACAAAAAAAAAAAAAGAAGACTAGGCACGTTTAGGGCAACAATAGTCGACTAAAGTCTTTGGCATTCAATATGGTTGTGAAAATAGACGCCTTAATAAATGTTTTTTTTTCTTATTGATTGAAAATAAGGTAAGGTGTTTGCATAAAGAGGGTGAGCGAATCTTGTTGGAAAATCCGTAAACTTTCTAGAAGGAGAAAGACCCCTTGAATAAATGCAGGCAGGCTTAGGGAAAATGAAAATTTATCTCTAGAAACTATAAAAAAAAAAAAAAAAAATTCATTCCCTCGTTAATTTTTAGGAAAAGAAATAATCTTATTATGTTATTTAAAAAAAAAAAAAAACTCCTTAGGGAAGATCAACACAAGAACTAGGATAGTCCCGCTAACGATATGTTTCTTCACATAGAGATGATCAGTTAACATTTCGTCTTTTGCTTTTTTGTGTCTCATTTGATGGGGCAAGGATTATTCTTTTTTTGTAGGGCAATATACCGTACTGATTAGTATTTTATGCTTTGTTTGTTTTGCGAAAAGTATTCTACGGAAAAACATTGGGTGGACGTATTTCCACCCTCTTTTTGACTTGGTAGATACTTTGTATTGACGTATTTCCACCCTCTTTTTGACTTGGTAGATACTTTGTATTATCAATTGACCAAAATAATCTTCTATAATAAGAAACGAGATCGATCTAATTTTTTTCTCTCCTATCTCTTTTCTTCGCCTTCTATATTTATTGTTAATTGATTCAAACATCATTTTATGCTTGAAAATCAATTAATCATTAGCCACCGCTTCTCCCATCTTCTTTTTAAATTATGATCGATTAATTTTTAAGTCTATAACTTTGGTCCATAGAACACTACTTCGCTTTCACTGTTAACTCTTTAATATAACCTTTCTATTAATCTTTATAGCAATGGAATGACGCGATGCCCTATCTTGGCTGGGGCAAATCTTCTCCTTAAAGAGTACCATGAGGGTATCTGACAAGGCAACAAATGAAGCAAGATGGGTATAATCAAAGTAGGATTTTATGGAGCAAAGTTACAGACTTAAAAATATTACAAAACTTAATCAATCATAATTAAAAGGAAGATTGGAGAAGAGGTGGCGGAAGTGGGAAACCAAACATGAGAGAGAAAAAGAATGCTTAATCAATGATTCATTGATATTCAAGCATAAAAGGATGTTTTAATCATTTAAAAATAAACATGGAAGTTGAAGAAAAGAGATGGGAGAGAATAAATTAGGTTGAATGGGAGATTAATATTAATTCCTAATATAGAAGGTTATTTTGGACAATTAATAATAATAGGTGTGTATCAAGTCAAAGAGGGAGTGGAAATAGTGTCATCAAAAACATTTTTCCCATTTTAGGACGTTTGGGGTTACATAAAATGAATCAATGGAAAAAAAATTATAGTCAACCAAAATCTATGATTAAATTCAAAAAAAATGATTTCTTTTTTTTTCATAAGTCAAATATTATTTTTCAAAATATGACTTAATTACAATGCTAAAACTAAAGATATGAGCACTTGGGTATGGAATCCTGAAGCCTATGCCACTCCCCAACAATTAGGTCGAGTCTACCCTAGTACTCATGCGTAAGTCGTCAATAGCCAAGCTCGAGTACTCAGCTCCCACGCCCAAATCATTGACACCTTAATCAGTTCCTCAACAACTGGGTCAAGATCCATAGAGATTGAGACCAAGACTTCGATGCTTGAGACTCGATCCCCAACAATCATGTCCAAATACTTGACTCATGAACCCAAATTACCAACGCTTATGCCGGGGTCCTCAATGAATGCCCGAGAAACCCTAGCTGCAACCAAGCCCTCCATGCCTATGCTTGGGGACCCCAATGGTCAAATTTGAGTCCCTCAACTACTCACCTCGGGTCTCTTGCGGCTTGGACCAAGAACCCAGCCTCTAGGCCTGTGTGCCCCAAGGCTAGGCCTAGGACCTAAGCACCCGAGTCTGGCTTTATAAGAGGAAAAAGGTAAATTACTTGCATTTTAAAAAAGTATATATGTTATGAAAATTTAATTTGATAAAAAATTATTAAAAAATTGATGATATAGCATATGTGGCCTTTATATCACATGAGTTATGTACTTTCAAATTTCAGCAAACATTGGAAAAATTATTCAAAAATGAATTCTTAGGAAATATTCTTCAAAAATGTCAAATTTTTCACAAAAACAAGCGGTGCATTTAACTGTATGTGTTTTCGCTACACACAGCATACACATCGATGAGGTCCATACATGGCAAAAGTTCTCATAATTCTTTTTCAGGTAGATACAAAAACATGAATCAAGAGTGTTACAAAGTCTAACCTAACTAGAAGCTGAAATTTATAAATGGAGGAAGACCACATGAATATAAACAATATATTAAATTCGTTGTCAAGCAATAATGGTAACGTTTCGAACAAGAACAACACAGTAGTTCTTTGCATGAAATCAGCCACAGATGGGTCACAATTTAATCGATTTGATTAAGAGAAGCGCCTGGACTCCTTTAGGGGCATCAATATTGGCTTCGGCTGGTTAACGTTAGCGGTTAAAAGTCCTTTTCGCAAAGCAAATGAATGTGCCCCCTGATGTGTATTACTCTAGTGGCAGAATCTCTATCGTTAGTTTCCTTGAACAAAAGGGCAACTATCGATGCGACTTTGTAAGGTTGTTCACTGTTTCTTTAAGGGAGCGGCAGAGATTCTTATCTGGTCCACGAATTCTCTAAAAGAGCATTGCGTGTAAAGCCTAATGGCACAAAAGGAGACGCGACTTTCGGGATCATCATCTCATCCTGTCCTTTTGGTAAAGCAAAGGAAATGAACCGATCGAATCAAGATGCATAAATAGAAAAATTTTCCACAAATATATATTCAGAAGTACAAATGGGTGCCTACCATATCACCCATTTGGTATCTCAGAGAGAGAGAGAGAGGGTTTTTGATTTTGATTTGGTGGTTGCCTATCTACTTCCAAGTGCGCTACGTACAGTTAAGGTCTCATCTTTCTTCCTCCTCTTGAATAAGATCAGAGTTTGTAAATTTAAGGTCAAATTCTAGGTGGCCTAAAGACAGATTGTGCCCCATGATCCCTCGCAATAAAAACATAGGACTACTGTCCGAGCAGAAATAGTTAGCTATCATCGGACGAACAATGGCTAGTCATTACAACGTGGTTAGAGTGTGACATAAAGTTAAGAGTTATCGATAAAAGCTACTCGAATAATGAACATACCTACAGATAGCCGCAGGATCTATCCTAAAATACACAAAAGGGGATGCAACATGAGAGGGCATGTATTTTGATCCTAGGGGCATTGTCATTTTAATGATGCGGCTTGTTTTCTTTTTATATTTCTTTTCTTGACATGGGATATAGTTCTAATCTATTTTTATCGAATCGAACGGGTGACTAGCTGGTTAGGAAGCAAGGGCGGTGTTGCCTGTCCCAAATGTTGTCCTCTCTTAAAAGGAATTTACTTAATGAAGCTACGTGTAGACCTTATTTAATGGGTATTGACTTCCACAAGTGACCTATTGGAAGAAATAGAGTTTTGACTGAATAGACACGTTTATGGCTACGATCTTCAACTTCTTATACAAGCACAATGGTCCATCCAATTGCATGCTATGACGGCAACTATTAGAATGGTATTAGGAACCTACTCGGCCCCTATTCTTAAAATCTTTACTACAAAGTCTTTGGCATTCACTATGGTATGCGGAAATAACAAGGCGCCTTAATAAATGCTTCTTTTTTTCCATGGAAAATAAGGTAAGGTGTTTGCATAGGGAGGGTTGGTCAATAATGTTGAAAAATCTGTTACCTTTCTAGAAGGAGAAAATACCTCCTCAATAAATGTCGGCCGGTCCCGGGACAGAGACAACCTATATCTAGAAACTAAAAAAATTCTATCTTCTTCATTCCCTCGTTAATTTTTAAGAAAAAAGAATAATCCTATTTTGGTGTTGAAAAAAATTACTTAAAGAAGAACAAAACAAGGGCTAGGATAGTCCCACCACCGGTATGATGCGTTTCTTCACATAGATATGATCGCTTGACTTGTCGTATTTTTCATTTCCTTTTTTTTCATTGGATGGTACAAGGATTATTATAATTTGTTTGAAATTAACTTGGTGATCGTTCGGCAGTGGCATGCTTGATCGCATATAAGGATACACGACTTGGGATATTTTTATGTTACCTCTAGCGTTAAATAGTTGGATTTTCTTGTAGAGCAATGCACTATACTGATTAGTATTTTGGTAAGGTTTCGTATTTTTCGCGAAAAACATTCTATTCAAAAATATTTTTTTATTGGATTAATTAGAAGAATGAGTCGGATGGAAATAAATTTCATAGTCAGCAAAAAAAATTATACTTAAATTCAAGAAAATGATTTTCTCTTTTAAGTGGTTAGAATTTATTATTCAAAATACAGCAAGACATCAACATTTAGACAGAGACCTTTGACACTTGGGCACAAGAACACCGACATTTGTGCCAATCCTTGCTGACATCCCAAAGGTCAAGCCTGGGTCTCTCAAGGCCGAGCTTGAGATCCCAGTACCCGTGCCCTCAATCCTGACGACCTTTGCCTAGGTATTGGCTCCCACGAGCAAATTTCGAGCACATGAGCCTAGCTCCTTGGCGGTGAAGCCCAAGTCCATAAAGGTTGAGCGCAAGATCTTTTGCTCGCGCTTGGGTCCTTGATGTCCTTGACTAGGAATGCGCTCCCACGCCTGAGTCACCGGCACTTGGGCCTAGGTTATTGTTGCCCTCATACAAGTTTCCAATGGCTAGGCCCAAGAAACCTCAGCTCCTACAATCGCAAACCCATAGCTTGGGTTTGGGGACCCTAATGGTCGGATTGGAGGCCCCGAGATTGAGGCCTAGTGCCCAATGCCGAGCCAAGATCATTCACACTCAAACTATTAAAATGGGTTACAAATCTATGTATTAACCAATATTTATGGAAGCGGGTCATCAAGGGGTCACTTCAAACTTAAAATGTGAGTCATAACGGGTTTTTAAAAAAAAAAAAAAAGCTCATCTAGATGTGGGTTTTGGTTGGTTAGAATGAATCCATTTTTAACCCAAAACAGTAATTAACTGAAGGAAAATTTTATAAAAAAATCTCTTCTTCTTCGACAGTAAAAAAGCCTTTTCTTCTTCAACAAAGAGAGAAAGGGCAAAGACCGCCACCGACGATGCCTTGTGCCATCGGCTACGACAGGACCACCTTCTGCCTCAGCGAATCCAGTTTGGATAGGCCGCCGGGAAGTCCATCTTCTCCAGCAAGCTCTGCCTGAATGTCTCTGTCTCCACTGGCTGGCAAGCGACAGCATGCGGCGTTAGCTCTAGAAAGCTACTAGGGAAGGTATCGGTGCCTCTGGCCCAAGTCCAGTGCTGTTCATTTCGTACTTGGCAGAGGAAGGGGCATATTGCATCCCTATTTTTCCTTAATTTTTTTATTCTTTTAAATTTGTTTAATGATAAATTGGTATAGATTAGAAAAAAAAAAATGTGAGCTATCTGGGTGGATTTGGGTTGGGTTCAGTATGGGTTATCTAAATTGTTTAGAAAATAAATTGGCTAATATGTGTTTTATGGGTGAATTTGGGTTGAATTCAATTTTGACTCATCTAAATGCAACCAAACCTACCTATTTGACATCTCTACTAGGGCCCTGTTTGGTTCGGCTTAAATGGGCTTTCGGACTCGAAGCCCCTTGGCCAAATGCAAATGCGTTTGGTTCGGTTTTTGGGTGACTTTGGCAAGATGCACCGCATCTCCAAGTGGCTCTATGGGCCCTTAGCCCAAAGCAGCCCGGAGCAGATTTTGGCAAGTTGCATTTCTAATGCAAGTTCGAATTACTCGTTCATCTTCTCCGAGAGGCCGACGGAGGCCGACGATCGCCGGCCAAGGGGTCGCACGCGGCGACCGCCGCCCGAGGGTCGCCCGAGTCCGGCGACCGTCGCCGCCAGACCTCGGGCGACGCCGGGTCGGGCGATTCGAGCCATTAGTGGCCCGACCGCGCGACCCAGCGGTCGCCCGAGGTCGCGCGACCCAGGCGGCCGTCGCCGGGTTCGCGCGACCCGGGCGACGGCCGCCCGGGTCGCGCGAACCCGGCGACCGTCGCCCGGGTCGCGCGACCCCAGCGACCAGCGACGGCCGCTGAGGCCGCGCGAACCCAGCGACCGTCGCCCGGGTCGCGCGACCAGCGACCCGCGACGGCCGCCCGAGGCCGCGCGAACCCAGCGACCGCCGCCCGGGTCGCGCGACCCAGCGACCAGCGACGGCCGCCCCGAGGCCGCGCGACCCAGCGACGGCCGCCCGAGGTCGCGCGACCCAGTGGCGGCCGTCGTTCCCGGTCGCGCGACCTCGGCGGCCGTCGCCTGGGTCGCGCGGCCTCAGCGGCCGTCGCCGCCCGGGTTGCCCGACCCCGGCGACGGTTCGGGGCCGGGATCCGCCACCGGATCGGCCCCTCCGCCGCCGGATCCGGCGGTCCGGCCACCGGATCCGGCCGACTTCAAAAAAAAAAATACAAATATTTTTTGTTTTTTTAATTTAATAAAAGTCATTTACACATGCAAATTTCACCAAACGGTATTTTGGCCAAAGTTGTATCTCAACGCAAATTTTACCAAACGATATTTGCGTTTCTGAAAACCCCTTCACCCAGCGTATTTGCATTTCGTAAGTGCGCATTCCCCAAAAGTTCGAACCAAACGCCCTGTACTCAAATATCTGACCTTGATAACTAAAACTGAGTCCCTCGAGGTTGGGCCCAAGACCTTAACACCCCAGCCCAAACCTTTGGCGGTCATAGCCAAGTCCTTGAGACCTTGATGGCTGAACCTGAGGCCCTCCTGGCTAGGTCTACGATCTCGACATTTAAGCCCAAATACACCAAGACTAAGCTCAAGACTTAAGAACCCAAGCTTAAGTTTACAAAAAAATAAATAGTTGACAATCTTTAAAAATATTTATTGATGAAAATTTAACTTGATAGAAATTATACAAAGTTTGATTATAAGGAAAATTCCAAATAAGAATCTAAAATAAAGTTAGTTTTTCACAAAATAAAGTCACTTTTTCACCCAAAAAAAAAAAAAAAAAGAGCTCGAATTGAACTTTATTTCAAATTAAGATTTGAAGTTGCCAAGTTAGTTTCAAATGACAGTCTAAGCTCACCGGCTGGCCAAACATTCCCTAGCCGACATTTCCACAACTTAAATTTGTGGTAATTTTATCCGACATTTGTAATTGGGTAAAAAAATAAAGGAAATCCCCCAATTGTATTGAGATCACCTATGGAATCCTCCTCCATTTCTTCCTCTCTTCACTCTCACGCCAAGGCGTCGCCACCCTACTCAACATCATTGTCGCCACTATTGGGAAGTCCGATCTTCAAGGTACCCGAGGATTGGGAGCCACCACGGCAACGCCACCATATTGCCTATGGTGACCCGTTCCTCCTCTTTTCACCACGCCGCTCCTCCTCCTCCTCTTCACATAATTTTTTTTAGCCGCTTCTAAGGCGAAATTGAGGTCTTGAGAATTTGACGTTTGTCAATTCACTTTCAATTGATGATAGATTCAATCCATGATATGGATATCATTTCATTTTCCTTTTCTTTTTTTAAACAATGATGATATTGTGGTAGGATTGGACATCAAGGTTGCTGCAAAACCGGAGTATCGTATAACTCCTCTGGTAAAATCGATTGAATGAGAATTGTTTTGTAGATCATTAAATTCATTTCAATTCAGTAACTCTTGAATTTTTTTGCTACCCACTAAGGAAGTATCGACAATGGAAATGAAATCTTGTAGGATTTTCACTTTCTCAAAACACCCAAGTATCTCTAGAAATCTATCGGATGCAATCACTTTGAAGCTTTTGCCTTTCAATTGGTGATCATTGAGTTGTCTTTCATGCAAATTGGTTTTAATATATTTCCACAAGTGCGAAGTTTCCTAACAACTAGAGAGAATACCTATTCTTGACTTACTTCAAATCCTTATTCAAACAGTATCCATTCTTGACTCTCTTTTTGAGAAAATGACTCCACTTCAAACCTCATACCATACAAATAAAGTATATTTCCTTAGAAAAAGAAGAAAATAACATAAAATAAAATTTTCCCTTTTGAATGACGGAAAATAATTTTCCATTCTGTTCTAAATTTAAGTCAAATATTGAAAAATATTGTTGTTGACATTCTTTAGAAATTTTTTTCAAAAAGTTTGAAATTTTTCCGTGAAACAAGTTAAATGTTATTCTTTTTCCTTAGGAAAAATAGGATAACAAATGGGCCTTTCACCAACATCATCATTTAGCAGCCCAATAGCGAAAACTGAGGGTCAAAAAAGCCCAACCCAACTTCATCTCCTCAAGCCGCTCCAAGCGAAGGTGAAGGTGCAAAACCCTAAAAATCTTTCGATCGGGAAGCAGAGCTGCAAGCGGAGAAGAAACTCAAGGGAGCAAAAGATCGCGCCTTTCCTTCTCTGCGAACCCCAGACAGGCTTCCTTCTTCTCTCCAAATGGCTGTGAGTACTTTGATGCGCTTCATGAATCCTTTTTTTTCTTCTCTTTTTGGTCTTTTTCTTGGTGCACTTCTCACGTATGGACTCATGTTGTGTGCGATTCGGTGGATCCGTTTCGATTCTGCGCGTTCGATGGTTGACGTGTTGCATCTAGGGCTGTAGCGTAATGGGCATTGCCTGGTTCTTTCCGTGGGTGAAAGCTTCCGCTTTCGTTGGGAATTTTCCGTGCTCGGTCTTGAACTGTGCTGGAACTGAAAGTATCAGTCAGTTCCCGGCCGTTTCTGTGAAGAAATTTTTGTTCCTGGTGTTGTAACTGGAGCTGTAGCGCTCGGAATGCCTGATCTTTTTTGTGTAAGAAGTGAGTATCGGTATCGGAGAGAGACGGAGTGATGCAGTAGGATGCGGAAAGTAGGTTCTTCAGATCTTGTTCCATGAGATTTCTCTTACTACTGTTCGGATGGATATGTTCGGCTGTTTAAATTGGGTTTCCTCTCAATCGCGCACGTCCATGTAGTCTTTAGCCGCATGGTTCGTCTCTAGTATTGTTGAGTATGTCTTTGCCCCCTTTTCTCTCTTGATAAAAATTTGTCCTTAAAGGTTTGTGCATGCGAGAGTAGGAATAATAAAGCATAGAAATTGATTGCTTTGTTTGTCAAGTCAGAAAAGGGGGGAAAAAGATGTTTGTTGCTGTGTTATGTTGAATTCGCTTCTGCCATTTTGAGGCAATTCCACTAATGCCATGCTTCCCGAGATCGTCAATCGAGTCACTGAACTTTTGGAATTGATGGTTATAGTATTCGTCCACTTTATGACTGGTTTTCCATACGCTGCAGACTATTCCAGTTAATCCTAAGCCTTTCTTGAACAACTTGACTGGGAAGCCAGTTATTGTGAAGCTTAAGTGGGGCATGGAATACAAAGGTAATTCCAGCAATCATGTGAACTTTTTGGATTGGAGACTTTATCACTATGTATTTCCTGCGATAAACATATGCTCGGCTTCTTTAGCTGCAATCAGATATGTAAGCATGCCTTTTCTTGACTAACCTAGTACGATCTCGATTATATGTTTTGTAGGTTTTCTTGTCTCGGTGGATTCCTACATGAATTTGCAGGTTTGTCCCTTCTGACTGATCTGCAAATACATTCTTCTATGTTGGTTGAATATTCGGTTTACTTAATGGGCTTGGTAGCTCTTCCTGGTAATTATTAATGGTTCAGAAGGATTTCCTTAATCTGAAAACTTGTGCAGCTTGCCAACACAGAAGAGTACATTGATGGTCAATTCACTGGAAGTTTGGGAGAGATTCTGATCAGGTAACTCCCCAACGTGCTGGATAAAAGAAGTCTTCATCATAATTTTTGGCAAGCTTAAGTTCTTTGTTATTTGTTACTTCTGTCTGAGCAAGAACAAGATATTACAGTAGCAGTAAATCTGATCACTTGATGAGTGATCTTATTTGTACTTTGCTGTGGCCTTTGCATGATTTAGTAGTTATCCTTTTGCTCGTGTTGCATGTGGACCCCTTAAGGTGGTCGACATATATTCTTGTTTTATTCTACTTGGGTAATCTGGGTGCTTATTGAATTGTAAACATTGATGTTTCTGAGTTTTTCTCATAGACTAAGCTCAGCGTTCAGGAGCCTCAGTTCTTTTACACGCCCTCGCTCCCTCTTTGCAGATGTAACAATGTCCTGTATCTTCGAGGTGTCCCTGAGGATGAAGATCTTGAAGACGCAAATCAGGACTAATTGCGATTCGGCTTCAGACATCAAATGTTTAGCTCTACACGGTTTGCATTCTGAGTAAAGCCGAATGTTATTCATCCAAGAGAACCGTAATCATCAAAAACAAGAGCTGGATTTCGTGTCGTATTTTATGTGTCTTTCCGGAGAAGCATTTTTTTGTCTGAAACTCCAAAAATCATCCATGGCCTTGTATATGAATTTGGTGGGATAACTTGAGTTTAACCTGAATTTGACTAGAGTTTAGCTTCCAAATACGTTGGGCTTTTCTGCAGATCATGTGTTCCCTGTTTCTTTTGTCTCGCAAGGCAATTATTCAATCTTCATTGCAAACCAAGGTCAAGACAATTGGACTGAGGAATCTGTGACAGGATGAAAGGTTTCTTTGCATTAAGGCAACGTGATGAATTCGCAACCCCAATCAAACATTCTCTGTTGGATTATAAGGGAAGACGAGACCGCGTGTATATTCACAACATCGTGTTTATTCTGTCGTGAAAGAAATTCGGAGCCATGTATCTCCTTCCTGTAACAACCACACTCCACCAAGTACTCGAATATCGAAACTGATTGCTCCGAAATTTTTCGAGTATAGAACTCATTGTGTTTGTCCTGCGAGAACAGTTGTGCTCGACAGATTGACTTGAGCTATTTCTCGGTCACTCGATCTTAACACATTTTTCCTTGCAGTCATTTAGGAGGAGCTCTGAGATCCTCGAAATTTCTCTACTGTTTCGTTGCAGTCAAGGATTGAGGGGATTTCACTCAAAATCTTATTTCCATCTCCACGGTATGACTTAACATTGCGTCCTTTCTTTACAAAAGCATGCTACCAGAGAGATTTCACTCTTCGTTTCAAGGAATCCCCGTTTCGCCGTCAAAAAATATTTTTTGTTCAAAGCCATGATGTGAGGATTACAGGAGAGAACAGGAATCCAATGCAAGCAAACTCTCTGCTCACAAGTCACAAAAGTCATTGATTAAAGGCAAATACAATCCCAGTATAATTGATTGGAAAACTGCATAATTGTCATTTTTAACCTCTTTCAAGGATTATACAACGAAAATTGGAGAATACACGGACTAATGTCTAAATTGTCATTAGCAATCTGTATGCTTAATACTATGGCCGATAAAAAGCACCTTATATGTCAGAAGACTAAAAAGAATTACATAATAAGCTTGCTATGACTACCACATGTGACTTGAGTGGTCCAACGGCAGGCTTTGGTGCCAGGACCTTACCATTAATTTCTCCATCTCCCGTCACATGGACACTGATGAAATCTTGTGTACTTTTATTTCCTCTGTCCTTCCTCTTCAAAATGGTTTTACCGAGGAGGTGCGTGTCACCACACGTCACGCAGATACCGACCGTTCATTTGCAAATTTTTCACCAGACTCTCGGTTTTTGAGCTGTCAAGAGATCCCTGAGACGCACAAGAAAAAAATAGACACGTCATGACACGGCTGGACCAGCAACCTTATCAAAAGCATGAGCACCGCACAATTGGATGAACGAAAATGAGCTGGTGAACTTGAATCCGATTGTATCAAAGCATGATGACATACTGACCATTGAATCTATTAAACCCTGACGAGCATGCACACAAGTACATAATTTGAAAAGATGTGGTTGGTTATCTTAAATGTTCGAAATCTAATGCCAAGCCAATGTTGTTAAGTTGAAAACTCATCAAATTGCAAGATCCCACTCTCTAACACAAAAGCATGCACACAAATGCTTAAATTGTAAAGACACATGGTTAATCTTGGCAAGTTTTAACGTCTTTCCACTTTAATACTGTGCCATGCCAATAAGTAAGGTAGGTGGAACTAGGCATTGAGTATGGAATTTCAGTCATACCTGCTCTTGAACAATTGTGTGCAAAGTTCTGTGGACGTCCCTAGCCATGCCTTTGGCATCACCACAAACATATATGTAGCCTCCCTCAGAGATTATTTTCCAAATATCTGAAGCCTGAGATAAAATGAAAACCATTGAAGTCAGTTGATGGAAGCTGAAGAAAGAAAATCAGCTAGAAGCAAGCAAAGAATGACCAATACCTTCTCTAACATTTTGTGTTGCACGTATTCCTTGGTTGGTCCCTCACGCGAGAAGGCTACAAGAAGCTCAGACAGTGCACCAGCATTAACAAAGTTGTTCAGTTCGTCTTCATAAATGAAATCCTGCAATAGGAAGACCGAATTAAAAGATTAGCCACATCCTTTTAAATATTTACCATCTGCCCCTATGATCTATCTAAATATCTACAGAGAAATAGGAAATAACCTACAATTCGGCGGTTTCTGCACCCGAAAAATAGTATAGATGGTCCTAGTTCCACTCCAGCTTCTTTCAGAGCTAATCTTTCCTGAAAACGATTATCTTGGTGATATCAGGAGCTTGAATACAGAGGAGATCATGGTACAAAACTGAATAAAGACTTGTGCTGAACCTGTAGGAAACCCCTAAAAGGTGCTAATCCAGTGCCTGGTCCAATCATGATAATGGGTACTTTAGAATCTGTAGGAAGTCTGAAGTTTGATTGCCTCACAAAAATAGGAGCCCAACTGCATTGATCACTCTCATCCAATGGCATGGCATTCTGAAAAGAGGAGGAATAATTTATTAAAATTTTAAAATCTAATGAATACGTGTAACCTTCACATCACTCCCCAACTTAGAAAAGGAACAGAAGGAATCTGCAGAAGCCAAGATGGATGAACCACATAATTTATCCATTCAAAATTCAAGGATCCTCATAGGCATGTATTCAACAAAAGCTTGATAACTTTCAGTCTCTCCAGTCCCACTAGCAATAATTGTCCAACTATTCTACTTCCTATACACAGAGAAGAGAACAATTAGAAGGGAAGTAAAGATAATACCTTCATCCAAGTTGAGCAAACTCCTTTGTGAGTCCTTCCTGTTGGTGTTTTTTCATAAACTAGTGCACAGGTAACATGAATTCTAGAGGGCGCCATCCTGGAAATTTTAACTCGACATTCTAAGTTCGGCAAGTCAAATATGATTTTGTAAATAGTAGAAAGAAAACTAGTAAGTGCTCAAAACTTATGAACTACAATCTTAATTTTGTGACGTTACAAAGAGAAGTTCCCTTCTTTGTGATTTAAGAACTGTCATTTATGCATTTCGAGCAAGCATCGAGCTCCAAGGAGGGAGCATACTAAACCAGCATGCCCGAAGCTCTCAACAGGCAAACCTCTCTCTAAAGCACATCCTCAGATCCAGCTTAATGAAGGAGAAAGGAAAATAGAGAGCAATACGTAAGCGCAGAATCACCTAGGAGAGGAGGAGATTGAGTAAAATCTGGGTTGCAGCCGAGGAGCAACTCCTGCAAAGAAGACACCAAGGGGCGGCTTTGCAGAAGGGAACTCAGCCATAACTTCAAGGAGGCTTCTTTGGCTGGCGACTACCCACTGTGCATATTCATCCTGTCACATTTACAAAGTAGTACAAGCCATATTCTATGTTAGTTACAGAGAAACAATAGATGTACCAAAAACAATTACTCAGTGTATACTAAATGGCATGTAATGTTTTCGTTGCTAAATCGAATGAAGCTTACAACCATGTCTTAAGCCCCACATATTTCATTAGCCATTCAAATACCTCCGAGAATAATTCAGGCCATTTGGTACGATCTAGCACCCCTAGCACTGCCTGTATTATTATTATTATTACACAATACACTACCACGATATGACGGAGGCAGAAATATTTCAATAATTTGCAAGTCAGACCTTTCCAGCAGGCGATGCAAGATATCTCAGTCGATCAGCCTCATTTGGATCAGAAGCATGAGCTGCTAACGCAAGTAAAGCAGACTGAAACCACATCCACAACACAATCAATCATCAGTAAGGTTAAACAGACATGTGAAAACATTATGACATAATACGAACCATATACTGTGCACTGACCTTTTTCGGTGAATTCAAAAGATCTGCATATTTAGATAAGGCTGTTCTCAATGTACAAGGTGGGAATGGAGGAGGCAATGAGCCACCACTTAATGGCGTACCATCCTCCTTATCAATGTGGATGGAGAAATAAGTCTCTGGTGGCACGCCCAATAAATTCATTGCTTCATCAACAGTTTCCGTTAGATTCTCGCAGTAAACACCAACATGATCCCCAGTCTCGTATCTGGAGAAAAAGCAAGCATGAGAGGATGGAAAATCTAAATATCTCCCACAAGAAATCTTTACATTCTACAAAAAATCAGACTTAATGACACAAGCGACAAGACAGAAGACACATATCAGAAACAACACTATTGGCAACTTACACATGTGCAGTCCCAGCAATGTCAAATTCCAAATGAATGCAGGATCGATCAGATTCAGGAGTGTGCAATTCTCTCCTTGAGGCAACATTAGCCCTTCATGCAGCAGAAAAGGTAAATAGGAGGGTAAAAACAAGGAAATAACCAAGAAGCCAGAGGAAAGTAACAAAATGCAATCTCAAAAGATACTTATTTCTCTACCTGCGTGGGTGTTGAGCATCAATAACGACATTACCATTGGCAATGCTTAAGTTTTTCTCCAGAGCCCGTGTATCCATAGGGTCATGATACTCCACCCTATATTCCAATACGGCAGCAGTATAAGGAGTAGAAGCAGTTGAAGCATCATCCTCATCCCGTAGCAAATTATCCAACTCCGGCCACACCAACTCCCGCCTGTCGCATTGACAACCAAACAATTATGAGCTCTCACAGCACTGATCAGCCTGACATATTCGAGCTATGAATTAAACCAAGCATATGCTGAGACACTTACCATGCACTGAAGTCATCTTCAATGCACTGATCATCATCCCCAAGACCCACTGGCGCGAGACGCTTGGCACCTGCAGACCCGCATACGGGCAGAGAGAAAGCAATGAGAACTAGAACAGACCACCTAGCCAAGAGGGCTAATGCTTGCTTGGGATGTACTATATTATTTTCCCACCTAATTATTTCCTGCAAGTGCTACTCTGGTAGAACTTGGTATAGAGCAACAAGAATGAAGATGGGCATGGACTTGCATAGCCTACTCTATGACATCATCAATAAACAAATTTATAGGTAAACCAATCCATTTGTTTTCTTCCCTCTTTCTTTTCTAAGTATCTATTAGCAACATAACTCGTCGAGCATTTCTGAGTGAAGATGATGAATGAATGACCAATGCCACAAATACGATTGACCAGCAAAGCAATTTCAAAATGCCAATTGTGTCAGAAAAGAAATAAAACAAAGTTACCATGATAACATTAAAAATCAGTAATACAACATTGATACATATTCCTTCTGTATGAAGGTAAGCGACCGCAACAATAGAGGTTTGTTTTGCATTTTGAAAGAGCCTAGAGTTCTGGTCAAGAATCAACTTAAAAGTCTAAAGCAAGAATAGGAATGTACGAAGCAGGTTCAAATACCTTGCTCAACAAGGGCATCATCAACCACCTTTGCAACCTACGTCAGGAAAGCATAAATTAAACTAACATGGAAAGATGAAGACTGTGTATAAATCAAACCAAAGGTTTTCCATCATATATCGACAGCAGGAAAAAAACAAAAATTGCTAAATACTTGACTGGGTTTGAGTCAGACCTTGTTAAAATGCTCATACTGCCTGTTGCCAAGGCCAAACATTCCATATTGCAGGTTTTGAAGCCATTGTCCTCTCTCATTTCCCTAACGACATTTTCATACGATCAAGAAATGAGCCAAACTCTAGTTCTCACAACTAACAAAGAGTTGGTCAATTTGAGTTCGTCCAATTTACCTCTGTAAACCACTTATAGAACCTTGCTGCATTATCAGTTGGCTCACCGTCTCCGTATCTGCACCAACATCGAAAGAAAATTAACATTGGGAAAGGGGAATAAAGTAAGGAAAATGATGAAACCGGTGAATGATATCTTGTTCCAGGTATATAAAAGCTCACGTGGCCAGAAAGAAAATGACCAAAGTCTCCTTTTTCAGCTTTTCCTCATACTCCTCATCATCAGCAGCATAATCATCCTAATGCCAAACAGAAACACTCTCAAGAATCACATCAAGCATCCCGAATCGCAAATTATTACCATCTATTACTCGCAATCATAACCAGAACACCAATCAAAGAAACAGTCAAACTTTACCATGTCAACAACTCTAAACACCGCCTTCTCATATCTAGCTTTTCCTTCTTCAGCCATTGCCTGCAGCCCAAGAACCAGAGAGACCAAAGTCAAAACACGTCCACGCCAATCAAACAATGAAAAAACACGGATTTCCACATGGGAATTAAGTCCACGGATAAGATCGGCGTCACCAGCGCACACAGACCACACACCTTAGCGAAACCTTCGGCTGTACCGGTCTGGGTACCGAAAAAGATAGTGACTTTCTTTTTACCGTCGTCAGCCTCGGGCTCGGGCTCCTTGACGATTAGGGGCTTGGGCGGCTCGAAGGATCTCGGCTTCTGGCTGCCGGATCGGAGCCAGCAGAACGCCACCCACCCGATCACGACCGCGATGAAGGTAGTCAAAACCGCCAGCTCCTTGTTCTCGAACAGGAAGGAGGCCAGCTCGGCGGCGGACTCCGACGAGGCATTGGGGCGGTCCATGTCGCCCCCCCTCCGGCAGCCGAGGCGAGATCAAAACGGGGCGGCGGCGGCGGCAATTCGAGTTACTCGGAGGGCGACGATGGCGGAGCTTTGATTGCGCTTCAAGAAGAGAGAGAGAGGGGGAGGGACAGAAAGCGATGACTTGACGAGGTGCTCGGGGAAAGTAAGGACAACCCAGATCTTGTATAGGGGCGTGAAAAAATGGGTCGCCGCCGGATTCGGGAGGGAGATAGGGAGTTGCAGAGTTGCAGAAGCGTCTTCTCCTCTCTGTCTCCTCTCTCTCTCTGTTTGGCGATAGGTTTGGTGAGTTGTGGTTGGAGTGAGAGAGAGAGAGAGAGAGAGTGGTAGAGAGAGAAAGAAGAGAGAGAGAGGCTAACAAGTCAAATGCATCTCAAAAGAGTTTTCTCTTTTTCTTTCTCTACTTTTTCTCCTTATTTTCATCTCTCTTCCTTTTTGAGTTTCAGACCGTCCAAGCAAAACAGCTCGTGCTCCTTGCCCTCTCTAGTATTGTGATAAAAAAACGAACTTTTAGTTTTTGTTGAACTAAAGTTTTGAATTTGATAAAAAGATTATCACAATTTATAGTAAATCTCTTTCGTTTGTATATTCCAAAAACACTACTCATAAATCTTATGTACATACATAGACAATGGAAAATTTTTGTTTTCTTCCCCTCGACGGATAGTTCAATGCGATTACTTTGTTGTCACGATCCACAGCTTGCTTCTTGAACTCCACAACGTAACGAACACACAAGTTTTATATATGAAAGGAGATACTTGATTTTGGAGTTTGATCATGTTTGACCGTTGCTTGTGTGGCAGGGAGAAATGGTTAGACGGGACATGGCGGTCACCTACTTTCGAAGGCGAGAGGTTATTGGGCTTAAGCTTAAACTTTACTTTGCCAGGAATGAAAAGGGATAAATAGCAATTAGACAAGGTGATTAATCGAGTACCTCTTGTTGTGGCTTGTCCCTTTTCGAACGGGAGGGAGTTTAATTAGGAGAAATTTCTAGACCGCCGACCGGATTGGAAAAATGTTGACCTTTGCTTTTGCTCGAGTGGGACTTTGGTCTTGTCAATCATTCGGACAAGACGAGGCGAAAGTTGCCCCCACACCTTTTCCTCCTCCTGGCTTCGAGGGGTCGTTCGCTCTCGTGATGGGTCGTGGACACGACCGGCGTCGCTATGTGGAGCAGGATCCCGCCACTTGTTTTCCTCCCCCACTTTCGTGTCTCTCCGTGTATGCTTTTCTAAATCAAATTTTTTATTCCGAAAATAAGCTCATTCGTCCTCCCATCTCTTTCGAAAATAATTATCCAAAAAATCTTAAATTATTACAATACGATGAATTCAGTCGTAGACTTATTGTGTAATGATCAATTCGATTCTAAACCTGTCAATTGTCTTAATGTAGTCATAAACATTTTGTCAATTTCATTCTAAAACCTTTATAAACGATTTACTAATGTAAAACTTGTTTGGCAACCATTTTATTTCTGAAAATAATTTCTATTTGATAAAAAAAAATATTTTGTTCTTTAAACGAGTTTCTGAGTATTTGAAAGCATTTGATAATTATCTAAAATTTCTATTCTCGAGATAAAAATATATTAGGTAAGAATTCAATTTTTTTGTGAATTGAAATTTCTTTTTAAATTTTTAATAATTGTATTATATATTTCTTTTTTCCTTATCCTCTTCTTCTTCCTCTACAACCTCACTGGAGTCTCACCAAGTCAGGGCGAAACTTGGCCTCACCAAATCTAGGCAAGGTCAAGCATCATTGGTGGCTAGTGGCTGATGGCTCACCTAGCCATCGGCGAGACTCAATCTTGCTCAACCGACACCAGATCGGCCTTGTTGGATGTGAGGCGATAACGAGCTCGCCGAGACTTTGCCCTGGCTTGGCGAGGCTCCGGCAACCGATTGGAGGAAGAAGAAGAGAAAAGAATAGAGGGGGAAAAATGGTTTGATTCTGAGTTGTTCTCAATAAAAAAAAAAAATCAAAATTTTCTACTTTTTTGTTCTATTCCAAATCTATTCTCAATAACAAAAAAGTCATTAAATGGATTTATGTTATTTTTCTATTCTAGAAAATAAAAAAATAGAATCATGCACTATTTGACACGTTACCGAATAGACCAGTAGTCATTTTGAGGAGTTTTAGCTAAAAATTACCAAAAAACTATATTGATAGATTGTTAAAAAGTTGATGACTAAATTAGTAAATTATCAAAAAGTTTAAAATTAAATTGACACAATCGAAAGAATTATAACTTAATCAATTGCAATATAATAGGTTTATGCCTTTTTTGGACAATTTTCCAAACTCTTTTAAATCAATAAAACCTCTTTAGATCACGCAAATCGCCTCATCCTGAAGCACATTGTGAAAAGGCACGAGCACGAGAAGCCGAACTGGCAAGCACCAGTCGAAGAGTTGAATTCCTCGAAGCTGCCATTGATATCTCATTTGAGGTTTTCCCAGATACCAGCTCATCCACGCAAGCGAAGGGAAATGACATGACCTGTTGAAGTCTATGCGCTCTTAGGAATCACCGTGATGAGATGCAGTGTTAACTCGAATTCGGGAGTTTCGACCCTGTTTGTTTGTGTTCATTTTTTCCGTTCATGAATGCAATTCCTGTTTTTTTGTTCCGGAGAAAAAAAAGAGGACATAAATGCGTTTGTTTTGGTTTTTGTTCAAAATCTATTTTTTTGTTCCGTGAACAAATTTAGAGTAAAACAAAGCAAAAAAAAACTCGTTCTTATTTTTAACACTTTCGATAAATAATTTTTCTCTCTCCTCATTTTTTCTTCTTTCTTTTTTTTTTTCTTTGGCCGGTGGCCGGCCTTGGCCATGGCAGGCAACCTCGCCGGAGCGTCGTTGGCCCCCGGCAAGGCTGACCTCGCCCCGGCCGACGAGCCTCGCCATGGCTGGGTGAGGCCGCTGGCCAAAAGGAAGAAAGATAAATAAATAAAAATATTTAAAAATTAAAAGAAACAAAAAAATTACATAAGTTTACCGAACGTGTTTTCGTTCTTTTTCTATTCCAAGAACAAGTTTACCAAATGCGTTCTTCTGGTAAAAAATTGTTTAGTAAAACCAACTTATTTTTCTACTCCCGGAATAAAAAATTTGTCGGGGAATAGATTTGAAACAAAAACAAAAAACAAAAAAAAGTTCTTTCTGCTTCGAACAATCTCTAAATAAGTCATTTTTTTCTATTCTATTTTTCATTTGTTCTTCTTCCTTGCCGCAGCCACCGCTGGCCGCCCACCAACCACCGGCCACCTCCGGTTGTTGACCGCCATCGCCATCGCCATCTTCCGAGTGCTAGCTGTGGGAAGTTTGTTTGAAAAAAAAAAAAAAAGTGCATTTTCCTTGTCCCACATAGGAAAAGTAGGAGGAAGTGGGCCAATTAATAAGTCTGGGTTTCCTTTGTATACCTAAAGGAATAATTGGGTGTAAGCTAGACGTCACCATATCCGCATGCGGGTGCGCAATTATTTGCGCACTTAACACTAATCCCTTTGTTATTTTATTTTTATTTTTTTATTTCGTACGGTTATCTTATTAAATTTAATCATTTCAAATGTTGTTTTTGTTTATTGAGAATTTTTATTTGTGTCTTTTCAAGATAACCTTTGAAAAAAAGATACTCGTTCAGTTTGCAACATTTCTCGAAGGGTTGCGTCTGTTCGTTTTTAACTTCTTACAAATGGTTGCATTTGTTTGTTTTTTAACTTCTTACGATTTATCTTGGCAATTTTCGAAATGATACGCTTGTTTGCTTTGCAACTTTTCATGAAGAGTTGTCTATGTTTAATAATGTTTTATATATACATGTTGGTTTTCAGAAGAAAAGTATGATCATTTTCGAGATTTCTCTCTGAAAAACTACAGCCATCTTTTCAATTGTTTCCTAGAAAGATCCTAGAGAAATACTAGAATTGCTATCTAGTACTCTTATTTGAGACTTTGTTGTATATTGGAGGAAATTTGCCGGTGACCATTAGCAATTTTGTGGGCAAATAAATTCTTAAAGAAAGTGATATCACGCCTCAAAGTCCAACTTGAATACTCTAAAGATTCGTCTTCATTGTTCTACTCAATTCGAAGCCACATATTCCCAACACTAGCCACCATTGTTGTTGTCATTGTTGCCCGACCACTCGCCATCGCTGCCGCCTGCCGCCCGTCGCCGCCTCCCACCGCTGCTAATTGCCACTCACCTCCTGCCACCGCATGGTCGCCATCGCCCAACCACCGGCAACCGGCAGCTGATGCTGACTACCGACCGTCGACTGTTGCCTATCGCCACACGACCGTTGATTGTCACTGTCGCTCGCCGCCACATGATTTCTGCCTGCAGCCCATCACCCGCCGCCTTGTCAGCCGACGACAGTCGGCAGTGGCGGCCGATGGGTCGTGGGCGGCAACATTCGCCGATCGTGTGATGGCGATGGTCGATGGTCGTCAACAATGACAAGCGACGATCAGTATTTGGCGGTCCATGAAGATAAAGAAAAAAACAAATAAATAAATAAATTTATAAATCATACCAAACGCATTTTTATTTTTATTTTTCATTATGAGAATATAAATTTTATATAGTTACAAAACACGTTATTTTATTGAGAAATTATTCATCGGAGTAAAAATAAAACAGAACTATTTCTTAGAAGAAATTTTTCTCCAAATCATAAATGTTATCATGCACACCTTAAGGGGAAATTGAATCGTTTTCGATCAACATCGACGGGCAACACGGCCAGCATCGGGCCAAAGTTTCAAGCCGCTGTCAACTGTCGAGGATGGGACTGGTCCCAGGCTTTTTAAGGACCAGCCGATCGAGACGGTTCGGCCCCCCACCTTTTTGGCCTGCTGGATCCGGAAGGTCGTGGAGGATTCATTAGGGACGTGCGTGCACGTGATCTCCGTTGAAAAAACAGCTCAAGGACATTCTTGCAGGGACGAAGACGAAGATGCTGCTGCTGCTGCTGATGATGATGATGATGATGATGATGATGAGCTGTGTGCATATAATCATTCGAGTCAAGACTCCTAGCGACGTCGCTAGGGAAGGACGGCGATCTCTCTCTCTCTCTCTCTCATTCCGGAATCGATGAATCCAAAACCAGCTTTCAATTCATGGAGCATGCTACCCCACTTTCGAACCGGACCAGCACCGATCGTCACAAGCGCTTGTAAGAATGCACTCGATATCTGGTGCATCCTCTACCACGTCATTAATTGAATCAATCAACGGCGATTGTTGGCTCGTGCACCGCACCTACATGTCGTGCTCTTTTTCCGACATTATCATTTTGTATTGTCGACTCGGCCATGCAACTGATTAGTGTAAATCATAGCCTTAGGTTAGGGAAGCAAAACGTTAGGAAATTGGGAAATCTAGGTGAACCGCTTTTAATGTCGAAGATTCAATGGCCGATCGAATTGGTGAAGCGGCCATACTTGCTTCTGGTGTTTGGGTTACTTGTGGTTGGGGGCGTTTGAAAAAACAAATTAAGGCTTAAAAATTCGACTTCTTTTTGGCATTATCTTTCGAAAAAGGTCACGAGAAAACAAAAAAGATTAGCTGAAAATAAAGCTAGATTTATGGTTTATTTATTTCGTAAAAATGAATGATTTGAAAACTATCTTTTTAAAATTAACTGCGTGTATTACTTGAAATGATTAGCTATTGAATTTTTTTTTTTTGATATCAACAATAATTTATGCTGACATATTTTTGCGAATGATGAAGATATATTTTGTTCATTTATTTATTTTTATAAGCGATATAGACAATTCTTTTAAAAGAAAAGATTTATTGAATCACTTATTTTTTGTGAGATAAATATAAATTTAGTAGTTGAAATATCAAAATGGGGAAGCAACACAACATCTAGAATCTGTGTACTTAAATCTGTTAAAATAGGTCTTAGGGTCCGTTTCGTTTCGCGGAAAATAGGCATTTCCGGAAATATTTTCCTGTAAGTCATTTTTCGGGAAAATGACAATATTTTCTACGGTGTTAAGCTAAAACCTGAAAATGTTTTGAAAAATATTTTCCGTGTTCGATAAGGAAAATATTTTCCGCATTAGATTGGGACGGGCAAGCTTGTCAAACGCTCGGGTTAGTTCGCTAGATTAACGAAGAATCCACGACAGTTCACTTGTGATGGGCGACGTACTCAAAAGAAGAAGATGAGAAACAAAGAAAGAAAAAAAAAAAAGAAAAAAGAAAAAGAAAAGAAAAGAAATAGAAATAGAAAATTAAAAATAATTTGAATAAAAAAGAAAAATGCAATTTAAAAATAATTCAAATAAAAAAGAAAAGAAGAAGAAGAAATGAGAGGAGGAAGTGAGGATTTGTAGATGTGTGAGATAAGAGAAATTAAGTGAAGAAAATGTTTTCCACTTTTCAAAAGTGGAAACATTTTCCCAAATTGAAGACTTTTCCTTCCACAAAACATTTTCCCTGCGACCATTTTCCGCTAAACGAACACCTAAAAATCTGAACATTTTCGCGGAAATATTTTCCGCGAAACGAACGGAAAGCGCTTAGACCAAAATTTTAACTCATATTTGATAAACTTAATTGTTATGTGAGTTAGTTATATTCAATAAATAGATCATAAATAAGTTTAAAATGGTAAAACCTAAAATAATGTAGGTGTTAAATGGGTTTACTAACACCTTATTTATATGTTTACTTGATCTCACGCCCGTTCATTCCGTGTTTTCCTAAATTGGATCAAATATATAAGTGTTTTAGCAAATATGAATCAAGTTGGGTTACTATACCCGTAAAAATGGGTCAAAACAAGTTTAAATTAATTAACTCGGGTCAAATTATTTTCAATTCTGAGTTCAATTGTGCTTAATTTTTTTATTTTTATTTCGAAGGGTTTAATTGTACTTTAATTGGCGTCCCATGTTATTTTGTCCTTGAGTTTTGAGTGCACTTTACTCCCCTTGGTCGTGCCATCTGGCGCCATTGGCAAAGTCCCCCCCAAGCCACAGCCTCCTTTGACGTGAACGTGAAGAAGTCGATCACTTTTCAATGCGGCGACCCTGCATTTCAACCGAAAAGAAAGATTGCAACTCTAGAATTTTGAAATACCCAATTGATGACTCCGTTCAGTCAAGTACAATGTTTGCCTCCCGAGTAACCACAAATTTAAATCACTGTCGCGGGCAAATTTCCAACCTACTCATCTGTCACCTCTTGTCGAGAAACTCCAGACATGCTGAGTACATTACAACGACAGATTCGTCACTTTCAAGCATGTGAATTCTCAACAAACCGAGTAATTATGACTTGAGATTGAATATTACGTGAATGATTAGGATCCTCTAAAATTGAATAAAGTTATTCCCTATGATTTCGGTGTGTCACTAGCAAGTAAAATTGGACGCCTCTGATTAGGAATCCACTTTTCCTTTTTTTTTTTTTTCCTCCTACCCTTCCAATTTCTCTTTTCCCATTTCGCCCCTTGCTCAAACACCCAATACTCGCCCAAGCCACTGCATCGAGCAGAATTGCCAATCAGCCACAAGCCTGGACCATCGAACACGAGCATGCCTAGCCATGCCTTTGCCTCCCTACCAACTCGGTTAGCCTTTAGCAAGGTCAAGCCTGGTGTCGCTTGAAGCTAGATGGCAACATCAAGCCCCTTGTCGGCCTTTGGTGTCGTCGACGACTATGCGAGGACATGAGGGTGATTGTAACCTCGATTGTAGTAAAGTGTCAAGGTAATTGCCATTGAGCCCATAAAGATGAGAAGAGGGAGAGCACAAGGGCAATCGGATTGGTGGGCCAAGCATTGGCGATAGGATTGAGGGTGGGTTTGGTTTAACTTTAGAAAATAGGTTTTGGATGTAATGCAATTATCGAAAACCAAAGCTCTTTAGGGAAATGCAAATTACATATAAAAACTCTTTGCAAAGTAATTCTGGATTCATGTAGTACAAGGTAATTTTTTTTTTTTGCAATGGGTTTTGGCCGCATTTTTATATTTTTTATTGGAAAAAAACCCAAACTCTTCCTAGAGCTAGTAAAGGGTTTAGGCTGCCGGTGAGTCAAATCTAGCATTGATTGCTTGAGTCGTGTGACACCCTTACGTGCAAGTCGGAATTCAACCGGTAGAGTGGATGTACATACGAAAAAGGCTGGAAATGGACCCTGTCCGATAGAAAAATCCAACGCAAAAAAACTCTAGATAGAGAAGGAGGCCATATATATATATATAAAAAAAAAGCATATGAATCCTATTGTCATTGTCAGAATCAGGAGCGCGAGGGTATTTTGGTCCAAACGATAATTTCATCAAGTAAAGTTTTAACTTTTAAACACCCAATTTTTTATCCGAGAAGTGAAATGGAGAGGTGGGGCTGTGCCATCCTTTTTCTTTTTACATTTCACCAAGTCCGTTTTCCTTTAAAAAAAAAAAACAGAAAGAAAAAGAAAAAAGAGAAAAGGATGAGGGGGAAGGGGAGAGTTTTTTTTTTTTTTTTTTGGTTCTACGTTAATTTTACTCTAACATTTATTCTTAGATTTTCACCCTACCTCATTACAGAGTGTGGAAGTCGAAACCTGAAGTGAAATCGTCGAAGGGGAGAGCGTGGAGTCAAAACAAACTTCCAGAATGAAATCGTCGAAGGGAGGTTTTGAAGTGAATTTTATTCCAAGAAATGGGGGTGGGGGCCCTGCGGGGGGAGGAGGAGTCCAAGGGACGAGTCCAACTTTCGAATAAAATAAAATAAAATAAAAAAAAGGAGAAGGAGAAGGAGAAGGAGAAGGAGAAGACTCATCTTTTCCATCGCGGTGGTGATGGGAGTGGCTTCCATATTTCAAACTCCCTCCGCAGATCTACTCTGAGAGAGACTCTCTCTCCTTCCTCCCACAGCAATGGCCGCCACTGACACCCACCAGTTCGATCTCCGCGTAAGTCCCCCCCTCTCTTCTCCATTCCCCCTCTCTCTCTCTCTCTCTCTCTCTCTCTTCCCTTCTCTCTCTAACCTCTCTCTCTCTCTGTGCCTGCATTTCTCGCCGGCAGCAGCCGTCGCCCCACGCCGCCTTCTCCACCGGGTAACCCTCCCTCCCTCCTTCCCGCCTTCCTTTCTCGCGTCCTTGCGTCCCGTGGCCACTGACCGCTCGGGTCATCTGTGCAGGGAGTACGCGTTCGCGGACGCCGGGAACTTGGAGCACTGCGCTCGCTACCTCAACCAGACGCTCGTCACCTTCGGCTTCCCCGCCTCCCTCGACCTCTTCGCCGCCGATCCGGTCCGTTCTCCCTTTCGCCACCCCCTCTCTTTCCCTTTTTGTTTGTTCGTTTGTTGTTGTTGTTGTTGACGAAAGGTTGGGCTCCCCCCTCCGCTGGCGGTTGCGTTTCGGTGGTCCTGATCTGGTTGCTCGCTCGCTTGGTTTCTCCGGCAGGTGTCGATCGCCCGGACCTGCAACTGCATTTACTCCCTGCTTCAGCAGAGGCAGCGCGATGTCGAATTCAGAGACTCCGCTAACGAGCAGCGGCAGCGGTAGCTCCCCATCTTGTCTTCTTCCCTTTCTCCTTCTTTGGCTGATTTTGATCTAATGATAATGAGACAATCGTTCCATCTGTGCAGATCGAGCTCAAATTTTGAATTTTTTTTGCTGAAAAGCACCGTCCTTTTTGTTTAGCTCAGCTCAATTTCTTGGCTTTTCTTCGCTTTTTAGCATTTTAGGTTCTGAGAATTTCTCGCGTCGAAATGTTGCTTGACAATGTGGTTAAGTAGTATCAGCCATTAGTACGAAAGGAGTACCTTTTTGTAGCGTGGCTTGGAAGGAGTATATTGGGAGGAATTGAAATGGTGCCGGTTATGTGATCTTTGCGTGCATTGATAAGTTTTTTCTGCGTGATAGATTGCTTTCGGACATCTCGAGATTGGAAGCCAAAGTCGAGAGGCTGGAGTCACAACTGCAGGCCAAGGACAGGGAAATCGCTACGATTACACGAACGGTAAGAAGATCGGACCTTTGTGAAGTGCTTACAGTTGCGACCCGTGGTTTGGTTCATGATTCATGTTTTCATCATGATCAGGAAGCTAAAGCTACAGCTCAGTCTAAGGCCCAGATCGAGAAGTTACAACAGGAGAGAGATGAATTTCAGAGGATGGTCATTGGCAATCAGGTTAGGATTGTTGAATTTTAGCACTGCGTCTTGGTTTTGGCTGCATGAAATGAAATGTCGAATACTGATTATGGTTAATGTGCTTCGCTGATGTTGTAAAGCAAGTGAGGACTCAGCAGATACATGAGATGAAGAAAAAAGAAAAGGAGTACATAAAGTTGCAGGTTCACTTCTACGTTGAATTTTGAGAAACTTTAAGAGAACCTATGCTTCATGGTCGTAGATGGATCGACTTATACTGCATTCTTTTTATTTAACTATCTAGACCGTGGCCTTAATGTTGAAGAGCTCCTTTTCCATTTGCAGGAGAGGCTAAACCAAGTTTTGATGGAAAAGAAGAAGGAATCTAGGTCGGGGATGGAGATAATGAATTTGCTTCAGGTAACCATTTTTCTGTTGCGGTTTAGCCTTTTGGTCTCTTTGTTGGTGGTTCCCGATGATATCTTATGTATAAACAGAAAGAAGGTCGGCAACGTGGGACATGGAACGGGAAGAAGGCTGATAATGACTTCTACAAAAAAATTGTGCGTAACCTATTTCTATTGCCTAGCTTGATGATATATGGGGTATTGGCATGGCACTCCATTTATCCCTTTATGATATCATTGTTGATACCGACAGGTTGATGCTTATGAAGCCAAAAATCAAGAGCTGATGGCTGAGAACAATGATCTGCGGGCATTATTGCGGTCAATGCAAGTATGTGTGCTAGAACTTTCTCATTTATGTTGGCCCATCTGCTGTTCTGCTGAGCTAAGAGTCGTCGGCTTGTCTTTGGGAGAACCCCACATGAATTCGCTATCTAGACCATCCCCATACTCATTATTTTTCATCTTCATAGAATGAAAGTAGTTGATTTAGTTGGGCCTGGTAATATCTGGATTGAATGGATGGTTAAGTCACACCACTGGTATTGGCCTGCAGACAGATATGCGTGAATTTTTCAACGCTCCAAATGGATTGCCCAAGCAATCTCAAGCTGCCAATGGAAAACATGAAAATGACCCTTCCCAATCTCCATTGGGTGGGAGAACGGTGAGCTATCTTTTAACTCTGGCGGTATCTTATTCCTCCTTGTTGAAGTGCTGCCGCTTTTACTCGAGTGACTAATTGTTTAATATCTCTAGGATGTCTTTGACTTGCCCCTTCATATGGCCAGAGATCAAATTGAAGAAAGTCTTAGAAATAAAATGGCTTCTATAAAGGTAATTTTCAACCTTCCTCGAAAAAAAAAAATAGCGATCTAGCCAACTTCAAGCACATTGTTGACTTCTATGCTGCGACACTATAGGAACGGATGGTCCAACTGCAAGATGCACAGAGAGGGGCAGAAGTTACTTCTGAAGCCACCGAGAGAGAGCTTGAACTTGAAGCTCAACTTGTTGAGGCAAGGAGCATCATTCAGGAACAGGTACTGAAATTTGCTCATCCTGCATAAAAGACCGGCATTTCAGGTCAAATGTTTTTGTAAGGCTTGTCATGCTGCTGATTGTCATCATTCTCAAAATTATTGATAAGTTTTTAGGTAAAATTATCTGGTTTGTATCTTGCCGCTTAACTCTTCTCATTTATGCTTATCAACCTGTTTACCCTTTATCATCGTTACCCATAGAAATGGATTCCGATCAGAAGCTTTGTACACTTCACCTGATGAGCAGTTTGTTGGAGGCTCGGAGCTATGATTTACCATCGTTTTATTTTTCATGTCCTGCTAGCATTAATACTCACATAGTGGTTTTAAACTCATGCGTCGAATTTTGCAATTTACTTGTGTCTCTTTTTTGCTGCAATTTCTGAGGCATGTTAATGTGCTCTCCTCATTACTAAAAAAATATTTGATTTTTCTGACCCATCAATGGGCGAACCTATACACTGTAAACTAGTAATAAAGATGTAAATAATGCTGATTTCCTTTACTTTTCAGCTTTTAGAGTTGGGAAAAGGTCCAAGTTTAGAGGTCTTGGCTAATGCGCACAAACTCTTTTCACTTGAATGTTCGACTGTTCCCCAAGTTGTTCATGTCTTAATATAGCTGAACCAGGGATGAGTTTGTCCCATTTCTTGTTTTTCCTTGTCATTTGCATAACTTTCCCTGTCTGGTTCGTTTGACATGTGGGTTTGGGGTTGCCATGAGTCTTCTTTGAAGTTGAACCATTGTATAACCCTAACCATTTATTGCAGGCATCAATAATGTCCAAACATCTTACAAAGACTGAGAGAACAAGGTATCCCTTCATGTTGCCTTTCAGTGGATGTCATGTTCAGAATTACCTTAAGAAGGAAACCTAATGGACCTGTTTTATGTTTTTGCCTTGACAGGGAGCCAATTATATCATCTCCTCTCGAGGTATAGGTTGATCATTACCTAAATTGGCTGGTGTCCTGTTTAGATTTTTTTTATTATGCATACGATGATGCTAACTAAAAAGAGTTAGTCCTGCTGTATGATTCCTTTACCTGTGTATTTTTTGGCCAAGTTGGTCTCGGCTCTTGAGAACTTATTTTAATCTGTAGAAGATAATGTGGCCTCTTAATGCGCATGGAGTAATTTCTTGGAACCTTAACTCTGCAAGGACGGTGTCTTGGTGGTTCAGGGTATCTCCCTTGACGATCAAGTATCCTCTTAGACAGATAAAACTGTTCCCTTTTGATTTGAGGAGACCGTAATTTTTAGAAAATTAAGTGAGGATGACACTGATGATGAAATTACCTATTGTGGGCAAGACCACTAGTTCTCTGGCTACTGTACTTGATGGATGAAAGGGTTACCTGTTATCACACGCGGATAATGCATATTCAAGATGCTTATCATCTCTTTCCGTAAATTTGTGTCTGGAGTTTCATATTGATATGCCCTGACTGCTTCGGTTTTAATTTTAGGGGCTCCGAACTGACACAGCTTGATGGGTAAAGATTCTCTTGAAGGTGTCGGCTCCTATCAACTCAGTAAGGAGACTGAACTTGTCTCTCTGTATTATTGTCCTTCAAACATCCCCCAAGTTCAGCAATGCCCTGAGATGATGGCAGCGATACAAATTGTAAACCTTCGTTTACTCCATGTGAGACTGCTTCAGAAGCTAGTAAAACAGTTATCAGTAGATCATCAGGAGGTTTGTACCTCATCGTCTGTCAATATTGATCATCTTGTAGCTTGTCTTCAGCAAATGGTGTTAGAGTGAAGGCTGATAGCCTGTGGGACACTTCGGAAGATTGTGATGCTGACTTTTCTGAGTAACTCACAGTGAAAAGTTATCGGCCACTTAACTTATTGAAAATTACTTTTCGCTTGGCTAAGATACTAGAGATGAAGATCTCACAAATGAATGGTATGTTATTTCAAATATGCAAAATATATCAATTAATATGGAAAGCTTCCTATAGGCTGAATTTTTTTTCGCGAAAAGTCAGTGATTTGGAGAATATATATATGTACTTTTTAAATTGATTAGTTGTATCATTTATGAAAATGAAGGAATGAAAAATAACTTTGATTTTTCATGAAAATATTTAACCATAAATTGTTGTCAATTATTAAAATGTTTTTTAATCGATTGATTATAGTAAGTGATGAAAAATGTTTTTTTAAGTTATTTTTATTTTTCGTAAAAAAACTATGGTCTCATATCTTTCGCATTAATAGTCATTAATCGTGTTTAAAAAATCCTGACTTTTGGTAGATTGAAAACTGTTGTCAACAGTAGATACTATATACGGGACAAAATTGCCGATCTGAGAAGGACAGAACTTGTTTTTCCAGCAAAGAGATTAGGATACGGTTTGAAATAGACTTGGCTCTTGTAACACGTGACAGAGAAGTTACTAACCACATTAAAATTTACTAACTTCTGATAATTTCTTACCTTGCGAATCAACTTTACACATGTATCCCGTGCGCATCAATGCTAGACTGCTAGTCCTTATTCATAAGAAGAGAAGCAAATAAACTTTCTTCCTTTTAACAAATATATCGAACTAATCATCTAACCGTTTGCGATCCCTTATTGATAGATAGTTATGAACATTTTTTCAAATTTGGATCCAGTGCTTGAAACGAATATCTTCTTACTCTCGTTCTTAAAAATCAAATGCATAAAGGGACATCTCTGTTTGTTGTGCTAAAGAGAGGATTTGTGACATTTGAATTTTTATTTATTTATCTGTATTTAAGACCAATGTTAGATTGAAATTGCATTCGGTTGTTGGAAGGCTATGAAGAGTTTTATCATTACACCTGTCTTCATCTTTCCTCATTGTAGCATAGACATGATTGTGCTGTCATATGGTTTGGTAAAACCCAAAACTGTTATTTGCCCACATTTATTGCAATTTGCACATATTCTAATTCTATTAGGTCAAAAGTGAGACAAGCAAGAAAGATGGAGGTGGAAAAACATGTATTATTTCCAAGAAGGAAAGAAACACACAAGTCCTCTTAATCACCCAGTTACAAAGGGACGTTTTAGTGGCTTAGTAGGTGTCGAGAGAACCCATTTCCATTTAAAAAGGTCTTTTTTTTTTGGCCATAACACATGGTAGTAAAATGTCAAAAAAGCCAACTGATCAAAGACGGGGCCCGAACATTATGAATGAGCATTATGAATGAATTGTTATACCAATTCAACCATGAAATCAATATGGAATTACCCTTTCGGCCCGAACATTGAATTCGAGAAAGGAAAAGAAGAGGGAAAAAAAGAACCCAAAGTGTCTAGCCGGCGAAACGAAGAGACAGCTACACGAAATGCTCATTTAAGATGCAAGGAACGCATGAAGGGAAGTATCTGTTCAAAACTAGAAAATGACAAAACAAATTAGGAGGATTTGGAGGGATATTAGGGGATTCTACTCACTGGCAAATCCCATACCGTTATACATTGATTTGCCTTGCCAGATTTGGCGGATACACTCCACTGGCAACCTCTCATATATAACATGACACTTAAACACAACACGCAGCCCCCACCCGCATGCATCGTTCTCAGATCAAGAAGATGAAAAAGAATGGATTTTCAGAGATCAAAAGCTGAAGGCCACCAGCCAGCCTCCGTGCTGGAAGGTGAAGGCTCCTACTTCCACAGGATCCTCTCAAGGGAGCCATCGGTCGGCGACTCCAATCGCTACCACCTGTACCGAAACCCCGGCCAGATCCCATTTGAGTGGGAACAGCAGCCTGGAAAAAGCAAGTTCGACCCGCCAAAGGATGACCACCCTGGTGACCTCCCGAGAATCAGACCCCCGCCGGTCTCGCCCTCCAAGAGGATGGAGTTGCCGTCGAGGCCGTACCGCGGCGATGGCCCCAAAGGGTCGTCTTCGAGCTGGTTGAAGATGAAGTTTTGGAGGAAGATCAAGAGCAAGAAGACCCAGCTGATGACGCTCAGATCCAAGAACCAAGCGAGAGGCCCCGAAGCCGCGTGCACGTGCAGTTTGAAGGGGTCCTCTTGCACTTCTAGCGACGACAACCGTATGTCGTCTTCTTCTAGCAACTCGAGTTCGTCCACATCGTCGTCGTCAACGAATTCGGCCTCGTCCTTCTGCTTCGCTGCTCCTCCGCAGTCATCGAACTTTGCGAAAGGACGTAACCAATAGGCCTTTTCGATGAGCATGTGGATGTTTTTTCATTAATTGTGTTTTAGTCGTTAGTTTTGGGAATCTAGTTCATCGGACGTGTCTACGGGTTGCATGCGCTGACGTTGGTACCGCCAGCATATGTCATGTAGTTAATACGGAGCTATAGACTTTTTGATGAAATTTGAGAAACTCAGCAATTTTCATTTGCTCGTCTTGTGATGGTGGAATTCCATGTTGATGATCCCAATTTTCCTTTAATGATCACGGACTTGCTAGATGATTAATTCAATTGAATTATTGATGGCCAAAACAGAAAGGATAAAGCCAATTCCAGTGAATCAAATCGCTCAAAAATTTCAAAGATAGATGGCGAAAGTATACGATTCTAGATTTGAAGTCATTCTAGTCTTGGACGCGTTTCAAGACGGCAACCTTAATTTAGTTCCGTGTTGTCTAAGGCACTCCTTTGTACCATGCCAAGTGAGGTATGTCAATTAGGTTGACGCAACACATTGAACGTAAGTGATGTGTAATTTTTCAGGAATTCTAAACCAAGCTTTTAATAAACTTTTGATTCTTGGCCAAACTAGCACCAATTTTTCGATACATTTCTTGTTGGAAGTATCCTTAATCCCAATTATAACAATGTTTGTTGCCGAGGGAAACAAGATCAAGTTGGTAAGGTTTAAAAAAATTTGCTTCATTTTTCTGGTCATTGGAGCCCATTACCATTACGTATAAATGGGCTACTCTATCATACAGATATGAGAGAGGGGCACATTCGAACTTGTTCTTGTTTGTTTATCAGGGCATACCTTTTCAAAGAAAAAGGAAGAGCAAATAGACTCTCCATTTTTATACACTATTTCCTATTTTGATACCAATAAACATAATGGTTTCTCAAAATTTTTTAAAAAAAAATTTCTGATATTCATTTGAAATAAGAGTCGAGAATGGTTGCTTCCAAGCCCACCCGTGGGTTGTCATCCTTCGATCACTCCCTTTTCACCAAGGCTCTATTTCAAAAAGGAAATATACATACAAAGTTGTGTTAATCACCCGGTTACGGAGGGAAGGTGGCTTAGGGCTTGTTTTGTCACGCCCCGATCCTCAGGCACGTGCCCATCCCTTACCTTGGTTGATTTTAAAGTGCGATATCCCAGGACTATGTATCGCCGACCCTTTCTATTTATTATGCGCGTGCGGAAAGCTAAGAATTCCCTGACAATAAAACAATGGGATAGAAAAGTAGGCCATATTTTTCATATTGAAATTCACAACCATACTTTTATTTACAGCATAAAAATCTCACACCTATCTACATTAAGACAGGGTTCACAAAAGGGATGGGATCTCAATCCACATCCAGGTTGTATTCAAGATTCCTCTCTGGATCACCTTCTTCTTCAAAAATCTTTTTCCTCCTCAAGATCCTCGTCAGTGCTCTCCTTCTCAAGTTCCTCCTTTTCAGCTCTTACTCAAGGTCCTGAAATGGTTATTTAATAACCAATGAGACACCACGTCTCAAATGAGCTTCTACCCCTAAGACTCGATTAGTAAGCCAATACACTTCGGCTGCCTAAACACGTACAAGTCGAGGACTTACCTTGGCCTCGCATTCCACCCGCAATTCAAGATAATTCATAATAGACACCCAACTACTCATAACAAATCGAACTACGATTACATGTCATAGAAGACACGCGCATTCTCTAAGCGCACTAGTTCACCAAAGTGATGCATCAAATCACCGAGCCCACGCTGTCTCTCCCAAGACGCCTTACTTAATTCCTCGCCACGCGCATTCTCTCGTGCACTTGCTCACCAAAGCTGATGCATCGTTCCACCGAGTCCCCACGCGCCCTTTTAGATGCCACTCTCAAGATCTAGTGGTTTTACGGTCCCCACCCGACCCTCTCAAGATTTAAACGCTTTACTGGCCCCACCCGACCCTCTCAACTATTGGCCAACAATATTGCACCTCATAATTTGTTTTAAGACTAAGAAAGCTCAAATAAATAAACTGACGCACCACGACAATCAAGCACGAAATTTCTGGTTGTCAATATCTCAGCCTTTAATTTCCGAAAAATAATTAATTAAATAATTAATTTTGAAAATTAAATAATAAATATTAAAATTCAATTTAAATTTCAAAATAAAGTTCTTCAATTAAATAAAACTGAACTTCACCATACCATCAGCATAATATTCCAGTCGCTGCCATCCAAGTTGAATTTCCTAAAAATAAATAATTAAATAAATAAATACTAAAAATCTAATTTGGCCCGTATTACTGACGGGTTCCGAAACGAGCCCTAAAATTACCGAGACTCGCTCAATAATTAACATGGCATGTCTACTAGCTAATGACTATTTTTAACCACCTACCATGCATCAATAAGTCTATAATTTAATTTATCTAAATTAATCTAACCACCTAATCGCATTTAATTTAAATCTAACTAACCCTAAGATAATTAACAAAATAAGAAGACAAAATGTGAAGAAACTCACTTCAAGAAAAGCGAGACCGAATCACCGCAACGGCGACGCGACGGCGGCCAAAATATGAATTTTCGACGATGTCGACGGGTACTCGGGCCTGGCGCAAAAGTCTTGCTTCGCGGGCTTGAGCTTCAAAAAGGCTTGATGGACTTCACTAAATTGGGCCGGGCTTCAAGTGGCTGAATGAAATTCACTTGACTGGGTTGCGAATGGGCTGACTTTGCTGGGCTTGAAATTGGGCTGCAAATGGGCCCAACTGCTGGTCTTCAATGGAATGGAGGGGGATCAGTAGGTTGTGGGCTCGATGGTAATGAGCCCACGTCGAAAAAGTTGAAGGCGGTCTGCAGGGGCGAGGAGCAGCTTCGGTCGCGGCTTGATTGCGTGGACGATTGCTGGTTTGATTCGGCCAAATGAAATCACGCAAAGAAGGGTAGTCGTGGCAACGAAAGGAAGGAGGAGGCGCTGGCCGCGGGGACAACTGCTGGAAACGTTGACCGAAGAAGCTGATGATGCGTGGGCTTCTTCAAGCGGTGCTGCAGGCGTCCAGACGTTGCTGGAGGAGGAGTCAACTTGGCTGAGGGAGAATCTCTTTAGTTGACCGAAATTGAGGTGGCTTTGGGTGTGTGGTGCAGAGGAGAAACGGTGGGTGAAGGTGGTGCGTATGTGAGTGGGGGAGAAAAGGATTTCGGTTCAATGAAGGGGACTTTGCTCGAGCAAGGGGAAACAAAAGATAAGAAAGCAAAGACAGCTGGGATGAAAATGAAAGAGGAACCGTAGAGGGAAGAAGGGGTTAAAGTCCAAAATATCTTCAAGGAAATTTAATGCTTGGTCTCCCCTTTTGACTCCAACCTTATCACCTATGTCTCCAATACTTTCTACCACTTTAATTTTCAATAATTGATCCAAATTAAAATCCCAAATTTCAGCCCCATTCCAATTTCGAATTTCCTCAATTATTGGCTCCAATTCTTCATTCGATTCTCCAAATCGAGGCCCGATTTCATCGAAGGAAAATCCCGTACCATTCTCTGCCAGTCCCCAACATTCAAAAGTACAGCTCGGAAGTCGAATTTTCTTTTAAATTGGCCTATCCGAAATTCCGTTGATTTTCCGTGGCGTCCGAACCGATTTTCCGTAAAAGTCTCGGAATCTCCGAAAAATTTTCTGAGACTGAGTCGACACTCCTAAAATTAATTGTGACATGGCCAAAACTTCAATTTCTGAAATCGGACTCGAATTGGCGGTTAATTTCAATTCGACGCATTTTTAGCGTGACCTGGCTACACGGGAAATTTTCGATATTTTTAAGTGCAATTGACTCGTGGTCGATTTTCTTCGAACCACTATGAACCCACTTGACTCATTGGCGAACTCTCGGTTGTCGTGAAAATCCCGAGGATCCAAATACGAACACAGGGTACCAAAACAATAAGAAAATCGCCCAGTGCGGTCCGACATGAATTTTCTAATTTAGTGGTGTCACCCACGATTAGCCACACTTCACCGTCGATCCAGTCTATCTCGATTTCAAATCATTTTTAACCGTGCCGAGATGGCCTCAAGATGGACACGGTCGAGAAACCGATTCCCTGGTTGAATTCTCAAGTCTATCAGCCTTAAAATTCCTAATAATTTCCCAAGTAGTCCAGTTATCTCAAGAATGATCAATTCTGAGAATAGCCCTATAAATACGTCAATGAAACGCCCGATTCAATTAGAAGAAAACAGAATCGAAAATTCGGGATGTCACATGTTTGGTTCGGCTTTGGGGAAATGCCCTTGGGAGAATGTAAATACCGGGGTTTTCCGAAATGTTAGACGGTTTGGTAAACTATAACTGAAAAGTGTTTTAGGGAAATGCAAGACTGTTTGGTAAACATATATTTGAAAAACCCTTTGGTGTGACCAAATTAAGTTTTTTAGTTTTAATATTTTTAAAATTGCAAAAAAGAAACAATAACTATATAACCTTTTACATTTTCATGTTGAGAGTAATGTAAAAGATGCATATTAGTAAATTTATTTAAAATGCAAGCATTTTGCTAAGGAGCCTTTAAATACTGAACCAAACACCATTAAATTTTTTCCACGCCAACTAAAACCCATTTTAATACTGAACCAAATGGGGCCTAATTAGTAGGTGTCCAAGGAGCCCATTTTATATTTTGACTGTTCCATGTGATAGTAAAATGTGACAAAGCAAACTAATCAAAGATGGGTTATTGAGATTTCGATGTGAAGTTGATTGGAATTATCTACCAAGCGAGCGTCATGGTTGAATCGTTGCACTAATTCAACCATGGAATCAAATAGGGAACACTTTCTGGGCCCGAAAGTCGAATGTGAAAAAGAAAAAAAAAAAACTAAGTGTCTGGCTCATGAAAAAGAAGAAAGAGCTAAGACCAAAAGCCCATTTGAGATGCAGGAAATACATGAAAGGAAGTGTATCTCTTCAAAAAACCGGCGAGTGACAAAAGATTAAGGAGGATATGAAGGAATAGGAATTATAATTACTCCCAAAGTCCTTTGCCGCTATGGATTGATTACCTTACCAGTTTTGGCGGATACACTTCCGATCTCTGATGTGTAATATAACACAACACACCCCCAGACATCATTCTCAGATCAAAAACGAAAAAAAAGAAAAAAAAAACAATGGATATTCACAGAACAAAAGGTGAAGCTCGCAGGGCAGACTCTGTGCTAGAAGGTGAAGGCTCTTCCGTGCACAGAATCCTTTCAAGGCGGCCATCGTTGGGCAACTCTAGCCGCAATGACCAGTATCGCAGCCCTGGTCAAGTCCCATTTGAATGGGAATTGCAGCCTGGAAAATGCAAATTCGACCCGCCCATCGACGTCCCAAAAATCAAGCCCCCTCCAATCTCGGCCTCCGCGAGTATGGAATTGCCATCGATGCCGAAACATAGTGGTGGCATCAAAGAGGCATCTTCGAGATGGTTAAAGAAGAAGCTTTGGAGGATGATCATGAACAACTTGCCCCGGTTGGTGATGCCCAGATCCAAGAATCAAGCGAGGGGCTCAGAAGCTACGAGTAAGTTCAGTTTAAATGAATGGCCTCGCACTTCTGGCCATGATAGTCTTGTGTCATCTTCTGGCAGAACTGTCGTCGTTCTTCCTTTCATTCTCCTCTCTTGATTTGAATGCCTTTCCTATATTGTGTTTGGAGTCGTCAGTTTTGTTGATTTTAGGCGCTGTTTGGTTGGTCGGACAAATTCTGAATAGGATAAATTTTATAATTTTTATTCTATCCGGCATTTGAAGCGATGCAAAATCCAGAGTTGTTTGGACATAACTCGGATACGGTCCGGCTAAAAGAATCCCATCTAAGGGCGGGTAGCGAAGGAGGGGTCCAAGGAACCATCGGCATATTCAATTGTTGCGCGTGAACGAATTTTTCGATGAAATTCATAAGTGAATTCGGCGTCGCCGTCGAGATAGAGATTGGGAAAAGAAGCCCTGACGTGTGTGTTGTGTTACGCAGGTGAAGAGTCTAGGGAAGAGAATGATCAACCGAGTGGCGAGGGGTACGTGTCAGCAACCAAAAGAAAGATCGCAGCTCTTAAAGCGAAGTCCCCTTCTTTTCCCAAAATTTTCGGACGGAAGGCTATTGGAGATAAAGGAAATTAATGGCCAAGTGAGAGAAGCGAATAGAAGCCAAATGGAGAGAGAGAGAGAGAGCTCGTGACCTGGGATGAGGGTGGTGATGGTGGTGAGGCTGACGGCTGTGAGGTTCCTGATCACGTGACTTGAGATAATGGACACTTGGTCCAGGATATTCATATCCCTATTAGAGGATTTATAATTCAACCTTATCCCGTCGTATCCTGATCCGAATTCAGATGATTAAATGCAACCTTAATTTGTTAGACATGCCTATGGGTGGTGTGCGCTAGTGTTTTTGCCACCAATGTATGTCGTGTGGTTAACCCAGAGCTATAGACTTTTGATGAAATCTGAGAAAACGCAGCAATTTTTATGTCCTATCTTGGTGATGATGGGATTTTATGCTGTCGCCCTCAAGATGATCAGGTTTTCCCTTTAATGGTCATGGAGTACTGGATGATTGATTCCATTGAATCCTTTTTGGCCAAAACAGAAAAGATAAGCTAATTCCAGTGCATTATATTGTCGAAAAATTTCAATGATAGTGAAGGCATACAATTCTAAATTTGAAGTCATTCTAGTCTTGGACGCATTTCAAGACGCCGAACTTAATTAAGTTCCATGTTGTCTTTGGCTCTCGGTTGTAGCATGCCGACCTAGGCATGTCATTTAGGCTACGGCAAGTTTGGTTGCGTCACACGTCGATAATAAGTGGTGTGTGACTTTTCAGGAAGTTTGGATCAAACCTTTGATTTTTGGCTAGCCTTGCACCAACTCTTCTATATATTTTTTTGGCTAGAAGTATCTCTAATCCCATTAATAACCAGTGGGACTATGCATGTTTGTTGCCCGGGGCAACAAGATCAAATTGGTACCGTTTAAAAAATTCCTTCATTATTGTAGTCATTTTTTTTATGGTCATCAGGGCCTCTTCACGTTCTATATAAATGGGCTATTCTATTTATACAGATTTGGGAGAGGGGTGCATTCAAGCCCTTTTTTTGTTTGTTTATTAAGGCTTCCTCCTTTTTCATAGAGTCTCCGTTTTTATACCTCTATTTTGACATCAATAAGCAAAATGGTTTCTCAAAATTAAAAATTGAAAAGTATTTTCTGAAATTCATTTGGAATAAGAGTTTAGGATGGTTGCTTTCAAGCCCACCTGTTGTCATTGCTCGATCATTTCCTTTTCTATTAAATCTCCGTTTGTTTCGAGAAAAATGAATAATTTAGAAAATATTTTTCTAAAAATGAACATTTGTATTGCTCATAAAAACAAACAAATGAAAGTTTTTCATCATTTATGAAAATATTTTGACATAAATTATTGTTGATATCAACAATATTTTTTATTTACTAATTATTTTAAATAATATAATTGGTTATTTTTAGGAAAATATTTTATAAATTATTCATATCTTGCAAAACAAATAGATCCTTAGTGATTGCTTAGGGACCTTAGCATACGATTTGAGTTGTTTCCCTGTCGATTATGGATCTTAGCACCCTAAAAGTTTATCTATACAAACGATTTAGGACTCTATTCGAAGTTCTTCTGGGATTGGTGTTGTGTGATGATTATAAACATAACGTTTTATTCTTTTATTCTTGGACTAATCCCAACAACTCTAAACACACAATTGCTAAGGTAGAGCTCATGAACTTGCAAATTTGAATCTTTGGAAGTGCTACACATCCTCTTAGTTTCTTTTTCCTTTGCAAGGTCTATCAAGAAATTGCACCCATTTAGGTCTAAGAAATGTTCTTCTTCAGAGCTTACATATCATAAATGTTATACCAAAACGATAATAAAATAAATGATATATGAACTTCAGCCCAATACTCAAGTCTTCATGTTAGGACATGCACTAGTCCACAATTTGTAACAATGGTATTAATGCCAAAATTGGTTGCAATAAGGTCTAGAACACGTAGAAATGATCGGTTTTAAGGTAAGTAGGTTCCAAATTTAGAACTTAGAACCTACCTTATTATAACCAATTCCTAGTTTTTGGATCTTAAAAGCCTTGTTTGCTTGAATTGAACCTGAAACCTACCCTATTTTTTCCGGTCTGGTTTTAGAGTCTATCCAAAGACACGTTTTTTTTTTTCCTTTTTTTTTTTTTTTTATAGTAAAATCACATGAGATTATGAGTAACAAAATGATTCAAAGTAAAAGATGACAAATAGAAATCCTTATCCTCAAAAAACAACAATTGATAAGATGAATGCGTAGTCATATACAATTATAAACAATAAAAAGTTCAAATACATAACATAAAACATAAATTATAAAACTCCATTCTCCATTTATCCAAAAAAATTTAGGGGGAGAGGAAAGATTAGTGAGAAGTTTTGAGGAAGGACAAAATACAAAGGAGTGCAGAGGTTAAAATTTAGGGAGAAAAGAAATTGGACTTTGGCCTATAGTTATAAAAATGATTCCAAAACCATTCCAAAACAAGATCCTCCGATCCGGTTCCTGAGTGGGTATTCACTTGGAACTTGTTCCCGTACTGATTCCAACCAGTTCCTAAAATTTGGATCTTGTTTTGGGACCAGTCCCAATGGGAACTAGTTCCTAAACCTATTTTTCGGGCGGTCCGGTCCAATTTTTAGGTTGCTCACCCCTAAGGACATCACCTAGTAGATATGTTTCCTAAAGTTCAGTGATCGGCCATTTTGACAAACAAAAGATCAGTGATCCTTGATTTGCATATCTTGCTTGGAAGATAGATGTTATGAAAGGCCGATCACCTGTTACTGACAACATCTATATCCCATGAAATAATTGAGCCTCTACAATTTGCAATGAAAGCGTTTGAAGATCAATCCTAACTATACACCGGCCGACGAACGGACCGAAAGTGGGCTTTTTTTTTTTTTTTTTCTATCTTGGATTAGGAAAGATGGCCCGATTAGAATGAATTATTGGTCCAGGTACCTGTCTTACTCTTTACTCAAGCTGAACAAGATAAAGTGCCAAGCTATTATTTTTCTTTTTCTTTTTCTTTTTGGGTGGGAAGTGGAAGCATTATGATAGAGTCGATTTATTTTTTTCGGCCGGGCATTGTGAGTCAATTATTGGAACTTGCATTAGGAAAGCCCTCCAATTTCAATGATAAGAAACGGGACCCATAAACCAGATTGGCATCAACTCCACCTTCTTCCCAATACGATCAAATGATGTTGATAGGAGTGAGCTAGTCATCCCGGTCAAGATAAGGGAAGAAAATGGCAACGACTACGTAAATTTTGGTGATTGAGTAAAGGCTTTCCAGGTTGACCCCAGAGAGAGAGAGAGAGAGAGAGAGAGAGAATGGGGGCGTGAGAAACGCTGCCTAACATGGAAGACATTGAATTTTTCTTAGATTTGATCAGCATGATTGTCTTTTGGACCGTCGAATGGATAATTGCGTAGATGCCTAACTTACTAAATAATGAGTTCGACGAACCTAAGCTTGATATTGACCAAGTCTTAGTCACTTTCGAAAATAATTAGACCCTCCTTATGATTCCATTTTTCCTCTTTGGTAAGTAACTTCATTATCTTCAAAACCATTTCTTACGATTCAAGCAAACAATAGGATCGATTGATGTTTCTTCTAAGTCAACACTTGTGGTAGGAGTGACGAAATTAGAAAGAGCACTACGAGTAGATTGAAAAGCCAAAAAGTCTCGTTTTATGTTCATTTTACCAACTCCGAGTCAATTATGGCTTGCTAAATTTTGTGGGATATGCTCTAACTCTTCTAAAAGAGGCATATAGATTTCGCTCAATTTAAGCCAAAAAAGTCTCGTTTTATGTTCATTTTACCAACTCTGAGTCAACTATGGCTTGCTAAATTTTGTGAGATATGCTCAGACTCTTCTAAAATAGGCATATAGATTTCGCTCAATTTTCGATGTTGTGATTGATTCTATACTTTGCTTCATCCATTTGCGAAAGAAAAATTGGAATTACAGACGACAATAAAGCGAACGTCAGGCACATGGACTTGCCTTTTTTTGAAGTACTTGCTCTATTGATTTAATTGAGTCCATTTAAAATGATAAATTTTGTGCAATCAATGAGGTTTATAAGTACATCGGCCCTCATCGACCCTTTTGTAGGGTGGTTTGGGAACCAGTGGACCAGCTTCAGTAAAAGCTCCGGCATCACGATAATTCATGAAAAATAAAGAACAACATGGGAGTTCGAAAAGTGTCATTGTCGTGTTCACCGCTCAGAGCAGTAGCATTGTAGACCGAACGAGCTCAATTTATATTTCATTTCGCCTTTATTGTTCTATGCATTTTGGCGGCTAGAATGCACATAATATATCTAGACCCATCAAACAAGTGGATCCGATTGAAAATGGTCAGATTTTAATTGATCTCTGTAAACCGTTTGACATATTTCTATATAGTATAAATTTAGTTACTCATACTTGATCTATACTTGATTTGATCTATATTATCGAAACACTTCCATATTTAACTTGATCTCAGATAAATCATACTCAATTTGAGATGAAAGTGCGGAGTGAACTTGCAAGAGATCAAGAGAGAGTCATGGAAGTAGATTAGATTTAAGGTTTTGTTTGTTCCGTGGAAAATAAAAAACGCGGCGTTTTCAGCCAAGAAGCCATTTTTTAGGAAAGTAACCATATTTCTAATGTTCGATTGAAATTTAAAAATGAATTAGAAAATATTTTTTGCCGTTTAGTAAGGAAAACCTATTCCTCCATAGGCTCCTTTTCAACAACTATTTTTATTTTTTAAATTGATTTTTTAATTTTTAATGTTTTTTCCTTTCGTTTTCTTTTTTCTTTATTTGTTTCTTGCCATAGTGCTCATCAATGACCGGCGAGGCTCAAGCTCACTAGATTCTGATGAGGTTGGGCCTTGCCCAGCTCATTGGATTTGGCGAGGCTCGAGCTCGCCAGCCTTGGTGAGCTTGGATTCGCTAGATCAGGCGAGGCTCGACCTCACTAGAATCTAGCGAACCCGAGCCTCATTGGCATGTGGTGAGGTTCAAGTTGGCCTGTGGCCGATCGTTGATCGTCACTTGGCGGGTGACCAGTCAAGAAAGAAGAAAAAGAAAAGAAAAAAAATTTAAAACTGGATTTTCCTAAAAAAGAAAAAAGAAAAAAAAGAAAACATAAAAATAAAAGGAAAATGTGTTTGGTGAAAGAAAGTGAGGTAGAAGAGGTCATGGAAAATGTTTTCCACTTTTGAAAAGTAAAAAACATTTCCTTACTTTTGAAAGTGTTTTCTCCAAAAGTGGAAAATATTTTCCTTAGGTGGTTCATTTTTCATGAAACGAACACCGGGAAATTCAAAAAAAAATTTCCTGGTAGTTATTTTTTGTGAAACGAGTAGACCCTAATATTATTTTGAGTTTTACTATTTTAAACCCCTTTATTGAACATAGTTAACACATATGATAATTTAATCCATTAAATATGGGTTAGGAAATAGGGCTATGACCCAAATTTGATAGGTCTAAATATATCTAGACAAATAGAATTTTGCATTCTAAAAAAGCTTTCTCAGAAATTTTTTGAGGGAACGAAAAAGATATCGAAAGAGCTGAAGACTATTCGTGCACTGCTCGTCCAACAGTTTTACCGTAAGCCGAGATTTGTGAGCCGTCCTTAAAATGGGCATATGCATACTTTGAGCTTGCCTCTTCAAGCAGCAAAGGATGGCACCGGATGCTTTTCTTTTTCTCCTTTTGGAGAAAATTGTGGTTTGAGAGGCATGAATGCATCACCAGATCTATTGGCCCAAACAATTGCATGATAAGATCAATGATGTGATGAAACATTGAAATTCAGAGAGATGATAACCCCTAGATTTAGTGCGATTGGTTGGGACGTCCGACAATTTCTAGTTCGGGGATTAGGGGCTATTTGTTCGGATTTTATCAATTGCATGCAAACTACTCTATATTAAGGACATTCGCAAGTCAAATTCTTGAATTTGACTGGTTTTTGGGGAGGCATGATATGATATATTATTTTTCGATGCCTATTTTGAATATGTGAAACATCTCGACTCAGATGGATGACAAATTGTATGATATATCATATATTTTTTCTTGCCTTAAAGACACCAATTTAGCCATAATGTAAATTTGTAGCACTATGCTACTGTGTCACCAATGTGTAATTGTTCACAATTTCAGATGATACAAGTATCGATCTCCCTTTATATCGACTTGAAATCATGATCTCGATATGCTAAAAATCTTTGTGCCAAGTCTATTGAAATTTCTTGTATTAGAGACATGTATAGATAGACTTTTGCATGTAATGCATATTTTTCATCGAGAGAATCATGAACGTTATTGATATGATCCGAAATGGCGTGATTGGAGGCGTGCAGAACATCGAGCACCGATTAAATCTAGAGTGAGACGGATTAATTAATTCTGATTTGATGCAGTACAGAAATACAGTTAGAGATTCTTTTCGTAACATTTCAAATCAATCCACGCACTTTTGGGCATAAAGCAAAGATATAGATGGAGTAGTGGCGATCACTGCATCATCTTTTCTCACTTTTCACCATGATTCTTGATCACTGAATGGTCAAGTAATTCTTTCTTTTTTCCTCTTTTATGTCTCACCCAAGGAAGCTTCGTCCTCAAGCCATCAGTGCCGCTTTCACATCCCCTACGCCCCATATCATAAAATATAATATAAATTCGTGCATCCTCCAATGGAGGAATTACGCATTTTTCAACCTCGCAATCATTGAAACTTCGGAGGACCACCACCAAAAGATGATAATGTTTACTATTTTGTCTTAGCTTGCCATGAGCCGTAAAGTGAGCAACCCTACAAGCAATATCGAAGGACATAAAAAAATCTCATCAAATTGCCACAAATGAAGAAAGGAAAAGATCGCATTCGACGAAAGGAAGAATGTGGCATGCACCGTCTGGTCATGGGGCATCAAGTGGAGTCCCAAATGAGTGCTCGTATAGACATCATCAGAACCCTATTCTTATCATATTCTACAGTATGTCCCTGATCATGGCCGTGTTAGGCATACATCGTTTTCGCTAATGAGAGAGCGTTCTAAGGTCGCATTTGGGATTCGACGATGGACGGCCAATCGCGGCGTGAGTGCTGAGAACGACCACGAGTGATTTTAGGTGATGTCGGAACGTCGTCTCCGTCCATCCAAATCAATCGCGATGCATCAAGTGTCTGTCCAAACGATAATTGTTTTCTTTTTTTATACAGCGCGACTCCTCTGGATGGGCGGAGATTTCATCGCGAGCGACGTCGCCATCGTTCGAGACAAAAAAAAAAAAAGCAGCAATAAAAAAACCCTAAAGACGTCGAGACAAATCTGTACTCGGGAAGAGACGTTGATTGCACTGTTTTTCATGGGGACGTCCATTAAATGGTCACGCCAGTCATATTTTGCGAGCTGTCTGTAATCTGGTGGTAAAAAAATTTCAGTTTTCTTTGTGCGAGGAGCTCCGTAAAACTCGACTCTGTTTTCAACCTTCTCCTTCAGCGTTCCTGGGTAGCCGGGTCAATACACGATGCGCGAAAAGAAGACAGCCTCGCTCGTTCCCGAAGTTGACCTCGAACGCGAGACCAATTCCCATCAATATTTTCTATGAGTTAAGAATAATCAAACGTATGAATTTTAATGAGAAGCTTGACTAATTCTCGAGGAGAGCATCTGGACATTGTCTCTTCACGGGCATTCTTTGGGTCAACACTGGTAGTTGGGAGCCCTCATGATAGTTTTGTGGTTATATTAAATTCACCACGCTGTTGTCATTATGATAAAAGTCATGGGCAGTCACAGGGATCCAAAGTTTACCATCCTCCTTTCCCATCGTGCATGGAGCATCCTCTCCTCATCTTTCATGCACCAAACTAAAATCTCAACCCTTATTCTTATCAAGGACTTACCTCCCAAAAATAGGGTTCATCAGATTACTTTTTCTTAACCTAAACTTGAACAAGAAGTTCCAATTCTATCATTATCTCAATATATTTGAAATACACAATTTTGATCATCTTAACATTTCTTCCCCTTGGTTGGGGCGTCGAGATTCCCATGTCGCAAATTAGCAAATTCCCTCCCTTTTTTTTTATTTTTATTTTTAATATCAACATAAAACCCTTTTCATTGCTTTCAATAACACCTTAAGAACAAGAAAAAAAATGTGCTTTTGAGTATAAGAGGTCGCATAATGCTAAAGGAGAGTTAAAACTCCAATTACAAAAAAGTGTCCGAGATATTTGGGACTTGACAATTCAATCTGGAAATTGGCTGGATTCTCTTTGGCAATGTCACCGGTTTAAATGTCACAAATTGTATGCAAATTGCTCTGGATTAGGCCACTTGTACAAAATAATAATCCGAACTTAACTGATTTGTGGATCTTGTATGGTTATACTTTAGATTCTATATAAATGGACCTCTGTGCTTGTGCCTTGAATTGTCAAAAATAAAATATAATTTGCAACAATCTCTCATTAATCTTTTGTAGGACTCTGCATGCTAGTACATAGAATGTTGCAATCACTTGTTAAAGAACTCAAAATTGTCTGTTCTTGGAGCTACTAATGAACATTACATGTATGCGGTCATCCTCCCTTTAGCTAAATTGCTTTCAAATTTGAGATTATACTTTCATATATAATATTGTAGAATCCTGCCACGCTTACAATTTAGAGTCAAATCATTTAACCATCAACTTACTCCAAATCACTGTAGCACAATTAAAAGTTTTGATTATTTTGACGATGAGTCACTCTAATTGTTTCAGATCATAAGAAGTGCATGTATTGAGTTTCCAAATTATATATGTGATTCGATCATCGCAATATGCCTTTTATTTAATGAAATCCATTCGATTAACATGGACGACTTTGATTGTTATGTGTTTGTAGTTATTACATATAACCTGTGATGGTTTGTCTTCCCCCAACAAGAAACCAAAATGTTGCTATTAGCCCATGTGAAACCAATCTTTTGAAGGCACATACAACAAAAACGACGATTCCTAATCAAACCTTCACGCGTGCTTGCCGGCAACTCCAGACAGCCATAACCAGATGGCATCATCGAGCCATCACACTGACTACAATAGAGCACTAATTTATTAGAGATAAAAAAAGGAAAATAATTGCTCACACATGTTTTAATCTTTCACCTAATTGTAAAATGCAAAATGCTTAAACCATATAGATGGATTTAGATATCAATGTAGAAGCATCACGTGAAATCGAAATCTCGATTTTATCATTTGGCTTGCTCATGATTCGTCCAATCTTAAACTAACATTTTCTTTTACAAATATTTAGATGAAAGTGATAGCTAAAAGTAGTAGGTAATCTATAATTCGCACGGAAGAAGTGCTGTAAACCACTTAAATACTCTCAAAAATGCAAAAAAAAAAAAAAGGTTCAAGGGCAGCTGAGCTACAAACTATTGAGTACGTGTCGATCGGGCAGCGGATGAATAGGAAAAGGACGGTGCAAAGTCTCGCATGCAATTTTTTAGGACTCAAATGATTTTAAAATCAAATCTCGATGGCATCTAAAATGTACGAAAAAAGAAAAGATAAGGTTGTTACATTTGACTTTGTAGTCAACAGAAGTTAAGGCAGCTGTACTGGCCAAACTGATGAACCAAGAAAAGCCCATCTACTGATGTCAAATTTGCATCAAATAATCGAATATTCATTGCTCGCAAATTGTTGTCAATCCTCTCGTTGGCATGGGGAGCATTATAATTGATGTGTCCTTGTGAGCAAATTAGTGATGATGAAGCCGCTATTTTCTATTCTTTTTTTTTTTTTGTGTCTCACATTCCAAATTCTTAGTTTGTCCCACCAAATTCTAGCTCATCATGGGGACTAGCAAAAATGGGATTCGATTTTTTTTTTCTCTTAATGAATAAGTATGTAGGCAAGATAGCATACCATCTGTTCATTCCTTAGGTAATCTTTAAAATGATTGATTGATTATGGATAAGGTACTGTCTTCCACCATATAGAGAAACGAAGATATTTTAGCTCTTTTTACATAGAATAATAGAGCATGATTAGGGCTATTAAATAAAATCCAAGCGAAGCGGAAGTGTACCTTTTTTTTCATTCACCATGCAAAGCTTGGCAAAAGTGGGGCTGAAAACGGACAGCAATTAGACCGCTTGTCCTTGGACTTAGAAGCATACTTCAATAGAAGATGGAACATGGAAGAGAAACCCCTCTTTAAAAAGGAAGAGGGAGAGAAGACTTTTTGGTACTCAAAACAATGCAGTATAATTGCGGCTCTTGAAAAAGATGATTTTGTAAAACCAAAAGAACATGATCACTTCTACAGGGTGAATGGATGATGCGATTCCCTTGTGTAACATGAGTATGGTTTTGATTCTTAGAAAATTTAATTTAATGAAGATCGTCATCATCACAAGCAAATGATAGGTTTCATAAGAATAAATGCATCACTCTCACTATTTTCTTGATTCGATAAAGAGTCCTGAGAATCATAAGAATTACGAAAAACGTGTTTTGAATAAACATATGTGTGCATTAGTAAAACCGTGTGAATTTAGGAGCCAAATACTTAAAGGCTACGTTCAATATTCTTGATAAGATAATGATTATGATATCTTTGACATTGTCCTTCGAACTGATTAAATCTGATAAAATACTGGATAAAAAATCCAACACAAAAGGTGGGATAAACTTTGGATTGGATGAGAAAAAATTTAAATATAAAATCACAATCTTTGTTATCTTCCAAGTTAGAGTGATGGAGTGACGCATTTGACAACATCAGCATGAACCCACAATTATTGACACTCTTTGTAGATGTCTCCATGCTCTTCAATCAATCCATCGAGGAATGTCAGTCGTTCTCAACTCGCTCGGGTTCACATCATATGATTATTATTTCGAACCTCCACATGATTTGATTTTTCGAAATGGTGAATAAATTGACACCGCGTGGCAGAGGAGGCAATTGGTGTTCAGGGTAATATGGCTGGCTTTAGCAGTGGTAAAAGCGAAAGCTGGTGTGAGATATTGTGACTACTACCGATTGTTTTCAAAACTTAAGCTCTTAGATGAAAGCATCACTCTCTCTCACACTTAATTTAGTATTTTTGCATAGTATTAGGCATGTAAATATTTAATCGTGGAGGTAGATAGGGGCTCGAAAAGATTTGAATTCAAGACCTTCTACTTTAATACCATGTGATATTTTGTGGGATCACTACTAACTTAGATTAAGGCCTAGCACTAAACATGGATATATTTAAGTATTCTATCACATTCCCTTACGCTTAGTCTAGTTTTTTTGCAAAGTACTAAACGTGTATATATTTAATTGGAGAGATAGATGGGATTTGAAAGATTCAAACTCAGGAAATCCTAACTCTGATATCATAAAGAAAATTGAGTTGCTGGAGCATTACTTTTCATTGATATGTTATACAATATAAATAGAGATATCGCCACCTTTATTTATCATGGAAGTTAAAAATAAAAAAGATAATAATTTTATCTACATGAAAATTGAATAAAAAACAAATTAGAAAAGATCACCAAACGATCAATTTATGAATACTTTACTTGATGTGTTATCTTTATGCTGATTTGTTAATGATTCTACATTGCAACCATTCTGATTTTTTTTTTCCTTTTATTTATTATTTCAATAGTTGGTAGGACGGAGTGGATGGTGGCGGGGAGCCCAACCATAAGGTAATTTTAAAGATTTTAAAAGATTGTCAATCCTATCGTAAGTGGCACCAAGCATAAGACGTGATCTTCTATAATTCTAGTTATATTCCAAGGAATTGTATTCCCACTCTATCCTATCATATCCCTATCCCGATGTCTAAGGGCAAGGAGTTGGTTGAGACCAAACTCATGACAGCCTTAATAATTCTCAACTTAAAAGATTCAATTATAGCTAATTAAGGAAGGGATTGCTTAAATCATGTAATAGGCAAAAATAAACATGGTAATTAGAATCTTGCTAATCTTATTACCAAAACCTACCAAGAATTGATCATTGTGGTGGTTGAAAACGGGAATATAACACACTATATTATACAGAGCCTTCAAGTTATCGGAAATTCAATGCAAGGGAAGTGATCTTTTTGCGTCCCACTTTGGTCACCATTTTCTCTGCATAGAAACGCTCGATTCTTCAATTCAATACTCCAATGAGATACAAAATTTTATATTTTGCGCTGTGGTCCTCCACCAGATGGTCCTATGCATTTACAGCCATATCTTTATGGTTCTGAGTATGGCAAAAAAGAAAGGGCATTGGAAAATCGAATTTAAAAAGATACTAAGCGAATCAAGTTTAGCACAAGTTGCTGATTTAGAGGGATTTTTCTTGCGGGGATTGGGATTGGGATTGGTTGAGTACAAGAAAACTAATTGATAGGGATATTATTACTTCCCATCCGTTGACTAAGTGATTTAATTTTCTTTTTTCCCTACATTAATAAAGTTTGATGATGAGTGATTATTTGGGGAGGTTATCATGTGTGAGCGAGATTCACGATGCTCATTCACGTTGGAGAGGCGTTTGAGACACCGGGAATAAAGGGTTACAAAGCATGATTATATGTGTCCTCCTTGATCGATGAACTAAGAGTGACTTTCACAATGCTCTCTTTTTAGCCTTTTATAAGTTGCACCAAATAAACTCTAAATTAAATGACATACATAAAAAAGGTATGCTAAACATGATTTACTGAATTGATACAATTTTTTTTTTTTTGCTAGTATTGTATGAACCCACTAATTTAAATCCCATTATGTTTTATATAAATTAGCAGGTATAAATTTTACTCTGGATTATTTGTAGTGAACCCAATGTTACTCCATGTAGAAAAAAGCATCGTGATTTACCTTATTAATCAACGATAGAGAAAGTTACGGGTAGATTTGTACAGAACCTAAAGTTAAGGGCTTTTTAATGAAAAAAGAAGAAGAATAAGAAGGGGCCCGAATTGAGGTTGAATCCAAAATTGGGGGTGTCTTGAGAAATTACGATCGAATCATAGTGCTTTCAGCATCTACTTTCGGTCATTCTTCCATATTCCACAATCCATGATGTTAGCGGACAATTTTATAATACGAACCGATACGAAATGGCATTATTTCTATGCTTGATTTCGATGGCTATTGATACGCATGGGATGACCTAATTTTTCAATTTCAAAGCGGTGACATCACTCGTGGGGGAGTGGCAAACGGATGCCTCATTCATACACGAGAAAAGAAAAGAACTAGCAAAGAAGACACGAGCCGAGGAAAACGTTTCGTGGGGAGGTGAAGGTGAAAAGAGAAAATGGAAAAGAGGGGAAGGTGGGAAGGTGGAGGGCATGCATGATGCATCATATCAGCACAGCGAGCAGCCGCTTTGTTTTTATTTTGGCCTCCTCTTCGGCCCTGCGTCTTGTGTAGCCTATGAGAGACTACTGCCTCGTTTATTACCTCGTCTTCCTTCTCTCTCTCTCTTCGTTTGCCTGCGTGTGTGCGTGCGTGCGTGCAAGAAGCGGTCCTCATCGAATCTCGTCCCGCTCCTTCGGCTTCGGTTCTGGGTCCTCTGTAACGGAAGCCGCGAGAGAGGGAGAGGGGAGGATTCGTTCTCTTCTACTCTTCTCCTTTCCCTTGTGCGCCTGCGCCTGCGCCTGCGCCTGCGCGAGCTAGAGCGAGAGAGAGAGGGAGGTGGAGGAGAGAGAGAGAGAGAGAGGGAGAGAGGGTCGTTCGTTCATGGGTTTGTTCGTTCTCATGGCAGAACTTCACGCGTCCTTTCCTCGGTACTTGCCTGCTCCCATCTCGTCTCCTTTTCAATCTCTCTCTCTCTCCACAATACCCACAACCCCCCCTTTTCTTTCTTTCTTTCCTGGGCCTTATTTTATTCCGTCGAATTTGGGTTTCTTTTTTGCCGCTTTTGCCTCCCTTCATTCAGCGCCTCTCCTCCTGTGGATTTCTCCTTTTGCAGGGCGTGAAAAAGTTTGGATTTTTATCGTTGTAATGCGGTGACCCGATCGGTTTCTTCTTCTCTCCTCCGGCAATGTCTACGGATACTTCCTTCGAAGGTATTACTTTCGCCGCTCGATTCGTCTCTGGTGTTGCAAATTGTGTCTGGATTGGTCTTGGGTGGTGTTATATCGTGTTCTTCCGGGTGGTTGAGGCTGGTCATTGACGGTTTTGGGTTGGCCTTGGTTTCTGGAATTGCTTGAGTTGCATGATTTGTTTGACTCCTGAATGGTTTGTTAATGTGTGACTCTGGCCCGTTCATTCTCGATCAGAGCTTCGACTTTTCTTCGTAAAAGTCGCGGGTAATCATCGATCTTTCGATTCCTCTCGAATTCTTTCTCCTACAGTGGTGTTTGTGTAGGTGATCTAAAAAAGTTTGTATTTTTTCTAGCTTGCGGTTTGGTTTCTCCTCATCAGCTGAAAACTTTTTATTCCATTGCCAATAATACCGAGCTTGGTTTGACTTTTTGGAGTCTTGGTATCAAAATGAAACAGTGACTCAATCTTGGACTAAGGGTGGTGGTGACTGGTTTTGTCATTTTGGAAAAGATGATAACGCGAGTTGTGCCTCTTTCTGAGTTAATGATGAATCTAATTTATGGGGAATTAGCATTATGTTGTTTCTCTTTCTTGCTTATTTTCTGAGGACCTTTTGGGAGAGACGAGATCTTTTAATTCCGCAGTTTTGTGCTCCTCATTTTCTCTTTATCTTCCAGGAGATCTCCTTGACCCGTCTAAATGCAGCAAGTTGAGTGTGGACGAGAAGAGAGAGCTTGTTCACCAAGTGTCAAAGTGGCCAAATAGTGCTGCTGAAGCACTCCAAGCATGGAGCCGGCAGGACATTCTCCAGGTCCTCTGTGCGGAGATGGGAAAAGAGAGGAAATATACGGGTCTGACAAAGCTGAAAATCATAGAGCAACTTTTGAAAATCATATCTGAAAAGAAATTGGGTGCAGCCGAGGCCACAGCAGAGCAAGAACAGCAATCTTCGCCTAGCCCGAGATCTTTGAAGCGGCAGAGAAAAGCTGAAAATCCATCCCGACTTCCGGTTACATCAAGCAATGTTCCAATCAACAATGCTGGTGGTGACACTGGCACTATTGTATATTGCAAAAACTCAGCCTGCAAAGCTACCTTAAGCAAAGAGGACCGATTCTGCAAGAGGTGTTCATGCTGCATATGTTTTCAGTATGACGACAACAAGGATCCTAGCCTTTGGCTGATTTGCAGTTCAGAGCCTCCGTCTCATGGCGATTCATGTGGCATGTCGTGCCACCTTGAATGTGCTTTGAAAAATGAACAGTCTGGCATTGCAATAGATGGGCGGCGTAGAGGAGTTGATGGGTGCTTTTCTTGTGTACCTTGTGGAAAAGTAAATGATCTGCTTGGGTAAGATTCCTTTTCCTACATTTGTGTCTGTCTGTATTCAAATACTGCCTCCTGATGAACTGTGAATCAGTGTGAAGTTCCCTTTTCTTTGACGGAGTGTACCCTTTATCAACTCCTTGTCATTTGCGCATGATCACATGATTTATGTTCGCAATTGCGATATCTCTTTGAACAAATATTTTACTAGATTGTACAAAGTGAATGAAATTATCCTCCAGAGTCCACAAAGACAAAGCATTGCTGTTGTGTCACTCAGCAACTATTAGATGGGTTGTTTTCTAGTTGATTAGGGTGTTAAACGAGTGGAGGTATAACAGATCAGCTTTTGTGTTGAGGACATTGATACAGTAATGCTTCCTATTGAAGGCTGATAATTTCTCCAGATTATACTTGTCTATGGTTACATTGGTTGAGTGCTGGAGTCCAAAATATGGATTCTGGAATAGTGAGTATTATTAGGAGAATCCTTGCTTGTGTTGTGGGCATGGTGGACCCAGCAGATGAGACAATAGCTATAGTCAGTCTCCAACTTAGCTGATGGAAAGACAACGCCATCCAAATTTGTGAGGCATAATAATTGTTTCTTGAGCCTATTCCTTTTAAACTCTTACTCAACGTGGAAAAATTTGTTGGTAGATCTCCTTTCTGTTCCTAACTATTTGCTCTCACAATTGTACCACTACTCCCAGTTGCTGATCCAAGAGGCACCGTTTATCTCTTGTCAGATTCTCCAGGCAACTTCCTGTGATTGTTACTTACTCCTTACTAAGTTACTTTTGCTTTATGTCAAGCTTACTTTCTGGTGTTCATCATTTGGATTGTCCGCAATGCATGACCCTCTTATTTTTTATTTTCAAAATTTCCATTGGTGAAAATTACGTTACACGAAACAATCAGATTTCAGAGTTAGGAGAGTATGCACTGGTGAGGTTTTCCTCTTTGATGTGAACTGATGCTATCGATCTGATGTGGGAAATGATGTGCTTGTTTTGGAATTATATACATGTATAAGAGAGAAAATTAGCTTCTGCAATTTATTTGTCAAAGACGAGTTTCTTATTCTTTTTTATTTGAGGGTGGGGCTTCATAGATAATGATGCATTAGGAACGCGTATGATATATTGGATCTCACTAAATTTCGACGATTCTTTGCCGTGATATTCACTTTCATGTACTCGCTCTTGAATCTGTCTCAAGCCCTCTAGCCATTCTTGAGTGTTTTCTGATGCAGTCAAGAAAATGGCGACTGCCGGTTGATGGTTTTTCAGATATCTCTGCCTAATTGATTGTGAGATCATAGAGAAACTGCACCTCTGCTGTGAATGTTGTAAGAATGGGGCCTGAAAATATCAAATTATGGTTGTAGTGTGCAAATTCAACAAAGTTTGAGCTGATTGCGGTCGTGTTAGTCCTGTAACAGATGTTGGAGAAAGCAATTGATTACTGCGAAAGATACCAGACGAGTAGACATACTATGCTACCGTGTAGCTTTAAGCAAGAAGCTCCTTAAGGGAACAGAGAAGTATCGGAAGTGTTACGAAATTGTTGATGAGGCTGTGAAGAAGCTTGAGGCTGACGTAGGTCCTCTGACTGGTTTACCTGCAAAAATCGGTAGGGGCATTGTTAACAGGCTTTCGACAGGACCGGAGGTTCAGAAGTTATGCGCTGATGCCGTGAAAGCACTGGACTCCATGCTTCGTTCTCTCCCCAACCCGCATTCATCTCCAATTCCTGTGAGACAAGGTATCCTATTTTACATCCGTGGATAACGATTGTGCTTGGCAGATTATATCTGGCTTTATTTTGTTTACATTGTGATGGCTGCGAATGATATCCTTGATGAAGTATTTTATATCCTGTCTATCTCGTCACGACTACTGCATCTATTTACTTCTGCGAGTAACATTGTTTCATTGTAAGGAACCTGGATTTTCTGATATCCATTGTCACAGAACCGGCTAATGTAAAAATCTATATTTTGTGTTCATTGCACAGGCTTGACTTTTATAGTCCCAGACATGGTCAGATTTGAAAATATTAGCACTACATCTCTCACTGTGATGTTGTGTTGCGAAGATCATTCACCTAATGAGTCTCTTCATTACACACTGTGGCATCGGAAATCATATGATGTACAATATCCAGAAGAAGCCACATGCAACCTGGCCCCAAATACGAGGTTTACTGTTTCGGGACTTAATCCGGACACTGAGTATACTTTTAAAGTTGCAGCATTTAATGGTACAAGCCAAGCTGGCACATGTGAAGTTAGGACTTCAACAATCGCTGCTGCTGATGAAGCCTCAGACCATTCAGTAGCAGAAAGAAGCCAAAGCCCAGCTACAAATTGTAGTAGCCTTTCCAATCCTTCATCGGTGGAAGATGAAAGTAATAACATCAGTACGTGCGACACCAAAATGGATAGTCAATTAATGAAGCATCTATCTTATGGCAAGGATTCTGAGAAACTGGTACCTGATTCTGCTGTCAATGGCACTGGATTACGTCAAGAAGTTGGTCTTAATGAAGTACCCTTGTCGGAGGAGAACCATGATATGCGGATCACTGGGTCATTGCCCCATATTGTGATCGATAAAAACAAGCACCCACAAGAGGACAGAATGATTGAGGCTATGAACGTCGATAATGGATTGAATATTCATGCCAGGGCTAACATGGACTGTGTCCCATTCAGTGGGAGCTTAGAATCTGCACTACCCATTACTCCTTGTAAGCTGGAGACCTCTAGGGACGGACCAGGAAGGATCGGGAGATCGAAACCAAGCAACAGAGATTTGGAAATTGGGAGTGGGAAAGGAGACGGTCCGCAAGATGGAAGTACATCGAAAAAGCGGAGCAGTGAAAGTCGGGATGAGGAATGTGAAGCGAATGCGCAATCTGATAGGGATTTTGAGTATTATGTGAAAAAGATTAGATGGCTAGAGTGCGAGGGACATATTGAGAAGAACTTCAGGCAGAAATTTCTTACTTGGTATAGCTTGAGAGCAACGCCACAGGAGGTAAGGGTTGTGAAGGTTTTTATAGATACCTTGATAGGAGATCCCAAGTCTCTTGCGGAGCAGCTTGAAGACGCATTTTCAGACTGCATATCAAGCAAAGCTTCATCCGTTGTGCCGGCTGGGTTTTGCATGAAGCTCTGGCATTGAAGTTCCTTTTCAAATGGGGGTTGCTGCAGTTAATTTTGGATCCGCTAGATATCCCTCACTGAAATTCTTTGAATCATGATTCTTCATATGAACAGTGTTAAAATTATTTTTATCACCGGCATTTGTTATTATGCAATGCTGTAACAGCGGTAGAATGCATTTAAGTAGAGTTTCTTTGCCTTACAGAACATTGACGTTAACCGTACAGTAATTCCCTTATTTATCCTCGCGTGCATCTCTTTTCTGATAATCCTTCTTGCTACTATGGTGCCTACCTCTATTTTGTTTTTCCTCTCTCTCTCTCTCTCTCTCGCCACTCAAATTCTTTTGTGGTTGCAACTTGCGACATGCCTAGCTAGACACCTACACGCACATTTAAAGGATCGTGAATACTCAAGTTTTAGGGAGGACATGATACTGACAAGAGGGCTTAGGGATGGTCTTTTGGTTGTAGCTTGCATGAACAAGCTGCCTTTGACATTCCTTTGAGGTTTTCGTTGAATTGGATTTAAGTATTAGGCCTCGGCTCTTTGTTTTGCTGTTAGCGAATTAGTATGGCACCTGAGCAGAAGTAATGTTAACATTGGAAATGAGCTCCTGCTAGGTTTGTTGTTCTACTCTCTCCAACCACGGTCTATTTGATCCGTGTCAGCGGTTCTTCTTAAGTTGAGATAAAACTGCTGCTGGACATGGGCTCCTGAGAAACTGGCAGTAGCAGATCACCTCAGTTTTTGCAACTACAATACTGAGCCAAAGCGATTCCAGATTTGATTTCCTTACTTGCTGTCAATTAAACTCGGTTTCAGTTGTTAGTTAGTGATGTGCAGCAAGTTGAAATGGCAGACTCGTCGGTTCATATTTCCATTCCTCTTCTAAGATTGTGACCAACTTACCTTGTGCAGTTGGAATAAGGCATCCTCATTCTATGCTGGAACAAAAGAGGTGGTTGAATATAATAGGGTGCAGATACAGCCTTAAAGCACCGAAGAAAAGTCCAAAATGCAGAGAGGGCCCGAGTGCTCGACTAGTAATAGAAAACAAGCAGCAGCCCAAGCGGTGGTAACATCGAAGCCTTTACTATATACGAAAAATGCACCATTCCCCTCGTAGACCTCGTCCCTTTTTACCTCCTGTACGACCCACAAACCATGAGCAGTTTCGCCGACTTGGTTTGTCTTTACTAAAGAAACTATGGGCGCTAGCCACAGAATTTAGCTCTTGATCCCAAAGCTTTTGCAACAGCTGCTCATTCCACTGTTCTCTCACCGATCTCAGAAACTCTTCCTTTTGGTACTTGTTGAATATGTCTGCATCGGTTTTTACCGCTCCGGTCGTCGGATCAGGCTGTGTTGGGTTGCAACTAAAGCAATTTAAGCTGTTCCCGGTAAAAGAGTGTGCAGGATGGCGCCAGAGAACCGTCTCCAATGGTTCTAAAACCTACTGCATGAAGGTAATGTTTGCACAGATAATCAAATGATCTAAAGCTGTTCTGGACTTGCACTGAAGTTCATATCATTTAACCGTCAGCTTCCTTTTTTTATGCAATTCAATTGCCTTTGTTTCATTCCATAGACATGGAATCCGATCAACAACAAGAAGTTCGAGACCCTTTCCTACCTCCCTCCTCTGTCAGACGATTCAATTGCCAAGGAGATCGACTACATGCTCAAGAAAGGATGGGTCCCGTGCCTTGAATTCGATGAGGTACTTGATGTAACTAAGATCGCAAATTTCATAGTCTATGTACTTCCGTAAACAGTAATTAGATTCATTTTAACCCAGAGCAAGATAACAAATCTTGGGACTGAATGCTTTCAAGACATTTGGCCAAAGTTCGAACTTTAAATCCTAATCAGCTGATCATGCTGGTTAGATTCATCCTATTACCTGCGTACCCACAAAAGAGAACGATCTTTCTGGATCAAATCTTCAGATAAGAAGCTTTTTGGCGGGCAATTCTGCTGGTGATCTGTGTTCTGATTCAACAATCTTTCTTATGGAAGGTGGGGTACGTGCATAGAGAAAATAGCAGGATGCCAGGGTACTACGACGGGCGGTACTGGACGCTCTGGAAGCTGCCGATGTTCGGCTGCAACGACTCCTCCCAAGTCCTCCACGAGATGAGCGAGTGCAAGAAGGCGTACCCAAATGCCTACATTCGCTGCCTGGCATTTGACAACAAGAATCAAGGTCAGTGCATGGCCTTTATCATCCAGAGACCTGCCTCGAGTTGAACCACGAGGCATCGCTTCCAGTATGCTTCGATCAAATAACTCCACTGTCTTAAACTTTGAGACAGATCACAATATCTGAAACCCATGTTTCCTTTTACCGTCGAAATGTAGGAAATGCTTGTGATGTTTGATGTTTTTCCCTGTTTGCTTTTGGACGATGTGGTGAGGTTTCAGAATACTAATAAAGGAGGGACTTCATTTTATTTGAATGGGTTTCGGCCAAAAGCGAGACCTGCATGTCTTTTTCTTCTTTACCAGAATACTCTTCAACCTCAGCAGAGACATGCATGAAAACTTTTAACATTCTGCCAGAACGAAGCTATCATTTTCATGGACCAAACTGAGTACGTAGCATCTTATGCCGAGGGGCGTGTGGAGAATAATAGAATCATCTCCCTTGAGAACAATATAAATGCGCATTCATATGACACTATTGTCAACTTTTCCTCGGATTTCTCATATGCCCCTTTGTGATTATATCCAACAAGTTCACCTAGGCAGGATGGATTTAGTCAAAGTATACTTTAAACCGGTGTTCACATAGTTGTAAGAGTATCCATTAATAAAAAAAGAAATGACCAGGATCTTATTGAAGAGCGCCTTAAAGATATTTGTTATGTAATCAGTTAAGGAAACTTAGCGAATTTTCTATGCACTGTGGTAATGTACAATCAATGTTTTGAGAGTTGGATTATTTCATATCGAGTGCTTGCTTAAGTCGTGTGTTCGAAACGCTTGTCACCGTTGATAATTGATGGCCATCAAACCCATGTGATTAGGATGATTTTTCCCTTGTTAAGGATCTCCAATACGTGCATGAATCTCTTCCATTAATGACTACTAATAGCCCAACTTTGAAGCACCCCCGTCCAAAGCCCTAATGGATTGCCCAAAATTCCACCTTTATCAAGGAACGAATCCATAATTGACCAGAACGTCTACCGATCAAGTTTTTTTTTTTTTTTTTTTTTACTATCCTTGTTTAAATGAAATAAACCTCTGGGGATTTGAACATTTGTTTAGAGTAAACCTCTCATTAATGCTTAGTCTTATCTCTCAAGGCTCCATCCATATAGACTCTAAGGGTGCGTTTGGTAATGTTTTTATTCAAAAATTGTTCCAGGGAATAGAAATAGAAAAAACTATTTCTGTTCTAAGGAATAATTTTTGAACAGAAGAACGCGTTTGGTAAACTTGTTCTTGGAATAAAAAAAAAGAACAAAAACACATTTGGTAAATTTATGTTCTTTTTTTTTTTTTTTGCTTCTTTTAATTTTTAAATATTTTTATTTTTTTTTCCTTTTTTTTTTTTCTTTCTTTTTTTATTTTTTATTTTTTTTTCCTTTTGGCTAATCGCTGGCCTTGGCCATGGCCGACGACCGGGTCGACGAGGGCCGATAGCCTGGCCGGCAGTAGCCTCGCCCGGCCATGATGAGGCTCGTCGGGCCCCGCGAGGCCGAGCCTTGCTGTGGTTGGGTGAGGCTTGGCCTCGCCTTGGCGGGCGACCTCGAGCTTGCCCAGATTTGGCGAGGCCGAGCTTGCCCAGCCACCGGTGAGGCTCGGCCTCGCCGAGCCATCACTGCGACACTCGGCCTCGACGAGGGCCGGCGACGCTCCAGCGAGGTTGCCGGCCCTTGATGGCCGATCGCCGGTCATGGCCGAGGCGGCGACCGGCCAAAGAGAAAAGAAAAAGAAAAGAAAGAGAAGAAAAAAAATAGGAGAGAAAAAAAATTATTTTTCTCGGAGTGTTTCTGTAAGAAAAATTTTGTTTCTTATTTAACAAAACGCAAACAAACGTGTTTAAAAAAAATAAGAATTGTGTTCATGAACAAAAAAGGAAACATAAACAAACACCCCCTAACCCTACTAAACATCGGGTGGTGCCAACTAGAGATGATCAAATCGGCGCGTCATCCGGGCCTAACACGTCACCTAGGACCCAGTCCAGAAAAGAAAACCAAAAATGTCATGTATGAAATTTGTTGGGTTGGGTCAGCTGAACTTTGATCGGGTTTCGTAATTAAACAATATTTGCCGGAACCTGTTCAATAATGTTTTTCAAAAAATTGGACCTAGGTAAGCCCATGGACCTTCAGATCCATGATTTGATACCAAACAATACCCTAAACTAGACATATTGAAAGGAGACTGCCCATTCTACCGAGTCACTCCAGCATGATGAATGAAACTCCCTACTATCATAATGGATTTCAATAATGAGAACACATTCATCACTTTGATGATTTCTTTTTCTAAAATCTGAATGTCATGTCGTGCTCATCGCATTAATCTCCATGGTCTATAAAGTAATAGCCAATTCACAACTTGAATGGCTATTGCTCCCTAAGCACTTAACATAGCTAGCCCAAACAATGAAGCCTAGGCTCAATAATTTGGCCTTTCGACTGCCCCGGAATCAATAATGCAACATCATGTACCAAAAGGACCAACCATCTCTAAAATGGAGAATTTCTCCTTTTGCCGATTATGAATTAGAAGGCCCGGTAACGTTGGACCTACACTTTCTCTTGGCCCTCAACACTACTAAAATTCCTCCAACGGTATTCCTCAACCATAGCATTGGAAAAAGGAAATTATATGATACGGCTTGTATAAAGGAAATTTAACATTGACATGTTGGACTTGAGAAGGTCCAACCCATTTATGTGACTTATCATGTCTATTATTTAATATTCGCTATATGCCAAATTTAATTAAATATGTTATGGACAATATATTGTGACATCCAATTAGGCAGGTAGAGAGGTGCACGAACTGAACAAGCTCAAGGTGTACTTTTAGCTAATCTGTACAAGGTGCTATCATCTGATAGCTTGTTGGCGGTGGATTGTATTCTGGGCCGGGCTGAAGCACCATGGGCCGCTCGGTCCATCATCCACGATTCCATATCTTTGTTGGGCTAGCTAGAAGGAATCTGTGTTTGCTTTGAACCAAGAGACTTCTATGAAGCGGCCGACTGGTTCGCCAAGGCCCATCGAGCCTGCTCTCTCTCGACAAACTAGATTGTTGATCCCCCTCATTCCCTTTGGTTGATTTTATGTTTGGATATTGAATCCTTTTGTAATCCTTCAGTTTTCGAGCTAGTAATGAAATATCTTTAATTCTAACAAACAAAAAAAAAGTTAGGCATGTAGATTCCATATCTTAAACCTCGATGAAAGGTTGAGATGGCGCAATTTTAGAGCTGGTTCCATCACTCATCTATATAAGATCTCTTTTTGGTGGAGAATGTATGCATTCTATCATCATGCCTCCGGTATTTCTACAAAATTGTTGAGAGAAAAATACACATTCCTCACAAACATCATAGAGGAGAGTGGTGAAGATTCATACTCACGCGAAGACATCTTCTCGCTTGTTGGATCACTAATGACTACGTCTAACTCGGGTATGCTAAATTTATTAATTTTTTATCACGTTCATGTGGTTGAAAGATCTTATTATTCTAATAAGACAACCTTACCCATGTTGAATCTGAGGAATATAACTACCCATTCTCTTGAATTGATGATGTATAAGACGTGCTATATAGTGCTTTTTTTTAGCTGGTGGCATATGCTACGGTTATTCTTAAAAAATTACTGTCACTACAAGATAACTGATTTGAATACTGGAAAATAAATAATTATGAGGAGAAACCTTGATCTTAACATTAATTGAATATAATTAATCACTAGACACTGATAAGATTTGACTTTTCTTTGTTTAGTAAAAATAAATTCTGTCTTTATCTTATCATCCAAATTTGAACTATTCAGTCAATAACCCTTACGAGGTTTCTTCACTAATCAAATAAAATACAGTTTTCATGTTCGGATATTTAACTTTACTCGAGATCACATGTGAGTGCTTCAGAGTTTTATTCTCATCGATTATCCTAAACCAATGCCCTTTGAGATAAGGACACATGATGTCTCCATGATCTCTTTAATAATATGAATTGAGCTTGTAGCATGAATGTTGCAAATACACCTGGATTCTAATCATCGCCCTAAGAGATTTGTCCATCAAACGTATTAAGATGTCGATGACGTGGAGAAGCAAGTCGATTACTTTTCAACAAAGTTATGATTCGATGAGATAATGTGATTTACGTTTACATTACATGGTCTTAAACACGAAACTAGTTTGGACGAGAATTTTAGGGGGACTGAGTTAAACAACCGATCCTTTATTCAACTTCAGTCAAGCACTCTAAAGCTCTCGTGCTTATTCATGTGCCGTGCATGCCTTCAACATATCGGGAATGGAGCTGAAACCTGAATCACCCGCTTCCAAAACTTTGAAAATAACGACACTTGGGACCACTGAAAAACTCCTAAAAGAAAGAAACTCTCTCTCTCTCTCTCTCTCTCTCTCTCTCAAATGCATGGGAGAGCCAAATTGTTGCAGAGCCATATATGGTAGAGGGATTTAATATAAAGCAAAGGTAAATGGTCCTTTAAATCTTTAATGGGGCGGTTCAAAAAAGATTCGAGGGACTGCCCGCTCGAGACCCTCGTTTTCGAGTCGTCTCCATCTTTTGTGTCTTTACACGCCAACACCTTGTTTTGCGCCCACCTCTGCTGAGGTGATGATATCGATGGAGCTCGTGAAAACAGTGAAGTATCGCTTTTCTCTCTCTTCATATTGAAGACCCGTCTCTCTTTCCCTCTCTCTCTCTCTCTCTCTCTCTCTATGCCAGAGAGGGAGAGAGAAAGCAGCAGACATTCTAGTTAGGAATAGGAAGGGGGGAAGAGAAGACATTCTTGATTTTCTTGGTTGGCGAGAAAAGTGTTTTTCTGTGTCTGTGGAGGTGTTTCGGTTGACTGAGCTTGAAAAGCCGTGAATGTAGCGGTTGCTTGGGTAGGAATCGGTGGATTATGTCTGACAAAAGTTTTACGATATCGAAGTACCACTAAGGTCGTGACATTACATCATATGAACGGCGTCTGATTTCATTAAGTATCGCCACGACCTGATCATGGCTCCTGGAGTAGTCTTGCACTTATGGCAATGTGCAATCTTTTGGACAAGATGCATTTCTGCCTTGGCAGAGGACAGGGGAAAAGATACACAAAAGATTATTGCTTTGCTACGGCCGGTGCCACCCATGAGTGGGATTTGGTAGCAAGGTTCTGACTTTAGTTATTCTTTCTCTTTTCTTTTGAGTTAGTTTATGCATCAAGCATGTTTATCTCATGGCAGTTAGCTGACTATTGTTCCAAGACAAAAAGGCTACGCTTCAAAGGATCAGCTGCTTCTCACCTCTCTTTGTAATCATCTGTCTATCTATCTATCTATATATATTTATATATAGAGAGAGATTTATCTTATTCTAGAAAATCATTGACCTATAAAAGAAAGAGCAAGATTGATACGCAATTTCGTCCATCACATCGATGGTCAACTTAAATGGATCAATATCTTGATATTTTAAAGTGATCAAATAATATTATCTTCAATTAGCGAGTTTCAAAGCAGAAGAAGTTCATGATGTCGAGATTGTAATTACTTACGTGATTGTGAGTAGATCTTTCCTTCAAACCCTGAAGGCGTGGCTATATTTGCTGAATTAATATATGCGTATCTTGTTGAGCGATCTACCTAAGCAGGGTGCTTCAATTCTGTGTCTATGAACCAAAGGAGAGAGAGGGAGACAAGGTGAAAGAAAAAGAGGAAGGAACTTCGTATGATGGAGAGGTCTCCACTTGTCCGCGAGACCTGGCGACTGTTTAAAGTAGGCTAGCCAACACTAGCATTGAGTCTAGATGAACTGCACTGGCATTGTTTATTTAAAAGTCAAAGAGAGATCTTTGCACGATTTCGCACTTTACTAAACAAGTGAACCCTATTCAACAAAAGGGTTTCAATGTTCAAGTAGCTAATTACATACTTTATAAGTAGAGTTACCAAATACATGCTTATTCCACATATTGCGATCGAGTATTGTCATCACCAGTTCTGGTGGTACCCAAATTTATACCATTAAAGAAATTAATGAATGGACATATACTAAGAGATCTTAACATAAAAATGTTGAGATAATTGTTCAAAAAGTTACAAATTTATTACATAGAGGTCAATTCAATTCTAAATCTTTCAATTATGCCAATTTTTCGACTAAAAAAAATTATACCAATTTAGTTATAAACTTTTTGATGATTTGCCAAATTACTCCTAAATCTTTTAACAAATTATTAATGTAGTCATTTCGGATAATTTTGGCCAGAAAATCACTAAATGACTGTATTGGTTAATCGTTAAAAGTTTTGGAATTAAATTGACAAATTATCAATAGACAGTATTTAGAGGTTTATGACTGAATTGGTTGTCATACAATATGTTTATAACTAAATTGACATAATTGAAAAATTTATAACTAAATTGACTATTGTGCAATGTGTTTAAGACTTTTTAGACAATTTTCTGTAAAAACTTCTTTATCAATTGAAACTTACTCATTAAATAAGTTTTGGTAGGGTTTCTTATTGCATATAACATTTTCCAAAGAAATTTCATTACATATTGAACTTATCACAATTATGTTAACTTAAGAAAAAGTTTGGATTTATATTAGTGGGCTTGGGTGGGAGTTGACTCCCTATCCGAAGTAGCACGCCAACTAAACAATTACTCATGCTTTTGTTTTCGCCTTGCATCTTGCCAACAATTTCTGTGAAAACATATACAAATGTTATATTATTCTCTTAAAGCAAGCTTCTTTATGGAGCAGACCATATAAACTCGAACTTCAATATCAACCTGCTGATTATGTCGTCTGGTTATCTAATTCCTGTGTGGTACATTGTAGGTTGAGTTCGTTAATTAACTCTTCGGCCTAACTTCCGGTGACTGTATCTCGAGCCAATTAACTCCTTAAATGGAGTTTTAATTATCTAATTTGGCATACTTGCAAGATGAGTTTGGTAATTGAATCTTTGACTTGAATTAGGTTGGCCAGCAGAAACTTGATATACATAACCCTAATACCTCCCCTCTCTATTTACAATTCCTCACTCTGCTCCAGTTCTTTGTACCCGCCCTATTTAGAGAACGGACTTACAAGAAAACTTCAACCAACGAGGTTCAAATCTCATTGGCGGAGGAGGATCACAATGGAATTTTGATACCTAATTCGTCTTTCGACTATCTAACTTTAACATTTTCTCAGCCATGGAGATTAGGACAAGACCTATACGCATCGGTCACATCTAATTTCATGTACAAAATAGAATATATTGGTGTAAACATTAGTTAATCAAGCGAGACTAAACTAATGGGAGCATTTCCTTTTGAAACAAGCAAGGTCGTTTGATCTGACTTCTTGTCCTCATGTGCTGTCTAAGGCTACACCGGTAGTGTTGCCGAACCTAACATTGCGGGGAAGTTCTATGACTTGATCGCTCTGGTGAAGTGTGATTTAAGCCGACTTTGAACAGTCTACAATTGCGAGAACTAGAGGAGAGCTAGAGAATCTCCAACATTAAAATGAGCCAAGCAATTGAAAGAGCAAGGCCGGTTTTTAATGGAGTGCAGAGTTTTGAATTTGCCAAAGGCCCAAAGCTGACTTTGAATGTGTCAAAATCGTGTGGCTACAGTGTTAAAAGTCACCTAAATAAGTAGAGTAATATAGGAAAAGGAAGCTCTCGCAAGCTACACGTCCCTTTCAAATATTCCACGAGGGAATACGAAGTATGCACGTTGATTTCTTGATTTGAGTTTGTGCTTGATTTGGACCTTGATTTATCTTGAAATGGGACGAAGCATTTTTATCGTTGAGTGAATCTGCATTTGAATTTTGAGCAATAAAGCGTGTGATTTAATTTTCTTCACAATTACCGTAGATCACAGCAAAACTCCTCCATCGTGGACTATTGATGAATCACGCAAAAGTCTTGCAACATTAGTTGTACCTTCACTATCTATCTATGAGAAATTGGTGTATTGATTGTTTATTTATGGTCACGTGCTTTCACACTTAAGCCACCGACACAATATACACATTTGATGTACTCCGAAGCTCTTGAGGATTATAACATGTAAGTCATTGCTCTTATTGGACTCAAACAAGCCCATGAACCCCTTTTTTCGTGTTCAGATATCGAAAATTAAACCGCATCAGAAGGACAATAATTAATCGCTATATTTTACCATTTCTTGTATTACGAGTATTTCAGAAATCAAGACGCCTTTTTTTTTTTCAATATATAAAATATGCTTAACAAGTATTTCAGAAACACTCGACAACACGGTCCAGCCAGAAAAGAGATAAGAGAGAGTTTAGGTGAGAGAGAGAGAGAGAGGATGATGAATTAGCTGTAGCAAAGCCATTGAGCCAGGGGACCCTCTATGAGAAAGCACTTCGGCACAAAGTACAGAAGGAAGCACATGTTGCCAGACCATGCACTTGCATCTCCTAATCAAAGGAGCCAAACCAAACCGTTATGGTCCATCGTTCTAAGACTATTATTTTTGACCCCACTGTACTCACCCCTCAAATTTTGTATTGTCCCTCTCCAGCCCCCGTACCCTTAGAAGTTTGCATTAGCACCCACTTCCCCTAAGATCCTCTCCTTCTCATTTCACTACATAAAGACAAGCGCAAAGGTTTGATCAATTTGCTTGTCTTTTGCAAGTCTTCTCTTTCAAGTCAAATCCGTGGCATGCATGTGTGTGCACAGTGTCTGAAGCGACATCGAAGACCGAACGTCATGCCCTTTCCTTATATTATCAGCAACCGGTGGCATTAATCTCTCCCCCATATAAGGGCAGCAGTCCCCTGCGCATGCAACCGCCCTTGGAGTTAGAACAACTAAAAAAGGATTAAGAGAGAGTAAAATAAGTTTAGAAGAAAACATCCATCCCAGCCCTCTCTCTCTCTCTCTCTCTCTCTCTCTCTCTCTCTGGGTCTCTTATATCAATGCATTTGTTCCCTTAATCCTCTCTTTGAAGAAAGAGAAGAAACAGACAGCAGATGAAACAGTGAGGTTCAGCTTTGTGAAGCGTGAAGAGGGAAAGACGATGAGATACATCAGAACGAACAGCTTGAAGCGGCTCTTCTCTTTGAAAAGGCGCAGTTTTGATGGAGATAATCCGAGCCCAAGCAGCGTCAACGAACAAGACAACAAAAGCACCTCCGAGATTGCTCCGGGAGCAGAGCCCTTTCAGAGACCCACTTGGAAATGCTTCTCTTTTGAAGAGATTCTTCAAGCCACTCGGGGTTTCAGCTCAGGTTCTTCTCTTTTCCTGCAATGTTTTCACTCTTTTCCTCGACCCTTCGGGTTCTGCCTCTTTTCCTTCGTCGATATGGCTTAAAGTTTGTATCTTTTTGTGGGTGTGCCAGAGAATCTAGTTGGGAAAGGAGGGTATGCAGAGGTTTACAGAGGAATGCTGGAAGATGGGGAGGAAATAGCAGTGAAGAGGCTGAACAGGGGCTCTAGCGAAGAGAGAAAAGTGAAGGAGTTCTTGACAGAGATTGGCACAATTGGCCACGTTTGTCACCCAAATGTGTTGTCACTGTTGGGTTGTTGCATCGACAATGGTCTCTACCTCATCTTCCAGTTCTCTTCAAGAGGCTCTGTTGCCTCTCTTCTTCACGGTAAACTTTGCCTTGCTGGTTTTCTTCTTCTTTTTCTCTGAAAGTCTTAATTATCTCATTCTTTTCAGCACTTTCTGTTTTTGTGCATCATTCTTGGCAGACGAGAATTTGCCCACAATCGAGTGGAAAACCAGATACAAAATTGCTCTTGGCACGGCTAAGGGTCTCCATTATTTGCACAAAGATTGTCAGAGAAGGATAATTCACCGAGATATCAAGTCTTCAAACATTCTACTAACTGCAGATTTCGAGCCACTGGTACTTTTGCACCATCTCTCGGTAGCTGCAGGATGATAGCAACAAATCTGGAAAAAGGAGAGTGTGATTTGCTTTCTAATAAGATCTCTTGTTCTCAATGTTTTAGATTTCTGATTTTGGGCTTGCAAAATGGCTGCCAACTCAGTGGTCTCATCATTCAATTGCTCCTATTGAAGGCACATTTGGGTAATTTTCACCATACTTTGACAAGCTCTTTCCCTTTCATATAGGCTGTAATGGACCAGAGTCAAGCGTGATCAGCACGCTGAAAAGTTTTAACTTTTTGTGCAGACACTTAGCACCGGAGTACTTCATGCATGGAATAGTGGATGAGAAGACAGATGTGTTTGCTTTTGGAGTTTTTCTACTGGAACTTATTTCTGGCAGGAAACCTGTTGATGGGTCTCACCAAAGCTTACATGGCTGGGTAATAACAGCAACCGCAACCACCTCACTTATAAAATAGGAATAAAATATGCCTTCAAAGACTCAATTCTAAATGAAGTTTGCCATCTCATTGAGGGAATTCATTACAATTTGTTCAAGTTTTCGGTTACTTGCTGTCTGCTGATGATTGAACAATATAACCATATTCATTTCTTTTTTCAATTGAAATTCTGTACAGGCCAAGCCAATATTGAATCAAGGGGAGATTGAGAAGCTGGTGGATCCAAGGCTTGGAGGGGCCTATGATGTTTCACAGATGAAAAGACTTGCGTTTGCAGCATCGTTGTGCATCCGGTCTTCGTCCATGTGGCGCCCTACTATGAACGAGGTAGCTGAATCTCTTGCTTTTGCTTCTGTTTGATCATTACATACTTAATGCTATGATGATCTCATACTATACAGATGATATTATAATTATAGTCTCACTTGTTCAAGATAATAAGCAATTTGATGTCACGGTGAAGTTAAGACTTGATCACTTCTTTATAATATGCCGATCAAGGATGTCACTGTGTTGTGGTGGAACCTCCAAATAATTACAACTAGTAGTCTCTTGAGAAAGTGTCATTTTGCCAAATGAGGAAGTTATTCTTATGCTTAAAGCCGATAAGCTTAGCAATATACATGTTCTCATGAACCTAATATGACTTTTATAATGTGTTGTTTCTGAAATATTGGTCATTAACTCAAGTTCTTGATAAGGAACGGTTACATCATACTAATACACAATGAACCTGGCGGTGGCCATAAATTGGTTGACTGTGGGATTGATTGGAGGCCATTCAATTTTACATATGTTTTTAGCAATTAAAATTATAATTGTCTAAAACTATTGGCCTTGGTAGGACTTCACATATCCCTCTCTCACCAGTCAAAACTACGAAATCCCCTTATTTGTTTGTCATGGCGGTGGTGATAGGTCAGAATCCAAGCCTTCACGCAATTCCACCTTAGTCAGCAGATGTTCCATCCCACCTAACCTAAATCTTTATGCTAGAAACAAATATATGGAGTAATGAACTACCATGTGACTATGCTATTTATATATGATTAGTAAAATGATAGAGAAATCAGGCCTGCTTCTTGATGTGCTTACTATTTAAATCGGCATTTCGTCGTATGCATGGCTCGGAAACAAAAAAGAAATGTCGATATGTTCTCTGATTTCAAGATAAGCAGTAGTGGTATCCAATCTGCCTCGGTAATTTTCCTTTCGGACAACCCTGGTTTTATATTGATTTATTTTGTGCATTGGTGGTTCAAGTATCTAATACATCAAATTGCGCACTGACCCCACTTGCACAGCAGTTTCTGCGAACACCCAATGACGAAATAACGAAATTCCAACCATTCAGATTTCAGCCTTCCTGGGGGGATTCCCCATTTAACTTCCATCTTAATCAAGATGAAATTCATATGTTTTCGTCGGTGAATATTTGGCAGGTCTTAGAGGTAATGGTTGAAGAGAAACTCGATGAAGAGAGGTGGAACATGCCAAAGGAAGAAGAAGGAGATCCAGAGGAGTTTTGGGGTTTTGAGGACTTGGAATGTGAGCAAGAATATGAATCCAGTTCCTTCTCGGGTTCTCCTCTGGACTCTATGTCAACTGGAAGTTCTTAGAATATATAGGTTTCTCAATTAGGTACTTGAAAAAATGAGAATATAACTGTAATTTCCTGCTATGGTGTATATATTATGAATTTGCACAAAAAAACAAATGTGTAGAAAGGCATGGAGAGAGGCATTATTAGAGCAACCCCACTCCTTTTCTCAGCCGTCCCTATGTGACAAAAGTTTTGTGGACATGCAATTCCATGGACATTCGGTGAATACTGATCAAACTCATTGCTCCTCCTAAACATCTTTGTTTGATCCATCCTTATTTCTGGACAGGCTCAAAAGTCAAAAAGTTGCAGAATCACTCTGTTCATAAGATGTTGACAACATTGAAAGATTGCACATTTCATTTAGCTGGTGAAAAGAAGCAATGATCTTTATCATCCCGGGTGCAGAGAAATTCAAATTATTGATTTGAAATCAAGTACCTTTTTTTTTCCCCCATTTTTAAAAGGTGGGAATCTTCCTGGGTCCAACAGAGAAAACAGAGTTGGAGAAATTAAAAAGAAACTGAGTTTGGCGGGGAACGAATTTATGATGACCTCCTGCAATAGGCATTCTTAGCTCACCGTGCGGAGGGACATGCCGCATTGGATAGAACAATCTGTCCATCAATCATGGTGGTGGTTGGAAAGCAACCTTCAATTCATTTCGGGCACGCCTTGCAGCTGAATTACTGTTTCATAAAATGGACACGAGCGAACATCTCCTTTAGGCTTCACTGTTTCGAGTGGCTAATAAAACCTTTGAAAAGGAAAGCATTGGCACCACACGGTTGTACTTGTATTTCAATCCCAAAGCATCGTCGGCAGTCCATAGTTTTCAGGTGTATCCAATGGATTATCTAATGCAAGTTTCATTTGGCATCCCATGCTAGTTTAATGAATCATTAAATATCAAATGAATTGAGCTTAATTATGTATTAGATCTAGCCGGAACTATGGATGTTGAGACTCTAGTAATGTGTCGAGACAATGCAAATGGAAGAAAATAAACATCAGGAGACATAAAGGGTCTTGTTAACTAACGTCTCAAAACACTTATTAAATATATTTAATGAGAAAATATTTAATTTTCAAAGCATTGATCATATATATTACGGAGGTAATCGGTGCAATGGAACTTTTAACCAAAAAAAAAAAAACTAGACGGAAATATAATATAGAAACATACAAATACACACTCAGTGTCCAATAGTGAAGAAATGTGACCAAGAATGATTTTTTATTTCATTAAGAGACCGTTCTTCAATTTTCGCTTATTTTTCTTCTCCAGCTATTGTTTTTTTATGGGTGAAGGATATGGACATACATTATTGCTTCCCCAAGACATTGAAAGACAAACAACAAAAGATTGAGAAACATAGCATTATCAGCCACCAAAACTGGCCGATGAGACATGTCGAAGAGGACACGCCTCTATACATGAAATGAAACTTGGCCAATGTCTCATCTTTGTCATTCCAGAGAGTCAATTCAAAAGGACCACCTTATATAGCTGTCCTTCCTTGGGCAATGTGTTTAATAATTGGGGTTGCTACGTTATTCTCATGCCTTCCCATCAATCTTTGGACTCACTGAATAAAAACTTATTCCACCAAAGAAATGAAAAGGGGGTAAAAAAAAATTAAACTTATATAAAGCACAGGGGAGAGATGTGACCATGTTGGCCTACCCCAGCAAACCTAAGCATAACCCAGAACATAATTTTATTTTTCCTCTCATAAATTCAAAAGCCTATGTGCTGTATTTTTGTGTCCTGTTATATTGAATTATTATTTAGTCATGTTAAGAAACTCCAAGTAGGAATTTGATAAATAGTAGGGCTTCTTTGGATGCCCTAGCTGGCAACTTCTTCCAATGAAAGGGCTGTCTCATCCTTCGAGAACAATTTTTTGAAGTTTTCAGCTGAAGCATATATAAAAAATTATTTTGTATAGCTGGAAAAGGGGAAAAAAAAACTCCAGCTTGATAAAAAAATTTTGGTGAGCAAGAACAACTAGATGGATATTACACTTCCAGCTATTTATTGTTTTGGAAGCCCAAAAAGAAAAGAAAAGAAAAATCAAATTCTCTATATAAATTATCAATATCTTGGTACTATTTATCATCCTTTGAAATAGTTAGGAGCAATGAGCTCTATCTCGTGCATGAATTTTTTCATGGCGGCACCGAAAATTAGGCGATTAGAAGTGGGTGCATGGATTGCACTGAAGCTGCCCATATGACCAATGGGAAGTATATTTTCCACTAATTAATGCTAACCAACTGCTTCTCAATGGTTTCGTAGCAAGACTTAGAATGGCATCTTGCCCATTAAAGACAAATCGATAAATGTACACACATGGTAATTACTGTATATATGTTTTCTTTTGGTCGTGAGTGATTACTATATATTAAGTAACATCTATTCATATTCATGTCGAACATAAAATACCACCCTTTGAAGTCTCATTTTCAAGTCATGTGGGGAACATTCCGCAAACATTTTTGTAATGAAAACATTCCGTCCGTCAATCTACGAGTGACAATCGTATATAAGTCTTTTTACATTGCTATTCAAGTGCACCTATAAGGCTATGATATGTATATGTCGTTTTATATGGCCGGTGGAGGGGAGTCATTAAAACGATGCCGCCCTTGTGGTTATTGGGCAATGATGAATTCCACTTAGTCATAAAAGAACTGGATATGATAATGTACGTTAAATTGCTTTTTTTCTTTTTTTGCCAGAACAAGTTTTTCTAGGTATGGTTTGTCTGTAATTAAAGACATTAGCACGAGCAGGTGGCAATTGATGAACCAGAATGGACGTGGCACATGTACAATGCATAATGGGGTCGGTACCCATAAAACATATCAATATTAATTGCTTCAGATTCACATACCTGTTAGCTTTTTTTTTTTTTGGGCCAGGATGTATAATGGGTTAGTTGAACGCTTAAACCCTAATGCAAGACAGTTAACTTTTCTTTTTTCTCAACAGGGAGGCAGGGAAGCCGCATGTGGTGCCTTTTGGTTTGAGTAATGTTATTCGAGTTATATTATAAGCATGGGGCGAAAGTTGTTTAACTCGAAATGACTTTGATGATAGGTAGTGCAACGACAAAGAGAAGCGTGGCGGTTTTAGAGTATCCCAGTAGGTATACTGGTTAAAACCCTAAAAAAGGGAAAAGAAACAAGAGTGGCTTAGGGTTTTGGTGAGGGCCATGCAGGCCATCAAGATGCTCCATTGGAATGGATATTCTCAAATCAACCAAATGCCAAAGCATTGATTCTGATCAAACCCAAACAGAATGTCGTGGGAGGCGGGCCGAGATTTCTAAAAGGAATCAAATGGAGGTGGCAGGTGGATCACCAAACTTTATGTTTTGTTTCTTGTCAACTTTATGTATACAATGTATGGTGGAATACACAAATGGAGAGAATTTAATCATTTTTTAGCCAAACCCTGAAATTTTCTTTCATTAACCCAAAAAATTAAAGGATGACTCGACAGGCTTCTCGGACTATACTCACTGAGGAAGGTGGCGTTGACGATGGCCTGCATTATATTCCACACGATTACTTCAATACAATTGGGACCGTGGACTATGTCTAGAGTTTATGGTGCTCCTTTGTGTGTCACATTGGTTGCGACTCATGTCGAATAATCTCAACTTAATGTTAGATGATCGACATTAGTAAAGCATGGAGGAGGAGATTTCTAGTTTAGAATGCTTGGGGCCGTGGCGAAGTTGATTTGAATCATTTTCACTGTGGAGCCATTTGGTTTTATCATTCGAACGGTTATTTTCTTCATGCCTATTTTTAATTAATAATGATTTTAAGAAATTATATTTGAGTTTATTTCCCATACCATGTCGAAAGAGAATTCTCTTGGGAGGGTGTAATGGAATGCTAGAGTTGAAAGTCCAAAGGGTAAGTAACATTCCATTGTATTACATCAATTTCTGCAATCTATTCTTTAAGCGCGAGTGGATTTAATATCCTCTGCTTTAATTGCTTCTTCCTGTTATGTTCTAATGAAAATTGTTACATTATGTCAGTTATGTTCTAATGCCTTTTCTTTCCCTAAATTCTTGATATCAGCTTTGCTTAAAGACACCCAAGATTAGGGCCGAACATCGGTCCAGGATTGACCCTAGACTAACCTTGAATCGGCCCAACTCGGCCGGTCCTGGCCTAGTTCTCGGTTCGATTCCCAAGGAATTGGGTCGGTCTCTGGCCCTAAGGTCACTAGAACCTATACTATGCAAGTTGGTCTTTAGTCCCAAGGCTTTAAGATTGGTTTGATCCAGATCAATCCTATAGGTATATATATATATTTTTTGAAACCCTAATATATAACTTAAAGTATCTAGCGCCTCCTCCTTTTCCATTGTATTTATAACCCAATCAACACGGACCAACTTTGTGCATATATATTTACGTTTATTATTCACAGTTTATTTTACATATTTGGAACATTTTATTGATTAATTTTATTTTACATGTTCATTTTCTATGATTTATTGCTTTTGGCAAGTCGAGATTTCTATTATTCCCTTATCTTAGATTTCTATTTGATTTGTATCAATGTTCATAATTTGATTACTCAAAATCGCATTGTCGATGTATATATAATTTTAAAGAGTATGTTTGTCCTTTCAAGCAATTCAAAAAATGAAATAGATTAAAAAAGAATCGATTGGTCCTGAGTTAACCTTTGGAATTGGACAGGACCCATAGGGTCAGTTCAATCCTCGATCCCAAGCTCAACAACGTTGGTCTTCGGACCAAAATATTAGGGACCATTGACCAACACTGTACGATTTGATCCCTGACTTTGATGCCAAACCGGCTCAACTTAGACCATGCCCCATCGAGTGAAGATACCCACTTCAGAAGGAGTGAAGTAAAATGCCATCGCAGACAAAATTCTGTCTCGTAGCTGCTTTCTTTCTACCCGATATGCCACTCATTTTCTTTCCCCGCTCATTCAATCAAATTTGCTTTACTCTTGGGCTTTGGGTTTCCATCTTGAGCAAGCCTTGAGGTTGATATATCTCGGCTAGAATACACGTCCATCCTTTGTTAAAAACACCAGCTTTGTCGACGATTTTTTTTAGCGTTATTCGCATTTGCTTAAGACATTGGATTTAGGACCAATCAAGACGACCAACAGAAAGAGCATAAGCATATTGATAAGAACCCTGTGATTAGTACATATGGTATGTGCTCATTAAGTTTTAAGATTCTCTAATTAGCAAATTAGAATATCATTGAATTTCGTTCCGACTCTCTCTATGGCGAACTGTTCTTTATTTCTAGACATCGTTTAATTCACTAGTATTCCTTTTCCCCGTTGTCTTTGACAATGTCGCATATTTACGAGAAACTGATCACCATTGGGGGGGATCTTTTCTGTTTATCTTTCTAACTTTGATCATGGAAGCATTTTCGGCTTTCTCGTCCTCTTTGTATCGTAATTTCGCCAGTAGAATTATAATTGGGATTAGCAGATTCCACTGTCCATCCTGCAATTTGCAGGTGAGTTTGAATTGCAACTCTCTTTATGTATTTCTTTTATACTTCGCATAAAGAGAAGAACATACAAAAAACCGGGCGCCCTCGCAAATTATTCACCCCCAAAAACTACTGAGAGAACGTCTGCATAAGTGTCCAGGACAAGGATAATGGAGTGGAAGGTCATCGCAGCTTCCAACTGTCGATCTTCATAGAGGGTAGTAAGCAAGCCAGCGATCTAGCATTTCGTAGCATTGCTTAGGCTTGTACTCCGGAGCAACATGGCCGGCGCCCTGAACATGGTGAAGAAGTTAAATATGACCAATAAGCACATGAATTGCATAAGCTTCTCGTGATGCAGAACTACTAAACACGAGCTATGTTCATTTTACTCACCTTTATGGTGGCATAATCTAGAGTAAAATCATCATTGATGAACTCCTGTGTATACCTGCATGAAGCATCATGGAGGTTTTATATACTGGACAGAAATTTCATAATTTCAGATCAAATTTTGAAACAGAGAAGCAACGAAAATGCGAGAAAATAAGATTCTAAGTTGGGTGATGATTTGACCTACCCTGCAATTTGGCCATCGACGAACCACGGCCTCCAAATGTCATACAAAGTCAGATCGAGAGAATAGATCCAGTTTTGCGTACCAATGTGCGTGACGGACATGTCATGGTCACCACTGGAGAAAAAAGAGAAGATCCGTAAAGCATAAAAGATGTTGGAAATGTTCTGGATTTTGTTGAGCGTGTCCAGAAGATCACTGATCAGAATTATTTATCCTTGTTACAAGATAACATTTCAATATAATCCACAACCTACTTCAATCACACACTAAAGCTGGCTTAATCCCACTCGTTCAGATGAAGATTGTCCATATTTACTTTAACTATGTGCTAGTTGTTATTGGGAATTCCAAGTAATATTCATGAAATGAATAGTCTCTCTCTCTGAATAATGTGAAATATGCATCAGGAATGTAATTAAACAAATCTATATAGGAAGACCATGGACGAGTTTAGTCTTACCTATATATAAGAGCTCTGAGGTTTGTAGTACTCAGATTTTGGTGGTACCCTACAGTACTAGTGACAGACTTTGTATAGGCTAAACTGCTGTTGCACCGGTTCCAGACACCTTTGGTCCCCTGTTAAGCATCAAGAAAATCTTCACACAAAAGATCGATGCGTAAAAGAATTAAATCAACATGTTCACAGCATTTTCATACCTCTCGAATACCAAGAGCAGCTCGGACAGTCTTGTCATTAGCCCATATGGCAGAGAGAACATAATTATAGTCCTAGAAAACCATATCCAGGTGAATTTTCTAACGTTAGATTATTCCAGGTAGTTGCATATATTGTTTGTGCGTGCGTGCAGGGTGGGCATTTACAGATATGAGTAACTTACCCTACACCAATGTGCAGGCTTGGCTCCTGTAGCTAGGAAGTTTTCGTAATCTTCTTCAAACACTATTGTTTTTCCTCTGATTGATTTAGCCGGTCTTGCATAGGCAACTTGGCAGACGGGTTCCAGAACATGCATTAGATTAATTTCTTCCACCATCTACAAAGAGAGTTGATTCTTAATGGCCTACGAACAGAAGGAGCAAAACAGTGTCCAATGGAACTAATTAGGAGCTATCCTGCTAACCACATCGATGGCGCCAATGTCTGTGTCGCAGTCCGCATTGCTTGCATTTATGTTCACAAAATCGCCATTACAAGCTTCTGTACAATCCTATTTAACAGAAGGTATAGTAGGTTCAGCATAACTACAACCCGGTACCATAGTTATTTTGGTGCACAATATACACAAGCATGCAGATAAGATTTAGATCTAGTGTCCAATGATAGTTGTATGCAAACATTGAGCATCTGAGTTGAACCAAAAGGTAGAGGCAGTACATTGTTTAATCAAGCACTGTCTGGCCATCTACTCCAATTAGGGAGATCTACCTTCATCTAAGAGGATGAATATGAGAGGCATACCTCGAACTGTTCAGTTGATATGAGGGTAAGTCGGTGGGCAAATGGGACTCTTGAATTGTCGTCGACAAAGTCATCTGTTTTCGGATTTCCAAGCACATATCCCTGTCAAGAAATCCACATATTGTTGTTTCTCAGTGCTTGTCCATTAAAAACTAGAGCCGAGTTAGTGAAATTAGAGAGTTACTTTAAGATTCAGGTATGGCACAACTCCATCACCATTACCTGCAGTTGCACACCACAATCAAATTAACCAAAGTCGAACGGTTATAACAGCTCAATTTTTTTGAAGTGAAAGATACACGACCATATTCAGCCAGAAGATAATAGTTACCGTCATATATTAATTTGACGACCATCGGAAGTGGTATGCCAGAGTAAGAATCCCCACCGATGTACAGTATATTTTTTAAGAACTGAGGGTGTTGTATCAACCACTGGATAGCAACACGAATAGCAAACACGCTTCAGTAATCATTGTTCAAATCGTGTTGTTATTATGTCTGTCGCAATTTCATTGTAGATTAACACCTATCATCCATGAATTCCAATTTCAATTTTGTTGAACCAAAAGAGTTTCTTTTTGGGCCTACACCTACATTCACATACCTTTCTCAGAAACTGGTAGATCTCATAAGAAGCTCTATAGTCATCAATGTAATAATTCTCTGCAGTTGTTGAATAAGAGAATCCCGTTCCAATTGGTGCATCTACGTATATGATGTTGAGGCCCTAGACGACATTAAGTTCTTGTAAGTAAAATTGTCGCATTATGCGTCTCTCGGGAATTGGTGAAACATCAGTAATATAGAACAAGACAAGAACAAGCACCTGTGTCCAAGTATCAGGGTTCAAATGCATTGATGGCAAGCTCCCGTTGTAGCCAGCGTAAGAGAATTCCACTGGACCTGCATGCAAGGTTATGAGCGAAATTCAATTATCATGCACAGGAGGAGAGGACATGCTTCCCAACTTTCTTGTTTGCTAATTGCAGATTGGAAACCACTCATACAGAAGCTATTCCTCCATGCAGTATACCCAACTAATTCGTTCCTTGTCCACTGACATTCCCAGTAATTTCGTTACTAAAGGACCTTATGTATTGTCACAGCTGCAAATTAATATCGTGAAACAAATGATCATAACATACTTCATGCAAGGTTATGAGCGAAATTCAATTATCATGCACAGGAGGAGAGGACATGCTTCCCAACTTTCTTGTTTGCTAATTGCAGATTGGAAACCACTCATACAGAAGCTATTCCTCCATGCAGTATACCCAACTAATTCGTTCCTTGTCCACTGACATTCCCAGTAATTTCGTTACTAAAGGACCTTATGTATTGTCACAGCTGCAAATTAATATCGTGAAACAAATGATCATAACATACTTCATTCCTTCATCAGTCATTAAATCTGCACATTCTTATTTATCTGAGGCCCCTTCAATTCTCTCGCTTTTCAATTAACGGCGGACATCACCACACCGTCCAAACTAGTTCTCCTAATATAAGAAACATCTGATATCTAACCGAAAGAACTAGCCCCAAATACCAGAATCTAATAAGTCATGTCTCCCAAGGTCAGACAACTTTTATCAGTGCCCCTTAGTTTATGCAGGAGCATGCATAACATCACCAGGGAGATATCATATCAGCGTTCCCTATTTCGTTTATGCAGGGGTACGCATACGTCGCCACACTTTCCCCCTGGAGTAATGGCTCACTGGTCTGGGATCCTTCTAACTTTACATAACTCTCGATACAAGAACTGATGCGACATTACCAAATTTGCTAGTTCATGGTAAAACTTAAAACATCCCATTTCTCGGTAACTCTCATGGATCAAATGTAAGAAATGCCTAAACAGGGAAAACTAAATCACTAAAACGGGCAGAGTCAGAAGCAAAAGAGATGTTACCACTTTCATAGAAGAAAGCAGAGAGAACAGAGCAACCGGGGCCTCCAGTGAGCCAAAGCATGAGTGGGTCCAGTGCAGGGGACCTCTGTGACTCCACAAAGTAGTAAAACAGCTGTGACTCATCTAGTTCCCCTACACCAATGTACCTGATTGCATTCAACACAAACCAACAAAAACAAACCAATCATTTTCAGACACTTGGCGGATGCTATAAATCCAACACATTTGAACCGACACAAGAATTCAAACAAACAGGAGACACGATCCTCTTCGGACATTGCCCAATGTGCTAGGTACAAGAACAAAACATCCATTCCCTTGTGACCAAAGAACGAGAAACAAGAACGAGAAGCGAGGCATACCCAGTTTCGAGATAGAAGGGCAGTTCCCCATCGTAGCCAGGAAGCGTCGTGACGACCTTCTGTGACAAGGCGACGGGAGAGAGAGCCAGCAGGAGATGCAGAAAGAAGTAGCAAACCAACGCACCCTGCGGGGCCATGCCGGTCCGAGCTTGCGTGGAAGAGGAGGAAGACGGGAGGGAGAGCGAGGACACAATGACTAGGATAGGCCCCAGAGACGGTCGTTTTTTGCTTTATACATTTTGAACTGCGGGGAAAGAGGAAGATGGGAGGCCGAGCGAGGTGAACCAACAGGGTGGTCTGGCTTTCCGGTGCGCTCGGACATTTGGTGAGAAAGTTAGCTGAGCCGCGGGATTTCCAATAAACTGTCGTTTCCGGGGCAAGAGAAAACACGTGGGGAATTAAATTTAAGCTAAGCCGTCGGCTGTGCCCCAAAAGATTAGCTCTGACAAACTACGCTTACGCTGAACCATCTGTTCAGTGCGAGGAATTCTTGTCTCGAGACTTGAAAGGATGGTAACGATACTGATCAGCGACGCTTCTTGCCTTCTTCTCCTGCTTAGAAAAAGAGAGGAGGATGCCCTTTTCCTGCTTTGCAAACCATCCTAGCTAGCTGCCGGAAACTCAAAAGCTCCGTTCGTGTTTGGTTCAAATTCCTCACGATTCACTCTTTGTGATGTGACCATTCCATGTTGAGGGGAGGGAAAATGAGTAACTTTGATCGAATGTGTAATGTGATTCATGGATTTTCAATTTGTTTACTACAGTCCATGAATTATACGAAGATCTTCAACATTGTTCTTGAACTTGAATCGATAGAAAGACAACATTGAATTGTTTCATATAATTCGAGGACTAAAATAAACATGTATCAAAAGTTCATGAACTATATTGAATAAATTAAATATTCATAGATTATATTGTATATCAAGTTAAAGTTGAATGATCGCATTGAACAAATTAAAATTCAATCGCCACATTGTACATTAAACCAAAGTTTAAGGATCATTTGTGTCATTATCCCTCAAGGAAATCATATCATTCCTTGATCTTTAATTTGCCACCCAAAAATAACTTATGAACTTATTGGTATGAAACATATCAATACGACCTCAATTACCACAATTGAAAAATCTGTATATTGCTGTAACCAAACTATTTTTACAGTTAGAACCAATAAATGAAATGTAGTGATTTAATAAATTAACCGTGAATGATAACTAGGGTTGTTAATTAGTTTATTTAGTTTTATAGCGAAGTAATTGTGTTCTATGATAATGAATGCTTTTGCTTATTTCTATGAGAGTTTATTCTATAGATAGTTATAACTTTTAACAAGATCTAACATCATGTACAGTTCTATTAATTCTTAACTAAGATTTTGGCATAATTTTCGGTGAATTAACATATTGCTCAATCGAAAAGAGGTATCATTGTAAAAGAATATTTGTAAATTTGAAATATGTTGCGAAACCTATGTTGAAATTTCTACGCCAATCATATACATTTTCCTACAATCGAAAAGAATCTTCCTCATTCCATTTTAACTACCTAGTTCATCAAATAAAAAGATTAATATTCTCGTCCTATTCCATTCTTTTGTCTTTCCACTCCATTCCATCGTACTAAAAAACACAACACAATTGAATTGCCAATTGCCACAACTTAAAAGAAGAAACAAAGAAATCAAATAAGTTGCACTGCCTATCATCAATTAGGATTTGCAAATTTTTCACTTCAAAATGGATTTTTGTAGGACATAGCTACTACTATTAGATTGCAGTTGGCATGTTATTGTTGGAAAAATATGGCTTCGAATCAATAGTGCAATCAAGTCGGACTTTGATGCGTGATATCACTTTCTTTAAAAATTTATTTGTCTCACAATGTTGCTATTGATCATCGGCAAATATCCTTTAGGATACAATAAGGTCTTAAATGAAAATACTAGATAACAATTTTAGTATATCTTCAGGGTCTCTCGAAGAAACAATTGAAAAGATGATTGTTGTTTTGGAAAAAAGACAAAAAATGATTTTATACTCGTTCATCCAAAATTTGACATATATATAAATGGTCATAAAGAATATAGGCAACTTTTCGCGAAAGATTTCAAAGTAAACAAATGCATCCATCCGAAAGAAGTTGCAAAATGAACAAATGCAACCTTTCGGGACATGCTGCAAATTGAATAAGTATAATTTCCAAAGGTTGTCTTAAAAAACACATGTATAAAAATTCGAAATAATAGAAATAATAAAAAATAGTTAATTTTTCAATAAATAAAATTCTTAATTTTCATAATTTCCAAAAATACTTAATAAACAAGAAACAACATTTGAGCTAATAAAGGTTAATAAGATAACCGTACAAAAAAAAAGGGATTAAATCACGTAATTATTCGTGCACTCACGTGCAGGTATTATGGGGTCTAGCCCGCATCTAACCTTTCTTCTTATACTTATTAACTGGCCTATCACCTCCCAACTTTCTTATGTAGGATAAGGAAAAACATACTTTCATTGTTTTACAAACAAACTTTCAATAGTTATCGACAGCATGACGGACACATCTTCTCCAAATCTTTGCGAAACCCTGGACAACACATCTCTCGTTTTCTTCATCGTCTTCTCCAAATCTTTGCGAAACCCCGGACAACACATCTTCGTTTTCTTCATGCTTCGATATTGAAGATGCCGGAGACTTACCGTTCCCACAATGTTTTGAAGTCTTTGACGAGCAGTTAGAAAAGTTGCTCGCGGCTCTATCTAGTTTCTATTTTCAACTTCCACCAACCGTTAGCTTTTTAGTGCGTTTGTATCAGTCAAACGCCAGGACCATCTGTCTGTCTGAAGAGCCAACCCTCCCCAACAAACTTTCCAACATGGGAAACCATACCTGCTAATCAGTTTATAGACGATATGAATGTATTTAGAATGATTCATCGACCACACGTGATATCAAAGATTCCAAGTTATTTTTCTCGTGTTGCGGACTACAGTCGCATTGAGGATAATGTGGTCTGCGGTTGAGCATGAGACAAGTGACGAGCAATGGCGTAGTTTAAAGTTCTTCTGCAATTCTTGGTCTGAGCCTGAGATCAGTGGTAAATCCATTGTGAAAGAGAGAGAGAGAGAGAGAGAGAGATAACACTTTTCTTGATTATTGATACTTGGCAGTTCTCAGGTTCATCAATCAAGAACTTCAGTGGGGTTTTATACTTTTCCACACTATAGCGCGATACATAAATTTGAGGAGTCCATGCATGAAAGGAAAAAAGAAGATCGATGTTGAATGAATACTCAATTCATAATTATTCAAAAACTTCAGGGGAAAAAAAAAAAAAAACTAAGATCTATTCTCTCCCACTTACGGATTTCCTCAATCGTCTCTCTATCAAGTGACATGGAAATTATTCTCGGATGCATACATAGTTCAGAACCTTCACCACATGCGCTTTTGGACGCACTCTTTCGATTCAATCTGTATGCATCCTTTTTCTCTACGCTACTGCTTGTAATGCAGCTGCGGGAATTTTGGAAATGCGAAACGATACATTTCTAGCAAGAACAAATGCATCGGCTCCCGATGAGGCACTCCTAATTGCTCATCGTGTAACCGTCAGCCGTCTATAGAGGATAGTAAGCAAACCATCTGTCTAACATAGCAGCGCATTGCTCCTGCTTGTACTCTGCTGCAATATGTCCCCCGCCCTGTGTAAAAAGCCAAAACAGTGCGATGTTATTTCTCGCCCCAGTGCATCTCCGGAGAAAAACAGGTGATGATAAGGTTCAGATTATCTTGCCTTTACAGTCACATAGTTGAGAGTGTAGTCGTTACTTTCGTATTCTTCTGTGTAACTGAACCAAGCAAACACAATCGTATGACCATAGATGCACGAAAAAAGAAAAGAAAGGAAAGAAATTGAGATGCAAAGTGAGAAAAGTAAAGGAAGCAACTATGGCATGAAAAGCCCAAATCATGTGCAGATCGTGCATCCTACCCTGCGACTTGTGCATGTAGGAACCATGGTCGCCATGTATCCAACAGAGTCATATCGAAAGATTGGATCCACTGCCGCGTCGCAAGGTGGGGAATAGACATGTCATGGTCGCCGCTGTTGGGAAAAGAAACGTCATTCTCAAAGATGTTTATGGAATTTAACATGTAAAGATCTTGATAAATGAATTCTTTTAATGTAACAATAGTCTTGAAATAGCCATTATAATAGGCTTCACGAGACTGAGTTCATTTGTAATACTAGGCATCTAATCGGAGTCCCATCTAAGCATGCATACTCGATATTAGTTGCACACATCGGTCTGATTAAGGACTAAGCTCCCAAAGGCAAAGTCGGAAGTTACCTGTATATCAATGCTCGTAACTCTGACGATTCTGAGAAGTTCTTATGATAGCTGATAACACTATCGAATTCCTCGTCGTAAGACATACTGCTGTTGCACATCTTCCAAAGTGTTATCGTTCCCTATTCTCCATTGCCGAAAATCTCAGTTTCTCATAAAAAAAATGGGAGTGTATATTTAATTTCAGTAACAAATTTACGTACATTTCGAATGTGAAGAGCTTCCCGCACGGATTTATCATTTGCCCAAATGCCACTCAGCACATGACGATAATTCTGAGGAGACAAAAATCAATCGGATCTTTGAATTGAACTCATGTTATGGGTGCAAAATATTCCCTTGTTTCTACAAAATGCCACTCAGCAGGTGTGTTTGTGTGTTGGTGCGTGTGTGAGAGAGAGAGAATATTACCCTACACCAGTATGCAGTGTCCTTAGTATGTAAACGGAGAAGCTCTCGGGACTGTTCTCTTAAAGATCTCCTGTCCAAATTCATTTCATTTGGTTCTGGGGATGTCATCGTACATGCTGGTTCTAAAACTTGTTGCAGATTTATTTGACGGGTCAACTGCATGAGACAGAAAGTTCATTCCAACAATTTAAACTAGAGACACTAAGGCAGTTTTTTCAAGCAAATTGGAGCGGCTGTCTCACTTACGTCTTCAAAGGTCTGCATAGCTGCCTCGCATTTTTCATTGTCTGTTTGTTCAGTCACAAAGTCCCCACCGCAGCTTGCATTGGCAATCTTGTAGTACAAAGACATAGATCCAAGATTTCAGTCATTAATAATCTTCAAATCAACGAAAGCAATTGTTTATGCATGCTTATCAGTTGATGCAGTCTCAGAGTCCTAATGAGCATGTCCTCTGTTTGGAGCAACAATGTTTAAAATCCCGGACGGAGGACTGTTTCTAGAGGAAAACGTGTGATGAATATACTACAGTTTCCCCCTAGTTACTTTAACAGCGACCTTTTTCCAGAAAATAAAGCAGATAGCTGGGTGGTAGGCCTCACCGATAGGTTCTTGGCAATAAATAATGTGACAGAGTCCTAACTTTTCGGCTGAAAAATGTAGAGAGAACAATCCATCAACTCACCAGAAAGAGCTCGTCAGGAATAAGGGTCAGCCTGTTTGCAAATGATAACCTGGAGTTGTCATCAATATAAGTATCCGTCTTAGGGTTCCCGAGTATATAGCCCTGAAAAAATTAGATATAAGAAAATTTCAATACATAACGCTGTTGCTCTGCTGTTGTTAACCAACTGACAATAAAATAAACAGCAGAAAGATTATGAAGGCGACTAAAATGGAAGCGAATTTTTCCAGCTTTGGCAAGGGGTAATTTTGTAGCTCAATTCATAACAGCAAGTCTGATCATTTACCTTGAGGTTCATTTGTGGATATACCTGTTCTTGATTACCTGAAAAGTTGAAAATGAAGAACAGAGAAGCTCTTAGACATCTTCAAGCATGGAGACTTTCCAATTGATTCATGAAAGAGAAAGAGAGCTTTGCTTTGACAATGTCATTTTAATAGAAACATACTATCCATGATTGCTTGGACGACCAGTGGAACAGTTATGCCCGAGTAAGAATCTCCTCCGACGTACAGTTGGTTTGACTTGAAACTGGGATGACTCAACATCCACTGCACTCATTCCAAAAGAGAAAAATGTTAAAAGGTATGCTTCACACCTAGGAGAGAGCTTCTTTCTGAGCTATACTACTTCGATACTAAACATAAGCAAGATTAACCCACTTGCATTTCATCATAAGAGCAGCTGATTTAGACAGGACATCACACCTAAAAAAATCCTTCTATATATACATTGACTATCGCTCTTGTTTCACTCATGGCAAGTAGGACTCGGGGAAGAAATTTTCTTATTCATCAAAAGATTAACAGGAGTAGATTAACAGAATCTAACCTTCCTGATGAACTCATAAGTTAACGCAGCAGATTTTGTGTCGCCAGTGTCGTAACCCTCTTCGGTTGTTGAGTAAGAGAATCCAGTGCCTACTGGTTGATCTAGATAGATTATATTGGCGGACTGAGGGAAAAAAATCAAAGTGTGTCACCCCATCGTTGGCAAATAATATTGGGCCACATTGCAAAGGAAGAAGATGAAGGTGGTAGGGGACCTTTGTCCATGTATAGGGATTCAATGTAAGGGATGGCAAGCTCCCATTGTATCCTGAATATATAAAACTTAATGGACCTGCACAAATCAGGAGAAGATGAGATGATGGTCCTAATAATTCGTTCCACATTGCCTCTGCAACTATAGAATAAGTTAAGGTCTAACATCAGGAATTGCTCGTCATAAGACACAATGCCAAGACAAAATTTGAACGTATCACAGATCAGAGCATTGTCGGCCGGTAAATTTTGAAATGACAATCGACTTTCCTCGTTATGAAAACAGACATGAGATGTACAGTGCTCCGGCTACTTTAACAAAGGGGAATCATTAAAAAGATGTTAAATTTATCGTGAGCATGTCATCGAAGCTGTATGTATTTTATAAGCAGAGATGCTCTCTCTCTCTCTCTCTCTCTCTCTCTCTTTCTCTGCCTGCGCGTTCAAAATCACATATTCAAATTCATAATTTAAAATGACTAGCAGGAATGTAGTTTGGTAGCTTCTTCTTTTTCACTGTAACTAGGACGGAGATGATAAGGTTGACAATTGGCCTTAAGCTTAAAACAGATTCAACTAATATATTAGGTGGAGGCTAGAAATTAGAGCTCGGCTCACCTACATTCTTATGCCACGTTCAAACTTATTTAACTGGACTTTCGTCTTTAGAAAAAGAGAAAAGAAAATTTAATGTTTTAGAAGTTCCGGAGCGGCGACGCCGTGAGGACAGCAGCGCACCTTCCATCATCTCGTATCGCCTCCTAACTCCGCCGCGATTAGGAGCGGTTCTATTTGTCGAAAAACCATTGAACTAAGTGCAATGCACTCGCATTATATCTCGAACAACTCAGCCAACAGGTCAATGAACAAACAAATGCCGAAAAAAGAGAGGGAAAACCGACCGCTCTCGTAGAAGAAAGCCAAGAGGGTGGAGCAGCCAGGACCGCCGGTGAGCCAGAGCACGACCGGGTCCATCGCCGGCGACCTCTGAGACTCCACGAAGTAGTAGAACAGCTGCACGTCCTCTGTGTCTCCCACTCCAATGTATCTGCCATTTCCATTGCGCATTCGTTCATTGTTCACTCACGAATAAAAACTCACTCGATTGCAATTCAATGAGAAGAGAAAAAGAAACAGTAATTAAGAAGAAAGGCCAAGACTCGACAGATACCCTGCTTCGAGTGTGAAGGGAAGCTCGCCATCGTAGCCCGGGAGGTTCTTGATGATGTTGCTGGCCGACGCACTGGCCGTGAAAAGTACCAGAGCGAGCAGAGCAAGTAACAAACGCCGTGCCCGAATGCGAAGGACATCCTCCTGACTCTTCCCCATCGTCACCGACCCCTGCAATAGACGCGCTCTGTTTGAACAAAACGAAGGTCGTCTTTAAGTTGTGGAGGGTCACAGCATTTTACAATCTTTATTTATAGGAAAAAAAAGCTACTCTCTCTCTCTCTCTCTCTCTCTCTCTCTCTCTGTGTCTGTGTGGCGTCTTTTATCATTTTTTTTATAGGCTCTTTCTCCCTCTTTCTGGTAAGCCTCGCCGTGGAAACAGCCGCAAACTTTCCGAAGTTGAAAAGAGGTTACGGGGAAGCTCAGTTGGGCCGTCGCATCCATGCACGTGATGAAACATCGAGGAGAGACGATTGGTAGCAATCTCATAGAAAATTCAAATATATTGGTCTGGCCTCGTATGAAGTTCCGTGCGAGACGGGATCGTGCGAATCATGGACTAAATGGAACGAACGCAGGTCAAGAAGAGCCTAATGCCGTCATAACCAGCCTCGTTGGCATTCTATCAGAAGGGGACGAAATGGGCAAGCAGAGCACCCCCCCCCCACGCGGAGTCGCACACAGGATTTTTACGCTTTACATCAAGGTCAACATGATGTGATCCCGCCATCTAATGTCCACCATCGTCATGGGTCTTGAGGGCCCAAGTGCTCCCCCCTTTTCATTTGTTCTTAGGCGAAAAGTGAAGTCACCTCGAACGGAACATTTCTAACCCCTTGACTCGGCTTTTGGGATTCGTCTCGCCTCATTAAAAAACCAACACGAGAAAAGCCAAAAAGATCGAATTTTTCCTAACATAACTTGAGTTTTTTTTTTTGTTTAAGTAATTACCGGCCACGGAATGCATGGCATTTAATGACTAAGTTTCCTAATCTTGGTCCATTAGTTAAGTAACAGTCCCTCGTAGGGTTCAATTAAAGCGTTGGCCCGTGAGCTTATACATGAATTAACTAAAATTGATCTCCCGGATTCACTGAACTTGGCGTGGTAAAGAATTGCTTGCCCCAACTATCATATCATGGTCAATTCAACTCCGCTGGCGAAAATGTTGCAAAGTAGCCTGACAACATCCTCTTCCTCGCGTATCCTGGCGAAAAAAATATTCCAAATATTTAACATGAGGAAGGAAGAAAAGTAATGGAAGCGAGGATTACACGTGTTTCAGAAAATTAATAGTCTACACGTTTTTCAATGACATTCGAATTTCTAATTTGTGCAAAGCTAATGTTCAATGTCTGGTGCTTTAACTGAGACTTAACAGTAGGGCACACATCAGTATCGCCACCCAAAAAAAAAAAAGGAAGGGGAAGATGGTATCTAACTTTCAAATACGGATCGTCGACTATTTGACTTAGCCACTGCCCAAAAGGAAAAGAAAAGATTAAAAAACTATATAAGTTAGTCCGACAGTATCTCACGTTGGACCACCGTGAAGTGCACCAGAACTTCCAACATGTGGGCCTCCAAAAACATAGTTGAATGGTTGAAAAACACCCCATCGGTAGTAATCCAATTGAGATAGCGACTAACTAAGTTGTCACTCATTTCTTACCTAAAAAACGATAAACTTCATGTTCTTTCCTTCAAAAAAACCATTATAGCAATATCAAGAAAGAAGACTGAACGGGCCACATTTTGTTCCAAATTCAACTGTTAGAGAATGACACAAATTATAATTTATCGCTTTAGGAGAAAAAAAAATAGTAGATGATGACGATTTGACGCGTGTTTATCTGATACATTACACATGAATCAAAGACATGCGAAGATGGAAAATCCATGGTAGATAAGATAAACAGTGCATGCGACGAATGAAACTCTCGTTGAAATCTTATGGATGTTAAACGCACAACCGTCTCGTCTTTCCACAAACTTAAATGATCAAATAATATAGTCTTTGACCGACCAAATAATAATAATAATAATAATATAGTCTTTGACTTGGATGAAAAATATCAAGCCCATTGAAAGGGATGCGGATTATTTTAGGAAAAGGTTTCAATGGGCTTTTTGCAATCCCATTTACAGGAGTAGACATACTATTAGCTCCGACTTTTTGCACATGCAAATACAAACTTTCATATAATGTATCGTCTTTTTTTTTTTTTTTTTTTTTATCGTTCATATTATATCATCTTTTATACAATACTATCATTTTTAAAGCTTGATTTTTTAAACTGATTGACATAGTACTTCGGTTCACAAAAGAACCTTACGGTATGAGATGAATCATTTAAAAGGGCCAAACTTCATATTCAAAATATGATTGAAGCTGAAATTATTACTCTCCAAGAAATATATGCATTAATGAACGTGTGTGTTTTGGAAGAAAGTATAAGTGGACAAAAAGTTTGTCATGATTTATAAAGGAAAAAGATGAACGCGATCTCTTCTTTTTAAGTGTCGACTAGAAGACCAAATAGAGGGCCCAGCACTTGATAATTAATATCATGACACAATGCTCTCGACATCCACTATCTATTCTAGCCAAAAGAATCTCCTAACTGATCATAGGCCTATGGTAATTATAGTTGTTGAAAGTATAATACCATATTGATTGATTACCGAATCTGACAAACCGCCGACTATCTTAAACTTTGGGGTTAAAACTTTTAATTACGCTAATAATAGATTTTTTTTTTATTAGTTCTACTATATTCCTATTCTAACGCTCACTCTCAGACTTTTGCCCTGCCTCATTGTAGGGCGTGGGAGTTGAAACCCACTCCTGAAACTACAGCGTCCCCACCTCAACCCCTCTGAGAAGGTGGAGATTCGAATCCCCCACCTCCTCCTTCCAAAAAGGCTTTAATGGCTGCTCTTCTAGAATTACTATTACGTGCACTGTTGGTGTATAAAATCATTTACACACCATCAGATAGGGTCATGTGTATATTTAAAAATTTCTATAACCAAATTGGCTCCGACCAAAATAATCACCTATAGATTTTACCTATCATCATGTAGGTGCATATATCACTTCTAGAACAAATCACCCATATATACTTCTTGTGTATATGCATGGCACTTAAATATTGTAACCATTTAATTATTTATTTCCAAGTTTTAGTATTGGGCAAAAGTTCAACTCACATGTAAGTGGGAGTGTTAGAATAGTTAGAGATATATTTCCCTTAGATCTGTATATCTCTCGGGATTGTACATCATCTTCGTTAATCGATCTTAATTGAGTGTAATTGATATCGTTGTTTTTGTTACTTTAGATAGTCATTTTATAAAGCCTATAAATAGGTTCATGTCCTCTTCATTATGAAACACGCTCAAAATATACTAGTATATTTACATATTGACTAGGCATTTATCTAATAGTTTAAGTTTTTGAAATAGTTGAAAGTGATCTCACAAAATTTTACAATAAGAACTTGGAGATGATTTAGGTACAGATATATGATGCATAAATGGATTGGGAGATTTGAAAATTCGTTTTCTAGTATAAGTGTATGTGTAGGTTTTTTGGCATTGGTTGATGGAAAGGTTTTAAATAGGTTTGTATGAGTGGAAAATGAAGCTCCGATAGATGGAGCTCACCACCAAGACCTAAAGGTACACATCACTAGTTAAGGATAAAGGATCCAAGTTCACCACTTAGGCATAAAGGCACACGCCACCAACTAAGAATAAACAACTTTTGGTTCACCACCAAATGAATTGGATAAGGAACCAAAGATAGAAATTCTTTCACATAAGGAAAATCTCATATATTCATCAAAGTGGCTGTGGTAAGATTACATCGCATGTTGTAATATGAAATTGGAGATGTGTATCTAGATGTATGTTAAGTGAGATGGAAAGCAGTAAGTGCATATAGAAAGTGAAATAAACATCAAAAGGCTCACGTTCCGTGCGTGATAATTTTGAATGAACCATTTCGATAAGAATAGGTCTGAAATCGTTTCATAGGATTTAAATGTGGTGTATATTGAGGCCGTACTCAATCTAAAAGGTATACGTAGTTGCATGTAGCTAGCTACTGGTCAATACAGCAACTAGCGAGCGGTCACATGTGACGAGGGCTTGGCTTTTGAATCATCAGTGTAGCGTCAGGAATGTGAATTGATACGTGCCTTCTGGTGAATAAAACCGTTCACATATGTAACCAAAAGAAGAATTATTTATCTCGTATCGGGCAGGACATAGTAGGATCCGGATTTTATGGCGATTCCATTCGTGTTTCCGTCCTTTGGGAGATGGAAATTGAAGCCTATTCAATGCGCGTTTCAATTTGTAAAATTATTGCGGAGGTCTAGTATGTTCCTGCATAGCACACTCTTCATTCATGTAGAGCATGTATACATGTAATCTAATTGAGTAATTAAGCATGTTAGCCCCCATTTAATCACCATGTAACCCATGATATTTTTGAAAAGTTCATCCTCGTTATTACGGAAAAAATGTTTCTATATTTAAGGGTTTGCCATCGGAGGGGGAAACATAATTTCCCGTGGCTAAAATAGGAGTGCCATTTAATGAAAATACTTTGCAATACGTTATATTCCAACAGTTGGCGGTCCATTTGATAATTGAAGCATCATAGTTAGAGTCGATGCAAATGAAGCTAGCGAACTTAAATATGCCTTATTTTCATTTTTCACAGTCGTGTTCTGATCATGTTCATTTCGCGAACATGTTATAACAAACGTATAATATCAAACCCTAGAGACTCCGAACTGGTACGCTGCTGAATCTTGTGTACATCTTGGAAGGGAGAGAAGCTTTTAGAGGCTTTTGGATCACCACGTGACTAGCCCATCCCCCCACGCGTGGACTCAAACGTGATGACTATTTTATTTCGTCAAATCGGCAGATTCTGTAAAGCATGTATGGCTAATATCCTGTCACGTGTTTACCTTTAGTTTTCACTTTTCAATTCCAAAAGAAAGCTCTTGGCCTTCTGTCGTGGACAAGAGAGCTTTGCACGGTGGGGTTTCGTTCGGTATTATTCAAATCATTTGATGCGATGCGGATATCAGCAGCTGCATTGGAGCTCTCAAGACCAACTTCTTCTTTGCCTTCTTCTGATTATACAAACTTTCGTCCCTTCTATCTTCCTTTTCTTTAGCATTTAAAGATGAAAGATGAAATCTCTCGTGATTCTGTAACTCCACTACCGACGACTGGTACCAACCAATACCATTCACAGAAGCGAAGGCATGATCCTTGCAAGAAGCGAATGCATCGGCCAAACCCACGCACAAGTACCTTTCACATACATTATTCCTTAATCCACCACCACCACCACCGTGTCCCCTCGTCCGAAGGGATGCAAAATATGCTGACACAGAAAGGAGGGGGTGATACTGGAGAAGTTCACTTTGTTGCATTTATTTCATGGAAAATGCAAGATTTAATAAATGGTTAATTGTTTCACCTAGAATATTTAGTCAACAAAGAATGTATTCGCTATCCATAATAATTTGTGCCTAACTATTTTTGTGAGTGCTGAAAATCTTTTTGTGTGCTCATTTTTGTAAGCAATGCAAGCGATAATTTTTTGGAAAGTTATATTTTTTCTTTTGGTAATTGAGGAACCGTTGGAGCCCCATTTCGCTTACGCTATTCGGGGTCACACGACCCGATGGTGCCACCTCGCCGCAAGTCTCTATTTAGACGTAAAACCTCGGGAGAGGTTAGCTCAAGACCTCAATATCAAAACTCCGGCTTAAGATACTTTAACAACGAGAGGGCTTGAACCCCGACCTCTATGGTGGAATGGAGAACGCACACCAATTGCGCTGCCCATAGTTGGGTTCCGAAAAGTAATATTCATATGTTGACTTTTGTGTAAAACAAATGCACCCACTTCTTGCTGTCTTCTTCTTCTATACTCCAAGATAGATACACGGGTGCGTGTGTTGAGCAAGAAAGTATGAGTGGACGAAAAATTGACCTGCTTCGAAAAGAGAATCCAAGAAAGTATGATTGCTAGTTTTTCTGAACTCCGCGTCAAGCACCGCATCGAATACACGCCATGAAAATCGAAAGCAGAAAGTGCAGATAGGAATAGGCATAGGTTACCGAAGGACCGACGTTCGATGCACCGCATTGTGTCATTGGATTGAAACGTGGAAAAGGTGTACGTAGACGCGTGTAGCTAAGCTAGCGGCTGGTCAGCACAGTAACCGTCACTGAGGTTTCACCTGCGACGCGAGAGCTCAGCTTTTGAATCACCAGTGAAGGACCGAGAAAGTGCGCTGATGTCTGGCTTCTGGTCGAATAATAGGCCCGGATTTCAAGGCGATTCGTTTCGTAGTTTAGTCCTCTGGGACACGCAAATTGAAAGCCCTGCTCACCATGCGTTTGAATCTGAGCCCTCATACCACGAATAAAGGGAATCGAATTGACTAATTAAGCACGGTAGCACCATTCTATCGGCATGTTCATCACGCAGTTAACTCTCTATGAAAAGAAAAATGTTTCTAAAGTGAAGCGTTTGCCATCGGAAGGGGGTTAAAATTTCCATGACTAATGTAGGATTGTCGTATGCACAAACCCTAATGGAGATATTTTGTAACATGCCCTCTTCCCATAGTTGGCAGTCCATTTAATCGTTGCAGCGTCATAATTGGAGTCGGTACAAATTTGGGTTGTAGTTATGCTTCCTTTTCATTCTTCTGAATCTTTGCTGTGGACATTTCTGTTCATGTTCATAACTTCAATGCAATATCAAACCCTACAGACTGCAAATCGGTACACTCCCAAGTCTTCTGTAGATCTTGCAGGGAGAGAAGCTTCTGGGAGCTTTCGAATCATCATGTGATTAACCCGTCTACACCCACACGACGACCCAAGTGTACCGAGCTCTTTTATCTTCGTTAGAATAAGCATATATGACTTGCAATAACGAAGTGGGTGAATGATCACGCGATGCTCCGATTGAGTAGCTAAATTTCCCATCACGCTCTTACCTTTCGTTTTCACGTTTTAATTTTCGGAGACTTTTCAATTCCAATTAAAAAGCTCTCTCTTTTCTCACGTGGAGAGGAGAGCTCTGCGCAGTGTGGGTTTCGTTCAACATTATTCAATTCCCTTTGATGCGATGCGGATATGAGCTGTCGCATCAAATCTATCAAGATCAAATCCTCCTTTTCCTTTTTCTGCATAGACAAACTTCCATCTGTCTTCAATCCTTCTTTAGCATTTATAATATAGATGAAAACTCACCTGATGTCAGAACTCCGCTGCCAAATTCTCATACCAACCATTCACAGAAACTCGAAGGCACCACTGCGTCGGCCAAACACACATGCCGTTCACATCCCATTCACCTGCATCGATCCTCATTCACATGCCACACAACCAATTCCGCGGACTGGGAAACGACCGTTGTTGTAGTAACTATGTCTTAAAATCTTCCATACCGTACTTTAACCTATCCTCCGGGGCCTACTAGCAAGCGTTCTCGTGATACTCTACTGGACTGGTATAATTTTAAGCGGCTCGTAATTAATCCATCTTTTTGGAATCGAAAGTCTTTATGCCCTAAAGAATATGGAGAAGATACTGTAATCTAAGTAGGGGCGAAATAAGATAAAATATTTAAAACTTCCTATAGCTTTTACGACTCCCTTGTCAATTGCCAAGTTGTTCGGATTGATTAATCCAAATTGGCCTGAGAGCCAAAAGCATGAGCTGACAAAGCGCTGCAAAGTCTCGTGTCTTTTTGTTCTGAGGGATGCTTGAAAACCTGCAAGTTCTCCTTTTCGCCAAATTTCCTTTTTTTTTTTTTTGGTCGTAAAAGACATAAACTTCATTCAAGAAAAGTAGAGATTACATTGTGCAGCCATAGCATCAGCATATAAAAGATCTAATAATGCAGGAGGAGGTGAGGTGGGCCAGCTTTGGGGAAGGGTGCCGGATTTGTGGGCCTTTGCAGCCCAATCCGCCACAAAGTTGGCCTCTCTTCTACAAAACCTAAGTTGCAAATTACTGAAGAGACGAAGAAGGGCAGTCCCTTCGGCGCAGAGTGCTCGGGCCTCCCATGGTGGATCAGTGAATCCAGACACTGAATCGATCAAGATTTTGGAGTCGGATTCCAGCTGAAGCAAAGCATTCCCCTTGTTTTTCTCCAGCAGATAGCGAAGGGTGATCGTGAAGGCTTGAAATTCCGCTTGGAGGGCAAACGATGCAAAGAAACTTCGGGTAAGTCCATCGATGAGCTTTCCATTATGATCCCGACAGATTCCAGCCATTGCTCCTTCAGTATCTCCTGGATGAAATGCCCCATCTATGTTTACCTTTAGGAAGCCGATGTCAGGCGTCTCCATATCTCTGCTATATTGAATCGTTTGTTGTTCTTGTTCCCTGCCGCCATTGTGGCCATCTGCATCGATCTAGCTGAAGCAAGAGCGAAATCAACAACTCGAAGAGGATTGGGGTTCTGTTGCCTGAAGATGAAGTTGTTCCTTGATTTCCAGATATGCCACAGAATGAGAGCAACCACTTCAAAGGCAGGTGAGTTTCTCTGCTGTGATAATAATTCGGCCAACCATTCTGCTATATGTTGTGTGTCTGGTGTGGGAATCTGTAGATTAATCAAAGGGTGAGACCAAATGGTCGCTGTCCAGTGGCAATAGAGAAACGTATGGGTCGATGTTTCAGGTGTATTGATAGAACAGAGGGGGCATATGGAATATGATATAATGTGGCGGTGGAAAAGGTTAGCCTTTGTCGGTAGAGCGTCGTGGCTAAGAGACCAAAGAAAAAGTCGTGTTTTTGGTGGGATGTGCATTTTCCATATATGCTTCCATAATTTTCCACAGGATTGAATCAAGTTAGTTGTTGCTGTTGGAGTAATATTGCATAGGCCTGGTTGTCGAGCTGATTGATATCCACTTTTGACAGTGTATATACCAGTAGTTGATGCAGTCCATATAATTTGATCTGAAATATAGGTAGGTCTAACCTGGATTTTAAGCACCTCAGTCACAGTGGAGTCATCAAAGAATCTTCGTAATAGAGGAACATTCCATGCTTCACTGCCAGGGTTGATGTAGTCTGCCACAAGTGGGGGTTCATCCTGTTGAGCTGGACCACCTAAAATTCCTCTTGGTAGCCAACAATCAGTCCTAGTATTGATTGTTCGGCCATCCCCTACCGCCCATCTTAGGTGCGGCCGAATGAAATCTCGTCCTGTTAAGAGGCTTTGCCAACCCCAGGACGGTCGACAGCCTTTCTCAGCCTGCAAAAAGTCGCATGATCGAAAATAAAGACCTTTGAATAGCCTACTCCATAGGGATGCAGGTTCTTGAATTAATCGCCATGCCTGCTTTCCAAGCAAGGCTCTATTAAAGTCCATGAGGTCTCTGAAGCCCAAGCCACCTTTGTGTTTACTCTTTTTAAGCTCTTCCCAATTTATCCAGTGAACGCCAGGTTTAGTGTTATTATTCTGCCACCAGAAGCGTGCAATCTTCTTCTCAACTGATTTGCAAATGGAAGTAGGGATTTTAAAGATAGCCATAGCATATTGAGGAATTGCTTGGATAACAGCCTTAATCAAAATTTCCTTTCCTCCCTTGGAGATAAGTTTTTCTTTCCAACCATCCAACTTCGAATCAACCTTAGCTAAGATCCAGGCAAATATTTCTCTTCTTGATCTGCCCCAATCTGAAGGGATACCTAAGTACTTTCCCGTTCTATGCATCAAGGGCACTCTGAGTTCTCTAGCTAAATTTGCTTGTAGGTCTCTTGGGCAATTTTTACTAAAAAATATGCCTGATTTGTTTCTATTCACTTCCTGTCCGGTTGCCATGCAGTATTGGTTGATAATATTAGATAGGTTTTGACTCTCTAACAGCTTGGCATCTAGAAAGAATATAGCATCGTCCGCAAAAAATAAGTGAGAGAGTGTTGGACAGAACCTGTTGAACTTGATGCCTCTAAGATGCTCCATTTCAAGTGCCTAATGAATTAGCGTTGATAGGACGTTCGCCATTAGGATGAATAAATAAGGAGAAAGCGAGTCACCCTGTCAGAGACCACGGGTTGGATGGAAATATCTTAAAAGTTCTCCATTAAATTTAATGCTGAAGGATATTGTTGTGACACATTCCATCACCCATCGCACCCAAATGGGGTGAAATCCTATTTTGAGGAGGTAGTCGTTAAGAAAATCCCATTCGACACGATCGTAGGCTTTTTTCATATCCATCTTCAGAATTGCCTTAAAATCCCGTCTTCGTTTTTTAGTTCGAAGCTGGTGGAGGACTTCCTGGACAATAAGAATATTGTCCTGAATTTGGCGTCCACTGACAAAAGCACTTTGCTCAGTTGAGATAAGGGTCGCAAGCCAAGGTTTTAGCCTATTAGCTAGTATCTTGGATATAACTTTATAAGCCACATTACACAAGCTGATAGGGCGGTAATGGTCTAACCTTTCGGGATGAGGGACCTTAGGAATAAGAGTGATAATTGTCTTGTTGAGCTCTGACGGCATAACTCCCCTCGTAAAGAAATCCTGTACAGCAAGAAAAAAGTCGTCCTTTAGGATATCCCAGTGCGATTGGTAGAAGAGACCATTCAAGCCATCCGGACCTGGGGCTTTAGTTGAACCCAACTGAAAAACTGCACATTGAACTTCTTCTTGGGTGAGTGCCACCGTGAGACTCTCGTTCATCTCGGAGGTGACCATGGGTGGGCATTGATTAAGGATAGCCTCATAACTTCTAGGACCCGTTGATTTGTATAGATTGGAATAATAGGTGATCAGCATATTCTTTAACCCATGTTCTTCACGAATCCAGCTATTGTCCTCCGCTTGTAGCATCCGAATTCTATTTCGCTGCCGCCGTTGGAGTGTAGTTGCATGGAAAAATTTAGTGTTTTTATCACCCCCACTTAAGCCAATGGATGCGAGATCTCATAGCCCAAAACCTTTCCTCTTGCTCCCATAACCGATTTAGATTTGCCTGTAGCGATTGAATTTGTTGTGTGGCATTGTGGCGTTAAGGTTGGTTGATCAGAAGTTGAAGCTGATGTTGAAGATGGGAGATTTGATGGCGGGGTGCCGAGAATTTGGAATTACTCCACTGCTTAAGTGCTGTAGAAACCTTGAATAATCGTTGAGGAAGCTGATTGCTAGGTAAGTGGGCCGAGTTCCAAGCTCTATAAATAACATCACGGCATTCTGTATCCTATAACCAGAAAGCCTCAAAGTAGAATGACTTGTGCCGACGCATTGGAAAACCTTCTGTAGCCAAAATTAAGGGGCTGTGATCCGAGCCTACTGCAGGTAAAGCGATTACCTCAGTGTCAGGATAGGTCTCCTACCAATTCAAAGAACATAAAGCCCGATCTAACCTTTCCTTTACCAAATCCTCGCCCTCTCTATTATTCATCCATGTATACGCACAACCCTTACTACTCAAGTTCAATAGCGAACAATCATAGAGGACTTCGCGAAATGCTTGCATTCGGGTCGGATCTACTGAACGTTTACCTTCTTTCTCCCATGGGTAGAGTACTTCATTAAAGTCCCCGATACATATCCAGGGCAATGAGTTAATAAGTGCTATCCGACGGAGTTCGTTCCAAAATGGGGGCCGTGCTTGAGGAACCGAAGGTGCATGGATGCAAGTAATATGCATCGTGCTACCAGAATGAGTGTCAATGCAAAGGAAATCTAGAATATGCTGGTCAGTCCGGTGAAAGGAGATGCTGAAATGAGAGAGCCAAAAAAGGGCCATACCTCCTGCTAGGCCAATAGGATCAAGCACAAAAGACTGCTGGAAATGGAGGCGAGACTGAACGCGTTGAAGAACATCTGCCTGATTTTTTGTCTCCATCAAAAAGATAAGGTCAAGCTCTTCCTTAGCCACTAGGGCCTTAAGAGCGCGAACCGTCAGGGCGGAGCCCAAGCCTTGACAGTTCCAGCTTATGAGTTTCATTTGTCTTCCGATGGCTGTTGAGGGCCAGCCACCGACGCCCGCTGCTTAATGTTGTCAACTTGCATAACCGGTGTGTCCATGAGCTGATTTTCATCAAATGCATCCCCTGCACTAGGCATCTGGTATGGAGTATAGCGTTTTTGTTTCTTTGAACTTGTTGGCTTGGTCGAGAGTCGGCTACTTTTTTGTTTCTTATAAGTGGAATCAACTCTTAGCTTTGTTGGTAATGAGTCTGGCGATGCATAACCAGGACTCTATGGTAAAGGCAATGGAAGAACACCAGCAAGGGGTCGAGTTGTAACAGATGGTAGAGCCAAAAGGGTTTGATATGTTTGCTGTATAGTGTTGGATGCCTTCATCTCGCTTTCTGTTAGAAGTGTCTTGGGAGATAATACCCTTCATTTTGGATAATGATTTAACTTGGTCAAGTACGATGACAGTTTTGTTGAAGCAGGGGTAATAGTCTGGTGTTGTACTGATGTGGAGGAGCCCTCGCAAGGAGGGAGCGCAGGGACTGCAGGCGGTGGAGTTGGTGTGGCAGGGACTACCTCCTCATTCTGAATATCCTTGGATTCATAAAAGGTAATCCAATAGGGGCTAAGTTCTTTAACTTCTGCACGCAGCCACTGCCCATAGGCCATTCTCTCTCTTCCGTCCATTTTTGCTTCTGTAAAAGGAATCTCCTTGCAATAGGTGGCATAATGACCGATTTTGCCGCATGAATAACAGAAGTGGGGCAATCGTTCATATCTGAAGTCCACCCAGAAAAGTTTTCCGGCTATACGTATAAGTTGTCCGAGTTTCAGTGGTTCACTTAAACTAAATTCTACCCATACCCTGCCTACCTTGAATGTGGAGTTTTCTTTATGATCTAGTTTAACCTGTAGCACCTTACCAACATGCTTAACAGCCTTGCACAGCATGTCTTCCAAACACCATTCCAATGGCAGGCCATGAACTTGTACCCACAGATTGCAGGTGGTGAAATCATAACACTGTAGGGGGGTATTGAGTTGCCAGGGGCGAAAGATAATTAAATGGCTAGAGAACAACCAAGGTCCCCCCTCTAAGATGCGATTTTTCTCACTTTCCGATCGCAACTTCACCACATATATCCCGTTATCCCATTGAGAAATGTTCACTTCGTCTGTTCGCCAAGCCCGCTTCAGAGAATTTTGTAAAGCCTGAATATTAATAGATGGACAGGAAACGATTTTACCTACTAGCATGAGTTGACACTCTTCCACTTTGTGTAGGGGCGGTGAATCTTGCCAATCATCTATTTCCTGCTCGGACCAAAGCCGGCCCATACGATTGCAAAGGGCTGTGAGCCGAGAAGATTCTGCTTCCACTTGGGAGTCCATTGGCGCACCACCCGCCAAATTTCCTATTTGAGCGTGCACCTTTGGACCACTGCCCTATAAGGGAAATTTCAATACGTGAATTGCGTCCGCAGCGAATGATAGCCGTTGGAATAGATATTGTATGGACCACACGTGAGACCCCCCTCTCATCTGAATTTCCTCTCCGTTCGTTTTGAATGATGTTCGTACCACATGGGCTTGGTCTTGGTTTGGAGACTGCTGTCGTTTTGATCATTTGGTGCAGGGCTTGGCCACACGATGCTTGCAGATTCTGTCTGAGATTTTCTTTCTTTTTTTAAGCAAAAGATGATATTCAATTGATGCAAAACAGCACCTCTGCTCGTTTAAAATTTAAGGGAAGGCCTCCCAGTTACAAAGCTTTCTTGGGTGATTTAGATGCTCGCATCGATTCTGTGTGTTGATCATGTTAGAGCTGAATGCAGAGAGATGAGTAAATTAAAGCCGAAGAGGAATTTGCTTCTTGAGCTCAGTCCTCCCCGCGATTAAACTCAACTTGCCGGCCATTTGGAACAAGGCTACTTCGTTACAAACACGACGGGTCGAACAAATTATTTCCAGAAAAGTGAATGCACTGTCCTCGACCCGACATCATTTGTCAGACAATGTCCTTTCACAGCTCGGAGTAGTTAATAATTGGACCGAACTTTTTTAGCCCTAAAAGTCATCAGGGATCGAAGGTTAATCCTCCGGTTGATAGGCCATTTATCTTCCAAGGCTTAAGTCTCGATTTGAGCCTCGCCATTCTATGCAATCCATTTAAGCAAACGAGAAGCGGTGGAACCGTCTAATTTTTCTTTATGACTTTCTAATGCGGCAAATTTTACGTAACAAACGGACCTCTTGAAAGGAAGACGAGGATTTAGGCTCAGGAGACTCGAGCCCCTGTCTCAGTTAATGATGAAGCTTTAGCCTCAACCCATCTTTTAATACTTCTGCAGCTGGTTTCTCAAAGGAAACTAAAAGAGAAGGAATAAGAGAGAGAGAGAGAGAGAGAGGGGGGGGGGGGGGTGGTCAGCAAAAGAGAAACAGGAAAGAGAGGGAACCTCGAGAGGAAAAAGCGAGATTTCGTCCACGAAAGCCACCGAAAACCATGGACATATGTAAAAGTTATAATTTCATACCGTGTTGAATTTTGAGTTGTTGGATTGACCTTAGAGGTGTGAAATTATGTTGTAAAGAAACTCCATAATATTTTGGAACCGTGAGATTTCATCATTAAGGGTTACAATTTTGTTGAGCTGAAATTTTCAAGTTTGTTGCGCACTAATGGAACCATGTTTGAACCACTATGTCTAACACTGATTTTCTCCCATCTCAATGACCATCTTTGGGTTTAAGGCAGAGTTCAACTTTTAAGTATGCCGGGTTAGCTTTCCAATGACTTTGGACCCACTTGGAACGTATGTTGGTAGAGTTTAAATAATCACTTAAAATTCGATAGTCGAGCTACCATAATACAGTAGACAACGATAATTGTTTTGCTTTAGGCGAGCTTTTATTGACATTGTCAGAGTCCTTTTGTTATCGATTTAGTTGAGTCTTAATTAAAGTAGTTATCAACTTCATTTTGATATTTGTTTTCCACATAATTAATAGGATTTCGACTCTTTTTTTCCCACTCAAGGTAGCTTTTGTTGATAGGTTTCACATCTTCAGGTGAGTGATACTTCTCTTTCTTTTTTATGAATTAAAAATTAATACTTTGGATATAAGAAATATAAGTTATGAAAAAGGCATCACATTACATAACTTATGATAAATAGGAAAGCATTGTTGAGAGAATATTTGCTCCAAAAAGACGGATTGGACATTCACAAATTTTTTGGTGAATTAAAATGGCAAAGAACCCTACTTGATGGAATGAGTACTGAGAAGTCAAATGTATTTGTATGTGAACTTGATCTATGAAATGAATTTTGAATTGGTATGTTGAAGTCCTTTTGTTACTGATTTAGTTGAGTCATCGTTAAAGTAGTCATCTAATTGACTCTAATATCCATTTCCCAATTAATTAGTAGGATTTCAACTTTTTTTCCTCCTCAAGGTAGCTTTTGTTGTTTAGTTTCACATTTTTAGGTGAGTGGTCCTTATTTTTTTATGAATTAAAAACTCATGTTTGGAAAATTATAAGAAATATATATATATATATATATATATATATATATATTATGAGTTATGAAAAAGGCATCACATGAGATGACATATGGTATAGTAAAAAGGAAAAGTGTTGTTGAGAGACTATATACCCCCACAAAGATGGATTAGACATTTACAACATTTTTGGTGATTTAAAATGGCAAAGAATTATGCTTGATGGAATGAATAGTGAAAGATTACATGTATTTGTGTGTAAACTTGATTTGCGAACTGAATATTGAGTTGGTTCGTGACTGCAAGATGATCATCATTGTCATAGTGAGAATGACCATAAAAACATTAAGGGATTGTGAGTATGCATATTATGTCAGACATAAACTAGCGATTCTAATCACGCATTGAAGAACAAAATTCAATCATTGATTATAATCATATGTAGAAAAATAAGATAAAAAAACGAAACATATTTCCAGCCATTGCTCGAATTTGTGTCCGTCCGAAAATTTACGAAGATTCAATGATATTACGGGCATACTTTACTAACCCAATCTCATCGCGTACTAATGATGTATTTCCGAATTTGAGGATTTGAATTAGACTTTGTGATTGCCTTTATGTCTCCCATCAAGGTGGTTACCAAACGAGCGATTGTCACGAAGAGGTACGAAACGTGGAAAAATCGCATGTGGAATAACTATTACTTAAAAGAGAAAACGTGGGTCAAACCCAACAAATAAGTTTTTATTACAAAAACTATATCCCTAAATGTGCAATCACATTATAGATAACATTTTCCCACTTGATCCCGACATTTTCATCATACAGATTATCCAATCAAACCCACGAAAACTTTATGCTTAAAGAAAACAACAAAACGCATGAATCATGGCAACATGTCCTTTAAGAGCAATTAATATCTTCCATATATCATAATGCATCATATTCCTTTAATGTCAGCCTATATGTGACAACACATCTTAATGAATAAATCCTATGTTTATTCCAAAATCAAAGAGATATGTTATTCTCATAAACAATAGAATGTGTACAAAATTAGAGTTTTATAAAACAAAAATCGTCCATATGACGGCAAACCACATGATGGAACCTATTCCTATACTAGTTACACGATCATTATACTTTATTGGTGGCATGCTTTTAGTTAAAGGATCAGCTATCATCAATCCAGTGCTAACATGTTTTATGACCACTTTACTCTCTTTAACACGTTCAAACTTATGGCTAAATACTTCCTTACCAAAAAAAAAAAAAACTTATGGCTAAATACTTGATGTCAATATGCTTATTTCAATGGTCACTTTTGGCATTTTCAGTAATAAAAACCGCAATTGAATTGTCACAATATATTCTTAATAGCCTAAATGAAACTTTTCAACCATATACCATGCGAAGTAGCTTCAAAACAAGAAATGAACTTAGCAGTTAAAGTCTGCTACACACTTCTCCATGACACGGCTCTGCTAGCTAAAACAAAAATATATCCGGATGTTGATTTTTGAAAATCAATGCAATCCGCAAAGTCCACATCCAAATAACCAACTACTTCTAGGTTGTCAATCAATTTATATGTAAGTATGTAGCCTTTGGTACCTTAAAGGTATCTCATCACTTTCTTTGTAACTTTCTAGTGGTCCATACATGGATTACTCTGATATCTTTCCAACATTCCCATAGTAAAAGCGATATTAAGTCAAATGCAAACCTAAGCATCTATCAAGCTTCCGACAACAGAAGCATAAGGAATGTTATTTATTTATTCCTTTTGTAGATCGTTCTTCGAGCATCGTTCAAATTGAACCCGTCACCCTTCACAATAAGCATTATACTTTGTGAACAATCTTTCATCCGAAATCTCTCGAAAATTTTATTGCTATAGATTTCTTGAGATAGTCCTAAAACTCATTGAGGTCTATCTATGAATTTTAATGTCAATAATATAAGATGCCCCACTCGTATCTTTCATATTAAAACTCTTAAAGAGAAATTGTTTCGCCTCATGTAATAACTTATTATTATTGATTGCAAGTAAATTATCATCCACATATAGCATAAGAAAACAAATTTTGCTCCTACTGACCTTTTGATATATACATTGATATATCAATTCTCTATAAAAAAACTGAATGAAGAGATGACATCATGGAATTTTTAAGTACTATTGGCGAGATGCTTGTTTCAAGCTATATATAGATTTCTTAAGTTTGCACAACAAATGCTCACATGTACTAAAGAAGAATCCTTTGAGTTGTTTCATGTAAAGCTCCTCTATTTCCCCATTGAGCCGTTTTCACATCTATTTGATGTAATTACATATTAAAATGAGCAACTAATGCCAAAAAAATATGAAAAGAATCTTTCTTAGATATAGGAAAAAAACTCTTAGGGTGCGTTTGGTAACATTTCGTTTAAAAATTGTTCCAGGGAACAAAATAGAAAAAAGTGTTTCTATTCCGGGAACAATTTTTGAACAAAAAACGCGTTTGGTAAACTTGTTCCGGGAATAAAAAATAAACAGAAACACGTTTGGTAAATTTTTATTCTTTTTTATTTCTTTTAATTTTTTAATTTTCTTTTATTTTTTTTCTTTTTTTTTTTTTTCTTCTTTTGGCCGGTCGCCGGCCTCGGCCATGGCCGGCGACCGGTCAACGAGGGCCGACGGCCTCGCCCAACCACGGCAAGGCTCGTCGGCCCCCGGCGAGGCTCGCCCGCCGTGGTTGGGTGAGGCTCGGCCTCGCCTTGGCCGGGCGAGCCCCGGCGACGCCCCGACAAGGTCGCCGGCCCTCGACGGCGTCGCCAGCCCTCTTTGGCCGGTCGCCGGCCATGGCCGAGGCCGGTGACCAGCCAAAGAAAAATGAGAAAGAAAGAAAAAAAAAAAAAAAGAGAAGAAAAAGAGAGGAGAGAGAAAATGTGTTTCTAAATTTTGTTCCAGAAACAAGAAACAAGTTTTTTTTGTTTCTTGTTTCATTCCAGATGTGTTTCTGGAAAAAAAATAATTTTGGAACAAAAACGCACACAAACGCGTTTCTGTTCCTTTTTTGTTCTTAGGAACAAAAAAACAAAAAAGTTGTTTAAAAACAGAAAAAAGAAATGAAAACAAACGCAGCCTTAGTGTAATCAATTCATTCTTTTTTGAGTGAATTCTTTAGCAATGAGTCTAACTTTATATCTCTCAATGTTACTCAATGAATCATTCTTAGTTTTGAAGACCCATTTACAATCAATGGACTTCACACCATTAGGCAACTCAACCAACTCCCAAATTTCATTAGATGCCATAAAACTTATCTTTTATTTCATGGCATCGTACCACAAATTGGATTCATCACTATTCATGGAATGTGAAAACGTTTCATAATCATTCTCAGCTCCAATGTTATAGTCGGATTCTTGTAAATACAAAATATAATCACTATGAATTGTTGATTTTCTCATTCTAGTAAATCTTTTTAATGTTGCATTAACATTCTCTTGAAGAGCGTGTTATTTAACTGGTTGTTCAACAAATTCTAGTAATTACTGAAAACTAGATCTACTAGATTAATATCAGCAGGTTGTGGAACTTCAATGATTGGTTGTTCATTAGCTGGTTGAACTGAAGGGACGTTATGAACAACAACCAACCTTATACTTGATGTGGAAGGTTAAGTGTTTGAATGATCTTTCTTAGGAACAAGGTCCTTCAATTGATCGCTTCCACTAATCAAGTTATTTTCAAGAAACTTAGCATTTTTTGATTTCACAATCCTAGTGGTGTAAGATGGATAATAAAGCATATATCCCTTGGACCTTTTGACATATCCAATGAAATTCACACTTATAGTCCTTGAGTCAAACTTCTTTTATTATGGATTACAAACTCTCATTTCATATGGGCATCCCCAAATGCGTACATATTGCAAACTTGGTTTTCAACCTTTAAACAACTCAAAAGATGTTTTTGGGACAGCTTTGGTCGGAACTTGGTTTAATATGTACACCATTGTCTTAAGTGTTTTAGTCCATAAGGATTTAGGAAGTTTGAAGCCGCTATGTATACTCAACACAATGTCCAATAATATTTGGTTTTTTATTTCCGCTATACCATTTTGGTCCAAAGAACTAGGTATAGTATATTGGGCAACTATCTCATGCTCCTGAAGAAACTTTATAAATGGACCAGGCGCCTATCCATTTTCAATATATCTACCATAAAATTCTCTACATCTATCTAATATCACGATCTTAATTTGCATACTGCATTGTTTCTCTACTTCCTTATCTAATGCTTCATGCTTATTATGAAGTAAATAGAAATACATGTAACGTGAGTAGTCATATATGAAGGAGATGAAGTACCATACGAGTCCATATATGAACTATAAATATCTATATCTATGATTTTTAATATTTCTATACTCCTCTAGGCACCTCTCTTCGTCTTGTTAGTCTGTTTTCCCATTATGCAGTCTTCACAAGTATCATAATCAGTAAAATCTAAAGTACTAAATACTCCATCATTTACCAATTGCTTTATCTTATCTATGGAGATATGTTCCAATCTCCGGTGCCACAATATAGATGAATCTTCATTCACAACACATCGTTTTATACTAGCATTATCATGAATATGTATCGCATTATAATATGCATTGTCTTTTAAATTAATTTTAAATAGACCATTAAACAAAGTACCACTCCCAACAATTTCGGATTTAAATGATAAATTGAAGTTTAAATTTGAAAGGTTAAAAGAGTAACCTAAAGATAGAAGTCTTGAAATTGAAATTAAATTTCTAGAAAAACTAGGAATATAAAAGGTCATTTGTAAATGCAAAACAAAACCACTATTGAGAACTAATCTACATGTCCTAATAGCTTCCACATGTAAACGCATCTTGTTTTCTAAGTAGATGCATTGTTTACTTCCCACTAACTTCCTGTAGTTTTGAAAACCTGGCAAGGAATTCAAAATATGGATTGTAGATTCAGAATCAATCACCAAGTGTTGTGACTCATATTAGCGATATTAGATTCATAACAAATACAAGAGATTTGATTACATTTTTTTCTTAAATCAAGCCTTAAATCTAATGCAATCCTTCCTTATATGGCCATTCTTTTTATAGAACAAATATTTGGATTCTTTATTAATGTCATTTTAGGGAGGTATTTTACATTTTCCCTTCTTCTTACTATGACCCTTATTATTTCCTTATATTGCCAAATGAGCACTTTCTCCCGATTCGATAATCAGTCTTTCTTCCTCTTGAACACACATGGTCATGAGTTCATTAATTGACCATTATTCTTATGTGTGTTGTAAGAAATCTTGAAAGATGCATACTATTGTTGGAGAGTGTTCAAAATATAGTATGCAAAAAAAGATTCGGATATCTTAACCTTAAGGTTCTTAAGTTAAGTTGCAATGTCCATCATATTCATGATGTGCTCACACACACCTCTAACACTAGTGAGTTTCAACGATGAAAACTTCATAATTAGGGTTATGATATGCATCTTCTTTGAAGTTTCAGATTGTGCATCAATAGCCTCCAATAAAACCTTAGCATTGCTATACAAAGCAATCAAACCACGTATACTGGGAGATAGTTTAGTCCTTATGAACATCGCACTAACGAGGTTGGACCACTCCCATTATTCATAAAGGGTTATCTCAGCTACAGTGCTTGTATCAGTAGGAGTAGGTGGTTTGTCTTTCCTTACAACATAGTCAATGTCCATGTACCCCAATTGAAGAAGAATTAACTCATTCCAAACGTTATAATTTTCACCATTTAGTATGGGAACATCATTCTCGAATTCAGAGAAATTCACAAATTGCAAAAATGCATATCAAATAATCATGCTTATGTTACAAAATTTAAGGCAATGTAAAACATGTTATAAAATAATATAAAAACTACTTGTGGGTTAATTAAATAGATTCATACACACTCCATGAAGAAACTATCATAATTATATTCATTTCCTTAATCTCTATGGGTAAATTAAGAAAAATAATATGATATATCATCCTGATTAATCATATTAATATAATCAAAATTTCTATGAGATAAAATTCATCACATTAATAAGATTAATTACAATCAATGTCCATTACTAGATGTGATCCGGAAGCTCTTAATATATAATTTAACTAATCAAAGATGTTGTGGCTACTCCCTAATTAATTAAAATATATGGATCACTAGACATTTAATTTCATGCATAAAATATTCACAAAATACATGAAGGGAAAATTAGTAAATAGCTTGGCCAACGGTAGAATTGCAAAACTGCAGAAGGGGCAAAACGAGAATTTCCAAAACGGCGAAGGGTAAAAGAGTAAATTTAGCTACCAATGGCAAAACAGTAAATAAATTCGGAAAAGGGCAGAATTGTAAAAACAAACAAGAAAGAGGGGCAACATTGTAAATCAGCGGACGGGAAACAGCTGCCTCGAGCGCGTGCTCCTGCCCTTCACGCGTGCCCCTTCGCCCAAGCAAGTGGCACGCACGCGCCTGCAAATGTTGCTCAAGCACGTGCCATGCACACGCTCATGATTGCCCGCGCATTGCGCGTGGACACCACGCGCCAATAACTGCAGCATATACACGTGGAATCCACGCGCTTGCTCTTCATTGCGCAGTTTCGCGTTTCCTTTGTCTCTGCCGCGATTTTGCCGCCCGTTTTTTCTCCGCTTAGCCCATCTTATACCAAAATAAATTATGGGATTTGGAGACCGTGCCAACGCAACCACATAGGTCCAAGTTTAAGCAAAAATGGCCAAGAAATTGGCCCCGAATCAAACGAAATTTCTCTTATGCAAACCCTTAACCACCACGACTTCCTCCATTAGCCTCCGGCGATCACCAATATTCCAGATCAGCTTATGGCTATTCTTCCCCATGTCGGTGCGATCATACCAGTTTCTCTCTTGGCCCCAAAATGCCCGATTTACTATTCATTTAGAAAACTCATGAAAATACACCCAAAACTCGACATAAACAAGACAGAAATACCTACATGCTCTGATACCAAATGTTAGACATAAGCTGACGATTCTAATCACGCATTGAAAAACAAAATTCAGTCAAAGATAAAAAAAAATAAAAAAGACCTCTAGCCATTGTTTAAATTTGTGTTTGTTGGATATTCATGGAGATTTGATGATATTACGAGTACACTCCATTAACCCAATCCCCTCACGTACCGATGGCCTATTTTCGAATGAGAGGGTTAGCATTAGATCTTGTGATTGCCCTTACGAAATGAACAATCATTCCTTTTATAAGCCGTCTCCCATCAAGGGCGATTATCAAATGGGCCATTGTCACAAAGAGGTACGAAGCATGAAAAAACCGCATATGGAATAATTGTTACTTAAAAAGAGAAAATGTGGGTCAAATTCAACGGATAAGTTTTCATTGCAAAAATTATATCCCTAAATGTGGGATCACATTATAGATAATTCTCAAGACATTCTATTGGGCGAATCCCCCGACTGGTAGGGCTCATCGCCAAATGTTAAGCGTGGCCTTAGTCAATGGACTGGACCGCATATGTTTACTTTGATAGAGTTGATGCAATGAATAAATCTGACACGTACGAAGCTTTGTTTAAGTCATACAACTCATTTTTGATATTGTACGAATACTTTACAAATGTATTTATGGTATCTTTTATAATAGTGAGTACTCGATCTGGTACCTTTGAAGAGAATTGGAGGATTATTGAGTTCTAGCTCCAACAAAAGCTAAACATGGAACAGAAACACTCAAGCCTCTCTGGAAATTATACTTCCAACCTGTATCATCTATAAGCGACTTCATCTTGTGAACCAGTTGAATTAGTGTCCGTGTGAACAGAGATTCGCAATCACTTCTAAAAACACCAAGCACAAAAGTAGAATTCACTGTGAATCCACAAGCAAGGAATATTTGATAATAATGGCAGGCGAAACAGAGGGACATCGCAGGAGAAATAGTCCTGCAGATGTTCCTACTGAGAAGCAGCGCATGAAGAACTTCTTGGGGATATTAGTCTGGACTTTCCACCTTTTCACATTCTTATACATAACATCAGAATTTACTGACAAGAGTCCACATACTCCAATCTCTCCAGAATTTGAACAGAACTAGATTTGACTACCATAGATATATCTCGATGGAAAAGTCGCCTTCAGATAAAATGACAGGACCTCAACTTATATCACAACTAGAAGATTGTGGCGGTAAGGAGTAGAGTGGTGCCTTGCCTGAACAAAGGTCCCAAGATCCTATACTCTGAATCAGCAACAGGTTCTTAATAAGAGTTCAAACACCGCCAAACTTGACATGGTTTCTGCATGAGAACAGAGAAGTCACGAGGGTTTTCACACAAAACCGAGAGCCAAACTGTGATGTTATAAGCAATTCAACCAAGATGAAAAGCTAAATGATCTTGACCTGTTCGAGTACATTACACATTCTGTTGTTTGCTTGAAATTTCTTTAGTTTTGATACCTTCCTTTTCCTGCAGACGGCATAATGGAGTTCAAACCATAAATTCAGCAAACCAAGTAGAAGCTGGGTATATCCAATATACGCAGCAATGCAAAGAAAGTGGCTCTGTTTCAGAAGAAAATAGGGGCAGTTTACATGCATTGCACAGCTGCTAAACATGACTTTTTTTATGGTATTTTCAAATCTAACTCAGTTTTAGTGAGTTATGTTACAGACGTAAGACTAATACTAAGACTTCTGAATGCAAGATCTTGGCAACAAGCTATAGGGAGGTGATCATCTTAACAGGTTTGTGTATTCCATGTTGTCTATATTGATGCAACAAGAGAACCTCCTGGTGATGCAATTTAGCAGTATATTGTATAAAAAGTTGAAATCACAGACTGGATGCTAAGAAAATGGGCAAAGTCAGAGCAATCCCAATCTCAAACCCAGCATTTTGAATCAATTTATCAGCTGTTCAAGATAGGCTTTCGACCCCCAACGACCACCCCCCCCCCCCCCCCCAAAAAAAAAAGCAAAAAAACCAAAGGAAAAAAAAGGGTATCTCATGCATGGTATTTTCCTTTTAATGATGTTCTTATGGTAAATATTTATGGCATTTCAAGATAAAACAAGCCTAATTATGTTGCTTAAAGGCAGAAAGCTGTGTCAACTAAGCAACTATTTAGAGTAAGATGCCAGCTGGCAGTACAAATAGGAAATCATCATCATTACTAGGGAAAATAGTCATTTACAAATAGGGGATCTACTTGATCTAGATCAAGTTTGACAGAAGAACCAAGCAAAACATGTCCATAATATTAGAGGAAAAAAAAAACAATTTTGAAAATGAATATTGCAGTGTTTTACAACCCTACTATTATGAGCTCCGAGCTACCTGTCCTTCAGTCGTTACATTATATAGAATGGTATGATGTATATGAGTGGAATCATAGATTTTGTAGCTCCATGCAGGATAAGGTACAGTAGCAGAATCCTGTAGTTCATGTCTTGATTTACCACTCTGTTATGCCTATAGCAAGTATTCTCCCGCACACCATGCCATATGCATATAGTTGGATGTATGTTAGGATGTGAACAGGCATTGCTAGAACACTAAAATAGCTCATGACATGGCAATTTTAATATTTTGGACAATATACCAGAGGAAACTAGACAGGATTCTGCTTCCTGCTTCTCATGCTCCTAGTATCCAATTGCAATGCAGAGTTGCTCAAGCTTGCCATTGCCAAAAACAATGTCAAGCATGCAACAGTGAACTAAAAATTGAGACATCTAACCTCCTTCAGTACAAAATTAGATCTATTATTTAGGTCTGAGCACCTTAAAGTATAGAAGAAAATCTTGAGAGCACTTAATTGCTAAAAGTAGCACTTCAGCAACCTCTCATTTTCTAGGATTGTGGATTGCGGTATTTAGAACTGAGGTTGATATGCCAACAGTACATAAAATAGGGGTAAGCAGCAAATTATAGAAACCAAGCAACTTCATGCATAAGTGACTCTAGTCACCCATTGTACATAACATGCATTATTCAGATAATAAAGTTTCAACAAGAAAACAGAAGCCAGCATCACCAAGCAGGGTCCTGTCCAGAAGGAAACACCAGTGAAGTACTTGAACCTTACCAATCCTTTGTTTTCATAGTAATCGTCCAATGCCCACTGATACTTCGATTGGTTCAAACCAAACCAACGCGCCACATGGTCATCCAAGCTCGAGTGAGCTACAAAAATAACCCAAGGAATCTTTAAAAACTATTTAAATGTCGAATATATATTCCACTACGGATAAAAATTTCTCGATCTGAAAGTTAATCAAGCAAAAATATCAGTTTTCTCTATCACACTACGCCAGGTTTCATATATCAAGCCGGAAAAGTGAGAAATTCTCAGCTTTATGTTCCTCAATCCTAATCCACACTTTTAGAAACCAAAACAAGATATTTCAAAGCTTCTCAGATATCATAAAGATCCTATCTGCAGTCTAGAAGGAAATTCACTCACTGCACGAAAGATTCCATCTTTAGAACCAAAACTCAAAGAAACTAAACCATCGACCACTAGATCACCAAAGCCAAAGTCTTAAAATTTCGCAGCATTCCACTGAATTGGCTCCGTTTTCACACCAACCAAGCAAGAGGGTCTCACTCTTTCAAATTCAACAACACTAAACACGCTCACCCCAAGTGACTCGAGTGTAACCATACCATCTTGCACTCTGTTGACAGCATTCTTGAAGAACCCAAGAAATGACCCATTTTGTCCAGGCTTCTCAAATTGCTGCAGCGGCGGCTGGACTGGCGGAGGCGCCACCTTCTTCGGCGGTTCGAAGACCGGGGGGGGTGCGGGCTCGGTTGGCTTGGGAGTGGAGGGCGGGGTCATGAACACTGTGTAGGGTCCAATCTTGCCGATCAGTGGTGGAGGAACAGATTCTTTGTTGACAGCCATGGCTGGACAGTGAACGAGAGAGACAGAGACAGAGAGAGCGGCGGCGAGCTTGGAAGAGAGAGAGAGTGTGGTAGAGAAGAGTAAAGCAGAATGTGGGTACTTGGAAAGAGAGGTGGAGAAAGTGATTCTTCTGAAAGAGAGAGAGAGAAGAGAGAGAGAGAGAGAGAGAGAGAGAGGTGAACAGAGAGCACGCAACCCAAGTGGTTAGATCTTTGTCTTTGTTTGATTTATGTTTGTACTTTTTTTTCTTTTCTTTTTTCTTGCTTTCTCCTCCTCCAGATGGGAACATAGGAATAAATTCAGTCGATCCGAGGGTAGTTTAATATAAACGACATCCTCATCATCTCAGAATTTAAAGACATGCCCCTTTGTTGTTCTGGTCTTCGGTTTTATTCTGTTCTTCTGAATTGCATGGATCTGGAATTGCAAGGGGCACACATCTCTGTCTGTTCCATTTCCAAACCATTGGAGATTTCCATCCAACAAGGTTACTTTACCAATGGCAAGTTGGGGATTCCAAATCTTGTTCGATTATCTCGAGTCTTGAGCTTGTCTTCTACTTGATATGGTGATTGGGGTGGTTTTATATGTACTTTCTCCTAAAGAACTAGATCAAGTTCCACCAAAAGGTAAATCTTGTCAAGACCATGAAATTAATAAAGTAAATGTGTGCACTTTTATAAGAGTAATATAAGATTTACCTAAACAAGACTAATTTACAAAATTGATAAACTGAGTAACATGACAAATTACAGATAGATTTTTAAATAAGTGAGTAATCCGTCATATAATTTGGTATATTTATTTTGCAAATTAATCTTAGCATACTTGGGATCTCTTTTTTTGGATGCTAAACCTCATCCACATGTTCAATATATCACCCAGTATATCAAATTATTAATTTAGAAGACACTAATTTTCTCAAAACTTATCTCTCGTACCTCTTGTCAAAAAGTGCTATACTATAATGTCTATTTAGCAAATCAGACCGTTCTTAATATGCTTCGCTTTACCCATTCATGATAAATTGTCCTATCACTCTGTATAGTCAAGAGGCTGTGTCAAAGAAAGAAGCATATAAATGTGAAGTGTCCATTATTTTCTCAGTCAACCCACCTCAAATAATTCCACGATAAAAAAGACAACACAATAACATCGTCTAAACCAATTGATCGTCGTCCTTAGCTGTGTGTTGAACCATCAATAAATTGTCTGTTGGAGTAAATTAGCAATTTTCTCAAACAGATTCAATTACTACATTTGGTTCATGTTCAGCCCCTTGCAACTAAAACTACTCCCTGTACGATAATCCTTAGTATCCCTCTAAGAGCAATGATTTAGAGGGGAAAAAGATACCAAAATCCCTTTCTAGAAATATGTGGTTCTTGACATTCGTTTTACATGAGTAAGAACACTTACAAGGGAGAACCATGACAAAGACATGCAGTACCCGTAACCAAAGCTTCCATATCAATTTATGTCAATCAATGTTTTGACGTTAAGCACTAGCCTCCACCATAGTTCCAATAGAAAAAGGCTTGGGAATGAGAAACATAGAGCACCAGTGTCAACTGCACTGAATTTGGTGGTAAACAATCAACAGTCATATAGGATCTGAAGAGGAGTTCAGAGATCACTAGTTCACTCATACAACGAGGTCACAAGCTACAATGGCTACTTCATCTGGCTTAGAACAAAGCCAACTGCCCCTACTCATTCACAATCCATCTCAATTGATCTCGCGCAGGTCACTTAGCCCATAACCGTGCTGTGTACAACAAGATGCCACAACTAACACACCTGAAAATACATATACATATCGATATGATACTTCATTAGCAACCAAAATTAACAGGGATTATACATTCGACATTGGGTCATTCCCAGCTCGAAAGCCAGGAGAAAGGTAATCTCTCTCTACCAAAGTTAAACACACCTATTCAGAGCAGAAGTAAACATCACAGCAAAACACAATAACCCACCACACTTGACTGGAGAGTATCTTATTCAATATAAACATGCGTGCATTTTTCCTTTTTTTTTCTTTTTTTTTTCTTTAGTTCAAATTACAGAGGTTGAATTAAAACTATGGCCACATACTACTGATCTACCAACAAAACTTAATCCACTACTCATGCCAAGGGGGAGATTCTTCTACCGGCCTCCCAAAAATCTGATACAGTTCCAAGTCACAGGCTGAAATCCTTGTCTCGAGCCAGAACTGCATCACAGAGGAAAAAACAGGGCCGATGACCTAATATGCAGTCCTGACCAAAGCGACAACTTTCTCAGAAATTCAGAGACAGAAACACCATTTTGCATCAAGAGTACGTCATACTGATCCAGGATCTTGCATTGCAGCAAACATTGCCATGACCTCAATGCATGTGTCAATCAAATAAGGGAACTTGCCAACGACAGCTCGTGGAGTTCGGTGAGCATCCACTCCTCCCCAGTTTGACCCCCTAGGACAATGGCTCTCGTCCCTCCAACAACACAAGTACTGTGACCCCAAGCAAATCTGGGCGGTCTCCCGGGAACATTTAGTATCCTCCATGTGGGCTTTTCATCGGTAGGATCCAGCAAATAGAGTTGTGAGGCAGAGTGAAGACCAGCAACAGATCCACCGAAGATGAGAATCCTCCCACCGGGAAGGCTCACAGCCACATGGTCAAGTCTTGGAGGAGGAGCTATGCCACCAGGATTTCCAGCTCCAGGCATTCCGCTTCCTGTTACGCATCTCCAACAAGGTTCCTCCTCACTTAGATCCATTGTGAAGACATCACTGGAACGAAATCGAAGAGGCCCACTTTTCGCCAAGCCACCAAACATCAGTATCTTTCTCCCACCATAAACTGTCAAAGTGTGCCCTAACCGGGACGGTGGTGTCCATGCTGCTGGTATCTCTCTCCAGACAGGTTTCTCCATCGAGAGATCAAGGAGAAAAGTATCACTCAGAAGGACACCAGAATCCGCACAACCACCGGAGACTATCAATTTGCTGCCATCAAGGGTGCAAGAACTGTGCCATGATCTCGGAAGAGGAGGAGCCAATCCAGATATCTCCCGCCATGTTGGGGGGTTTGCATCCAAATCCAGCAGGAAAACATCATTAAGTAAGCCTTGCCTTCCACAGCCTCCAAATACAACCAAGTGGGACCCATTCACACAGGTAAGTGTATGACCCCAACGACCTGGCGGAGGAGAGCTCACTTGGACATGTCGCCACTCGGGATTGCTAGAATTCAGATCCAATACAAAAGTATCATTCATTGGTTGCATGTTAACTCCTTCGCCTCCGAAGAGGACAACTCGATTGCCAACTGCACAAGCACTGAAGTTGCATCGCGAGGGTTCAACAGCACCTCCAACAGTTAGCTTCCTCCAAGCTGCAGCTTCGAGGGTGGTCAGCTCCCTTGCAAGCCGACCCCAACCTAGTCTCTTTGCACCAGGCACAGTTTCCAAGAGACTGGTAGTTTCACTTCCCCAAGCATTCTGGCAGACCATTCTCCATAGGTCTTCATTCTTTGTGAGAGCATAGAATCGTCTAGAGACAGAGCCAACCGCTGCAATATCTCTTGGTGTCAATCTTGAAAGTATCTTAAGTGAAATTACCTCATCACTCAATTGCCATATCCCACACATCCCACGTGCAACATTTCGATCCCCCGTTGACAAGAAAGGGAGAAAGGATAGACCAGTACGAAATCGTTCAGTTGATTTTGTAGAGTCCTTCCCAGATACTGGACCAAGGTCAATGTTGGCTTCAGTGAAGAATTGTATCCCAATGACATGCGTGATCACCTCGTCATCTCCATAAATGGGAGTTAGCCGCAGTCTATTCAGCAAAGGAGATCCATCTTTCCGGAAGTTCAAAAGCTCCCCTTGGAATTCAATCCCTTCATCCATACATCGCCTTATTTCTGCGACTACAGCTGAGTCCACCAAAGGATGCCTTCTCTTGGCAAATGGGCCTCTACACTGCAAGAACCGACTGCACAAGTTCCAAGGAATTAGGCATAATTAAAAGAAATAAGAGACTGCAATAGTTAGCAACTCACTCGCAAACATGGTAAAATTCTTACCCCCACATGCACTGCCACACACCTGCTAAATTTGCAACAGTACAAAAATAGCAGACAGTAAATTTTAATAGTGGTACACGACAACAGGAGATTCAGAAACACACGACCCAAAAGAAGATAACACAATGGCCACAAAGAAAGTATAAAATGTTCTGTGACTATATCAGCATCCTGGTGGCTATAGATTTCGACTCAGTTGAAGCTATCATAATATCACCAAGTGATTATTGTGGTGCAATATGGGCCGCTAAACAAAAAGAATAATTGCAAAGAAACCAACTATCTGGTCACAAGAAGACGAACATGAACATATAACTCCCGAAATCATGCTGCTGTCTCAACAATCCTGGCCTAAAAGACCGACCCAGCAGCACCAATCCAGGACTTAAGACCACTAATCCACAATATGTCACAAGAATTCAGATTATAGTCCACATGCTTTCAGAGACAGAACAAATCAGATTTACCAATTAGATTCTGGACAAGTGATAATTCATCCAAAATTTTTTATGAATGAATCGCACAGCAAAAGATCTAGGTTGACTTAGAGAAGGCACCAAAAGCATAGCTTCTGAAGCAGTTCACAACACTGATATGCTTTAATTAGAACACATTCATAAACATCTGATCATGACGTGTACCAACTTACCCTCATAAATTACTACAGAGAAATATAAAGAAACAATATCCAACACTGCACCCACCACCCTCTCACATGGGAAATTAAAAACTTTGTACACTGCCATCACCGAAAACAAAGGGTCACATATCCCTTATTTCACTTATCATCAAGTGACTAATCCACTTCAGCAGCCATTTCAAAGATAATCCAAATAAAGATATCATATGACATAGTTAAGCAACATATCCTAGTGCTCATTACTCTGCACTGAAATTGCATTGACTTTAGAAAGGATGACAAGCATCCTGCTAATTAGCCACTGAAGCTATATACCTTGTCAACTACACAGTTTCCATAACAACAGCAGCTTACTCAGTAATCTTGTGCAATCTATCTCATAGTGCCAATGAAACTGGGATGGACCTTTCTTGTTCCTACATAGTATATTCTCGCTAATTACAGGAAAATCAAAACCACATGGCATACATGCCTTTCATAATTTCTCATCTAAAATAGTTCATCAACACAGTATATGCATGCTAAAGCTTCAAAGTACCAGATTATCTAGGGAACTCAACGATGAAATTTTCTTGCATGATTCTCTATATGCCTTGAATCACACACCATGCTTTGTTACCATTCTCCAAGATTGTTAAACTTCGGTCGAAGCAGCAAACATTGTAGTTGGCCACAATGACATCAACAGACAGGTAAACACACAATTCAGGATAAGTAGAATACAAACTCCAATACCACCAACTTGGATTGGCTATTGTACCCTACATAGTTAGGTATCCTCCTAGTCCATAATCTTTGTGTGTTCAAGGCACTTTCTGAAAATTTCTGGTGCTTACTCAGAGTCGCCCAATCCCTTTGACATAGAATATGTCCACGAAATTGCAACCCCATACAGGAGCAAAAAACTTCTGTCTTTTTACATTTCACCTCAAGCTTATGCAGCATTCTATCCCCACGTGTGACTCAGTAAACTTCTATATTTCAGCATCCACTCTATTCTCATGCACGATATCCCCATAAACCCACCAACTTCATGACATATCTTGAGCCTAAACATTTTTTATTGTTTCATTGGTACCCTCATTTTTTCCACAGACTAATCATCATCGCAATCACTCATTTCAAGCACACGCTGAATTGTGACCATCCAACATTCAATTTCATATCATTGGTATCACTTCTGTCTTTTAACATTTCATCGCGAGATTATGCAGCATTCTATCCCCATTTATGACTCTCAGTAAACTTCTGTATTTGAGCATCTCCATGAATCCACCAACTTTGTGACATATCTTGAACCTAAACCTTTATGATCATTTCATTCAAACCACAATCGATTATTCACTTGCCATTTAAACTTCATCTCCAACCACCATAAACAAATATTCCTTAGGCCCCCAGACCATGTTCAGCTAGGTCTTTTGGTACAAATTCTGTCTGCGTATCTATGAAAGTTGCATACTCTTCCTAGAATCTATGTCAAACCATCTCCACCGAACTTCTTGCTCCCTCAATTATGTTCCCACCAACTTCTTCTAGAAAAATTAGTGCCTCTAGTTTAACTTTCTTTAAGTGCTAACATACACATTCAAGAACCAAGGGGATAAGGGTGGACTAAATTTTCCCTCTCCCAGCCCTGCCCATGTTCCCTAATCACCACTGCACGCTCCATAATATCAAAAAATTTCCTACCTCATTCTCACACCATGCTGGAATGAAGCATCCACACAGGTACCACAGCACATTGTGTTAAGTGATTGCCACATCTGATGGAAATGATTCAATCAAGATCTATGGGCATAATTTTATATGTAAAGCCACATCTTTTCACCAGCTTTGAAATTCCATCCATGCAGATCCTTCTTGCAAACAAGCAATTTTAATCTTGAGAATAGTGCAATCAACACTCAGTCACTATTGTATTGGAATTCCATTACTCATCAACCAGACAGCTCCTTGTTTGACAGAACTTGGGAAACCCGCACCCAACCTCCCCCCCCCAAAAAAAAAAAAAAAACCAAAAAGAACCTCCCCCAAAGAAAAAGAATCTTGTTGATGGGTATAATAAAAAGCACGCACTAATCTGTCATGTGTTATGTTAAGGCGTAATCAGTTATGCACAAACCACCACAATAAATTTCCACATACCATTCGTTCTTTACATTTCTACCACTCAAAATTTGGGTGTGGAATTCTCCTTCAGTAATGTCTTTGACAAAAATGCATCTGAATGAATTCCATCAATTTTGATATATAGCAACATTGTTATCAAGATTCGCAAGAAAGACGAAATAATTAGAAATGAAACTGTCAAAACAGTCATAAACAAATGATCCCATCAGATAAAAGATGACTATAGTTTCCAGAAAACATCAGCATATCCACAAATACTAAATTCCATCGGAAAGTCCATGCTTGTAACTTCTTTGCAGTAAGCGACCACCTAGACAGTAGTCAAAGACAAGAAAGTATCATGCTTGCTGCCGCATATTACTGAAGCTTCACCAAGACCTCTCGGGAAGGGATCAACATAAGAACACAAAAGTAAGCCTCCTCAGACACATCCAAAAAGCTCCATCCACTACTTCTCTCCCCATAAAACCTCCCACGGTCTCATTCCAGATTAGGGATAACTAAAAATTCCGGCTTTAAAACAAAATAAAAAATGCTCGAACCACATCACTCCATCGAAACTACCAGAACCAGCTCGCTCAATTACCCGCAACACAATCCCAAGAACCCCTGAAGAATCACAGCAAAGCTAATGACCTAATCTCCAACAACAAAAAACGCCCCTCCCCCATCTGCCAATCAAATGCAAACAACCACAGAAGACAGAAGGGAATAGAAGGAACGAGAGAGAGAGAGCGATAAAGAAAAAAAGGAGGGAGATTTAGAGAGACTGACCAGTTGCGACCGAGGACCTCCTCGGCGCGGTACCCGGTGACCATCTCGAAGACGGCGTTCACGTAAATGATGGGGTGGTCGGGCTCGAGGGCGTCGGTGACGACGAACCCGCAGGGAGAGGCAATCTGTATCAGGTTCTCGACGGGGAACGGGATCGGGCCGCCGTCGTTGAGCATGAACCCGGGCTCCTCCTCATCCCCGCTCAAATCCGAATTGCTGCTGCTGCTGTCCCACTCCATCTATCTGGGGTAGTTCCCTCCGCCCCAAAGCTCCGAGCTTTCCGATTCGTCGGCGCCCCTCTCTTCAACCCATTAACGGAAACGCCGCGGAGGAGCGGCGGGAGCGAATGCGCGAGGGACCCAATTGAGATTGCCGCGCCTCGCGGGAGGTGGAGCAGGAGGGGGCGAACGGAGGGTTTTAGGTTTCCTTTGAGGTTCGCGGGTTCGTGCGTGTGGAGAAGAAGAGGAGAGAGAAAGAAGAGAGAGAGAGAGAGAGGAATTGAGAATTGAGAATTGAGAATTGAGTACGTTTGGCTAAGAAGACGACGCAGAAGAGAGAGAAAGAAAGAGAGAGAGAGGTGTGCAGACCGACTCGGATGTGAAGAAGGTGGAAAAATCTGGTCGTCCGGAGTGGCCCAAATTCTGTTGATATTTTTTCCTTTTCCTCTTCTTTTTGCCTTTTCTTTTATATGCTATATATACATATACATATATATTGGTAAATTATAAATATATTACTTGTACGAGTTATAGAATTGTTGCATCAGATTTTATTTTATTTTTTTGGTTTTCGCATGGAATCTTTTCAATTTTCATTTGAGAATATGTGCCTATGATTTTTGCTCTCCCTTTCTCTTCTTTTTAGTCGGTAGTTACCGCCTTTTTCCTTCCAGAGTTCTAGAATTGCTTTGTCCCATGATGTTCAGTTAACTCGATTAATATGGTTGAGATATGATACGACCCGTTGTGCTCATGTGAAGATGAAATATTTCATTGAAAAAAATGCCATTCATAGCTGAAGTCATTGGGAAGACTTGTTATCAATAGTCCATAACAGAAGACTCCTACTGCATCTTAATTAGGAACGAAAGGATTTCGTTTCTCCGTGCCATTGCTGGATTGGGGTCCTCCTCACATCGTCATCGCCTCGCCTTAGGTAGTATCCAGCTTTAGTTCCATGCAAGACCGGCAGCTGTGGTCCAACCGAGTCTCCATGGCTCGAAATGAGTTCGCCGATCGATCACGCGTTTGATAGTTTTCCATTTCTGGGGGCGAAAAGATATCATCTTTGCTCAAGACAATCCATAACAAGAATGGAAAGTAATCCAGAAAGGTCAGGGCAATCCCCCTTTGATCATCCCTCGTGCTCTAACCAGGTTTGTTCGATCAAGTGTGTGATGTGTGGTGTATTTTCCCACCACGAAGCGACTTGCTCACCTCATGAACCGTGTGTCATGCGAGTCAACATCCTGGTGGTGAAGAGAAATTAACCCTGTGGAAATGAAATTTGAGCTGGGCATCAAAGACAACAGAGTTCTTGCCTTTAAAGCGGCGGTGATGAGGGAAGATCACCATCCCAGTAAGTCATCTAATCCTAAAGCAAATCAAGCAAATACTTACACAAATCGACATATAGTAGAGAATTAAATCCGAAACCACCCATTTAGTAAAATGAAATCCTATCATCATAATTAAAAGTGATGACGTGGTCGACGACACGACATTCAGACATTTGCAGTTTCTGTGGATGTGGAGGGCTGCATTCTATGGACTTGCTGCAGCAGATCGCCGACTTGCCATCAAACGGTCAAACGTCAGTTGTCGTCCAGTGGTTCCAAGGCCCAGGCAGGTCAAGTTAGGTAAATAATTCCTATTCAAGTCAAAAGATGTCAGCGTCAGTCTGCCAAAATTCTTTAGGGGAAAATGTAGCGCTTGCTCCAATCAAAGGCATACAATTCTCAATATCAAAGCAATTGGCCTTCGCAGGAGGCTGTCAAACATAATGCAGTAACCACTTTAAGATAGAAGCAAAGTCATTTAAGGCCTAATCACAAGCTTTCAAGTGATCCCACCAGTCTAAACAAACAATACCAACACGAGAAGTGAATTGAGTAGAGAAGTAGAACGCATACAGTTTTCTAGTTCCTAGTTCCACACAAAAATTTATCTGCTGCAAAGCCTAAAGCATACTACCGTCTCTGCCCTGTCCAAACGAGAAGACCAAAGCATCACTGAGGCCAAAGGGCCAGCTGCTATGAGCAGAGAGAAGAAATGGAAAGAAAAATTTCGGAGAAAAAGAAAAAGCAGAGTAGTATTCTACATTTTTTTCCTTCATTTTCTGCTCAAATTAGTAGGAGGTGATCTTAATTTTAGGCAATGATCCAGAGGACACCATTATTACGCCATTGATCCTGGACAAATCCTTTGATGCATATCCAACACGTTATTTACCTTGTGCAATAAATTAGGTAAAATATATGAGGCATGGTGTGTTCTATGAAAGCTCACAGAGACATCAAGAGGGCAGACAAAAAGAAGAAAATGTAAACATGCACAAAAATATTTAGTTTTTTCCTTGTCACTTGTCTGACACAAAAAGAATTAATTAACAAGAAACTAGATAAAAGCAGAGGAATCAATAGCAACGTAATCAAGACTTTTCAAAAGAACATGAGAATTATAAATGCTCAACCATGGTAGCCTAATGTTCCCGTAAAGGAGAACTAAGGGCCCAGCATGAAATCAAAACAAAATATGCAAATCTCGAGAGATATCTATAAAGCAAGTTCAGAAGCTAAAGCACAATACTTTGCTGTAATATCATCCCGCGAACCTTCTTCCTGTTACCACTCTTGTAATTTCTTCCTTTGCAGCAAGTCCATCAGGCACTAATCAATGTAATATCAATTAATGCAACAGAAAAGTCAGCCCAAAGAGGTGAGCTCCATTGAGCCAAACATGAGTCTAGATGGTTGAGAAAACCTGACACAGCAGAGAAGCAGAGAGAAAATGGGAGTTTGGTATAAAAATGTCATCATAAAGAAGATCCTTCTAGGTAATCCATGAAATGAAGTAATTCTATCAGAGAGAGCAATTCTCACTTGACAACAACCTACCAAATATCATGATCTAATTTCCATAATATTCGATTAGCAAACTGCTGTTCATGGATGGTTCCCCAATAGCTCAAAATCCATTTTCAAAGGAAAAGCCACTCCGACAATGAAGAATATATTCAGTTTCATTCTGAGCTACCATCTATTACCTGCAAAAAAGAAAAAAGCAAAAACACTCAAGACTGGTAGCAGTTGGTACCAACAAACAGCAAGTTATAAAGAAGCAGCAAATGTGGGAAAAAATGCTAAAGTATCAAGGTACCTGCCCTCAATTGGATGAAATGGTTATGTTGAATGGCTGTCTGCAGGCTCAAGCAATATCAGAATCAAGTAATGTTTCCCTTGGTAATGAAGCTTACTATGCCTAGCAATTGCAATCAGCATTGCAAGAAAATATTCACAACACAACGCACCAAGCTAATGCGCCACAACCACAATAAAATACCCTAGAGAAAGGATGAGAAAATTGTCTTTCAAAGAAAGATCAGTTGTTGAGGTAAGCAGAGGGCCATGATGGTTATGAAATCTAGTATATGATCCACCCAAAGATCAGAAGCTTCTTAAAAATCATGGTAGTAAAGTTATGGCTGTAGTGATATGACAATTTGTTCATATAAATACACAAGCAAAATTAAAGAGCAGAGAAGCTCGAAGCCAGTACGTTTGCATATTCAACAGTGATCTACGGATGATCTGCTCTCATGGGATTTTTCAAATTCCACTTTGGAAATTGTTCTCAGTCAAAAGGACTACTCCAGCCAAGACTAGAAATGGAGGTCATGACAGCACAATTAGTCTGAAATGTCCAAGACTCTTGACATGATTGCCAGCCATCACATTATCTATAAAATAAATTTCAGAAATATAAGTGTTCCCTTTTCAATAGCATAAAAGAATTATACTCCACTATAGATTCAGCCTTCGCAACTGGGGCCATACTTTACAGAACAAAACTGAAGACCAAAAGCACTGCCACAGCTAACACATGTAAGGAACATCTGGGGTTACACTAGTTGAACACATTATGCGGACAGACACCTGAGTGTGTGTGTGTGTGTGTGTGTGTGTGTGTGTGTGTGTGTGTGTGTGTGTGTGTGTGTGTGTGTGTGTGTGTGTGTGTGTGAGAGAGAGAGAAAGAGAGAGAGAGAGAGAGAGAGAGAGGAATGGTTCAACTCAATTCGCTAGAGTAACAAAAACCTACATTCTGACTTAATCATTGGAAAAGCCTCTTCTAGTTACAATACAAACAATCAATTGCTAAAATACAAGGAAAAAGCTCATAATGATGATGAACTTGCTGGGCGCAACAAGTTAGAAAAGGCCTCAGTGAATTCCTTCTGCCTATTAAATCATCAGACTACTTAAGAATCAAAAAACCCAGGACCTGCCCGTGAAAGAAGTTCTTTCCCAGCATCCTTTCCCATCAAAACCATATCTTCATAGGTATATGGGCCTTTTCTTGAAGTTTCAAGCACTGAGATATAGAAACGAAACAGTAAAGAAAGATCATTAGACTTTAAATCAAATACCCATCCTCCAGTGGAATGAAGAACAGGCATAAGTACAAGATGGTCCAAGGTTAACTTACCACGGGTCCCATCAGGTGAAGCAACCAATCCTCTAAAGATGCAATTGCCATCCTCATCTTTACAAGCATATCCCGCAATAGGAGTACGGCAAGACCCATCCAAAGTCTCCAGAAAGGCCCTCTCGCAAGAAACCGCCAACCTCGTTTCTTCATGGTTCAAAGTGGCCAAGTAATTAGCCTGTGAAAAAGAATTCCATTACAACAACAACAACACTTTATCCCACTAACCAAGGCTGTCAGTATAAATTGTGCTCGATCTTTTATTAGGAGCGAAAAAAATTTGCTACCCCTTAACTAGATATCAGAGTAAAGGACCCACCATCTTCTCATTGTCACTTCGGCAGGCAATGCCAATTGCACCTTGAGCAACAGCAGGAAGCATATCGTCAATTGAAAGAATGGCAGTGACATTTTCTGTCATATTTAACCTTTTTAACCCAGCTAATGCCAATAGTGTTGCTTGAACAACTCCCTCACTCAGCTTTTTCAATCGTGTCTGGACATTGCCCCGGAAGTTCTCCTGGACCTGCAAATTAGAATTAGACAAAAGTAGGATTAAGTAGCTGACCAACAAGACACAAACTGTATACATAACTGCAACATAGATGGTGCTGTGAAATTTAAGAAGAAGCATCATTACTTTGAGTGATAAGCTTTGATCACGGTCCTTGAAATATATCATCAGTCTTTTCCACAATTTGAAATAAAGATGAAAAAAGAAATATGTAGAACTCCTAAAATGCTGGTCACCATGGCCTTCATGGTCTATTTGAAAGATGGGGAGACTTCGCAAATAGTCACATGCATGATAAATTCCATTTATAATTTATTGGGAAATACTAACTGAATTAACAAGTTGGCAAGATCCTTATGATGTGCATACACTTGTATGTCACAAAAGGATGTTGGCTTACTTGGAGTGAAGGATATCTGTTAAGTATTTGCGACTTCCTCCTGAGTGAAGCTGTACCAACAATACTTCCAGCAGGAAGTTTGGCGAGTGACCCTGCAGACGTGGAGATAAATGCATCGCGGACATCCTCACGCTGCAAGTTGCAAGGTAGTATAGTCTTATCTGGTAAGTAAGTGGGGACATCTTTCATAGAATGGACAGCGATGTCAATATCTCCGTTGATTAGTGCCTCATCTATTTCTTTTGTGAAAAGCCCCTTCCCCCCGATATCAGCAAGTGGCTGCGAAAGGATCTTGTCCCCTGTTGTCTTTATGATCTTGATCTCTATAGCCCCTTCTTCGGCTAACTCCGGATGGCTAGCCTTAAGCTTGTCTCTGGTCTCGTAAGCCTGAGCAAGTGCCAATGGGCTGTCCAATGCAGGAAGCGCATAAGTACTCATACAAAGCCGATGAAACGTAGGGACCGATGATGGGATTAGACCAACAATTCCAAGCACTCTACTGTTCAGTGACTGAAAAAATTATACATTTGGAATTTAAGTAAATCTTAGGAGTCCAACCGCACTAGCAGTAGCAATTCACAACCTTTCAAGAGAGAACTTTGACTTCTAATGCAGCTAAGAATGTGTAACCAGTTCTCTTGCCAATTGAGCCACTTCTCAGAACCCATTATAGATTGAGCTGTCAGGTTTAATTTTTGCATTCCTCAGAAGCTAAATTCGATTCAAGCACCTATCCCCCCTTTCCCCGCACATATAGAGAAACAGAGCTACATTCCACCAACGCAAGCAACGCAAGAAGCGAAATTCGAGCTCCGGGAACGAGAAAAACGGCGCACCTTCCTCTGGTGCCGATGACCAGAAAAGCAGTCCTCGCCTCCTGGGTCTCCTTCTCGACGACGACAGAGGCTCTCACGACGCCATTGGCGTGACGCGGCCTCCTCGAGAGAGAAGGAAAGGCGAGATTTTTGCGAGCGAACCCAAGAACAGAGACCGACCCACAACCACTCCAGGAGTTGACCGGCAGGGAATGGCCGGGCCCGAGCGCTCGCCTCGTGGACAAAGAGGAAGAAGATGGAGCAAAAGTCTCCATTTGCAAGGAGAGAGAGAGAGAGAGAGATGATGAAGGAGGAGGAGGAGGAGGAGATGGTTTTGGGGGGCGGATAGATTTTAGGATTACGGGCAGACAAGTTTGCCAGATCTCCTTCCTCTGCTGTTATCAAATGGGTCACACCAGCAGCAGCCCCCCATCATCCCCATCCCTTTTCTTTCCTTCCAATTCATGTTGTCCCATTTTGGTCATTGTTTATTAGACTTCTTTTTTGGTCAGATCATTAGTCTTGTTGGGTGACTGGGTTTGCAAGCGTTGAATTTTTCCTTCCCTCTCTTTTAATACGCTTTTTCCTTTGTCGAGTTTGGGAGGATGAAGTTATTTGACCATTTCTCTTCCTAGCATGAAATTAGCAAAAAAATTCACATAAAAGCCTAAAGTAATAAAGGATTTGAAGTGGATTTTGTGTATAATAAAAGCCTGAAATAGTCATGATAGTTTTAAATAAGAGCAAGACTTAGTCAATCAATTGGTCAACTAAATATTATGACTGATCAAAAGTATTTTCGCAAAAGATAATTTTAATTTTATATTCTTTTCTCTTTTCTTTTTCTTTTCTTTGCGACAAGTGCCGACTAGATCCTCGCTGCTTATTGAGCAAGGGCCTGTAAGCCCTCACTCAGATCTAGTGAGGGTCGGGCTCACCCATGGCTGGCAAGGGCGGTGCCATTCCTCCCCCAATGCCGGTGGTCGGCTACCAATGAAGAGGAAAGGGATGACCAAAAAAAGAAAGAATGAAAAAACTCAAAAAAAGTGAAGGACGAAAATGCCCTTGAACGACTAGAAAGTCAAGCCCTTCTTTAGAATTGACATAGTCATTTTAAACTCTTAATTGAAATAAAATCCACTTTTAGGCATTTTTTAGAATAAGATCTCTTTGGACCCTTATTTGAGAAAATAATGACATTTCATGTTCTTATTTAGAATTTTCCCCATGAGATTATTGTGGTTACTAGACTTTGACCTTACATGTGATGTAATTCCTGAAATTTTATTTTTAATGTGATCATTAAACTTTAACCTGATATGCAATATCGCTCATGAACTTCAATTTGATGTGTGATATCATTCATAAAATATTTGTTCGTTATGGTATTTGGACTTTTGGCATATGTTTTATTTAGTCTTAGAATTGTATGAAATTTTCAATGTTATCTCTAAACTTAAATTAATGAAAAAAAAAAACATAAAACATTTTTAGGTAATACATAAACTAAAATGAATATGTACCAAAAGTCCATAGATCAAATTGAACAAATTAAAAATTTAGAGATCACGTTGCACATTCGGCTCAAATTGACAAACCAAGGACCATTTGTGTCTGGAAAACATGAATTATCCTATGGCACAAATAATAGCATGCACATGTCATGTTAATCAGTGATTAAGATTAACCACTGGGGGTTTGCCCCAGTGGCCACCCTTTCTACTTGGAAGGGAGAGGTGAGGGGTTCAAATCCCCACCTTCTCAGGGGAGGGATTGGGATGGGGATGATTTCATTTCAGGAATGGATTTCGACTCCCAAGCCCTGCAAGGAGGTAAGGCAAAATTCGACTCCCCACGCCCGATGGAGGTAAGGCAAAAGTCTGAAAGTGAGTGTTAGAGTAGGATTAAAATAGAACCAACAAAAAAAAAATGACATATGAAACCAATAATTTGTGAGTGGATTTTATATTCTTTTTCTCTTTTCTCTTTTCTTTTCGACAAGTGCCAATCGGATCCTCGTTGCCTATTGAGCAAGGGCTTGCAAGTTCTCACCTAGATCTAGTGAGGGTCGGGCTCTCCCATGGCTAGCAAGGGCGGCATCATCCCTCCCCCAACCCTCCAGGTGGCCACCAGTGAAGAGGAAAGGGATGATTGAAAAAAAGAAAAAACTAAAAAAGGGTGAAGGATGAAAATGCCATTGAACAACTAGAAAGTCAAGCCATTCTTTGAGATTGACATAATCATTTTAGACAATTATTTGAAACAAAATCCATTTTTATGCACTTTTTTATAATAAGATTTCTATAGACCCTTAATTGAGAAAATGATGGTACTTCATGTTCTTATTTAGAATTTTCCTCATGAGATTATTGGAATAATGACATAATGGTTACTAGACTTTAACCATACGTGCAATGTAATCCTAAAATTTAATTTTTTTTAATGTGATCATTAAACTTCAACCTGATGTGCAATGTAGCTTATGAACTTCAACTTGATGTGTAATATCATCCATAAACTATTTGTTCAATATGGTATTTAAACTTTTGTTATGTGTTTTATTTAGTCTTATAATTATATGAAATTTTCAATGTTATCTCTAAACTTAAATTAATGGAAAAACAACATCAAACATTTTCAGCTAATACATAGACTAGATTAAATATGTACCAAAAGTTCAAATATCAAAATGAATAAATTCAAATTTTAGATACCACATTGCATATTCAGCTCTAGTTGACGGACCAAGGACCATTTGTGTCCGAAAAGCATGAATTATCCTATGGCACGAATGATAGCATGCACATGTCGTATTTAATCGGTGATTAAGATGACATATGAAACCAAGAATTTGTGAGTGGCTCTTCTATGCGCTCATGTTTTGGATGGTTAGCTCACGCGTGATATGAGTTACATCCCTGGTAACAAGATTTCAAATTTAGATAATCTAATTAGGTTTCGATTCAAGCCTTACTCGATATTTTGCGAAACACGAAGTTTATCTAAGAAAAAGTGAACAACTTTTTATAACATGACTAGATTTTTGTACTCCTCAATGCGCTGGAAAAATAAAAATGTTCCACTTTTGCCTTATGCTTTGGCTACACTTGCTCTCCTTATTAATGTTTTGATTTGTCACGACGCTATGTCGATTTGGGTGTAATAATGTTACGCGATAATTCGAGAGCAATGCCTTGAAATAGGTAGTAGGGATCGACGTGGCTACCACGACTCCTTCCAATCCACATTAAATTTTTCTTATAAAAGAAGCAGCATTATTGACATCATATAATCACTACTGTGGAGTGAATTTTAGAGATATTCAGCACTGACATTTTATAATCTACGCGTGGACACCAAACACATATTCTTGTTCCCTCCAAAGTAGTAATATTTTATGAACCACAAAGTGTGATTTCCTTTGTCCTTTTAAGCGTGGAAGCTAAGCGTGCAAGGATGACGGTTTTGTGTGCTTCAAGACTCGAAAAAGAATCGAACTTTTCCGGCGCACACTATATAATAAGAATATATTCACTATAAATCATGAAACTTATCATTAAAGTACAATTAACATTCAAAATTTATAAAAAAATTCAATTAAATCTTAAAACTTATTAAATTTATTCAATCGAATCATTTCATTGACTCAATCCAATTTTATTAATAGAAAATGCCAATGTAACTAAATTATGGAGTATAAGACTAAAATGGAGTTGTTTTGATTTAAATCTGATTTTTAATAATAATTTTATTGAAATTAAATTTTAAAAAATAAGTTTTTTTTTTTAAGTCAAGGGGTAGGGCTACCGCCACCCCCATCGCCAGGTGAGGGTCAGCAGGGGGTTGGCCTCTCTCGGTGAAGGTGGGGGCGGCGGCGTGAGCTTGCAGCCCCTGCCTGACCTCTCCTCTTTTGTAAAAAAAATAAATTTAGCTCATTTTTTAAATTAAGTTTGTATGAAAATAACAATAAAGCCATGTCATCACTAAGTAAGTATTTTTCATTAGTCAAATTAGACGAAGTTCACAAAATGAGCGGAATGAATACATTTGATAAGTTTTAGACCTTAATTATACTTTCGTGATAAATTTTAAGATGTATAATAAACACATCCTAGATGAATAATGGTGCGTTTGGAACACTTCTGTTCCCAATAATAATTTCTTATCATAAATGATTTTTTTTTTATTTTGTTCTCAGGAACGATTTATAAACAAAAGAATATGTTTGATAATTTGACAAAATTTCTGATTTTGGAATAGAATTGCGTTTGATATCGTGCTCAAAATTTATATTCCAAATTTTTTTTTTTAATTTTAAAATAATTTTATTACTTTTTCTTTTTTTTTTTTTTTTTTCCTTTCTTTCCCTTCTTCTTCTTCAAGTTGTCGGTCGTTAGCCTTAAGATGACCTATGACCGGCTAGACGAGGGCCGACGACCTCACCGAAACATCGCCGGCTCTCGACGAGGCTTGGCCAAGCCGCGACAGGACTGGGCTAGTGGTTGGGCTTGCCTTCAGTGAGCTCGCCGGACTTTGCCCTAGCTTGGCAAGCCTCCGTGAGCTCGCTGGACCGTTTGCGGGATACCAGCGGCAGTGGATGGCAGACAATAACTGTGGCGGTGGATGAAGAAGAATAAAATGGAAGAAGAATAAGAAAAAAAAATATGAGCTTTATTTTATAATTGTTAGAACAAGAATCAATTTTTTTTATTCTTGATTTTGTTCCAAATCAACTTTCGAGAAAAAAAAAGAAATTTATTCTTGAGAATAAATATTTTACCAAAGACGATTTTATTCTAAAACTACTTATCGATAACAAAAGAGTATAAATTTTTTTAAAATTTTTACTATTTGGCCGGTTAGCAAGTCCTAAGTGACCTTTATTCACTCGTCGATCTTCATTAACAAGCGCCCAACCCAAAAAGGTTAGGTTTTCGGTAACGCCAACCCCGGTAGTACGCGTGCATATCGCTGTCAAGAGCCTCCTAAGGTTCTTTCTCATCCCAGCGAAAACCCTAGTACCAGCGGCTTCTCCGTGATATACCTTCCTGCTCTGCACCCGGTCTCTCCCGTAAGGCATTGCGGCGCCGTCTTCCCCGGCAATGGAAGGAGGCCCCGCCGACGAAGCGGCGAAAGCCGTCGCGGACCTGGCCGTGGACACCTCGTCCGGAGACACGCAGAGCAAGAAGTAAGTTTCTCTGCGTGTACGTTCGATGGGCGATGGGAGTTTGGTGCTTTGAGATCAAGCTCGCTTTTTTTTGTCGTGCTTTCGTCTTTCCGCTTGTGGGTTCTGATGGGTCGAGCTTCTTTTTTCTTTTTTTTTTTGACCGACCGCAGTGCGCGCAAGAAGGAGCTGAAGAACAAGCAGAGGGAGGAAGAGAGGCGGCGCAAGGAGGAGGAGAAGGCTAAGCTGGTATGACGTTACTGCCCTTTGCGCTCGTGAATTTCCCTTAGTCGTTCTGGAAACTGGTTCCACCGAGACGTCGGGCGGAGAGTTTTTCCGCTTTTTTTCTTTCGTAATGTGGAGGCGTTTTGTGCATCAGCGGTCCTAACTGGCCTTAACTGGAGTACCCAAATTCCATACTTTTTCTTTGCATTTAGCTTTTGGCATTTGGTTTGCCTGGGGATGTATTTTAGCTGGCTATATTAGTGTGGATATAGTTTTTCATTTTTTACAAACCTAGTGCAGATATAGTTAGGCATTTTGCATCAACAATCGGCAGTTGAATTGCATTTGGATTTGTCTCCCCATTGTTGGATGTGGATAAATTATCAGTATATCTTGTAGAGCAAATCAGATGGACTGTGCACGCAAGTTCATGTTAAACAATCTTCTGTTTTCTGTTAACTCTGTTGGATATATGTCTTTTTAGAAGAGTCTTAATCTTAGTACAAAGAAAAGGATTTGTTTTTTCTTTTTTTTTTTTGTCTTTTTTTTTTTTTTTTTTTTTTTGGGGGGGTGGGGTTGTTTGCACTTTTCTGATTATAGTTGCTTGCTTATTTTTGTTCTTAAACCTGCATAAACGAAGCCTTTAAATGTGAATAATGCCCAAGGACACTTATTTTGAATAAAGTTGAATGGCAAAGATGATTATATCTTAAGTAGATGGCCATTTTAGATCTTGAGTGGATCAATCCTGGTCTGACTCTTGTTAATGTCGGTATTGTCATTTCTTTCGATGACTTGAATCCCGATGCTAATTTGACTTGTACAAATGTGAAGGCCGCTAGCAAGGCAAGTTCCCAGTCTCAGAAACCTGGAGCAGCTGATGATGAGGACATGGATCCAACAGTATGTATCATTTACTCCCTTGTCGTATTGCATATTACTACTTCTTTTAAGAGCTTCATCTGTTCATGCTTGTTTTCTCTTGCCTACTGGCAGCAATACTTTCAAAACAGGCTGAAGTATCTTGAGGCACAGAAGACAGATGGGAAAAACCCTTATCCTCACAAGTTTCAAGTTTCGATGTCTATCACTGAATATATTAACCAGTACGGAGGCTTAAACAATGGAGAGCATCTTGAGGATGTATCCATATCTTTGGCTGGTACTTATAACGGTGTTTTCTTTATATGGGAGAAATGTGTTATTTTGGCTTGGCTCCTGCTCTTTATTTCACCAGTGTTTCTGTTGTTCAAGGTCGAATCATGAACAAAAGATCTTCATCTTCAAAGCTGTTTTTTTATGATTTGCATGAGGGTGGAGCAAAAGTGCAAGTCATGGCTGATGCTAGGTGACTGTCATTTCCTTTTTTTATTGCTTGCAAAATTCTTTTTTTGTTTTTTTCGTTCTTCGATATTCTTTTGTCTACTTTTACTTTTACCATCTTATGTTTCCATTTAGTTAGCAATTCGCATATAGTAGAAATTATCATTATTCTGGACATATTTCATATACTAGTGGCTTTAATTACCTCAGATATCTCTTTCAAAATGCTCTCATATTTTTATTCATTGATCATCCAAAACCTTCAGGCAATAATGTTGGTTGGAAACTGAAATACAACAGCTTCAAGATCATTTGCTTATGTTTTCCATGCCCTTTTGTTTGCAATATTTCGAAAGCTTAGTGACAGTTTTGGCCTAAGGTTACATCCCTAATATTTGGATTGCAGTTTGAGAGATTATCAACACATCGATGATTGACTATGTTCTTAAGATATCTCCCTCCAACGATTTTTGCTTTCCCTTCCACTAATTGAATGGGCCTCTCCATGCGAGCCTTTACTCTACCACACTTCCGTGTCGAAATAGTCAAGCATGATTACACATATGCATGCTTAAACAGTTAATGGCTTGCGTCCATTTGTGCGAGAACTTTGCCTTTCTCTACCACAAGTACAATCAATGAAAACCTGTAAGATACAGAAAAGGAAAGGAAGAGGAAACTTTTTGTTTATTGACCATATCAACCCTTTTTCAAAATGGTATATGTTTTGTAATACTCACTTTCATTCCGTTGCGTTATGATTCCATAATTGAATCCTCTCTATTTCAAACTGCAGTAAATCAGGTATGGACGATGCTGAGTTTTCAAGATTCCATTCCAACGTGAAGCGTGGTGATATTGTGGGCATCAGTGGTTTTCCAGGTTTGGCTCTTGCCACTTTATTGCTGTATTTCTTTCATAGGCTCATTATTTACTTTTGATGCCTGAGATGCTACTGTTGATGTTGCTAAGTGTAAGATCTTCTATTCTTTGTCAATAACCGTAACTTCATCATGTCCATTGATGGAAAGAAAACTTCTAAAGAGAACTATTAAATTGCTTTTTCGGATATATCTTCAAATGATAATTCAATATCTAATCGGAGAATGGTAGCAGTGCCTTCTATGGGAGTTTGACTCGCTGACTAGTCCTGAGAGGGAAAAGAGGGGGTAAAACATTGTGTGTCGTGGCATACTTTCACTTCTTCTGGCAATGGATGTGCCCTTTTTTGTTGTTTTGGCAATGCTTGGTTCCTCTTATGTTCATCTCCTTCTTGTGAATCCTAGCTGGAGGGAAAGAGAAGGGATTATGGTGAAAGAATTTGACCATTTTCTCTTCTTTTATGGATATGAACACCCATGTATAAGATAAATTGCTGTTCACAAAAATTTCAAAGGGCACAATTTCTTAGGTCGGTTGGTTCAATTTTTACCCTTTAATGCAGACTTCAATGAACACAGCTTGTGTGTAAAAGCAGAAAGTACTTTTTTACTTCCAGCCCAAATCTAAGTATTACTTGCAATACAGAAAATTATGAAAATATTTTATGTAAATCTATTTGTTAGCATTTGTGTGTTGTGAAAGCTTTAGGAGTTTTGGATTTAAATAAATTTAAGGTGTATAAGTTGCAAGATTTAGATTAAACAAAAAGAAAAAGTGAAAGTCAATGTAGACAAGCTCAGGGAAAGGTAAGTATAATAAGGTGTTTGAAGAGACTTCCCCTCCTGTCCCGAGAGATCAGTTGTCAAAGTCCATAGAACCACTTTTATATATTAGAATACAACAAATTTTGTTTTATAATTAATCACACATCAGTAATCTTAACAGCCCTATGTATATCACATATATAAAATATGCATGCTGTATTTATTCTTGACCAGACCTTTATTTCTCCTTGGGTGGCTCCTTTACCTTGTTAATGTTTTTCTTTTCTTTGTTCTTTCAGGAAAAACCAAAAGGGGTGAGCTAAGCATATTTCCCAGGTCTTTTATAGTTTTGTCCCATTGTCTTCACATGATGCCAAGACAAAAAGCTGCTCCAGGTTCAGAAAATGCAAATGTGAAGGTAAGAAGGCATGATTTAGAATTATCTAAGATAGGAATTTCTTCATGATGCGATTGATTCTTCATGCTTGTGCAGAAAACAGAACTGTGGGTTCCAGGAAGTACTAGGAATCCTGAAACCTATATTTTGAAAGATCAGGTACTTGATCACTATCCTTTATTTGGTCGTATTTATAGTCCGCAGTTCAGTGTTAGGACTTTTTATATTTGAGACTGGTTTCTTTAACAGTGCTAGATTGCAATTTGACATGTAAATGGAAATCCAACATGTCTGATGTAGCCCTCTAGAACATTATTGTGCTCTAAAAAGCAACTGTCTTTAGTTTATGTTGGAATGACTTGACTCTATTATGTGGTATTGCAAGGGATATGTTCTTGGCAATATGAATATTCATTCTACTGCTAGTTCTTATACTTGATTGACATCTAGCTACAGTGGTTGAGCTTTTTCTTAGTAATCTGTTGATTGAATCAAGTTTTCCTCCCTTTCTCATGAGTCATTTGATAAAATGCACCAATGTGCAGAAATTGATATTTTTGGTTTACTAATTTGCTCTATATATTATCTTTCTAGGAAACTCGATACCGTCAGCGTTATCTGGATTTGATGTTGAATCTGGAGGTTAGGCATATATTTAAGACTAGAGCCAAGGTCATACAGTATGTTAGGAAATTCCTCGATGATCTTGACTTCATGGAGGTGAGTGAACTATGCTTTTCTGCTTGTCTGCTCTGTTTGTAACTAGTGCATTAGATTTCTCAACCTTGTCCTTATAAACTTGCAGGTTGAGACACCTATGATGAACATGATTGCTGGAGGAGCTGCTGCCCGTCCTTTTGTGACTCATCATAATGATTTAAACATGAGGCTGTACATGCGTATTGCTCCTGAGCTTTACCTGAAGGAGCTGGTTGTCGGAGGATTGGACCGTGTTTATGAGATAGGAAAGCAATTTAGAAATGAAGGAATAGATTTGACTCATAATCCTGAGTTCACTACTTGTGAGTTCTATATGGCTTTTGCAGACTATAATGATATAATGGAGCTCACCGAGAAAATGCTTAGTGGTTAGTGTCTTTGACACTCAAAATCATCCTGTATGATATATTCGTTTCCCTTTATAAATCTTATACTTTGACATATTTGAGAAAACAGGAATGGTGAAGGAACTAACTGGTGGTTATAAAATTAAGTATCATGCAAATGGACTTGACAACGATCCAATTGAGATTGATTTCACTCCCCCTTTCAGGTGCGTGATTACCCATGACAAATTCATGTGATGATGGATTTATTGTTACACATTTGATCATTTGTTGGGACTCAACTTGTGCAGGAGGATCGACATGATAGAAGGGTTGGAGAAGATCGCTAATCTTGACATTCCAAAGGATCTGGCGAGTGTTGAAGCTAACAAGTACTTGATGGATGCTTGCACTAGGTTTGATGTCAAGTGTGCTCCTCCGCAAACAACAACTCGTTTGTTGGACAAGGTAAGCATATATACTTTTGTCTGTTCTGATACTCACAAACCAATGCTTAGCTAATTGCCTGATATATTCAGCAAATTATCTCTGAATATGAGCATGCAAAGATGCCTGTAGTTCTATAATTGTCTAGCTTATCATTCGTGGACGATGATAAGATCCTTCCATTTAGCAGCCCTCTTGAATTGCCTTTTTCATTACTTAATGCGATGTGGAAGCTTGGCTGGTACAGGTGTCTAGTTGAATAAAAGCATTTATTGGAAGTGGAAATTTACATGCTACTTAATTTCAACTTTAATTTTGTTTTCTTTTGGCCAATAACCTTCAGTCTGTTACTGGGTTCATTTCATCCTTTTCATTTGCAGCTTGTGGGTCACTTCTTGGAAGAGACCTGTGTGAATCCTACTTTCATCATCAATCATCCTGAGATCATGAGTCCCTTGGCAAAGTGGCATAGATCGAAACCAGGCCTGACTGAAAGATTCGAGTTGTTTGCCAACAAGCACGAAGTATGCTTTCTACCTTTGTCCAGGTTTTTTATACTTCCATCATGTCTCTTTTTCCTTATTCAACTTTTCTCTTTCTTTGGTCAGCTCTGCAATGCATATACCGAATTGAATGATCCTGTAGTACAGCGGGAGCGATTTGCCGAACAACTCAAGGTATTATCATTGCTGGGTGCAATTTTTGGTAATACTCTTGGGAAGCAATTCTGAATTGAATCTGCATGGTATTCAGGACAGGCAATCGGGTGATGATGAAGCCATGGCTTTGGATGAAACATTCTGTACCGCACTTGAGTATGGTTTGCCTCCAACTGGTGGCTGGGGGATGGGTATTGATAGGCTTACAATGCTTTTGACCGATTCACAGAATATTAAGGTTCTCTCTCTCTCTCTCTCTCTCTCTCTCTCTCTCTCCCTCTCCCTCTCTCTCTCTCTTGTTTACACATGCTTGCATGCCCACGTACAATCATGCACATGGATGTAGCTTTGACGTTTTGCTTTCTATTTTAACAGGAAGTACTCCTCTTTCCGGCTATGAAACCACAAGACGAGCCTCCGGCCAAAGGTACAAATCTGCATATCTTTTGCATGAAAATGTCTTCATTTATTCCTCTTCCTTATAATTCAATTCAGCCAATTTATAAGTTTTGTGCCTGATGGTTGAATGGTTATCTGGCAGCTCCATCATCTGAGGGATGTTGACATGCTTAAAAACTGGAACGTTCTGGTGTTTCGTCCATTCCGGTGGAAAGCACCACCATCCACCTAGAATCATAGCCAGTACCTCGCACCGTGACCCGAAACTATAGGGATGTGGAAGCACACTTTGTTGGAACTTTATTAATTTGATTCTTGGATGCTTTGGCACTCGTTTTCTCTATATTATGAGGATGTGAAATAGGCAATATTTTTGTTAAAGAGCATATGTCGAACACTTTGGCTCAGAGTTTATAGATTGATACACAGATGAGCAAGTTCTCTTCAAGCATCGATGATTCTAACGTCGTTCTTTGTAGAGCTCTCGTGTTCCTTTACAATGAGCAGCACATTAATGACTGCATTGTAGCGGGGTTTAATGAAATGCATCTAACCAACCTAAACTGATAAATATATTGATTCAGTAATGATTATGGACCATGGAAAAGTCCAAAAACATGGCAAAAGAAAAAAATGCCGTTTATATAGAGAAATGTAGTGGAATCATTTAAATGAAATTTGGGAAAAGGAAGGTGGAATTCAAAGAGAAGTTTCCGGAAAATGGAGATTGTATATCATCCCCTTGAAACAAAGCAGAAAAGAAATCCCAAATTGTGTGGAAACATTGGACCATTGTTGGCTGGACCCGGTCTAGACCTTTGCAACTTGCTGGTCCCTCTAAGAAGTTGGCCTAGCAAAAGTAAGAAAGCCCAAACTCAATGTCATCTTGGACCATGGTGTTTTAAACCTTAATTAGGTGGGTACTATAATGTTGGTGAAATTTTGACATTTTAAACTGGAGCCCTACCAAGACATGACAGTGATAGGTCAAGGAAATTCATTTATTCTTAGAAGTTTATGCCAATATTTTTGTTTTGCCCACTAATCCTTTTCTAGTTAATTTGATAATTCAAAAGCACAACCCTAAGACACTCAACATTCGATTGCAGTTATCACATCTCGATATAGAATAAAAGGACTTAGTGTATCACGTTTCACATCTTATGCAAAGTTCACAGTACCATAACTTTTCGTACTGTGCTTCATTATATTTACCAATATAAGAGTCAAAGGAAAAAAATATAATGTCACGGCTCTCTACTTTTTTAATCCTTTGTCCAATGGAGCGTACGAAGCCTTTCTTTCTCTTTTCTTAGAAAATCAATGAAAAAAACAATAAACTTGAATTTGGGGAAGTGCAACAAAAGGCCAAGCCAAGTTGTGTAAGTGGGAGGAATGGACATTCCATATTCACAAGAAAGAATGAGAAGCCACACCTGGTTTTGCACTATCCGAACGCAGCTTTCGGCTCCTCTCTATTGTCTCGAGAAGACAAGCCACAATGTTCAAGAATCTCCATGATGAGGACAGAGAAAGAGAAAGAGAAAGAGAAAGGAGAAGCAAGAGAGAGTGGAGAGGGCATCACACAACAGAAAAGGTCACTCATTCATGGATTTGATAAATCGTTTTACGCACTTTAAAAAATGATTCTTTTTGGACTATCTTCAACTCTTTATTCTAACCCACCCACCCCCTACTCTCTTTTTATACGCACCACTTTCGCTTATACATTATTTCTCCACTTTAATAATTGAACATACACACGATCCCTTCATTATTTGCCAAAATTCATTATCATTGGACAAGATCATTTTATAAATCTTATTTACCTAGTTCTGAGTGCACTCTTCGCTTTCCCCACCTTGAAGCTAAAAAAGCGTCATGGAAATACGTGATAAACATCATGGCCCGACCTATTTAACAGACCAATTGAAAAACACCATCTGCGTTTGTTTGTCTGGTCGTCATGCTTGGTTCGGTCCCCTTTTTACTTCTATCCAGTTTGTGGGCGCGGGTGTGTGTGTGTGTGTTTGTGAGAGAAAGATTAGTCAACTTGAGGGCATTGTTCTTCAATAATGCAAGAAATGTCATAAAAGAGAAGATTCTTGGGATTTTATTGTGGGCACAGTGTGGCCAAAAAGCGACATGGTCCATCTCTCTTTTTCCCCAGACCACAAATTACAATCTCGTCCGGAGCCGCATCCGAACTCCATATATTGCGTTTTGATACCTTAGTACAATGGTGCAAGAACGATGCGACAACACTATAGGGATAATCTGGACTAATTGCATCCTTCTCTTTTGGACTCAAATGGTACCGTATTTTCTTTACGATCTCGCACATTCGATATTGGTCATTTTCATGCAATCTTGGCACGAATGAGCAAGGAATTTAACTTGCTTTATAGTCAACTTGCTTTATAGTCAATGAGAATAGAAAGTATGTACTAAGTTTGGGAGGGAGCAGAAGTGCCCTCCTTAGACAGCGTTTATACGCACGGACTCAACCATCCTCGCTGGACAAGCATTATCCATGCATTCACACAGAGGACTGATACCCAACCATGCCGAAATTCAAGGACCAAGCAAAAATACAAAATTGGGTTGAATCCGTGTCGATCGGCCAAGAAAAAGTATCAGCCATTAAAATTGTGTCGGTCAGCATATGATGACCAACTTGGCCAGGCCACAATTATTTCGCTACATGTGGAAGTAGGTCAGCATGCGTTTTATTTTGTCCAAATTTTGTGCCTTCCATGTCCCCTGGACAATGGATTACAATGTTAAATTATGAGGGAGGAACTAAATTTAAGGTTTCATTTCCTCCACTCATCATTCCATATTGCTCTTCTTTGTTTCCTTAAAGGTTGGATGCTCGAGGGGCATTTTAATGCTAAAAGATAGTTCCATTCTTATGAAACGACTCGCCAAATCTTCCATGCAACGAGAATATATAATTTTACGGATACAACTTTCGTGCCGCAAGGGAAAGGGATAATAGTGATGCCCAATTGGAGTGCTATCGAAAGAACAATTACGAATGCATTTGTGACATCTTTAAGGCAAGTGGCGATTATCATTACAGAACATAAAAATGAAATGACGAACATTCTCGTGGCATCTTGATATGGCAAATTATATGGACAGGTACATGACATAAAATAAGACCTAACTGCTGTCCCAAAGTGATATATGCATGGTTGGGGGATGGTTGTACTTTAGCATTGAATAGGTGTACCACATGTTCACATGTTCCAATTAGTCTTGGTGGAGCCTCCTTTCGCCTTATTATTTGAATCAATTGCTGATCTTTACTCTATGGCATGCCGGTGAAGGTTGTTCGCATTTCGTGCTTGTGACCAGGGGAGTTGCATTGCAATCTCTCGATATGTATGTGTTCAACCAATTAAATCCCCCATTAATGGCCCATTTTTCAAGGAAGAAAAAACTCGCATTATTTCAACTCCTCGAATAATTCCGAACACATCTTAAAGTTTAAATGGTTCAAAATAATCTCATTACTTCTTAGTTAATGATAAATTTGATGAAAGAGGAAAAACATATCTTTAACGTGAATCGATTAGTCTCATGATCTTTATCCATCATTTCTTGATTGTTGTTTCTTCTTAGGTTAATATCCTGAAAAACCCCAAACTGATACACTTGTAACAAATTTACCAAAAATTATTTTTTTGACCATGAAAAACCCCAAATTGGTGCATTTATGACAAATTTATTTCGACTAACCATAAAATACTCTAAACTAGTATATTTATGACAAATTTACCCCAAATTAATTTATTCAATCGCAAAAAACCCTAAATTGGTAAATTTGTGACAAATATACCATTCGCTAAATTGGATTAATACCACAAAAAAATAAAAAAAAATTGTAAATTGTGACAAACGAAGCGTAAAATCCCAAATTGATATATCAATCAACTGTCACGTGTAATTTAATTTAATAATTTGATAGGAAAATTTAACGAAAACTTAAATAGGGTAAATTTGTCACGAGTGTACTAGTTTGGGATAAATTTGTCAAAGATATACTAGTTTAGGGTTTTTGGTAGTAAAAATAATAGTTTAGGGTAAATTTGTCACATGTGTACTAATTTGGAGTTTTGCAAGGTATTAACCATTTCTTCTTCTTTTGTGTTCAAGAAGGAGAAGTTTATAGAGTTTTTTTTTTTAATTATAATATTATTTTCCTATAAGATTCAAGTACTTCAATGAGCTTGCAGTTAGGAATTCTATTTTAAAAGAACATCAATAAAGTGGTGATTTTATTTGAAAATTCTCGTAAAAGTTTAATCTCTAGTAACTCTTGTCATATCCAATACTGTGGCTCAAGTTCTCTTTTAGTGGAATTCTTTGATGAAAGAATGACACTAAAAGTACTAAAAGTTGTGTGCGATGTTCAATTTAGTGTCAAAAGTTTTTTTCTTGGCTCACTTAAGCGTCAATTTTTTTGAAAAACGATCTTTTCAGTGCCAAATCTGTTCTATTTAGCTGGAAATTCAACATGGCATTTTTTTATTAGTTTCTTAAGCCGACATGGCTCGCTAGAGAGTCCAGTAAGTATCTAAACCTTAAAATGATGCCGTCTAGTACCTTTTCACCAAATAAGAGCCATAAATTCCCAAACTCACTCCCTATTTCGATTTGCCCCAAAACTTAACAGCTTAATCTTGCAAATAGAGAGTAGAAGCTTTAGTAGCGGCTCACAACCCCAATTTTCCTTTTGCGAGCCGTAATTTTCTCTCACGAACCCTAATTTTTCCCTTATGAACCTTAATTTTCCCTTCCAATTGAGCGACATAGACAGAGAAACTCACTTTACCATGGGGGACGAGCAAGCGACAACAAGCAAGGGTAGACGTGCGATGATAAGCAAGTGACGGCGAGTGAGTGACAGCGAGAGATGCGATGAGATTGACATTTTAGTCAAGTTCAAACAACGTCGCTTTTGCCCTGGACAATGTGTAACATCATTTTGTTCATCACCCAGCCATGTTGGATTGAGCAATGTCAATTTGCATGTCTATGTGGACTTGTTTCTTAAAAATGTAAGATATGTCACTTAAAATTTTTATATACAAATGTCACGAGATTAATTTGGTCAGAATTTCTCATTGTTGGCACTTAAGTGATCTTTTTTCTTTCATTTGACATCTAAGTGAGCCGTCAAAAACTTTTGGCACTAAAATTAGCGCCGTATACAACTTTTGGTACTTCTAGTGTCCTTCCTCCTTTGTTTAAAGTTGTGATATATGATTATAATTTTGAGGTATGTTGATTAATAAAGGTTAGGAAAATTACCCAATCAATTTTAAAGTTATTGTATGGATGCCAATTCAGTTCTAAGATTTCCAAATTTACTAATTTAGTCCTAAACCTTTGTGTGAGATTCCAAATAGTCTGTTTGCTCGATATTTATTGGAAGTCATTGACTCGATGATCCAATCATCACCGGCCGTCTTACGTGACATATCACCACATCAATGATTTTGACGAATATAGGTCAGAAAGACCAAACTCGAATTTTGCGCAAAAGTTTAGGGCTTAATTAGCAAATTGAAAAGTTTTGGACTATTGACATCCATATAATAGGTCTAGACCTGATTGGATAATTTCTTCCAACGATTACAAACAAGACTCAAGCTCATTACAATAAGTCTCTCACAGAATTCATCTTAAGCACAATAGTAAGTACAATAGAGGAGACAGAGTTCGTATAAAAACGAAAGAAAAATAATAGAAAGATTTCACCCTTTCCACCTTAGTTCCCTTGAGATTATTTTCATCAACTCATAATTTAGGGTGTATTATAACCAATTTGAATGTGGAAGTAGAGGTAATAACATAAATATTGATCATGCGAAAAAGGGTTAGAAGAAGAATGGGGGCAAAGAAAGAAAGAAAAGATTCCTTGTATCCGCATGAAATGGACTTACATGGCATATAGCAAAAGGTTTGCGCAATGAGAGCCGCACATGCATATTCCCCGTGCTTTGTTCAATGTGGATGGGATATCCAAAGAGGATAGAGCACCCGAACTAGCCGGGCAAATTCCTAACATTGAAACTCTTTGTTTATTAGTACAAATTCGTGGGATCATTCGTAATTTCGTCTCGTTGTCTATTGTCATACATAGTCCTGCACAAAACGAAATTTTAGAGGCCTTAATGATCCATACACACTGTTTCGTATGCATGGAAACTGGCTGATCCCGAATTCACACAATACCTATTTCAACTCTCAATTCAATCAATTATCTAGCTTAATCTTAATTACTTGTAAGTGCATGGTAATATATGATCGATAGTTATTTTAAGCTAAAATAAACCATTAATCCTATTTTACATCATTCGTGATATAGCATAGGTCGATAAGAATGATAGGCGATTTCGATCATGGACGCAACTTCACTCGATGGACTTCTACGAATCTGGACGAACATGGGGAAATCATTGCACGGATATACCGAAGACAGGAGCTCTTGACATGAGATTGGTGAACGAAAAGAAACGGTACACTGAAGCGTGCCGTTTCGGTCGGATGACAATTTAGATCATTGCGATGTTTTTGGTATCTTGCACCTAATTCTATTTTCTGTTCTTTGTTTTTAGGGTTTTGTTGTTTGCGAGAAGGAATGCTACATGCGACTTCAAGGACAGAAGTACCAGAGTTAATTAAAGTTACTTAGCTTGGCTTGACATCATTAAATCGCGTTTTATTACGCGTGACTCCGTGCGTGAGTAGAAGTTTATGACAATTGACAATGGAGCTAAGCAACAAAAACAAGTGACGTCTAACATGAGGCATGAAACTTGGGTTCTTTCCTTTGTTTTTGCTTTCTTGTTGTATATGCTTTTTCTTTGATAATTTTGAGGGTTTTGCGAATTCTTGTTAGAACTCGATAGCATCAGATGATTTTGATTTAGGGTTTTTGATCCTTTCTTGGGAATGTCAAACGAAATAGAAAGAAGTTGTTGAAAGGGTGCAGTAGAAATTTAATACCTTTACCTAGGGAGATTAGGAAGGAGTTCAAATCCGAGCCTGTTAATATACTTAGTTAGACCCGCATTCACTCAAAAGTTTAAGTCAATGAGTCATGAGCTAACTATGATATATTAATTCCTTTACATCACATTAATTCTCTGATGTGGGATTTCGTTAACACAATTTAGATGTGAATCTTACATGTGAGCTTTAATGTTAGATTTGCTCATTCTTAATTTGTGAATCCTTCATTAGGCTTGCATTGCTACACCACAACGTCCACTTGCCCAGGAACTGCATTAGTCAGCAGATTTCTCCTAGGCGACCAATCAACGAACCTGCGTTGCTACACCACAACGTCCACCTGCCCTGATCACATTAGTCACCAAATTTCTTATGGGCCACCAATCAACCATCGGCTCTCATATCATTTGGTGGGAGTGCATAATAGAAATTTGATATCTTTGCCTTGGGAGATTGCTAAGAGGAAGCATAAATTCGAGCTTGTCGATATATTGAGTTACTTTCACTCAAAAACTTAAGTCAATGAGTCATGAGTCAACTAAGATATATTAACTGTTTTATATCATATTAATTTTCTGATATGGAATTTCTCTAACATAACTCGTACGTGTATTTTAATAGAAGTCGCCGTCACACGGGAAAAGTTGACCTATTAGATGTTGCTAGCGCTATCGATGCCTCATCTCTCTCTATTTTTTTTTTATTTTTTTGAGAAAGGTCTTTTAAACTAGTGCATGCTCGAAGCAGCTTTTTTTTTTTTTTTTTTTTAATTACCAGAAAAAGGTAATGAAGATTTGACTATCGAAATATGTTCAAGTAGTTTCAATTTACATCATCAATGCCATGCTTAACTATATGACTCCAAACTTTTAAATCTTTAATTAAAGTAAAAAGTGACATGATGCATGATTAACGGGCTCAAGTCAAATCGAATATTAAATACATAAAAGATTGCCGGAGTTCGATTTTCTTTCTTCAGAAATAGAAGGTCCTAATCGATATTACGTACAACGCTGGCGGCCACTTGGACAGTCACCTATAATTTTATTTATCATCTAACATAGTCATCCACCACAAGCGGAAACCCTAACTATTAAATTATGTTAATTTCCTTGTCCCAACTCGAGAGAGAGAGAGCTTGAATTTCAACGTGGCTTTATCTTCACCTTTGTGTTTGCCGCCAATTTCCCAAATATATATCGGTTTCGGACGCTTTATTGAATCATCTCCCTATGATAAAGACCACAAAATTGCCGTACGTCATGTACACTGCCGTTCGAGCAATGGGGAAGGCAGGCCGAAACCCAAGTTGCATGACATTTCCGTTCACAAACGACGTGAACCGTACTCCATTTCCTACTATTAGCAGCATGTTAACATCATACGCAAATCCTAAACTATTTCTAGCCATTCTTTTAAACACATCGTTGTTGAATTTGAGTTCCGCATGTCGCACGGAAGTTTCCACCTGTAGATGGTAAAGCACGGTTAATGTCCTTAGTGTGCATGGTCGACAACCCAATGCGACATGACCAGATTGGAAGTCCGAAGGGCGGGTTCGTATATACTCTCGTTGAGGGTATAAGTAAGAATTATCCTCCCGATTTAATAAATGATAATACCCAAAACTTAGGGTTATTTTTTTTTCCTCATCTGTCTTATGCAAATAAAATAACGGGAAACCCTAAACCTAACGTTCGTTCCGCTCACTATTTGTGTAGTTTTTTTTTTTTTTTTTTTTGGTCAGCACTATTTGTGTAGTTAGAACTCCAGATTTTCATGCAAATGTTGCAAAACTCGGGACAAGAAACGTAGCTTTAAGCAAAAGGCAAAAGGCTAAAGGCAAAAGGCAAAAGGCAAAAGGAAAAGACAGGAAAAAATAGTAGGAAAATCCCTTGAAACTTTGTCCTATGCGACCAGATTATTCGGATCTGGTAAAACACCTTAACCCTCCTCTGAATAAATAATATACTCTCCATATACGATGAGCTTGTGTTTCCAGATTTAGAAATAACACATGGCATTATGATCCGAATTTTTATTTTTTTCGGCTCTACTCTTTCCCAATATAGATAATAATTATTATTATTATCATACCAGGTGTTATTTGCTCTATAAAAATAGGTAGATCAAAAAAAAAAAAAAAGAATAGCAGAAAAGGAAAAGGAATCAAGGCAATATTGAACTCCACAAGTCAAATTGCTCTTCCCCGTGCGGAAGATGGAGCATCAGTCTCCCACCTAATCGAGGGGAAATAATGTGCCATAGAATATTAATTTATTGCGGTAAGATTTATTGAGATGTCAAACAATGTCTCGAGCATGTTCATAAACCAAGTCGGAAAAATATAATAAATCGCATTATTGCATGATGATTGCATTTCATTGACCAAAAAAAAAAAATCCATATAAAACCTTATTAGTCGCGTTCATGATTGTTGTCATACGGCAAGAGAGAACACCAGGTGTGGGTTAGGGCTAGTGGCGCATGCTCGTTTGACTTCTCCTCGGTTCCAAATTGAAAATTTCAGTATTCCCATATTGTTTAGTCTGCATTATGCATCTAGGGTCAGCGAATGCTCGGGAAAAAAACAATTATTGACAAGTGGGATGCAATTTAATTAACGCGGCATCAGTGATTGAGAGAATACGTAATTACGTATAACCCGAAGAAGCAGGTAAGAGTTGATATGCATCGAGTCATTATTACACTCTTATAATTCGAGCGATTGAAAATGAGATTAGAATTTTTTCGAAAGTAATTAAAATAAAGGTAAGGAGGAAGAAGAGTAGGGTGATAATTAGAAGTAACGTGCTCACTTTGCGGCGGTCTCTATTAAAAGAAGAGGGCGCGGCGAAATGCGATTGCAGTCGAAAAAGAAAGGCTCGAGCTAGTCTAAATATGTAGACCACCTAATCCTCGTTGGCTGGTGTGGAGGAAATCTTGGCTTTTTCTAATGTGGACGTTTCATCGCGATGGAGACTTGTAGGCATTGCATTATGATCAAGAAGGCATGCATGTGCTGCAGCCACCGATTTAATTCTATACCTTTTAATTATGTCGACGTAAGTTTAAACATTTTTGATAATTTACTAATTTAGTTCTAAACATTTTAACGATTTAATTTTGATTGAAAATCGCTAATGTGGTAGTTTAGTCCACACTAGTCATCCCACGTGACACGATTAAGGTACTAACGTTGACAATTTTTATAAATTTTTTTATAATTTTATGTAGTTTTCTTTTATTATTAGTATTTTTCCTTTTCCTTTTTCTTTTTCCCTTGTCAAGCCTTGCAGAGGGGAAAAGAAAGAAAAGGTCCGGATATATCACATTTTAAACATTCTTTCGAGTGTCTATTCCTTATTCTACTATTTTTTTTTCTCTTCTTGCAAGACACTAATCTTTTATCAAATTTTGTGGAAATAAATCAAACTTCTCTGTATCGTGCATTTTGAAACTGATTTGGCGTGATCTAAATTCGTGTTTATCCCAGTGCTCTTAGCCAAAAATTGCAATTCTTGATGCTTTCCTATTTGATTTGTCTCACATATCATTTGTGGTATTGTTCTTTATTTTTAATCCTTTATTTGAAGCGCTCATGTCCTTCTACTGTAATTCAAGAATAGGATTTGTGATACATGAGTTATTTTATTATTATTATTATTATTATTATTATTATTATTATTATTATTATTATTATTATTATTATTATTATTATTATTATTATTATTATTATTATTATTATTATTATTTTGGTCAAAGATACATGAGGTATTGGGACATGCTCGACTGTACACACTTATTCCGTGATAGGAAAATCTTTTAGGATGAGAGCAATTATTATAGTCCTACATAAATTATATGAAGAAAATATTGGACGAAAGTCTCTTTCCGATGAAAAGGGTCGAATCTATGAGGGAAGATCTCTTGAAGGTAACTTGTCACTCAATCATATAATTCGATCTTAAAGGTAATATGTAATTCCAAATAAAGTTAGGGGTATCAAGATTCCCTGAAAAATCTAATACCAAAACATCCAATTCGATCTTAATAAAGTACATTGTAAATAAATTTTAGTCAGAATTTTTATCATTTAATATTGAAAAATGACGCAAATGATCATTGAACTTTGTCCCAATGTGCAATGTGGTCTCTCAACTTTTAAATTATTCAATATGATTCCTATACTTTTGGTACATATTCAATTCAGTCTCTAAACTATATAAAAAATGTTTCATGTTGTCCCTAATCTTGAATTAATGGAATAACAATTTTGCATATTTTCACACGATTCTAGAATTCACATTAAACAAATTAAAAATCAGCCACATTGCACATTGAGATAATATTCGTGGATCATTTATATCATTATCCCTTTAATATTTAATAGTTCCATGTTTGGGGCATCAAATATATAAACTAATATATGTACTCATCATCCTGTCGCTAAATGAGATTAACTTACGCTAAGGCTGATTTCCAAGGGGCCCAAAAAGAAACGTTCAACTCACCACTCAACAACGGCCTAATACCCTAAAATATTTCCCACCTTTAGGTTCAATCATGATTCTTTCACAATATTTTTCGTCCAAAAACTTTTGGTCTACTACTTTTTCTACCCCAAACTTTTTTTCGTCTCGTAAAAAGTCTTTAGGTCCAATCCCGATTGTATTTTGGACTTTTTTTTGTCTCATAAAAATCTCATATATGCCTCCATTAACCCTCCATCTAAAATTACCTTTAGCGATGCGGCTTCTCTAATTTTTTTTCCCCAAATTTCATATTTACGAAGACATCTTTTGAAGATGAATTCCATGTCGGCCCAAAATTAGGTTGGCTTTCTTCAATTGCTCTTGCTCTTAGAAGAGTATTCCTTCCGTCTTGCTTGGGGATCTTCAATTTTTCGCTCAGTTAGCAATTTGTCATGCTCAAGAGTCTGCTCGAGACACTCGGCTTAGGACACTCAATAACTCTATGCACCTACTACCTATATACCCCACTAGCAAAAACGTCAAATGCCTTAATTTTTTTTCTTTTGGGACCTTATATCAAATGCTGCAATGAGATTCCCAAATATATCTCTAATAAATAGTATGTGCCTCCGAGGACATTGGATGCACACAGGTTTATCTGAAACACTCCAAGCTCCTCAAATTTGTATATAAAAAGGGAAATTGTCGGGCTGAATGAGTGTGTGAATATGTCCTTTCAAGTAATATGAAAAGTTAGGGCTTCAACCCCCAAAAGAAAACGAAAAGGTGAAGAGCCAAGGGACAGGAGACTAGAGAATAATCATATGGTATCGATGAAGGGACACAAAAAGGCTCGAATGTTTTGGACAAGGATAAAGATTCAAGGGTGTCTTCGAAGGGGGAGGGGGATCTCTCACCTAGGCTTTTCCAAATTGGCCTTCCACTAGCACGACATGGAAACATCGAAGGGGAAAAAAAGGAGAAATGAAAAGAAGGAAGAAAGACAATTGCCATTCTTAAGGTCGTACGATCAAAACCAAATTAGAAACAGCACAGTATCGCTAGTCAAGACGGCGTGTCGTAATTTGTAATAATTGCTCGATGTATCATATAACTTTATTTGCTTTTCTTGCATGGATTCACGGTCGCCGTACGACAATTCGTCATAGTTTAATGTAAATGTTTCATTTTTCTTGTGTGTCAGGATTTGTAATCTTTCGATTGATTTTTTTCTTTTTTTTTTTTGGGAGAAGGGTTAAATAGGAAGTCCGATAGACAAATTTGCATTCCTCTTGTAATTTCGCCTCCCAAAGAGAATCTCCAAATGTCGATTTCGTCAATATATAATTGCGGCGGCATTTGACACCGCCGTGTTTATCGGAAAGCGTCCCTTAATTTATACTTAGCATTATGAAGTTTGACCCTGGAGATCGCCATGTGCCACACTGTTGACCCACCTTGCATTGCTCCACCTTCTCTCCTTGGCGTTTCTCCTACGTATCGGTGACGAGCCTCAATTAAAATCAAGAAGCTATTTCTTTTCCATACCGTTCCGCGGAAATTCGACTTCGCGACGAAATGCCTTTCATCAAAAGTTGTTCTTTGGAATTTAAAGAGACGGCTTTCGTGGCGATTTCAAATAGAAAATATCACAGATTACTAAGAGCATTTATATCTTCACCCAAAATGGAACCAAAAGTACATAAATTTTGCTGAAAGTCGATCGAGAGCAAGGCCTAAGAATGTAAAACTGCAATGTCGGAATTTAATCAATGACGAGGTGCCTAGAAATTGCAGTAGAAATACATGTTAGAATTTAATTGACGACGCAAATTAAGAAACTTTAACTATAGTGTTGGAATTGAAAGATAACATGTTTATTTGTTTGCTGAGAACCTCTCTAGTAGATGAACACTAATACTTATAGGCTGCGTTTGGTAGTCAGGATAAAATTCGGAATATGATATAATTTATCCTATTCTACGTTTGGTGCTTGCTTAGGATAGGATAAAGTCAGATATAAGAAGGATATAAACCGGATAAAATTATCCCATGGGGAATGTGAGATAAATGTGGATAAGATTTCTATATTCATAATAGGAAAGTTATTTTTCTTGAATAACAAACTTATTAAATTAATAAAAATAAAATTATATTTCAATATAAATAATATTTGAATTATAATTTAAGAAATTAAAAAATAATAATTTATTTGTTAATCTAATCTTATTTTAATTTATATATTCAACTTTAATCCTATCTTATAATAAACATTCGATCTATAAATTATATATTTATATTTATTATATATTTTAGGTATTTTTGTATTTTAGGTATGTTAGTATAATTTATTATTTGATAAAATTTTATTACGAATGATGAAAGGGGAAAAAAGAAATAATAAAAAAAATTTTAAAAAGAGGAAAAAAAAAAAATTAAGGAATAGTGTCACGAGAGATTTTTATAATCTCCATTTATGAACTTTTAGGTTCATTTAACCACCCGTGGTGGCGGCGTAGTGATTTGAGCGCAGGTTCCTTTCACGAGAGGTCCTGAGTTCGAATCCTTGCGTCGTCTGCCTTGCTGAAAAGAACCCACGACTTGCCCGGGGCGGAAAGGGTGGTGGTGACTTTCCCGCTCTCCAGGGTTTACCTCGTTGGGCTACCGGCTTACGGGGTTCCCTGGGTTACAAAAAAAAAAAAAAAAACTTTTAGGTTCATTTACAATGATATGTCGTTTATATTAAAAAAAAAAATGATATGATGTAAATATATTTGACTTTAATACTGCAATTTAACAAACAATGCATAGGATATAAAAAAATCTCATAATTTCATATCCTATCATATCAAGTCTTATTCTAATTAGAAATCTGGACGACCAAACGTAACCATAGTATTCACAATGTAACCGTCTACGTGCAATGCGTCTGCAATTTTAGCCATATCTCTGTGTCTTCAAGAATCTTGATTTCATGTTCTCGCGTTTGCCACGATTTCATCTCCGTGTGGTTGTTCCGTAAAAAATTCAAAATTGCACCTCAATCTTTGGCACTTTGTTGTTGAGTTTGCTCCATTCCTTCTCCCACGATTTCGCTGGATCTCAATGCTTCATTCACCAGTTATTTTAGAGATGTTATTGAGTTCTAGTGTCTAAATCGGTAATCTTTCGATCGCCTTCTAATCGCTCTGCCATAATAATCATTAACCATGCATTATTGTCTGTCGATGGCACATTCTTTTACTAGGCTCGGATCCCAGCCTAGAAGGAGCGTAAGGGGTCACTCTCCCCATGGAGATTTTCCCTCCGTTTCCCTCATTGAGCAGTTTAAAGACCTGCTCAGGTCTAATGGATGTATATTAATATCGATAACAATTCTCATGTTTGTCGACAGTGACCCAAGTTTCTAATACTGATAATCTTTACCCACTTGCTTACTGTGTTGATGATCTAATTAATTTTTGGATTAATTTTTGGGGGCAAGCACCTACCCTCGAAAAAGTTGTTCAAGATCTTGGGGGATTTGGAATGATAGGATGTTATGCAATGCTTTTTAGAAGCAAAAAAGGCGCCATTAAATCATGTTATATCAATCACCATTGTCAGTACTTGAGGCAAATAAACTTTACATAGATTTCGAACCGATTGAGGTTTTCTTTCTCTCTGTCTGTAAAGCATAGGTGGTGTTTCAGATCTAGGAAAGGTACCCACCAGATTTCATGACCCCATTGTTAATCGAGTATGGTGGGGGTACTTGTCCTTATATTCCGAAATTTTGTTCACTTCACCCTAGCAATCAATGTCCTGCTAATTATACTAAATAAAGGAGAGCCTTAGATATTGGTCACCAAAATTCGAGAGAATTATCGAAGAAAGTTCAAAATTTAATGTATTTGTGCTAATTCAATTTTAAACCTTTTAATTTGGCCAATTTGGCCAAAATTCATTTACGTAGATACTAGCACCTGCTTAGAATGAATGGTGTTAATGTTGAACAAGTTTTTATTAAACTTTTGACTTCCTTATTTTTATTATTTTCCTTTTCTTTCTTTTGTTTTCCTTCTCCCTTCATTGGTTGCAGGGCTCGGTGATTGGCCACAGACAACAACTAGTAAGGGTCGCCCTTATTGGATCTAGCTAGGGTTGATCTTGCGGGGAATTGGCAAGTGACAACCTTGTTGTAGGTTCGAGGTAAAAATAATTGTTCATGTCAGTGTTAGTTATCCAACACCGGTAGTGCCACATAAAACGGTTGTCATATATGTCAGTGATTTTTTATTAGAATTGGTTGAATTGACTAAATTGAAAAATTGTCAAAATGTGGAAGATTAAATTACTCAAATTGAAAGGTCTATGATCGAATTAAAACAAGTATAATAGATTTAACACTTTCTGATAATTTTCCCTCCAAAATCATTGTAATAATTTTGTAAATGACCGTACAACTGAACGCCCATTTCAAGGGAAAAAAAAAATACAAATTTACAATAGTGGAACATTTAAGCAAACAAGGAAGGCAGGCCTAAATAGAAAGGGACCACCGCCACCACCGGCCGTCAACTTGGCACGAGAGCACGAACATAGCCTTGACGACATCTGATCCCTTCAATTGTCAAATTAAAATATAACTCCTCAATTTACTTATTCAAAAATTAATTTAATTACTATTTCTTTTTTTTTCTTTTTAAAGTGGAAGTGGCTGAATATCTTTTAAGGGAATCCAACGGCCATAAGCCTTCGACCCCCCAAAAAAAAAAAAAAAAAAAAAAAAAAAACGGCCATAAGCCACCGGCCACGCCTCTATTATTGTACCCAATTTTTATGATTTTTATGGTTCGTGAGTGAATAGCTTTGCTTAGGCTGTCGAAGGCTCCGACGACTTCTTACTTATTTATTTCTTTTTCGGGTGTGGCCCCACTAAATTAAAAGTCAAAATTTCTCCTCCAAATAAATATTATTTCCTCCCCCTTTCTTTTATTTTTTCTTTTTGAATCTAGAAAATAGTTTCTGCCATGTGCACCTCCCTTTTTTTTTTTTTTTTTTTTTTTCAATTTTTAGTTTCCGAATTTCTTTGGCATCCTTGTGTTGGAGGGAGCTTGATGTGAATGCGATTCAGCATAGTTGGACCTTAGACATTATTCTTTCTTCCAATTTTCCTTTTTTGAGACTAATTATGAACATCCTTAATTATTTAATCTTTTAAACCTAAATATGGACATAAATCTACAAAATTACAAGAAGAGTAAGTTTTTAATTTCTCGCGTTCATTCTTATGGACAGACACAACAGGAGAGTACGAGGGCATCCACTGGAATTTCGAATGAATTTCTCCACGAATCACAACTTTCTTAATATTTATGAAGATGACTTATATAGATTCTTCCAATTTATCATTAAAAGTCAAGAGATCTATTAACTTGATCTATTTCCCCTTCTTTTTGGTAAGTTACGAGGCAGCATCATATTGCGCAAGAGAACATTAATTTTTCTTTTTTTTTTCCTTTTTTTTTGGGTCAAAGCAGGAGAACATCAATTGAGTTGAGCTTATGAACTGGTGGCCATGTTATGAATATACCACCAAGGTCTTCAGATACACCTTCCTAGATTATGTAATTAACGTCTCCTCAGGTATTAAATAACTAAAGTGAATGAATTATATATGGAAAACAACGAAGTGGGCAGAAATATAAGCATTCCGACCGACTAGAAATCGATGTTTAGTGTGGAAACTATGTCGTGAGGAAGAAAAGTACTAATTGGCAATCTCCTAATCCAACACGAGTAACCCGTTTTGGATTCAAACTTGGCATGAGCTTGATGGGATATGGGACGAATATATCTCGGAAGTAAGCATGGAAAAGTGCAAAATAAAAAGAAAATAAAATATGGAAACGGCAGATGATGATACGAAATAGAATGTAACTAGTGGGAAGCGATGCACGCCCGGCTAAGTCTAAGACCGATCAGGCGGCTGCTGGTGGAAAACTTTGCCTCGTTTGCATCGATTCTCAAGGCGAGAGAGGTCGTACTTGGAGCCGGTCGAATCCCAGAGGTCGTGATTGGGATCCCCCATTCGCGAAACGACATAGAAAAAGGGTGTAGGAGGAGGAAGGAGGGGGGAAAGGAAGGATCAATGATGATCGATCATGAGGGAGAGGACCGAGGCGGACGATGTCCACTGGATAACATCGGTAGGCTCGTGCACACGCGATCACAGTGCGCGCGCACGCATGTGTACGTGTCTGTCCGGCCCCACTCGGGCGAAAGGGAGAATGGGAGAAGGAGGGGGAGTGAAACGGCGGGTCACTTTTGGGGAGGAGGAGGGGCTTTAGCGGGGAGAGAGAAGTGGGGGAGGAGGGGGTGACATTGAGAGGTATATAAGGAGAATCTCTCTCTCGTTGTATCACCCACCTTGGCCCTCCTTCTCCATCTCTTTCTCTCTAATTTCTTGTGGAGAAGAGAGAGGAATTCTCATTCGATGGTCGTCTCTCCGTTGAAGAAAGCGATCATTTTGTGATCTTCTTAGCCGAGTGTTCTGCTCTCTCCGTTTCTGTCCCTGTCTCCGTCTCCAGTCTCTGTCCCTGTCTCTCTGTGGTGTTCTTTTTCCTCTTCACTTTTTCGGCTGCGGTTGAAGGAGCGCAGAAATGGGTGGAGCGGGCGCCATCAGTCTGGAGGAGATCAAGAATGAGACTGTTGATCTGGTAAAAAAATCATCACTACCCATTCTTCCTTGTCGTCCCAAGAGAATTGGGTCTCTCTTTTTCGTGGGGTTCTTGGTAGCTAGCACTCTGTTTTTCGAATTCATTTCGCCTTCTCTCGAATGCTAAGCCATCGTGTACGGTTTATATGTCGTTTTTTCTTTTTTTTTTCCTCTTCGATCTTTGCTCTCTGTCTCTTGTTCAGATGTAGAAGTGCATGAACTAATTTCCCACCCCACGTAATGCGTTCTTTTATCTCTCCGATTGATGATCTGAGTAATCTGAGCCTGAGCTGCGGTCTTGAACTCATCTGAGTGCTGAGAAAAGCAGAGAGAGAGGTCGTTGGATTGTCCTAGACGCGGAAAAAAAAAGCAGAGCACCAGCACAGGCCTTTGACTGCATGCGGTGCGGGAAAACGCCAGAGAGGTCGTCGGATCAGAGAGTCCGACCAGATCCTCCTTTCGTCATCATCATCCCCGAGGCTAAAAACTTTTGGGTTCATTGAAAGAAAGCTCGATGCGCTTTCTCACATGTTTTTCATTAGGCCTTTCATTTTCAACTTCCATCCCCACCCAGAGAAGGCAGATCAGGGGGGCCCCAGTCGGTTTGGCTCTTCGCCGGATCTAAACATGTGAGGGAGAGAGAGAAAGAGAGATGAGGAAGGAGATGGATGGAGTTTCAAAGCCATCGGCTTTCTCACAGATTTTCAATCTTTGACACCTGCCCATGTTCCCTAATCCCTCCCTCTCTCTCTCTCTCCTCTGTCTCTAGCCTTTTTGTTTTGCCTGTTACAGTGAAGGAGGAATTCCCCAAGTACCTTTCCGTGGTACTTTTTTTTTTGCCCCCCTCATTTTCTGCCGTGAGAAACAAATGAGATTTTGCCTATTTCCCCATTTCCCTTTTTCTCTTGCTCTGCTTTAACCGTCACTTTCTTCCTCTCTCGCGCTCTCTCTCTGTTTATTATAACCCTCACGTTCAACGGTTCTGAGCTCTGACTCCTCCTCCTCCTCCTCCCCCGCCCCCACGTCGGTCCAAATTTATTTTATTGGAAATCGCAGTTCGAGTTATTTTTAATTTGGGAATTTCTCATTTACACATCGACCCATCAATTATGAGGGGAAAAAAATAATCTTCTTTCTCTGGCGCGTCATGTGCACGGACCAACCACATGCAGTTAAAGGTGGAACGCATCGATATCGAGCCGGGTTCTGCGCTCACTTTTTATTTATTTATTTATTTATTTTGGCTTTATCAGTTTGTATTTTTCAGAGGTCAGCTCCACCGCACGGCGTCGGTCAACGCTAAATGTGGCTGTCACAGATTTCTGTGCACTACCCTGTCATGGCCGGTTTTTTGTCTGACTTTTTGGAAAAAAAAAAAAACAATAGAGTTAATTGAACGATCTTCGGATTAGTAAAACTATAATCGATCTTACGAATGAAATTTGGCTTGTGTGTATGTCTTCTTAAGCAATGATACTATTTTATCGCTATACAATAATCAATGGACGTGATGGCTTCTTTAGTTTATGTATCTCGGGGCTATTTTTCATAATTTTTGTCGATGGAGAATCTAGATCGAAAGGATCAATGCCCTAAGTAGGCAATTTGTCTTCGATGTTAGAGGCCTAGTGAGACAAGTTTTACATCATTCCTGGAGACAATTTATGGTTTAAAATATTTGCTAAGAGAAAACATCGAAAAGCTATCTCCTACAAGGAAAACAAAATATTAGGAATCTCTTAATGTGATTATTGGCATAAACAATGAGGAAAATCTGCCAAGATGCTCTTGTAGTGTTGGTGATGTACAGCATTCATTGCAGAGTTACTTCATACTGATAGAATTTTGGATTTTTCCAAGTGTATCCAATTTTGAATACGTATATGTATGCTTCCTCGCTACCTGGCATGTTTGATAATTTTCTAGGATTATTAGTATCACTTGGTGTGTCTCAGCTTTATCAGCCGAATACAAACTCAATCCTCTCTGTCATCTGAAAAATCTTCTCAGGAGAAAATTCCTATAGAAGAAGTGTTTGAGCAGCTGAAATGTACTCCAAAGGGTTTGACTGCCGAAGAAGGAAGCACCCGTCTCGAGATCTTTGGACCCAACAAGTTGGAAGAGAAGAAAGTAATTTCTCGCTAGCTACACTTTCTAATGGTCTTTACTCATGAAATTCGTGAATGTCTGACATTGTTTCTCTGTCAATAGGAAAGCAAAATCCTGAAGTTCCTTGGCTTTATGTGGAACCCTCTGTCGTGGGTCATGGAAGCTGCAGCTATTATGGCCATTGCGCTGGCAAACGGCCAAGGAAAGCCTCCAGATTGGCAAGACTTTGTTGGTATCATTTGCTTGCTAGTGATCAACTCCACCATCAGTTTTATAGAAGAAAACAACGCCGGTAATGCTGCTGCGGCTCTCATGGCTGGTCTTGCCCCCAAAACCAAGGTATCATATCATAAATGGCTTAAATCTTTGTGCTCTCATGTTATAATTTGTGCTGTCGTGTCGAATTTTAGGACCTTGGCCATAATGAAATATTAGTTGATCATAGCTGTACAGTTCATCACTCATTGAGTGTGTCAATCATAGGCTTTGACAAAGCTTTGTCTGTCTGCACACGAACTTAGTTTCTGTTGTATTTTGTAGGTGCTTAGGGATGGCAAGTGGAGTGAGCAAGAAGCTGCCATTTTGGTTCCCGGAGATATCATCAGTATCAAATTGGGAGACATCATTCCTGCTGATGCCCGTCTTCTTGAGGGTGATCCGCTGAAGGTCGACCAATCCGCCCTGACAGGAGAATCGCTCCCAGTGACCAAGAATCCCTCTGATGAAGTTTTCTCCGGCTCCACATGTAAACAAGGGGAAATTGAAGCTGTTGTCATTGCCACCGGTGTTCATACCTTCTTCGGTAAAGCCGCGCATCTCGTAGACAGCACCAACCAAGTTGGGCACTTCCAGAAGGTGCTCACCGCTATTGGGAACTTCTGTATCTGCTCAATAGCAGTTGGAATGCTGGTCGAGATTATAGTGATGTACCCGATCCAACACACCCCGTACAGAAAGGGGATCAACAATCTCTTGGTCCTTTTGATTGGAGGCATCCCCATTGCCATGCCCACGGTTCTGTCGGTGACCATGGCCATTGGGTCCCACCGCCTATCTCAGCAAGGTGCCATTACTAAGAGGATGACTGCCATCGAAGAGATGGCTGGTATGGACGTCCTCTGCAGTGATAAGACCGGTACCCTGACCTTGAACAAGTTGAGTGTTGATGTAAACCTGGTCGAAGTGTTTGCCAAAGGAGTGGAGAAACCGCATGTGATATTGCTCGCGGCCAGAGCTTCTAGGACGGAAAACCAGGATGCCATTGATGCAGCCATTGTGGGAATGCTTGCTGACCCAAAGGAGGTACAGTATCTCTTGCGTTCACATTGTGGCCTCCTCTCTAGTGAGCCAGTTTTAATCAGAAAGACTGATGTACTTGTCATTTCATGTGCTCGATGTAGGCTCGAGCCGGGGTCACGGAGGTGCACTTCTTACCATTCAATCCTGTGGACAAGAGAACTGCCTTGACTTACGTTGATTCAGATGGAAACTGGCACCGTGCAAGCAAAGGAGCACCTGAGCAAGTAATGCAACATGGGCCATCGTCCTCCAACAATGCATTGTGCAGTAAAATCCGATTAGATTGGTTCACTGACTTTGTTTCTTGCCTTTTGTGGGATACAGATTTTAACCCTCTGCAATGCCAGAGAAGACCTTAAAAAGAAGGTCCACTCTGTCATAGACAAATTTGCTGAACGTGGGCTGCGGTCCCTGGCTGTCGCTAGACAGGTGTTTGATATATAACCTCTCAGACTCCTATGGAAGTGTTCCTTTCACTCGGAAGCAACCCTAAGATTCTTTTTTTTTGGCATTCACAGGAAGTGCCAGAGAAAAGCAAAGAGAGTTCCGGCACCCCATGGCAGTTTGTTGGTCTATTGCCCCTCTTTGACCCTCCCAGGCATGACAGTGCAGAAACTATTCGCAGAGCTCTCAATCTCGGTGTCAACGTCAAAATGATTACTGGTAATTATGTGTTAAATCATAGCTGAATTAAATTGCAGTGGATATTCAATGGTTGGCATTTGGTTAACATGTGCTCTTTCAGGTGATCAACTTGCCATTGCTAAGGAGACGGGGAGGAGACTCGGAATGGGAACCAATATGTACCCATCTGCTTCTCTGCTAGGTCAACACAAGGATGCTAGTATTGCGGCCCTTCCTGTAGAAGAACTCATTGAGAAAGCAGATGGTTTTGCTGGTGTTTTCCCTGGTAAGTCCCTTCTTTTCTCATCTACTACTCTCTTGTGTCTATTTTCAACTAGAAGATTTGCTTACTCTAACAAGTAACACCAAGTCTTATCCAATTCTCTATTTGGCAGAGCATAAGTACGAGATTGTGAAGAAATTGCAGGAATTAAAGCACATTTGCGGGATGACGGGCGATGGTGTCAATGATGCCCCGGCTTTAAAAAAGGCAGATATTGGAATTGCTGTTGCCGATGCTACTGATGCTGCACGGGGTGCTTCTGATATTGTCCTCACAGAACCTGGGTTGAGTGTTATCATCAGCGCTGTCTTGACTAGCAGAGCTATATTCCAAAGGATGAAGAACTACACAGTCAGTATTATATTCTTTTATTTCTTATGTTTTTATTTTCCTCTCTTTTTTCTTCTTGAATGGAACTAATCATTGTTTCTGTTTTTTAACTTCTTGCAGATATATGCAGTCTCCATTACTATCCGTATAGTGGTAATTTCTATGTTTTACTCATATTATGTCTGACTTGCACCAATCTATGGATGGATTATTGATTCTGTTTTTGTGTTTGCTCCTGCTTCTGCAGTTTGGTTTCATGTTTATCGCTCTAATTTGGCATTACGACTTTTCTCCATTCATGGTTTTGATTATCGCCATTCTAAATGACGGTAAGCACTTACACTACTTTGGGAAATGCTTTAATTTTACCTGACATTTTTTTTTCTTACAATGGCATGGGAACAATGTGAGTTAATAGCATCCTATTTCACTCTTTAAAGGAACAATCATGACGATTTCAAAGGACAGAGTGAAGCCGTCTCCACTCCCTGATAGCTGGAAACTGAAAGAGATTTTTGCCACTGGTATTGTGCTTGGGGGTTACTTGGCGCTTATGACCGTTATATTCTATTGGGCCATGCAAGGAACCTCATTCTTCACAGTAAGAAACATGAGATTCCTCCGCCCTTACAGATTTTGCTTTGTTCCGGTTGTATGATGTAAAGAATGATCTTTTCAACTCTAATTTGTGGCTTCTCATATGATAGGACAAATTTGGGGTCAGATCTCTGAAAGACAGACGAGAGGAACAGATGGCTGCTCTGTACCTTCAAGTGAGTATCGTGAGTCAGGCACTGATATTCGTGACGAGATCTCGTAGCTGGTCATACGTCGAGCGCCCGGGGTTTCTTTTAATGAGTGCTTTCTGTGTTGCACAACTCGTAAGACCCTTGAGCCATTTCTTCATTTCTTGGAACTTCAAATTACACTATCCTGCTACTTCTGCTGGTCCACCTGATGTTTATGAACTCAAAAGATAGTAGTTCTAATACTGACGATGAACAAATTCTTTCTTTTTTTTTCTCCTTTTGGCAGGTTGCTACACTGTTAGCTGTATATGCCAACTGGAGCTTTGCAGAAATTAAGGGATGCGGGTGGGGATGGGCTGGGGTCATCTGGCTCTACAGCATCGTCACCTACGTGCCTCTGGATCTCCTCAAATTCGCTATTCGCTACATTTTGAGTGGAAAGGCATGGGTCAGCATGCTAGAGAACAAGGTATGTTTTAGTCGTATTACGCTAGTACTACATACAGCAATTGACCTACATTTAAATGGGCGAAATGAGACAAGACAACTGATTTCTTTTTGCTCTATTTTGACGATTCAATAGACCGCATTCACCACCAAGAAAGATTACGGTAAAGAGGAGAGAGAAGCCCAGTGGGCTCATGCTCAGAGGACTCTTCACGGTCTTCAACCCCCGGAGACTTCCAGCATCTTCAATGACAAGCACAGCTACAGGGAGTTGTCGGAGATCGCTGAGCAGGCCAAGAGACGAGCTGAAGTTGCAAGGTATGTGTCGTGAGGTCTCCCCTAGCTATTGCACAGCACAGCACAGCACAAGATGACCATCTTTCTTTCTTTCAAATGGATCTTTCGTAGTAGGATGCTTCCTAGTGAACTGAATAAGAAGCAAACTTCTTTGGACTTTGCAGGCTTCGGGAGATCAATACACTCAAAGGTCACGTCGAGTCCGTGGTGAAGCTGAAAGGGTTGGACATCGACACGATCCAGCAGCATTATACCGTGTGAATAACTTAATCGAACTCCATCAAAAGAGTTGCGGAAAAGGTCCCGAGGCTGGCCACTTCCCCATTACCATGGTCGTGACTGATCGAGCCGAAGGACTAACTAGCTTAAAAACTTGTGCGAGGGAGGGAGAGGGTTTCTTGGTCATAAATCTCCCTGCGCGTTCTTTTCTCTGTCCTTTTCTTTTGTTTCCTCCCTTCTTTTTCCATGTATTTGAAGGCCGAAAGAAGGCTCGTGTTTGCTTTGCTCCCTTTTCCACCGTCCAGTTTACTGGGGGAGCTATGTAAAACTTTGTCACACCATTTCCCAGCTTAAACGATCCTCTCCGTCTTTAACTTTAAGCATTTAAACTTGTCTCTCTTTCTGCCATTTTCCCATATTTTCAATTATATTTAGCGGAGTAAATCTGGAGGAACCCATGATCGGATTTCAGAAAAATAATTGTTCAGATCAAGATTAATGCGAACAAGCTAAGAGCAAATGGATATATATATCCACGTCAAAATCCATTATCTTCTCAAGACCATTGGTTTGTAGCGTGAGGCTGATATGCAAAATTTCATGAACAATATCTCAAAACAAGAGGAGGTCGCATTTTCTCATTCTCTTGCAGGCATATGAGCTTATTCTTGTACCTATGGTCTTCTCGTCAAGAGAAACCATTCCTAGGGCAGTATGGTTCTCCAAGTACCAAGTTTGATCCATGACGACTTGTGATAATTTGGGCAAGTCAAGCATGTCCACTAACATTATGGTTCTATAATAATGTAATACGCGTGACCAAATTGTACTTGCTTTATACTATGGAAATTATTTAGGTATTTCAAGAAAACATAAAGAAAGACTACGCAATCCCTCACAACCATCTCCTTCAGAGTAACTATTGAATTATCAGTCATACTTTCCCCTTCACGAATCAAAAGTGGCTGAGCAAACAAAGCTATTTAATTATGAAAACATAGTTGCTACATCAACGTAAATTCCGATTAGTTAGTTTGAAATGTATCCATCGAAATTGAGCATTTCAACTATCCTATTAATCATCGGTCGGAAAGTAGATTATTTTGTATGTGACCACATAGAATTTGCCACTGCAAAGAGAAAGATCAAAGATCCCTTCCTATTTTAAAGTTACAAACGAAAAGTAATTAATCTGTTTCTTTATCTGGTTATGCATATCGTACCATTCTAACATGATTTCACCCCATTTTCTGCCTTTCTTTTCCTTTCCTTTTCTTTATTTTGCCCCTCCTTTTTTGCAACTGAGGACATAGATTGGAACTGAGAATGAGACACAAGTATTAATGACCATTTCTACTCCTCTTTTCCCCTCCACATGTACTTTAACAGAAACTTTGGCTCATCTCTAACTTAGAAAATTATCTATATTAGCAGCTGGAAAAGGTCAATCCACTCACATTACAATGTGAATGAAGTTTCCTCAGTTTAACCCCTCGTTTGCTTCACGAAAGCCCAAGGCCCTAGATTCTAAACTTCATTGTTGGGCCCATTTTTTTTTCGATGTTGGGCTCCTCTTAGATCTATATCTATCCCAATTAAGGATGATTATTTTCCCCTCAAATCATATCCAAGCTGAACCATACAGGTTTCAACAACCATATCCTTTAGGAATGGATAGGACTTGCTATGTTTATCAAATCTTAAAAGCAATTAATCTTTGCAAATAACTCCTAAGAGCTGCATAAAATAGATAGATGTGCATTGGTTATTCAGTCACATCATAACTTAGAATTTTCACTCTCACTTTTATTTCAACGAACATCTCGAAATGCAACTCATGGCCAAATGTATTTTTTGTGAAACATCGACATTAGTAGCTACTTCAAGAGGTTGATTCAATTGGCCTAACCGTGAGAGAAAAATGACTTTAGTATGCAAAAAGTTCTAAGTTAAAGTTTGGTTTGTTTAGGATGAAGCTTCAATGGCATTTCTAAATTATTTCTCAGCCTCTGAATGTTATTTAAAAAATTTACTTATTTTCTTTTTAAATTCAGAAATGTACTAATGTTTGCCCTGCAACTTAAACTTTATATTGGCGACACATGGATCTTGGTGGAAATTACACAAGAAGTTCATGGCACAAATATATGGAGGCACCCCAAATCTTGTTTCAGGCTGATGAACCAAAAACAGAACAAAAAGATGCATTTACTAATCAATCAACCAATCGACAGAATCATTCGGACTTTGCATCATTCCCTAGAGATACCTTGTAGAAAAGTACAATTCGTGTTGATAAATCTAAGTTGATCCCCAGGGAGCAATATGAGCAATCAAATTCAAGATTCTTGTCTGATTAGATCACCAATCCACAATTTTCCCATATGGAATCCAACTTCCCCAGTTAATGCCTCTTCCATGTAAAGATAAGACATAGGTTAAGAATACTTTACTTAATTAATCAAGGGTTTTATTTCTTAATTGAGTATTAGACATTAAAGAAGCAAGTTTAGTTCAATCAGGGGGAAATCCTATATAATTTATTTTTTTTGCCCCAACCGAGAGGAGCAAAGTAAGCATGTGCTTCTCACTTTTCCAACATGCCAACTGTCGTGACATAATCAAATGTTAGGGCCATAAATGTTATAAACGATGCTTTAATTATCGCATATAAAAAATAATTAACTACTTAATCTATTAAAAGAGAAGAATGGATAAAAAATGGGAAAAATATCTCCACTTGCAAGCAATGGGATATCGCGCACATTCGACCAATAATTTCTGCTTGCACCTAATTTCATGTCCTCTCGATAAGCAAAGACAGTGATTTTTTTCACTATTCTTAACTGAAAATCTTATAATTTTTCCCTAAAAGAAAAAATAAAAAAATCGACAACTTATGACATGAAAGTTAAGTCGGCCCATTTTTTTTCAACTAGTCAAGTGATATATTGCGTTTATATTATTCTTGTGTTCAAGACTAACCACCGACTAAGGAAGTTAAGCTTCTTGATTATGTTCTCACTCATCTATTGCGTTGTTTCACGCCTTTCAAATCATTTTGGGAGCTGAATTCATTGTATCAAATCGCCGATGCGTTCGAACGAATCCATTTCTTTCACTTGTATGATTGCTTTCACCGCATGATACCAATGTCCATTTGATCACTTTTAGCATATTAGTCCCACTTTCACACCCGCTTCACCTGTGTGTATTTACTAGTGAAACACACAATCACTTTTCCCATCACAGGATGACAGATGCACAACTATCATCGAAGTAGATATCTCAGGTAAACAATAATTGAGGACGAAATGGGAGGAAATGCAGACTAAATGAGGCACTCGAACAACGTGGGGATGCAGATAATATTCTAAAGTGGGGAGCGATGTGAAAAGGCATTGGATCCAGAGCAGATAAGCCTTGGCCCGAAGATGGAGAGATTCCCGTTTGCCCTAAAAACCCAATCCCCGGAATTATTTATTATTCATTCTCGGCGTATTTCTCTTGTGTACATGATAAATTATCAATTTGATTGAAGTCACATCCGCACATCCAATCTGATGCGGTGAATGTGGGAACTGAGCTGGAAGCAAATGGGGTTTCACGCCTCGTGAACTAGAACACTTGGGGCTAGAATCCCCTCCAATTCTCTCTCCGCAAGTGACCTTTTCCAACTGGTCGTGTTCCCTCCTCTGACGCAAACCTATGTTATTGGACAGCTTATGGCCAATGAAGCTTCACGGTCTTAGTCAACTGATGTGTGTGCGCGTGCACGTGGAGAGAATGCAATAGCTTCTAATCCAGATCTTGATGTGAAATCGTGCCATGGATCCACCATCTATGGAAGGAGGGTTTTCCTAATATTACTGTTCCTAGGTTTTTTAATTTTTAGGTGTTTTGGGGTGGGGACTCAACGAAGAGACTGGGAAGATAAATGGTGGTCCTCGTGGCCAAACTCAGGTGATGGATGATTGGATTCACGTAATTCGATAGTTGCATTGGGTTTTGATTCATTGGATTGCAACATGTTTACAAATATTACATGACTTGCATGAAACTCCACGAAAGTTTTCTCGGATGATTGAATTGTCGATGTTTCCTAGGTCTCTCTATAAGAAGGGTCTGTACTAATATTTTATGTAGAGGCAGATCTTCTTCACGTGGAAGAGCTTATCATCGTTTGTATGTGATTTAAAAGATTAACAAGGTCCGCCGACGATACAAAAAAGTAACTAAACTCGTTTCCGAACAAATCTTCAGCCATCTAGGAAATGGGATTATTTGTGCATCGAATTCCTCGTACGCTAACCAAACTCGAGACAATTCAAATTGGATCCGTGTATTTTAATCGAGCAAATACCTTTCTTTAATTCCTTTTTGGCTCCTTACATCTAGCTCTTGTGTCCTCAGATATTCTTTTTTGTTCTTCTTTTTTCTTGGGGTGGATTCATTGTTTAATTGATCTACACGATACATCAACAAAAGGATGGGAGAAAACATTAGGTAGGCCAGTCTTGTCATGTAAACGTTAAAACATTCCATTCAACGCTTGTCATGTATCTAGGGGGGACCAAGATGTTGTTAGGGTTTCACATTGCAGTGGATGAACGGGAGATTGACAGTGTGCATGTTTAACCATATGGCTTGCCTTGGGCTTGGAGAGGGCGTGATGGGTGATCAGGTCGAAGAGGGTGTGGCAGTCGTAGAGCTCGAGGATGAAGGAGAGGCAGTCTGGGAAGTTGAAGGCATTGACGAAATTGATGATGTGAGCCGTGGAGAGAATGTAGGCGAAGAAGTTATGTGTCTCTATTGTGGGTGCATTGGCCATGTTTGGTCGAAAGGAAGAAACAATGAAGAAGAAGAGAAACGCAAGGTTCGGAAGGGAGGCAAAGAGACTAACTAGTGGGGCCCATTTGGACATATTTTTTTTTTTGGTTGGTTCTACTCTAATCCTACTCTAACACTCTTTGTCTCCTTGCAGGGCGTGAGAGTCGAAAACCCACTCCTGAAATGAAATCGTCCTCACTCCAATCCTCATTGAAAAGGTTGGGAATTGAACCCCTCACTTCCCCCTTCCAAGTTGGAAGGGTGGCCGCTGGGGCAAACCCCCAGTGGTTCCATCTGGACACATGACAAGCCTTGAATTGAGTGTTCTATTGCCTATGTGGCAACATCGACTTACCTAATATTTTCTCTAACGACAGATGTTTAGTTGATATGTGTTCTTATCTCTCATAGATTCTAAACGTGCTCTTCCTCCGTAAAAAGAAGATATTAAGAGGCTACATGGTGGAAAAAAATGGAAACCCCTAAATAGAGTAATCATGTATAGTGAATATACTAAATTCACTTAGAAATAAGCAATTTTATTAATTTAAATGAAGGTATGATTAAATAGCAGAGAATTACTTATTAATAAGGTGTATTATTAATTACTTTTTTTTTTTCAATTGTAATCTTAAAGAAGTGAAGTTGATCATAATCTTAGTCTATTAAATATTCAATTGGTAGGTTAAGTGAGCTTAGTATACACACTATACATGATTACTGCGTTTAGGGTTTTTCATCTTTTTTTTTCCAAACAATATGCTATAGCGATTGTCAATAAGACCCATCACTTAACCTCTTAATATCTTTTCACGGAGATTTAACATCTATGAGAGCTAGAATTTTTTGCCAGTCGAATACATAAGAGACTAGAGACGGGAACACAATGAGAGATAGGCGATCTCTCCCTCAAAGAAGCAATGGAGAATCATACTAAAAAAACGCATTAAGATAATGCATCTACTTTTTCCCAAAAAGAAAAGGGTTAGTTTACTATTACAGGGACTGGAATTTGAGATTCAAATTGCTTGGCTAATCAAATGAATAAGGCACTTGAAGAATCTCACTCGCTTTTTACCCAAACTAATCAGCAAAAGCAATGAGCATCAAAGTCAAATCAAGCAAGTGAACATTAGATCCTCCCCACTTCGATTGGTGACACCAGCATTCACGAGCAGGAATGAGAAAAAAAAGAAAAAAGAATTTGGTTCCCATCACTGGGTGAGTGACACGTGTCCGGTTTTACCTGCTCTTGTGTCCCACTTGAGGCAACATTGCCCTCAGGCATTCATTACAAACATTTGCGAAACCGTGACCCCATAATCTTATCAACTTGGTTGAGAGTGCGACCATCCCCAACTTCTTTTCTTTAATAAATCGCAACACCACTCATATTGCAGCCACTAATCGGAAGCCATCAAACTTTATCTTAAAACTTGATGGTTCGTGGATTAATTTATGAGCACACAATGCACAATTCCGTGAAGCATTTTTTTCCGTGCAACCGATAATTCATAACTATTAATTTAGAACAATATGTCAAATTTTCAAACTATAACTACTCATATCAATATCGATGGTTGCACCATATGAAAATCATGTAATATAATATATTGCTCCATTGAAAATTTACCGCTTTGTTCATCCAAATCACTTTATCTCGTCTTTCTCTCCTCTTTTCAATCAATGATAATTTGTCAAACTTTTTAATGAACATGAGCACTCCTATTCCCCTTTTGTGAATAGGTGCATTCCAAACTAAGTACAATAAAGTCTTAGCTACACTCATTTTGTGCTCATGTATATTCACGGTTGACCACTTGGTGATCAACTATTACAAGCTTTAGTTCTCGTCGACAAGATTGCCCTAAATTGAAGCTTTGAGTAGAAGTACGCGGATGCGTAAAACACTATGCATGCTTCTCTTTTTCATCATCTCAATAATGTCACATGAATAAATCATATTGATTCGTCCATCTTTTAACAAACATATCATATGTGCTCAAATTTTATCATCGAATGTAAACCTTTATTACTTCCATCAAGTTTACACTGTATATGGACACTTTCCAATTTCCAATCATGGGGTGCGGTATTTCCAAATGGAATATATTCTCACTTGTGGAGTGTGGCCAAACCCTATATTGTCGCGTTCCATTACATTCTTATTTTCTTTTTCTTTGTTTGACAGATAGAAATAGGTAGTATGGTCTTCCCCTCTTTTTCCTAGAATGTGTGGATTTGACCACTTGTGAATTTTAATTGTGTAATTGCAGATATATTTTTTCAGAAACCCGAAAGAAGCATCCAATAACAAACAAGAAAACATTAATACTTACTATGCTAACGATTAGACATGTCTCTTAACGTTGCTAGGCGCAGATTGATGGGTTTGCAATGAGAGTGACCCTTTTATCTTTGTCCCAAATTGACGTTCACGATTTGAAAATGGCTCTTCAGAGTATGATCATTCCCTGATTAAGCTGAATTTTCTTCGTTACCCTTCTTTGGTTTCCTACTTATTGAATTTTTTGGTTCCACAAGCCATAGGGAGATTGCGTATGACATATGAGTATATATATGGACCGAACAAAATTTGTTTCAAAAGGAAGACGAGACACAGGATAACTCAATAGGGCTCGTGTTTAGGTATTGGAAAGATTGAAGAGGTATAAATCTTGAACAAATTGTCAAACTGTTAGCATATCACAAAGTTCTGAACCATTTTTCCATAGTAGTTTTCCTTCAGTTTGTTTTAGGAAGCTCTATAAAATGATTCAAAAAGTAAAGAGGATGAAAGGATGAAGATGATGATGAGGAGAGAGACGGCGAAATGGTGGGGTCTCGTGGAATGACGGCTGATGTGTCTTGGTAAGGCTACAAGGCGTGCTTCATCGTTCCTAAATCCCAATCAATTCATTTTCCCATCTTCACTTGAAGTTGCCGTCACTTTCTTTTGTCTTCTCCCTCCCTCTCTCTCTATTTCTGTCTCTGTCTCTGTCTCTGTCTGTCTCTCTCTTCTTTTTTCTTTTTCATTTTTTCTTTCTTCTATCTTTTTTTTTTTTTAATGTACATAAATAGAATGTTAATAGTTCGTTTGTCCTCTCCATCCACTTTAATCTCTTGGATTACACAACATCTTTTAATCTCTTCGTTACTTCTAGAAGTCGATGAAGGAATGCCGACGTCTGGAGACATACGTTTTCCTCTTCTTCTAGTCTTAATGCCCAGCAAAAGGCTAATGACGTTCTATTACCAAACGTTTTATTTTAATCTCTAAGATGATGATGATGATATAGGATAACGAAATAGTTGCAAAATTGTAGATATCAAACACGATTAATGATGGTAGAACTATTCTCTCTTGCTGAGAGGGAAAGGTCTACCAAGGAAACGAGGACTTACAATCTTTAAAATAAAACTCGACATTAGTATCGAGCATCAACCAAGTAGAAGGCACCAATCGTAAGTGTGTCGAAACTTAGTGACGGAGATTCATGAAAAGAATGTATGAGGCGATTATAATAAGTTGGCTCATCGAGTCATGTGGTGAAGAGCAAACAAAGGAGATAAAACATTCGCAAACTGATGCACTCTCTCTTTTTATTAGTTTTAATATATACGTGATAAGAATGAAAGATTATATTCATATCAACATTTGTAGAATGTACACAATAAGATCAGTAAATGGATAAGAACGTTGGTAAAGCAAAAGGGTTAAATAAGTTATTGTAAAGAAAGTAACGCTACGAAATTTCTTACATTAACAAAAAGGAAAAAGAAAAATCTTAAAAACCAAATCAATACTTGCATAAAAATGATGATTTGTTAGTTTGTGAATATACACATATTGTCTTAAATGTTCTATAATTCGTCAAAAATCAGGAAATACTTTATAGATAATATGTCGGTATGTAAAGAATTATTAATAATTACCCACAAAAGAGCATCATAAGACAATCTTCAACCATATATATAATTCTCACGTGAAAACCTTCTAGTTATCATAGTCTATATATGCATAAGACTTTTATGCCTTTTTTTGCTGATTTTTTTTTTTTTAGTTAGAGACTTTTTATTGGTTGAAAATATAAGTATTTGGAGCATACGAAGTACAACAGCTCAGGGTCATCCCTCAACATTACAAATAGAGGTAATAATTCAAAAGGATGGAGGTAGGAAGTCTTCGCATAGTAGCCAATACAATATTTGACTGGGAAGGTTAAATTGTTTTATAAAGTGAAGCTTTATCTCTTACATTTTTACACATCTTGGCCAAAATAATATGGATATCGGTTGATTTGTTTTGAAACCATTTATGGTTCCGCTACATCCATATGCAAAATATGATTGCTAGGAAAGATATCTTGAAAAGTCTTGCTGCCAAATTTTTACTCTTTGTCGTCTTAATCATCCATTGAAGTTCTCATTCTATCCTCCTAAAGAACGCCTAATCCTATGTTGCGCAAGAATATTACACCAAATACCACCTGTCCATCTGCACTAGAAGAATTGAGTTTTGTCTTCTATACTGACCTTGCAAAAGTTATGCTAGATATCAATTGAGGTCATCTATTGTGATATGATTTTTATTGTCGTAATTTATCTCTTCAAGCTAGCCCGCTAATAAAATTGTGTTTGCTAATGCTATTACTCCAAATTAGGTCATGCGACTCCACTACCGGAGCCTCGTCTTTGAGTTCGTCATACGGCAACAATACCCTGAGCTAGATATAATTTAGGCTAGAATATGTCATAATTTGATGGGACATCACCAACTCCAAGTCATGCTACCCCTAATGTCGAGTTGCATAATGAGGGTACCTCAGCATTTTGTGCCATGAACCCAAATGCTCCAAAGGGAAGAGGGTGGATGATTAATAAGGTTCCAGAGCGTGCAGCCTAACAAAACTTTATTCCATATGTTCAATCAAGTAATCCTAATCCTTCTTCCCTTTTAGGTGAACAAACTATTTGCCATGCAAACTTGTGCAATGATTTGTTGCAGAACTACCCCATAAGAAATGTTGAATTCTCTTCTCAATCTCATATATAGTTTGCTTTGGAATTAAGAACATTTGCATCCAATAGATGCAAATGGAGATAAGGACTGATTTAGTTATCTGTAGACGCCGTGCATAACTCATATGCTTCATGCCCCAACTTTCAGTTTTCTTAAAGATCTTGTCAGTAAAACTCTTGCAGTCTGTATGAATAAGTCTTCTAGTGACGAGGAGAACACCCAGGTATTTGATAGTAAGGGTGCTTGTGGAAAAAACGCCTGTGGTATGGTATAAGGAGCTCCTCATCCTTGTTCAACCCAGAGAAAAAGAATTTGCATTTCTCAGGATTGTACCACAATCCTGATGATGGATGGTGATAAGGATGAAAATGGATAATTTAGTGCTCCCTAAATCGAATCGCCACATTGGTAGGCTACTTTAAAAAATGCAAATCTCTTAATTACTTTTAATCTCCGACAATCTACCAAATAGAAAGACAGAAAAACAAACTGGAAGATAAAAAGGACCAATTCCGGAAGAAGCGAGTTTATTCTATAACTCAGGCAGAATGCATAATAATATCAAAGAAGTTCAAAGATATTCATAGCTAGAGCTCTAGGTAACTTCCAAGCAGGGTGCAATTTAGCTACATTACAATATGAAATTCACATAGGTGACGGTATTATAAAATCCTAATCCAGATAAGAATAATCGAATGGACATTCAATATAAAATTTGCAAAACAAGATAATATATAAGAAGTAGTGTTCTTACATTTATATTCGTTGAGCTCTGTCTCGCGATTCTCTAAACTTCATGCCCAATTAATCAACTATAGAAAAAATCAGATATACCATTCGTCGTTTTATCATTGGATCAAGTTTCTTCTTGTGGTAATATTTGGCATCTATGTTTATAAGGGGTTAGTGCTGTACATTATAATGAGAACAAGCGTGATGAGACTGTCTAGGGTTTCCTCGCTCAGTTCTTGCCTTCTTGGGAAAAACTTTTGGTCTTATCTGTATCTGATATGTTCTTGAGCGAAATTGCTATTGAGACTCTGATTTTGTTCTCTTGATGGCAAAATTGGTGAACCTACATAACAGATTTGGATGCCGCTACGCTTCATTAGATGTCTTTTTTATGTTCAATTGTTCAATTAATTATTTGCTTGGGACTGTGCACTCTGCAGCTAATCTCAAGCACTTAGATTAACCCGTGAAAAATTAGGTTAATATAGTACAAGGATTTTCTACAATGGAAGATGACTCGAAATCTTTTTAGGTGAAAATGAGGTGATGTCAACATTTCGCAAGCATGTTGCATGAAATCCAATAATGAACTTTTCCTCCAAGAATGTGAAACATGACAGCATAGACAGATACAAATAGTTCTTCCCACTGGTCAAAATACATAAAAAAAATAAAAAATAAAAAATAATATCTGATTCTGTATGTGCCCAGGATCGTGTTTAGTTGGCCGAACTGGAATTTCTGCATAAACGAATCCGCTGGGCAACTCATCCAGATATTGGACCAGTCAAAGTTGGATCTATGTGGTGGAAGTTTAGCGAGGAGAAGGGTTCCATGTGGACAATGCAGCTGGGATCGCTTGTATGCTGGGACAACCTTCAACCAGGACAAAAGAAAACCTAGAGAACATGTCGTATGAGCAATTACAAGATAAAAATGTACCTTGTTTGTGGTCCCTTGTGAAACTTTAGATTCCACCCTTGAAAGTTACTGGACAGAGAAGGATTTATGGCATTATTGGCCTTTGTTCTTATCAAGATCTCTTTCCTGTGCACTTTGACGTCATCTACTTTGCCCTAGATTTTTTTTTGGATGCTAGGCGTATATGTGAGACCATCCGTGCAATGCCAAAGAATGTGTGAAGACCCAACAAAACTGGAGATTGTTGGCTCTTCTGTCAAAGGAGTTGTACAATATTGGGAAAAGAAGAGTCGCCTAATGGAGTCACGTTCCATGGATTAAACGTGAGAGCTAGAAGGCTCATGTAACGATGCAAATTACATGACTTACATGACGCAAATGGATAAAGTTTGAATGAGGAGAGAAATTACTCAAGGACTATAAAGGATTTTGATGTTTTTCAATAAAAGATCGTGACAACTTATTAAGTGAATACATAGTTCTAATTTGTATGAAACCTCATATAAAGTTTGTCATCTCTTTGTAAATCAATTTTCATAAAAGGTTGTAGGAATTGATAACGTTAGACAATCGGTTTTATTTTTTGTTTTTTTGGGATGATTTTGAAATATGCTTCATTTTGTTATTCACATGTCTCCCGGATTTTAGTGCTGATGAGCTGAGAGGTAGGCCTTGAACTGTACATCAGCATGGGATTTGCTAATCCTTGGGGAATTTACCGATAATTAGTAAAGCATAAGGGTAAGGATGGAACAAATTTGAGCAGACAAATCTTTTCTTTTTCCATGCGCGTGCATGAACAAGCGTGCAAGTGGTAACTGCTTGACCAGATCAATGGGCAAAAAGGCCATGTTAGTATGTGATTTTTGGGCAGACATAAACAAGTAAAAGACAAAAGAAAGGCATACATTTCATATAAAGCAATCATTTTTTTATATATATATTTTTATATTACTTCTCTCCCCCAACGCATGTGGATGTGTGGGGTGTTGATTTCCCAGATCAGAACTGAGGGTTTCCTCTTTTTCATTTATTTATGATCATTATCAGTTTATCGGTTTATAATTATCTTTTTGGTATATAATAATTTGGGGGACAAGTGTGTTGCCTGGGCCTTTATCTTTTGGAGGAAAGTGATATGTGGGAAGTTTCTCTCTTTCGCACTGGTTTCAATGCCAATGCCCTGTGTTTGCTTAATTCTAGGCATATCACTTTTTACATCTCATTAATCCTCGCATAATTACCCCTCAACTTTTCTTGTGTTCAGCTGAAATCTTGGATTTTGCTTCTTTTTTTAGTATGGTGGACAACTGTAATGATTTCGATAGGTTTCGGATGAGTTAGTGGTCACTTTGTAATTAATGGAAAGACAGAATGAATAGGAGGAGAAAGTTTCCGAATCTTACTCCCTTTCCATCACCCTTTGCTCATCCTTGTTGTCAAGAAGATAGAATTGCTTTTTCTGTGGATGACAGTTTCCATGTATCATCACGCGGGATTCACATAAAAGCATGAGCTTCCAAAAAGTCTAGTTGGCCAACATTCATACTGAAAAACACAGAGCAATATTATACTAGCCGATAAATTTACTTTCGCTGTGTTTATTGCTAATATTCCAGATCTGCCTTTCTAAATTCAAGTAAAAAGAATGAATTTTTCATCGCAAAATATGGTAAGTTGAGTCAGCTATAGGCAAAGGGTGAGTGAGACTCTACGGTGAAAAATATGACGATATCTTGAAACATAAGTGTCATGTTCATATTGAATTATGCCACATAGATGCACAATTCAAGCACAAATCTCAAAAAAAAAAAAAAAAAAAAATTATACTTGAGTGGAATGAGACAGGGACGCGGATCAGTACGGAAAGGGAGGTGATAAAAATCAGAATCTTAAAATGGTTCTTGGAAAAGAAGATGGGTGGGTAATACGTAATACCAGAGGATGGGGAAGAAACCACACCGGATGTTTCCATTGTATCATTTCTTTTCACACAGATCTTCAGTGTCCAGCAAAACTTGTCCGGAATATCTTGTTCACAGGCCTACATTGGCTTATGTTTAGGATATGTCACTTGCTTTATTTACATATATGAATATATATTCTCAAGTGTGGACCCTCCCTTTGATCTTCATCCCTTCTAGAGTCCAGTGCAACGCTAATACAAAAATCCCATCAAAGATTATTTAAGACCCCTCCCAAGAATATAGCTCTCTCTCTCTCTCTCTCTCTCTCTCTCTCTTTCACACACACACAAACACACACATAATATTTAGAATAAGCACTGTCACATTGCTACAACAGCTTTCCTTTTCGTTTTTCTTTTTGGGGTTTCCTTGGCATTCTCCTTCCCTCCTTTCCCAGCCTGTCAAGGGCTGAATTATTAACATACCAGGAGACTATAATTTTTTAAGAGAAAGGTGCTTTGTTGTCTCTCCAAGTAAAGTGAGGACTGGTTTTGGCCAGCCGAGAGTTTTATTTGGATGAGAGTGTTGTGATGTCGTGAGTCCTTTCTTGAAGCACAGCTCTCTTTATTTTTATTTTTTTTCGGTTTGCCTTGTTCGGTGGCTCCGTCGCATGCTGCGAAACAACATGTCATGTTTGCTCATGGAGGTTTTGGTCGGTTCTTGTCCTCCTGTTTCTGGGCTTCTTGTTATTTAGCAAGGCCTTCTTATGGATGGTAATACTGGGGATTTTCATGAAGGAAGATGATGTTGAATGACCATCTCCATAGAGTTAGCAAATCTGGTCAAGTCCATCTCTTGCAGGTGATGATCATAACTCTCTCTCTCTCTCTCTCTCTCTCTCTCTCGATTTGTTTAGTAAGAACAGATGATGTCGTGAAGTGTCAGTTTCATTTCACACTGTAGATGAGGATACCTGTTTATGGTTTTTTCTTGCGTTTGGAGTGGTTGGTGCAAGTTTTTCCTTGGCAGTGCATAGATGAATTTTCTGGTCAGACTGTGCTTTTTCAGGCAATAAAGATGCATCTTTCTAAGCTTCTTGAAACCAGATATTGAGCAGAGACAATGAACGTTGAACACTTAATTGGTGGCCATTTAAACCTTTTTTTCTTTTTGAGTCGTATGAAGCAAATTCCGACTGCTCTCCCTGTATTTTCAATTAGAGCTCTTTGCATTATGAGGACCAATGTTACCAAAATTCTCGACCTATTCACTACGGAAGAATATGAATCTCTGACGATCCTTCTTGAAAAATGAGATACGAGAGATGGAGAAAGTGCTAAGACAGCCAGTTACTTTTCATCTTCATGCATTTTAACTGCCCCAGAATTTCATTCAACCAACATCCTGTTGAACTTTTCTTCCTTTTTTGGGTTTGCTGATTTTGAGTAAGAGACATCCTGGCATTTAGGAAATCTGTAAAGTTCTACATGGCGTGGCTGCATTGCAAAGGCCAAAGGCATGATGAACTGTGAAACAGATTTGGACAGACAACAAACCTTGTTGTTCTGCATTTAGAAAATTTGCTGACTCTCTCTCTCGCGTGCGGCGCATGCTCGAATTTTGCTGAGTCATTGTTGAATGAGCATGATTCGTTATTACGGCGGAGATGACTTATCCATCATGTCAGATTTACTTGAGTCACTTCTAGATCAACCCTGTCTCCACACGATTCAAGTAGTGGCCCTCCTAAATTTCAACCAACTACCAAAAAAGTGAAAATTGGAAAAGATATGATCCTAACTCAACTGTAAGTGCACAGTTGGAATCTTTTTATGTTATTTCATTTATAAATTCTCTAGCAAAATCAACTATAATTTGGAAGCACTTCTAAAGATGAATTCTTTTTCAGGTATGGGAACCCAACTTCAATATGCCATCAACCCTCTAGCAGTAGCTTCACCAAGTAGCCACATTTTTTCTTTTCACCGTGTGGATGAGCGGGACCATTTTCAGAACAGAGAGCTCAAAGAAAGCATCAGGAACACTGGAGTGAACAATTTCATAGACCCCATGGATCAGGTCGCCGAGAAGCATAACATCGAATCTATCAGACAGACAATACAGATGCATGAAGATACCTTCAAGCAACAGGTAGGAGATTCTCTGCAGCTTCTCTCCTAGGATGACAAAACTACTTCATAAAAATTTAAACCGAAAAGGGTAAACGATTGCAGGTGCGAGAACTCCACCGGCTGTACAGTGTTCAAAAGATGCTAATGAGTGAGCCGAAGAAAGAAATAGACCAAAACAGGATCCGGAATACCATGAGGAGTTCAGAGACTAACTATGTCATCAATTGGCCCCAGCAAACAAGTCAACCCAGTAGCGGCCATCCGTTTCATTTACGAAGTCTGAGCAACGATCCAACTTCAAACGAGAGGAGTAGCAGTAGCTGTGTTGAGGCCATAAGAAGGCCGGGAGGTTTCGACCTCGAAAGCCCAGCTAAGGAAAGCAGCAACATCGACGAAGAATTACCAGGGCCTAGCTTTAGCAACCCTTGCAAAAATGAAGGAATGAGCATTGAAGGCTCGGATGAAGAAACTGAAGTGGAGCTAACGTTAAGCATAGGAGGGAAGAGGTGCAATAAAAATTTCAGAAGCTACCAGCAGCAGTACAGCAAACCAGAAGCGGGTTTCTCCAGGATGAATCATAAGGAGCTCGTTTCATCATCGTCACTCATGTCAGATCGAGGTGATGCTTGCAGTGGACCCACCACCAGCATCAGTGGTTCAGCTACTACATGTGATCGGGAAAGAAAACAGCCACATTGGCTGTTTCAAGTCTAAAGTCAAAGATTATTTGAAGATAGGGGGCATGTTCATTCATCTCAAGCCTCTCCTGAACCATCTTCATCAACACGATTCAACGTCCATTCAGATTCTATTTTGCTTCCTCCTGATTCTAATAATAAGATGATCACTTTGCCATTTCTGAGTTCACATAGATGTAAATACCTTTTCATCAAGACTTATCATCCTAAATTTCATCACATGTCTAGGACTTAAATCTGCCCTATGAGCCAGAAGACCAAGTTTGAATTTTGCAGAGTTAATCGTCTTTGTTGAAGGATGAACTTTTTGTTGTCTTATCTGTTGAACGATATCAAAGGCTAGAACAATCAAATAGCTAAGAGCATTCAAATAGAGGTCTCAGATCCTCAATGGCTCAGACAGACAGCATTCCGATCTTTGTAGGATGCAGGGGCTTCTTGCGCTAATCCGGAGTCTGTTATGGCAAAGCACGTGGAGAGAGTCAACGACTCCAAGCCAAAGGCCTGAGTCCTTCAAGAATAATATTGTCGACATTAATTGTCGTTGTCACGGCCAAAACTAGGTTAAAGTAATCTAATGATTCAGTCGACAATTCAAGTAATGATGCAAGTCTGTCGTCTCAGTCATCGATCAGAAGAACAACCGGGACCTAGCTCGGTTAAGCATCGTCCACAATTTGGGTGGAACTATTTTTAATAGACAGGTAAGTTAATCAGAGTATTTTCCAACAGGATATACTTATCATTTCAATTTAGGATGAAAGCATGTTTATTGGTCTTTGCGAGGAAAGCCAATTTTCTTTGTAATTGCCTGAAAACGGTTGCTGTGTCCTACCCCTGTCCACCACCACTACTCGAGTGCGAAGTGGACGCGATGAACAAACCAACATGGAGACTGGTTATTCTTTAGACTATATAGTTTCAGCGTTCAAATCATATGTGAGAGAAAGGAACTACTTCCCCACCATCTAATTTGACTACTATCATTGCCCATGTCGTGTTTTGAGAGAGAGAGACAGAGACAGAGAGAGACTTTCCAATGTAAGGAAACCGAAGCAATAGCGATCTCAATCAAATGGGATTCTAGTCTGAGGTCATAGAACGGTTGCAGGAAAACGAGTGCGGGTTTCCAGTTCCACAGAGAACCAGTTACAAAGAAAGGTTACAGAAGAAGCCGAGGCAGCACAGAACCTGCATAGTTCATTGTTAGTTCACTCATGGCAGATGATGGTTGACCTGGGGCCTGGGCAGGGGGAGAACTCCTGAATAAAACATCAATTGAAAGTCAATGTCTCCCGCTGAGATTCGAAGTGATCTAAGTCTGCCATGATTTGATAAGCAGTTTCTAAATGTATTACCCCTGCTATCTGTTGATCAAATTCCAAGACAGCAAATCACGTTTTTGCTCTAGAAGCTACTTTGCAGGCATAATGCACCCAATTAGCTCCGAATAAGGCTTTCGCGAGCTCCGGCATACATCAGAGGACGAGGTGAATATCATACTAAAGAGATTTTCACTACCATCACATGTTCGAGTAAGATCTGCTACCTAACAGAACCATTTCCATTCTCTAGATTCAATACAGCATCATATCTCAGACGACAAATCAATCCATCCACAACCACAGTTTAATTCTTGCTGGCTATATCCATACACTACTCAAAAGTTTTATGACATATTTTGGATCTCCTCATCAAAAGCAGCATCATTAGAGGAGTCGATGTACTCATGAATCCATTCTTCAACCCAATGTAGAAAAAACTCAAAGGGGAGGGGCCAAAAAATGATGGCCAGGATTCATGGTTGATCCAATCCAAAATTGCAACAAAACCTGCAACACATGGTAAGTGTGATTGATACATTAATGGACAAGCTAATATAAGAGACATTCCCAAAGCTGAATCTCCAGAAGCACAAACAGTTTCCCACACTGAAGCTCTACTTGATCAATCAAAACTAGGCGGGAGTCTACAACAATCAATAGTAAGTAATCCCTCATCCATACTTCTTGGCCTCAATAATCTACGGGGAGGTTCAAGTTCAGACAAAATTAGGGGCAACAAGGTTCTGCAGAGCCTCCAAAACCTAAGGTCAGGGGAAAAAAGACAGAAGACACATTTGCCTAAGACAACTGGCTATGGTCAGACCTTACAGCTTGAAAGTGGAAACATCAAACATTCACTTTACTGGTATGTGCATTCTTAGATGGACATTTCATGTGGAAAAAAAACCAGAAAACAAGGCTATTGATGAATATTCAAGACATGTAATCCCAACATCATCTGAAAATTCATTCCTCACAAAGCACAAGAAAATTACTCGAGATAAAATTGTCTGCAGTAGTTCACTGGTGACAGAGAGTCAGCATACTTATGATGGTGCATTCTTTGTGCTTTTAGTTGTTGGAATCGTTTGTTGAAAAGTCACCAATTTTGTTTGCTAAGAGATTAGAAAAAGATAACGGGACATTTCCAAGAATCACCTGTACACAGTATAGAATGCGAGGAAGAGTTGTTTAGCAACCCTGAAGAACTTTTCGGGGGTCCAGTTGACCACTACAATAACTAGAAGGAACAGCAGAAAGCTCCTGCCTTCCTCTCCACTCCTCGCCTGGTTTCAGTGTGATAGGTTTTTCAATGGAAGCAGGCTCAACGCAGAGCATATGCTTATATTCCTCATCACCAAAGTCAGCCATGGCCTTTGCCTTCTTATCCCATGGATTCCAAACCACTGTATGCAAGAGAAGATAGTTAAGACATTCCATGCACCAACATAGATCCAGCGGTGAAGTGATGCAACTGTTGACGAAAGCCATAACCCAGCAGATTTATCTCACCAGCATCTGGTAGTCCATCTTTCCGTATGACGAATGTTCTCTTCTTTTCGTGATCAAGAATTGCAATCTTTGTAGGTGTGCTGAGATATACCTTGTCCACCTGTTCAACCGAAAAATGCAATAAATAACCACAACTAGAAGATCACAACAGACTAAAGAGAAAAAGGTGGAACTTTGAACAGACTTCTGATTCAAATGTTATTGCATCCCCTTGCTCAGTAAAGCGCTCCTTATTCTGCAAGTTGTCCAAGTAATCAAGAGTCTCTAACCCTTCTACTCGAACTTCACTGAGAACAAATAAATCAGATTTATCAAAAGCAATTAATACTGCTGAAGAAAAATTTTGAGCTGACTCGACTAGTGAATATATGACAATCTGCTGACTAATCTCCAAACGAGCTGATTAAATTCATGACATATGTAAATACATACTTATGACTCATGGAAATCACCAATTGAAATGATAATAGACTTAAGAATGAGAAGTATGGCTGCCTGGAGAACACTAACTGCACTTGAAACTTCTATTAAAAGCATTAATTTGGACCCTATGTTATAGGTATCCATCTCACTGAGAAATGATCATATATTTTGGGGGCTACAGGATTGCAGGTATAAACAACTGGTAAGGCTGCTCTTCAAAATTTATCCATTGCTTCAATATCAAGATTCAAAGCCACCACCTAATTCCTTCAAACCATCAATTGGCATGAGGGCAATGAAGAAGTATATTTGTGATATACTAAATACTAAAATGATCTCAAAAGCTACTTCAGAGCAGGGACAATAGTTTCTCATATGATAATGGGGAATGTAACTCGCCACAAGTTTGTCTAATGCCAAAATTTGTAGGGAAACATCACATGGTCAGAATTTGTGGGCAGGAAATGCAGTCGTATTAAGTCTGTCTATCAATGTAATATAGTTGATTTCATCTGAAAAACCATATTTGCTCACCAAACCTTTTTTCTTCACCCCAACTGATGAAAAACGTGGCATTGCTTGGTGCTTCATGATGTGAAATGCATGTGCAGCTTATCATGTCCTATCAATAATATTCACAATTTTGTTCCATCCTGTCAATTTCCCCTTCTACTAACAACTTCAATCACTGCAGGGTCAAGCTGTATAAACTGAACATCTGTTTGTTGTCAACCAAAACCATAAGATTAAATGACCATTTTCATAGCCTGCCGTTGACCAGTGACAGACTTAATATTGTCGTTCATAAATCTTCTATTAGCATAGTCCTAATGGGTCACTTACAAGTATAAGTTCAACATAAATTTCAGTAAGACACAAATAATACATTTGTTGACTAAGTCCCATCAAAACAAAGGATAAACAATAAGTATCTATCGAAAGGAGAAGGTAATTTCTCCATGCACAATAGCCATTCTAACAATAACAGATTCATTTACCAAGCCAAATAAACAGGGAATGCAGAGTAAAACCTATTTCTTCTATTACCTTATATCAGAGACAGAGAAATAGGTGTGGTAGGCAAAGGTGAAAGTGAAAGGTTTTGCATCAGTATTCCTGATGCGAGATGTCAGCATCAGATCTCCACCAGGTCCCAAGGCTACTCTCAGACGGAACTCGAAACTAAACATTACAGATAAAAGAGGAAAATCTCAGAGGAATGATAACGTAGATAACAGTTAAATAATAGAACGCAAGGAAAGTATCAATAAGGTCCCAATGTTTGAATTCAACCATCCATCCATAGTAGTGCGAAATGGTGTCAAAGGAGCTAGGAGCATGGAATGCTTTTTGACTTTAGAACTTAGAACACAAATTCCTTCAAGTCCTTCCTGTTTCTAGTTTCTAGTTAGTAGGGAGCAAAAAGTCATTTATTTCACAGAGAAGAATCTGTCCTTGGCCTCTTCACTCAGGCTCCTTCCACACATTAATTTCTTAGGTATAGCAGGAACAACAAGAATATGTTAAAATGATGTTCCAGATCTTGTCTATATTCTCCGGCAAAAGATTTGTATGTGGATTGGAATCCTTATGGTACAAGTAAAGACCTGTAATTACCTGTGAGGCCAGATCTTTAAGCCATCAGGCCAGATCTTAAAGTCATCATCTGATGGCTTAAAGATCAGATCCACATAAGCCTTACTAGTGGAATTAGTAGGAAGAGGAGCTGGGTCATTGTCGATACTCCAGACCCTGTTCCTCGCAAATCCATGTTGCTCTAAAGAACCATGATTTGAGAACTGCAGATTACATAAACATAATTGAACTGAGACAAACCGCCTAAACTTAAGTTACAAAGGAATGGATATTCTGTAAAACCAGGCACCTGAGGAAAGCATATCGGTATCCCTCCACGAATTGCCTTTGGAGGCTTGAATATAGCCTGTAACAAATGAAGGGTTTCAGTCGAAGTGGAATTGGACCGTGCAAGATAACACAATGAATATGAAATGTGGAGAAGATTTGAGGTACATGGTGCAAACTACACATGACATGAGGTTTGGAAAAATTGGAAAAGATCATTAATAAGATACCAAATGTAAAGGTACATCCATTTTTGAAAACACGCAAATGGACTGAGAGCAAAGCCAATTTTCTAACCTGAGGGCATAATAATTGTCACCATAAAAGAAGATAAAGGTTTATTATGATCTCAAATGTTAAGTATGAGAAGTGTAAAATGCAAGTTTTGATGTTTTATGGCAAACCATCAGCTCATTAAGTATTCAAAATTTGTCTCCACCAAAAGCAATTAAAATAGGAGCACGATGAAACATTCACGGCCGTAGACAAAGAGTCCACGTCAAATAAATTCGATATCATAGAGAAACAGATGCCAAACAACTTTTTAAGAACCTCATCAGCAACCTATACGAAAGTCCCATGGCTTTTTCCTGCATGATGAAAAATAAAATAAAATTTGGCTCTATCGCTCTTTACCTTGCTACTAACAAAAAGCAACTCCTCCCCATGATCATTCTTCCAAGATGTCACTTGACCTCCGAACAGATAAACCTGAAGTAGAATGGAAAATGGAGGAGGACAATTTACAATTACTGAAGGAAAAACACATCTATCATGAGTAATTATGTACCCTCGCACAAAAGACTGGAATCTTCACAGAGAGGAAAAGAAATAAATGAACGCATTATCAAATCATGTCTAAAAAAGAAATCTCATTAGCCAAACATGAGTGGAAAGATAAATCATTAGGGTGTCACGATGAAGACCTTCAAGCAAATTAGCGTGCACTAAAAAATTCATTGAGATACACTTCCATCAGTCTTTTCAATAGCCTTTATAAAGGATCATGGATTCCCTTTTAAGCCTGGAATGAGATAATCAAATCTATAGTTAATTCCGGCAACTACTCTGAAAAACGCATTACTGTGATTCTTCATATTCAGAGTAGTCCATAATCTCATTAAAATGACAAAAGAACAAGTAGACAGAAGCCTGTCCACGAGGCTTAAAACTGTCGATATTCAAAGTTCTTCGAGCCGAAGCTACAACAGCTACAGGATGATATCATACGAGCATAAAGAATCCCTGTTAAAAATGACATAAAGCTTTTATTGCTTGCACTCGTCATCCCAAAAGACCGGCCCGAAAAGCAACCCTCGAAATTAGGCAAAAGATATCTCAAGTCCAACAGTGCCTTGGTTAAGCACATTCACAAAAGATCGTATCAGCTAACCTCAGGCATCCGAGGCAATTGCTATCTTCTTAAATCTCTTGATACTACCATTTACACCACCAATAACCACAACACTGCTTTCACATGCAAGCAGATCTAACTTCTCGAAATCCATCTAACAGTACTTTAACGTCACTAGCAAAGGTTGAAATGTCGGCACCGCCCAGTCCTCCAAGCGTTCTGATAATCAACCCGAAGTATGATCTAGAATACGGATACGCACGCGTCCCTCCCTCCCTAATCACGGATCGCACGCGCGCCTCTCGTCGGCTCACCCCCAATCGACGCGACTCTAAATCCTCAAAAACACACGCTCGAGCAGCTAACTCAACTCCTCGAGCGCGCCCCGATCTCCCCAAAGAACAACGACAGCAACAAATCAGCCGCTCCGATTCGCAAGACCAGATCAACAGCCGCGCGAACCGGCACGCGCATCAATCGTAGCTCCAACCGAGACGAACGAGACGGCGAAGGAAGGAAGGAAGGAAGGGACGCGGAGAGGGGAGTTACCTCAGCGGAGCTCCCGCGGGACTCGCGGAGGACGACTTTGTGGAGACCGTTGACGCCCTTGCAGAACTCCACCGGCCGCGGCCGCGGCCGCGACGGCGGCGGCGGAGACGGCGACGGCGGAGGAGGAGCGACCTTGTCCGCGGACATCCTCGCGGGGGCGCGGGAGGTGGTTTTCCCTCGGCGGCCTATGGCGGCGGCGGAGTCCGTACGGGAATCCTGCGCTTTCCTCTCTCTCTCTCTCTCTCTCTCTCTAGGAGAGAGAAGTGGTGCAGCTGCTCTTCTCTGTAGCAGGTGCTCCACAGTTCATCAACAGATGAAGCGTCTCTCTCTCTCTCTCTCTCACTAAAAAGAATGAAGAGAGCGAGAGAGATTCCGGAGTTTGTTTTTCCGTTTGGATTAGTTATGTATACGTATATATATATTTATACATATATATATATATATATATGTATATGTGCGCCACGTGCATTCCGTTTGGATATTTATTGGCCCTGCCACTGTGCTACATAAGTTAATGTATACCGGTAAAAACAGAATCCGAATAACCAACGGTTGCTGAAATAATAATGATAATAATAATAATAAAAAGAAGAATCTTATAGTTATTATGTCATCAAAAAAGAAAGACTGGAATCGGAATTTTCATGACTAAGATATAAAATGCTAAATTGGAATCTTTTGCATAATATAATGAGATCCAACAGTGAGAATAGCTTGTGATGGACATATGTTACCGTTTTGACTGCCCAATAACCAATTGAATGTCAATTCTCGAGGTAAGGAATAACTAGTTCCATCGAAGGAAAGAAGATGGCGCGTGTGTTGATTCTGGATAAACACGGTCCGACGGACTTATTTTATATATAGAAATAAAAACTTCTCATGTTGTCACATCACGTGAAGATGAGTTGCAAGTACACGTTATATTCCCTTTTAGTGGGTCTACATGCATTTTGCTATGCGCTGAAATGGAAAAGATATGGTTTAGAATTTTAGCCCGATAAGCAATTCCATCGCGCATGATTTATGGAATCGAATGGTTTATGGTCTGCAAATTTCTGGATGCGTCCAAGAAAAGGTGTGGCTAAAAAGTAGGAGAGCAAATGCGCACTCTTACTCTTTGACCAAAATGGAAAAAGAAAATGGACTTTTCTTGCTCTTCCTTTGGAGACTTTTCTTCAAGGTTTTCAAGTAGCAAGATGCCATTCTCATCTCATTTGCCCTTTGGGAATGCTCTCTCTCAATCATCTGAAAAGGAGATAAAGGGTAAATCTCATTCTGCTCTCTTTGAACTAAAATTCATTGCAGAAGTACAGGAATGCCAACCATCCTGGCCATGTAACCTCAAGTTGAGCCTGAACCTTCAATAAGCTGAAATAAAAGGGCGTAATAGACTCGACTTCAGGATACTAGATCACCTTTCATAGAAGATCTCATACCTGTCCAGCATCACATAAATATCCAGAAAGGAAAGAATGGCCAAAGATGAGCAACTTTAGGTGATTCTCTTAGCTCGGGAACGATGATCGATAAGTGCAGTCTTGCCCTTGCCTTGCGGGCGCAGAGTGGAGTTCAGATCGATTCCCCCGAAAATTCGATATGTGCGTGCGAAGAGAAGGAGCATACAGGACACAAATCACACCTTTATTACAAGAGCAAATTGACCAAGTAAGCTGATTTTACACTGCTGTACACGCTTACATCTTCAGACTTAAAAGAGTACACTCTTTTTGAGTAGGTACTGCAAACCTCCTAATCTGGCACCAAAATGGGATTTTTCTCGGAAAAATCGAAAGAGAAAGGGAAATTAGCAAAATTGCAACCTCACAACACGCCTCTGAGAATAAAGAATACCAAGCAACTAACTCAACAAACAAAAAGAAAACCGGAAAGAATATAAATTCTTCGCAACACCGGGACAAACCCAAAAAGGAAAAAAAGATCTGATCTGTCCATAAATTGCCAAAAATAGTTCCTTGGGAGCAGAAGCATCCAAAAAAAAAGCACCTTTCTGTCCCTTTGTCTAATGCCGCTCCAAATTCACCAACTGCACGATGAAAAGTAATTAATTGGTGGTTAGACAACACTCGATGAAGCTATATTTAAAGTAATATTGAAGAGAGCTGAGACAAGGAAAGATTTTATTACAGATATCCAGGAAAGCTTCCTTCTGCTCGCCATGCCTTAATGGAGAAAGCAAAAGAATAAATAGAGCTATCAAGCCAGACTCAAAACAATTGAAGTGCCATTTTAAGCTTGTTCTGTCTCCATTTGGGCAACTTATTGAAAGCATCCTTTGTCATCCCAAATTTCTCTCTGAACTCCGCTGATGACAAATAAGTCTGCGACATTTCATGCAAAGACGATCTCAGAACATGGTTGAACAGGTGTGCTAAGATATAAAGTAGTGTATCCAAGTTCAAGCTACTACCTCTCGTTTGGTAACATCAATTTCCGCCACAGGATCTGTTGATGTTGTCTTAAGACGATCGTATGGGTGGATTGGAAGCCCATCCTCATCTTCAGCTTCACCCTCTTTCACGTCTTCTTCAATGGTCAGGGATCCTATTCGGCTGCTCATAGAGTTCTCTTTGTTATTTGGCTCTGAATTCTGTTTTGGTGTCTCAGGACTCACTGCCCGGTAAAACAAAATGATCAGATAAAACTCCATAGAAACAATAGTCGGCTGTTGGTGTATTTCCCTAAGCATTAATTATAAGTTATGACATACCTTTGATAGATCTGGGTATGATGACTTCTCGTATTGGTAGTGATTTCTCAAAAGTGGAACCGATAGCTGCTATAGCTGAAGATTTGGAAGCCAGTTTCGCTGAATCAGGGGTGACAGACTTTGGAAAGATCTTCCTGACAACTGGTGGTGGAGTTGAGAGATTTCTTGCATTTGGGTTCTCAAAATTAGCAGCTAGTGCATTGAAAGCAGGAGACCTGCCCCTGACGCGAACACGGTCTGGGCTAAAAGACATGCTTCTCGACCTCTGATTTTTGTCCGGTACACTAGATCTTCCTCCATAGGAAACAGGCGCTCTACGCTTGGGTTTCTGATCATGCAATATGCATTAAACCGAATTGACCACAAACAGAGAATAATCTAGCTGGAGATGTGAGCTGGTAATTATCCATATCAAGCAGCACATATCAACAAGAAAAGCGCATCTTGATGTGCGTTGACTATTAGAAGAAAAAAAAAACCACATTTTGTTATCAACTTTTGGAAATTCAGTCACTTCAGAAATCAGTTCTCCATATATTTGCCTGTTATGAGTGAAAGTTGAGAAGAATTATGGGAGTTCCTTAAAGAGTCCAGATATCCACATACAGGCATAAACAAGCTGATAAGAAGTGGATATGCACGATAATCCTAAACAGCTAACAGTCATTCAAGCAGGCATGTTTAGAAGCTTCAAAGTATGTAAGTCTTACATCAATAGTTGGTGTACCACCATGCTTAACAATTGTAAGCTTCCTTTGGAATGAGTTCCCATGCATCTTCACCAGGAAAAAAAAAAAATCAATCAGAATTCTAGGACAGCAAAACTCAGATGTATAATGATTACAATAACTTACAGCAGATTTTGCGGAGTCCCATGAGAAGAAGCGCGTGAAGAAAGGTGGTTCACTTCCTTCCATGATGACATATACTGGAGCTTCACGAGATAGTTTCTCAAGAAGAAAGTCATGCTCAAGAAATTTCTGCAAATCATAAAGTTGGTGTTCATCATCTTTTATGAACCATAAACAATGATTTTTAATTTACAACTCAAAAATTGCTCATGCAGCAAAGGCTTTCAATTATGGACCTAAACACTTGAGCAGAAGAACATGTAAAATTGCATGGGACTCAAAATACTATGCCACCTCTATGCCTCAAGTTGAACCATACCTCTCCAATGGTTAAAGCATGCATTTTCATTTTGGAGTCAACTTGTTGTCCCACCCAGACAAAGTTTGCTGAGTGACAATCCAGGATAAATATATCTTCGGTCATCAAATCATCCTGACTAAAATTGTGTATTTCTGTCACCTGCAATAACAATATCAGAATGGCTGTATAAGTAAGGACCTCGATAACATACTAGCACTAGCACAACAAGTAAAAATATATGCAAGCATCTTAAAGCAGTGGCAATTGAAAACACAGGAAGACATTAGTAAAATGATCAGAATACTCTGAGATGCCTCAGTTTTATGATACAGCAGAATAGAGGCAAGAGTTGGAATGAATGCTTATGATCAACAGGGAAATTATTTTACACACCTTCAGATTTCCTGCAAATCAGCGAGCATTTTTTTGCAGCGGCAAAACATGGAAGAAAAGATAGATCAGTTGTAACACCTATATACAGAAAGGAATGAAAGGAGTAGAAATTAAACAAATATTTAACATCACCTTATGTATACCTTTTGAGAAGATGCAAGAAAAGAGGTGAGGATCACTCTCAGAATCTCGTGCTATCTTCTGGCTGGGATATTCCGATTTTCCTCCCAATAACTCCCAAAAATGTTCAGATTCAGCACCTTCCTTTTGTGTTTTACATTGTGCATTCGGCTGAATACAATTGAGACCCATTTAGAGAGTAAATAAGAAGGCACCTCTCAGAATAATAGCAAGCTTCAGATAAAACCAGAAAGCAACTGCATGTGGAGATGTTCAAGAATATGAAAACTGAGTTTGACCGGTTATCTGTCTTCGAGGAAGGCTGCCAATCACGTAAGTCATAGTATACTCATGAATACTGAAACTATAGACATTTTCACTATTATCAAACCTTTATCAGATCCAGCTGCCTCTCAACAAGTTCCTGATCCTCTGAGGTTGTAAGGTTCCCATACCACGTAAGGACGGAGGAGCCGCTATGCAAGATGTAACAGTATGAGGAGTTCAAAGATGATGCAACCTGATTCATTAATTGCATAAAGTGAAAATGGAAAATTCCATCAGCAGATAACCAAAACATCACATGCTGTGAGTTTCGTGCAGCAAACATGACATGCATGTTTCTACAAAATAATAAAAACAGAAAACACGACATACTGGTTCCACTTGAATTGCTTGCATATTATCAGGTCCAGAACCCTGGACTCTAAATAATGCCAAACCATCCTCTTTATATGTCTCATCTGGGATTTCCTTCTCTGCTATGTAGCTCTTATACCCTTCACTCAAGCCACCCTGAATATTACGGCCATGGAAGTGCATGAAAATTTTTCAGTTTCCAAAATATTGTATAAAAAATAATCAATAATTATTGCCCACATACCTTGAAAACAATGAAGCTCTGAAAGATTGAGAAGAATTGAATCGGTTCATTTCCTTCATATAGGCGAGCCTAAAATGTGTTATCAAAGATGTTAGTTATCCAAATAAGATGAAAACTATAACATCAGATGACGAGAGCAAAAGCAATCGCAGTATGATAGAACCAACCTGGACAGGGAGAAACTTCAAAGACTCAACCATCCTGCTAACCAGTGAAAGAGCAGACGCTCTCTCTTCCTGCTTTCATTCACGACGAAAACAAAGTTACCAACGTAATACAGAGACTTTGTACACCTATGGGTTTCCTCAACATCAATGTTATGTAGTACACCAACGGCAGCCCTTTATTCATAAATGCAAGCATACAGGCAACCGTATTTGATGAGGATCTTTGTCGATAATAGCATTTAGAGAAGAGGAATATAACTCAAATTCTAGTGTAGAAACAATAAAAGTAACTGACTATGGGGAAAACTTAAGATACTGCACATCCAAGAAGGTTGGATCATTGATGGACATTGAAAAGGCAAAATACAGGAAATGTATAAATCATGAGTTACACGGAAGTTTTTTTAACAAGGGTATTGTTAACAAGTGGCCCCGGGGCACTAGTTAAGGCTGCTAATAAAAGTAAAAACACATTCCGACATGTCCTAAAAATTGAAAATATATATATTTCAAGAAAGTAGAAAAGTTGAAATAGTGCCCCTATTATTAATAACCCTTAACAAGGGCCTTGGGGCCCCTATTTAATATTTTCCTTTCAACAATAGAATACCAGAACAGAGGTGGCTGGAAGCAACACCATCCTGTTCCAAAGCTCCCAAATGACATTCCATGTTAATGGGATGATACTCTCTGTGTCAATTCCAATTTCCTTGGCAAATAAAGAGGTATAGGTTTCAGAGTGTCCCTTATTATCTGTATCATGCAAGCGAAGCGTCAAATCCTGCTCATTTAGTAGAATAACCTTACCAGGTTAGTGCAACAAATGAGTTTGCCAACCACACTACCAATGCCATAAAGGTTAAATTGAGCTGTCCACAGTGGATTGTAGTACAACAATGTGTAATGGAAGACTTGACTGAAACCTAGATAATTTTTAATCAATAGCAACTTCAAGCTACTACTATCTGTTCTTCAATATACATTAGAAAATGCAAATCAATCACTTCTCCTAAGAAGCAGCATCCTCATTGCAAGAAAACAGTGCCTTCCAGGAAGCGATCAATAAGGATTCTAACCATCAATATGCCCATACATTTCTGGAATGTTGCTCTACTTAAACCTAGGGGTGTGCATGGTCCGGGCGGGTGGTTCTTGACCTAGAACCGGGAACCGTCCGCTAAGGACCGGTTCTGAAAAATTGGAACCGGGATCCATCCGTTTGTTGCATGGATCCACCCGAGAACCAAACCGTCGGTCCGGTCCGGTTCCTGGGTGGATCCATAGAACCGATCTTGACGCGAAACAATTTTGGTTTTCAACATAGAACGACTACGTGATATCAAAGCAAGTCAAAGAAAGAAAAACCAAATTTAAGTACATGGAGATGCGGACGGCGAGAGAAGTAAACGCAGTGAAATGGCGATAGGATTAGGAGCCGAAAACAAAGGGAGTGAGATGAGATTTAGGGTTTTTTTTAGTAATTTTTTTTTTTTAATATTAAAAAGGTTCCGGTCCGGTCCGGGTGGACGGATCCGCCCATGGAACCGGGAACCGGACCGATACCCACCGGTTCCCATAAATTGGAACCGGGAACCGGACCGTTTTCCTCAAGAACCGCCGGTTCCGGGCGGTTCCGATCCGGTTCCGGGCGGTTCCCGAGTATTTTGCACACCCCTACTTAAACCAAAGGGTCAGTGGTTCATTTTGCTGGGCATCTTTGCACGAAAACCTGCTAATTACCGATTAACCTCTACAAAATTTACGTTTTCTGATTTTAGGACCTATTTTCAAGTAATGTCTACCCTAGTAGGAGGCCCTCCAACAAACATGCTTTCTTGGAAAAAAAACTCTACAATAAAGTTTTAAAAATTCATGTCATTCTCACAAAAAGCATTGTGCTAACAGTATTGCAATTATTAGACATCACATGTAATTAATTGCTCAGCAGTTGGGAAAACGAGAATGAATAATGTGAATTATCTCACCTCGACACTTTTCTTCCCAAACCATGTTCCTATGAGATACTCTTCCTTATCATCTCCTGGATAAGAATATTGAAAGATATAGCAATCCCCGCTATAAAATTTCGACTGGTCAGCAGATTGAAGAAGAATCTTCTCCTGACCATTTACACGCCAAACCTGCACAAACGATGTGGATGTGTCATGATATTATATTCTGGAACGCTGAACCACCATCTTACCTACCCCTGAAATACAAAAAGACAACTGACAAAGAACATTTTGCAGATAAATTCAGCTCAGATGTGCATATAGAACCTGTAAATGTCCAGAGCAATCGATAAATGGTTGAGGTTCTTCTTTAACGGGAGAAGCTTTCATGAGACCCTTCACATTTAGTCCTTGGCGTTTCAGAAGTGCTACAAATGAAAACGAAATGGTATCCAGAGGATAAGTAGCAGAAAAGGCAGCAACAAGAGTAATAGCCAAGAAGGATTTATATAATACACCCAAGGTTGGATATTAAGACATTGCAAAAAGTGTCGAAATCCAAAATGTGTGTAACAACCTGCAACTTTGCCCCTCCCATCCTCAGTCACTGCTACATCATCTGTCTGAGGCCAGGAATCAAACTTCGAACGGAATACCACAGTCTCGAATCCCTCAATTAGACGAATTATATGAGATTGTGGCCGATCAGGACCGTGGATTAACTCCTGTTTCATTCATTGAACAACAGCGAAAGAGATAAGAGACACATAGCAGTTGTAATCCATGTCTAATAAGTAGCTATACTGTTTTACCTCAGCAGCAGAACTAGCACTCTTCCTGTCATCAAGAGAGGTACTTCTCCCCATCCAAACAAACACTTCTGACCCGCAGTCCAGAAGATAGCATTTGTTTGTATCCAATAAATCCCTTGTCAAAGACTCATCCCCGATAGGTTCACTCTGGCCCTTCTCCACACTTGTAACACAGATGATTGGAGTTAGTGAAAACAATTGGGGAGAAAAAGAAAGACAGCAAACTGCAACAGAATTGGAATCAACCATTGGTAGATTTAAATATTATTTGCTTTTGACAGCTGAATTCATGTCCACAAACAAATACAAATACACATTTAGCATTCTGTTTTCAAGAGAAACACCAGTCTAACAGAGATTGGAGATATTTAACCTTAGGTATGCAGTCTAAGAATTGAATACGTACCGAAGTAGCTTGGTAGGATAAATGCCAACATTCTTGTCCTCTTCAGAAGCCGTTTTTCTTGGAAGAGGGGCAAAGCCACCAAAAAATCCCCAAAACTCACCAGTCTCAGAATCCGCCATCAATTTTCCATCCTCTGTTCATAATATTTGTAAGACTCGTGTACATTGTTGTTCTCGGTCACCTGATTGTTAATCTATTAGTTCACTTACCAATGGCTGCTATGTCACATTTTCCATGGTGATATGTATCTTTGATGTATTGGACAACTTCAAGAGCTTTTGCTCTTTCTTGGATGGATGAATTTGAACCATTAAATTGGAAAATCTTTGACTTGGTATCCAGAATAAAAATGTCGTCATGATTGAGTGAAGATCGAGCAAAAGGAACCTGTAAAGTAACACAACATAATCAGCAAAATAAAAACAGGTATTTGGTCAATTTAAAAACACAATCTTCATTCGTAACTTCTACATCTGATCACTTGCCTCTTTTACATGCACAACATGCTTTCCCCTGCAGACAAACAAGCGTGTCTTATGTTCTTCCTCCTCAGCATGTTTGAACCCAGTTGCAACTCCACCTTCCTGCGGGATTATACATGGCTTAAAATACGATAAGAATCTCTCTGTTTCATGACCCTGTACTTCACGATACTGAACAGCTCGTCCTCCAAGGGCTGCATCTAATTCTACTGTCTTTATGGCTGCAGTACCAGATTCATCCTATAAAGAAATAACGCCGATGTTACTAATGTTCGACATATTCGATGCTATTATAGATGAACAAAGCAGTGAGGAACTAACCTGAGTCGTATCCTTGCCTAGCCAATAATGAATGTCATGACGCAAGGCACCGTTCTTCAATGCAGTAGTCTGCATGTATTGAAATGCAATCTTTAAACCGAAAACAATAGATTCTTTTAGCCAATGACACGCAACATAATAGAATAGAAAACTCAGGAATATATCTAATTCATCTTAGCTTTTCTTTTCTATTAGGCCTCGTTCAGTTCACCATGGAATTGGATTTAATAGGAACAGGAATCCTTTTCATGTTTGTATAGAAACTTTATCTTAGCAGTGGATCCCGCGAAAGTGAAATGTCTAGTAGTAGGGTCTTCACTTTTTATGTAATTCAATTTCAAGATGAACACAAAAGGAGGTCTTTGACGAAATAATTTCTAATAGATAAGCCTCTTTCCTCATATAACTTAGTCAGGCCATCATGATATGAACTGGGGTGCACACTTAGTTGAAACTTGCACCGAGCAACTTATAGGAAAAGCCATCTTTGTGTTTGTGTTGAAACCATTTTTACATCTCATTTGGATTATCAACTCAGGAACACTACCAATGACGGTGCAATTGAGCATATTCCTCATGTCAAATACATAGTACAAAAGATGCTAGAGACGAAATAATTGAAGCCAAAACATTTACCTTCAAAATCACATAGGAATCCCCCGTGAAAAATTTTCCGTAAGATGATTGAGGGACCAGAACAGGACGGAAATTTTCAATTCGCCATATTTCAATTCCACTACGAATGGTTAAGGAGAATCATACATAAATGATGCTTAGATGGTAATTCGAACAGAAACAAAGAACGTAGAGAAGGGTAGAACTGTTACAGCTGCTCTGTTTGCCAATATACTGTCATTTTGAACTGTAAATAGATGCACCAGAGAAATTGCAATATCCTCTTCATATCAGTAGTTTTTTTTGGCAAAGCATTGTAATATGCAAACCCACTAATTATTCAGACAGAAAGAGGATACGCCTTTTGTCCAGCTCCCTGGAAAGCTGGATCCAAGTCTCTCATGGAAACAGACATGCTTTCTCTGCAGCTTTAAAAATATATGCCTGCTGCCAGTTTGCTAAATTAAGGAAGAGACGCCTGCGACATCATTACATTTTTGCACGAGTCAAATCACATGAGATGAAATTGACAACAACATAATTGAAAGCAGTATATATTTTATGAGGAAGAAGGAAGATAAGAAAGGAAGATGAACAGTTGCTTCTTGATGGAAACTGTAAGCAAAGATCTGTGTGGAAACTCAATCATGGGAATAGAGACTAATTTAATAGAATTTTAAGTCACTTCACTAGCATTGACGTTTGCAAATGTCAGAAGTCAGAACAAAGAACTCTTCATTTGAATTTGCAATAGAAAATACCCAGTTGATAATGCATGACCATGACTGCCAACCTGTATATGTATGGTTCTCAATGGTTTTCCCCTCGCTATCACATTATTGTTCCACAAACTAGAAAAATGCTTATCCTAATTTGAAGTGGAGAAAACGAGGGCCAACTAGATATATCAAAGAGGGTACGAAATACTTCACAGACCTAACTTCAACTTCTCAATTGCAACCTGAATTAGAATTCCGAATACAACTTCCCTAGGTAATTCAGAAACATAATTCAATTATTACTTTTTTGTTTTGGTCTTCTCAGGTACGGTCAAGTGCCAACAACAAAGTGGTCCTCCTCTCTACTCATGGATGGGTGACATATATAAAAGGTTGAACAAGCAACCTAGCATCAGGGAAACACAGCTGGAGAAGAAGGCAAATATTTGCAGTGAAGGAGAAGTAGAAAGAAAATCACATCCTATACGTGTCCTTTTCAATAACTCCTAATTCCTGAGTTGACTTGTCTTACTCATCCTTATCGAGGGTATCTTTAGTATTAGTTATCTAATTCGGGGCGCAATTTTCAGCGGCTCGATTAGGAGAGGATGTGGAGCCTTCAACACCATAATATACGAGCGGATTGGTATGAATATCAGTTGCATTCCCAGTTATGCTTTTGTGAGGCATAATTCCGAGGGGCTAGACTAGTAGAGGATCTTGAGTCTTCAGCATCATCATTTAAGAGCGGATATTATTCCCAACATCACGAAAGGCAAAACACAAAAATTTAGAAAGAAAGAAAATAAGAAAGACAACAAATCGAAACGAATTTCCAGAGCATGGGAAAAGGAGTAACAAGAAAAAAAAATCGTGAGCTGGTTGCTGCAAAAGAAAATGCTCTTAGATTGCTGAAGCATTCATCGGGGGAGCAGGGAGCTCGAAACTTTTACATCGGAAGAAATTGACGAAATCCAGACACATTGTCGAATGTACAGCATTTCGAAACAGCGCATTGATCTCCAAGACCTCAACTTTCGAGAGTTTTCCCACTACCATCTCTCTCCTAAGCTCCCAAGATTTCACCCCACGTCGAACCCATCAAAGAACAAGCCGAGCTGCAACTATTCTCGTAATCCGCATCGACATTCCACCAGATTTTCCGTGCAAATCAGGGTGGCATACCATTAAAAAAAAGGCGGAAAAGAACACGCAGCAACCGACGCAGATCACAGAAAACGATCATTCTACCCAGAAACCAATGACCCAGAAACGCGAAAACCGAAAACGAGACACGGAATAGAATAATCCGAATCCAGCTCGCCGAGACAACAATCAACGACCGCCAAGTTCACGCATTTAACCCAATTCGCCCACAGACGAAGCTGGAAACGAGCTTACCAGGTCTCGGGACGGACAACCCACGAACAGGGTCGAGTCGATCCAATCTAATCCGACCGAATTAAGGAAAAAGAAATCGAGGGGTAGCCAAAAGATCCTCCCTTGAAAGGAGAAAGGTCCAGAAGCGAAGGAGAGAGAGAGAGATAGAGAGAGAAAAAAGGAGGGGAGATTTGAGGAACAGAGCAGGGTGGGGACTAAAGAAGGAAGGAAGAGAAAAAGGGGAAAAGGATTTTAACAAAACAGCGCAATTGAAGAAGAAGGAGAGGAGGCGTTCTAGAGAGAGAAAAAGCTAGAGAGAGAGAGAGAGAGAGAGAGGCAAGGGAGGGGTTGGAGGGAATGATGATGATGATGAGTGCCAGGCGTGCCAATCACTAACGGCAACAAAAGCCAACAGTCCGCCGAGCTCAAATGAACTGTAAAAATCACCCCTTGATTTATTAATTAAATTTTTTTTTTTGTTAATTTTTTTTTTGGATTAGGGGTTTAACTTAGCCCGAGTATAATGCGGACAAATTAGCACTGCTAGCTCATTTGATTCGCTTGTTTTTTCTTTCTCTTTTTTGGGTGGAAAAGTGAGAGCTCCATATAAAAATCCAAGGGGGAGTCAAGGGGGATCCTTCTCTGTTCATTCTTCGGACATTTCCCTTTGGTGATTTACCGAATTCTTTGCCATGTAGAAGTGACCCAGTTTGCGTATTTTCAGCGAGAGATTTAGTGGCGTGGTTCGGGAATTTTGAGGGCGAAAATGGCATAAGAAAAAGGGGGGATAAATATGGGAGAATGGCGAGAGCTAAGATGTTCTTGTTGGGGTTACTGAGATAAAAAGGTATGGTTGGATTTTATGTCCGTCTCTGTCTTTGCCGCTTTGAGAAAGAAAACGTTACGTGATTTTCTCAAGCATTGGGCGTTTGTTGTGGGGGAAATTATTGTTATTTTGGAAAAGAGGAGGGGGCAAAAACGAGAAAAAAAAAAAAAAGGGGGAGGAAGAAAGACAGCCTTTTTTCCCCCTTCTTTTGTGATGAATGGAAGAGGATGTCTAAGGTGTTCCCGCTTTGTGAGGGAAGGAGTGGGAAAGTAGTCGGTCACCGGCCATAAAATCATGCATGCCATGAACTCTCAACTCTCTCTCTCTCTTTCATATAATTTTTTTTTTTTTTTTTATAAGTTTATGAAAAGAGTAATATCTTGGATAGTCCCTAAACTACTACTCAATTTTCAATGTCGCCTCTAAATATTTGTTTGTTCAATTTAATCCTCACACTTTCTAATATTAGCTTTGTATAGTCCTTTCATCGAGTGTGGCATCAAATTATGAGCTTTTTTTTGCTTATGTGGGTGACCGACTCAACATTTGGTGAGTTAAGGACGATCACTGGACTTTCAAATGATTTTACTTATTGTTGAGTCAGCAATGATGATATTATTCTCATCTAATTTTTTTTCTTTTTTCTCTTTTTTTTCCTTTCCTTTTCTCGTTCTTTCCCAACAACAAGTGATTTCTCTCTATCTTAGTCCCCATTCACTTTCTCGAACTTCTAGATCTTTGGCGCGACCTTAATTTAGAGGTCGTGATTGTAGATCTTAGGTCCCAACTTTTTATTGATGCTACGGCCTCATATTTGAGGTCGCACTTTAGGTGTGGGAGAGAGACAAAACGACGGTTATGAAGGTAAAAATATCTACCATAATGATAGTAGTGTTAAGTGGTAATTAGGTATTCAACTGCAATAGTGTTAGTCATCTGCCACAGTTCCATTCTAAAGTTGAAGGACTAAATCAGGAAAAAAAAAAAAAAAAGAGTTCAAAGACAACATTAAATATCGAAGAAAAATTCAGAAATTTTCCATAGCATAGTTCCATCCTAAAGTTTGCATTACTTCTTAGAGAAGGCTTATTGATTCCCACAATAGTAGCAAAACGGGGCGTGGATCTACAAATACCATTCGACAAAACTTCGGTCTGACCGAAGTATGCAATAACATAACACTACACCTAAATTAAATATAGGATTTCTGAGACTTGGTCATTACCTGACTTAAAGTATACGGCCCGAAGCATGTAATAATATAACACTACACCTGAATTAAATATAGGATTTATGAGACTTGGTCGTTACCTAACTCGAAGTATACGGCACTCCGAGCTCAAGAAAAATGTTAACTATCAGACTTCGGCCAGGACAGAAGCTAGATAAGCATTCGTATTAACTGGGTTCGCAAGTTTTCTTTTACTATGTCAAATGCAATGCTTGCAATGGAGTTTCTGCCAATGGGATTTTCAGCCGTCGATGGCTTGACTAGCGCCACAATCAGATGAGCTGTTTGGCCTTTTTGCAGCAAGCGGGTGGCCCCAGCATGGGAAAGGAATATTCTATTCTTGCTCCCTTTCTCAAGAGATGAAATCTTAGACCTTTGAGCATGACATGTGTGGATATATATATACGTATACATATATCTCATCAACTTCAATTATAATTTAATTTCGTGAGACCGACTTTTGTGGAAATTAGATTTGGCAAATTAGCAATTGCCATCTCCGTGCCACGCCGAAAGGGGACAGTTGGACAGGACTTCCTTCAAGCTAACCCATTTGATAAAGTATGCCTTTTGACTTTATTCCTCTTGAGTGAATACTTGGGAAAGTCACATCAATTGACTTGGTGGCATTTGAGTTACTTTAGTCCCACCTAATGGTTTTGATTAACTATGGGTTAAAACCACAAAAACAAATCATAAATCGGCACATATGTGCCATATTTATCCTACCTCAAACTAATTTCCATGTAAAAAATAAATCCAAACTAGTACATCGCGATTAATATGCCAATAATTAGTTTCCATCGTATATTCTTGGCAAGCAACTCGGACAAGAGGTACTTGACATGGATTCAACGTGGAAATTCAACATTATTGGGTCTCCTAAATGAGTTCGTTTTGAGGAAGACAAATCTTAAAAAAAAAAAAAAAAAAAGAGAGAGAAAGGAAATCTGCTAAAATATGATAATTTTGCTTTAAGAGATCCCTCACATTTCAAAGATCTACTTAGTCCCAATTTTTGTCCCAATTCCATATTAAGATTTTCGTAAATTTGTTATGAGTATATCAATTTGGGATTTTTCATGTCATGAATAATATTTTGGGGGTAAAGATGGCACGGACGTATCGATTTCTAATTTTTCATTATATGAATATTACTAAGGGAGAAATGTAGCATGGACGTACCAATTTGGGATCTTTTGTTACACAAAAATCAATTTTGTGTATATATCAATTTGAAAATTTTGATGGTATTAACCTTTAATATTTGGTAAATGGGCCTTGGATGAACTTTTATGGTTAGAAATTGGAAAGTGCCTAATGTGGGAGCATCCGATTTAGCTCCATTGATGAACTCAATGTCATCAATGCTCACTGAAGCCAAGAAAATTTTGGGCATTATATGATTCATGGATCTAGAAATAAAATTATCAATGGGAAAGACTATCCATCATGAAACTAATTGAGGAGTTGTCGATTCACCATAATGGTTGCTGGATTCAAAACCAAACAACAACCTAATGGCAGGGGGCTGTTTTGGTCAATTTTTGCTGTTGTTTGGTGATCTTCTACTGTGGCTATTTGGCTTCCAAAACTGGAGCACGAATTTAGAGAGAGTTATCAAGTTTTAATGTCTAATAATTAGAACCATGCATCTAAATCTCTTTATTCACAACTTTTATAAGTCTTTATTGTGTTATTGTTTTTAAGAGTCATTATTAGGTAAGTTCCTCAAGAGTCTGTTTAGTTTTGGGATTCAAAGAGTCCTTGCTTTTGTTTAGCACTATCTCTATAAATAGTGTAATCTCATTGTAAAGGCAAATGTCGATTTGAATAATTGAATATATGAGATTTTACTCAACGTGAGTGAATTTGAGAGTGGATAACTCTTATCTTGATTATTCTATCCTTAAATAGTGGATTACTTATTGGTGGTGAGTCAAGAAGTCTTTTATAGGTTCGTCTTTTACGCTTTGGTGGTGAGCTTCTCTATCTCGAAGTCCTTTATCCTTCCCAGGTGATTCGTCCATTAAGCCTTGGTGGTAAACTTCGTTAATCCCGATTATCTTTGTTGGCTGGTGGTATGTCCTTTAGGTCTCAGTGATGATTGCTTTTGCCTTTTATTTTCGTTTATCTATTGACATACATCTCCATACACTCTTATTTATCCTCATTTCCTTTAACATCATTCAAAACACCGTAGCCTATCCCTCACAACCACATGCCATGAATTAGCAAGTTCAATAATTACACTTTTCCTTGTTATAGTGAGGTAGAACCGTATGCCTCAATATTTACTATCTGATTTTAGATACTTAAAAAAAAGCCTCTCCAATAGAAACAAGGGATAACATCCTTTTGATTTTTCTTTTCTTTTTATGGCCATAAATAATCCCTTGAGAATTTTTTTTGGGCCGTAGATTATATCCCTGGATTGAGTCGAGCGAAAGGCCCAGATTGATTCCCAAAAAGTGGGCCTACTTAAAATCTTGAATCCCGGGAGGTGGAAAGCTGAATCGGACCCGTTTCCACAAATTAACACCTTTTACATAAAAAAGAGTGGGGGAAAGAGGGTCAATGACAAGCCCAAGGGTCTGAAAAACAACTGCATAAAGCATAGATTTTCAATCAATCGATTCTCTTGCTCATATTATAAATGCAAGGTAAAAAAAATGGGCGAATCCATATATGAAAAATGCATAAACCAAAAAGAAAGAAAAGAAAATAAGCAAATCACCCTCGAGAGAACGAGCGGTTAAAAAAGAGAGAGTGGTGTTCAATTACTGTAGTGACATAATGATAATAACAAGGTTAAATTCCTAACAAAAAGACAATTATTATATCCTTTAAAGGTATATAACCGAAAAAAGGAGTAAGGGTGGTCCTCGGAGTTAGTTCGCCAACTGAATGCTCTTGCATGCCAATCATCTAATGGTGACCTTGTAAACTACGAACCAGGCTTAAACAAATATGTAAAATGCATACTTTATCCTATAGCTCATCAAATAAAAAAATAGCTTACTCTTACAAATAACAATTTGCAATTCTGCATTGTGTTTGTCAACCAAGGCCCGTTTGTTTCACCGAAAATGAAGATTAGGAAAATGTTTTCTTAGAAATGGTCACTTGTGTCCCTCGAAATAATTGGTCAATGCAAAATACTTTCATTACCGGCATTAATTTATATCTAACATTTTAAAATAATTTTCGCTCATATGTTTTTAGAAGCGATATGAATGATCATTTTGTGAAATATATTTTTCAAATCATTTATTTTTTAGTAAAATGGCTAGCTTCGTATTGGGCATCAATGGGTCCTAATTGAAATTAGACCAAGTCAAATCAAATTAAATACTCAATAGGGTACTCAAATCACTTTGCTAGTGTTTTACACAAGGGGAAGGCATCAGTAAGGTCAGACCTATGGCAAGATTAGCCTTCTTTAATGTGCATTCAATCTTGCATGGAAAATAACATAGCATATTGAGATAACGGGAGATACGTGTCACGCCCCGAACCTCGAGACACGTGAACATCCCACCATGGTAATACAAATGCGACATTCCCAAGTAGTGTCGCCGACCCAATTAATTCGTTATGCGCATTCGGAACGTGTTATCTAACCTCTACTAAAAACTCACGAGATAGGAAGGCAAGAAATAATTACAATCATAAACAAATGTACTTCCATAAACAAATAACCTCCCAAGGTTTACATATATACCAAAAAGGGCCAGCTTACAAAAAGGGATCAATTCACCAAAAAGAATAAACGGTCCTAAGACTACTAGTCGGACTCGCTCTTCGATCCCACTTCAGACTGGACAGTCTCCAGAGACGGTGATTCCTCCATCTACGATCCTGAAAATTTTGGCTCACAACAGGGTGAGACATCGTCTCAGCAAGTTCAACCCCCTAAACCCTTATTAGAAAGAAAATACACCCAAGGTGGCCTAGCCACCTCACACAGAAGACTTACCTCGTCTTAATTCATTTCCTGCAGGTTAGTACAATTTATATCACACAATTTCAGGTAATAATAAGAATTTAAATAATTGGAACGGCATCACTTTCAAACAAATCATAATCGCACTCAACACATATTCCAATTATTCACTGCCACACAAGGGCATAGCCTACTCACAATTCAGCTATCTACTGACACTCATGTCAGTCATCGCCTCCCCCCCCATGGAGCGCGGTTTTGTCACTACGTCGACGGCATTCCCGAAGGAGCATGGGTCTAGTTGGCCTAGCCTCTACTGCGACTTGAGCCACGTCACTCAATGACGGCAATTCACAAGGAGAACAGGTCCAGTTGGCTTAGCCACTATTGAGACCGAGTCTATCAACCAGCACCCGACAATTTATCATTGACTTCCGGACATTCCACATTTCATTCACATACTCCAATTACAACAGTAATTCTTAACATTCCAATTTTTGCTTCAAAATTCAACACTTAGGTTTTTATGGCTAAAAGCTCTATTTATCACAATCAACACTCAATTTGCAACATCCATTCATCAAATTCAAATTCTAAATGCACAACCACGATCAGCGCAAAAATTCTAAGCAATTGGGGTCAAAAATAATTTTTCGAGTTTTTTTTTTAAATAATAATATTTTAATGATTTTCGGAATATAATATATTATTAACTTTTCCAGAAATTCGAAACATTAAAATAAATAAAAAATAAGACCTATTAAGTCACATCAAAGCTTATATTAAATAAACCCACTTAACTTTAAACTAAACACACTTAAAACTAATTAAATCTCTTAATCCAAATCACACTTAAATAAACTAAACTAACCACCTAAACATAATTAACTTAGGCTAAGCACACTTAGGACATCATTAACCCTCTAATCAAGATTTAGTGAGCTAAACTCACCGGATTAGCGAGCCGAGCGAGCCAAAACGACAAGGCTGACGTAAGGATCAACTTTCCTCAAGGCGGGCCGAGCACCCGTAGTCGGAAAGCCGACCAAAATGGGCCCCGAAGTTCCAGATCTGGGCTGGAACTTCAGCCCCTGCCCATGGCTGAACAGAGGGGAACCGATGGTGGTTTGGGCATGAGATGGCAGAGGGGGGCGGCGGCGAGCTGGCGGCTGGCTGGCGGTGGATCGGCGGGCCTCCGGCGATGGCGGCAGCTCGGGACGAGGGTGGGACGGCGAACGAAGGCGGGAGGCGAGCTGGTGAGGGTGGCGTGACCTCCTCCGGCGGAGCGGCGTGCGGCGCGGGCGTGGGCGACGCGCACGGACCGGTGGCGACGGATGCGGCGACCTCCTCCGACGGAGCTGGCGGCGAGCAGCGGACGAGCTAGGCGGACGAGGGTGCGCACGCTGGTTTCCTCCTCCTCTTCCTCCCTCTCTTTCTCTCTCTCTCTTCCAAAGGTTGAAGATGAAGTTGCTCCAATCACAACCCTCCACTTGTCAAAATCTTAGCCCTTCTTGCCCCTTCCCATGACACCACTTGTGATGTCACATTCCACTAACTCCAATCTCTCACAACCTTAGTCCAATGGGTTCAATTTCATTTTCCGCCGGGGTACGAAATCTTGTACATTAAATTCCTCAATTCAATCAATTCTCTTCCAATTGAACCCAATTAAAATCCATAAAATTAATACATGTTCCTCATAAGGTATGTGACACTCCAGGACTTCTAATTTCTTAATTCAGTCACAATTTCACGGTTAATTTCACTCTGGCACGATATTAGCGCGTCCTGACTTATCGGGTAGCTTTTAGAAATTTCTATGCATTCGACCTGTGGTTGATCAATCTCAAGCCACAATGTACATCTTTGACACACGGCGACCCTCGGCTGTCGTGGAAATCTCAAGATTTCAAATACGGACACAGATGACTCAATCGATAGGAAAGTCGGTCCAGTGTCGACTGACAAGAACAGTGTGATCTGGTGGAATCACTCACACTCGATCACATGCCTCTGTCGAGTCGACCTATCTCCGGCTTCTGATTGATTTTTAACCGTGTCATAATGACCCTTGCAGATTAGCTCGGTTGAAAGGTCGCTTCCTAGTCAAATTCTCAAGTCTGATGCATTAGAATCTCTTACCGGCTTCACCTAATATATTGGTTTTCACATAAGTGGCCAACTCAAGGAAAGGAACTATATGCGTGTAGATGAAATGCCCGTCTCAATTTACTAAAAATAAAATTGGAAAAATCGGGATTTCACAACTCTTCCCCTCTTATAAAAATTTCGTTCTCGAAATTTAAACCATTACAATACTTTAAGCAAAAAGATGAGGATACAATTGTCTCATTGAATCTTTGGTTTCCCAAGTTGCTCCTTCAGTGCCGTGGTGTTGCCATACCACTTTGACCAACGAGATGGTCTTGGTGCGCATGACATGCTCCTTGTAATCCACTATCTGAACCAGGCTTTCAATGTATGACACCCTGTCATCCACGTCTATTTCTTCGAAGTTTAGAACGTGTGTTAGATTAGGCTTATACTTCCTCAACATCGACATGTGAAAGACGTTATGTACTTTTGTCAACCTCAGTGGTAGTGCTAGACGATACGCCAAAGTCCCTATTCTTTCCAAAATTTCAAAGGGACCTACGTACCTCGAACTCAGTTTCCCATTTCTGCCAAAGCGAGAAATACCTCTCATCTGTGACACCTTTAGGAAGACGTGATCACCAACTTGGAACTCCAATGGCCTTCGACGCTTATCTGCATAGCTTTTCTGACGGCTCTGAGTGGTTTTTAACCTGTTTTTGATAACTGCAACTGCCTCCACTGACTGCTGAACCAACTCTAGGCCTGTGATATTTCTTTCTCCGGCTTCATCCCAACACACTGGTGTTCTGCACGCTCTGCCATACAACGCTTCAAAAGGAGCCATCTGAATACTTTGCTGGTAACTGTTGTTGTAGGCAAACTCGACCAAATGAAGCTGTTCCTCCTAGCTTCCTTTGAAGTCCAAAACACAAGCCTACAACATGTCTTCGGGGGTTTGAATAGTCCTCTTAGACTGGCCATCCGTTTGAGGATGATAAGCCATACTGTATTGCAACTTGGTACCTAAGGCACTCTGCAAGCTCTTCCAAAAGGCGGCGGTGAACCTCGGGTCTTTGTCTGAAGTAATTGTAATCGGCACTCCATGCATACGAACTATATGGCGCATATACAAATATGCATGTCTATCCAAACTCAAGTCTTTTTGCACTGCAATGAAGTGAGTCAATTTTGTCAGCCTGTCGACCACCACCAAAATCGAATCATTTCCTCTCTGGCTCCTCGATAAACCCGTCACAAAGTCTATCGTGATGTGCTCCCATTTCCACTCGGGAATCTCGAGGGGTTGCAGAAGTTCTCTTGGTTTACAATGTTGAGCTTTGACTTGTTGACATGTCAAACACTTGGCCACATGCTTGGCGATGTCCACCTTCATACCTGACCACCAATAGCATTGATGCAGATTCTGATACATATTGGTGCTATCAGGATGAATGCTGTAACTGCTATGATACGCTTCTGATAAGATCTCTTCCCTGAGCTCCACATCATCAGGTACAACCAATTGTCCTTGGAACCTCAATGTTCCATCTTCAGAAATCTGAAAGTCAGCTTTCCTTTTCTTTGTATCTTCTTGCAAGATTTTCTGTACATCTGGATCTGTCTGCTGAAGCGTTCTGATTTTGACCTACACTTACGGCTTAATTCTGAGGGTGGCCAAAAGATTTGAAAGGTGGCCTACCTTAAATTTGAAGCCCAAATCTCATGCTCTCTCAAGTAGGTTCCACTCCTTAAGTACCAACTGTGCAACTGAAGACTTCCTACTCAGTGCATCGGCGACCTTATTCGCCTTTCCAAGGTGATACAAAATCTCACAGTCATAGTCCTTCAGGAGTTTCATCCATCGACGCTGTCTCATATTCAACTCCTTCTGAGAGAATAGGTACTTGAGACTCTGATGGTCAGTGAAGATCTGGAATCTTTCTCTATATTGATAATGCCTCAAAATCTTCAAGGCAAAGATGATTGCTGTGAGTTCTAAGTCATGGGTTGGATAATTCAACTCATGAGTTCTCAACTGACGGACGCATATGCAACGACCCTGCCATGCTGCATCAACACGCAATCTAGTCCTCTAAACAACGCATCACTGTAGATCTCGAATCCTCCTAGACCAGATGGAATAGTAAGCACATGTGCGGTAGTCAGCTTCTGCTTAAGCTCTTGGAAGCTACTCTCGCACTTATGTGACCACACAAACTTCTCTTCCTTCTTCAGAAGTCTTGTCAACGGCGATGCCAAGACTGAAAACCCCTCTACAAACCGTCTGTAATACCCTGTTAAACCCATAAAACTTCTAATCTCCGTCACTGTAGTCGGTCTCGGCTAGTTAGTCACTGCTTCAATCTTGGCTGGATCCACTGAGATTCCTTCCCCGAATATGACGTGACCTAGGAAAGCCACACGAGTTAGCCAAAACTCGCACTTGCTGAATTTGGCGTACAACTCATGATCCCTCAAAGTCTGAAGTACCACCCTTAAGTGTCTTTCATGATCCTTGGTACTCTTCGAGTATACAAGGATGTCATCGATGAAAACAATTACAAACTGATCTAAGTACTCCTTGAACACATGGTTCATCATGTCCATGAAAGCAGTTGGGGCGTTCGTCAACCCAAACGACATCACAGTGAACTCATAGTGACCATATCGAGTGCGAAACGCCGACTTCGGTATGTCTTCCTTCCTGATCCTTAACTGATGATACCCCGTCCTCAAGTCGATCTTAGAAAATATCGACGCTCCTTGAAGCTGATCAAACAAATCATCGATCCTCGGCAATGGATACTTGTTCTTGATTGTCACCTGATTGAGTTGTCGATAATCGATGCATAGGCGTAATGAAACATCCTTCTTCTTCACAAATAGAACTAGTGCTCCCCACGGTGATGCACTAGGACGAATGAATCCCTTATCCAGCAACTCCTGCATCTGCACCTTCAGCTCTTTAAGTTCTGACAATGCCATTTGGTAAGGAGCTTTGGAGATCGGCTTAGTCCCGGGAGTTAACTCAATCATAAACTCTACCTTCCTTTCTCGTGGCAAACCTGGTAACTCTTTCGAGAACACGTCTGGGAACTCTTACACCACTGCGATATCTTCTATCTTCAATTCCTCCACTGTTGTATCCACGACAGTCGCCAGGTAACCTTGGCAACCCCCGTCTAGCAAACGAGTTGCCTCGAGCGATGAAATCAAGGAAATCAATGGTCCTCCTCAACTCCTAATAAATTTAAAGCTCTCACCCCCTAACGGTTTAAACTAAATCGCTTTGCGATAACAGTCCTACTTAACTCGTTGCTTGGTGAGCCAATCCATGCCAATTATCACATCAAAATCATACATGGCTAGGACTATCAAGTCTATCCTCCCCTCTCGCTCACCAATCACTAACTTGCAACCAAGACAACCTACTGAAGCTAACACTTTATCTTTCAACGGTGTAGATATGCTAATCATTGACTCCAACAACTCAGGAATTAATTCTACTAACTTAACATATCTTTCAGCTATAAACGAATGGGTAGCTCTAGGATCAAATAAAGCATAAGCAGGTTGGTCGTTCAGCAAGACCGTACCTGTGATCACATTAGGCGCATCCTCTGCCTGTCCTCTGGTGATAGCATACACCCTTCCTTGAGTTGGGGGTCGGGTCAATCCACCCTGTGGCATCATCTGCGGCGCGGTTCCTCTGTTCTGACCTAATGGTGGCAGCGGTGGCAACTGATGCTGTCCCATCTGTCTCCTGGGACACTGTCTCGCAATGTGACCCTATTGGCCACACTCATAACAAGCACCCGTCTTAGGAGGGCATGGGGCTGTACCATGTCGTCTTCCACATAGACGACACACGCCATTCGGTCTCGGCGCTGGCTTTCCTATCCCACCCTACCTATTGGGTGGAACAGGGTACCTTCCTCCAGACATCGGCCTCTTCCCAAACCGATTATCTTCCCTATTCAAATTAAACCGCGACCCAGATGTGGCGGCTCTCTCATTCTGGTTCTTCTCAATCAGCTAGGCCCGCCTGTAAATGGCATTGTACTCTCTCAGATCTAGTGGCACCACCAAGCTCTTTATCTCCTATCGGAGCTCATCTCTAAACCTTCGAGCCCGGTCTGCTGGTCTCTGAACTAAATCAGGGGCATACTGCGATAGTTCAACGGACTTCGCTTCATACTGATCAACCATCATGGTACCTTGGCGAAGTCGCTGGAACTCTGCCATCTTCACCTCCCTAGCACACTCAGAAAAGTACTTCTCTAAGAAGACCTCGAGAAAGGCGTTCCACTCTGGAACTACACCTCTAGGGAACGCTATCCCTTTGGTAGTCTTTCACCAGGTGCCTGCAATCCCCTTCAATTGATAAGCTGCCAAAACAACCTTCTCTGTCTTGGTGCACATCAGTAGATCAAAGGCATTCTTCAACTCCTAAACCCACAGTGCTGCAGCTTCGGGATCTCCCACTCCCGTGAATGTCAGCGAGTTCAGCTTCAGGAACTGCTCCACCAGCTTATGCATAGGCCTCCAAGCGGCCACGTTCCCAGGTGGAACCTCTTTAAACGCTACCTCGGGCTCATCAACTAGTGCGACAGAAGGGGCGGCGGCAGCTGCAGCAGCAGCGGCTGCATTGGCGGCGTTGGCGGCATTGACAGTGGCGGTGGTATTGGCGGCTAAAGCGGCGGCTTGCTGATCCATCTTGTCACCCATCATCTCCAGCATCCTCATGATCCCAGTAAACCTTGGATCCTCGGGGGTTTATACCCTGGCATCGATTGGAGGCGATGCTGCACCACTCGCGCTGGCCTCGACCGATGCTCTCCCAAGGGCACCACGAGCACCGATTCTCATTGATGGCCCACCCTGAAACACGGGGCCTGCTGCTCTCTTCCTAGCAGCTCTCGGTTCTCGATCACTCATGCTACAAGCTCAATATAGATACCTGTTTGCAAATTCCAATACCACATTAGAATTTGAGTGACTTCACTAACAAGTTAACAAACAGCTATCAATCACATGCACCAACAATATTAAAAGTCTTTCCTACCAACTATCCCATGACTCACTCGCTCCTTATCACTCCATACACAAACCATGCTCTGATACCACTTAAACGGGGATGTCACGCCCCAAACCCCGAGACACGTGAACATCCCACCATGGTCATACAAATGCGACATTCCCAGGTAGTGTCGCCGACCCAATTAATTCGTTATGCGCATGTGGAACGTGTTATCTAACTCCTACTAAAAAACTTACGAGATAGGAAGGCAGGAAATAATTATAATCATAAACAAACATACTTCCATAAACAAATAACCTCCTAAGGTTTACATATATACCAAAAAGGGCCAGCTTACAAAAATGGATCAGTTCACCAAAAAGAATAAACGGTTCTAGAACTACTAGTTGGACTCGCTCTTCGATCCCACTTCAGACTGGACCGTCTCCAGAGATGGTGATTCCTCCATCTATGGTCCTGAAAATTTTGGCCCACAACGGGGTGAGACATCGTCTCAGCAAGTTCAACCCCCTAAACCCCTATTAGAAAGAAAATACACCTAGGGTGGCCTAGCCACCTCACACAGAAGACTTACCTCGTCTTAATTCCTTTCCTGTAGGTTAGTATAATTTATATCACACAATCTTAGGTACTAATAAGAATTTAAATAATTGGAACGACATCACTTTCAAACAAATCATAATCGCACTCAGCACACATTCCAATTATTCACTGCCACACAAGGGTATAGCCTACTTGCAATTCAGCTATCTACTGACACTCATGTCAGTCATCGCCTCCCCCCCATGGAGTGCGGGTTTGTCACTACGTCGACGGCATTCTCGAAGGAGCATGGGTCTAGTTGGCCTAACCTCTACTGCGACCCGAGCCACGTCACTCAATGACGGCGGTTCACAAGGACAATAGGTCCAGTTGGCTTAGCCACTACTGAGACCGAGTCTATCAACCAGCACCCGACAATTTATTATTGACTTCCGGACATTCCACATTTCATTCACATACTCCAATTACAATAGTAATTCTTAACATTCCAATTTTTGCATCAAAATTTAACATTTAGGTTTTTATGGCTAAAAGCCCTATTTATCACAATCAACACTCAATTTGCAACATCCATTCATCAAATTCAAATTCTAAATGCATAACCACGATCAGCACGAAATTCTAAGCAATTGGGGTCAAAAATAATTTTTCGAGTTTTTTTTTAAATAATAATATTTTAATGATTTTCGGAATATAATATATTATTAACTTTTCCAGAAATTCGAAACATTAAAATAAATAAAAAATAAAACCCATTAAGTCACATCAAAGCTTATATTAAATAAACCCACTTAACTTTAAACTGAACACACTTAAAACTAATTAAATCTCTTAATCCAAATCACACTTAAATAAACTAAACTAACCACCTAAACATAATTAACTTAGGCTAATCACACTTAAGGCATCATTAACCATCTAATCAAGATTCAGTAAGCTAAACTCACCGGATTAGCGAGCCGAGCGCGCCAAAACGATGGGGCCAACGCGAGGATTAACTTTCCTCAAGGCGGGCCGAGCATCCGAGGTCGGGAAGCCGGCCAAAATGGGCCTCGAAGTTCCAAATCTGGGCTGGAACTTTAGCCCCTGCCCATGGCTGAATGGAGGGGAACCGGCGGCGGTTCGGGCGTGAGACGGCGGAGGGGGTCGGTGGCGAGCTGGCAGCTGGCTGGCGGTGGCTCGGCGGGCCTCCGGCGACGGCGGCAGCAGCTCGGGATGAGGGTGGGACGGCGGACGAAGGTGGGAGGCGAGCTGGCGAGGGCGGCGTGACCTCCTTCGGTGGAGTGGTGCGCGGCGTGGGCGCGGGCGACGCGCACGGACCGGCGGCGACGACGGTGGCGACCTCCTCCGGCGGAGCTGGCGGTGAGCGGCGGATGAGGGTGCGCGCATTTGTTTCCTCCTCCTCTTCTTCCTCTCTTTCTCTCTCTCTCTCTCTCTCTTCCAAAGGTTGAAGATGAAGTTGCTCCAATCACAACCCTCCACTTGTCAAAATCTTAGCCCTTCTTGCCCCTTCCCATGACATCACTTGTGATGTCACATTCCACTAACTCCAACCTCCCACAACCTTAGTCCAATGGGTTCAATTTCATTTTTTTGCCAAGGTACGAAATCTCGTACATTAAATTCCTCAATTCCAATCAATTTTCTTCCAATTGAACCCAATTAAAATCCATAAAATTAATACATGTTCCTCATAAGGTATGTGACACCCCATGATTTCCAATTTCTTAATTCAGTCACAATTTCATGGTTAATTTCACTCTGGCACGATATTAGCGCGTCTTGACCTATCGGGTAGCTTTTAGAAATTTTTATGCATTCGACCTGTGGTTGATCAATCTCAAGCCACAATGTACATCTTTGACACATTGGTGACCCTTGGTTGTCGTGGAAATCTTAAGGTTTCAAATACGGACACAGAGGACCCAATCGATAGGAAAATCGGTCTAGTGTCGACTGACAAGAACAGTGTGATCTGGTGGAATCACCCACACTCGATCACATGCTTCTGTTGAGCCGACCTATCTTCGGCTTCTGATCGATTTTTAACTGTGCCATAATGACCCTTGCAGATTAGCTCGGTCGAAAGGTCGCTTCCTGGTCAAATTCTCGAGTCTAATGCATTAGAATCTCTTACCGGCTTCACCTGATAGATTGGTTTTCACATGAGTGGCCAACTCAAGGAAAGGAACTATATGCGTGTAGATGAAATGCCTGTCTCAATTTACTAAAAATAAAATTGGAAAAATCGGGATGTCACAATACGCACCCTATCGAGAATTAAGTGCTTACCAATCTTGCATAGAAAATAGCACAACATATGTGATGTGGCGATATCACACATTGTGGATTTGCAAGCTAATCATGGACTGCATGAGTTTCATTTGTTTCATGACCATTTTGAAAATGTGTAAGAGCATTAATTAGTAACAAATTCTGAAAGAATCTCTCAATTTTTCAAGCATTCCTAAAACATGTTTTATCCTATTTTTGTGTCACTTCTATTCATTCCAAATCATTCATTTTTTCATGAAAATACATAACCAATTAAATGACTAATTTCAGATTAGGCACCAATAGGTCATAATCGAAATTAAATCAAGTCAAATAAAATTAAATAGGATATTTGAATCACTTTGCTGGTGTTTTAGGCATGGGGAAGGCCTTCTTTAATGTGCATTTAATCTTGCAAGGAAAATAGCATAGCATATTGACATAACGAGATACCGTATACTCCCGGGAATTAAGTGCTTACCAATCTTGTGCTTTTCTTTTTCTACCAATCTTGTACTTGAATTGATCCATCTTGTTTGCTTAAATTGATTCTTATAAGTAAGATAGGCACGACTTATATTCCTCATTAATGTAAGACTTATGGCAAGATTAGCCTTCTTCAATGTACACTTGATCTTGCAAGGAAAATAGCGTAGAATATTGACATTATACATAATGAGATACTGTATGCTCTCTGAAATTAAGTGCTTACCAAACTTGTGCTTTTTTTTTGGTGACCCATCTTGTTTGCTTAAATTGATTCTTATAAGTAAGATAGGCACGAGTTACATTCCTCGTTATCATAATTTTTTTCCTTTTTCAAGTTAATTTCACTTATCGATCTCGCTATACATTAAGGTTCCTCGATTGTTCTTTTGGAGCAAGAAATTTGTAGAGCAAAGTTAGGATACTAAGAAATCAGGAAAAATGACACTAAAAGTGATATAACTTTTGTGTGGCGCTTATTTTGGTACAAAGAATTTTTGTTGGACCACTTAAATAACAAATTAGAGAAAAAAATGATCGTTTAAGTGTTTGTGGCGACAAATTCCAGCAAAGAGTCTTACATAACTTTTTTTAATGAACTTTTAAGTTCGACATGGCTTTTTATTATTAAAAAAAAATCAATTCTAGAGTGGACAATGGACAAAATGACATGATGAATCATGTCGGATGATTTATATTAAAATATTACCAAATTAGATTTTCTAGAAACTCAAATTGGCGGTGGTACTTTAGTGATAATTTTTTCTTCAAAACTAATACTCAAGTGATTGTCTGAAAAGTTTTGATACTAAAATGAACGTTATATGAAATTTATGACACTTCTGATGTACTTTTCCCCTAAAAAACTTACTAAAATCTTTTTTTTTTTTTTTTTTTGTGGTGTGATGATATCACACGTCATGGATTAGGAAGCTAATCATGGAATGCATGAGTTTCATTTGTTTCATCACCATTTTGAAATGTGCAAGAGCATCAATTAGTAAGATGTTTGAAAGAATATCTCAATTTTTCAAGCATTCCTAAAAGAAGCTTTATCCGATTTTTGTGTCATTTTTATTCATTTTTTTCGTAAGTCTCGTTTCATATTTGACACTTTATTACTTTAATGACGGCATTGCTTTTTACTCATGACGTGCCATATTGTTAAGCCAATTATGAAGGACAAGGAGTAGAGGTGAACAATTGTCTAATTACAACCGGGGAATCAGACCTAACTAGATATAACTTTCTGGGATGTCTAATATTAATATATTCGGATAAATTTGCAAAATTCAGATTACTAACTAATATCCCTTTTTCCATAAGATGTTAAATATGACTTGATTATATTAATATCAAGTTATATTTTGTCACGTCATTTCATATATCAAATTTGCACGATATCCCAAAGCCGAAACTTCCTACCGATAAAGTGCCTAACAAAGTAGGTTTCCAAAGTGTACTTCACGTCACCATTCGTCGTTCTCTTGCGCGCTTTTCCTCCCGTGAGTCCGGGTACCACAATTCGGTGCACGCTCGAAAATGAAATGTCAACGAAAAATGAGTGAGTCAACTATTCTATTATATTCACCGACCAAAAAAAAAAAAAAACTATTATATCATATTCGACCCAAAAAAAAACAAAACTATCATATCATAGGCAACCACCCACCAATCGTTTTTAGATATTTTTGACACAAGCCATGTGAAAAATAGATATTCAATGATATTCGGTATTGCTAGCTAGTGTGATCCCTAGGCTTAAGTTAGAAATTTATTGATTATGGAATGCATGAGTTTGGAAGCTAATCATGGAATGCATGAGTTTCATTTGTTTCATCACCATTTTGAAATGTGTAAGAGCACCAATCAGTAACTTTTTTTAAAGAATATCTCAATTTTTCAAGCATTCCTAAAAAATGCTTAATCCTATTTTTGTGTCATTTTTATTCATTCCTTTCATAAGTCCCATTTCATATTTGAAACTTTATAACTTCAATGTTGTCACTGCTTTTTACTCATGAAGTGCCATATTGATAAGCCAATTATGAAGGATAAGGAATAGAGGTGAACATTGGTCTAGTTCCAATCTGGGAATCGGACCTAACTAGATATAGTTTTGAGGGATGAATAATATTAATATATTAAGATAAATTTACGAAATTCATATTACTAACTAATATCCTTTTTTTTTTTTTATAAGATGTTAAATATGACTCAATTATATAAATATCAAGTTATATTTTGTCACATCATTTAATGTATCGAATTTGCACGATTTCTCAAAGCAGAAACTTTCTAACAATAAAGTGCCTAAGAAAGTAGGTTTCCAAAGTGTTCACTTCGAGTCACCATTCCTCGTTTTCTTGCGCACTTTTCCTCCCTTGAGTCCGGGTGCCACAATTCCGTACACGTTCGAATATGAAATGTCGACGTAAAAAACGAGTAAACTATTATGTCATATTCAACCAAAAAAAAAGCAAAACTAATGTATCATAGACCAACCCACTTGTCGAATTTAAATAATTTTAATACAAGCCACGTGAAAAATAAATTTTCAACGATATCAGGCATTGCTAGCTAGTGTGATCCGAAGGCCTAAGTTTAGAAATTTATAGATTATATCTAATTTTTTCTTGCCTATATATAGTCCCTTCCTTTGCTTTCTTTTCCATCCGCCAGTTCACAGGGCTTCCCTCGTTATATCCTTTTCCCTTTCCTTGTTTGGAGTGTCCTTCATTGGCTTTTCTGAGTTGTTCTTAATATGGCATGGAGAGTTGCCTCGGTTCTTTTCCTGGTGGCCTTGAAATTGTCGGGGAGCTTGGTTCTTGGAGCCCCTCAGGTCCGTGTTACTTCATCTTCGGAGACTCGCTCGCCGACGATGGCAATAACAACAATCTCCTCACCCTGGCCAAATCGAATTACCCACCTTACGGGATTGACTTCCCCGACGGCGCCACCGGAAGGTTTACCAATGGCCGCACCCTCGTTGATATCATCGGTCCGTTTTCTTACCTTTCCTTTTTTTTTTTTTTGTTAACAGGGAGCATCTGCATAACTATTGATTTTAAAAATGAAATAGCCTTATAGTTGCTCCTTAAAAGGCCAGAAAGGAAAAAACCTACATGAGCGTACGGTCGTGCATGCATGCATGTTTATAATATTTCGTTCATGGATACGTTGGCATGCTTAAAACTTTACGAATATTTGAAAGCGGTGATGTTATTGCATAAAGGTTTAATAATCCGTATGATTTTCTCTTAAGATGTGTTATCTAGCTGAGGTGCTATGCACACGTCATGCATATACAAATTAGTTATTTCTCCCACGAAGCTGCAGTTTATCTTCTTCCTTTCTTTATTGGAGCTATGTGCTAATACCAAAATACACGAGAATGGAATCGAACCTTCTCAATTGAGCATAGGCCCAGGCCTAGAAAAATTTCACCTACTTCTTTTACAATAATTAAGAGTTAAGTTTCGTAATTAGGTTTAGTTGCATAATTAGGTCGGTTGATTATATCCAGCCAAGATGCGATTAATTTAGTTAGCCGCACAAATTACTACAATTCTGTGTGGTCATAATTGAGAACGTACGTTCATGGGCTTGAGCTTATGCATGCAAAGCTAGCTAGCTCTAATTCAGGATCTTTCTCATTGACTATTACAGCTCAGCTCCTGGGATTTGACAAGTATATTCCACCCTTTGCCACTGCAAGAGGCAATGACATACTCCAAGGTGTGAATTATGCATCCGGTGTAGCCGGTATTCGCGATGAATCGGGACAGCAACAGGTAATGTTCTTGCTTGGTGCTTTTGTGCATTGGTACGTAAACATGGGGGCAAATGCAAGGTTGGATTGACTTCTAATCGTGGAGCATTTAAATTAAATATCTCGTGCCTTCTTCAAACAGGGCGATAGAATCAGCTTGAACCGTCAGTTGGCAAATCATTTGATCACGGTCTCGCGCGTGAGAGAAATACTAGGAAGGAATGAGTCGGCGTACTTAAATAAGTGCATATACACGGTAGGGATGGGAAGCAATGACTATCTCAACAACTACTTCATGCCTGACATATACCCAACGAGTAAGATCTACACGCCCGAGCAATACGCGGATGTACTAATCAAGCAATACAAACAACAGTTGAAGGTGCATGTCTATTTTCTTTCCTCAATGTATATTGGAAGCTCGATTCTATTAAGCAACTTAAAAACAACCCTTTCTTGGCTATTTCAAGTATTACCCCATTGCTTTTTCTCTCCTTTTGAAACCTATTCATTGTCAATTTCTTGTATTCAACCGACTTCCACGACGCCCTGGGAATAATCCATGGTTTTCATAGATCCTCCATTATCATCCTCGAATCTAATCATCGTATCGTTTTCTCTCTTTCCAAAACCCTAGACATTGTATGGCTATGGAGCGAGGAAGGTGGCAGTCACTGGATTGGGTTTGCTTGGATGCACCCCTGCAGAAATATCGAGATTTGGCACGAATGGCTCGGCGTGCGTGGACAAGATCAACAATGCTGCTATCTTGTTCAATAATCAGCTCCAACCCCTCGTAAACGAATTCAATAGCAACTTCTCGGATGCTAAGTTCACCTACATAAACACGTTCGCGATCTCAACCACTGGTCCTGGCACAGGTTCTCCCTCCCTCCACCCCCCTCTCTCTCTCTCTCACCCTGTCTTTGGGATCAATGCACTATGGTTTGATCATTCTACATGACATGTTTTGTATTGATTTGTTTAATTCTCAGCTGGGCTAATTTCAAATGCGACCTGCTGTAAAGTGGACAAGGAACTGGGCACTTGCATTCCCTACGAGACTCCATGCTCGAACAGGGCGATATACGTGTTCTTTGACGGATTCCATCCCACGGAGATAGTGAATTTGGGGTTTGCTGCGAGGGCATATAACGCTTTGCTTCCATCTGATGCCTCCCCTTACGACATTCGCAATCTCGCGATGATCTGATCGAGGAGATTGGGATGATATTGGTCAGTGCGGAAGCAGTTATCTACACGGCCACCAACGTCTAAATGCATACGCTATCGAATAAAATCTCCTGGATAATTCCATTAAAATAAGGTCACTGCTATTTTAGAATAAAAGCTGTTGTAATTGTTGTTATAATGATGGGTTTTAATAGCTCAACATTAGCAAGCGTCCCTTCAATCGTTCTATTGTATTTTCTGAATTTGATATTGTTATGTTATTAAGGGTTAATGACTCAATTAATGTGAGCATATCCGACATGAGTCTTGAGATATTGTCCTTTCAATATTCTGCAACTATTTCCTTGTCTATATATAGACTTGTCTACTTAGTTAAAAAAAAAATCAAGAACTCCTCGAAGCACTTCTAGAGTGTCTCTTGAGTTTTCTCTTTTGAAATAATCCTTTAAATATGTTGGTATTCGACAAAGTCCCATTTCTGAAGTGCTGATACAAACGGATTTGAGGTGCTATATTTTGGGAGGCATGGTTGGTGAAATTTCTTAGCACTGTGTGCAGGAACTAATTGCCCTAAAGAGATTTAGTTAGCCATTCCTTATCTTGTGTGTTGAAGTTACCGATTTACAAAGAAGTTATTGATTCAAATGCATGTTGTTGATTCATGGTTGTCGATCAACTACCGAGATATCAATACACAAGTTTATTGTCAACTTCGAGACTTCCGATCAACTAGCTAGCAATTGGAATTTATTACGATTAAGTAAGTCTATATTTAAATTGCAATTCAACATCTTTATTTATAAAGAGTATACATTGACTTGGTCGCTATTTAATTTGTTATCGCTGTCACAGAGTTATTAACTATGTGCATATTTTTTTGTTACAACCAATGGTGTTACGTATTTTTCCCCAACACGTGTTCGCATAAGTTAAGATTTCCAACAAAAGCTTCTGCATATGTCATACCAATTATCATCTTTCTATGTTTATATATATATAGGGAAATGAGAGCAGGACGGTATTGTCACTCATTTGGGAGTAACCGTCTCGTGTACACAACACGTTTACCCGATTCTTTGGGAAAAGACACTAATGAGAAACATCATGGGTATATAATAATTATAATTTAACATAAAAAGAACGATTCAAACAGCTTTATTACAAGACATATAAAAATGTATGATTTCTATTAGCTACATAACCAATGCAAGTATTTTTCACCCTTGCAATCGTGAAAGTAAAATAAGTCCATAAAGCATTCCAAACCAAGTGAAATAAGTCCTAGTCTTTGATTTGTACAAGTGATTTTGACTCAAAATAGGTTGTATATAATTAGTGGTATTTGAATGGGTAACTTTTGTTCGTGAGATAGAAATTTCTTGATACCCCAAATACACTATTTTTTAGGAATTTTGCGGCCTTCCTTGAATAGAATATTTAGCTAAATTTGCTTCTCCATGGTCACCCTGCACATTCCTGAACTTGCCGGTTACAAAGTACCCATGAAAGAGCACTTGTGGTCCAGAATTCGCTGCCATCCTCTATATCTCTATTCAGTCTCACTTTCTATTTTAAGAGAATCAGTTAGCGAACACCATCGAGTGGCATGAGCCCTAAATCAGACATATGCATGTAGTGAATATAATGTGGAGTTGGCTTTGAGAATAATTATATTATGAATAAATGAGAAACATTGCGAATGAAGAAATAATTAAAGGGGAAAGTCCGCTGGTAGAATAGCTACCAAGAAATTAAGAATTCAAGCCAGAAGTTCCCGAATAATTCAAGTTCAACTAGGGAACATTAGATCTACACGACTTTTAGAAAGGGCAAAAAGAAAAGCTTCTTCACGCATGTTATATATATATATAAAGTCATCAAAAACTCTAAACTATGCCTACTGTAACATAATTATCTTGAACTTTTCTTTATAATATCAAAACCCCCAAATTATGTCTACTGTAACATATTTTATCTAAACACTTTTCTCCATTAAAAATCTCAAATTTGTACCCGTGTAACACATCTAACTCTTTGTCAAAGTTCCGTCAGTAAGCATTATTAAAAATTTGCCTACATGGATGTCGGAAGGCAAATAATGTTGACATGATGCTCACGTGAGTTAACCAAAACAAAAATGACGTTTTTTTGGCTAGAAAATCAAGTGATGGAGCCTTGACGGATGGTAAATTTGTCACATAATACATGTTTGGGTTTTTTTTTTTTTTTTTTTTGGTCAAAGAAAAAGTTTAGGATAAATGTGTCACAATAGATTTAGTTTGGGATTTTCAATAATTTTTTCCCTATTATAGATGCACATTATTTCATTTTATAATAACATACTTGATGGGGTTGAATTTCAAAGATTTGCTCTATTAGGAATAACTAACTTAAAGGAAGGTGGAGAGATGCACGACATCGACATATGCGAAACCATAGGAGTTGCATACTATTTCCCTTTTAATGATAGAGTGTGTACTAGGGCAATCTTATTCAATTATCCATATTAATTAATTTTTATAAAGGCGCATAAAAGTCGTATTGCTTGAGCATATGCACGATAGCTAACGCTAATATAAATAAGCCAAAGAAGTAAGTAGGTATATCTCATCCCATTATAAATATCAATAAATTTTATTATCACAACATCTATAGAACAACACTTTATCATAACTTGCATCTCAACAATGCCTTTACTTTTTTATTGGGAAAAGTGTTAAAAAAAAGTTATAAACATTTTGTAATTTTGCCAATTTAGTTTTAAACTTTTTATTGATGCCAATTTAGTCATAAACCTTTTGATTTAGTGCTAATTAAGTCATTCCGGGTAATTTTGATCGGATTTTACTGATTGGGCATCAGTCAGCTGACATGGCACAACTGGTACTAATGTGAACAATTTTTAATAATATTTGAATAATATTTTGAAATTTTTATTTTCTTTTTCCTTTTCCTTTTCATTTTCATTTTCATTTTTCCTTTCTACTCCTCCTTCCTCTAGTTGGTCGCCGAACCTCAATGACTAGCCAAAGGCTACAGCTGGCAAGGTCGAGCCTCACCCATGGCCAGCAAGGCTTAACCCTCGCCAAATTCGGCGAGTACGATCCTCGACACTTAGCGCGAGCAACCCTTGCGGCCTCGGCGAGGGCTCGAGCCTCACTAGTGGCCACGAGGCTTGCTAAAGGCTGGTGAGGTCGACCTCGACCTCGCCGGCCATTGCCTCTAGTAGAGGAAGGAGGAGGAGAAAGGAAAAAGAAAAAGAAAAAGAAAAAAGAAACGAAAATGAAAATGAAAAAATAAAATAAAAAATTGAAAAATATTTAAATATTATTAAAAGTTATTCACATCGGTACCAATTGTGCCACGTTAGCCGACTAACACCCAGTCAGCAAAATCCAGCTAAAATTAGCCGGAAATGACTGAATTGGCGCTAAGTGACAATTTTTAGGATTAAATTGACACAAATACAAAAGGTTTAGGATTTTTGTCACACTTTTCCCCTTTTTCATTTATTACTATAAGTTTTTTCTTTGTTTGTGAGCTACAACATTTCATGTCGCGAGCTCGATTTCAACTTCCCCTAATTAAATTGGGATCCACGTTCTTCATTGACATATATATATATATATAGAGAGACACACACATGGGACACGACATCTTTTATATATATTTTAGGGTCGTTCAAGGGCAAAAACAGCTGGAATATGCCAATTGGTTCACAGTGGGATATCATTCAAAACAACGTTTTCTAGCTGTACCCTTCGCGTCACGTCACCAAATTCCTTTGTAATCGCCTTTTTCATTCTACTTTCCTTCCCCCAGAGAATCGGGGGGCACGCTCGAGCGAATGGAAAAATTCATCTGTCATTGAAATATATGAAGAAAACGACGGCCTACCTAATCACGGGTATTAACTATAACATTATGCATGTGATCATGCTTAACATTATCCTAAGATTATTTCCTTTAGGCCTGGCTAGTTATAATCACCACCGCTTCCTTTCTCCGCCCTGCAAATCGTCCTCTTCTTGCTTTCTGTTCTTCTCATCGCCGGCCACCAATCGCTTCCAGCTTTGAAAGCTCACTTATCCTTTTGTTCACCGTCTATTTGATTCGTTCATACATTATACACAGCAGAGAAGCTTCAGTCTTTCTTCATAGATATATTTCCCATTTCAAAATGGCGTCGTTCGAGTACAATAGAGCATGGGGAGTTATTTTGCCTGTTCTCTTCTTGATCTCATCGAATTCGCCAAGCTGGGTTCTTGGAGCTCCTCAAGTGCCGTGTTATTTCATATATGGAGACTCCCTCGTTGATAATGGGAACAACAATAATCTTGAGACTCAGGCCAAAGCGAATTATCCTCCTTATGGGATTGACTTTCCCGACGGAGCCACCGGAAGGTTCACCAATGGCCGAACCTCGGTCGATATCATTGGTCTGCTTGTCTGCTTTCTTACCTGCTCTCCTTTTTTCAATGACCCTTCAAACTGTTCATGTTAAATTTTGGAAAAGCATAACGTAATGTGGCTTGAACATAGTATCATGCTTTCCTAGAAGTTGCTTAGGAAGCCAAAAAGCAAAAACTCTCGTGAGTTTACAGGCGTGCGCCTATTACGTTCATGGGCTTGCTATTCAGTTTTTTTTATTATGTGTCTTAATTGTGAATTACAGCCGGACTCCTGGGGTTTGACAGATACATTCAACCCTTTGCTTCTGCAAAAGGGAGCGAGATACTCATCGGTCCGAATTATGCATCCGGTGGGGCCGGCATTCGAGACGAGACAGGACAGCAACTGGTACATAAATATGTAAAATTTTATGTTAAGGATCCGTTTGTTTCGGAGGAAATGTATCATTTCTATAAAATATTTTCAGGAAAATGACTTCATTTTTCGATTTTGGCTAAAACTTAAAAATGAATTAAAGAGTATTTTCCATTTGTTTGGTAAGGAAAATCTAATAGGTAAAATTATCATAAAATTCATATTTCAAAATTATTTTTAATTACTTTTAATTTATATATATTTTTTCTTTTCTTTTTGCTTTTTCCTTGGCTAGTTGCCGGCCTCAGCGAGCTCAAGCCTCCCCAAAGGCCGCAAGGTGTGAGCTCGCCTAATTTGATGACGCCCGAGTTGTTGAGAGCCCATTGGCCTTGGGTGAGCTTGAGTCTAGTTGCCAGAGGCGGTGAGCTTTCCCATTCTAGAGAGGTTAGAGCTCGCTAGCTGTCGTCATGGTCGGCGATGGGCTGAAGAAGAAACAAAAAGAAAATGGAAGAAAATGAAATGAAAAGAAAAAGAAAACGAATAAAATTCTAATATAAAAAAATTTGATTTTTTTTGAAAAAAATACTTTTAGAGGAGCAAAAGTTTCTAACCGAGGACCTGAGCACGAGCACCGAGGACCCTAATATGGTCTTTGTGGACTTAAGCCTAAGAGTTAGGATTAGAGATCCAACATCAAGGACTCGAGCATGGCCTTTATGGACGTGAGTTTTGGTGTCAGAGCATTGGGTATAGGCATCGGGAGTTTCAGTCCAGCCTTGATGGACCCGGGCGTGGGTGCCAGGGGCCTACGCTTGAGCATCAAGGTCTTGAGCCTCCTTAATGAACCTAGGTCCGGCCACCAAAGACCTAGTCTCGAACGCTATGACTCAAGAACCAATGTTAAGGTTTTCGTGCTCAAGCGTAAAATTTTGAATCTAAGTGCCGATACTTTGACAACGTTTTCAGTTGACTAGGAAAATATTTTCTATTGAGTTATTTTCCTTAACGAACCAAATGAGGAAAATATTTTCCGTGAAACAAACAAACTCTAATTATTTGATGGCTCGGTTGGACAACACTCACTAGCCCCCTTAAGTCTGCCTATATCATTTGTACATATATTCAAAAAGATATCTTTTACATACTCTTCCAACAGGGCGATCGAATCAGCTTGAACCATCAATTGCAAAACCATTTGGTCACAATCTTGCGCGTTAGAGACATGTTGGGATCGAATGCTACGGCGTACTTAAACAAGTGCATATACACGGTAGGAATGGGAAGCAACGATTACATCAACAACTACTTCATGCCAGACGTGTATCAGACCAGCAAGCTTTACACGCCCGAGCAATACGCCGATGTACTAATCGAGCAATACCAACAACAGTTGAAGGTAACAACTTTCTCTTAATGCGCATTGGATAACTCCAGTTCTAATTTAAATTAACATCTATTTCTTTCTTTTTTAATCACTTTCATTTGATTATTACTCGGAATATCCGCAGTTTCAACGGATCTAATTTTTTTTTTTATAATCCAATTTTCAAACCCTAGACATTGTATTCCTATGGAGCAAGGAAGGTGGCAATATTTGGATTAAGTGTGATAGGTTGCGCCCCAACAGAAATTTCAAGATTTGGGACCAACGGATCTCTATGCGTCGACAAGATCAACAGCGCAGTCATGTTATTCAACGACAGGCTCAAACCTCTCGTTGATGAATTGAATCGCAACCTGGCCGATGCTAAGTTCACCTACATAGACTTTTTTGGAATCTCCACTGCTGGACTTCCAGGTGTGTGTGTGTGTCTCTCTCTCGATCTTGTGTTTGAGAAATCCTTTTTGAGTAATGTTAAGAATATATCAAAGATTAGTTTACCACGTGACGAAACTATTTACCATATTAAGGGATGTATAAGTATATCGTGGCACAGCGTCTATGGTTCTTCACGGGTGAATTTCAATGATGATATTGTATTTGTCTATTTTCAGCTCTCCCAGTTGCAAGTTCAACCTGTTGTAAGGTTCGGGAGGATGGCATGTGCATTCCCTTCGAAACTCCATGCTCGATTAGGTTGTCGCACGCCTTCTACGATGGATTTCACCCCACGGAGATAGTGAATTTGGTGTTTGGTGCAAGGGCTTACAAAGCTTTACTTTCTTCTGATGCTTACCCTTTTGATATTCAGCATCTCGCAATGATCTGAAGAAGAAAATAGAGAGATTATGTGCTCATGTGTGCATATTAATTCGAAAATTTTCAATTGATATTGATCTACTTGTTCAATAGAATCTCCAAGACAGTTTGGCAAATTTTGATTCATGTCGATGCCATTTTTGTCGAAAGAATATTTTTGACCTGTGAGGGCATTTTGATTGAACAATAATGACAATATCATGTCTGTGCACTAAATACGCATCGAGAAATTTGCTGATTGCAAAATGATGTTCTATTTCAATGCAGTAAGTGGAACATGGGTTGGTGTCTAGGTCAAGTACTAGTTTCGTTAGCAATCGGTTGAGTCTCTCTTCCTTTGAAGAGCTCCCTCTCCATCCCAATGGTGATAGTTTGCCGTAAAACTCCCAATACCCAAAACCTTAAATCCACACCTCTCTCACCATTCCCACATTGAACATCATCATCTATTATGCACTTCCTAACCGAATCACGCCATCCAACTTGCCCCCCACATCACCTTTGCAACACAAAGCCCCAACTCCAAAAACCCGTCCCACCTCACCCACCGTTAGCATCTAAACTAGAGTTCCTTAAATTCTCAGCTGGCCTAACGCGACCTGCTGTAAAGTGGACAAGGAACTGGGCACTTGCATTCCCTTCGAAACTCCATGCTCGAACAGGAAGATATGCGTGTTCTTTGACGGATTCCATCCCACGGAGACAGTGAATTTGGGGTTTGCTGCGAGGGCGTGCAACGCTTTGCTTCCATCCGATGCCTCCCCTTGCGGCATTCGCAATCTGGCGATATCTGACCAAAGAGATTGAGATGATATTGGTCAGTGCACGGCCGCTGACGTCTAAATGCATACGCTATTGAATAAAATCTCCAGGATAATTCCAGTCAAATAAGGCGACTGCTATTTTAGAATTAAAGCTGTTGTAATTATAGGTCTAAGAGTGCCTTTAATTAAAGTGACTCTCGGTTCTGTTGTAATTTCTGAATCTAATATTGTTCTTATTAAAGGTTAATGATTTACCTAATGTGAGCATAACTAACATGACTCTAGAAAATCACGTGCTTTCAGTTTTTCTGAAGCTATTTCCCTCGTCTATAAATAGACATGTTTACTTAGTTAAAAATAAAAATAAAAATCAAGAACTCCTCGAAGCACTCCTAGATTGTCTCTTGAGTTTTCTCTTCTGAAATAATCCTTTAAGTGTGCCGATTTCGATATGTGTTTGATAGAGTCCCATTTGTATAACACTAATACAAATGGGTTCAAGGCATTGTATCTTGGGAGGCATGGTTTGTGAAATTGTTTAGTACTTCTGGTAGGAACTAATCGCTTTAAAGAGATTTAGTTAGCCACATCTCACCTCTTATGTTGAAGTTGCCAATTATACAAAAAAAGTCATTGATTCACAAGTCGTTGATTTGTGGTTGTCGATCGGCTACCGAGATATTGGCACATAAGCTTAGTGTCGACTTCGATACTTCTGATCGACTACCTGGCAATTTGCATTTTATTACATTCAAGTAAGTCTGTATTTAAATTGTAATTCAGCATCATTAATTATAAAGAGTATACATTGGCTTGGTCGCTTTTAAATTTGTTATCGCTGTCACAGTGTTAATATCTCTGTTTTTTGGTTACAACAAACAAAATTATGTTTTTCTTTTTCCAATACGTATTTTTATACGTTAAGATTTCCCACAAAAGCTTCTGCATATGTCATACCACATATCATCTTCTCTATATTTCTATAATAGGGAAATGAGAGTAGGACGGTACTGTCACCCATTTGGGATTTCTCCTATAAGACAAAACATTCAACCAAAATAGCAGTAAGGGAATAGAAAAGAAACTTATTAACATTGTTTGCCGGCTTCTTGAGAAATTCGTGGATACCACTTTGTGGAGGTTTTATGAATTAGAAAAAGAATAAATTAACTAAAACAAAAATAAGGAAATGGAAAAAACACTAATAAGAAATATGATCAATGTACTATAGTCCTAATTTGATATAAAAAGAATGGTTCAAATAAAACCTAATTTGTACTATAGTCCGCCCCAGTGGCCACCCTTTCATCTTGGAAGGGGGAGGTTGGGGGTTCAAATCCCCACCTTCTCAGGGGGGCTTGGGGTTGGGGAAGATTTCATTTCAGGAGTGGGTTTCGACTCCCACGCCTTGCAAGGAGGCAGGGCAAAAGTCTGAAAATGAGTGTTAGAGTAGGATTAGCGTAGGACTGACAAAAAAAAAAAAATAGCTTTATTACTGGACAAATAAATGTATGATTTCTATTAGCAACATCACCGACGTAAAACCTTTTTCCACTTGCAATCATGACAGTAAAATAAATCCATGAAGTTTTGGGAGCCAAGTGAAATAAGTCCCGACTTTTGACCTGTATAAGTGAGTTTAACTCAGAATAGTTTGTATATAATTAGCGGGATTTGAACGAGTAACTTTTCATTTGTGAGGTAGGAATTTCTCGATACCTCAAATACACTATTTTTAATGGTTTTTTGCAACGTTCCTTGAATAGAATATTTTGCTAAATTCACTTTTCAATGGTCACCCTGCACATTCCTAAACTTGCCAGTTACAAATTACCCATGAAAGAGCACTTGTGGTCCATAATTTACGGTCATCTTCTATATCTCTATTCGGTCTCACTTTCCATTTTAAGAGAATCAGCTAGCGAACACTATCGAGTGGCATGACCCCTAAACCGGATATGTGCACGTAGTAAATATCTTGTGGAGTTGGCTTTAAGAATAAGTATATTATGAATAAATGAGAAACATTGCAAATGAAGAAATAATTAAAGGGAAAGTCCGCTGATAGAATAGCTACCGACAAATTAAGAATTCAAGCCAGAAGTTCCCGAATTAATCGATTTAACTAGGGAATGTTAGATCTACACGACTTTTAAAAAGGGCAAAAAGAAGAACTTCTTCACGCATGTTATATAGGGAAAAAGCCATAAAAAAAAACTCTAAACTATGTTTATTGTGATACATTTACCTTAAATTTTTCTTTATGACATCAAAAATTTCAAATTATGCTTACTGTGATACATTTAATTTAAACTTTTTTTTTATATTGAAAATGTCAAATTTGTACATGTGTGACACATTCACCTTCTATCAAACTTTTTTTATTCTAAAAATCTCAAATTTGTATATGTTGGGTTCGTCGGATCCCCGAAAACGGATTCGGCACTTAAAACCGAACCCCTAAATCAATGCGGAAGATAAGCCCGGGAATTAAACACGTATCACCGATCGTAAAGCACACCACGGATTCGAGCGTACCTTGTTGGCCACAGACACCGATGCCGTAAAGAGGAAGAGAAATCAGTCCCGTTCGATCCGATGTCGAAAATTTGCCTTCAACGGAAGATGGTGTCGCCTCTTGCAAGAATCCTTTCTATTTGGGAGTGTTCTTGAGTGAGAGAAAAAGAAGAACGTTATGATTCCAAAAGGTACGTTATTTCTCTCTCTCATCCCTTTTATAGGTCCATCCATCTACGGACCTTATTCTTGCGGGCCGGGCTTTTTAGGCCCATTGTGGGCAGGCCAACTTATGGCCAACCTAAGCCCATATCTAAATTAAAACCATCATCTCCCACTCGCACATGGTGGACCAAAACCAACATGGGCGGACAGGCCCTACTTAGGCCCATCAATTGAAAGTCTATCAACTCCCACTTGCATGGTGGGCCGAACAGAATCCTCTTTTCCTCTTTCAACATTCATACCGGTGAATAATCCGTACGACCAGCATACTTTGAGAGCTCGTTGCTATACATCATCGTTAGGAATATATAACAGCTCATAATGGGCGTCACATTCCGAGTAAATTTAGTATGCAGTACCCTAGATCGATCGATCACATTTATATCTCTTTTGATCTCTTTTGGATAATGATATATTTATTGTATTGTATTCACAATTATGATTATCCCAAAGACAATCATAATTGGTCGACCTGTGAACACAAAACCACAATGTGATTCTACAAATCCGATCTTCCTCTTTCCTTCAAACTCTCAATTTCAGTTCAACTTGCTTTTCTAGAAATGTCCTATTAGATCGAATCAACTCATGACCATTGGCAACATTTTAAGATAGCAAACACTAAATAGAAATCTTGAGAATAAGTAAGAGTCATGAGGGCACTAAAATTGAGGAACTCTATTCCTCAAGAGTCTCACACGTCATAAAAGTTGAGATCAAACTTTTGCCATTCTTATAGGTCGTCTCATGCATACGTAGTATGAAATACGTATTACGGTATTAACTCATTTCCCATGGAGCGTATGTCTACGCCATCAATACCATACAGATGATAGTTTAGACATACCCAATGTCTAACTTGAGTTCACGTATTTACTCATTCACAAAATTCATCAGAACTCACATCTAGCATCTTAGACAGATAAAGTAAAATGTGTGGGTTATTTTACTTTCGGACATCGCAAGTATTATGTCCTCATCTTAACACTCAGTTAAGGCGACATATTTATTTTAAGCTTAAGCTCTCGATTATCACCTAGATAATAAGCTTAAAAACAGTCTCATCTCTATCTATCACATAGTAAATAGAGGCGATTACCCGTGTGAGTGGGCTAATCTCTTATCTGTCCGACATACTTTCTCAACATAATATAATGCACTAAGCATTAAGATGCATAAAGATCAAACAAAGACTCATAGACATTAATAATGAAACAACACTAGTTAATACATGTGAACAATTCATGGAAATTACAATCCAGTACATCAGATTCTACGCAATCCTAGAGATTTTACATGACCACAAAACACATCTCTAGGTATTGGCTTTGTCATAGGATCTGCTACCATTCTATGCGTAGATATGTACCGCAAGTTCACATCCTTTCGTGCAACCATATTTTTTACAAAGTTATACTTGGTATCTATATGTTTGGTCTTGCCATGATATTTTGGATCTTTAGTGTACGCTATAGCTGCTTGGCTATCACAGTTAACCAATAACGGATGTGCAGCTTTCTCAATAACACCTAAATGATCCAAAAATCTCTTAAGCCAAACTCCTTCTTGTACCGCTGCTGATAATGCCACAAACTCAGCTTCCATCGTGGACAAGGCTATACACGTTTGCTTCTTACTGCTCCAAGATATGGCGCCATTGTTCAGTAAGAAAGCAAATCCAGAGGTAGATTTTCTTTCATCTAAATCTCCTCCCCAATCAGCATCTGAGTAGCCTTCAAGTCGCAGATCCTTTCCTTGGTAATTCAACTTGAAATCAACAGTTCCCTTCATATACCTCAGTATTCTCTTAACGGCTTTCCAATGCGCTGGACCTAGATTGGATTGGTATCTACTCACCATTCCAACTGCAAAACATATGTCGGGTTTTGTACACATCATAGCGTACATCAAGCTCCCAACTACACTAGCATAAGGAACATGTTTCATTTGTTCATTCTCTTGTGGAGTCCTCGGACACAGTCTATGGCTCAATCATTCACCTTTTGCAATAGGAGTATCTATGGGTTTACAATCTTGCATACGAAATCATTCAAGAACTTTATTTATATATGTTTCTTGCGAAAGAGACAACGATCTCTTCGAATGATCTCTTGAAATCTTAACTCCAAGAATGTATGCTGCCTCACCCATATCCTTCATCTAAAAGTTGGAAGACAACCAATTCTTGACAGTATGAACAAACTCCATATTGCTTCCGGCAATCAGTATATCATCAACATATAATGATATGATCACAAATTGATCCTTGGATCTTTTGATATATACGCAATGATCCTCATCAATCATTGTAAAATCATATGCCATTATGGCATTATGAAAACGTATATACCATTGTCTCGATGATCGCTTAAGGCCGTATATCGATCTCAAAAGTCGACATACCTTTTCTTCTTGGCCTTTCACTATGAAACCAGAGGTTGTTCCATGTATATTTCTTCCTCTAATTCTCCATTGAGGAAAGCAGTCTTTACATCCATCTGATGTAACTCAAGATCCATACTAGATACCATTGCCAGAATAATGCGAATCGAGGTAAATCTCACTACAGGAGAAAATGTATCTTTATAATCAATTCATTCCTGTTGATTATACCCCTTCGCAACAATGCGGGCCTTATGTCTTTCTATCGAGCCATCAGCCTTTCGCTTTATTTTGAGAACCCACTTGTTCCCAATAGCTCTGCGTCTTTTTGGAAGATCAACCAGTTCCCAGACTTGGTTTGATTTCATTGACTCTATTTCCTCTTCCATTGCATGAATCCATTTTTCCTTACTAAGGCAATTCAGAGTCTCATTAATATTTCTTGGCTCATCCTCATCTTGTGGAGCAACCATAAAAGTTTCCCCTTCAATGTCAAAACGTCGACGGGGAATACTTTGGCGACTTGTTCGCCGTATGGGAGATTGTACACTTTGTACATCATTCCCCATTATGCTCCCACTTGGATTAGATAATGATGATGTCGTCTCATTATGTGCTTGCAATTGAGAATGAGTTGAATTCAATTCATCACTTCTCATATTACTCCCACTTGGACGAACTCCACTAAGATCATTATCTTGATCCGAGGTTTCAAATAGGGTGTTGTCTTCCCTATTTCGCCCTTCTTAGGAAATTCATCCTCTAAGAATGTGACATCCCGTGATTCAAATTCAGTTATACTCCCACTTTCCTGCTCACCTATGAACACATACCATTTTGAGTGTTCGAGTATCTTATGAAAATACTCTTCTTTCCTCTCGAGACCCAATTTCCCAAACTTGTGAGAGGACTCATGCGTATAGGCAGCACAACCCCATGGCTTAAGAAAACTTAAGTCCGGTTTTCTACCTGTCCATAACTCATATGGAGTGGAAGTAACTGATTTGGAAGGCACATGGTTAAGTATATAGGCAGCAGTTAACAACGCATCACTCCAAAAGGTGATAGGTAAGTTAGCATGCGCCATCATGGACCTAACCATTTCCAGTAGGGTTCTGTTTCTTCTCTCCGCAACACCATTTTGTTGAGGAGTATATGGAATAGATAAATGTCTTTCTATTCCTTTTTCATCACATAATTTTCTGAACTCATCGGATAAATATTCTCGACCTCGATCGGATCTCAATGCTTTTATTTTCTTGTCTAATTGATTCTCTACCAGGTTCATAAATCTTTTGAAACAACTTATTGCTTCAGATTTGTGAGAAATCAAATAGACATATCCGAATCGAGTATAATCATCTATAAAAGTGATGAAATAAACAGCCCCATACCTTTCTCTTACATTCATTGGATCACAGACATCATAATGGATTAAATGCAGAGGAAATTCAGCTCTTTTACATTTTCCAAATGATTTCCTTGTCGATTTCCCTTCTAGGCAATGCTTACATATGGGCAAATAGACTTTTTCAATGTTGCCCAACAAGCCCTCTTTGGCTAGTCTATTCATACGTTGTTGGCCAATGTGACCAAGTCTAGCATGCCATACATTCACATCATTATCATATGTATTAGGAGATGTGAGAAGGGAATAACAAACATTTGCATTAACATAATCAATATCTAATACAATGGAACCATCCAGAAAATAACCACAACCATAGTAATTTGTATTCAAAAACAAATCTACACATCTATCATAGAAGTTCATATTAAAACCTAATTTAACCAATACTAAAACAGACACTAAATTCCGACGAATCTCCGGAGCATACAACACATCATGTAGGAACAAAGTGCGTCCACCACGCATATTCAGTTGGCATGTGCCAATTCCTTTTACTTCAGCTCTAGAGTTGTTTCCCACATAGATATACTTAGTTCCAGTTGGTACTCGTCGGAATTCCACGAAGGATCCTCTATCCTTCGCTACATGGTCTGTCGCTCCTGAATCCACAGTCCACAAAGGATTAGACTCGCTTAAGAATACGAACTCGACAAAAGTAAAGTTCTGAAAAATACAAGGGGTGCATACCTTCTTTGGCTCACGACAGTCGCGAGCATAGTGACCCTTCTTGTCACAGGTTGTAGCATGTCACCCTTGCAAGCTTTTTCATGCGAGGACGCTTTCCTCTTTCATGTTGGTTAAACTTGGGTTTCTTCCCCTGAAGGACCTGCTTCCTTGCCTTTCCCTTTATCAAACCGGTTAGGGCGCTTGCGCTTGGAGCTCGAAGCTCCATTTGAGCTAGAACTAGCATGATAGAGTTCAGCATCCGGCTTAGCCGCCAACAGGCGGTCCTCTTCCAGCTCAAGATGACGCATTGCATCCTCGAAGGTTTTGATATTTTCATTATGAGTTAGGTGCACCTTCATATGCTCTCAACTCTGAGGTAAGGAACGAATCACTGCTTGCACTTGCTGCTCATCTGTCAGGACATGGCCAGCGTCTTTCAGCTCAGTTATCATGTTTGACATCTTTCTAAGATGTTGCTTCATGGTCTGACCATGAGGCTTCTTATAAGAGTCAAACCTAATAGTGAGCTGCCTCGCCCGTCACCGAAGTATGACCAAATCTTGCCGCCAATGCTTCCCACATTTCTTTGGCATTTTCAAAACGCCTAAACTCTCGCATGACGTCATTTTCCATGCTGCTCAGCAACGTAATGCGAGCAAGAGAGTTCTTTCTTTTCCACGCAGCAAATGCATCCTTGTCTCTTTTGTGCTGTGTAGTGTTTCCTTCTTCAGGTTCTACCATGGTCAGGTTAAGAGCCTCAAGTGCTTCTTGCTCTTCCAAAGACATACTTGGATTTTCATTTGCCAAATTTCATAGTTGTCACCATTGAGCTTTTCACCTTTGTTTAGCTCGGCAACTATGCTCTTTGTGGCTGAAGCCATTGATCTAAACACATCAGACATATATGCACGAGTTATTAATGCCTATCATTTATGCATCCCTTTTGCACAGACCCATCATATTAATGAATAATTTCAAGTAAGGTTTTAGAATCAAAAGGTCACTACGTTTCCAATCATCCTTCAAAATTCTAACTTAAAAAAAATATCATTAATATGATTGTCATATGCAAAATTAATTATGAAGCTACAAAAACTTCTATTACTACCCATAGCTAACTACCCACAGCAACCAGCAATTACAGAAAGCAACAGATAATTGACATATAATAATATAATAATACTTTCAGTTAATACAACTAACATATATGTCGCTACAACAACAACAATCAGGTAGTTAACATTACATAAGATGTCCACTAAGCACACTCAACAAAAAACAGCTAATACATCTTACATAAAACCTTCACACGAACTGGGAAATATCCTCTTTTGTTCAATTTCTTGATCTTATCCCTTGTAACAATGCAGTAATATTCTTTTACAAAATCGTTCACAATTTTCTTATATGAAGCAACACCATTGACATCCCATATGCGATTCAACACATCCTGCCATTCAGGTGGAAGAGTGTTAATGAAAAATCGCACCATCTCTGACTGTGGCATGGGATGACCATTCCATATGACCTGTTGTATCTTCCCGTTGACTTCAAGAACATGATCAATTAAGTCATCATTCTCCCATCGATAATCAGTCAGCTCAGCTATCAACTTAGAAAGTTTTGCCTTTTGTTTATCGGTAATCACGCGAATAGGCGTACGTAACTGAAGGGAAGGCATTGTTCCTGCAACAAATGCAGAACAAATAAAGGATTACATATAATCCACATTGACTCAATTGAAAAAAAAAGAAACAAATCCTTTTTTTTTTTTTTACGGGTCAACGGTTGTCGGTCAACGGTCAACAGAAGTCAACGGTCAACGGTCAACGGAGTCAACGGTCAACGGAAGGGTCAACGGAAGGGTCGTCGGACCGGTTGCCCGGGTCGGACGGACCGACCGCACGTCGGGTCGGGATCGGCCGGCCAACCGACGTCGGCGCTGATGTCAGCGATGACGTCACCCCGGCGGTTAATGACTGTTGGGTGACGTCATGATGACGTCAGCACGCGTCGGTTCGCCGACTGGCGCGTGCGTCGCACGCGCGGGACGAACCAGCGCGTCTGGGCGCGTCGCGCCCACGCGCAGCGCCTTCTGGCCACGCGTGTGGGCGCGTGCGGCGTCCCCCGGCGGCGTGCGACATGTCCCCGGACTCGTCTCGACATCGCCTTCCTCCCTATGTTATTAGATTTTGATTTCGACTTACGAAAACTCAGAAAAAATGGCGAACAACGCTCGGGTGTCGGGATTTCTCGCCCCGATCCGTACGGCCGAAATGCTTTTGTGAAAAATCAATCATAAACATCAAATTGGTCGGGAAAAACGTGAATTAAGGCTCTGATACCAATGTTGGGTTCGTCGGATCCCCGAAAACGGATTCGGCACTTAAAACCGAACCCTTAAATCAATGCGGAAGATAAGCCTGGGAATTAAACATGTATCACCGATCGTAAAGCACACCACGGATTCGAGCGTACCTTGTTGGCCACAGATTAGACACCGATGCCATAAAGAGGAAGAGAAATCAGTCCCGTTCGATCCGATGTCGAAAATTCGCCTTCAACGGAAGATGGTGTCGCCTCTTGCAAGAATCCTTTCTATTTGGGAGTGTTCTTGAGTGAGAGAAAAAGAAGAACGTTATGATTCCAAAAGGTACGTTATTTCTCTCTCTCATCCCTTTTATAGGTCCATCCATCTACGGGCCTTATTCTTGCGGGCTGGGCTTTTTAGGCCCATCGTGGGCGAGCCAACTTATGGCCAACTTAAGCCCATATCTAAATTAAAACCATTAGTATATGTGTGACACGTCCACCCTCCGTCAAAGTTCCATCAGTAAGCATTATTAAAAATTTGCCTACATAGATGACGGAACACAAACAATATTAATACGGTGCCCATATGTCTTAAATAAAATAAAAATGACGTTATTTTGACTAGAAAATCATGTGACAAGACCTTGATGGATGATAAATTTGCCACATAGGTACAAGTTTGGGTTATTATGTTATAAGAAAAAGTTTAGTGTAAATATATCTTGGCAGGTATAGTTTGGGATTTTTGATGTCATAATTTTTTTTTTTTTATCAAAATAAGCATAGTTTAGGATTTTTTTTTTTTTTTGGCTTTTTGCCTATTATATATGCACATTATTTACTTTTATAATAACATACATGATGGCATGAATTTCATAGATTTGCTCCATTAGGGAATAACTAACTTATAAGAAGGCGGATAAATGCATGACATTGACATATGCAAAATGATAGGGTTTATATAATATTTCCCTTTCAATGATTGTGTGTGTACTTGATGCAAGCCAATGGTAGGCTTTCTCAAACAGTAGGATTGGGAGAGTGACTCGCACATGGGACACAGGATAAACAGAAATTTCAGCATTGCGCAAGCTTAGGAGAATAGTCGTATCTTTGTCGATATAGATCAGTTCGACCTAATTCCAAAGCCAAATGAACAAAGACTTCTGGATCTACAATTTCTCTGTTTTGGGTTTTCTGAAATAAGCACTGTAGGATGGTCGAATTTGGGTTGGAAGTGGGTAAAAATAACGCACAAAACATGAAAAGATAGAAACTTTGTTGGTTGCTCTTCTAGGCCTCCAAGGAAGTTGAGAGGGCACCGATTCTTCTAGATTGGATGCAGATTTCGAGAAAAGCTCCGACTCTTCAAGAACGGAGTGAAAACTCTTCTTGATTTTCAAGGGTATGAACTCTGCATGGTTCACAATACTTACTTGAAAGCAAAATTTTCATTCATCAAAAGTTGTCCGTCTTATACAAGAAATTGGATGGCTTGTATTGTCAAAGAAATAAAGACAGAGCATTGAAACTAGGAAAACATTGAATCTAGAAAGTCAAAACTAAGAAACTTGAAAGCATTAAAGAACTCTGAAACTAGAAAAAATAGTAAAGAGCATAGAAACTAGAAACTAGAAACTAGAAACTAGTAAAAGCATAACGTCTTCATGGCTCCCAAGGTGTCTTCTTTCAAGCTTCCGGGATGGACTCAAGATATCGATACGGCTTCTTGATTGAATCGACAACTTCATCGAACTTCATCGACAATCGATAACTTCATCGATAAGAGGTTTCGTCGAGCTTGAACGCGGGTCGATCTTCTTGGTCGAGAGAGCTGGTCTTCAATGTGGGTTGCATCAGTACTTGAGCAATTGTATTATCCATGTTAATTGACTTTTTTTTAAAGGCGAATAAAAGTCGTATTGCTTGCGCATATCATCTGCACGATAGCTAACGCTAAAATAAATAGGTCAAAAAAGGATGTAGGTATATCTCATCCCATTATAAATATCGATAAATTTTATTATCACGACATCCAAAAAGAAAAAAATAGAACAACCCTTCATCATAACTTGCATCTCAACAATGCCTTTACTTTTTAACTTGTTACTAAAGCATTTCTTTTTCCTTTGTCTGTAAACTACGACATTCCATGTCGCAGGCTCGATTTTAGCTTCCCGTACTTAAAGTGGCATCCACGTTTATCATTGATATAAATGTTTATACACACGCGCTACTGTTTTTGCGGATCTCTTGCACATGGGACATATCTTTAATATATATTCTAGGGTTCATTCAAGGGCAAAAATAGCCGGAATATGCCAACTGGATCACGGCGGGATATCATTCAAAACAATGTTTTCTAGCAATACCCTTCGCGTCATGTCACCAAATTCCTTTGTAATCGCCTTTTTCATTCCACTTTGGCATGCTCGAGCGAATGGAAAAAAGTCAACTGTCTGGCTAGTTATAATCACCATCGCTTCCTTTCTCTGCCCTGAAAATCGTCCTCTTCTTGCTTTCTGTTCTTCTCATCGCCGGCCACCAATCGCTTCCAGCTTTGAAAGCTTTCTTACCTTTTTGTTCACCGTCTATTTGATTCGTTCATACATTATACACACCAGAGAAGCTTCAGTCTTTCTTAATAGATATATTTCCCATTTCAAAATGGCGTCGTTCGAGTACAATAGAGCATGGGGAGTTATTTTGCCTGTTCTCTTCTTGATCTCATCGAATTCGCCAAGCTGGGTTCTTGGAGCTCCTCAAGTGCCGTGTTACTTCATATATGGAGATTCCCTCGCTGATAATGGGAACAACAACAATCTCGAGACTCAGGCCAAAGCGAATTATCCTCCTTATGGGATTGACTTCCCCGACGGAGCCACCGGAAGGTTCACCAATGGCCGCACCTCCGTCGATATCATTGGTCTGCTTCCTTACCTGCTCTCCTTTTTTCAACGACCCTTCTGACTGTTCATGTTAAATCTTGGAAAAGCATAACGTAATGTGGCTTGAACATAGTATCGTACGTTCCTAGAAGTTGCTTAGGAAGCCAAAAAGCAAAAACTCTCGTGAGTTTACAGGCGTGCGCCTATTACGTTCATGGGCTTGCTATTCAGTTTTTTTTAAATGTGTCTTAATTGTGAATTACAGCCGGACTCCTGGGGTTTGACAGATACATTCAACCCTTTGCTTCTGCAAAAGGGAGCGAGATACTCATCGGTGTGAATTATGCATCCGGTGGGGCAGGCATTCGAGACGAAACAGGACAGCAACTGGTAAATAAATATGTAGAATTTTACGCTAAGGATCCGTATGTTTCGCAGGAAATGTATCATTTCTGTAAAATATTTTAAAGAAAAATGACTTTATTTTTCAGTGTTGGGGTAAAACTTAAAAATGAACTAAAGAGTATTTTCCATTTGTTTGGTAAGGAAAATCTAATAGGTAAAATTATCACAAAATTCATATTTAAAATTATTTTTATTACTTTTTTTTTTTTTATATATATTCTCTTTTCTTTTTGCTTTTTCCTTGGCCAGTTGCCGGCCTCAGGCAAGTTCAAGCCGCCCCCAAGGCCGCAAGGTGTGAGCTTGCCTAATTTGATGATGCCTGAGCTCAAGTCTCGTTGCCAGTTGTCGAGAGCCCGTTGGCCTTGAGTGAGCTGGAGTCTAGTTGCCAGAGGTGGTGAGCTCTCCCATTCTAAAGAGATTAGAGCTCGCCAGCCGTTGTCATGGTCGGCAATGGGTTGAAGAAGAAACAAAAAGAAAAGGAAAAGAATAAAATTCTAATATAAAAAAATTCGAATTTTTTTGCAAAAATACTTTTAGAGGAGCAAAAGTTTCTAACCGAGGACCTGAACATGAGCATTGAGGACCCTAGTACGGCCTTTGTGGACTTAGCCTAAGAGTTAGGATTAGAGATCCAACGTCAGGGACCCGAGCATGGCCTTTATGGACGTGAGTTTTGGTGTCGGAGCATCGGGTATAGGCATAAGGAGTTTGGGCCCAACCTTGATAGACCCGGGCGTGGGTGCCAGGGGCCTATGCCTGAGCATCGAGGCCTTGAGTCTAGCCTCAATGAACCCAGGCCCAGGCACCAGAGACCTAGTCTTGAACACTAAGACTCAAGAACCAATGTTAAGGTTTTCGTGCTCAAGCGTAAAATTTTGAATCTAAGTGCCGATACCTTGAAAACATTTTTTGTTGACAAGGAAAATAATTTCTATAGAGTTATTTTCCTTAACGAACCAAATAAGGAAGATATTTTCCACGAAACAAGCAAACTCTAATTATTTGATGGCACGGTTGGACAACACTCACTAGCCCCCTTAAGTCTGCCTATATTATTTGTACATATATTCAAAAAGATATCTTTTACATGCTCTTCCAATAGGGCGATCGAATCAGCTTGAACCATCAATTGCAAAACCATTTGGTCACAATGTCGCGCGTCAGAGACATGTTGGGATCGAATGCTACGGCATACTTAAACAAGTGCATATACACGGTAGGAATGGGAAGCAATGATTACATCAACAACTACTTCATGCCAGACGTATATCAGACCAGCAAGCTTTACACGCCCGAGCAATACGCCGATGTACTAATCGAGCAATACCAACAACAGTTGAAGGTAACAACTTTCTCCTAATGCGCATTGGATAACTCCAGTTCTAATTTAAATTAACATCTATTTCTTTCTTTTTTAATCACTTTCATTTGATTATTACTCGGAATATCCGCAGTTTCAACGGATCTAATTTTTTTTTTTTATAATCCAATTTTCAAACCCTAGACATTGTATTCCTATGGAGCAAGGAAGGTGGCAATATTTGGATTAAGTGTGATAGGTTGCGCCCCAACAGAAATTTCAAGATTTGGGACCAACGGATCTCTATGCGTCGACAGGATCAACAGCGCAGTCATGTTATTCAACGACAGGCTCAAACCTCTCGTTGATGAATTGAATCGCAACCTGGCCGATGCTAAGTTCACCTACATAGACTTTTTTGGAATCTCCACTGCTGGACTTCCAGGTGTGTGTGTCTCTCTCTCTCGATCTTGTGTTTGAGAAATCCTTTTTGAGTAATGTTAAGAATATATCAAAGATTAGTTTACCACGTGACGAAACTATTTACCATATTAAGGGATGTATAAGTATATTGTGGCACAGCGTCTATGGTTCTTCACGGGTGAATTTCAATGATGATATTGTATTTGTCTATTTTCAGCTCTCCGAGTTGCAAGTTCAACCTGTTGTAAGGTTCGGGAGGATGGCATGTGCATTCCCTTCGAAACTCCATGCTCGATTAGGTTGTCGCACGCCTTCTACGATGGATTTCACCCCACGGAGATAGTGAATTTGGTGTTTGGTGCAAGGGCTTACAAAGCTTTACTTTCTTCTGATGCTTACCCGTTTGATATTCATCATCTCGCGATACTCTGAAGAAGAAAATAGAGAGATTATGTGCTCATGTGTGCATATTAGTTTGAAAAGTTTCAATTGATATTGATCTACTTGTTCAATAAAATCTCCAAGACAGTTTGGCAAATTTTGATTCATGTTGATGCCATTTTTGTCGAAAGAATATTTTTGACCTGTGAGGGCATTTTGACTGAACGATAATGACAATATCATGCCCGTGCACTATATACGCATCGAGAAATTTGCTGATTGCAAAATGATGTTGTATTTCAATGCAGTAAGTGGAACATGGGTTGGTGTCTAAGTTAAGTACTGGTTTCGTTAGCAATCGGTTGAGTCTCTCTTCCTTTGAAGAGCTCCCTCTCCATCCCAACGGAGAGAGTTTGCCGTAAAGCTCCCAATACCCAAAACCTTAAATCCACACCTCTCTCACCATTCCCACATTGAACATCATCATCTATTATGCACTTCCTAACCGAATCACGCCATCCAACTTGCCCCTCATATCACCTTTGCAACGCCAAGCCCTAACTCCAAAAACCCATCCCACCTCACCCACCATTAGCATCTAAACTAGAGCTCCTTAAATTCTCAGCTGGCCTAATTTCAAACGCGACCTGCTGTAAATTGGACAAGGAACTGGGCACTTGCATTCCCTTCGAAACTCCATGCTCGAAGGGCGATATACGTGTTCTTTGACGGATTCCATCTCACGGAGACAGTGAATTTGGGGATTGTTGCGAGGGCATACAACGCTTTCCTTCCATCCGATGCCTCCCCTTACGACATCCGCAATCTGGCGATGATCTGACCCAGGTGATAGGGATGATATTGGTCAGTGCCGAAGTAATTGTCCACACGGCCACCAACGTCTAAATGCATACGCTATTGAATAAAATCTCCAGGATAATTCCAGTCAAATAAGGCGACTGCTATTTTATAATTAAAGCTGTCGTAATTATTGTTGTAAGTATAGGTTTTAAAAGCGTCCCTTTAATAAAAGTGACTCTTCGTTCTGTTCTAGTTTCTGATTTTAATATTGTTATTATTAAAGGTTAATGATTCAACTAATGTGAGCATAACCGAAATGACTCTAGAAATAATGTACTTTCAGTGTTTTGCAGCTATTTCCTTGGCTATAAATAGGCGTGCTTACTTAGTTCAAAAACATATCAAGAACTTCTTGAAGCACTCCTAGAACATAGACATGTTTACTTAGTTCAAAAGAATATCAAGAACTCCTTGAAGCACTCCTAGAACGTCTCTTGAGTTTTCTCTTCAGAGATAATCCTTTGAGTGTGCTGGTTTCGATAAATGTTTGATAGAGTCCCGTTCGTATAATATTAATACAAATGGATTCAAGGTATTGTATCTTGAAAAGCATAGTTTGTGATATTGCCAAGTACTGTTGATGGGAACTAATTGCCTTAAAGAGATTCAGTTAGCTGTACCTAGAGGTGTTAAATGGGTTGTGCAATCCATTTATGGACCCATTTATGGTTAAATGGGTCGTTAATGGGTCAAGCTTTATTTCATAAAACACCCATAATAGGTTTTAATAGGTCAAGACTAAGATATATGGGTTTTAAATGGGTCAGCTCTCTGACCCATTTATGACCCATTTATCAACCCATTAAAAATGAACCCATTTATTTTCACTCAAAACTTCACCATCTCTCTCTCTCCTCTCTTTAACTTTACATTTTTTTTTTTTTATATATAAAAACCGAAATTATAATTATTTTTATTTTATTTTATTTTATTTTTTTTCTTTCTTCTTCCTTTGGTCGCTAGCATGGCAATGGCCGGCAATCGGCCAAGCGAGCCTCGAGCTCGTCGGATCTGGTGAGGCGGAGGCCTCGCCGACGCCTGGCGAGGGGCAAGCTTAAGCTCACTTGACGCCAGCAAGCCTCGAGCTCGCTAGATCTGGCGAGGCGGAGGCCTCGCCGACGTCTAGCGAGGCTCTAACCTCGCCAATTTGGCGAGACTCGAGCTCGCCGGCGTCGGGCGAGCCGCGAGCTCGTCGGTGTTGGCGAGCCAGGTGAGCTCAAGGCTTGCCTATGGCCGGCCAAAGAAGAAGAACAAAAAGAGAAAAGAAAAAGAAAATTAAAAATTAAAATTTATATTTAAAAAATAAAAATAAAAATAACTAAAAATTTATTTTTAAAAAAATAAAAATAATTAAAATTCGATTTTTAAAATAATTATTTTAAAAATTATAAAATTGTCCAATGTATAAAACTATTTTAGTTATTAAATATATATATATATATATATATATATATAAGAAATATTTTTTTGAAAAATTATTAAAAATTGAAAAATTATTGATTGGATTTGTATTGCTTGGAAGTTTTTAGTAATATAATCTTTAAAAAAAACATAAGAATAAGTTTTCCTAAATTTGGTTAAATATGAAAATATTTTATTAATATGGGTCGGGTCGGGTCGGGTCGGGTCGGGTATGGGTTGGGTCGGGTATGGGTCGAACAATTTACATTAGACATAAATTGGTCATAAATGGGTTAATGGGTCAATTTGGGTCGATTCATTAATGACCCGACCCAAATCCGACCCGACCCACCCGTTTAACACCTCTAGTACCTCACCTCTTATGTTGAAGTCGCCAATTGTATAGAGAAGTTATCAATTCACAAGTTGTCGATTTACGATTGTTGATCGGCTATTGAGATATTGGTACACAAGCTTATTGTTGACTTCGATGCTTCCGATAGGTATACTGTAGAATTTTTTGTGACAATTTTCCTAATATATATGCACATTATTTAGTCTTTTAATAACAACATGATGGGCATGAATTTCATAGATGGAGCAGAATGACTAACTTATAGGAAGGCGGAGAGAGGCACGACATTGACATAAGCAAAACAATAGGGGTGATATAATATTTGCCTTTTAATGATTGTGTGTGTAATTGAGCAATCAAACTCAATTTATCCATATTAATTAATTTTTTATAAAGGCAGATAAAAATCGTATTGCTTGCGCATTGCGTATGCACGATAGCTAACTCTAAAATAAATAGGTCAAAAAAGGAAGTAGGTATATCTCATACCATTATAAATATCGATAAATTTCATTATCCAACCTCTATAAAGAAAAGTCAGAACAACACTTTATCATAACTTGCATCTCAACGAAGCCTTCACGTATTCATTTGTTACTACAAAATATCTTTTTCCTTTGTATGTAAGCTACAATATTTTAGCTTCCCCCAATGAAACGGGGATTCACGTTCATCATTGATAACACATTTCCATATGTCCATATATTTTTGTATCTCACACGACATATATATATATTAGGGTTCATTCATGGGCAAAAATAGCTGGAATAGGCCAATATCTTGACGGGATATTCTTCAAAGCGATGTTTTCTAAGCAATATCCTTCGCTTCACGTTACCAAATTCCTTTGTAGTCGCCTCTTTCGTTCTACTTTCCTTCCCCCGGAGAATGGGAGGGGCAATGCTCGAGCGAATGGAAAAAGTCAAACTATCATTGAATTGTATGAAGAAAACGACGACCTACCTAATCACGTGTTTAAGCTATGGCATTCTGCAAGTGATCATGCTCAACATGATCCGGTAGATAATCACCACCGCTTCCTTTCTCTGCCCTGCAAATAGTCCTCTCCTTAGAAGGGGGAGGTGGGGCTTCAAATCTCTACATTCTCAGGGAGGATTGGGGGTGGAGACGATTTTATTTCAGGAATGAGTTTCGACTCCCATGTCTGCAAGGAGGCAGAGCAAAAGTCTAAGAGTGAGTGTTAGAGTAGGACCGATAAAAAAAATAAAATAAAAATAATCCTCTCCTTGCTTTTTGTTCTTCTCATCGCCGGTCACCAATTACTTCCAGCTTTGAAAGCTCTCCTTTCCCTTTTGTTCACCGTCAGCTTCACACTCTCTTGTCTCTTCATAGATATATTTCCCATTTCGGAATCCTTCCTCTTGTACTCCAGATTTAACCTAACACAAGGGGAAAGTAGGTTGTTTTACTCTACACCAATTCTACTATTTTTTAAACAGACGTTTAGGCATTTCTCTTTGTACTATTAGTTTTCAATTGGAAAAAAAGTATTAAAAAAATTTTAAACTTATTACATTGGTGCCGATTTAATCATAAAGCTTCTAATATGACTAATGATAGTTTTAACCGTTTTGTATTTACGTCAATTCAGTCTATTCAGTTAATTTTGATCGAAAATTGTTATGGTGGACACCATTTGTCCTATGTAACTCGATGGGCGTTGACGTGGATATTTTTAAATAATATTTTCAAATTTTTATAATTTTTTTGGGTTTTTTTTTTTCTTTCTTTCTTTTCTATTGTAAGTCCGCTAGCAAAATGGGAAGGTTTCGGATCCGGGTCGAGTCGATCCAGTCCAGCTATCCGGGCTCGCCCCAAAAGGGCCAAAACCCAAGACGTGTCATCGACCGAAACCGCAATGCCTCGCCGCCCCAAAAGCCAAAACCTGCCTCGCCGCCGCCGCCGTCGCCAAACGCCTCCGTAACCACCGCACGGAGGAGTCTCTCTCTCTCTCTCTCTCTGCGATTCAATCCGTCGGTCAACAGGCCGATCGCCGTCGCCGACGGGCGCCGAGAAGAAGCGGTCCCATCGGATGGAGGGGGCGAGCGAGACGGAGCGCGAGTTCACCCTCGTCGCCAGGAAGCCGTGCTTCGGCCTCCCGACGGCGTGCCCTCATTGCCTGCCCGTCTTCATCTACCTCAAGCTCGCGAAGATCCCCTTCCGCCTCGACTTCAATCTGACCTTCCCCGACTCCGGTAACGCGTCCGCTTCATTCGCTCGTCGCTCCATAATCGTCGGCATTTCGGGAGTTTCGGTAGTTGAGCAGCGTCGGCGGGAATGCTGCTGCTGCTGCTGTTATTAGGATTTTGGCGTTTGTTGTGAATTTCGCCTACGTGTGATTTGAGTTTGATTGGTTCATTGCGGTTCGTAAAGTAAATGCGGAGTTTTTCAAGGCATGGCTGGGGATGAGTGGAGTATTCGTGAGGTTGAGGGCTTAAAGTTATTCTCTTTTGGTCGGGTGGTTAGGTTTACATTTGATTTGAACAGTCTCTGGTGTTTAAGGAAAACGATTGTGAGAAGCATCTGACTAAGTGGCTTTTGTTTCGCAAAGTATGAATCGTCTAGGCAGTCGTTCGATTACGGTTTTGTTTTCGATGGTTCGCTAGTCTAGTTGAAAGTATGCAAGCTTGTAAATGTCTTTGTATTTCGAATTCTATGGAGTTCTTTCCTTTCCCGTGGCTGATAAAAATCTTTTGTTGGGGCGTCAAGTGTCCTTTTTCAGCACGCAAGCCTTGTGAATTTGAAAATATTGTAATGGTTATTTCCCCATGCTTTGCCTTGTAGATTTTAGGGGAGGATACTACCAAGTACTCCTATTAAGTTCTATGGGAGCTTTGCGACTTTCTATTGATTGCTTAGTCTTGTCTCTAGCATTCAGTATGAGCTACCACTGGTGTAAAGAGCAAGTTGCCTCAGGCTGACCTCTGTTTTCCCTTTATGCTCTTTATGCTTGCTTTGAAAATGCTAGTACGAGAGATCATTTCTGTACTGATCATATTTAGTTGTATAACTTTCCATGTTTAGGACATTTAGAATACTGTTCTGACAGCTTGCTGATTATATTTCTCTTGAGATAATCTGTTATGTCTCTTGAGCTTTTGATTTTAAGTAACGTTCATAAGAGTATTGGATGTGTGATACCAGCATGACCCTGAATTATCTGTCGATTAGAAAGATCACATAGTTCTATGGTTCTGCTTTCTAGATCAAGTTCCCTATGTCGAGTCCGGTGCTTATGTGGCTTATAATAACGAGAAAGGTGGGGTAATTGAGAGTTTGAAAGAAGATGGTATTGTTGATTTGGACTTGGAACTCCGATCAGTTCCAGAATTTATCTCATCGAAGGCCATGATCAGCTCATGGCTTGAAGAAGCAATCATCTATGAGCTATGGGTGGGGTCTGATGGAACTTCTGCTCACAACATATATTATGCTGATCTTCCGTGGCCAGTAGGGAAATTATTGTACTTAAAACAGATCCGCTCTGTTAAGCAGCATTTGGGGATCACTAAAGACAATGCAGAACGAAGGGAAGCAGAGGTTGCTCTCTCTCTCTCTCTTTCTCTCTCTCTCTCACACACACACACACACACATGGGGGCATATGTGCAAACATATTAAAAGGCACAGTCATGTGTTCTTGCATGCACACGCAGAGGCATTCATTGAGACAGCACACATGCCTGAGCTTGTATGCTTGCACATGCATCTTTTCATATGGATATGTACAGTCCAATGTTTCAAGTTGGTTGAGGATTTAGTAGAGGAGGTGGTGTTGGTCAGATGTCTCAATCTTGACGTGGTGCTGCCATTTTGACAGATATACAGGAGAGCAAAAATTGCATATGAAGCGTTGTCTACCATGTTAGGAGAAAATTATTTTTTCTTTGGAAGGTGACTCTCTAGCCTCTCAAACCTGAGTGATTGGCTTCATACTTAATTCTTCATTCTGAAGGAAGTTTCTTAGATCGTTGTACTTATGACTTCTATATTGAGCCTATTGTGCACTTGTGACAGACCATCAAGTTTGGATGCTTTTTTTCTGGGGCATGCACTTTTTACCCTTCAAGCCTTACCTGTAAGTCGTTTCCAGCTCAATAATCTAAAGATCATTGTTGCTCAATGAATTGGGAATCAATTTTGATTATCCATAAATATGCTCTTGAAGGCATAAAGAAGTTTAGGTAATTTCTTGTGGTTTAGAAGTTTAGATAATTTCTGGTGGTTTCTGTGGCAGTGGCTACACAATGTTGGAGATTGTGTTTGCCTGGCATCTGGTGAAATTACTTTCAGCACCTGTTGGTGGACATGGCTTTATTTATTAAGTAGAAAAATAAGGGATAGCATGAATTTCCATCCACATCTACTTTAACATTCTTGGATTGGTTGCAAATTCATATAACTACATTTGTCATGCATAAGTGCTGTTCGTTACTTTTACGGAGCAATCCATGAAATGACTGAGCTAACATATGCCGATACATACTTGGACTTGCTGAGGAAACAAGTACAGTAAGAAGTAAGGTAAGGTTCATTCGGCAATTGTCTGCTGCAGGAAGTGTCTTTGCTGCGAAACAGGCTTTTGGAGCATGGAAATCTAGTCCGGTATGCTGAAAAACATAAGTCAGAGTGTCTAGAAGCTGATTCTTTATCATCCTCTGACATGCATTTTCCCCCAAGCTCTTCAGCATCTGCTCCGAGACAAGGTCCTTCACATTGGAGTAAGACCTCTTCAGCTTCGCACTTATAAATATTCTTTTAATTTCATAATACTTCATGGCTGGGATGAAATAGCTTAGAGGTTTTGGTAATTATTTGGGAATAATTGGCTGACAGTGAGCTGAACTATTTATGTTTGGACAGTTTGAATCCTAACTACTTATATGGACAGTTTAAGTGTCCAGTCCTGGCCTTTGTGCATTTAAACCCTGATTGCTCAAATTCATTGGTCTCAGAAGCTTCCATAAGCGCTCACTGGGTCCTTTTGAGTGCTGCTATAGGCAATTGGTTAACATTACCTTTCTGATGCAACATTACCTTTCTGATGCATAACGCGCATGTGCTAGTGGATATTTTATGTGATAGGCTGTGAGCCAGTGTTGTCAAAACCGGTCTTGAGTCCTGAGAGTTGAACCTGACTGGCCTTCAGACCGGCCCTGCTACTTTTCTCTTTTGCTTATACTGCCCCTCTTTATGTTAATTTGCTTCTAACTCTATCTTGATAATTATAATTAAAAAAAAAAAAACAAAGACTGTAACTGCAGAAAGCAGGACTTAAACTCCTGCTGTTATGACATCAGCTACTCGTGATCCATCGGTTGAACCAGTTGAACTATTAATTGGGGCCCTTATCTATACTCTGCTCTGGGCTTGAAAACATTGCTATCAGCCCTCTTGTGTAATGGCTTGTCATTTTCATTTCTCTTAAATCAAGGGCTCCAGAGGTTATGGAAGAGCCATTATCTGGTTTAGTAGGCAGACTGTCATCTCTTTCTGGGTTTGGCATGCCTGCAATTGCATCTTGTCCTAACAACACATAGTTAGATTAGCCCCAGGTGCCACTTGAGAGCATGAAAGTGAAGATGCCTAAGTCTTGTCAAATGGCAATTAGAGATTGTGAGCAGTTACAACTGTAATGTTACGCGCAGGACACCATTTACCCATGACATGTGTTCACCACTTGCTTTCAATTGAGTGATGATATTGCACAAGTAGATGTTTGTGAACCTATGAAGTTGTCTTGGGAGCAAATTTTTCTTTTCACATTTTGGGACTCCCTTTTTTAGTGAAGTGTAGAGAACCTCTAAGGAAAATGTCAGATATCACTTCAAAATTCTGGGCTCCCTCACAAAAGTTGGCTTCCTTGACCAACTGTCCATTGTTCTACTCCAAATTACAACGACAAGGTCTTTTTTCCTGGTTCACCCAAAAAAAAAAAAAAAAAAAGGATGGAGAGGTTAGGGTGATTGCAGCCGATAACACCATGCTTCAGAAGCCACTGTCTCTCTCTGTTACCTAGAGAAAATTGTTCAGCGATTGCTATGCCTAATTAAGGATTTGTTTGATAGCCTAATCAATTTAAAGCCTAGGCTTTTGGATCAAGTTATTCTCTTTTCATCCAATATCAAATTTAATTTACTCACAAATGGTTCTTTCTTTAGGTTCAAAGCACAAGAGCAAGCCAAAGAGAGAGAAAACAGAGGAAGAGAAAACATTCAGGAAAAGAGCGAAGTATTTTCTAGCAGCACAATTTACTGCAGTTTTGCTTTTTCTTACCATTATGCGGAGGTCGGATGATAATGAACTGGACCTTGATGATGATGAGGGTGATTTGGATTATGAATGAACAGTACATTCACTGACTTGTGTACGAGGATCATCAAAATCATGTACTCTGTTGCTCGCCGAGGTTAGATGCCATGACGTGGAGGATCAAATTTTTACATCTATTTCTGAAGAAAATTTTGCAAATAATTCTATAGAAGTCAGGGAGGGTCTCTATTAGTTAGAGATGCATTTTTGTTGGTCGATGATAATTCTGATGAGGCTTTGGGCCAAAAGATTCTCGTGAGGTTACACCATTGAATCCTTTTTCTCCAGAAAATTGTACTGGGACACTGATTGGTTTTAAAGCTCTGACCACTTAGCAGAGTGTTGTTTCTTTAAAGTTTTCTCCCCTGAAAAGCATATCTGCTAAGTGGATTTGGAGCTTCATACTTTACTCTCGAATGAGCTGTTTATGTTCCTGCCGGAATCTACTTGCAGATCAAGTGTGTACAGTCATAGGAGATTGTGGTATATAGAAATGGTAGCAGATGTTCTTGTCTAAGGATCTAAAGCTTTATACCATGTTGTCAGGGTGGCACTGAAATGCAGTCAATAAAGAAAATGGCATGTGAAAACTAGCCTGCTTCTGAGTAACTCTTGAGGTATCAGGCATGTTGAAGAATGATTTATTGGGGGTTAAAAACGGGCGCCACAGTGCCACGGATCATTACTTTGTATGCAGAATGTCATTTGTGCCATCAATATATGTTAGTGCTATTGAAATGTCATCATGACAGATCCGTAGACTTGGAGATGTCGACTGCACTGTGGAGCTCAATAATTGATGTGATATTCGTTTTATATTGTATGACACGTTTGACAATGTCATGACTTGCTATGACACGTTTGGACATCGACGATCACAAGAGAAGAAAAAGTAGTGCTAGTTGGTTTTGGTTATCTGCATTCAATTCCGATAATACTAATGCTGTAAGAATATATGCTTGAAGCAGCAAGAGTCACTTTGAATCCTTGGTATAGAATGATATTCTCTTTGTAACTTAAGGTTTTGGGGCCAATTTATGTGACGGGTTCCTGTCTATTATCTTTCTGGATAGTTGGACAATAAAGTGGTCCTATTTATAGAGGTGATCACTGCACTAGAGAATTCTGCCTAGGCTCTGGTTCAAGGTAGGTGCGCTTCAGGCAGAATCATATCTCCCGTGGCCGGGATCCACTCAACGAATTATCTATATGCGCACTGCCTCCGTTGTTGGAATCGGATGAATCATACTCCATTATTGGGTAGACTTTAACGAAGCTGTTAAAAGTCAGGCAACCTCTTGAATGAGTGGACTATTGGGACTTAAAATGCAAGTTGCCAATGTCCACTCGTGTCAAAAGAATCACTCGATAATTTGGAAGGCATCATATACCATGTGCTCAGTCTACCAGCTTGACAATAAACATTTCATTGATGGTGCGAAATTTTCCCGAGATTTACTAGATCACAGCTAAATGCATTAGTTTCTGGTCCGTTAGCCACTTTTTCAATGGATTAATAAGTTTCCGATGTTGGAAATTAATGGCTTTACACTATACAAGAAGATGTGGATGTCAAATTATAGATTATTAGGTTCCCAGGTGTCGAGAAAAAAAAAAAAAAAAAAAACGTTTGCAACAAGTTAGTAATAATCTATTTCGTGTGGTTAATGTATTATGGTATTAACACGCTGGTAAATGCCACATTATTTAGTAATTCTCATAAGCATTAGAAACTACGAGATATAGTAATTATCTGAAATTAATAGTAAATATTTCTTATATTGTCGACTTGTGCTGTCAAATCATAGACTACCGTTTCTTTAGTAAGCCTGCATATATCTACTTGTATTATGAAATTGAGAGTGATATTGATTTTAAGGTAAGGTGACTCCAATTAGGTATTGTTTGGGATGTGTTGAGTTAGTAAATTCACATGAACATCGATAATTTTCTTATAAATGGGTGGTAAATTCAAGGATTTAGGCTATAGCGGGCAAAGTAGGTACAAGTTTTGTTTTCTTATTCAAAATTCACATTGTCAAATTGTTCGAAATCACTTTATTCGAACACTTTCTTAGAATGTGTCACGTCATTTGGTAAACAATTCTACTCATATACTTTTAGCACCAAGGGAATTGATCCCTCTTGAGCATGGCCGTATGGAGCCAGTTCATATTCTCCACTTTCTTTTGTTAATTAGTTTGGTAATGGACCCTCACCATATTGATAAGGTAGTAGTTGCTTCCCATTAACTTTGGATTACATTATAATTATTCTACAAAAATCGGTATAGAAAATGCTATGAGACCGTAACTAGACACCCGATAGTGTGAGCTCCATACAACACTCGATATAATTCCGCCAAATATCACTCAGTACATCAATTTCGTAAGTCTAGGTCTCGATGCCTAGCTAGCATCATTCAAAACTTTAAGATGAGGTTAAGTTTGGAAACATCGATTATTAAGAGAGATTTTTAATCGTGGAGGCTTGACCATCAAATCACAAAAAGCATGAAGAGGGGATTATGACTTCAAGAGCTAAGGCGTAATTTGAAAGCAATATAGACAACAAAACTTTTATCTCACTAAATGAGGCCATGAAATGATATGGGAGGATCACAGTAAAAAGCTATACCATCTATATATTTAGATTTTCATGAATATGTCGATGAGATATTCTTTTTCAGTACCAAAAACTCGATCATTCGATTAATTAAGAAATTTTTTTTTAGCATGTTAATAAAAGCATCTATGATTTTGTCGTTATAATATCGTATTCGATTGCGATTCCATAAAATATGTTTTGTCATTTGGAATTGGAACAACAGCACGTGGTGTCCGAAAGTGGCCATGCAAGATCCTGGTCGCTTTCACACTCACATGCAGGTGGTGGAACAAATATGACAACTGATTTAACTGAAAAAGGTACGGTTTTTAAACTAGCATTTGACCAAAGCCACAATGCTTATCTCAAGATCCATACGCATGCAAAAAAATCTTGCAACATATTCTTTTGGTTATTTATGACATAAATAAAAAGGGGCCTATCCAAAATAAGATAGTTTACTTGAGTCAGAATGATTAAAAAGGACAAAAAAATGGCGCGGGCTATAACAATCGTAATTTAATCAGTTGATTAACTCAGAAACTCGAAATTACAAGGAACTTGCCTTAAGAAAAAAAAAAGGGCGAAGAAGAAGAAGAAGCAAGCTAGATATTCACAAAAGTGACTTAATTTAACGAGGAGTACATCATAGTGCCAATTTATATCAATGACAATGCAACACAAATCATTTCAAAGTAATTAATTTTGACAGGTAATTTGGAAATGAAACGGGATAACGTTATGCTAAAACCTAACGATTTTTTTTTTTCATTTCCCCCCACCAAAGGAACCTATCTTAGTGGCTCCTTGAATTCCTTCAACAAAGTTCAAGAACGATATCATGTCCTTGTCACTAGTAGTTGATTAGAACGCTCAAATGTCTTCCAATCATCTTGGGCTTTGCAACCCATTTGCTTGCGGTGCAGTTGAGAAATGAACCTGGTGATTTTCGACGTCGAAAATTGTCCAACTGCTTGTGGTGCTGCACCAATCGATGGAGACGTCCATTAAGATGTGATAAAGCCAATCTTCCAAAAAGAGAAGAAAAAGGATAAGTGCTTCTTCCTGTGCGTGACACCTTTGAGATGCATTGGGTCCTTTTGAATTTTTGTTTTCTTTCCTTTCTGTTTGGTTAGAACATTTGGTTGGGATTGCTTTGCTTGTTATTGTCTTTCCATGCGTGTTCTTCTTCCACTTTAAGACCATTTTCTTGATTTTGGGCATAAGATATGGTATTATATTTGAATCGGTGGGTTAGGGGATAAAGAAATATACAATAGGCTGATTCTTTTGGTCTTTTTGTTTTTCTTTGAGGAGGAAATATTTCTAAAGAAGAAGATCCAAAAATGCTTTGTGTAGGATCCCACCACTTACGATCATCTCGTGCTTACTTAAAGACATGTTTTTTTTTCTGGTACACTCTTTGATTCTACTTCCACCATGCATATATTTATGCCATGATTCTCTCTTAGCACGAGATGTTGGGGTTAGGCAATGTGGACATGATTGCTTACTCAGGTCTAATCAATCCTTGTTGGATATTCACATTCAATGCATATATTTATTCTATGATTCTCCATTTGCCCCGTCGAGGGGCGACTACTAATAGTCTTTTAGAATGGCGAAAATGATATGAATGAATCGAATAACACACAAACATGGATAAATGTGCCTAGATTACATGTGTAATTGAAATTAAATCGCAAGAGACGCATTTTGACATAAAAATGACATTTCGCATTGGAAATTCAATGATAAGCATACTCAAGTGAAAGCACTATAAAAAAGGATAACCTCTTGAGAAAATGCCTACGCATATGTCAAAAGACAAAATAGTGAGGCGTGGTATAGGATGACATAAAGGGGACAATACCTCAAATGAGATGATCCACAAGTGTCATATTTGGTGCCGCAAGGACTGAAATTGTGTAAGTAGAAAGACTTCATCAGGTGAAAAAAAAAAAAAAAAAACCTGGGACTTGATTATAAAACAGCATAATAATACAGGTCTGAAATGTTAGAAATTTCCCCTTAATTTATTTAGGGTTTGCTTATTAAGAACAGATTTTTGTTGGAAAAGACATTTGGGGAAGAATAAACTAGTAAGAGTAGAATGAAGGACTAAAGATTATTTTGGGGAAGAATATACACATTTGACATATGACATGACCAATGTTAGACATACTTAAATCCGTCATTAAATTTGTTCATGAAATGATATGACAGATTCTTGTTGGGGTTTGCATGGGTGCGTTAACTTAGTCATTAATCATTTTACAAAGTGCCGCATTATTTTGACAATTTTAATTTTCTAAACCGATCTTAATATATCCAGCAGCAGCCGAGGACACTACTGTATGGTTGGAATGCGATCACGCGTATGGTTCCCATTAAGATATCTGTCAAAGTATAATTGATCTACCCTTCTTTCTTAACATGTCTGTTAACTAATATAAGTTGGAAGTGATCTGGAAAATAAAAAGGAGAAATCATGCAAAGCACATGCCATCATCTGCACCTAAACAAAAACAATAACAACCGGCTAAATCTCGAGCTTTCCTCTTTTCTTTATTTTATTTGACATTCCAAGCTCAATATGTTAATGCCCTCATTAAAACATCGAGCTCATCCACAATTGAATTTAGATTGTAGCAATCCTTTCATGATTTCGAGAAGATCGACTTCGCCGACTTTGCGTTGTCTTATGCATCGTACGAACAAAAGGGGCATGTTAACTTTAGCTTTAGGACTTATTAACCCGAGGAGTTCACATTAATCGCCTAGATCGTTCGCGGGCATTGATTCCTTTCAAACTTCCTCATTAAGTTTGCTGACAATAGTCCATTAAACTAATCGCAGTGTGAACGCTGAGTGGCTTTGAAAGGTAAAGGGACTAATAATGGCGTCGGGGAGGGAGAAGGAAAAGCAGACAGAGCGAAAGTTAACGATCGTGTGAATTATTTTAAGCCAAAGGATAAAGCAATGACACAAGGACAGCACAATATTCTACGTTAGCACGCATTATTTGTACGACATTGCAAATTTAAGGAGACATTTACAGGGGAAATTAATCAGATTACACATGGAGCTGCTACCATCTTTCTCGACAATAATCTGTCTAGCCTTTTGTTCTTCCTCGCTATAGTTGATTTGATCGGCTCATGTAATCAATATTGCAAATTATATGAACTTGACTTAAAAAAGGTTTAGTGATTCGTAAGTAGTGGGAAGGTGGTCTCCTTGCATTACACAATGTTGCATTAGCATGTCTGTCAATCATGGAGAAGGTATGAATGAAGGCTCAGTGCATAATAAGTTGAATATATCAAATCTCGTGTCCCAATCGCATCTAAGCTGGAACAGAAAATGCATATTAATTCATCATCGTGCTGAACACCTACATGCATATGTTGGTCCAAAGAACGAATTTATTTGAAAGAGATTTGGAGGCATCAATTCCAAAGAGTTAGAAGTCATAAAGGGGGATTCCATAAAAAAAATTAAGAGCGAACTTATGGCCTGTTTGTTTCGTAAAAAATGTGAAATTTTTGAAAAATATTTTTTCAGAAAGTGATTTTTTACAAAAAAAATTATTTTTTTCGGTATTTGGCCGAAACCTAAATTAGGAAATATCTTCTGTTGTTTGATATGAATAATCTGATTTGTTTTTTTCTAAATAGACACTATTTGGGCGATAATAACTTGCATATGGACAGCTGGGGAATTGAGTAAGGGTACTAGAGTCCTACGTTCAATCACCATGGACCCCGACCCCGACGTGGCCTCAATGGACTTGAGTGCGGGCACTGGGGTCACGGGCCCGAGTGTTGGGGATCCGAGCTTAAGTACCGGGATCCCACACTCAGCCTTTGTCAACCTAGGCTCGAGCATTGAGGCTTCAAGCTTGGCCCTGATGCACTTGGGTGAGGGTGCCAAGTTCTTGAGCTTTGCCTTGATAGACCTAAACAAGGGTGTTGGGGATTTGGACATGGGTAGTGAGGTCATGAACCTAGCTTTGGTGGACTTGGACTCGAGCGCTAGAGACTTGGTCTAGGATGCTAAGGATCAAGAACCAGCATTGGGATTTCCGTACTCAAGTGTAGAGTTTCGTATCCAAACCTAATACCTAGTCATATTTTGGAAAATGATCTCCAATTTTTTAAAATGGGAATTATTTTTCTGAATTTAATCTTTGGTTTTCTATTGATTAAGAAAATATCTCTCATTGACTCATTTTTTTAAGTGAACCAAACTTTGAAAAATGTTTTCTCAAAAAAGATTTTTTGCAAAACAAACGAAGCCTTAAGGTTGGATTTGAATGCCATTGCTAAAAGAAGTACTTGATATTTCTTTCAACATGATTATTTATAGGACAACACGAATATGTTTAGGCAAAATAAATCACATTTAAAGAACGTGCTAATGCAGTGTATCTCGTTCTTTGATCCGTTTGATTCTTGATAAATTATCAATAAAGTTCTAACCTTGTTGTATAACGACTAATTTAATTCTTAACTTTTTAATTAAGTCTTATGCTTTTGATAATTTACCAATATAGTTATCCTAGGCAATTTTGATAAGAATCATTGTCATGGCTGATACTGATGTGGACGATTTTTGTAATTTTTTTTTAAAAAAATATTTGAATTTTCTTTATTCTTTCTTTGCTTTTTTCTTCCTTTGTTGGATTTTTAGTTGGTGGGGTTGCTGGCCAATGAGGCTGCCCTCGCTAGATCTAGTAAGGGCCACCCTCTCCGATGACCGGCGAGTTCTACTGGCCATTGTTGAGGCGAAGTGATTGGCGGAGGGAAATAGGGAAAAATAGGAAATAAAAGAAAAGGAAAAAAATTCACAAGATATAATTTTTTTTAAAAATCATCAATTCCAATGCTAGTTGCGTCACATAGGAAGACCGACACTAATTGAATCACCAAGTCTATGATTTTCGACCAAAATTAATCTGAGTGACTATATTAATAAACCGTTAAAAGGTTTAAGACTGAATTGACATTTACACAATAAGTTCAAGACTTTTTTGATAATTATATTGCTTGATACTTTATTAGCTCGGTAATGCAATAATCTCTACGTCAGAATAAGGAACTAGTAATAGTTAGATTTGTACAATCTCCTAAGATGAAGATAATAATAATACGTCATTATCAAGTCTTTAGCATAATTTAGGCCTTAATTGCAGTCCTAGTAAAACTGATTTGTCGTACCTCCTAAATACTTCTTTTTTTTTTCTTGTTTTTTATCCCCGGAAATGGTGGGAAAGATCAATTAATAAAAGAAGCTGGCATACGTATGTTCAAACTCTCAAGTAACTTTTACGGCTTCGCATAAAACAAAATTCATCTTGTAAAGCTTATTCACATATTTTATTTTCCTTTTGATCAGCGATAACAAATACAATTATTTATAATTACAGGGATTACAATGTTTGCAAAATACTTGTCGGATTTATTTTAATAGTGTCAATTCCACATCAGCAAATTTCATCAATGGATTGACTTAGGGACGCCTAGTGACACTACTGTCATTTCAACAGATTTTTCTTCGGTGCCCGGCAGGCGTGTGGACGTGTCGCCTCCAAAATTGGCGTAAAAAAGTCATTGCACCTTGATGTTGATAAATGCCTGTTTTTCAATTTGCCCCACAAGAGCTAATTGCAGGTGCAAAGTATACCAATTTGGAAGAGGAATATCATTCACTACACGAGAGTATAAATGTTCATCTAGTTGTTGCTGACCTCATTGTTGATATTGGTTCCTCATCTAAAGAACCAAAAATAGGAAAATGAAATCTCGAGGCTGTATTAAGCTGCTAAGTTACTTTCAGAATAGGATCTCTCACTAGTGAATTTGTGGCTAAGAATTAAAGTGAATGCGGGGATAATCAAAGTCAAGACCCCAAGAAAGCATCATTTTTCTTTAGACTATTTGCAGGATTTCAAACAACAAGGGCTCCAATCCCAAAAATAAATGGTTTCCATTGCATGGTCCTTGTGTATATGCGTGGATATGATGATAAATTGTCAAGTTCACATCAACCAATCGCCACTAGGGTTAGTTGAACAGTGGTGGGGCTCCGGGAGAATATTGTGGTAGGAAAACTATGCTCGTAATGGGCTCGTTTTAGTACTTTCTATACTGTATTGGACTCCATTTGATTTAAGGGGACAAAGACACGAGATCAATTCAATTCATTCCCTCGGCACCGTAACCAATTATAGAAACAGTATTTCAATCACTCATCTATTCTTCATCTATCATCATTTCATGAGATACAGATTAAGTTTTATAAAGTTCTCGACATATGTCCTCACCTCATCGCTGACTAGATATTTCTAAGATGAACAATTCTATTGTTCCATACTAAAAATATTGGTTCTTTTTCATGTTGGTAACTTACTGTTGTTGCTTAAAAAAAAAAAAACACTAGTGACCATTTTCAAGATAACTTGTCGATAATTTACCAAACACTTCTTTCAAAGTAACTTATTTATAATTTACCAAAATTTTTATTTCCATAGCTTTTTAATGCTTTGAATTTATTAACTCTTATTTGAGATTACCAAACTAAATTAGAGTGATTTATCGACTTTCAACGGATTAAGTTACCAATTATTTTGAATTTCAACTCTCATTTTAGTTACTGCTGATGCTCATTCGCCTTACTTGGCAATCTCTTAAATTTGTGAACTCTCTTTTTAGAGATTACCAACTCAAATCAACTCATCGACTTTTCAGCCATTAGATTACCACCTAGCATTAGGTTATCAACTCTCATTAAGTTACTTACATAAGTTTATTAATCTTTTATTTGCCAACTTTCATTTATTATACGAACTTTTATTTGTGTTTCTTTTTTTTTTTTTTTGTCGGTCTACTCTATTCCTATTCTACACTCACTCTCTCGGACTTTTGCCCCCGCTCTTTGCCGGGCGTGGGAGTCGAAACCCACTCTTGAAACTTACGCGTCCCCACCCCATCCCCCCTTGAGAAGGTGGGGATTTGAACCCCTCACCTCCCCCTTCCATGTTAGAAGGGTGGCTACTATGGTGAATCCCAGTGGTTTATTTGTGTTTCTTAACAACTACATAAATTTACCAGTTCTTTATTGACATTACCTATCTTTAGTAGGGTAATTGCCAACTTTTCTTTGATTAAGTTGTTGGGTTAATAACTCTCACTTGAGTTATTTACCAAATTTATATTTTTTCAATAAATTTCTTATATTTTGCCCACTTATATTTATCTTTCTTACCTATGCCTTTAATCTACTATCTTTTATAAGAAATTACCAACTTGTTATCTTAGTGATGCACCAATTTTTTTTCGATTAAATAACCAAATAGAAAATTCCATAATTAAAAAAAAGGCTAAATAAAAGGTCTTACTTACTCAAGTGAGAGTCGGTAGAGATTTAGTTGAAAGTTAATCAAAGAAAAGTTAACAAGTTACTTAAATTAAAGTCAATAAATTTAATGCCTTGTGGAAAGATAAGATAAATTTTTTATTATAGACTTTAGAATTTTTTTTATTGATAGTTAACTTAAATAAGAGTTGTTAATGCAAATTTAATTAGTGACTTAATCGTTGGAAAAGAGTTGATAACAAGACAGGAGCCAACTTGATAGAAGAAATGTTGGTAGATTTAAAAAGTGAAAAGTATTGGTAAGCAACTCAAATAAGATTTGGTAATTTAAATTGAGTTGGCTGATCAATTACAAAGAATTTGGTAGGTCACACAAACACAAGTGTAATTTCATACAATAATTGGTAAACTTAAGCCATTGGTAAAAAAAGGTATACAAAAAAGATAAGAGAAGTTTTTTCTTTTTTAAGAGATCATAAAAGCTGGTAATTTTTTTTAAAAAAATAAACGTTGGTAACCAACTCAAGAAAATATTACTGACCAAGCAAATATATGTTTGCAAATAATTCCAACGAGAGTTCATAACTATCAACCAGTTGGTAACTTGATCAGAAAAGTTACACTAATAAAAGTTACTAATTTCCTATTATAGTTAGTAAATATAAGTCGAAAGATAAGAGTAAATTTGGTAAATTTGGTAAGTAAGAGAAATAAAAGTCAATGATGTTGTAACTAATTGAAAGGAGAGTCAATATTAAAAACTCCCGGTAAATTAGTTAGAGAAAAAATGGTAAAGTCACTCAAGTAAAGGTTGGTGATTTCACATATGATATTGTCACGGGCCGATTGAAGGCCGATCCAAGAGGTTCCCCAAGTACGACCTTGACTCGTCCGTGGTCAAGTTTCTGTGCTCGCTCGGATTCCCAACGAGCCTTCTCCCCGAAGCTTCTAGAAGTCCTTAGCCTCATTTATGTCGGTAGCTAGTAGTTGGTAGTTGTCATAAGTGTCGGTGGTTAGTAGCCGCCATTAGTGTCGGTAGATGAGATGGTGCGATCTCGTCCACCGGTTAAAATCTAGATCAATGGTTGTAATCTGAGGCCCTCGACTATAAGAAGGGGTGTCCTCCTTCATTTGTAAACATCCACTACTTCCGCAATACAAAGCAATCTTCTTTCCAGAGCTCCTTTCTCTAGATTCTTTCTCTCTCTACGATCCGGGTAAGCGAGCGAATGAGCGTTCGATCGAGTAAGGCTTGGCTTAGGTGCTTCGGCGATCCAATCCGATCCTAAAGTGCCCGAGTCGCCGCGCGGTCACGATCCCAATCGATCAGCCCGTGACAAGTGGTATCAAACTAAAGAGAGATCCGTTTCTGGAGATTGAAGAGCGCCAACTGTTTGAAAGAATGTCGAGCCAAGATGCGGCTATAGTTGGAGAGGCCGGGCAAGTCAAGGAGACTCGCGGCCGATCAAAGAAGAGGGAGACCTCGGTGGATGCTGCAGCTACGTTCGATGAGAAGCTCGGGAAGGTCCGGAGTGCCGTGCTCGAACTCATGGAAGGTCTTGACGATGTGCGAGACCGGATCATGGAGGTTGAGGGCTCGCTCCGATGATGTTGTTGTTGTTATGGAAACCGATGATTGTGAGTGAAATTGATATGTTACATTGTTGCGCATCATTTTCTAACAACTTAATTTTTTAAAGTTGTGGTTGATAAAGAAAATGATTCAGGTGATGAGGTGCTTTTTCTTGAAAAGACGTGCTTGCATATGAGTACTTTAGTTGATACCTAAAAAAGGAAAATTATGATGAATGGCCACACAGAAATTAGTGGAGGGATTGGCCCATTTCCTATGTGACTATCGACATGGAAAAGCACCAAAAGCTATGTGGAAATTGTTGATAAATGTTGTAAATATTTACACATCCTCAGGGTGTACTTTTCCATGAATGATTTGGATATGTTGGCCTCAGATTTGGCCTCGATTTACTAGGCAAATAGGCAACCGCTTTCCATGTGACTTTTAGCCACAAAAAAAAAAAAAAAAAAAAAAAAAAAAGACGCATCATCCACGCACAAAAAAAAAAAATTATGATGACTTACAGAAAATGTGATGAAATAATTTGATTGATAATTAAAAGTACAGTTTAATTTTAAAAAAAAATGGTTACATATTCAATTTGAAAAGAAAAAAAGAAAAAGGGAAAAGATCACTCAAAGATGATGTTAGCAAAAGCGGCCTAGGAAAGATCGCTTTTCCACAGGCGGTGGAGCAAATAGGAATGGAAGTACTATAAAATCTATTTCAATGGGGAAGGATTTGCACAAGCATTTGACCAATTCAAAAAGCTTACAACAGCATCCTGGCGTGCAATGTTGCGTCATGAGATAAGGAATCTTTTCATGGACATAATCTCCTCTTTTGAGTTTGCATATTTCATCTCCCCCAGTTTCCGCTTATTAATATTTTTAATATATAAATATTATTATTGAAGTGGCCATATGACAACTCATTATTCATACAGACATTTTAATGCTTGCATCATGAGTAACTAAGTCTTTTTGACTCCTCATAAATATAAGTGAGCGTACGGTGAATTTAAAATTGAATGGGATTCCTTGACTCTAATATCACGGTTTAAGAAAAAAAAAATATCACGGTTTAAGGAGTGTGCGGTGAATTTATCCAAAGAGAAGTTTTTATGGTATCTGCTAAAATGGTACAGCCTACCGTCAACTGTAGTATAAGAGAGAGCATAAAGTACTTTCAGCGAGTAATATTACCTTTTCGTTTTGCTATTTCTTCTCTATACTATTTGTGGGGTCTTTCTAAAATAGCACATCAACAACTATATATCTTCTTATATAGTTTAATCGTCTCTTGAGATTGGAAAGAAGCGTAGGCAAATGGACAAGAAACAAGACAAATTGGCAGAAATTATTGAGAGATCAATCCTTCTTTAGAGCTTGCTTTGGTGTCAGAGGATAGGGAATTAGTCAAAATTAGAACGGCAAGCAAATTGTATGACTTTAATGTGCCCTTTTAACTTTCGATTATAGCCGCAGCTTTTGGGAATAGTATTGCTTTCAATGAACATCCATAGTAAAATTTGACCCCTTTGGTATTGTGATTACTTTTAGGGGTGTGCAACCGGACTAGGTATACTTGGGAACTGGACCGGTCCACCCGTAAAACAGGGTCGGGAATCGGTTCTTGTTGAAACTGGTTCCCAAAATTTGGAACCGGTATAAACCGGTTGGGAAACCGGATTCGATTGATTACCCACTCAGGAACCAGTTCCCGGATCGGTTTTGGAATCGGTTTGGAACCTGTTTTGTAAGTATAGATCCAAAACCCTATTTTTTCCCCTTATTTCTATTATTACTTTCGCAATCAATCGGTATTTTTCCTCTTGGCTCTCTCAAACACGCACGGTACTCCTCCTTTGTCGTTCCTCTTCCTCACTTGCTTCCCTCCCTCTCGGCTCCGTCTCACACCGTCCAACGGACGAACGGTGTTCATCGCCGCTAAATTCTTGTGTACCACGTGGATTGGCTCGCTTAATTTATCTTTTATAGGAATGAGTAGCTTCATATAATAGTTGTGGGAATAAGACTAATATTAGAACCCATGTTTATTGCTAATTCTAATGGAAACATGGTTGACCTTGGAACCGGATCGGAAAAATAGGGTGGGTCGAGTACAGGGTCCAATACAAATAGGGCCGGTACAAGATCCAAAAAAGGAGAACCGGATATAACATGGTCGGGTATAGGGTTCAGGTCTAGACCTTACCCACCATGGACCCGATCACCCCTAATTACTTTACACCTGTTTAAAATAAATTTTGGTAATTTTTCCTTTTTACCTGTTAAAGGAAATTGGTAAATTCCCCTATGGAATATGCATGTCACCTGGTCATATATGTGAGAGAGAGAGAGAGAGAAGGGGGACGAGGGGGAGAGGGGGTTGGACTGTGAAGCACAAAGCAAAGCACGGGGTAAATCTAGAGTTTGGATATGAAAAGGAGAAATAAAACACTATTCTTCAGTTTGGAGAGAGAAAGGAGAGCCGGGGAAAGGAGAAGCCTTAGGAGGCCGGGGAGGGGGGGGGGGATTGGATACCTTAACAACTCCACATCATCCCTACTTTGAACCCGTGTCTCTCTCCTCTATCTCTCTCTTCAAAAGCCTGGCCCACCATTGCAGCTGCTTTGACTTGATGCTCTCTCTCCTTTGCAAACTATATCTCTTCTCTCTCCCCATTAAACTCCATTCCGTTACGAAGTGACAAAAAAAATTTCCCTTCATTTATTAAACCTAGTTCAAAATGGTTCCGCGCCCTCTCTCTCCCCCCTTCGCCTCTGCGCTTAACCAATCCACTCCCCGACTCTCTGAAACTGCTAGTGAACCACCATGCCTCTACCTCCGCCATTGCATCCCCAGCCGCCTCGCTGACGGCTCTGCCTCCGACTCCGCACTGAAGCAATCGGCTCTCTCTCTCTCTCTCTCGTTCATGAAGTGCTGAATCTGCCAGTAAACCACGGCATCAACGTGCCTCTGTCGGTTGCCTACGCTATTGCCTCTCGAGCCACCATGTCAAGGCAATCTGCTAGGAACCACGACGTCGATGTGCCTCCGCCTCCATCATCGCCTCCCCAGTCACCACACCTTAGCGCTGAATCAATTTGCTCTCTCTCCCCTTCGTAAAGCACTTAATCTACTAGAGAATGCCGACGTCAACGCCAACACGCCTCTGCCTCCGCCATTGCCTTCCCGATCCACCGTCGCATTTTTCCCTCACCGTCGCGACCTTTGCTTTGTTCTCTCTTTCTTTCTTCCGTGAAGCGCCCCTGCTTGTGAAAGCCAATGCCATCGATGCCATCAACGCCATCGCCTCTTGAGCCCTGCCATCACTTGTCAAAGCCCCATTGGCAACTCCAATACGTCCCATGTGTCCCAAAAGTTAGGGTTTTCTGCAGATTATGCTCAATAAAGTTTAACTTCATGTTAATGCGATGCTAGTGACCATGATAGGTTCCCACTATCGCTCCCGAAGCCCACCTATGCCATCGCCTCTTGAAGCCTTGCCTATGTCGTCGACTCTCAAGTTCTTGAAGAGCGAAGTTGGTTCATCACAGGGGATTCTTTGCTAGCTTAATCCAAACCATCCCAAGATTGCGAGGGCTGAGGCACTATTTAAGCTAGCTACCACGTCATCAATTTAAGATTCGACTTCATCATTGAAGAGAAAAGAGCTTATTTAGTGATGTTGAATTGGATTTGTTGTGGAATAGTTTTAGTTCAACAAGTAGTGTCTATCAGCATATGAATACAGAGTATTACTACTAGAGCGGGACTTTTCTTCCTTGATGATATGTTGATCCTTATAAGGATTATGATTATCCATGAAAAGAAAAATGCTAATCTTTCTAGAGGATAGTAGAGAGAGAAGTAAATGTAGTTTCTTGGAATTTCGAGTATTCTTTTGTGGGTGATGGAAAAGCTTGTTGATATCGTTCATTTTTTGCTTCTAGAAATACATAGTACTTTGTATTCATATGGAAGAAAAGTCCCGCTCCAGCAGTAATACTCTATATTGATATGTCGATAGACACTGCTTGTCGAACTAAAACTATTCTACAATAAATCCAATTCAGCATCACTAAAATAGCTCTTTTCTATTCAATGATGAAGTCGAACCTTAGATTGATGACGTGGTACCTAGCTTAAATTGTGCCTTGGCCCTTGCGGTCTCGGGATGGTTTGGATTAAGCTGGCAAAGAATCCTTTGTGATGAACCAACTTTGCTCTTCAAGAACTCAAGAGGCTATGACATATGCAGGGCTTCAGGAGGTGACGGCATAGGCAGGCTTCAAGAGCGATGATGGGAACCTATCATGGTCACTAGCATCGCATTAACATGAAGTTAAACTCTACTGAGCAGAATTTGTAGAAAACCTTAACCTTCGGGATGCAAAGGACGTATTGGAGCCGCCAATGGGGCTTTGATAGGTAATGGCGGGCTTGGGAGGTGATGGCGTCGATGGCATCGGTGGTGTTGGCATTCACAAGAATGGGCACTTCGCAGAGGAAAGAAAAAGAGAATAGAGTGAAGGTCGCAAGGGTGAGGGAAAAACGTGACGGTGGGTCGGGGAGGTGCCAACAGAGTTGGAGGCGCCGACGTCAACGTCAGCATTCTCTAGTAGATTCAGCGCTTTGTAAAGGGGAGAGAGCATATTGATTCAGCGTTGAGGCGCGTTGGCTCGGGAGGCGACGACAGAGGTGGAGGCGGAGGTGCGTCGGCATGATGGTTCGCTAGTAGGTTACCTCGACATGGTGGCTCAGGAGGCAATGATAGAGGCAACTGATAGACGTGCGTCAGCATCTTGGTTCATTGGCAGATTCAGCACTTCACGGAGGAGAGAGAGAGCAAATTACTTCAGTGCGGAGCGGGAGGCAAAGTAGTCGACGTGGTGGCTATGAACGCGATGGTGGAGGCAGAGGCATGGTGGTTTGCTAGTAGTTTCAGAGAGTGGAGGAGAGGATTGATTAAGCGCGGAGGCGAAGGAGGAGGAGAGAGAGAGAGAGAGCACGGAACCATTTTGAACCAGGTTTAATAAATGAAGGGAAATTTTTTTTTACTTTGTAAGAGAATGGAGTTTAACGGGGAGAGGGGAGAGAGGAGAGAGAGCATCAGTTCAGAATAGCTACAGTGGTGGGCTGAGGCTTTTGAAGAGAGAGATAGAGGAGAGAGATGCGCGTTTGAACTGGGATGACGTGGATCCTACTCGAATAGTTGTCAATCGCTGAATGGTTCAAAGTAGAAATGACGTTAAACTGTTAAGGTACTCAATATTTTCTCCAGGGGGAGGTGGGGGGAAGAACATATGTAGATGCTCTTTGACGAACCTAGGAAAAATTAGCAAAATGGCCCTAATGATTACAATCTTCCCAATTTTTTTTAGTCAATTTAATCCTAAATCTTTCGCAATGATGTCAATTTAGGCAATCTGAATAATTTTGTCCAGTCTATGCTAACGTGAATGTCAACTGGTGCCAATCGTCTAGTCGACATTGATTTGGATAATATTTTAATAATATTTTATTTTTTCCAAATTTTTTATAATTTTTATTTTTATTTTTTTCTCTCTTTCTTTGTTTGGCCGGCCAAAGGAAGGAGAAAGAAGGAGGAAGAAAGAGAAAAATAAAAATAATTAAAAAAGAAATAAAAATAATTAAAATTTTGAAAAATAAAATATTATTAAATATTATCCACATTAGTGTTGGTACTAATCAACGTCGTTCGGCTAAAATTAACCGGATGAAAAAGATTTAAGAATGAATTGGCTAAAAACAAATTATGACTAAATTGAAAAATTGTAATAGGTTTATAATTATTTTGATAATTTTCCGAATCAACCTAGCATTTCTGATGGGAGAGTGGATTCATAAGTGGATTCCATTCTGCTCTTGTAACCAATGAATTCCTCCTCCACTCAAGTCCCATCCCACAAAGTTCATGCTCCCAAGAAAAGCCTAGGAAAAACAAAATTATGCTTCATTCTTTTCTTGTTTATATTCAAATCTCTCTCTCTCTCTCTCTCTGTATTTTTTTTTTTTTTCCTTTGCCTCCCGTCTTCTTCTTCTTTTTCTTTGTCTTTTTCTTTTTTTTTCTTTTTCCTACAAAACGCCGCGTCACAAACCCCAGCATAGGCCTATTTAAGCCTCAACTCCCTCTCCTTCTCCATCATTTCAAAAGCCTGCCTTCATATACACTTGAAGAGGAAGAAGAGCAAGAAGAAGAAAAATAGAACGAAGAGCTCATAAGAAGAAGAAGAGAGAGAGAGAGCTCCAGCCTCCATCGCATCAAATTCAGCTTAGAGGTGCTTCATCATGCTCCTTCATTACTTGAACTTCATCAGTTGCTTTCTTGTTTTTCTTCTTTTGGTTTTGCCGTCTACATCTCTCTCTCTCTCTCTCTCTCTCTCCCCCTCATTTTTTTGGGCAACTATAATAAATTAGGTCTCCTTCTGCGGTATTGTATGTCACATGCAACACGTAAGCTTCCACTTCTTCTCCTGCAAATCAGCTGCCGACAGTTTCAGTTCCTTTTTCTTCATCAACATCATAAAAAATTCATATTCCTGAACAAATTCCAGGAAAACTAACAGCTACAAACCCTTGTTTTTCATTCCATTAGCATGACAGACACGACTCGTCCGCATGTATATTGGGTAATCTCGTTCTTGATTAATTCTTGCTTTGCTTTCTTCCATGGACAGAAAGGAGGAGGAGGATGGGTGAGGCTGGAGAGGCGTCGAAGAAGCTGCAGAAGAGCTACTTCGATGTGATGGGGCTGTGCTGCTCGTCGGAGATCCCGTTGGTCGAGAGTATTCTCAGACAGCTCGATGGGGTTGAGGACGTCTCGGTCATCGTGGCTTCAAGAACCGTCATTGTCGTCCACGACACCCTCCTCGTTTCTCAGACCCAAATAGGTAAATTCCAAGAACCGCCCGACTCTGTCCTCTGCTTTTCATTTTCCGAAATCTGTGCATGGACGAAGTAAAAAAATAATGAGAAAGAGAGCAGCCGAGATCGCAATCTCCTTCGAAAAAGCGGGCCGCGAAAGCATCCTAATTGGCGTGGCTGGACTCGATCAATCTCAACATTCTTCTGCAGTCCTCTTAAAAATATTGCAACTTGGGTGTCGTTATCAAAGGTTGGGCCGATAGCTCAGTCGGCTCGGCTTTCTTTTTTTTTTTTCAATAGTCGGATCGGCTGATGAGGTCGAAAACTTATGAAGGGTCAGTAAATAGTCAAACGACAAATGGCAACCAAGGAGGACTAGCTTTGAAAGCTTTCTCTCGGTGCCAACATTATTATATTCTCTAGTATTGACGTGTTACATTGCACTAATGATTCTGCGGTTCTTTCTTTTGCATTATCTTTTACCCTCTTTTATTAACTTTTGCAACACTTTCACGCGATCAGAAAAAGTTCCGTTCACGTTCCGATTCGGTTCTTGCCTTTGGTTTTTTTTGGGGGTGGAATCACTTTTGCTTTTGTATCTGTGCCTACCGCACTCCCACAATCTTGACCTTACACAGCATAAAGGCATCAAGGAGACTTACCAAAGGGTGAAACGATTCTCGTTTTTGTTATCATCGGGATTAAACTATTTCAATACTTAATGTCTGAGACTCGGCTAACATCGTTTCTCGCATCATTCACAAAATAATCTATATTTTGAATTCCTTTTCATGTTATTTTCAATTCTTATATTGAAGTTTTTCTGGCGTGACCCATATCTTTTTGCACGCCTTCTGGGAAATGTCTGATCTAAATGACTGGTTGCGTCGTGAGATTACCTTCCATGTGAGGGGCGGTGCGGGGTGTGCATGTATGCTTTGTTGGAAAGAGCTTAAGGACAAATTATAGATCACATTATCCCACGTATCTAGAGCTATTTTTTTTAGCAGACACGAAATAGTGCACTGCATTTATTTTTATATATAACGGGCAGTTTTTTTCTTCATTTTCTTTATGGTGTGTTGATCATACCATCCGCTGCATAGACGCAACTGATGAGAGTTTGCATACTATTCATCTTATTCAAATATATTTTCAAAAATATATTGATGGCAAATTTCACAACGTAAAATAACTAAAGATTAACCTATTAAGGTGAGCTTTCTGGTCATAACAAATAAATAAATCAATCAATCAAAATTACGATCATAATAGTAGATTTTACATTTAATATTCCCCTTTTTTTTTCCTCTGTTATTTCTAGCTTATTCTTGTGCATGCGAAATAACCCATGTCCTTTTCTTTGGGCCTCTAATGACAGTGAACGCACTAAATCAAGCAAGGTTAGAAGCGAATGTGAAGGTCTATGGGGAGATAAACCATCACAAGAAATGGCCAAGTCCTTATGCAATCGCTTCTGGAGGGTTACTCCTCTTGTCCTTGTTGAAATTCGTCTGCAACCCATTCAAATGGCTGGCTCTCACTGCCGTCGTCGCCGGCATACTCCCAGTGATTCTGAAAGGCTTTGCAGCTCTCCGGAACTTCCGGATCGACATCAACATCCTTGTCTTAGTCGCAGGTGAGTAGACATGCATGCCACAACCATCTCTTTAATGGATGTTGCTTGTAGACTGAAATCGATGTAATTGAGTACCGGAAAAGGAAGCGAAATACATAAACTAACCAAATAATGATTAAAATAGATTTTTCTCCCCAAGAAGTATTGTTTTCATAGAGATGATTCACGGGAAGTCATTGTCTGCGTAATTGCTCATGAGAACCGAATGCAAACACTTAATGAAATTAATTATGGTTGTACTTATGATTGCAAAAGCCAAGGTTATCACTTTATTTAATTTAATTAACTTTCAGTTTAAAATTAGTAGCTGGGACCGACATCTTCGTCAGACAATCACTTACCCCTTGGAATGCCTTTTCGGCCATAAAACGTGCTTCCGTTCTACCGAAGCAAAAGCAAAAGCAAAAGCTATTGGCTTTATGTAATTTAATAAGAAATAAAATCCAGGAATTTTTCTTAAAACTTTTTGGTGTCAAGTAATAAAATGCTTCCAAATTGAATTTAACTCGATTTGCCATTTACTTTATATCTCTTCCAAGATTTACAGGACACGTGCTTGGATAGAAGTGAGCGATTGAGATACAATCACTAGTAAAAAGTAATTTTCTATGAAGTGTCACTAGCACTAATTTCGACATGCGAAACTCCTTCGAGCAATTTGATAGTTTTTCAAACCAAGGAATAGTTTACCTTCCTCGACTACTCAAAATCAAGATAGAATGGGGTCCAAAACTCTGTACCTTCCCTCTCCATCGCTCTCTCTTGGCGGCGGCTGATTGAAATCTTAAGGAACATAATGTTCTTCAAAATGTATGTAGAACTAGCTGGTCCCGCTCCAATTTGCATATATGTCAGGATTCTAGAGTTTATCTGCACATCTAACATTCAATTGCTTGACAGTGATCGGGACGGTTGCAATGAGAGATTATCTGGAGGCTGGCACCATTGTCTTTTTGTTCACCACTGCTGAATGGCTCGAGTCCAGGGCAAGCCACAAGGTTATACATCATCTAAACTCCCTCTTCGTTGGATAGTTCGACGAAACTTAACTACAGGGTTTTGCTTGTACTAAATCCTTGAATTTTCATTGGAGGTTTGTGCTTGTCCAGGAATAATTGCTAATATAGAAATAGACATCATGCTTTTCAATATTACATGCTTTGTAATCTTGGGAGTCCTAGATGTAGACATGACTGGCATAGAAGGACCAGGCAATACTAAATTATGATGTCCTATGGTGAAACTTAATAGGAAATTATTTATCAAATGACGTCTAGTGTTTGTCCTTGAATTGTTGCTGCTACTGACCTGAGTGATGTCGTCCTCTGGGAATCTACACTTAAGATAATTACTGATTATAATCATCACTTGCACGACAAGACTATAATCTTCATAATCAGGTCCAACCACCGATATAAGTGACCAAATGAATTTAAAAGGTTAACATAAACATTAAAAAAAAAAAAAGTATGACTAGGCTAAAACCAACCATGCTTGATGATAAGTATATTTAACTGGATGAAAATTGAGATTAAAAATCCTTAAGGACTTTTACCCTTGAAGGGAGGACTACCAGCACAAGTCTTTTTATGGTAGAAGACATAAAAAGTTTGATTTTCACATACTATCCAAACTGTAGTATTGGTGCTTCTGAAAAAGGCTACTTTACAATCAAAATACCCCATTTGGATGCACATATTATGTGCGGCATTCATCTAGGACTGTCAAGTGAGACCAAACTTTCTAGACACAACGAAAGCCGAATCTTGTTGAACCATTTAGTTCATTATGAATCTTTTCTACACGTCTTAGAGATCATGCAATGACTCCACACTAATTAATGATCATTCATATGAAATTATTTCGTTGAAGCACTATTCTTTACTTCTAAAATAAATTTCGTCTCCAAAGAATTATTGTTTAATCTGGAATAAATACGACCAAATTGCTAACGAACTTATGCGATCCACCTACTCAGGCAAGTGCTGAAATGTCAGCTTTGATGAGCATAGCTCCCCGGACAGCAGTGATAGCTGAAACAGGAGAGGTTGTGAATGTTGATGAGATCAAACTCAACACCGTTGTAGCCGTGAAGGCTGGGGAGGTCATACCTATAGATGGTGTTGTTGTGGATGGCGAATCTGAAGTGGATGAGAAAACTTTGACAGGAGAGTCATTCCCTGTTTCCAAGCATAAAGACTCCTCTGTTTGGGCTGGAACAATCAACTTGAATGGTATAATTAATCACTCTTTATCAGTCATGGAAATTCGAAATGCTTCGACAAGAATACTTGAAAAAAGAATCAGAGTTTAAATTCTTTTGTAGGTTACATCAGTGTGAAAACAACTGCTCTAGCTGAAGACTGTGTGGTGGCCAAAATGGCAAAGCTTGTTGAGGAGGCTCAGAACAAGAAATCAAGAACACAGAGATTCATTGACAGATGTGCACAGTTTTACACTCCAGGTTGGTCAAAACACTTCCGGTCTCGATGTAATTGTATCCGTGTCATAGGAATGATAATGCTGGTATAAGGATTACATGTGATTGCCTTCACTTGCTCAATTTAAATTAAATTGGAATAGGCCACCTTATTCTCTTCAAAAGCAGGGCAACCCTGCTTCTAATTATGGATTAGGCGTTTGTGTTTGACCATTATGCATGTGTTCCAACTTCCGTTCTTTGGGATTGACTGAAAGCAGGAGCAAGCAAATCTTCATTCTCAACTTGGTTTCTGTCATTTTACCATCTGCAGCTGTATTAGTTATATCGATTGGCTTCGCCGTGATTCCGGTGGCACTTCAATTCCATCAGCGAAAATACTGGTTTCAACTGGCATTAGTGGTACTAGTAAGTGCATGCCCCTGCGCACTAGTACTCTCTACTCCTGTTGCCACTTTCTGTGCCCTCACAAAGGCAGCGAAATCCGGTCTCTTGATCAAAGGGGGTGACTATCTTGAAACCCTTGCTAAAATCAGGAACGTGGCTTTTGACAAAACTGGCACGATCACGAGAGGCGAATTCATGGTGGAGGACTTCCGGTCCCTCAATGAAGGCATAAATATCGATACTATGCTTTATTGGTAAAGATCCTGGACCCCTCGTTCTTAAAATTAGCTCATAGCAGTCCTAAACTTACAGGCATAGATGCAAATCATCTTTAGGGTATCAAGCATTGAGAGCAAATCGAGCCATCCAATGGCTGCTTCGCTGGTAGGGTATGGGAGGTCATTTTCCATAGAGCCAAAGCCCGAAGATGTGGACAATTTTCAAAATTTTCCTGGTGAAGGAATTTATGGCAAGATTGATGGGAACGAAATATTCATAGGGAACAGGAAGATTGCCCCGAGAGCTGGTTGTGAAAGAGGTGAAGCATTCGTATTTCGAAGTCCTAATCAATGTGCTTTTCCGAATTAAAACGGGAATCATACAAGTGCTTCATTTAAATTCATGCCGCCCCCCTTTTCATGGATTCAATTTGCTTCCGGGGTTTATTGAATTCCTTGAGTAATTATGCATTTGCAGTTCCGAGCGTTGAAGGCCTTACTGAGGAAGGAAAAACTATTGGGTACGTGTTCTGCGGGGCAAAGCCTGTTGGGATATTCACTCTCTCTGATGCATGCCGAACCGGAGCTCAGGAGGCCATCAAGGCACTCAAGTCATTGACCATTAAAACTGCAATGCTTACAGGAGATAGCCAGGCCGCGGCAATGCATGCGCAGAATCAGGTGCAACTCTATTTCTCCTTGTTTCTATCTCCTTTTGACCTGAATGTCATTTCATTGCATCGCAGATAGTAGGTATCTAATGTCTTCTATTTATTTGACTTGTTAAGTAGGAATTTTGGTAAATTTGATCGAGCAGTTGACATCATTTGATTCTCCAAGCAGCTAGGTCATGCTCTGGATGTAGTCCATGCAGAACTTCTACCTGAAGATAAAGCGAAAATCATCAAACAGCTCCAGGAGGATGCGCCAACAGCAATGGTAGGGGATGGCATAAACGACGCCCCTGCATTGGCTACTGCCGATATCGGTATTTCGATGGGTGTTTCCGGTTCCGCACTTGCAATGGAGACGGGGCACATGATTCTCATGTCCAATGATATCAGGAAAATACCGAAAGCGATCACTCTCGCGAGGAGAGCGCACAGGAAGGTGGTTGAGAATGTAATTCTGTCAATAACCACTAAGGTTGCCATCCTCGCATTGGCCTTTGCCGGCCACCCGCTTGTTTGGGCGGCAGTTCTCACCGACACTGGGACATGCGTGGTGGTGATCCTAAATAGCATGCTCTTGTTAAGACAAAGCCATGAGCATGGCAAGAAAAAGTGTCGTAAATCTTCTGCAGTGCGACAAAGAGAAGGATGCAACGTCCACAAGACAAACTTATCCCATAGCCACCATGACTGTTGCTCTTCTAAAGTGGGGACGAAAGTTTATGAGACTGAACAAGGTTGTGGCAAAGTCTGCACTTCAAAATGCCAATCGAGTGTTCCTAATTCAGACTTGTGCGGGAAGGGTGTGGCTAAGAAGCATTGCGACAACGGGGACAACTGCAGAGGTTTAGCTGCAACACATCATCACGATCATGGATGCAACACTGGCAATAACCTGTCCTACAGACATCGCCATTGCAGCTATGAAAGCCAACCGCAAAATGGGTGTGCTTCGCAGCAGAGGTGTGTTGTTAACTGTCATTCTACCAATTTATCTTCAAGTGCTAGTTCGTGTGGAAATAGCGAGCTTTCCAACTCATTGAACAGGCAAGTTCCTGAAGTCAGTAAGGATGAAAATGCTGAGCAGTGTGGCCAGATGTGCAAGGATCATAACCATGGTGGCTCCAATCCTATTTCTTTGAGCGCTTGCTCTGATAACATGTGCACAAGTGCAATTCAGAAGCAAGGAACTTGTGCATTTGGTGATCACAAAGAACAGCATACGGTGCAACACTGTAATCATGGAAGCTGCGAGAATACAAAAAGTGAATCACATGTTATCACAGGTAATTGCGATTCTTTGCAAGAGAAGAATAAAGAGTGCCATGGGATGCATTGTTGCAATGACAATCATGACGTCAAGGAAGGACTCAGCAACACTAGCGAATGTAGATCGCACACTGATCTTACTTCAGATGTTCATCACCATCATCATCATGACCATCATCATCATCATCCAAAGACTGGCTCGAATTGCTGTCAGCACTTTCAACCCGTGATCGACATTGAGACGGGGAAAGATCACATGGACTCGGGGTCAGTGCACATATGTACTAATTTGGCAAAGAGGGAGATTGGTGGGTGCTGTAAGAGCTACATGAAGGAATGTTGTGGTAAGCACGGGCATTTAGGACCTGCTTTTGGAGGCTGCTTGTCCGAGATCGTCACCGAGTACTAGCGGATCCAATGTAACACAAAAATTTGCTAGTACGCTGAGAGATTTGCGCGCTTTAATCATACCATTAGACTGAAAATTTCTGATTTTTGGGAAATGAAAATTGCACATTCACCACCTTAATGAATCCACGAATTTTTTGCCCCTTTGTCCAGGCCCATCCACCTTTATATTGGACTAGCCCATCCTATTGGCTCAGCTCATCCAGAATAAAAAAGAAAGAAGTATACTTCAAATTTGAGAATTTCAATGAATCCCTAATTGTGTTGCATTTTTGGTATTCAGCACATCCACTACTCCATTTAATTTTGAAGCCAACGTACAATTACTCCTCGAATATCTGGAGTTATAGAAATGAGGATTAGTTTCTCATCATTCAACGAGCATCTTAAATTTTATAAAAATCAGGGGCAATATAACCCTTACATGAGGGCCATCATATCCAACTTTCAGTCATTAAGATATGTGAATAAGTATCGTAACAGATTCCCAACATATCATAAAATTTCCATTCTTGAAAATTCACAGTTTTGCAATTTCTGGAAAGAGACAGAATTCAAGGATTACTCCTTGGGGAAAATACTTTTATACATACCTCTTTCAATTGTTTTACACTATACTTATTTTTGTAAGATGATAAACAATAACTAATAGTCCACGGGGTGTTACATCATAACACATCAGGAATATAGATAAGTGTATCCTTACGCATTGAAAATGACGGCAACGGAATGCTAATCCCCAGTCTTTATTTGTAAAATCCCTATTCCTCGATAATTGAAGCCCAAAAGCCTACAAACTAGCCAATGCTTACCCAGCCAAGCAAACAAAGAATCCTGCATCTTTTTTAGTGCCAATGCTTGACAAATGTTGCAGAGGTATCTCTAAAAGTAGATGGTGATTAATACAGTAATCCTTGATCATAATTTTCAGAATGAGTACTGTGTCTAACGTGAAACTTGTGATTGGTGGTTAGACAAAGATTTTCTTCTTGAGACCTAATCGTTAAGTGTACCCATCACAAATTTCATTCCAATCAAATGATCTGCAATTGTGAATATATCTCATGGCAACAAAAATATATTTTTTTAGGGTATATCAAAATTTAGTCTTTGACTCATATTTCGTCAACCATTCCTTCCTAATTCACATCTTTATTGAATTTTTTTTTTTTTGTAATTCCTTACATGAGGCTTCAGAAAATATCGGATCTCTACCTACATAAGCAAATTGTTGATAAATCTCCAAAATGACATATTCTTTTGACACAATTTTTTCTCTTTATCATTCAAGAAAGACAAATAAATTTTAGAATAGCAAACATTCTCTAGAATTTTTCTTAGGTTTGAACTCATAGCTGATGAGAGAACTAGAACAAATGTTTTCTGCTTGCTACCCACACAAACCCATATCCTTGCTTTTCTACTGTTTCAATACTGTCCATACGTAATCCTTCATATAGATGGTAGGGAGGATAGACACTAAGACTCCGTTTGTTTTGTAATATGGTTTACAGGAAGTTATTTTCTAGGAAAAATGACTATATATTCTAATATTTGTCTAAAACCTAAAAATGTAAAATAAAATATTTTTTTATCGTTTGGAAAGGAATTTTTTTTTTCTAGCTAGACATGCACTATTTTTTCAGACTTGCATCTACACAATTGGCCTGAGCTTGGATCCATTGAGGCGGAACGCTTGACTCTATGCCCGTGCCTCCTTGTGCCCTTGCTTGGATCCATTGTGCCAAAGCACGGAACATTATTGGGGTCCCAAGCTCGGCAACATCATAGAATTTTTCAGAGAAAATAATTCATCTTTTCGAACCCCACTTGATCGCAAGAAAGTTGGTCCGTCGGAAAGATGGGGGAAAGTAGCAGCTCGAGAAAGATGGGGCTGAGCGATGAGTGAACCCACCTGATCTCAAAACTCCAACCCCGCTGGCGACAAAACCCGACGCACTGTTAAATTCTAAGGCGAGAAGACCTCCCTCATTTTCAATGAGAGGGAGAGAGAGAGACAGAGATATGTGGTCATTTACCTTCTCTCGTCCCTCCATCTCATTAAATTACTGAAGAAGAGCCCAAACAGCGACACCAAGAACTAGGCCGAGAATGATGAGAGTTATGAATCTATGATGGAAGTTGCCGATGTATTAGGCGTTGCTCTCCTATGTGCTATTCATGGTGCTATAATAGACAATACTTAATTTGAAGATGGTGATGGTGATGGTGTAAATATATTTCATGCTATTAACCCAACTCAAGCTAAAGAAACTTCTTTGATGGTTACTGCTAATTGCTTTTGGTCCCAAATTTTTTGGGATTGCTTTTTCCAACGAACATTGGTTACATGTGTTTATGTTATTTGTACTAGTAACCGGTATATGATGAGTGCTCTTGGAGTAGTCGGTCTAGCTCTGAACCTACATGCCTATGACTTCATTTTCCATGAGATCTATGCAGTGGAAGATCCTGAATTTGAAACTTTCTACACAAAAAATATGCTCTTAAAAAACCTTATATGCTTGGAGCACGTAAATTGATGAATTTTTAAACAAGACATGTACCACAATAAACAAATGAAACTAGATGGCACAATCAAAATGATTTATCTATAATTATGATTTTACAATTAATTCCAATTGAATCATTTAATCGAGAATATTTTTCACACTCATAAGAGTCCATCTATGTTTTTGCTTTACAAATATGATATTTTTTGCGCATTTGTAATAATGTCAAGTTTTATTCCTATTATGGCATTTCTAAATTCCAGAATTTTAGCCACGATTGCAAAGAGTGAGAAAATTTCGAGTTATGAATTAGGTATAAAGTTAATGGCCGATGCTTGGTTTTTTTTTTTTTTTTTTTTTTTTTTTTGCTTTTTAAAGAGAGGGGCGGGTCAATGCTTATGGATTTTTCATGTTTTCACAGAGTTAAACAATGAAAACAAATGGCAAATGCCTGGTCATGTAGGAGTAAGGTTTAAATCTAATGATTTGTTAGGATATCTTAGCTTCATACATCACTATACTTTCACTTAACATCTATTGTTATGATAAACGGCTTATCTCGCCGTGACGTTCTCTAAAATTCTCAAAACTTTTGTTGCTTCATCCTCGGGAGCAAAGAATTCAATGTTGTCTCGGTTGCACTACCAAAAGCTCTAGGTAAGTTAGAGAGGTGGGCTTACTACTTAGATGCTTTCAGCAATTACCCGCTCCATATCTGGCTTTTCAGCATTTATCGTGAGCACAATAACTAGTACATCAAAGATGCATCCTTCCCAGTCCTCTTGTACTAGGGAAAGGTCCTCAATTTTGATCCATAACATGTATGTTGGCTTTACTGTTTGGATACATCTAAATTCAACAATTCGCTTTCTAGATAATCCCTCTAGAATAGGGAATTGGGTATTCTAACAATAGTACTAGTTACTTCGTTCTCTATCTAATTGAGACAATCTTTAAGAAAAGTATTTTGTTTCCACCTAGCTAAAAAATATAACATGTCAATATCTCTAGTAAACTAAAATCACTCTTTAATGTTGTTAATTTATTTGATATAATGGATGACTTTACAAGCTCGATAGATTGCTTAGCCTCGTTCATCTTTGGCACAAGAGCGTTCGATCCTTGAACTATCATGCACTTTTTAGCAAACCTCCTTGCTGTCTCTATAACCCCACCTCTTTTATCATTGAGTGGTCATTAAGGAGTCTTAGCCGGTCATCAGGCTGTTTTCCACTTGAGGGCAAAGCTTATCCCCCATTGTTTCGGCTTCTTTTCTTCTCTTTCTTTTTCTTTTATTATTTGACATTAACATTTTTTGAAATTATCATTCAATCATGTCTTGAGAATGTGTGTGTCTATAATATATATATTGATTGTCAAGTCCAATGAAGTTGTAAAGTCGAAATTACTGAGAAAAAGGAGAAGGTGCAACATACGTAAATAGAGAAGGAAGAACCGAAATTCCAACAAGTGACTTGAAACCCTAGCGATCATTAAATTAAGCTAATGCTTTCCATAAAAAAATTAACCAAATAGATTCCTAATTTCTGTTGAAATGTTCAAGTGATTGTCAATAGAGAGGACGTTAAAAGTATAGTGATTCCATATTTAAAAGGAAAAAAAAAAAAAAAAAGAGAGAGATGCGATGTGCATGCTTCTCATGCCTATCGAGGAATATGTTGTAAAAAGTATTAGAATACATAAAATAATAATAACTGTTAATACATTGCGAAGGATTAGAAAAAAGAAAAACAAATGTCTGAGGCGTGCAAGCACTGTCCTTAAGGATAATTCCGCCCCTCGGAGTACGAAACTCGGTGCGTAAGACTTCAGCGGCTATCCTCCCAAGATACAACAGACCTTCCTCTATACTCCGCACTGAATATTAGAAGGAAACAGAACAACCTTTGTGTATAACCCAGCTGAAAGAAAAGGAAAGATATGAGAGCATCTTGTGTCTTATGAGATCTTATTTTTATATTCAGACAAAATAGAGCCGTTAAAAGAGCCGTTGTAAAATAATTAATGATTTATTTGAGAAATAAATTAAACGTTACAAAACGATTAAAAAGCCGTTATATGACCGTTAAGAAGCCGTTATGTGATCGTTAAAAATAATGATCGTCTTTAAAGCGGTCATAACTTTTATCGAAGCTATTATTGTAAATATTTAAAACTGCTGAAATATCCAACAATCCCCACATATTTCAGAAAGTTTTGACAAGAAAATAAAATAATACTGGGTTATTGGAGAGTAATGCATCGGAATTGGTGCTTGTTAGGCTATGAACCAACCCTAGAAAGAATGAAATATAATTCACGAAATCATTGGTGAAGTTTGAAACTTCTATGAACCAAAAATTTCTTTTGTGAATTATAATTTTCACCAATCACATTACACTCCCACAAACTTTATTGTTCAACGCGGTTTTGCGCTAATAGGCCATGCGCGTGCTTGGTTTATTCATAAGTGCTTTAGAGATTTTCGCCAAAAATCTCATAGAAGCGGCCCCACTCCACACTTATATAGGTGATTCCATCAAGTGTATTCTGCAGTTTAATACACTACCAATAATGGCTATGGAATTTCATTAAGAGCTTTAGCTCAACCTCTTTTTCCTTGCAATTTTGCACTATTTTCACCTTAGAAGGGACAATAAATTTTAATAGTGCACTAGATCAACAAATGACTTGTTATTACCCATATGAACCTAATTCATGGGATCGCCAATCACATAGGTTGGGTTACCATCACTGTTGATTTTCTTCAATTGGCTTGTCCCATTCCCCTCGATGTATATAGTCAGAGGATTGGCCAAAATCATTTCTGACTTAACATAATCGATCGATATAAATCCCTTTTATAAGGAATTATTTTATCACATCACGTCTCAACCAAATGTCTCTTTTTGCCATTGAAAGTTTCATTCTTTGCAATAGCTATTGCCTTTTGGCAATCATAATGTCTAGACACAAGTGTCATTTCATTTCCATAGGAACATACAGTAAGAAATTTCTCAACTACTCAGCCTCAATTTTAATATGAGTTTGAGAAATTTTTCTTCTTCCCAAGAACTTGAGTAGTTCTTCAATCATCAAGATAAATATTTTCTTCTCCTTCCTTACTAGAGGTTAGGAGGATAAAGCATTATGTTTTTAACATATATGCTTGGTAGTGCCTGAGTCTACCTCCAATTCTTTTGCATTTGCCAAAATATTGGCTTGGAAAATGACTACAATAATTACATCATCAGATCATCTACTTCAACTAAGTTAAATTTTGGTTGAGCAGGATTGTCATTTCCCCCACAATTTCATTCAATTGCTTTTTATGTTGCGACACCTCCACAAGGTGGACACATATTCATTAGTGGATTTTGTCTCATATGAATCCGAGATCCATTTAACATCACTGTATTATTATAATACAGCGGAAAATCCACTATGTAAAATGTCATAGTTTATATTCACATGGCCGCAAAATCCACAAAAATTCTATTGTTGTGAAAATTGATCTCACCTGAGGCGTTCATTGGTTGTCATGGAGTCTTTGACTTCTGTCTCTTCACGCTGATCTCTACTCAAATCAGCCCGGACATACAAGTTCGTTGATGATGGCATATTCATTCAAAGAAAATTTTGCACTAGGAGCTGCTCTTATTCTAATAAAAGAAGCTTGAAGAAGTGAATATTTGTAAGGAAAAATTTGGCCTCCACCAAACCCAATACCAAGCACTCGTCAACACTAAATGGTATATCAGCGATAGAAAATTTGTTGCTTTGCTAAAACATTTATAAAAGCAGCATCATGAAATCATCATAAATCCCATTTGCGAGTGTTGAATCCTAATCAGCAATTTTACATACACATGTAGGAGCACAAAAACACTAATTAACGCTCGACTCTAAATCCTACCACAAAAGTCTTGTCTTAAGATCAATGGTAATATGATTACCACTCCCAACGCAAGTGAAACTATTCATACTAAAAAAAAATGAATAAAAAAGTTCACATTTTTAGAAAGGAACATTAACTACAATCCTTGAGATTGGCTATGCATTTAACGTTATTTACTGCCCTTGACCCACATATTAGATAATGGAAAGTAAGCAGTATGCAGTGGGTCAAATGAAAATATCAAAGCAAAGGATATCTAAGGTTATTATAAGATATACAATTACCTTGGTCTGCATCCACCAATGGTGCTCATCCAATATCCCTAAAATATAAAGTAGGGCAAAGACAAAACACAAAAATATATATAGCTTGATTTCGTATGTTGTACCTCCTCTATTCTTAATGAGCATAAAGAAAGCCAATATGAGACTCATAATTTTCAGCTTGCATTATTAACAATTGCACTCAGATAGAAAGGTCAAAGCCAAGCAATACTCAAAGTAAAACCTACTAATATAACAGTTCAAAGTTAAATCAAATACACCACCCGATCACAATCACTACTGCTCTCTCCTAATGGAAGAGTAACTGACACCTTAATGAATTTTCCAAAAAATTAAACAACAAGAAGAACATGGTTCTACTAACAACAACATCATTACGGTGGTTCTCAAGCTTGTAGACATACTTCTCGTCCTATCAACACAAAAAAAAATTCCTTGACGGATACTAGAAGTCGTCAACATTCATATGGTAAGAATTTGAAACCATTTTGTAAAATAAAATTTACTCGCAAAAAATCCAATGTTTCCATTTTTTTTTTTTAAAAAATGAAATGGGTCACTACAAAATGGTTAATATCAAGCGGTCAACCAATTAAAACATTAGGAGTAATGAAGTCACGATAAAAAAAAATCTCTAATCCTAAAATTACAACTTCCAGATCAAGAACATAATTAAAATAGGAAACCCCAATGTGGATCGAAGCTTACGAAAATAATCATGAACTTGAGTGAGCAAATAAATACAAACACCCAACTTCCTCTCGAAACAAATTTAGGTATTAAAGCCTCAAAGTACGATTTTACCTGACATTCAATAACCTTACCAAAACAACCAAGAAATCTTTGACGATGCTTAGTAATTTCCCACGACATCCGCCCATGAATATGTGATACTTGTCCTTCACCATCTCAATCATTCTTTCAATTCCAATTGTGTTGGCAGTGATAGCAACAACTCTAACTTGGAAATCCATAGGACTTATCCTTAAGATTGTTGTAAAAAGTATTAGAATACATAAAATAATAATAACTGTTAATACATTGCGAAGGATTAGAAAATAGAAAAACAAATGTCTGAGGCGTGCAAGCACTGTCCTTAAGGATAATTCCGCCCCTCGGAGTACGAAACTCGGTGCGTAAGGCTTCAGCGGCTATCCTCCCAAGATACAACAGACCTTCCTCTATACTCCGCACTGAATATTAGAAGGAAACAGAACAACCTTTGTGTATAACCCAGCTGAAAGAAAAGGAAAGATATGAGAGCCTCTTGTGTCTTATGAGATCTTATTTTTATATTCAGACAAAATAGAGCCGTTAAAAGAGCCGTTGTAAAATAATTAATGATTTATTTGAGAAATAAATTAAACGTTACAAAACGATTAAAAAGCCGTTATATGACCGTTAAGAAGCCGTTATGTGATCGTTAAAAATAATGATCGTCTTTAAAGCGGTCATAACTTTTATCGAAGCTATTATTGTAAATATTTAAAACTGCTGAAATATCCAACAGAATATACCATTAATAAAAAAAATTGAAGGGGGAGAATCCATTGGACTTGTCCTTTCGTAAGGTTGAAACATGAAGTTGCCACTTTATATGCTCATTTCACCATTTATGCTTGCCTTTATCTGTGGTCGCCTCTCTTGAAGAATATTTAGTAGGGTCAAAAAATATTTATTAAAAAAATATATCTCGAATGCAAATTAGAAAGCATAAAGAGATTATTCCCCTTTTTCAAAGCTTTATTATTTGTTTTCCTTTTGGAATTTGCGGATGTCAAATTGAAATAGCCACAACGAAAGTATTTTTTTCTCCTTTGACCCCAAAAAAAAAAAGAAAAGCATACAAGTATTTCCCTCCCACAGATTTTTCCCTTCTTTGACATACGTATTCAACAGAGATTTATAGAATAATATAAAATAATGGAAAATATTACGTGGAATTCACCCCAACTTTGACTTAATCCACCGTGACGATGAACTGGTCTATTTCACTCAATTTATTTGAACTTCCCACCTAAGTACTGCCTTTGATTTTTTGACTTTGGATCTTCTTGTCTAACTTATTGTCTCCTGCATGCCCTTGTATGTGAAATCATATAGATTCTATCTAGAGTTTTTGTTTGTGCTTGTACAAGACACGATTGAAATCATAGAAGCAAAACAAGTTTAAACCCAGCTCAAACAAAGCTCTTGATGATTCAAGCTTATTGAGTTTTTACTCCATTCTGCCATCGCATGAAGTGGTTGTGTTATCTACAAATCTCTCTAGATCAATTTCTTCTTATTTATTCTCACATAAGTTTTCCTCAACAAAGATATTTGTGAAAAAAAAAGCTACTAGCTAAAAATCACAATAAAAAATTATCTTTGAGATTTCCTACTAAATGTACCATTTCCTACCTTATCAATATCTATTATTAATGTAAGGGTTTTACTAGCATAACAGTTTTTGGGATATAGTGAAAATTACAATCTATTATGAGTCATAAATTCTTGAAATATTAGGTCTTACAACAATTTATAATTATTTGTGATTTGATATTTTTTGGTCTAGAAATCACCATTATTCTTACAGTATATTAAAGATTGTCATGTAATCATTTCTTTTAACGTAAATATGTCAAAAGAGTTCTTTCTTCTTACAAATATTAATGAAAAAATAGATGTTCAAATTTTTCTTTTCTTTTCTTTTTTTATAATCCAATGGCATGTGCGTGGAAACCTAGATATTTAGAGACTCATGAAATACCCTACAAGCCCTATAAAGCAATTAAATTCAGGTCTTTGTCCTTTTCGGGTGACCCTAATTTATAAAGGTTTGCATACAATCAGTAGAATTCTAACGGATGATATCCAATTCCAAAGAGAGTGCAACCCACCAACATGCGCGCGCACGCGGGGCTACAACTCAAAAGCAGATATCTACATTGGCTTGCAACAGATAATTTTTTTTTTTTTTTTGGGTCTACCCACCATGTAAAAATTTTGTGTAGATGTTAAGCAAGAGGTAAAATTTGGTATATCTAAGCACTGTATGGTCATGAAGAATATCTCACCTAGACTGCCACTTTTTCTTTTCGTATAAGCCACCCTGCTACTTATTGATAGGAGGACAAGAAGAATCCGATCATATTTTGTGTGCTTAACAGTAATTGGGGCAAATCAACCAACCATGCAAAAATCGTACTCCAATTATGTCAAAGATTGATTCGTCTACCCCCTTCTTTCTAAGGAGATTCCATTCCCAAACTATGATTCAAACATTTCAACTGACCTATCACCTTCTTCTTTCCACGAAATGGAGTCCATGTTTACCCAATAATGGGAGAAATGGGTACAAATAAGCCATCTTATGGCCGACATGTGGTCAACGGAATAAGCCATAGTCACAAAACCATGTGCCGGGCCATATCTTTTTCAAAGAGGTTGTATTGTAAGTCCACTGCGTCTTAGTCAACATATAATTTATTTGGCTTATGAAAATGAATGGAGGCACAAATCTTCACTGAAGGAGAAAGATCTAAAATGATGAGAGAATTTGGAGAATTTCTTGTTTATTTGCTTTTTACAGTAATACCCACAAAATATAATAACGACTTGAAAATGCTGATTACCAATAACTATTTGATCATAAACTTACGGAGTTCAGAACACCCATTTCAAAGCGGTCGCCCTTGGAAGCCATAGAATTTTGATAATTCAAACGATTAATCGCCGAAAGAACTTGCGTAGGTGTCAGCTTTCTTTGTACGGCAACCCTCGCACTAACAATTATATAATAATACAAAAAGAAGGGCTGGTCAGAGAGAGAATATAAAGGAGAATATCAGCGCTCTTTGTGATTGCCATTGCATTCTCATTGGACCTCTCTTGGCCTATATAAAGGGTCACAGATGGTGCATGAGAAAATGTGTCAATACAATTACATCACAAGAAATTGATCATCCGGCAAATGCATGTGATTTGGTGTGTCAAGAGCCTTTCATGAAGAGGCAGAGCATGGAGTTCAGCCAAGGATGACTTGCCGGCAAACTGTGTGAGGCTTAATTGAAGGATTTACATTAGCTCCGGCAAGTTGTCTTTGGCTATGTTTCGTCCTTTTCTTCTCATGTGAGGCTCTGAGACACAATTTTGTGTCGTTCTAGCTGATGAAAGCAAGGCATACCATATATTTTTTTCCAAAGGCAGGTCACTTTTGAGCCCCAGCAAAGTAAGTTTTGGCCAAAAGTGCTACAACATGCACGCACTTGTTCTTCTGCACCAATACAAGTTCATATGATTTAGGGCTAGGTCGGATTGCTTCACATACAATTCGCATGTCTTCTTTCACAAGTTTTCAAGTTGTTAAGATCTACTGACTGACTAGTAGAGAGAGATGAATATAGAAGGATATGTATGATCGATATAGGTTATATCATTTTCATCATGCAACCGGTTGTTCTTGCAGGAGGATCCATGGTGACTATGTTTTGAATAACGAATATCGACATACATAGTCGATGAATGTTATGGGGGAATGGATAAACATGCTCGCATATGTTCGGATGATCATGCAGCTTGTGCGATGCGTGACAGTCTTCAGATTAAAAAGTGGTTCCACCTTTTGCTTTTGCTGGAGATGGGACTCGTGTGCCTACCGAAATAGCTCGAGTGCAATGAATGCAGCATCATTAAAGCGAAGTCATTGTATTATAAATAACAATTAAAAATATTATAGCTGCATGGTAAAACGGAGGCGCTTATGTGTTGAAGTATAGTTTATACCCTCAACGGTTATCAGAAAAACGAAATTAAAAGCACCTAAATATCCAACTAATTGAAATATATTATCTTACATTGAGTGCATGGCTTCAATATGAGTCTTTGCACACAAAAAAGAACTCATTGATTACTTGAATTAAGTTTTTCTAGTTTCAAAATCCTTTAAGGGTATTTTCCAACAATCTCCCCTTTACATAATCAAGAAGATCAAAGCAAACCACGTCCATGTATTATACATAAAAGACGGCTGCAATCCCTTGTACAATTGGTGCTGTCGAGCGATGTATCTTTTGATTTATCTTTTCTTTGTACTTTTCATTTGCTTGCACATTTCACTCCCTTATAATTTCCTCTCATGTCACTTCAATTCCGTGAGTTTCAATCATGCGTAATCTCAATTCTCATGCATTTAGCCTCAATCGCAATTAGATTATTCTAGAATTCATCACTCCATTCAAGCCTCGTTCACACACTTTGTGCTCGAGTGTGGAACCGCAAGCAATCGTGATTGCTCTCTAATTGTTTGAAGTTCGAATCGCATCGGTGCACATCAATTTTCATCAACCTTTCGGCAAACCTGCAAATCAATATTTCTCTATGGAACTATGATGCTAAGGTACATCTTTTATTTGATGACTTACCAACTTTATTCCCAGTAATCCAATAAAAAAGTTACTTAAAATAATCACATAAACGTCAGTAGTTAACTCAAATAATAGTTGATAACTTAAAACTAGTCGATAATTTAATAAGAAAAAAGTTGACGAATCACTTAATAATTTTTTAAGCTGAAATTAAGATAGGTAAATAAAAATTGTTTTAATACAAAAAAATTGGTAATCAAAAGATAAAAAATCAACTTGTTAAGTAATTTAAGCGAAAGCTAGTAACTCAACCTAGTCAGTAACTAACTAATTAGTAAAAAGATAGTGAGTGTTTCACCGGTTTTGATCCCCGTGAAAATCTTTTACCAAATGCTGTGTTTTGATTTTATTATAGAAGACTCGATTTTGTGCTAAGTTTAGATAGAGAATGTCAAATGCAAGGGGAATTTTTATTTGTCAACTTGTATATACAATCCTAACAATTGATATTTGGATGGCTCAAAGACTAATTGTTTTTTAGCACAAATTACACTAGAATCTAATTAATGATGCAATCCGGACACTAATAACTGGATAGTCTATACTTCGAGCTCAAACGTTGCTGGAATTTAATCTACGACATAACTTCTTTTAGGTGTAAAGCTAGAATCTAATCAATAGAAATATCCTTGGATAGGAAACATAATATTAGAATTTAATAAATGACGCTGAGCTTGTGGAACAACATCGAAATTAAATTGACAATGCTCAGCCAGATAGAGATGCACGCCGAAATTTAATCAACTACAAGAATCTTGAAAACTATAGCTAAAATGGGATAAATTAAAGATAAAGTAAATATAGTTATGGCGTTGCTTGTGGGGGCTTCTTCGTTGAACAAGTTGTGGTGTTTATAGGGCGGGCTGGTAACCATTAGTCAGTTTCTTCTCCATAGGCGCCACTCTTGATATTCTCCACGTTTTTTAATTCTTCTTGGCACCCTTATCCATAAGCAACTGTCTCCTGACTTGTCGCAACCTAACCTCGGGTGCACCACCTAGGATTTGGCTAATGGATTACAAAGCTTAAACTTAGCTCGGGCTCTCCCAAGCCCATACCAATTTGTGACTTAGGTTCAAATTCTTAATATGAGGTTGATTTTTTTATTAGGAGTCGCCACTAATCTATTTTTGGTGGGTCGATTAGAAACCCAAGTAAAGTAACGGGAGATTTATTTTACTCTTGTGAACCAGAGATTGTGAGTTCGGAGACTTGGTTACACTTAATTTCTCTAACACCATTTCAATACCTTTCTTTTTTATTTCGAAAAAATGTTTTACAGGCAGCTTGAATTGATTTTAATTTACTTCCCTAACAAGTGAGATGATCATGCAGGTGCGCAATACACCAATTTAACACACAAATAAAGCAATAAATAAGTTATGGGACTTACCTCATAGTAACGAAAACATCTGCAATGTTAAATCACAATTTACATCAACAGTCCTATATATGATTTATAATTAACACGCAATTACTTAAATTTTTTTGTTTTCACTTTTTTAATGAGAATCATGTTTTATACAATGCATGCTACTAATCTAACATGAAGTGATATGATATAGTAATATGACCTAAACTATATGACGTAAGTATAATATTTTTGCATTTTCTTAATAAGCATGCAATCTATCCTAGAGAATGAAATTAATTTATTCTAAGACAATTTTTTGGTATTTTTACATGAAATTCGAAATTATGAAAAAAAAAATGTCTATCTAGATTAAGATATCATCCAACTTATATTTGGAATTAGGTTGGGCCAAATCCTAATTTAAACTAGAACGTTATCTTAATTAAGTAATCCCTAACTTAAAATGCAACCTATCTAGGAAAAATTATCTAAACTTATAATTAATTAGAAAATAAAATTAAACATGCAATCTTATCGTAATATGCAATGACGTACAAAGAATGCCATAATTCTAGTTTTTTTCTTTTTTTCTTTTTTATGAAATTCGAAATTAAAATTGTCAAATAATTAAACGTGCAATTTAAATTAATGAAACAAAAATCTAACACCCTAAATTAATTTTTTTGGTATTTTTATATAAGAAATTCGAAATAAATAAATTTCATATTCTAAACATGCAAAATAACCCTAAAACAAGTAATATTCTAACGTGAATCTAATCTAACTCAAATATATATATATATATATATATTGGTTTTTCTTTTATGGGGGCAATCAAATAAAAGGCATCAAGAACAGCATGACAATAAATCAAGCAAGATATCATCCATGTCCAATTAACTTTGGAAATAAATTGACGAATCGAATCTCGCGCATGAGATCGGATTGATCAATTTTAAACAAAATCACAAATCATATCTCGAGCATGAGATCGGATTGGTATTTTTTTCTGTGCAATTGTGAGTCGTATTTCGAGCATGAAATCGGACTATCAATCATATCCACGTGAAATTAGGAGGATTTCCCAATTTAAAAGGCTACTCGAGTTGCGAATATCAAGGCATATTAGGGATTTTGATCATGTGCATCAACGAATATTTCAAATAAAGAAACAAAATATTTGAAAACAAAAAAAGACAAGATTTTTACCTAACTCGAGTTTTGGTTTCCAAATTTGGCTTAGCAAATGGCGACTCGTGAATCACAATGGAGGCTCGGCGTAGCTCACAACCAGGGTGGCATGGGCGTTGGCTTGGCTAAATGTTGTTCAAGGGCTTGAGGGGGCGCCGGCATTCAGAGCTTTGGCGAGGGGATCGACGAAGGTGGACTAGTAGCGGGCAGGGGAAGCCGGCATCGCAGGGGCTACAGCGGGGCGCGAAGGGGCGGCTATTGGCGCGGCGAGAGGCCGGCTCGGGAGTTCGGCTGTTGGTTGCAAGCATCGACGAGCAGTGGTTCTAAGCTATAGGGGACGGGCGCCGAGCGGTCGCAGATGGGCAAGCAGTGGCACAAGCTGCAAGCGTCGGGCACAAGTGACACTAGTGTAGAGGACGGTGGCATAGGCTGCAGTGGCATCAACACTTGTGCGGAGGGCAGGAGTAGCGACGGCGGACACGGTGAGCTGCTGCAGCATCGACGCTCGGGCAGAGGGGTAAGCGCCGGCCGTCACAAGGGCTCGCGAGTTGCTAGTGGAGCGGCGGTGCGGTGGCCGACACAAGGCAGCCGACGCGGACGGGTAGGCGGCTGCTACAAAGATGATGAATAGTTTCCCCTTTATTCCTCTTTTTCTTTTTTTTTCTTCTTTTTTTTTCTCACTCACCTATCCCCTAGGGATGAGCATGGTCCGAGTTGAGCCGGTCTACCCCCTAACACTGGGACTAACCTATATAGTGATGGTTCTCAATTTTTGGGACCGAGGACCGACTCTATTGAGCTTGGGACCGAGGACTGGACCAACCCAATGAGTTCGGTCCAGTTCCAAGGTCAATCCGGGACCAACCAATAATTTATTTATTTCATTTTTTGTACTCTCTAAAATGGCAATCGAGGATCAAACCGACCTAATTGATTTGGTCCGGTTCTAGGGTCAACCCAGGATCAATCGATAATTTTTTATTTCATTTTTTGTACTCCTTAAAAAGGAAATTAAGGATCGGACCAATCCAATGGGTTCTGTGATGAGCAAGGTCAGCTAAGAGAGGTGAGTGACGAGCATCGAGTGGGGTGAGCTTCGAGCATTGAGCAAGGAGCAACAAGCAAGGCGAGCATCAAGCGGCAAGCGGCATGAGTGACTCAAAACAAGTGAGGTAAGTGTCGAGTGGTTAGTGGAGAAGTTGTTTCTTTTGATTTTAGCAAATTGAAGACAAATAAGACAAATAAGATAGAAGACAACAAGTACTAAAGGAGGATGCCGCGATAAGCTATTTATGCCCGTTTTTTTTTTTTTTTGTCAGTCCTACTCTATTCCTATTCTACACTCACTCTCAGACTTTTGCCCTGCTTCTTGCAGGGCGTGGGAATCGAAACCCACTCTTGAAACTTACGCGTCCTCACCCCATCCCCCCCTGAGAAGGTGGGGATTTGAACCCCTCACCTCCCCCTTCCATGTTGGAAGGGTGGCCACTAGGGCGAATCCCAATGGTTAGCTATTTATGCCCGTTTGAACGCTATGAGTACTCCTCACAAAAACATTTTCCTCATTTGTAAATTATGGATGTCGATGCCGTAAAAGACATTAAAAGATCTAAGCTATTAAAAAATAATGTAAAATTACTTGAACGCCTCACTAATGAGCTATTTAATATTGTTGACGCGATTTATTTTAAGGTTTTCTCTATATAAAAAAATTATAAAAAATACATTAAATTTATATATATATGTGTGTGTGTGTACATGTGTGTATATATGTAAATATATATATACATATATACACATGTGTGTGTGTGTGTGTGTGTATACATGTGTGTATATATGTAAATATATATATATATTTATATATAATCATGGTTGGTCCGGGTTGGACTGACCTTAAACTCTTAGGACTAAGAATCAACCCGCACAGTACTGATCCAAGAATCCCAGGACCAAGGACCGACTCGGTCTCCTTGGAAACCAGCCAAACTAGGACCAGCAGGGTTGGTTCGGGGTTGACCCTAAACCAATGCTCACCCCTACTGTCCCCTCATGTCTCCTCCTTGTCCTTCTTCAGCCAAAAGGACACTCCCTTTTTTTTTTTTTTACCTTGACCCCTCCAGAAAAGAATTTTTTTCCTTTGAATTTTGACTTCAAAAAAATGAAGGAAAAAGCCCCCTGTTCACCTCTCCGTACGCGGCTCCTTTTATAGGCCAAGAATTTAATCTTCGTGAAATATTTTATTTCCTTTTTTAATGTGCATGAAAATCAATTTTGCTTGTGCATAGCCCCCTGAATATATCATCGAAATATATGCACCCACACGCAATGTTCTTTTTTTATTCCTTTTTAAATATTCCATCTAAAACCTTCCTTTCTGCCAAAAAATATGTCGTTCAGTGTATATTACCTGAATATATGAAAAATCTCCTGTTATATCATTAACGCTCATCTATCGTCGGTCCAATGCAAATGGAATAAAATAAAATAAATGCCCCTAAAACTATATGTTACGCAATTTTAATTCTATTTTTTTTTTTTAGAGGTTAAAAATTAATCCCTAATTTTTTTATGCAATAAATAAATGATTTGGTCGCCAAAATTTAGGTGTCAACATGACTTGTTGACGATACTTGCGCAACTTGCTCATCTAGTAAATAACTACTCCTTATTTTTATGTGCATTTCTCACAGTAGTTATTTTCGCTCGAGTTATAATGCTAATCTCATTTAATCTTCAAATCTGGTGTACTATCCCTATAGTGAGACACATGGCAATCAATTATATGACCATCGACTCTAAAATTTGCTTCTAGAATTCCATCGAGGCTCAGCTTAAGTAGCCACCAAAAAAGCTATTTACCCTTAGTTTTATGAACCAAAATGGGACGTTTTGCTTGTTATTCCCTCGTGGCTAGCACGTGGCTCTAGGGACGACATATACCCTCTTTTAAGATAAATAAATTTGAATATATTTCTTTTAAAGAAATGCCTCATTTTCCCACGGCCTTCCAAGATGATAAAAAAAAAATCCGCCAGCAGTGCATCTTCCAAGGGTGCTTTCTTGAACCTTTGGAGGAAATTGATCGGGAAGCTCGCTTTGACCTTCACATTCCTAATTGACCACCTCGAAAAACTTAGAAAGGTCATCAAGCTTGTTTATAATGATGAGCCTATTCACCTTGCTCCCACGCACCGCTTCAAGGAGGACTTCGACAAGTTCTGCCTCTTTTTCCATGATGCATTGGACTCATTTATTAGAAACTGGGGTACCATCTCTTCTTTCAATAAATTGGAAGAAGAGCTCAAAAGGGGTGTCAACTACAATCGACACGTTTGATGGGTGGCGTCGGGCCAAGAATGACACCAAAAAAATGATGGAGTGGATAATAGCTTATAGGGACGGTACGACGTGGCCGAGAAGCAAGTAAGGATCCAAGCATGGGGTCTTGACCACACTGTCCCTCTCAGGATACTTAGCCTGCTAACCATTCTCGAAGAGGAGAACATCATAAACCAACATATGATGACGAGTCCTGGAAAGAGGGCATGATGCGCTTGTGGACTTGGATGAGCTCAACGCCAGAACCGACTCGATCCTGAAGGGAAACACCTTGCCTACCACCAAGCCGTCGAGGAGAATGGGACATAGAGAGACGCCTGACTAATTTCGTCTCGAAGTTTAGGAGTCACCTAGGCCTAAATGGATAAGCCTTCATCTATACTAGTCTCTTGTTCTCTTTGTAAATATGATGGAAAATGAATTTGTGACTTTTCATACCTTGGACTGCTTAAAGATAGACTTACATGCATATAACTCGTTCAAACTAGGCAAACGCTAATCAATGTTCGCACCTTTTTGAATAACTCCATAATATTGACGACCATTTGTATCTTGGGTTGCTTAAAGATAAACTTACATGCATATTGATCTGGAGATAAGTACACTATCAATGCCAAAACTTGTGTACGACGCTCACTTTGGTGTCAAAAGTTTTCGTCAAATCACTTAAGTGCCAAATCGAAGGAAAAACGATCACTTTTGTGTCACTGGCGAAAGATTCCGACCAAAATGATTACGTGGCTTTTAAAAAAAATATATATCGACAGGCCTTTAAACGACGTCATTTTCGATCCTCCTTAAGAAAACGACGTTGTTTTGCTGTCCTACATGGATGACCTCACGGAAACGACACCGTTTAGCTCACATGAGGATTGAAATTAGGGTTTCCGCCGCTCGACCACCGTCGTTCGCCCGCCGTCGCTCGACCACCGTCGCTCGGCCACCATTGTAGTTGCTCGACTAGGTGAGCGAGGAGAGACTGAGATTGTTGTTGAGCAATAAGTGACAAGAAAAATCGAAGGCGAGGGCGGAGGAGGAGGAAGAAGAAGATGGGTTGAAGGTGCCGCTAGTGCACTGCTGCTGCTGGTGCGTTGCTGGTGTTGCTACTGGTGCATTACCGATACTGTTGTTGGTGCCATGCTGGTGCCGTTGCTGGTGTGGGTCTTCAAGGAAGAAGAAGATGAAGACAAGCCTTCCCTCTCTCTCAATTTAGGGATTAGGGTTTCTAAGTTGGGGGAAAGATGCCAAACGGCGTCGTTTTGGTGTTTGGATGCTAACTCACCTCTCCGATGAGCCACGTCGACTTCAAAACATAATAAAAAAAGGCCACGTCGGATTTCTGGCCAATTTCGTCGGCGTTAGCACTGAAATGATTGTTTTTCAAAATTTTTGGCACTTAAGTGATCCGATGAAAACTTTTGGCATCAAAGTGAGCGTCGTACACAACTTTTGGCACTGATAGTGTACTTATCCCTATTGATTTGGTTCAAACCAGACAAACACTAATGATTGTTCGCACCTTTGGAATAACTCCATAATACCAACGAACCTTTTCTATCTTGGGCCGCATAAAAATAAACTTATGGGCTCATAGAGCTTGTTCAAATCGAACAAACACTAATTGATGTTCTCGCCTTTTGAATAATTCCATAATACCAACCCATATCAGTGCCTAATCTCCGCAACGTTTCAGATCCCATCTATCTATTAATAAGCATCATCTTTTCCGAAGAAATCTATTACAATGACGAGTTTCAATGTGCCTTTTCAAATTCTTGCTACTCATCTTTATATAGAGAGGATTGCATCCCAAATGAGACTATTCATTCATATGCATTCATTCTTACGCCCAAATCTTCTCATTCTTCTGTCTTATTCCTTACTTTGAAGTCATGGCAGGTTGATCTTCCTCCTCTGCTTCATCCTCCTTGAATGATAAGTTCCTCATCCTATTGAGGGACTTACTCTCGAAGCAAGAAAAGTACCAAAAAAAGTCATAAACCTATTGCATTGGTACTAATTCAGTCTTAAACTTTTTAATTGGACCAATTCAATCCTAAACTTTTTAATTGGACCAATTCAGTCCTAAACCTTTTAATATTGTTACCAATTCAGTCCATTCGACCAATTTTGGCCGGTCAACACTGACGTGGATGTCGACCGGTGGCCAGATGCTGACGTGGCAATTTTTATGATTTTATAATTATTTTTTCAAAATTTTTATTAATTTTTTTCCTTTTCTTTTTTTGCCTTCTTCTTGGCGATGGCTAGCGAGGGTCGTGGCCCTCGCTTGGACTCTCCCAGGGCCGCCGACGAGGCGGCTTAGCTTAGATCTGGGCGAGGCCAGCCTCGCCCTAGCCTTGCTGCGTGAGGGCCGCGTTTTGGCCTCGGCCAGATCTAGGCTAAGCCACCTCACCCATGGCCCTGGGCGAGGCCGAGCAAGGGCTGCGACCCTTGCCGGCGGCTGGTGAGGGTCACTCAGCCTCGCCCGGATTCGAATGAAGCCGCCTCGCTGGCGGCCCTGAGAGAGGCCGGGCAAGGGCTTCGCGGCCACCGCCAAGAAGAAGGTGGGAAAAAGAAAGAGGAAAAAAAAAGAAAAAAGAAAAAAATTAATAAAAAAATTCGAATAAATCATAAAAAAAAAATCTTAAAAATTGCCACGTCAGCATCTAGCCATCAACCAACGACCACTTCAGCGTCAGCCAGCCAAAATTGGCCGAATGGACTGAATGATACCAATATTAAAAGGTTTAGGACTGAATTGGTACCAATGAAATAGGTTTAGGACTTTTTTGGTACTTTTCTCCTGTCGAAACTTATGCTAACTTTAGCCGTAGTTTACAAAGAGAAAAAATCATTAAGGCCAATCAAAAGTTGGCCTAAGACTGTCGCCCCACTAACGTCTCTAGAGACCACCCATTCCTGCGAAAATACAAAGAGTTCATGACCACCTTTGATCATGATCTTACTTCTTATCAGCCCAATCAGTCGACCATCGACTCCCACGCGGCCGCGAAACACGCACACCAATGCAAGCAAGAAGAGATAGGGTGTGTGGAAGCGGTGTACGATGAACTAGTGAACACCCAAAGTTCACTCAACATCTAGCACCTCCAACTCCACCGCCTTGATTCTTACTCAACTCTCAGGGAAATGGATTTAATCGAGGAGTTGGAAAAGGATCTTAGCCCGTTGAAAAGGGAAAAGGTCTTGCAGAACATAGCAGTGCAGGAAAACACCCAAAAGGTGCTCGACTTGTAGCATAAGAACACAGAGACCCTTATTAGCTAAATGACCATCCTTAACCGCCGGGAAAATGAGCGGCGGACGGTTTTTGAAGTCATGCATGATTTGGAAAAGGCGAGTTTGTCAGAAATCGAAGGCCACCAACGCCTCGAGTCTCGCCTCTCTCGTCTCATCCTCGACTTCAAAAGAATTTTTGGATTCAAATAGATAATACGGTTAGGGTTGTAAATACAGTGTTCTTTTAATAATAGTATCACCCTTTTTCATACCATGTTATTCATTTCCTTGCATTCCCAACGAACTCAATGGGTCACACGTTTTCCACTACAATAAAAAAAAAAAAAAAAAAAAAAAAAAAAAAAAAAAAAAAGGAACCTACTGAATTAAAAGGACCGAATGATTGATTTATGAAAGTTAAAAACATGTGCGAGATTAGAGCACAGTAGCACATCATTAATTTCCGTTTTCCTTGCCTTAATTTATGTCTTCATTTCGCATTGTGCTTTAGTTATATATGATGGGTTTGATGGTTTTTCATAATATGCTAATTAATTGCTTTCAAAGTAAACGTATTCTCGCCCCTCAAGGAACATAAAGACTTGAAAAAGTATTAATCGAATGAATTTTATACACAACCATGTAACTCATTTATGAAAAATTAAATAAACAGATATTTTTATCATATATATATATATATATATTTATGTAATCCTTTTGTATACACAAACTACACAAGCTACAGATGAGATTTAAAATTATTAGTTCTACATTTCATGAAAATGCATCACATTAAATTGACACTTTAGGTGTAAATAAAATAAATCATTATATATATAAAATGATAATATTTTTATAAATACCAAGTTAAGTCGGTTGGGAAGAATAAAAAAGTCAACAAGAAAAGAAAAAAGGTGTTTAGGATAACTCGACACGCACGTGTACAGAGGCATCAGATGCTTGGTCTTGTCACGTATAAATGCACACATATCTTTGCCTACTTGCTTTCATTTTTTTGTAGATACGGATGCCCAGAAAGTCAATCATCATATTTAGTTCTATTCTTCACCTTTGATATTTAAGGAATACACAAACATTCAATTTGTTGCCATGATGGTTTCATAGAATGAACGCTGCTTTAATTCTAACTTACCGTGGGAATTTAAAAAAATCAACATCAAGAGCAATCGAGAATAAAAGCTTGGTCAGGGAATTGGCAGAATAAATTAGTAAATGTTTCAAAATGTTGACAAAGGTGATGTAGCATCTGAGACAAAGAAGTTGAGGAATACATTGAGAACCCATCGTTTATTTTTTTATTATTTTTATTATTTTTTTTTTTTTCTGTAACCTTTCCCTTTCTTGCAATTCTTTGTCGGCATTGATTCCATACTTTGTTGGTGAAACGCGGCTTGCCCCTTGCAAGAGCATTCTTCCCTTCATGCGTGGCCAGTTGTCTGATGAAAATTGGCAACCTCACTGGAATCCTCAGCCATTTTTGGATCGATATGTTGACCAAGGTCAAAATGCACACGTTGCCACTCTAGACATGAGCTTAATCCATATTGTAGGATCAAAGAGGAATATCAGTGAAGATTTGTTAATGAGAACGAGAAGGGGATGGACCTATAAGAACAGATTTAACTGCACACCTGTCACCTCCACAGAGGAGGACATGAAAGAAATTTACAAAAAGGATCTTACATAGTTACATCTTGAAGCCTAGCCCCTGTTATGTACCAGACCGGAAAATTATCAAGAAAGTCAGTCGAACTAGCTTTATCCCATACTCGGACAAAAGCCATACCTAGTTCATTCATAATGTCTATTATATGGCTCCATTTTGGGGGCCAAATTGAAGTAGTCTTTGACCACTATAGTGTTGCTTTAGTGTCATTACAGTAAAATGTAAAATGTCCATGTACAAATCGTAATTACTCGGACGGTTCCGTACTGTAAGACATGGTACATTGGGCTACAGTATGAGTTAATTAACTTAGAAGATTGAAGAGTACGTATTAGTTCCATTCTAGTGCAAATACTTCTTAACCTCTAACCCTTTGTTATAGATGGGACATAAGTAACCTGAAAGGTGACATTGATGCACAAGTGTTATGGAAAATTACCAAAAATATATATATGTATAAACATTTTGCACTTATATTGATTTAGTTCTAAACCTTTTAATTTGGCCAATTTAGTTTTAAGCATTTTAATGATTTGCTAATTTAGTCATGAACCTTCTAATTTTGTCAATTTAATCATAAACCTTGTAACGATTTGCCAATTTAATCCTTAACAAATTTTAGCCAGAAGTCACTAACGTAGCGATCCAATCAATGTCAACCATCGCACATGGCATGGCCGGTACTGATGTAAACGAGTTTTGTAATTTGTAATTTTTTTCTTTTCGTTGTTTCGTCTTTTCTATTTTCTCTCTTTTCTTTTTTTGTTTCCAACTTTGGGCCAACAACTCGCCTAGTCTAGGTTAGCCGGTAACCTCACCAGCTCAAGGTTGGAAATAAAGAAAAAGAAAAGAAGGAAACAATTAAAAAAATATTCATAAAAATTAAAAAGATTACAAAAATTCTCCATGTCAGCACCAACTATACCATGTAGGATGCCCAGCACTAACTAAATCCCATGTTAGTGATTTTTGGTCAAAGTTAGTTGAAAATACTAAATTGGTAAATTGGTAAAGGTGTAGAACTAAATTGGTAAATCGTCAAAATGTTTATGGCTAAATTGACATAATTAAAAATTTTATGAGTAAATTAACAAATTATCAAAAGACTAAGGACTAAATTGACTCAATCAAAATATTTAGGCCTGAATTAACACAAATGCAATGAGTTTATCAATTTTTTGATAAAGCTTCTTTGGCTCGTGCGAAAGGAGAAACAAAATAAGGATTTTTATATGCATCTCCAATGCAAAATATTTTTCACACATAAAATCATTACATCAAAAATTTCATTTACTAATGGAATAAATTCGCTTAGCAAAATTAAAACACGCATATGTGTTAGCATTTTCAAATTGGAGAAAATGCCATCGAAGTAACTAGAACAGTAGACCAGCGTAAATCTAACCCATAAATAACTTGCCACGTTTGGAGGGTCAAAATCTTATCCTATATCAAAGGGTCAATTTCTTGAAATTCCAATCTCCAAGAATATATCCCTTTGACAAACATGATATATGCTTGCCCACCAATGGGAACCACCCCTTCCCACCATGTACTTTGGAAAAAAATAAAAATAAAAGGATCAATTAATTTTATAATGAACGCGATATTCCGAAATAGCTTATTATAAATTTAGTATTAATTTGAATTTATCTCTGTTTTGTGTGCAATTTTCAAAGTTTATTGAAATAATAATGTCATCTTTTTTTCTTTTTCTTTTTTACAACCCACTCTATTGCGCTTGTATTCTGGGATTCTATTCTGCGAACAAACATGCAACCCCTCCATTCATACTAAGGCCTTTTCTAATTGGGACCGAATAAATTTCCATACAGAGCTTCCATAAATGAAATTCTCTCTCTCTCTCTCTCTCTCTCTCTCTCTCTCTCTCTCTCTCTCTCTCTCTCTCTCTCTCTCTCCCTACACGCAACTCATTTTGTATAAGAGAATAATGGGAGAATGGGCATATACATCAACCATCACTTCAGCTTCCAACTTCACGTACTCACTATATATATATATATCTCCACATTGTGAAAACATAAGAACAACGTCGGGGGTTGTGCCTGTGCATGCATGAAGAGAGAGAGTGAGTTTGAGCCATGAATGACTTGCCGTGCGAGCAAAAGATATTCAGTCCTTAGTAAGAGATTGAACTTTGTTGCCTTCCCGGCAAGTTATCTTGGCTCTAATTCTCTCTCTTTCTTGTCTTTTATCTCTCTGGCAAAATAATTTTTAAGAGCTGCCTTAGGGAAGAGAAGGATGATTCTTTGGTTGCCATTAGTCCAGTCATTTCATGTTATAAACCACGGTCTCCTACGTCTTCACCTTCTTCTTCTTCTTCTTCTTTTCTTCTTAATTGATCTGGTCTACATCTCTCTCTCTTTTCTTAAGGCAAGTATTCAGAGGAATAAGTTGAATATAGCAATACTGAAAAATGCAATCGATGCCTGCTTAATTTTATTCATTTAAGGTTATATGATGTTGTTGTTTCGGAAATCTTCGCATGAGGCTCACGAGAACCATTTAAATATATAACAATTTGCATGCATCATAATATATTATTATACATAATCTTTACTATATTGTATATATGATATGATTAGGAGGAGTTGCACCATTACTTGAATTCATTGTTTTTATACTTTGGTGACTTATTTTCTTGTGTCTTTCATGTTTTCAACTTATACATATATGGATATCTCTCTCTCTCTCTCTCTCTCTCTCTCTCTCTCTCATCCGCTCTCAAGTTTCAAAAGAATCACTCAAAGTAATTATTATTTGGGATGGGTCTTAACTTACAAATCACACGACGGAACTTTTTCCCGATTCTCTCTCTCTCTCTCTCTCTCTCTCTCATGTGATAATAGATTTGAAAACACGTGTGAGAGGAGCCTTATACAAAATGATGATTGTTTAAGATGTGGGTGTTGACATATAAATCACTTAATAAGATCTCTTCCAACTCATGTGGGACTTAGGATATCTCTCTTTTTTCTCAAATGTCAAGAAAAATGGGCCAATTGATTATTGTTTTTTTTTTTTGGTTGAAAGTAGTGCGTTCATTCATTCATTAAAACAAGAATTACATGAAAACGACAAGTTGGAATCGGAGCACAAAATATTCCAAAGGGATTGAGGGGGGTCAATCTTCCATGTTGGGGGAAGGATTTTAAGGTGGAATGCTTTTACAACCTAGTCCGCGGCCTGATTTGCTTCTCTAGAGCAATGGACTACATTTACGTGGGTCATCTGGGCCAAAACCTGTTTGCACTCCTGGATTAATTCCTTCACGGCCCATGACTCCTCTACCTGGCCCAGAACATATTCCACTAGTGGAAGACAATTACTTTCGCAAACTAAAGTATGTTTCTGTACGTGTACTTCTCCCACGTGAGGTACTTCTCTTTGTTTCAGCAGAAGCAATCCATGGAGCAGGGCTAGGGTTTCCACCTGCAGGGATGAAGAGGCATGGATCTCTTTGACAAAGCCATCAACTATTATTCCATTGGAGTCTTGTAGAATTCTAGCGATCGAACTAGATGAGATGCCTTCCACCCGTGAGCAATCGACATTCAGCTTCAGAGCTCGGCTTTTCGACACTGTCCAGCTCACAAGTGGGTTCGCCATTGCTGACTTTCCTTTTCTCGTACTTGGATTCCATCGACTAAAGCTTCGATTTTGCGCAAGGGCAACCTCAATTATGGCCTCTGGTTGTAGCTTCTTTTCACGGAAGACCTGGTTGTTCCTGTTTTTCCATATCTGCCACAGCACTTCCGCCACTAGCCCTGCATCTGGAGAGTGCAGCCTTGCTTCGAGAAATTTCACCAACCATTTATCCATTCTAGTGGTCATTCTTGTACTGTTGCTTAGGTTAAGGCGTGGGTCTAATCATACGTTCTAGATTTTTTTACAGAAAAAGAATAAATGCTCGACTGTCTCGAGATATTTGGAACAGAGAGGACATACCAGGTCGAGTAAGATACTTCGCTGAAATAAGTTTTCCTTTGTTGGTACAGTATCTTGACATAAGCTCTATAGAAAAATCTTCAATTTGGGTTGGGGGGGGTATGTGCCATAATCTTGTCCATAGCACTCGTGGTGGCTGGTATGAGGTCGATGCCCTGTTATAGTCTTGTTGTGTGGATTTGACGTACACGCTATTTTATCTGCTTTTAACTGTGTAATTCTCATTCTTATTTCCAATCCAAACTAAGTGATCTTCCTTTGTCTGCAAGGCGATAGGTATAGACAGGATTTCGTTCACAATTCTCCCTTCGAAAGGATGGTGCAACAACGGTTCTTTCCACTCCTTCCTTTCCTCATCAATTAATTCAGCCACCATTTGGGGATCTTCCTTGTTTGCGAGGCCTCCTAGCACGTCCTATGGTAACCAGTGATCTCGATGGATGTTAATTGTTTTCCCATCTCCCACAACCCATCCACCCCTATCTTTTCTGGACTTTAGAACCTCTCATTTCTTCCAATTTATGCCTTTCTTGGCTTCAGTCTGCTTCCACCAAAACGCTGTAATTCTTTGTTCAATAGCTCTACAAACCGAGATAGGTGTCTTGAAAATAAACATTGCTTATTGTGGCAGCGCTTGCACAACAATTTTTATCAAGATTTCTTTCCCAACTTTAGATAAGAATTTCTTTCCATCCCTCTAGCTTCATGTTTACTCTTGCCAGAATCCATGCAAACATCTCTTTCTTTGTTTGACCCCAATCGGATGGTGTTCCAAGGTACTTCCCTATCTTGTCAATACTTGGCACTCGCATTTCTTGGGCCATATTCCCCTTCAAGTCCGGTGGACAGCCATTGCTGAAGAAGATACCTAACTTGTTCGGGTTTATCGCTTGACCCGTCGCATAGCAATATTGATTTAGAATAGCCGCCAAACTTTGACATTCTCTAACAGTCCCATCCATAAAAAAAAAAAAAAAAAAAAAAAAAAAAAAAAAAAAAAAAAAAAAAAAAGGTATTATCAGCAAACAGCAAGTACGAAAGAGTAGGACAATACATGTTCAATTTTATTCTTTTGATACTTCCATCCTCTATAGTTTTGTGCATCATTCAAGAAAGTACATTAGCTGTCAATATGAATAGATAAGGGGATAATGGATCTCCTTGTTTAATCTCCCATGTAGGTGAAAAGTACTTCGTTGGCTCTCCATTGACTTTCACATTAAAAGAAACCGTTGACACACATTGCCTGATTAAATCAATTCACTGGTCACAAAATCTCATTCGTAATGTGTCATTCGAAGGAAGTCACATTCCACTATGTCATATGCTTTCTGCATGTCCAGGTTTCAAGATTGCCTGGAATTTATTTTTCCTCTTGTTTATCAACTTCTTGAATGATGAGGATATTATCTTGGATTTGTCGGCCTTGAACAAAAGCACTTTGTTCATGTGCAATGATCTGTGGAAGCCAAGGTTTTAATCTATTTGCCAATACCTTCGATATGATTTTGTAGCTGGAATTACATAAGCTGATTGGTTGGAATTGACATATATTTTCTAGATTTTTGACTTTTGGTATAAGGGAGATGCGTGTCTTGTTGAGGAGGGGGTCAAGATTACCTGACTCGAAAAATTTCTGAACCAAAAGCACCACATCCATTTTTATATCTTCCCAAAAATGCTAATAAAACTGTCCATTTAGACCGTCCGGTCTTGAAGCCTTTAGGGAGCCTAGCTAGAAGACAGCTTCTTTCACTTCCTCCAAAAATATGGCAGCCATCAAATGCTCATTCATCTCCGTAGTAATTACATTTGGGCATTGATTTAATATGGGTTGGAAGTTCCTTGGTCCCACCAAATTGTAAAGGGATCAATAGTAAGCCACAATGTGTTGTTTGAGTACCTTGGGATCCCTACTCCAATTCTGTTCATCCACCTTCAGCATGGTTATTTTGTTTCGTTGCCTCCTCTGTATTGTTGTGGCATGGAAATACTTAGTATTTTTATCTCCCCATTGGAGCCAATTTATCCGAGACCTTAGTCCCCAATACATCTCTTTTTGTCTCCATAGCTGATCAATGTTCTCCTTTAGTTGCTGAATTTCTTCATTGTTGGAATTTGAGGTATTGCTGTTGGTGATGTCCATTAGTCGCTTCTTGAGTCCCTTAATTTGACATGATGCATTAGAGAACTTATTTCTGCTCCATTCAGCTAATTCCTCCGTTACTTGGTGAATTTTTTGTGAAAAACTTCTATGATACTGATAATCCTCGGCCCAAATGTCCTTAATAACATCCATGTATTCTTGTTCTTCTAGCCAATATGCTTCAAATTTGAAAGCTCTTTTCCTTTTTCCATAATCTGGATATAATGAGAGCATCAGGGGGCTGTGATCCGACCCTATCGCTGGTAAAGCTAGAACTTTTGCATTTACGAAGGTAACTCGCCAATCCATTCTACATACGGCTTTGTCTAATTGTTTTTTCACCAAGTCTTCTCCTCCTCTATTGTTGGTCCACATATACATGCAACCTTTGCTATCAATATCCATTAAGGAACATTCATTGAGCATGTCTCGAAAGGTTACAATGCGATGGTAATCTGTCTCCCTTTTTTCCTTCCTTCTCCCAACTATACATAATGTCATTGAAGTCGCTCATACATAGCCACGATAAGTGGTTAGAAGTATGAAAACATCGAAATTGTTGCCATAAATGGAGCATCTCCTGAAAATTTGTTGAAGCATGAAGAAAGGTAATTCTCATATGATGGCCACTAGTGGGATCTTCACATTCCATATCAATGAAATGGTTTGAGTTACAGTTCACCTTTACTTGAACCTCTTCACCCCCACATGAGTGCCAAGCCCCCCGCAATTTCTATTGGCTGCACCAAGAACGAATTTTGGTATTTAAGTCTCCTTCATACCCTTTCCACCATTGTTTCCTTGTTTTTGGTTTCCCTCAGAAAAACCACATTAGTCTTTTCAAGAGCCACTAAGGCTTGAAGTTCCTGGAATGTCAGGGGGTTGCCCAGCCCCTGACAATTCCAACTCAATATCCTCATGATGTCTCCGGTGGCTTATTAGGGTTAGCCACCAAAGCCCATTCATTCCCCCGTTTCACCAGCTAGATAGGTGTCTCTAATAACTCCATCTCATTGATCACTAAAAGACTCAACCCCTCAACATTCTTCTATTTTTTTGCCCTTTGAAGCTTTGACCCTTTCCTACTAGTTCCTCCTGTTTTAGTCAGCCCTGCAACAATAAAATCTAGCAAATACAATGGTTGTTTCCCATTCCTTGTCTTACTTACTGAATCCCTCATGTCTTCTTCTCTGTGTTCATTTGAGGACGGGTTTTCTACCATTTTTTTAGTTCGACAAGGTCCAACATTGGTCTCAGTTTCTTTCCACCCCCACAATCTCCAAAATAGACAACTAAATAGGATTTTCAGGTATGTATTCATCTTCCTCTTGAATAGGGGTTATTTTCCCATAAAATGCTTCCCAATGAGGGCTCCTATCCCGCACCTCCGCTTTGAGCCAAGGGTCATATTTCTCTACCCTGTTTTCTGCCCATTCTGTTTTTTCATAAGGTATTTCTTCACAAAAAGAGGCGTAGTGCCCTAACCTTCCACGGGAATAGCAAAAATGTGGGAGGCGTTCATATTTAAACTTCACCCATAGCTTTTTATCCCCAATCTTCACTAAAGCCCTTGTTTTTAGATAAGCTGAAAGGTCAAGTTCAACTCTTACTTTCCCTGTTTTATATGGCACATTTCCTTTGTTTTATAATTGAATTTCCTTCACTTTTCCCACTTTTCCAGCAACATCAGCATACACTTCTTCCAAAACCATCCAGGAGGCAAGCCCACAATATGAATCCAAAATTTATAGCACGAAAAATCATAACAATGCTCAAGAATTTCAAGTACACATTGCTTCATTACTAGCAAATTACTTGCAAATGACCAATGCCCTGTTTTTAGTGCCCATTCTTTGTCTATTTCAGATTCAAAGGCAAATGAGAAAAGCCCAGGTTCTTTTTGGGAACATTCAACTGATTCTAGTTTCCACGCCTCCTTCATCGTATTGCAAAATGCATGGAAATTTACATTCGGCTTCGAGAGTAGCTTACCAAAGAGAGTGTGGTTGCATTCAATAAGTTTATTAGTTGGGGCTTCCTCCCTTACAGCAACCACGTCATCTTCTAACCATAAGTGCCCTAAGCTTTTGCATAGAGCAGCTATTCGAATATGATTTTCCTCCTTACTCTCCATTTTAAAAAAAAAACTTGCTGGTGCAGATTTAGATATTGAGGAGGGCTAGGGCACCATTTGATACAGTAGAAGAGGTCATCATTTCCAAAGCTATTTTGGAAGATCGTACTTGCTTTGGATGTGTTCCTGAGGTCTGATTGAAGGGAGCTCCCGCACCAAGATGAAGGGAAACTTGACCACTTTGAGTAATGAAACAGTGCGTGCTTGGTGTATCCGATGTTACTAGTGGGTTGTGTGTTTTCGGAATAATGGCAGTGGGGTTAGGGATTTGGGTATGATATGCGGCCCTTCCATTGAACCCAACAATCGAGATTTTAGGAGAAGAAGATGAAATGGAGTATCAATAGCAGTCGATTTCGAGGGTTTTCATGTTTTGGGGTTCGAGAAAGGAGGAAGTTTGGGATTTTGGGTGATGGGTGTTTGATTTTTTAGGGATTTGACGGGATGAAACTCTCCAAAATGGGGAAGATGAAGACTGGAAGCCTGAAGATTTAGGGTTTGGTATTGCTATCACCCTTGGGGATAGAGAAAAACTCCATCCATGAGAGAGGCACCTCTACCATCGTAGAGAGACCAATTAATTATTGTGAAAGGGTGTTTTTCTTCATAAAATGCTCTGCCCGTGCATGTGTGTGCTTTGGTTGGGGGTCTGATGGGCTTTTTCGAACACCGGATCAAGCCTCAATGTTGTCTTGACTTTTGTTTTTTTTGTTTCCGAAGTAACTCTCATCAACTAGTGTCATTCGAATGTAAGCCTTTAGGAGTAATTCATCTAATTGGTTACTCCATCAAGATAATCCAAGAAAAGAAATGGGCCAATAAACACTTGGAGTTCCCAGCTAGTCTCTCCTCTTTGCAAATGAAGCTGTGTCAAGAGCAATAAACTAACAGAGTTACCTTAAATATTTCTATAACTCAAACTGTCATGATGCACCGATGCCATATCTTTCATATCTTATTGTGTTGGTGATCTGGCGTGGTGGAGCCCAATGTCGAATTGAATAGGACTTGGGTATCTCATCCGAGTATGTCAGTGCAAATGCTACATACGTCAAAGTTGGCTGCAGATTATAATAGTCTTAAAATAGCTATCAAGATATATAATTACTAGTAATTAGGGTTTCATCTGGGCCTGCAACCTTTCTCAAACCAGAGAAAGCACATGGCTTTGCATGAGGGCATGGAACCAACTCACCTGCCGCTTTGATCCTTTTATCATGGCACATAATTTTCTTTTTTTCCCCTCAAATTTATCTCATCATGCCACACGAGATGATGACGATGATGCAAATCATGCCGATACTTACTATACACTCGAGCCTACCTCCTCGTCTATTACTTCCGGACCACACGAAATCTATAACTATGCAAAATCCGCCAAAAAATAATATTGATTAAGGAAAAAAAAAATTCTTGCCAATGCATGTAAGTGGGACTACCGAATTTTCATAAAAAAATAAATGCATGGTCGCAAGTGGGCTCTAACCACATAGATGTTTGTTCATGGTACCTGCTCACTTCAAGTGCGTTTGATTTAACGTTGAGAGAATGTCTTTCGAAAAATGCAAAGGCTTGTGGGCTAAATGGGTTTTTCAAAATGCAAGTAATATTTGGTAAAATGTAATTTAGATCACAACCTACCCCTCGGGACAAAAGAAAATAGGTTTGGAGGTATTGCCTAAAAGAATGGCCTATGACCCTAATTTTAAGCGCGAGCTCTTTCAAGCCCATGCCTCATATGACATTAGATATTCAAATTGATGCTATGAGAATTTTCTAATGATGAGTCATCACTAACCTATTAGGGTCGACTACAAATCAAGTGAAGTATGGGAGCGTACTTTACTTCCTACGCAATTGGAAAATCTATGGTCATGACAATACCCTTTCGATATTTAATCTTGTTTATTTCAAAAGGGTTTTTGTCAAGCAATTTGGATTAATTTTAAGTTTATCCAGAAACATGTGAGGTGATCATACATGTGCACAATAATTAAAATAACAAATTAGCAACCAAGGAAGCATTAAATAAATCGCAAGAGAAAACAAGCATCTAACACTAAAAAATAAGAAGAATATATTCCTAATTGGGCTAAGAGGAAATCACAATGAAAACATAGAAAGTGCACAACCGAGCATTTGTCTGAAAAAGAAACATTCAAACCCTATTGTAAAGCTCTAAGAATTTATTCAATTCCGAGCACGATTTTTCATCAACAATTTACATGCATTTCAAGAGAAAATTATTCAAAAACTGATTTTTAAGCTTTTTCTGATTTTAGGATAAATTAAATTTTCGGAATTTTTAATTAATTTTTGAACATTTTCGATTTTTTTTTTTTTTAGTTTTTAATATTTTAATAATTCCGAAAATGGAGAATCGGATTGGGTCCTTGAGACCAGTCCGGATGAAGGTAGGGTTCCAACCTCGCCAAGATGGGCTAAAGGGCGCGATTGAGTCCATCCGCAAATCCTCTCCAATTCTAACCTTCCTAAGCCCGATTCAGAAGACTCCCAATTTAAGCCCATGTTCTTTAACTTAAACCAAACCCAAATTAAGAAGACTCACGACCATCTTGCTCTTCCACTAAAGCAATGCCAAACCCATACTAAAGCCTTACACCCATTTGTCATTGTAGAGCCCATTCCCAAATTTCCTATCCAATGTTTTTAGTTAGTGGGACTCAGAGCTCATTAAATTTTATCCACTAACTCATGTACCTCGAGATTCACAATTTAAGACCAACGCACCTAAATCTCTAGCCACAAACAAATGGACTCCACCACTGACTACCCATCATCGTATCGATTCATCATATAAGTTCCAGCTGTACACTCCATCTGCTTCATTTCCAGCAAGCATCACAAAGGCAACATCGGAACATGCAAAACAAGGGGCCAAATGCAAGAAAAAAGGGGTGGGACATATGGCCATGTGCTCGAGCCACAAAAAATGAACTCGAAATGAATGAATCAAAGACAAATATTGCGATTTTAATAAAAAAAGAAATGGTCATCGAAACGTTTTGATTCAAGGGACATTCCCCAGATTGTGCAGTGCATTGACCATTCTATGGCTCGAACTCAGATCTAGATCCATTGCACCAAAGATATCAACTCAATCGAACACAATACAGGCAAGAACCCAAGAAAACGAGCTCGGCTCTTCTATCATCAAAACTGGGCAGCTCGAACCACAAAAAAACTCATCGGAGATGTAGGAATTGGGACCGAGAAGTCCCGAGCAAGACGTCGCTGGCTATAGGTCGTCGGACGGTGACGGTGGAGGTAGCGTGGTCGAGTACATCAGGCTGTGGTGGACCCGCGCCGTTGACACGAAATCCTGCTGTGCGGCACCAAGGTAGCAAACCAACGGGGGGTCGTCATAGGAGTTGATTTTGTAGTCATCGTCCCAGTCGTTGCAGCCTTCGTCCACCTCTCCTTGAGCTCGAGCTGCAGCGAGCTCGATGGCAACAGCTACCGCACCTTTTCGGCCTCTATTCTTGACAAGCGCTTCGGCTTCTTGCCGAACAATGAAGGAGGCGAAGAGGAAGGAGAAGTTGAGGAAGTGGAAGTGCCCTTCTTCTTGCTTCATCGAGTAGGCTTCTGGGACTCGGCGTCGCCATTGCTACTGCTGACATTGCCACAATTCATGGAGGATTTACGAGGAGCCGAGCAGGGGCCAGAGATGAAATCTGTGAGCCACTAAAGCATTGGGGTTGAATGGCTTCACGGGTTGGTGAAGTAGAGGACGAGGGTAGTCAAAGAGAGGAGCGTCGAGGAAGGAGATCTCTCTCCTTTCTCTGGTTTTTTCATCCATGTTGGAGGCTAACAATACAATCTAGATGAGGAGGGTGAATAGGTTGTTTTAGAAAACTTGACAATCTTTCACTAAAATTAATTGGTGCTAGGTAAAGATCAAGTCAAGAAAATGTTTCAAAACTCTTGATCGTAATGTGTTATTGTGAGAGTAAAGAGAGTAAAATAGTGGCACACAATGATATATAGTGAATCGGTTTTATCCCCAAGCCTATGTCCACTCCTCAGACTAACAGTCACAAGGTGGGCTGGATTGCACTGGTGATTTACTCAGACAGTTATAGTAAGCAATCATTAATCTTATCACAAGATAGATCACACTATTATGACTCAACTGCTACTCTTACTCTTATATACTTAATCTAGAGTACAACTACTCAAACAACACGAATATAATAATCAGTGAAACACTTGGAAGAGAGTGTATTGCTTAAAACATAGCTGAATACCAATCTTTAGATCGTGATAATGCTGTTCTCTCTCTTTACTTGGTTTCTTAGATCTTCTCTTTTATTCTATCTTCAATCTATTAGTTGGAAGAGGATTGGAGAAGTAAAGAGTCATTGGAGTTACTGTTAAGCTGCTACCAAGAGATAGAACTGCCTACACAATCATTTTTCCTGAAGATTTGCAATCTACCAAAGAATAGCATCTAGTGTTATTACTTCATTGTAGACTCTGACAAACTTGTCAGATAACTTGGCTTCTAGATTACTAGTTTCAACTGAATTCAATTGTCATGTAAATCTACAACCACAACGGCTAGTTTGCTAATCCAATGAACTTCACCAAATGTTCGTGGTTGCTACAGCACCAACGACCTGATATTTGGTACTAAGATATAGGCATCACCATCAACTGATATTTAGGTCCACTAGTACTATCTACGAAAAAACCATTTATGGACTTGTTGCATACTTCCATCCTCCATATCAAACCATGGATGTTATACAGTTCTTTCTATAATATATATATATATATATATATTTGCATACACCATAGTAAACATTATATTAATGATAATTTGAATATCATTAAAATCACTTGGAAATGTTTCTCCAACAAGCCAAAGCCAACTCGCACCCCAGCCAACACCAGCGAATGCCCCCTCTTCTCATTCACTCTTCCTCAAGGTAGTCTCGTATTTATGTATGAAAGAAAAGAAATAGGCCTCAAACAAGAGAGACCCGAGAAGGAAGAAGAAGCAAACCACCACACACACCCCCTTCAAGCTCTTTCTCTAGCTCTCTTCAAACTCGCCTTGCCCTTTTTTCTCCGGGGACGATGCCAATTGGCCGATGGTCATCCTGGCCGAGCATCCTGTGCGACATTTCTCGGTCGTCCTTTGTACCCTACCCGCGTACACCACCTGTTTACTGCAATGCCTCAGCCAAAACAAAGAGAAGAGAAGAGAGGGAGAGGAGAGCTGGTGCACGAGCTGAGCCAAGGAGGAAGTGGGCTAGCCTTGCACAGGAGAAGAAGAAGGCAAAAGAAGGAGGACTTAGCAAGCTCGGCTCTGTTCAATTTCTTTATAAATACTACTAATAATTTTTTTTTTTCAAATTTTTAAACAAATGATAAATTTTTTTAATTTAATTAATTTTTTCATAGGCTTTTAATAATTAGCACTAGTAATGTAAATATTCCTTATGTCTACACGCAATGCATTTTAATAAAAATATATGCGATGCATTTTAATCGAAAATTATTTATTTTACTTTCCTTTTCTTTTTTTAGCTTAGAGATTAATCTGTAATTTTTTATGTGATTAAGTACTAAATAAAGGGGCAAAATTTAGGTGTCAATAATTTAGAAAAGCATTGGAAAGCAACTTCAACGTAAATGTCATTTGTTGAAGGTTATACTTTGTAAAGGACTTTTACTCATTTTTTTATAAAGAAAAAATCTCAAATTATTTGCCAGTAGAACTCAACTGGTGACGGTAACGGTGGTAGTGGCTACTGGCCGCTTGATGGTTGCCCATTAACTGCATGCCGTACCTAGCATGCCACTTGTGTGCTAGGTATGGATTGTGTCCAAATTTTGGCAAGCAACCACCCTCTTCCTCCGTTGAAGAAGAGGATGTGGATTATAGCGGGGATCAGAGTGGGGATTAAGTTATTCATCTGCGCATCCATATATCCCCTCTGACATAGGGTTGCCTGCTTGTTTTCTTCCTGAGGTTGAGGCACTTTTCCATATTGGCGTCCGACAAGGGAATAATGTAAAAGAGGTAACATATACTATAATAGGCTCTAAGCACATGATGTCTGTTCATGGTACCGACTCATTTCGATGCTTTTCGTTTGACTTTAAGGGAATGTATTTGGGAAAAACATTTAAATTAAAAGTGTTTTTCAAAATGCAAGTAGTATTTGGCCAAGTGTACTTTAGAAAAATATTGTAAAGCAACTTTGAAGTAAATGCCATTTAGTTAAAACTATACTTTGTAAAGGATTTTTCTTGTTTTTTAAATAAAATATCTCAAACTATTTGCTGGAAAAACTTAGTTAGTGACGGTGAGGGTGGCAGTGACTCGTGGCTCACAAGTCACTTGATGGTGGCATGCTAGCTACATGGCGATGGCACACCAGCCACATGCTGGTTGCTAGTCGGTGGCTAAGGCAAAGTTGGGGTTTTCGAGGACATTTTCGAAATTATGATAGGAAATGAGGCAAAAAATTAAAATCTTCCAATCTGTTATAATGAAAAAAATTGAAGAAGCTTGCTTCTAAGTTCTCATTTCTAATCTTATGTTGTTGTAGATGTATGCCATTGCATACTTTCTACTATGTGTACAATTCTCTTATGCACATAAATATAAGCTAAATTGATTGGTAAGCACATATTGTTTTTTGTATTGTATCATGTGTCTTACTTATTTTCTTACTTATTCGAACTATTTTATGTTTCCCCTGTAACTTATTGGTCCTGGTCCACATGGGAATAACAGATACTTAAGAACACGTTACCTGAAGTCAAGAAGATAGATTTTCGGAAAGGTGCGCAGGTATGTCTTGAAAAATCTAAATTTGTTTTAGGCCTCTCTCCGTGGTCTTTTTTTGTCTTGCCAACATGTGTTTTAGTGGTTTTAAACTTTGCATGTTGGCTTCTGAACTCAAATTTTTTCTAGTGCATATTTCAAATTAATTGCTGAGTTCTCTATGGTCGTTCACAATGCAATAAAAGCATGCTTTAATTATCACGGCTGACAGTGTATGTTGGGAAAATGTGGCTTCGAATTGGGTAGAACAATGGAGTCGGATTTTTAAAGTACTAAAGTCGGACTTTGAGGCGTGATATCACTTTCTTTAAGGATTTATTTGCCCCCACAAAGTTGCGAATGGTCACCGGCAAATTTCCTTTATGATACAACAAAGTCTCAAATGAGAATACTAGATAGCAATTCTAGTATTTCTCCAAGATCTCTCATGGGAAACAATTGAAACAATGACTATAGTTTCTCTCAAAAGAAAACTAAAAAATGAAAGAAGATGTGTGTTTGATCTCAAAATAAACTTACTTATCTTTGTTTTTCGAATAGAGGTAGCCCTTCAAAAGTATGTCTCAAAGGTTACGTTAAAAATACATAAAAAATTCGAAATTAAATAAATAATAAAGAAAAATTAATCAAAACTTATCGTCAACGGTCGCACTGTTTTAACAAGATTTATAGTTAATTTTTTATAGAAATAAATCCGAATTTTCAATAAATAAAAATAATGATCGTCGGTTAGTGCCAAATCTCGTCCACGTGTGCACTCACATCTTTTCGATATGAAACAAGGCACCTCTTCATTTGTTTTATAAACAAACTACCAACAATCCCCCACTTTTGTTTGTAAAACAAAATTAGAAAATAAAACGTTAGAAATATACAGCCAAAATTTCCATGAGATTAATATACATACATAAAGGTCTCTTTCGAGTTAAACTTTTACTTAGTGCAAGTATCTCAAAGCTCTATCAAAGTGACAAGTAGCTCGGCTTTAAACTTGTACTTTTATATAATAAAACCGGACATACCGCACATACACTAACCTCTTGTTTTAGTGAGAAGTTCTATATTACTCCACACTATTATGGCCTTATGCTTGATCATATTTCATGAGCTCTCTAGAAAGTAACCCTCACTTTCGTAAGAAGCGGCACCATTTCTAAACTCATATAGGTGAAGTATCTACCATGTGTTTCTGTTACTATCAACACATTACAAGTTTGTACTATACTTCATTAAGAATTCAATCCAACCTACAAAACATAACAGACGATATTGACTTTTCATATCAGGGCTACATTAGTATCAAACAATCACATTCAATAACTTGTTCTTACCCATTAAACCTTGTAACTAGTGATGTTCTAAAAAAAGGTCGAGTTACCATCATTGGTGATCTCAATTAAAGGGTTTCAGCCCTTTTTTTTTTTTTTTTTTTTTTTTTTTTTGGTGAGATCATTATTACCATGTGTCTTGGTAAAGCCTTCATCAAGGAATTGGCAAGATTATTACTTGACCTCACGTAGACAATTGTTATAGTACCATTTTTAATCAATTGTCTTACATATTCATGTCTTAGACTAATATGTCTAGACTTACCATTATAGGTGCTATTATAGGATTTTGCCCTAGTAGCCTAACTATCACAATGGATAGAAATATGAGGTATAGGATTATGCCATAATTTGATATCTAATAACAAATTCATAATCCATTCGGCCTCTTTCCGAGTTCTACTAAAGCAACGATTCAAATTTCATAGTTGAGTGAATTATGCACATTTGTTTCTTCCTCGCCCAAGAAACAACACATTCACATAATGTGAAAATCCATCTAGTAATGGATCGTCTATTTCTCATACTTGTAACCTAACTAACATCGGCATATCCTTCTTATATACCCAGATAATTACTATAGAACAATCACAAATTTTAGTTTTCAATAATAATCAAATTTTCGAGTAATAACTTTCCGATGTTCTATACTTGGATTACAAATATTTACTCAACTTGCATATACAAAAAGTAATATCAGGTCTAGTATAATGTATCGCATACATTAAAGACCCATAGCACTCACATTAAAAACTCTCCACTAGGAATCAAATGGAATACTTACATATTTGAAAACAAGATGTTTAAATCTATACAACATCTTCTCCATTTAATTACTTTAGCTCAAAGAATAACCCCCACTATTTTATTAATTTTAATACTTAACATAGTAACTACTTCACCCAAATCTTTCATTTTGAAATTGAAAGTTAGATACTTCTTAATCTCAATGATTCCAGTCACATTAGTTCCAAAGTCTCCTTCGAACATAACCCCACTTCAAGAATATTCCAAGAGGCAATTAATCGAAATTATGCATCATCAAATTTTCATCCTTGATGAAATACATACATCAAAACAAAAATCAATGCAATTCTACTCTATTGGCTCATTTATGCTATTTTATAAAATCAAATCTATGAGGGGCAAGGACAGGATTGTAAAATTGCTAAAAAGGAAGGGCAAAAGGGTAAAAGAAGCCGCAGGGAGGGAACGTCAGGCACGCGCCAAGCACGCACCCGTTCATGCGGCAGCGTGTGGCCCATGCGTGCGGGTCCAACGTGCAGGCGTGTGCAACACATGCGCTTGGCAACTGCCATGCACTTGAGATCCACGCGCCAACGGTTGAGCACGCGTGAGAGCGCGTGGAGCGTGGGTTTAATGCACCTGCAACTACAGCACGTGCATGAACTCACACGCCTTCTCCCTTGCACACAGAAGCAATTTTCCATCAATTTTCGCCGTTTTCAGCCGCGATTTCGCCGCCGTTTCTTCTTTGGCAGCCCATCCCAAACACAAATAAATAATGGGATTTGGAGAGCATGCCGACACGACCACATGGGTCCAAGTTTCAGCAAAAATGAGCAAGAAATCGGCCCCAAATCAAACGAAAATTTCCCAAAACACAAATCCTCAACCACGTTGACTTTCGCCACCCAATTAGCCTCCGAAGAACACTAATATGCCGAAATAACTCATGGCGGTGTGACTGTATGGGTTCCAATTCGAGCAGTAGGTCACTGGATTTTGCCCGGAATGGGTGAGTTTCTCTCTTGGCTTTAAAATTCCGAGAACTGTTCATCTTCAAAAATGTCCAAAATTACACCAAAAAATTCGACAAAAACAAGGTAGAGGCAGTAAACCTAGCTCTAATACCAAATGTAAGATATAAAAAACAAATGCGGAAACCAAGATCGATTATAGATAGATTGTTCTGTGCGTTTCATCCTCTTGACTCCATTGTTGCGAAATAAATCCTTAAAATTGTGATTTCACGCTTCAAAGTCCGTCTTGATTATTTTGAAAATCCGACTTCATTGTTCTACCCAATTCGAAGTTATATTTTCCCAACAATTTTAAGATTGCAAAATGAACAAGTACATCTCAAAGGTTACGTTGAAAAGACATAAAAAAAATTCGGAATTAAATAAATAAAAATTAATCGTAACTTATCGTCAACAATTGCACTGTTCTAACAAGATTTATAATTAATTTTTTATAGAAATAAATCCGAATTTTCAATAAATAAAAATAATGATCGTTGGTTAATGCCAAATCTCGTCCACGTGCGGACTCACATATTTTTGATGTGAGACTAGGCACCTCTTCATTTGTTTTATAAACAAACTACCAACAGTGTATATTACTTGAAATTCAATGAAAATTGTGAGGCGAACGTGCTTATTCAGTTGCTTTGTACCCTGTTGTTTTGTATTTTATTGCTCCAACGATTGTTGCAACCATGATTCTTGAACATTATGTGAGACGACAAGGTGTTAATTAAGATATTCTTTACATCTACAATTAGGTTTGGACGGTAAAAGATTGCATTCCTAATAAAAATTACATACCAAACCTTTTCAATAGAAGGATTCTCCACTATGTTACAATCTTGGTTTGTAATGTCATCTCACCAATATCTAACTTGACAAGCCTGTCCCTACACGTGTTCTCAAATGGTGGATTCTAGAGGAATCTCAACATACTTTTTCCTACATATGTTCTCAGATTGTGAATTCCGGTGGAATCTCAACATGGTCGACGACGCATGTTGATGGGTTTGAGAGAAAATGGCACCCCAAATCCTGCAGGGCCGAGTTTCTTACTTAGCATTTTTATGATTTGTAAAAGATTTTTGTTCATTCCGGTAGAACTTAGCTGGTGACAGCGAGGGTGGCGGTGGCTCACTGCTCTAAAGCCACTTGACGATGGCACACTACCTGCATGGCAATGGCACGCCAGCCACATGCCGGTTGCTAGTCAATGACTGAGGCAAAGTTAGGCTTTTCGAGGACATTTTGGAGAAAATGGCACCACAAATCCTGCAGGGCCGAGTTTCTTACTTAGCATTTTTATGATTTGTAAAAGATTTTTGTTCATTCCAATAGAACTTAGCTGGTGACAGCGAGGGTGGCGGTGGCTCACTGCTCTAAAGCCACTTGACGATGGCACACTACCTGCATGGCAATGGCACGCCAGCCACATGTCGGTTGCTAGTCGATGACTGAGACAAAGTTAGGCTTTTCGAGGACATTTTGGAAATTATGATAGGTAATGAGGAAAACAAAATTAAAATCTTCCCATTTATTATAATGAAAAAAAAAATTAAAGTTGGTTGCTTATAAGTTATGATTTCTAATATTGTACAAACGTATGCCATTGTATACTTTCAATTATGTGTACAATTATCTTATGCACACAAATATTAGCTACATTGATTACTAAACACATATTGTGTTTTGTATTATATTACGGTTCTTTCTTATTGGAACTATTTTCTATTTCCTATGTAGCTTTTTGGGTCCCCATCCACATGGGAATGATAAATACTTAGAAAGTATGTTACATGAATTCGAGAAGATAGATTTTCGAAAAGGTGTCTTGCAAAATCTAAATTTGTTTTTTGGTCTTGTTGTCATGTGTTTCGATAGTTTTAAACTTTGCATGTTGGCTTCTGAACTCTGAGTTTTTCTAGCGCATATTTCAAATTAATTGCTAAGTTCTTTATAGTATTCCACAGTGAAGCGGCAACATGCTTTAGTTCTCATAGCAAACGAGAATGTATATTACTCAAAATTAAAGGACTATTATGAGGTGAATGTATATTACTCGAAATTAAAGGACTATTATGAGGTGAATGTGCTTATTTAGTTGCTTCGTGTCCTATTGCTCCGACTATAGTCGGAGCCATGATTCTTGAACATTTTGTGATACAACAATGTGTTAATTTAGATATTATTTACATCTACAGCTAGATTTGGATAATAAAGATTGCGTTCCTGATGAACATTACATTCCAACCATTTTCAGTGTAAGGATCCTCCTCTGTGTTACAACATTGGTTTGTGATTTCATATCACAAATCTTCAACTTGAGAAGCTTTTTCCTGCATGTGTTCTCATATAGTAGATCCTGGTGGAATCTAACATGATCGGTGACACATTGATTGGCCTAAGAGGAATTGGCACCCCAAATCTTATAGGGTTGGGTTCCTTACTCAGCATTTTTCTAATTTGTAAAAGATTTTTGTTAATTTTTTTTTTTATAAAAAATCTCCAAGTATTTGCTGGCAAAACTTAGCTGGTGACAATGAGGGTGGCAGTGACTTATGGCTCACAAGTTGCTAGACAGTGGCATGATGGTTGCACGACGATGGCATGCCAACCACATGCTAGTTGCTAGTTGATGGCTAAGGCAAATTTAGAGTTTTCTAGGACATTTTCGAAATTATGATAGGTAATGAGGCCAAAAGATTAATATCTTCCAATTTGTTATATGAAAAAAATTGAAGTGGCTTGCTTCTCAGTTTTGATTTCTAATATTGCGTTGTTGTAGATGTGTGTCATTGCATACTTTCAACTATGCATACTATTATCTTATGCTCACAAAAATCAGCTACATTGATTGGTAAGCACATTTTTCTTTATTGTATTACGCTTCTTACTTATTCAAATTATTTTATATTTCCTACATAGCTTCTTGGATCCTCGTCCACATGGGAATGGCAAATACTTAGAACATATATTACCTGAAGTTAAGAAGATAGATTTCCGGAAAGGTGCCTAGATACGTCTTGTTTGTTTTAGGACTCTCTTTTTTTGCCTTGTCGCCATGTGTTTCAGTAGTTTGAAACTTTGCATGTTGGCTTCTAAACTCAGAGTTTTTCTAGCACATATTTCAAATTAATTGCTGAGTTCTTTATAGTAGTTCACAATAAAGCAACAACGTGCTTTAAATCATTGCTTACAATGTAAAATACTTGAAATTCAAGGACCATTGTGAGGTGAATGTACTTATTCAGTTGCTTTGTATCATATTTCTCCAACTATTGTCGGAGCCATGATTCTTGAACACTCTATGATACGGTAAGTTGTTAAATTAGGTATTCTTTACATCTACAGCTAGGTTTGGACGGCAAAAATTGCATTCCTAATTAACATTATATTCCAATCATTTTCGATATAAGGATCCTCCACCATGTTACAACCTTGGTTTGTGATGTCATCTCAACAATCTACAACTTGATAAGCTTTTCCCTGCATGTGTTGTCAAATGGTGGATCCTAATGGAATCTCAACATGGTCGTTGATGCATGTTCATTAGTCTGAGAGAAAATGGCACCCCAAAATTCAACAAGGCTGGGTTCCTTACTCAACATTTTTCTAATTTATAAAAGATTTTTTTCAATTTTCTTTTAAAAAAAAAACTTGAAATTATTTGCCGGCAAAACTTAGCCGGTGACGGCGAGGGTGGCAATGGCTCATCGCTCACAAGCCGCTTGACAACGGCACGTTGATTGCACGGTGATGACACGTCGGCCACATGCCAGTTGCTAGTAAGTAGCTAAGGTTAAGTTAGGGTTTTCGAGAACATTTTCAAAATTATGATAGGTAATGAGGCAAAAAAATTAAAATCTTCCTATCTATTATAATGAAAAAAAAAAGATTGAAATTGCTTTCTTTGAGTTTTGATTTCTAATATTGTGTTGTTGCAGACGTATGCCATTGCATACTTTCAACTATGTGTACGATTATCTTATGCACACAAATATCAGCTACATTGATTGGTAAGCACATATTGTTTTTTGTATTGTATTACGCTTCTTACTTATTTGAACTATTTTCTATTTCCTATGTAGCTTCTTGGATCCATGTCCACATGGGAATGGGAAATACTTAGAACATATGTTACCTAAAGTCCAGAAGATAGATTTTTGGAAATGTGCCCAGGTATGTCTTGCAAAATCTAAATTTGTTTTAGAACTTTTTTTTTTCTTGCTACCATGTATTTAGGTAGTTTGAAACTTTGCACGTTGGCTTCTAAACTCAAAGTTTTTCTAGCACATATTTCAAATTCATTGTTGAATTCTTTCCAGTTGTCGACAATGAAGCGACAGCATGCTTTAATCCAATGGCTGACAATGTGTATTACTCGAAATTCAAGGATCATTGTGAGGTGAATGTGCTTATTCAGTTGCTTTGCATCATAATATTCCGCCTATCATCGGAGCCATGATTCTTGAACATTTGTGATACGACAATGTGTTAATTTAGATATTTTTTACACCTACAGCAAGGTTTGGACGATAAAGATTGCATTTTTTATGGACATTACATTCCAACCATTTTCAATGTTACGATCTTCCTCCGTGTTGCAACCTTGGTTTGTGATGTCATCTCATCAATCTCCAACTTGACAAGCTTTTTTCCTGCATGTGTTCTCAGATGGTGGATCTTGGAGGAATCCCAACATGGTCAGTGACACCTGTTGATTGGTTTGAGAGAAAATGGTACTCCAAATCCTGCAAGGCTGGTTTCCTTACTCAACATTTATCTGAATTTTAAAAGATTTTTGTTAATTTTCTTTTCATATTCTAGCATACCTTAGCCGGTGGTGGTGAGGGTGGCAATGGCTCACTGGCCGCTCGACTGTGGCACGCCAGCCACACGTCGTTGGCTCGCCCGTTGCTTTTTCATATGTAGTATAAAATAAAATTAAAACCGGATAAGAATTAAATCATAGAGATATTAATAAGGCGAATCTCGCATCCCTTTCTCCTTCCATAAAGGTGTGCACACTTTTTCATGTTTGAACCAATATTCACAATCCAATGCGGACCTTAGGTAAAAACTAAGCCGCGTCAAGATTAAGGTGTTGAAGATTGGATAGTGCTCATTTATGTCAAACTATGACCTTCGCGGAAGGCTCTTATTCATGTCAAACATGGTGTTGCATCCCGATTTGTCGAGCCTCCCCTTAGTCCCATGGCCAAAAGGGGAATTTCGGTCCTCGAGCAATAACAACGAAAGATTTTCCCATACAATCCCTAATATTTTTCTGCATTGGAGCTCAAAGGTCTACGATTTTCTTCACATATTTCAAGCATGGAAACCTATCCGAGGTATTGCCTCTCCTCTCACTTCGTGTTCGTCTTTTGATTCAGTCGCAATTTTTATGTTCGCCCTTGTTCTAAAATTTGATTATTGTTGCCGTAAGGACATTTTATGGGAAACCTTTGATGCATTAATCTAGTCTTCTTGACGGACACAGTTACAGGTTGGAGATTCGGCATGGATTTGTCCAAATTTTGGCAGACAATCGCCTTCATCCTCCCTTGAAGAAGATGATGTGGATTTTAATGGGGTTTGCAATGGGGATGGTGTTCTTGATTTGGGCATCCATATATCCTCCTAGATGCGGTGCTGCCTGCCTGTCTTCTTCCAAAGTTTGACATCATGTTCCGCTCACTTCGAGTGCATTTGGTTTGACTTTGAAGGAGAAAAATGGAAAGTCCTTTGAGCTAAAAAAAGTTTTCCAAAATATATATAGTGTACGGTAAAGTGTATGTTAGAAAAATATTGAAAAACTACTTTGACGTAAATGCCATTTGGTAAAAATAATATATTGTAAAAGACTTTTGCTAATTTCTTTTTTATAAAAAATCTCAAACCATTTACCAGCGGAACTTATCCAGTGGCGGCGAGGGTCTCAATGGTGGCATGGCCACCGCATGCTGGTGGCACGCCTGCCACACGGTAAACTTGGGTTTTCAAGGACACTTCAAGAATTATGAAAGTTCAGCGAGGGCAAAGTTGAAAAAAAAAAAGTCCATTTGTAATCCAGAAACGCAGCATTCCAAAGTACTTCCAGACCTACCATAGGCTAGAGCTTTAGAGAGTTTTAGAGATGCAATTGCATCTCTCCAAAGCATGCCAAAAAATTTGCTAAACAGCATTTGTATTCGCCTGAGGAGCTTGAGACCACAGAGATTTGGGCCTCAAAGGACTTATTCCAAAGCTGTTCACATTCAATTCTCAATGGCCTGTCTTCTTCAAAAGAATTGAACGTGAACAGCTTGCTGAATGACTTATGTGTCAAGTCGGTGTCAACAAAAACATTGTGACAATACTTTGTGCTCCAGCTTCTCTGGTGCTTTAAACTAGATCTTGCAATTAGTCCCTTGAGTCATTTTATCAGTCTCCTGTGCTAATATGTCCACAACTTTTGGCAGAGATCTTGGAATATCATACGTGATTTCTATGAGTCGAGTCTTCAATTTAGGATCTCCAGTGGTCGTCAAATTTATCTTTGAATTGTCCTTGGCACAATCTGACCAATTGCAGAACCACGCAGAACCACGCTAGGATCCACATTTCCTTTTACAAGTTTTCAGTCTTAGCAAAAATTTACTGGTAAGTCAAGTTTCTGCAATGCTTAAGCAAACCCATTTAATACGAAGAATCACGTGTTATCATCAATATCACATAGTATATTTTCCAAAAGGAAGTAAGTTCTCCGCCTCGGGGATATGCTTCGAGGAGGAAATAAGAGAGTCTTTGTATCCCAAGCTTATTAATTTATGCTGATGATGAGATGTGTTTGATGTTTTGGCCGTCAATTGGGTTGAATACGTTGGTGGTGAATGAAGGAAGTTATTCTTACAAATGGAAGAAATATCAAATAGCAATTACAAAATTTAAATTTCAAACAATCTTTTGAATGTATTGAGTTCAATGGTGAAGGAAATAACTAAATCAGGAGCCTAGTTAATGTGCGTAGGATCATCTGTCTCAAAACACTTGTTGCTTTCAAATGACTACTAGTCATTCAACTTTGTTGAATTCAATCATGGTTTATTTCAACCTCGACATAAAAAGCGAGATAAACAGAAATATCTTCTTATCTAATGTCTTTCAATTAGCCCTAAAAAGATCAAACAATATAATCGTCAAAAAATATTTGAAATGGAATCTCAATATATCGACCAAACTTTATAGTAAAATCATGCGCACATCATGATTTCGCAATGATATCAGATTTAGGCTTAGCCCAACAGGTATCAGTCATCCAAGTACTGAAGTTAGGCTTGAACCCGGATTTGTCCAGGATAATGGGCTTGCCCTGGGTTACCTTTACTGTTATCTGAACACGGTGGTCTTTGTGTGACTCGTGCATGCTTGTGCGACTGTGTTGTGTTTGTGTTGAGAGAGAGAGAGAGAGAGAGAGAGAGAGAGAGAGAGAGAGAGGATGAGAGGGAGAGGGATAGATCTAAGGCAAGTAATGGCCGCGCTCCTCATGCTGTCAAGGTTTAGTATGCTGGGGAGTATGATCAAGCGTGACCACTTCCACAGCCTCCAAATATCCCTCTCCTAGCTCTTTTATTATGATCATAATTTTGTTTATCTGTATTCTTACTTTAATTTCTCCATCATCCTACTTCTTATCATTCTTCGACCACATTAAGAAACCCGTTAGCTCTTAATGGGATTCTCATTCTGATGGCAAACATTTCATATACAGCTTAAATGATAAAATCATTGCTGTTCATGCATGAGACTTTAGATTGGTGACTAGTACAGTCATCACAATTGACAGCATTACAGTTCATGTGCTCGATCAATTTTTTCATTACTTGTTCTCTATGTGCATGCTCTCTTCAATTTCCTTTCACGGCTTTTTCGTGCCATCACAAGTTGTTTAACCAAACATTAAAGCAACAAAAAGAACAAGGTCTTTCATATGAAATTAAAATTAGACCCGTCTCCCATCATCCAAAAACGAAAGCTTTACTAGTAATCCAGTTCCCAAGTTGTTTAGGATGCTTGCAGAACTTTATTCCTGTGTCATTATTTCCAAATTGGAGTTAAAGTATCCAGCAAGATCCCCTGTTCAGTTAAACAGCATAAGGATTACCGGGCCAAGCCTAGTTAATGAGGTAGGCATAAATGAACGGTTTTTGATGGATGACAGTCATAGGCTTAAACCATTTTGGAGCATCTCTGCACCAAGTAAGGTCCCTGATTGAGCTCTTCTTAATCAAATTAGATTTGAACATTGATAGATATCGTCCCAAACTTTATGATATAACCTCTCTAGTCACAAGACGACAACCATCGCAAGGTTGCATAACATTCTCATTGACGGAGGGCCCTGAATATCACGTTTTACAGGTATCATATGACCTATGAAATATCAAATATTTTCCTATATTTAGCCCGCCATTTTCTCACTTGATATGTGTACCTATTACTTTGCATCTCACTTGATAAGCATCTGGTCTCAAGCTCGACTCTTGCCACCACAGTATGACTGGCCACAAATTGTACGTTTTCATAATGCCTATTCCATATATAAAGCGATATTCCCAAATTTTCCCGGAATCATTCTTATCATGTTTTACAGAGTAAACCTTATCATACAATGGTAATTTTATATTTGCAACTGTTTATTGTTTTCATTTTAGTAATTGCTTCATACTAGATACATGAAGAAGTAAGTCTACAAATATGTGAAGGTAGACCAACCGACAATACCGATTATTTTGACCAATTTGGAGTGAAAGCTATTTATGCTTTCATTTATACCAATTTCATGATAAACGAAAGATGACTCACTCATCAGATTTTGGTATCGATGACACAAATTATCTGACTTCTCTTCTCTAACTCACTCATGATAAAACCTCGAGTGAACCCCACAGGTTTCAAAGAAACAAGAAATGGAATGTTTCTCCTGCTTTTCTACTAAATGTCAATTCAAGTAGTTCAAGGCCAAAGAGGATCACCATAGAGGTCAAGTCCTCACCAAGCATGACCAATTTATTGTTTACACCAGTAACACCACATCCGGTTTAGCGCTAAAAAAGAAAACAACGCCATATCAGGACAATCAGCTTTTTGCATTACTTAGATGCATGCCATCAACCATTGCACATTTCACTATTCTCTGCCGACATCTGTTTGCACGCATAAATGTTTCTCTTTTGAAGATGTAGAGACATTCATGAACCAGTGAGTGAATCAATGAATAAATGAATTTCGTTCTCAAATCTTAGTCTTATTTTTCTCACCACCAAATCATTTTTTGCATACAGACATAAAATCTCATCAAATCTCAGCATGAACATATCAACTATAAATGATTCTCGGCCAAATCCAAAGCATACAATCATTAACGCCCATCAAGATGGATCCGATTTCGATCAGATGTTTCTCGGCCAAGTTCAGCAATATTCAAATTACTGGATTTGCTTATAACGAGGACAAACAGAAATCAACTACAGCTTATGTAATAGAAATAGAAAAATTAAGCTAGCGAAGACATTAAACTCAATCAAATCTAGACTCGGACGTTCATTGATGCAACTCAGGAATTTTGTAGAATCTCTCAAGTTAAACAATAATCCGAACTAAAATTGGGGTAATCAAGGCAAAGCCAGGCCATCGATCCTCTCAGATTCAGAGGATCACAAATGCCAACGACATCACAAGGTGAACTGAATGCTAGAGCAGGAACACTAAACATCAAACAAGATTGAAAATGAGTTTGCGCAAATAGGTGCTGTGGGGAGCATTGATCATGACCAAGTGACGATAATCTCAGACAAATCATGTACAAAAACGCTGAGAATTCGAGCCAGCGATTGAGAAAGGAAGACGGCAGAGAACAGAGGAGGCTTCCAAAGCGGTTGTGGTAACGGCAAGTGACCAGCAAAGAAGGCTGTGGTTGCTGGCGGACTGAAGGCGATGGAGAGGAGTAAAGAAGCCACCGGAAATACAGGAAAAAGACTGAGAACAACGTTATTGACTGAATCGATCGAATGATACAAAGCCTGAATCGAAGTTCAATTAAGTTGTGACCATAGAGAAGGTAACGTGAAAAAGAGCGAGTTGATCTCAATTCTAGAGGAAGAACAGCTGAGAAGAATTCAAATTCCATCGATTCTGTGGGTGACCTCCTCCTTCGTCTCTAAAACATATCTTCTATGGAGAAATGGCTCTCAAAGTAACTCCTTTCACAAGAAAAGTCATTCATATCCCCTCTTATTTTTACTCAAGAAAATACTGAATTCATCAATCCTTTGGAAGAAAGGATTGGAGAGCGCTACATTCAATCCTTTGGAAGAAAATCTTACCTTGTTTGAGGTCATACCCTATATTATAAGACTGTTGTGCCAGCACTCCAATCAAGGATGTGCCATTCATACTGGGTAATGACTTAACAATGGCCATGCAAAAGACGTCTGCTGTTAACTGGAAAAACATGCTGTTGATGTCTAAGCTGAGTTGCGCACTGCCCGAGAATTGCAAGGTGATGACCGGGAATCCCGTCAAATCTCTCTCTGCGCTTCCTGCGTAGCATAAGAACTCTGGATGACTCACCTTATTCAGCTTTCCCGCCATCAAACTCTCGATCTCATTTTGCAATGGAACGTACCCCTCTTCCTTCAGAAACGTGAAGGTGGTTCCCGAGTCTATGATCACTCCTCCTTCACCCTTAGGCCCTCTTTTGAATACCCAGGGATCGATCTGTAGCTTCTTCTCTCCGACGCTTATACCTTGGAGGTCCGAATAGTATAAACCATTGTAAATCTCTAGGGTCGTAGAATCGCCTTCCATGATCACCCCATTTCCCAAGCTGAGTTGATTGTATTGGTACTTGGGGTCGTGTATGTTGCCGATGCAGTAGGAAAATTTGGAGCCTAATTGTTTAACCAAAGTTGGGAAATTATCATCACCATAGCCTAGTCCTAATATCCCGCTTTCTTGTCCCTCTGGACTGTATTCATTTACGTGTCCGCATCCAAGCACCTCAATCGGCACCTTTACCGTGCCCTCATCGGACGTCTCAAAGGTTGCTTGTTCAGAGGCAAGGTTACCGGTTGTGGTGCTTTTGTCAAAGTACGTCATTTCATAAATGCAATACTCATGATTAGGATCGCACTTGTCACCAAATTTTAAACAAGCGATGGAACCGCAACGAATATTGGAGTACGTTGATGATTTGGCAGGATCGAAAAGAGGAGGAGATTGTTTAAAGCAAGTAGTGCAGGGCAGGCATTGAAACCAAAGGAGGTGGCTTGCCGTGTCGATTTGCACAAGTTGCAGGGTTGGCGGCGTACCGATGGATATTTTGGCAAGGAACCCGCTTGCTTTAACAGCTGGGATGAGACTGGCCCTAGCATCGTCGTCATTTAGAGTAGCGATCCTTTGGTTCAAGAAGCGGATGCGGGCGAGGGAACCGGTAATGGCACGTTCAACTCGGTCCGAAGTGGTGGCGTTTGGATTGTAATAGGGAGATTGAATAGAATCGTGGTGGATTAGCTTGATGGCTAATCCCTGAGGTTCGGCGGGGGTGATCTTGGACGAAGCGACATTAGCCGAGTATGAGGAAATGATACTGATAATGAAGATTGGAAGGAAAAAATAAAAAGGCGATGCCATTGTAGTAGCCATTAGCATAATCTAATTTTCTTCGAATGAGTTTTGACGTCCTTCTTTTATATTATTGTACTTCTTGATGTTGCCATTAATGCATGGATTTTGTTTGTGGCAAAATCTTGGGATATAGCCACATTAATTGCGGATATACAGTTCATCATGTGAGATAAATATATTTGGATTTACTTTCTTGGTTGCACAATTAAAAGATTATCTCCCTAAATAAGCAATCGAAGATCTTGGTATTTAAAATTTAGGGAGAAAAAATAGCTCAGTGAGAAATAAATAGACATTTGGTTTCCTTTTCTTTTCCTGTAATTTCCTTTTTTTTATTGTCAAAGTTGGCCAATCTATTGACACCTAAATTTTGATAATCAATTTAATTTCTCATTGCATAAAAAATTAGGGATCTACCCTGATCCTTGAGCAAAACTATTAATTTATCTTGGTCAAACAAAACTATTAGTTGATTTGCATATAACTTTTAGGAGCATTTAGCATAAATATAACTTCATTGCATCTGGCGGCAAATGGTTGTGAACTTCAATAAATTGGAATGAGCCCATGAGAAATGGCAATTTCGGCCTGCCCATGGGACCAAAATGGCCGAATTTTATAAAGGAGGAGGGGCCTCATTGAGCTTAATTGAGTATAATTTAGCCCATTAAAGTTTGATTGATAAAAGGCCTTGTTTCATTACAGCCCATCACTTTATTAAGACCTAAATTAATGCAGGATAATTAAGAACAGAGAAGAAAAGACATGAGGAATCGGCCACAATCGAGAAAGAGAAAAAGGAGAGATGCATGGATTCAGAATTGAAAAGATTTTTTATTGAGAACGCCCACAATAAACACAAAGTCGGCAAGAAAAGAAAAAAAAAAGGGTTGAGAGCAGGGAAACATGAGTGAACGAGCGAGACCCAGCTATCCAAGTAAAATTTGCACACTACTGCCTTATCTCACTTGAGAACGCCCTGGCGGTTGATTTATATCGGTCAAGCGTGTTACTTGTTTGCGAGGAAGTTCTACCCGGAAACTTTGGACAATCTGTTGCATCTCTTCTCCAATTACACGACATTCTGAGCAAGATCTTCAATGGTCGTCAAATTTATCCACAACTTTTGGGAGAGATCTTAGAATATCATACATGATTTCTATGAGTCAAGTCTTCGATTTAGGATCTCCAATGGTCGTCAAATTTATCTTTGAAAAGTCCACGTTGGCACAATCAGACCAATTGCAGAACTACACTAAGAACCACATCCTTCCTTCTGCAGGCTTTCAAACTTAGCAAAAAGTCACTGATAACACAAGTTTCCACGACAGTTAAACAAACCCATTAAATACGAAGAAGCATATGTTATCATCAAAATCATATAGTATATATTCCAGAAGGAAGTTGGTTCTCCGCCTCGGGAATTTGCTTCGAGGAGGAAATAAGAGAGATTCTTTGTATCCCGAGCTTATTAATTTATGCTGATGATGAGATGTGTTTGATGTTTTGACCATCATTTGGGTTGAGTACGTTGCTGGTGAATGAATTAAGTTGTTATTACAAATGGAGGAAATATCTAATAGCAATTACAAAAATTAAAATTTCAAATAGTGTTTTGAATGTATTCAGTTCAAGGAAAATAACTAAATCAAAAGCTTAGCTATTATGGGGAAAAGTTTTTTAAAAGTCCTAAACATTTTGTATTTGTGCCAATTGAATCATAAATATTTTCACTTAATGTCATTCAATCCTTTCCCGCTAATTTTGGCTGGATTTTACTGATTGAGCGATGACCAGCTAACATGGCATAATCGGCACTAACGTGGACAACTTTTAATAATATTTTAATATTTTTGAATTTTTCCTTTTCTTTTTCCTTTTTCTTTTCTTTTTCTTTTTTTCTTTTTTCCTTCTCCTCCTCCTTTCTCCAACCAATCGCCAAACCTCGGCAACTAGCCGAGAGGATACGGCCGGCGAGGTCAAGGTCAACCTCACCGGCCTTGGCGAGGCTCGAGCCCTTGCCAGTGGCTACGAGGGTGGCTTCGCGTTGGGCGGCAAGGCTCGACCTCATCAAATTCAACAAGGTCGAACCTCACCCAGCCTCTAGTGAGGCTAGCTCGAGTCCACTTAGGCCGTGAGGGCGAGCCTCGCCCAAGGCGGCGAGGCTCGCCCTCGCAACCACTATGAGGGCTCGAGCCACATCGTGGCCAGCGAGGCTCACCGGTCGGAGGAAGGAGGAGGAGAAGGAAAAAAGAAAGAGGAAAAGGAAAAATAAAAAATTCTAAAATATTAAAATATTATTAAAAGTTGTCCACGTCAGCCCGATCGATGCTCAATTAACAAAATCAAACCAAAATTAGCCGGAAAGAATTGAATTGGCACTAAGTGAAAATATTTATAACTCAATTGACACTAATAAAGAGTTTATGAATAAATTAGCACAAATGCAAAAGGTTTAGAAATTTTTTAACAATTTTCCCACTAATATGTCATAGGATCATCTGTCTCGAAACACTTGTTACTTTCAAATGACAAGTGATCATTCAACTTGGTTGAATTCAATCATGATTTTTTTCAACCTAGACATAAAAAGCTAGATAAATGGAAAACATATGCTCGTCTAATATCTTTCAATTAGCCCTAGAAAGATTAAATCATATAATCATCACAAAATATTTCAAATGGAATCTCGATATATTGACCAAACTTGATATTAAATCACATGCCCATCAGGATTCCACAATGGTATCAGATTATGCTTAGCCCTATCAGTCATCTAAGAACGGAAGTTGGGTTTGAACCCGGATCTGTCCAGGACAATAGGCTTGACTTGGGGTCACTTTTACTGTCATCCGAAGTTCCGAACACAGTGGTCTTTGTGTGACTCGTGCGCCCCTGTGCGACTGTGTTGTGTTTGTGTAGAGAGAGGGAGGGAGAGAGAGAGAGCGAGAGCGAGAGCGAGAGAGAGAGAGAGATACAAGGCAAGTAATGGCCGCATTTCTCATGCTGTCAAGGTGTAGTATGCTGGGGAAAATGATGACGCGTGACCACTTCGACACCCTCCAAATATGCCTCCCCTAGCTCTTTTATTATGTTCATAGTTTAGTTTATCAGTTTTCTTACTTTAATTTCTCCATCATCCGACTTCTTATCATTGTTCGACCACATTAAGAAGTCCACTAGCTCTTAATGGGACTCTCATTCTGATGGCAAACATTTCGTATAGAGCTTAAACGATATATTTTTTGTTGTTCATGCATGTACAATCATCACAACGGACAGCATTAGACTTCCTGGAAACAGTTCATGTGCTCGATCAATTTTTTGCATCACCTGTTCTCTATGCGCATGCTCTCTTCAATTGCCTTTCGGGGCTTTTTCGTGCCATTACAAGTTGTTTGGCCAAACATCAAAGCAACAAAAAGAGGAAGGCCTTTCATCTGAAATTAAAATTAGACACACTCCTATCATCCAAAAACTAAAGCTTTGCTAGTAATCCAGTTCACTAGTTGTTCAGGATGCTTGCAGCATTTCATTCCTGTATTATTATTCCAAATTAGAGCAAAGTATCCGGTAAGATCCACTGTTCAGTTAAACTTGATAAAGATTACTGGGCCAAGCCCAGTTAATGAGGTGAGCATAAATGAACGGTTTTTGATGGATGACAGTCATAGACTTAAACCATTTTGGATACATTTCTGCACCAAGGTCCCTCGTTGAGCTCTTCTTAATCAGATTAGATTGAACTCGGATATATGTTGTCCCAAACTTTATGCTGTACTCTCTAGTCATAGGACAACAACCATCGCAAGGTTACATAACATTCTCATTGAAAAAGGGCCCTGAATATCACGTTTTACAGGTATCATATGACCTATGAAATATCAAATATTTTCCTATATTTAGCCTGTCATTTGCTCACTTGATATGTGTAGCTATTACTCTGCATCTGGCTTGATAAGCATCCGATCTCAAGCTTGACTCTTACACCACCACAGTATGACTGGCCACAAATTGTACATTTTGATAATGCCTATTCCACATATTAAGCGATGTTCCCGAATTTTCCTGGAATCATCCTCATTATGTTTTACAAAGTAAATCTTATTATATCATGGTTACTTTGTATTTGCAACTTTTCATGGCTTTCATTTTAGTAATTGCTTTGTACTGAAAAGGGTAAGTCTACAAATATGTGGAGGTGGATCTACCGATAGTGCCGATGATTTTGACCAACTTGTAGCGGAAGCTCTTTGTGATTTCATTTATCCCAATTTCATGATAAACATGTGACAACTCACTCATCAAAATGTGGTATCAATGACAAATTATCTGACTTCTTTTCTCTAGCTGTGGTTTTATCGTTTTTATAGGTACGGACCATGGATGGACACAAAACTTGTACCGCCCCTAGGACCAAGGAAATGCCACGTAATATTTGACTATTTTCCGAAAGATTGTTTCAAGGTGATCTGATTTCCAGTTAGTCCCTGTGGTATCAAAAATTAACCAAAACCACCAATCACCTATTAGCAACTTGTGAATGTTCTTGCAGAATTTTCCAGTATTGATACAAGGAGAAAGAAAAGGAATAATGTGCACTTAACAAACCCAGAATATATACGAAGTAGTAACCTCATCAAACAAGAACATTAATCTCGTACATGAGCTCATATTGCAAGATGCAGCCTTGAATACACGTGCCTTTTGAAGTAACTAAAGGCACGGATTTGTACATGTTCTCATATAGTCTACTGTCATATCCTGTAAAACAACTAATTTTCACTGTCCTCCAGAATTTCTACTTTCATATTCTAGTTCATCCCCCGTCACTTTTGACGCTACCCACATCCATTAATTCATTTCCTGTGGGATATGCTTCAAGTCATTGGTCCACACATTCAATGCTTTATCATTGTCATACCCCGATTCACAAGAAAAAAGGGCATGACACGGCCATCCTTTCACCAAAAGACGCGGCCTCAACATAACCAAAATTCAGCTTGATATGAACATATATACATCCATGTATGTGTGTGTGTGTGTGTGTGTGTGTGTGTGTGTGTGTGTGTGTGATAGAAAGGGCATTTGGTTACAATATCAGAGTATTTCTACAATCCACCGAACCAAAACATATACATTCTATAAAGACTAACTTATAAACTTATCAACTATTCACAAGTCATACCAAAAAGTTTCCTCCACAAAAGTCCTCCCCGAACAAATGCTCACGCCTACTCGTGACTCACTGAAGAACCTAAAAAAACAAGTAGATGAGAGGAGTGAGCTACTACGGCTCAGTGAGTAACACATTTCTTCTAAGCAGATCGAGAAATCACTATGCACATTTAAAAACACAATCATAACTCATTTTATCATAATATATAATTATAACTCAAATACCGAATATACCAATGGTCTAGTCCATTAGTCAATCCCATAAAACATGTACCAATGGTGTATTAGATTAATCAAATCACATCGATGGTCCATTCCATCGACCAAACTTAAATTGCACGTCAATGGTCTGCTCCATTGATCAATTCATGCTCAAATGTCTAGCCATGGTCACGCATAACACCGGTACAAGACGACCAAGGGGGTCTCCACCTATTATTAGCCGGTGGCTTGGCCCATAAGGATATCCTAGACTAGTATGCGCATGCCCATGCCCACACACCCCTCAGGGTCCACAGAGACATTGAATACCAACCTCCAATCACAATATCCAGTAATCCAACATCAGAAAGAAAGTCATATCACAACTCAAAATTTGATATATAAATATCAAAGCATTCTTCAAAACATTTCAAAATTCTTTCATAAAGAATTTCACAAATCCTTTTTCAAACAACCATTCCAATCGGAGTCGAAATATAACTCCATTCGAACAACAAAATGGTAGTAATAGCTCGATCTTGTTTTATGCAACAAAATATGCTTTTTATCAACTCATAGAATATATAATCCACCACGTTTCTTAAAACATGAGTTTAAAATACAAAGAAGAAATAGTGTCACTCACCTAGGAAAAGCCAAAAATCAACTACGACGCATACTCGAATCACGCACTCGAATCCCTATCAATTAACGGAAAAACAATATCAGAAGGCCGAGTAAAAAGGGATATTCTTATAACGACTCACCTATACTAGGCTTATTTGTCGATAAAACGACACCTATGCACCACGAAAGCTCATAATTTAGCGGAAACCCATCGTTTTCCGTTGGCCGCAGCCCATGCGCCAACTTTGTTGCGCCATCACTTCCTCCACAAAATTCCGTTTCAAGCCGTCTTACAGTCTTTAGAAAGCTCTCTTAACATGCAACAATAACCCCAACTCAGCCGCCCCAAAACAGCACCGAAAACAACAACAAAAACAAGTTCGAAGTTACCGTTCGCTACAGTTCCAGATTGCGCCCCCAACTTTAAAATTTCGTTCCGGACAAACCGCAAGCTCAAATCACGATCTGTAAAATGCTTTAGCTTCAAAACATCCCAAAGTACTATTTCTACAAAAATATACAGCTCAACAACTCAAAAATCGGGTTTCGCCACACAAATATCCAAGATATCCGAATTTCGAGCCCTAATTGCGGCGATTGCTTCAAGTAGGTGATTAAAGGCTTCAATTTCTTACTGGCGTTGCAAAACACACTTGAGTTAGCTTGATGAGGCGTCTGGATCACGAGTGCGCCAAATTTTTTTCCCTTTTTTCCCTTTTTCCTTTCTCTTCTTTCTCTCGTCTCCCCTTGTTTCTTTCTTTCTTCTCTTTCTCTCCCTCTCTCTATCTTTTTAAAACACAGCCGAAGCTTCCTCCACTTTCCTTCAGCTTCTTTGTTGACTTTTTAACCCTTTATTTTCCCTTTTTTTTTAAAGCTCATAAATTACATTCTCCCCTCCTTAAAAAAATTTTGACCTCGAAATTTACAAGTACGTCAATCATGAAACAACAAGTGAGGGCATTTGCGCCTTGTCTCTTCCTCGAGTTCCCAAGTGGCCTTTCTCTCTCTGTGATTTTTCCATTGGATCTTCACATAAGGAATAGTGCGTCATCACAACACCTAATCCTTCTTATCGATAATACGAATGGGCTGCTCTTCGTACGTTAAGTTTTTTCTCAACTTCAATGGTGTAAAATCCAATACGTGATCAGGATTTGGCACATATTTCCATAACAAGGATACATGAAACACATTATGGACTCCAGATAATGCTGGTGGTAAAGCCAATTTATAAGCAACTTCACCAATCTTTTCTAATATCAAAAATGGTCCCACGTACCTTGGGCTTAATTTACCACGCGTACCAAATCTCATGACGCCCATCATAGGAGAAACCTTCAAGAATACATGGTCTCCTACATTAAATTCTACTTTGCGCCTCTTAAGGTCCGCATAACTTTTCTGACGGCTTTGTACTATTTTCAAACGCTCTCGAATGAGTCTGGTTTTCTCTTATGATTATTGTATGTATTCAAGGCCGGTTAATCCTTTCTCACCAATATCATCCCAGCAAATAAGAGTCCTACATTTACGCCCATATAAAGTTTCGAAAGGAGCCATCTTAATGCTAGAATGATAGATGTTATTACAATAAAACTCTGCCAAGTGTAAATGTTGGTCCCACGAACCACTAAAGTCAATAATGCACAATCGTAGCATATCCTCTAATGTCTGAATAGTTCTCTCTAACTGACCATCCGTCTGTGGGTGAAAAGCTGTGCTAAAGTTGAGTTAAGTACCTAACGCCCCTTGTAAACTCTTCCAAAAGTTGGACACAAACCTAGGATCTCTATTAGAAACAATACTCACTAGAACTCCATGAAGTCTCACTATTTCATTGATGTATCGCTTCGCCATGTCTTCAAGTGAAAGGCCGAATCGATAAGACAAAAAGTGTGCAGATTTAGTCAATCGATCAACAATCACCCATATGGCATTCTTACCACTAGGCGTCCTCGGTAAGCTGACGATGAAATCCATGGTAATATGCTCACACTTCCATTTAGGTACTTCAAGTGGGTGCAGCTGGCCACCTAGTTTTTGATGTTCAATTTTCACTTGCTAGCAAATTAGACATTGGTAGACAAACTTCACAATATCTTTCTTCATATTGATCCACCAAAAATTTCCTCTCAAATCCCTGTACATCTTGGTGCTCCCTGGATGAATCGAGAATCTAGTGCTATGAGCTTCTTGTAATATCTCATTTTTCAATTCTGAATCATCGAGAACACATAATCGACCACGAAACCTCAACGACCCATCTACGTGGATACTAAAGTCATCTTGTTTCCTAGCTTCTATACCTTCTCTAATCTTTTCCAATTGAGGATCTACATTTTGTTTAGCCTTGATTATGTCAATCAATGTCAATTGTACTCGAAGATGGGCTAATCAAGCACCAAGCCGATGGACCAAAACCTCCAGGTCCAGCTTTCTCATATCCTCAAGAATAGGCTTTTGAGAAGTGAGCAATGCTGCCATATTTCCAGAGGATTTACGACTCAAGGCATCAGCTACCACGTTAGCTTTACTTGGATGGTAATTGATGGATAAGTCATAATCTTTCAGAAGTTCTAGCCATCTCCTCTACCTCATGTTAAGTTCTTTCTGAGTAAAAATATATTTCAAACTCTTGTGATCGGTAAAGACTTCACATTTTTCACCATACAAGTAGTGCCACCATATTTTTAAGGCAAACACAACCGCCGCCAACTCCAAATCATGAGTAGGATAGTTCTTCTCGTGAGCCTTCAACTGTCTAGAGGCATAAGCCACAACTTTACCATCCTGCATAAGAACACAACCTAAACCTTCATTAGACACATCGCAATAAATTGTAAAGCCACCAGTTCTTGAAGTCAAAGTTAATATAGTAGCTGACACCAATCGCCTCTTCAACTCTTGGAAGCTGCGCTCACATTGATCTAACCACACAAATTTAACTCCCTTCTGAGTTTGGCGAGTAAGCGGACTGGCAATTTTAGAAAACCCTTCTATAAATCGCTTGTAATAACCTGCTAACCCAAGAAAACTTCTTACCTCCGTGACATTGGTAAGGCAATTCCATTGAACAACTACTTCAACTTTCTTTGGATCAACTGAGATACCATCCTTTGATATTACATGACCCGAGAATTCTATATGGTCAAGCCAGAAGGCACACTTACTAAATTTAGCATACAACTTCTTTTCATGCAAAGTTTGTAAAACAACTCTCAAGTGTTGTTCATGCTCCTCCAAACTCCTCAAATACACCAAAATATCATCAATGAGTACCACAATAAATCTGTCAAGAAATTGCCTGAATACCCTGTTTATCAAATCCATGAAAGACGTAGGTACATTCGTTAACCCAAAAGGCATGACAAGAAATTCATAATGCCCATACCTTGTTTTGAAAGCGGTCTTTGGCATATCGTAAACTTTTATCTTCAACTGATGATACCTAGAACGAAGGTCGATCTTAGAAAATACTCGAGCCCCTTGAAGTTGATCAAATAAATCATCAATCTGGGGCAAAGGATATTTATGTTTGATCGTCACCTTGTTAAGTTCTCGGTAATCTATGCAAAGTCGCATACTACCGTCTTTCTTCTTCACAAATAGAACAGGAGCTCCCCAAGGCAATACATTAGGCTTGATAAAACCCTTATCCAAAAGCTCTTGCAGTTGTGTTTTCAATTCACTCAATTTAGAAGGTGCCATCCGATATGGGGTCTTATAGATAGGTGTTGTACTAGGCATTAAATCAATACAAAACTCTATCTCTCTATCAGGGGGCAAGCTAGGTAAATCTTCAGGAAATACATTAGGGAATTCTCTGACAACATGAACATTTTCTAGCTTTACTGGCTCCTTACTTGTGTCTTTTACACAAGCCAAATAACCACAACAACCCCTTCTTAAAAGCTTCCTTCCTTGCATAGCTGAAATCAACCTTGGAAAAGTGCCTTTATAACATCCCGAAAAAGAGAATTCGGGTTGATTTGGAGGTCGAAAAATAACTTTCTTTGAATAACAATCAACAGTGGCATAATATTTTGATAACCAATCCATTCCTAGAATAACATCGAAATCTCGTATATCTAACTCCACCAAATCCACAGGCAATGGTACATCATCAATTCGCAACAAACAATTCTTGAAAACACGATCAGTAATCAAGAAATCACCAGTGGGAGTATCAATACGCAATTCATATTTAGAAGCTCAGGCAATACATCAAGTTTCTTTGCAAAGTCAATGGAAGTAAAGGAATACGTGGCACCGGGATCAAACAATGCATACGCAGGTTGTGAGGCAATAGAAATATTACCTGCAACAACTATATTAGAAGCCGCCGCATCCTCTCCTATCATCGTAAAAACTTTCCCAGTCATCCTTTGCCTTTGCTAGCCTTCTTGTGGCCTATCAATTGGAGGGGCAGTCTTCCTCATAAAACAAGTATAGGCTCGATGTCCAGGTTGCCCACATACAAAACATACTCTATTATCTTTAGGGGCATTCTTCTGTGTTGGACAATCACATGCCATATGTCCCATTTTTCCACAAGTGAAACATGCTCCTCTCTTGCAGTAACAAGGACCGCTATGTTGTCTCCCAAAAGTAGTACAATGGCCTGGATTATTCTAAATTCTAAGCTTTCCTGGCTGGTTAAAAGCTTTCCTCTTTCCGCTACCACCGGTGCCGCTATCCTAATAGTCAGTAGATCTCAACTTCTTATGTTGAAGTACACTTTGTACCTCATGCTCCAAAATCTTTTGTTCCACTCTAATGGCTCATTCCAGCACGTCTTTATAAGATGTCAATGCTAGAGGTGTGAGTGCATAACCAATTTCATATCGAAGCCCCCTCTGAAAGTGATTAGCCTTATCTTGCTCATTATACACATATTGCTCAGCAAATCTACTCATCTGATTAAAGTGGGCTGCATATTCTAAAACCGTGGAGTCGCCTTGAGATATGTGTATAAAATCACTCTTCATTTTTGCCTGAAATGACACTAGGACGAATTGGGCGTTGAAAGCCTGCTTAAAGTCCTCCCAAGCTATAGTACCACCCCTATCTCCAAGAGCAGGACTCATTCCCTCCTACCAATGCTCTACCTCACCTTTTAAGTATCAAGAAGTAAAGCTAACCTTCTTATCTTCGGGAACACCTTCAGCTTCAAAGATCCCCTCGATCTTTCTAGTCCATTGCTCAGCTGCAAGAGGATCAGCTTTCCCATTATAAGTGGGTGGCTTCGCCTCTCTGAATTGGGCAAAGGTGTATGAGCCAGTTGCTCCATCTCCACTTAATTCCTTTACCTAATGATACTAATGAATCATGGCTTGCTCGAAGTCAGTCGGGGGAAACAACCATGGGTTAACTTCCCTGACTTCATGTGAGTCGGGATTTCCATCATGCCGATCCTCCCGTCTCCTCCTTAAAGACGCACCTCGAGAAGCTTGAGGCATGTCTCTAGCATCAGGGGTGACAACTTGCTTGCCTTTACTATTTCTACGAAACGAAGCAAGTGTCTCCGAGTCACGCATGATCACTTGAATCCAAGAATGGAGCTACAACTTAGTATCTAAAATACTAACGCGTTAAAAATCTATCACACAATCTCACATCATCCCATATCTACCCAAACAAATCAAAACCTAAGTTCTGATACCAACAAATGTCACACCTCGATTCACAAGAAAAAAGGACATAACACAGTCGTCCTTTCACCAAAGGACGCAGCCTCAACATAACCAAAATTCAACCCAATATCAACATATATACATCCATGTGTGTGTGTGTGTGTGTGTGTGTGTGTGTGACAAAAAGGGCATTTGGTTACAATATCAGAGTATTTCTACAATCCACCGAACCAAAACATATACTTTCTGCAAAAACTAACTTATAAACTTATCAACTATTCACAAGTCATACCAAAAAGTTTCCTCCACAAAAGTCCTCCCCGAATGAATGCTCACGCCTACTCACGACTCGCTAAAGAACCTAAAAAAACAAGTAGATGAGAGGAGTGAGCTACCACGGCTCAGTGAGTAACACATTTCTTCTAAGCGGAGCGAGAAATCACTATGCACATTTAAAAACACAATCGTAACTCACTTTATCATAATATATAATTATAACTCAAATACTGAATATACCAATGGCCCAATCCTTTAGTCAATCTCATAAAACATGTATCAATGGTCTATTCCATTGATTAATCTCATCAAATCACATCGATGGTCCATTACATCAACCAAACTCAAATCACACATCAATGGTCTACTCCATTGATCAATTCATGCTCAAATGTTTAGCCATGGTCACGTGTAATGCTCGTGACAAGACGACCACGATTCCCCCCCAGCAAGGTCTCGACCTATTATTAGCCGGTGGCTCGGCCCAAAAGGATATCCTAGATTAGTATATGCATACCCACACATCCCTTAGGGTCCACAAAGACATTGAGCACCAACCACCAATCACAATATCCAATAATCCAACATCAGAAAGAAAGTCATATCACAACTCAAAATTTGATATATAAATATCAAAGCATTCTCCAAAACATTTCAAGATTCTTTCATAAAGAATTTCACAAATCCTTTTTCAAACAACCATTCCAATTAGAGTCGAAATATAACTCCATTCGAACAACAAAAATGGCAGTAATAGCTCGATCTTGTTTTATGCAACAAAATATGCTTTTTATCAACTCATAGAATATATAATCCACAACGTTTCTCAAAACATGAGTTTAAAATATAAAGAAGAAATAGTGTCACTCACCTGAGAAAAGCCAAAAATCAACTACGACGCATACTTGAACCACGCACTCGGATCCCTATCAATTAACGGAAAAACAATATCAAAAGGCCGAGTAAAAAGGGATATTCTTATAATGACTCGCCTATACTAGGCCTATTTGTTGATAAAACGACACCTATGCACCACGAAAGCTCGCAATTTAGCGGAAACCCATCGTTTTCCGCTAGCCACAGCCCATGCGCCAACTTTGTTGCACCATCACTTCCTCCACAAAATTCCGTTTCAAGCCATCTTACGGTCTTTAGAAAGCTCTCTTAACATGCAACAACAACCCCAACTCAGCCACCCCAAAACAACACCGAAAACAACAACAAAAACAGGTTCGAAGTTACTGTTCACTACAGTTCCAAATTGCGCCCCCAACTTTAAAATTTCATTCCGGACAAACCGCAAGCTCAAATCACAATTCGTAAGATGCTATAGCTTCATAACATCCCAAAGTACCATTTCTACAAAAATATACAGCTCAACAACTCAAAAATCGGGCTTCGCCACACAAATATCCAAGAAATCCGAATTTCGAGCCCTACTTGCAGCGATTGCTTAAAGTAGGTAATTAAAGGCTTCAATTTCTTACCGGCGTTGCAAAACACACTTGAGTCGGCTTGATGAGGCGTCCAGATCACAAGGGTGCCAAAATTTTCCCTTTTTCCCTTTTTCCCTTTTTCCTTTCTCTTCTTTCTCTCCTCTCCCCTGTTTCTTTGTTTCCCCTACTTCTGCCCGTGCTCTTCTCTTTCTCTCCCTCTCTCTATCTTTTTAAAACACAGCCAAAGCTTCCTCCACTTTCCTTCAGCTTTTGACTTTTTAACCCTTTCTTTTCCCTTTTTTTTTAAAGCCCATGTATTACAATCATGATGTTGAATCCTATGATGGTGTTCTAGTTCATGGGGAATAATGCAAGTTTATCAACGTGGTCGAGTTAGATGTCTATAACTATTCAGGTTCAACCTTTTTTACTCCTTCAAATTTCTCATCATTTTCAGTAATTCATCTAGTCCTCTTCATTTGATTACATGACGACAAGTTTTTCATAGAGAGAACTCTGCAAGATAGTGAAAGGGTGGAGGTATAAGAAAGCAAAACATGTATCTAATCCGTAGGGCCAACACTCGGGCATCACAACGATCCTCACGTATTTGGGGAATTGCAGATGGAAGATATCGTTTTGTGCGAAGGCATTCAAAATGGTCTCAAATCTCTGGCCTATTGCAGTGGAAGATATGAGGCAACAGTCGAAAATGCCATGTACCATTTCCATGGTCTGCTCTATCGCAATCTCAAAGGATGACTCCAGGTATCTTGTTCGGTGAGGGTGAAAAACCTAGTCCTTGCTTTTTTACTCTCCATTTCCACACTATGAGAGATATAAACCCCCTCCAAGATTATTGAATCTATCATGTTTGGCAAACAAAATCCTCCAGGCTTTGGTAGAAGCAACTCTCGAGACATGGCCTTACGATTTTCCTTTAATGTCGCGACTCTCAACCCATGGCTTTAGCAAATGCTTTAGATGGCGATTTTATCTGGTCCCAAAATGGGCATTAGTTATCAATGTCTATTTGGTAATTTATTATTAATTTCTCTCATGCTTGACAAAACAAAATTTTATCATATCTTTTTAACAACTTTTAGTCACGATTTAACTTACCAACTAGATATCTTAGTTACCGGCATTTATTTGTTTGACCTTGCTTATCAATATTCTCAATTTGCCAAACTCTAAAAAGAAATTACCAAGCTTAGGTAGAGTGATTACCAACTTTTCTCCAATTGAGTTATATCAACTAATTTTTTGTCACTATCTCTTTTTTGAGTCAATTACCAAACTTTGTTCAATTTTTTTTTAGATTATCAACTTCTCTTATTAGTGATTAAAAATTCATCTTATCTTTTACCAAAATATCTACAATTAACCCACTATTATATGAAATTACAAACTCCTTTGTATGACTTGTCAATTGTTCCCTAATTAAGTTAAAAGCTAGTTTAGAATTATCATCTTTCCTTTGAATTACTAACCAATGTTAAAATGATTTTTTATTATTTTACTAACTTTTCTATTATGTTACCACCTTTATTTGACTTGCCTACCAAACCATTTGTATGGTTAGTTTTTTTTTTTTTTGGCTAGAATTTTGTACGATTTAGTTACTAACTAATTTTGCATTACTAACTTTTATTTGAGTTGGTTACCAACATTCATTTTTGAAATACCACAGATAAAAATAAATAAACTGATTTTTACTAACTTCCAGTTACCTTTCTCACCAATGCCTTACTATCATATAAATATCCAACCTTTATTTAAATGATTTTGGTAAACAGAAAAAGATATAAACTTTGTTAACTAATTCAATGAAAGTTGGTAAATAAGAGTTTCTTAATAACTTAATCGAAGAAAAATTAAAAATTCATTTAAATTAGAATTAGTATGTTCATATAATAGTTAGTAAATCTAATACATACCTTAAGAAAGATAAATAAAATTTGGTAAAAGATAAGAAAAGCCGGTCATTAATATAAAAATAAATTTTGTAAATCACTCTAATGAGAATTGATAACCCAAATCTTGGCGACTTAACTAGTGAGAAATTGGTGAATCACTCTAATTAATTTTGGTAATTTGTAAAGGAGTCAGCAAATTTCAAATGTTGCTTAGAAAGACAAATAAGTTTGTAAACGATAAGGAAAATTTGCAATAAGAAAAGAAGTAAATCAGCAAGAGTTGGTAACTCAATATTTGGTGGCAACGGAATGGGAAAGATGGATATTCACGCTAATTAAGGTTTGTAAACTCTAAAAGAGTTTATGCATTTAAGAGGTTGATATATCAAAAGCACGCAAAAGTTGATAATTCACTCAAAAAGGTAGTATACTAATCTATTGTTTGTATGTAACTCAGAAACTAGTTTATAATTAAATCTGACAAAAGTTGGTAAGTAAATTTAATTTAGGTTCGTAATTGCATATAGGAGTTAGTAAATTTAAAGCCATTTTAAATCATGATTATAAAATGTACAAAGTTTGTACGAAAATTGATGATTTGTAAACTATGAAAAAAGGTTGGTGATTTCATAAAAGTATTGATGCAAACAAGATACTTGGGAAAAAAGATTATTTTTCAACCAACAATTTACCATGAAGGTTCCACATTCTCGACGATTTGAGACATAACTACTCCGCATCACCTAATACATGAAAGTTTGAGATCGACAAGATTCAAGCCCTGTCAAAGTGCTACAATTGGAACATGTCTGCGTACGAGGTATATCACAATTAGACAACATAGTATGAGTTGTTCAAAGGTTATTTCACGACATGAATCAAACTTGTGACCTTATAAGGATAAATTATCCTTTTACCACTAAACCAACAACTTTAACATATTGCCATGACCCTCTCAAAAGGATCAAGGACAGATGGGTTTACAGGTAATGTCAAGTTAGGGAGCAATGGTTATCAATCGACGCAAGTTTTCCCAATCCTTTATCTTGTGCAATGTTTCGGAATATTCATTTTAAATGATTAATCTATGAAAATTATCATATGAATGAGTCACCACTAACTTATTAGAGCTGGTTAGGAGCCAAGTGAGATATGAAAGTATATTTGACTCCTTGCGCAACCAAAGATCTAAGTACGGAAACTTGATTTCATTAGATTATTCAATTAATGCCCTTTTGATACCTAAACACAATCATTTATACAATTATGAGTCCTAAAGTTCTCGTCCGCTAAATGTCCATGTGATGTTTTTATGTTTATTATGATCTAAGGTGAGTCATGACCATCCAACTAGGTGAAATGAAGTAAACAAATGACAATCAAGGAATCAACATAAAGGTATCAAAACAAGCATATCAAAGGCAGTAATAAAAGGTAAATAAGAAATAAAGCGAAGAAAGTAACCGGATATGACATTGGGCAAAGAATATTACACGGCCTTACTATAAAGTCCTAGACAGCATCCCCATGAGCTAAATCAAATCCAATCTTTTATGAAGAGACTAATCTACTTCAACCTAAACTAAAACCTAAGATTTTAATTTTTATTCAAAATAACTGTTCTAAGTCTATGATCAAGCCTAATCTAGAGTCTAAAGTCTAAAATTGATGTAATCCTAAGGGAAGCTAACAAAAGTCTACAAGCTTCTCCAATTCGTAACCATGAACAGTATCCAAAAAGTGAGAAACGATGTAATAATATCCTAATATCTCATGCGAGTGAATTTCCTCATATTGAACTTGAAATGTCAAGAACTTACAGTGTCATAAACTAATCACTCACTTTGGTGTAGAGTTTCTTACAAGCAACCTGAGTCTAAAACCTTAAGACTATGTTTGGTAGTCAAGATAAAATTTAGGATAAGATATTTTATCTTATATTAGGTTCTTGCTCAAGACAGGATAAAGTCGAATATAAAAAATGTATAATCCGAATAAAATTATCCTATAAGAGAGGTAAGATAAAGATGAAAAGGATTTTTAATATTCATAACATACAAATTATTTTTCTTGAATAACAAAATTCCTAAATTAATTAAACTCGAATATGAATGGTATTTGAATTCTAATATAAAAAATCAAAATAACCAAAATAACAACAATCTCATATTCATTTATTCCTATTTTTATTTATATTTTCGAATTTCTTTCTATCTTATAATATAAATTTAATAAATACATATTTAGTATCTATATCTATTACATATTTTAGGTATATCAGTATAGTTTACTATATAATAAAATTTTATTAGAGAATGATGGATGGGGAAAAAGAAATATAAAAAAAAAATCAAAAAGAGAGGGAAAATAATAATAATAATAATAATAATAATAATAATAATAATAATAATAATAAAAAAATAAATAAATAAATAAAGATGAAGTAGGCAACATGAAAGATTCTTACCATCTTCGTTTGACAATTTTTAGGTTCATTTTCATTAATATGCTATTCATACCAAACAATGGGCACCATAGAATGTGAAATTATCCAATTTTAGAACTGCAATTCACCAAACAGTAGATAAGATATAGTAAAATTCATGAATTTCATATTCTATCCCATCATTCCTATCTTGGCTAAAAATCCAAACAACAAAATGCAGCCTGAGTGAACCCCATAGGTTTCAGAGAAAAAATAAATGGAATATTTCTCTTGATTTACTACTAATATTCAAGTAGCACAAGGCCAAAGAGGATCATAGTCAGAAGTTGGGTCCTCACCAAGCATGAGCAAATTATTGTTTGCACCAGCGGTACCGTATCACGTTCAAAAAACAGAGAACGGTTTAGCGCTTAAAAAAAAACCATATCAAGACAACTAGCTTTTGCATTACTTAAATCCTCACCATGAACGTGCAATCAACTATCACACATTTCACTATTCCCTATCCATATCTCTTTGCACGCATAAATGTTTTTCTTTTGAAGATGCATATACATTTATCAACTAGTGAGTCAATCGATGAATTTCGATCATAAATCTAGCCTTATTTTCCTCAAATCTCAACATAAACATATCAACTACAAATGTTTGTCGGCCAAATCCAAAGCATACAAGTGTCAAGGTCCATCAAGATGGATCCAATTTCATTTAGATGTTTCTCGGCCAAGTTCGGCCATAGTCAAATTCAAGCTTGTCTCATGTAAAATTGCAAATATGTAATGAACTGAGACCTTCATAAATGAACGTTGGAGTGAGCAATTACCGGATTTGCTTCTAATGAGAAAAAACAGAGATCAACTACAGCTTATGTTGTAGAAATAGACAAATGAAGCCAGCGAAGACATTAAACTCCTCCTTCGCGTCTCTGAAATATCTTCTTTGAAGAAATAGCGCTCAAAAGTAACTACACCTTTCACAAAATAGTCATTCATATCCCTCTTATTTTAACTCAAGAAAATACCAAATTCGTCGATACTATATCGATGGATACTTTTTAATCACATGTGATCATACAAGTGATTGGAGAGCATCACAGTTGATCCTTTGAAAAAAAATTTACCATGTCCGATGTCATACTCTATGGGTCTGTTTGGTTCGGCTTTTGGGGAATGCATTTGCCAAAATGCAAATACCGTTGGGTGAAGGGGGTTTTCCGAAATGCAAATATTGTTTGATAAAATTTGCATTGAGATGCAACTTTGGCCAAAATACCATTTGGTAAAATTTGTATTTGCAAATAACTTTTATTAAATCAAAAAAAAATCTATTTTCTTTTTTGAAGTCCGACGGCCGGATGGCCAGATCTGGCTGCTTGGGTCACACAACCTCTAGCGACCGTCACCTGGGGTTGCGTGACCTCAGTGACCGTCGCCTAGGGTTGCGTGACCCAAGCGACGGCCGCCTGAGGTTGCGCGACCCAGGTGTTGCCTGAGGTCCAGCGACGATTGCCAGGGTCGGGTGACCCTTGGCCAGCGATCGCCTACGCGTCGCCAGCACACGTGACCCCTTGGCCGGCTATCGTTGGCCTCCGATCGACTTCTCACCGGAGAGATGAACAATACCGGAAGTTACATTCCCAAAATACAACTTCCCAATGGACCTCTACCCCTCCATTCCCCCAAAGCCCTTTCAACTCCCTTGGAAATACAATTGCATCACCCCAAAGTCTCCAAAAAATTAAACCAAACACCACAGCATTTGGCCAAACCCCTTTAGAGCCTCAAAAAGCATTCCAAATGCTGAACCAAACAGGGCCTATGTTGTGGTATTGTTGTGCCAACACTCCAATAAATGATATGCCCTTCATCTCGGGCGGCGACTTAACGACGGCCATGCAAAAGACACCTGCCGTTAACTAAAAAACATGTTGTTGATGTCTAAGCTAATTTGCGCACCGCCCGCGAAATGCAAGGTGACAACCGGGAATCCCGTCAAATCTCTCTCCATGCTCCCTACATAGCACACCAACTGTGGATAAATCACCCTGTTCAACTTTCCCGCCATCAAACTCTCGATCTCGTTTTGTAACGGAATGTACCCCTCTTCCTTTAGGAACATCAACATGGTTCCCGAGTCTATAACCACTCCTCCTTGACCATTAAGCCTCTTTTGAATACCATGGGGTCGATCTGTGGATTCTTCTCTCCGACACTTATACCTTGGAGGTCCAAAAGGGAGGAACCCTTGTAAATCTCCAGGGTCGTAGAATCGCCTTCCATGATTGCCCCATTTCCCAAACTGAGTTGATTGTATTGATACTTGGGGCCGATGCAGTAGGAAAATTTGGAGCCAAATTGTTTAACCAAACTTGGGAAAGTAACTTCACCATAACCTAGTCCTAATATCCCGCTTTCTTGCCCGTCCGCAGGGTACTTATTTACGTGCCCTCATCTGAGCACCTCAATCGGCACTTTTACCGTGCCCTCATCGGATGTCTCAAAGGTCGCTTGTTCGGAGGTGAGGTCACCGGCTGTGGAGTCTCTGTCAAAATACGTCTTCTCATAAATGCAATACTTATTATTAAGATCGCACTTGTTACCAGATTTTATACAAGTGATGGACATGCAACAAATATTGGAGTAAGTTGACGATTTGGTGGGATTAAAAGGAGAAGGAGATTGTTTGAAGCAAGTAGTGCAGGGTAGGCATTGAAGCCAAAGGAGGTTGCTTCCCGTGTCAATCTACACGAGTTGCGGGGTCAGCGGTGTACCAATGTGTTGACACCTAAATTTTTGCATAATTTTTTGGGTTAATTTTTATTAAAAAAAAAAACACATGGCATATAGTTTAGAAACATTTTATTTTTCATTTTGTTGATTTTATTTTAGACCGTTGGTGAAGGGAAGATTTTTTACATATTCCATTAAAATCTTTCACATATACTATTTTGCGCAAAAGGGAATTTTTGGATAGAATATGTGAAAAAAAAAAAAAAAGGAATATTGCGCGAGGTGAGTATATTTCAACGATATATTTGGGGGGTATCGTGCACGAAACAAAAAAGGAAAAAATATATACAACGAAGATACGTTTTTAGACTTATAAAATACCTCGCGTGCAATTTAATTGGGGGGCCACACAATTGAGAACAGACGGCCACAAAAAAAAAAAAAAAAGAACTCACGTTCTCCACGGTAAGAGTCAGCAATTAGAAACTCACAGCATAATTGAGAGATACTCGACCAAAAAGAGTAGAGAGTAGAAATCGTAGAAGGCTTCAATGGAGAGAGAGAACATTCTGCAACGTGGCGAGATAGATGGTGCAAGGAAAAGGAACGTGGAAGGAAGCCCATATCTCACAAATTGTGGCTGCTAAACCTGGCGTCCATGTTGCTTCCAACTCTGCTAGTCCCCCATCATTGCTTGTTGTTTTGTTTTCCCTATTGTTCCTGACCTTTTTTTTTGTAGGTTGCCAAGTGCTAATTCACCATTGATTAAGCCAAGTCAAGCTGTCCGGTGATGTCTAAGCAATTCTGGTTCTTTTGGCAAACCAAACCACAATAGCGAGACCTTGATCCCGTACCTGCAGCTATCCCGAATCCACTTGCTGCTCACCGGTGTCTTCGCTTGTTCTCTGCGGTCCATCCGTATCATATTGGCTCGAACGATATTTGTTTGCAGGTTCACAAGAGGACAAATCCGTGTGTAGTTGGTGGCCAATGGGTTTATTATTGAAGGAGACAACATCATGCTCTTAGGATCCCACATTCTCCACCAACAAATAACGTAAAAGGAGGAACAAGCATTGACGCGAGCCACCGAGCTTAGCACCACCACGTCGAGTCGCGAGGATTCGAATTTTGAAGGCCGATATTCGAACTAGGTGAAAACTTTATCTATTTTGATTTTCGAATATTCCGTTTCCTTATTTGAAATATCGTTGATGCACATTATTTAAATTCTCGATATGCTATCATATCCATAATCTCGAGTAGCCTTTTAAATTAGGGATTAATCCCTAATTTCATAACGTGCATATGATTGACAGTCCGATTTCGTGCCCGAAATTTGACTCGCAATCGCACGAAAAATCGCCAATCCGATCTCATGCTCGAGATTCGATTCACGGTTTATTTGAAATTGACCAATCCAATCCCATGCGCGGGATATGATTCGTCAATTTATGGATATTGATCTTATCTTGTTGGATGTGTTGTCGTGTCGTTTGAGTCGATTTTGTTTTTGTAAAAGAAAAATCCAAAAATAATATTTGAGTTAGGATTAGATTTGCTTTAGAATATCCCTTGTTTTAGGGTTATCTAGAATTGCAATCTTATTTTGAATTTTTTTAAAATAAAAAATCCAAAAAAAATGTGTTCATTTTGAATGTTAGTTTGCACGTTTAATTATGTGTCAATTTTAATTTCGAATTTCAAAAAAAGAAAAAAAAAATTAGAATTAGGGCATTCTCTGCATGTCATTACATATTAGGTTGATTGCATGTTTGATTTTATTTAGATAGATCTTTTGAGATGAATTGCATTATAGATTAGGAACTTTCAAGTTAAGATAACATCTTAATTTAAATTAAGATTTGACCTAACCCAATTCTTAGTTTAAATTAGATAGAATCTTAATCTAATTAGATCATTTTTGCATTTTTCTTAATTACGAATTTCATAAAAAAAAATACAAAAAAAAATCATGCACTTGTCATATAGAGTTAGGTTCATGAAATGCACGTCATCTAGTTATTGTTGCTAGGTCCATCTAATTATAAATTGCACTTCATTAGAATTAGGTCATTTTGGTTAATTTAGATTGCATATTGCATGTTCATTAAGAAATCACAAAAAATTTTATTCATTCATATAGTTTAGGACATTTTGCCATGCCATATTATTTAATATTATTTTAGAAGCATTGCATTGCATAAGGACTATATTCTTGCTAAAAAGTGAAAGCAAAAATTGAGTGATTGCTTGTTAATTAGAAATCATATCTAGGATTGTTGATGTGAATTATGATCTAACAACGCAGATGCTTTCGTTGCTTTGAGGTAAGTTTTGCATTATTTAATTGCTTTCTTGAGTGTTAAATTGGTGGTATGCACACCTGCATGATCGCCTCACATGTTAGGAAAGTGAATTAAAATCAATTTAAGCTGCCTGCAAAACATTTTTTCAAAATAAAAAGAGAAAGGTACCGAAAGGGCACTAGGATAGTCTAATGTAATCAAGTCCCCGTACCCAAAGTCTTTGGTTCGTAGAAGTGAAATAATTCTCCCATTTATTTTACTTAGATGTCTAATCGACCTACCATAAACTGATTAGTGGCGACTCCTAATTGAAAATCAATTGCATGTTAAGAATTTGAACATAAATCGCGAGTTGGTATGGGCTTAGGAGAACTCGAGCTAAGTTTAGGCTTAACAATCCATTAGCCTAATAGGTGGCACACCCGAAAATCTGGTCACGACAGCTTGGTGACTCCGCTGGGGACTTGACTTGAAACTCTTAGTGGACTTAGGCCAATTTTCTTTTTTGAAAAAATGTTTTTGCTTGGCAGCAAGGATTCCGGTACATCCCTAACATTTAAGGTGTTAAATGTTTTTGCAGATTGGGAGATATAAGGGGAAGTGTTTGCTAACCTCTATTTTGTAGGGAGGTGAAGGAATGTATGGTTTATTTTCATATTGAAGTGTTGATTGATATAAACTGTTGTGCATGCCTTGCATCTTACACTATACTTTTGAAGACACAACCTGCCGCCAGACCTGGGCCGCATAGGATCATTTAGGATGGTGTTGAGATGGATACCACTCCGACCGTATGCTCACGGTACGAGTCGCCTATTTCAATCCCGAAATTTCTTTCATGGTGTCAAGAGTACCCACCTCGGTCCGCATGCTTGCGACTCAGGTCGGCTCTTTGACCAAGCCGGAGTCATGAGGACCCGACATAGTCCACAAGCCCGTGGCTAGTCTGATCATCCTTATGGCTCCACCTTGATAAACCTTATAGATTAGAAATCGAGTCACTTACCATGCGCATGTCTATGTGATTGCCATTGATTCTCTTTGGTGAAGTAAGTCTTCTATCCCTATACTATGCAATTTACTTTTGGTCCGTCCATGACAATCTAGGTTAGTCATTTGATCTAATTCATTTGTCAATTAAAAAAGAAATGAGGAAATTGTCATGCAATGAATCATTTGAAAAAAAAAAACTTTGGAGAATTTGTTTTCAATTCATGTTTAGGAAATTTGATCTTGCTAGGGTGTCTATTTGTCTAGCTCTCTTTAGGAAACACCCTTCTTCTACGAACTTTTCATGAATAAATGGAAAAATCGATTAGGTCATTGTCATGGATTGACTTTCTATTTACACCTCATGCTTACATGTTCCCATTTATTTGAACTAGGTGATTATGGAACGACCTTGCTCATCCATCCATTCATGATTGAGAGCTAAAATGACGGATCAAAAAGAGCTTATCTTGTCAAGCAAAAGTGCTGCGATCTATCTTCAGTGAGAAATTGCGACTCCAAGAAAAGAGCCAAGAAGACCTTTCGAACCGTCTCATTTTCTTGAGGTAGTCGAATTGATGCCATCATGAAGAGGCTAGCGATATATCTAGATGGAAGAATATCTCGCTTGAAGGGTTCGCATTACAAGATCAAGGAGAGTGAAAAATTCAAGACATGATCAGGTACACCAAACCAACCTGGTGACGATATCCAATAATGAAAAGAAAATATCATCCATTGAGAAAATCTAAGGACCGGGCTTCTTCATGCTTCCTCATCCAAAATATTCCTTAAAAAAATCATTTTTGAAGCAATTTCCAAAAGCATGCATTAGGTTACCATTGTTTGTTTTTCTAACTCATTTACTTCATGTCTTAGAGCATAACAAAGAGGCATTTGAAAATAACGCATCAATTTCCAGTGATAGTTTGCATGTTGAACATACATCCGAAGGAAAATAGACATGAGGGCAAATGATCATTTCCTAACCGATTGTGATGACATCTCCCAAGAGTGAAGAAAATCATCTTGATTCCAAAGTGTGATATATGGCACATCTCATAACAATTCGTGCAAGATGTCATTCTCGAAGGCCAAATGCAATTTCTCATTTCCATGAGAAAATAATGGAACAAATCAAAAGTGGATCATCTGTCTTGGATGAAATGGATACATTGTGTTCATGAATATAATTAATTTTGGAATTGACACTCTGTTCTTTTCCTTGCAGATGACAAATTGGGGCACTATAGATTCTAGTAGTGACATGACCGAGACAAAATCTCGATCCGAGCCGAAATGGTTGTACAATTTGAATTTACTCTAATGTTGCATAGTATCCTATTCATGCACGTTCTCTTGTGCAAGGGCAAAAGCGGATCTCCACTTTTGATGGATAGAGATCATCCAAGGACATCAATTGCTGAGGCAATTCTTTTATGGAGCAATTCCCCTGAATGAGTGTTTAAAACCATGTTTTGAGTGCGATAAATTATTTGCTTTGAAGTCACAAAAGCTTTTCATGCTTAAAGTCATTGGACTATTTTGAAAAGAGAATTCCCATAGTGATTTTACCTATTTAACTCACCAATTTCATCTGGAGATTTGTCAAGATAGACTAATTCAATGAATGATGTGGAATGATTAAGCATGCTAAATGAGACGTGTCAGGATGATGAAAGGCAAGCCTTATCCCATATACAATCCCCTACTTATACACTTGTGAGATGAGTGTAGAAAGTTCCATATCTACAAGGTAAAGAGTTCTCTTGCGAAAGGTACGACAATCGAAATGATGAGGGGCAGTTTATTTCTCTATCTCAAACACTACTGGTGATCCGTTGCTTAATCCCTTTGAGCCCCATACACTTATGGAGATTTTTTTCAAATTATCCCTGTCAAGAACCATCCCACACTAGGGCAAATTGGAGGGTAAGGCAGTGCCATAAGGTGAAGAAAATGAAAAGAAATTTTATTGCTTTCACTTGCATCAATCTTCTAGTCGTGCTATTACATTGAATTTATGTGGTAATTTAAGTGCCCTAGGATGACGAAGAGCATTTCTTTCTCTATCCTACATACTTATATCCATTGCTTCGCCCACTTGAGCCTGCAATTTCATTTCTTTAAACCTAGTTGATGATCATCCCCCACACTGGGGCAAGGCAAAAGGTAGATGAAGACTCTTGAAAAGTTTGAGTGTTATTCAAAATGTAATTGCTTGATGCATGCATTGTGCGTAAGAATTGAATTCAAAATAGAACTAAGGGGCATGAAAAGTAGTGTGCCTAGTAAAAGCAAGGCCAATGCCCATGAAAAAAAAGAGTGAAAAAAAATCGAAATAGAACTAAGGGGCATAAAAAGCAGTGTGCCTAGTAAAAGTAAAGGCCAATGCCCATGAAAAGAAAAAAAAAAGCATGAGAATTGAGGGTATGAAAAAGCAAAGGTGCCCGGTAAGAGTAAGGCCAATACCCATAAATGAAAAAAAAAAAAAAAAAAAAAAGTCAATATAAGGTGACCGTCAATTGCAAGAATTGAATCCCGATGGAGCAATATTCAAAGAACTCAAAAGTTGAGTTTTTACAATCAATGGGGCATTTCATGAAGATAATCCCCGGTGATGAAAAAGAAAAACTGGTGGCAATGCCAAGATGATCATCAACTCTCACCTTTTACACACATTTTGAGCCTAATGATCCTTTCATTTCTCAACCCATGAACTTAGCCAATGTTACGTCCCTTGCAAAGTCTCTTCTGATTAGGGCACTTGAATTAACGTATGAGTTCATATGTTTATAAGCATTACTCGAAGAAGTGCGAGCAAGATTATTTCATTCTCATTTTGCAGGGTTCTTGACTTGTAAGCCCAAAGATGATCACAGGATTGTTCTTTCAATTGCCTTGACTCAAAGAGTCCCCTTACTAAGCCATTAACCAAGCCCACATTACGGCCCCTATTAAAGACCTCTCAGATTGGTAAGGTCGTACTGCTTGCGAGAATACTCGGACCCTTGTTGGTATGATGATAGTGAGATTGAGTGATTCTCATAAAATAGCCTCCTAAATGAGAGTGAGTGAAAGTCCTTTATAATTGAAAGTCTCTCATTTAGTATTCTTAGAAAATCCATGTCATGAAAATTGTCTTGAACGATGATTCTCTCCAGTGGAAATTTGGGTGATGCAAATGTCATTATGCATGAACATCGATTGAATTGATGAAAACCTCACTGAATTTTAAAATGTGCATTTTAGAGTAGCTCGAATTGTCCATCTCTTTGATGAATGCATATTAGTTTTTGCTCTAAATCATGTCTGACAGGTAATTCAAGTTCTTTTCAGAATATTTCATGATATTAGGAGATGAAAAACCTCCACCAAGAGGTGAAAGACCTCCACAAAAGATCTGAATTCCAGAAGACATATCCCTAAAAATCAGAGATATCACTAGGTAAGTATATCTTTACCCATACTCTGAATACTTGTTATTGTGCAGGTATTCTCTCTCAAGTGCATCGACACTTGACTTGGTTAAGCTCTCCAGTTATATCGACCTGGCGTGCTTTCGTAGCCCAGTCATTTTCATCAACTCGGTGTGCTTCCGTAGCCCGATGTCCCTTTTAATAGACCCGGCGTGCTTCCGTAGCCCGGTGTCCTTATATTGACCTGGCGTGCTTTCGTAGCCCAGAGTCCCTTTATCGAACCGGCGTGCTTCCGTAGCCCGGTGTCCTTTATATTGACCTGGCGTGCTTTTGTAGCCTAGATTCCCTCTTTATCGACCCGGCGTGCTTTCGTAGCCCGGTATCCTTTATATTGACCTAGCGTGCTTTTGTAGCCCAGAGTCCCTTTTATCGAACCGGCGTGCTTCCGTAACCCGATGTCCTTTATATTGACCTGGCGTGCTTTTGTAGCCCAGAGTCCCTCTTTATCGACTCAGCGTGCTGCCGTAGCCCGATGTCCATTTTTATTGATCTGGCGTGCTTTTGTAGCCCAAAGTCCTTTTCATTGACACTCGATTGAGCTGTCCCCTAAGATTTTTCTCCAAATTTAATCTGATTAAGGTGACCGAAGAAAGGTTCAGGTCCTGGTTAGATGATTTGTGTTGCAACGCTGGGCGACCGAAGAATGGTTCGGGTCCTAGCCAAGCAAAAACCTCCGTTTAGGCGACCGTAGAATTGTACGGGTCCTAAACAACATTTATTGCTCTAACAGGCGACCGTAGAATGGTACGGGTCCTGAAAAATCAATTTTTCGTCAAGGCGATCGTAGAATGGTACGGGTCCTCGACAACACCTATTCCTTATTCAGGCGACCGTAGAATGGTACGAGTCCTAGAAAGTGAATCCCCATTTAGGCGACCGTAGAATGGTACAGGTCCTAGACACAACCAAACACTACCATACTGGGCGACCGTAGAATGGTACAGATCCTGGGAAAGCGGTCTCTTTGCAAAGCCATGTTACTATTCTGGGCGACCGTAAAATGGTACGGGTTCTGGACATGTAACACCAATCACCTCGAACTACTCTATCTTCCTTGAAGGTAAGTTATTTCAAGTTAGTTCATTTATCATTTGCATTAGTATTTCCATGCATCATACAAATTGCATCAAAAAATGGAATTCATATTCCAGCAAAAAATCAATCATTACATGTGCATGATCAAAATTTAGGTCTTAATTTATCTTTAAAAGCAACCTCTGCGAGTTCACCTTCAAAGAGAGGCAGCTGTTGACACATAAATTTTTGTATAATTTTTTGGGTTAATTTTTATTAAAAAAAAAAAAACACATGGCATATAGTTTAGAAACATTTTATTTTTCATTTTGTTGATTTTATTTTAGACCGTCGGTGAAGGGAAGATTTTTTACATATTCCATTAAAATCTTTCACATATATTATTTTGCGCAAAAAGGGAATTTTTTTGGATAGAATATGTGAAAAATAAAAAAAATAAAAAAAATAAAAGGAATATTGCGCGAGGTAAGTATATTTCAACGATATATTTGGGGGGTATTGTGCGCGAAACAAAAAGGAAAAAATAATATACCGCGAAGATACGTTTTTAGACTTATAAAATACCTCGCGTGCAATTTAATTTGGGGGCCACACAATTGAGAACAGATGGCCACAAAAAAAAAAAAAAAAAAAAAAGAACTCACGTTCTCCACGGTAAGAGTTAGCAATTAGAAACTCGCAGCATAATTGAGAGATACTCGACCAAAAAGAGTAGAGAGTAGAAATCTTAGAAGGCTTCAATGGAGAGAGAGAACATTCTGCAATGTGGCGAGATAGATGGTGCAAGGAAAAGGAACGTGGAAGGAAGCCCATATCTCACAAATTGTGGCTGCTCAACCTGGCGTCCATGTTGCTTCCACCTCTGCTAGTCCCCCATCATCGCTTGTTGTTTTGTTTTCCCTATTGTTCCTGACCTTTTTTTTTTTTTTGCAGGTTGCCAAGTGCTGATTCACCATTGATTAAGCCAAGTCGAGCTGTCCGGTGATGTCTAAGCAATTCTGGTTCTTCCGGCAAACCAAACCACAATAGCGAGACCTTGATCCCGTACCTGCAGCTATCCCGAATCCACTTGCTGCTCGCCGGTGTCTTCGCTTGTTCTCTACGGTCCATCCGTATCATATTGGCTCGGACGATATTTGTTTGCAGGTTCACAAGAGGACAAATCCGTGTGTAGTTGGTGGCCAATGGGTTTATTATTGAAGGAGACAACATCATGCTCTTAGGATCCCACATTCTCCACCAATAAATAACGTAAAAGGAGGAAAAAGCATTGACGCGAGCCACCGAGCTTAGCACTACCACGTCGAGTCGCGAGGATCCGAATTTTGAAGGCCGATATTCGAACTAGGTGAAAACTTTATCTATTTCGATTTTCGAATATTCCGTTTCCTTATTTGAAGTTGATGCTCATTATTTAAATTCTCGATATGCTATCGTATCCATAATCTCGAGTAGCATTTTAAATTAGGGATTAATCCCTAATTTCATAACGTGCATATGATTGACAGTCCGATTTTGTGCCCGAAATATGACTCGCAATCGCACGAAAAATCGCCAATCCGATCTCATGCTCGAGATTCGATTCGCGGTTTATTTGAAATTGACCAATCCGATCCCATGCGCGGGATATGATTCGTCAATTTATGGATATTGATCTTATCTTGTTGGATGTGTTGTCGTGTCGTTTGAGTCGATTTTGTTTTTGTAAAAGAAAAATCCAAAAATAATATTTGAGTTAGGATTAGATTTGCTTTAGAATATCTCTTGTTTTATGGTTATCTAGAATTGCAATCTTATTTCGAATTTTTTTTAAGTAAAAAATCCAAAAAAAAATGTGTTCATTTTGAATGTTAGTTTGCACGTTTAATTATGTGTCAATTTTAATTTCGAATTTCAAAAAAGAAAAAAAAATTAGAATTAGGGCATTCTCTGCATGTCATTACATATTAGGTTGATTGCATGTTTGATTTTATTTAGATAGATCTTTTGAGATGAATTGCATTATAGATTAGGAACTTTCAAGTTAAGATAACATCTTAATTTAAATTAAGATATGACCTAACCCAATTCTTAGTTTAAATTAGATAGAATCTTAATCTAATTAGATCATTTTTGCATTTTTCTTAATTACGAATTTCATAAAAAAAAATACAAAAAAAAATCATGCACTTGTCATATAGAGTTAGGTTCATGAAATGCACATCATCTAGTTATTGTTGCTAGGTCCATCTAATTATAAATTGCACGTCATTAGAATTAGGTCATTTTGGTTAATTTAGATTGCATATTTAACTATTACATGTTCATTAAGAAATCACAAAAAATTTTACTCATTCATATAGTTTAGGACATTTTGCCATGCCATATTATTTAATATTAGATTAGAAGCATTGCATTGCATATGGACTATATTCTTGCTAAAAAGTGAAAGCAAAAATTGAGTGATTTCTTGTTAATTAGAAATCATATCTAGGATTGTTTATGTGAATTATGATCTAACAACGCAGATGCTTTCGTTGCTTTGAGGTAAGTTCTGCATTATTTAATTGCTTTCTTGAGTGTTAAATTGGTGGTATGCGCACCTGCATAATCGCCTCACATGTTAGGAAAGTGAATTAAAATCAATTTAAGCTGCCTGCAAAACATTTTTTCGAAATAAAAAGAGAAAGGTACCGAAAGGGCACTAGGATAATCTAGTGTAATCAAGTCCCCATACCCAAAGTCTCTAGTTCGTAGAAGTGAAATAATTCTCCCATTTATTTTACTTAGGTGTCTAATCGACCTACCATAAACTGATTAGTGACGACTCCTAATTGAAAATCAATTGCATGTTAAGAATTTGAACATAAATCGCGAGTTGATATGGGCTTGGGAGAGCCCGAACTAAGTCTAGTCTTAGCAATCCATTAGCCTAATTTTAGATGGCACATCCGAAAATTTGGTCGCGACACAATGGATATATTGGCGAGGAACCCATTTGCCTTAACTGCTGGGACGAGAGTGGAACTAACATCAACAGAATTTGGAGCAGGGATTATTTTGCTTAAGTAACGGATGCGGGCAAGCGAACCATTAATGACACATTCGGGTCGCTCAGAAACGGTGGTGTTTGGATAGTAATATGGAGAATGAATAGAATCGTAGTGGATGAGCTTGATGGCCAATTTCCGAGGTTTGAAAGTGGTGGTCTTGGATGAATCGACATTAGGCGAGTACGACGAAATGAATATGATAATGTAGATTATAAGGAAAAAGAAATAAGACGAGTTATTGTAGTAGCCATCAGCACAATCCAATATTCTTTGAATGAGTTTCGGTGTCCTTCTCTTATATAATTGTACTTCTTGGTGTTGCAATTAATGCATGGATTTTGTTTGTGGCGAAATTCTGGATATGGCCACATTAATTGCGGATATACAGCTCATCGCGTGAGATATATGCACCTGGATTTACTTTCTTGGTTGCACAAATAAGGATTATCTCCCTAAATAAGTAGTAGAAGATCTTTGTATTTATAATTTAAGCAACTAACTTGGTGAGAAAATTTACAAAGTCCGTTTCCTTTTTATCTCTAACTTCCCTTTTTTTTATTGTCACAGTTGACACCTAATTTTTGGTAATTTATTTAATTGTTCGTTGCATAGAAAATTAGGGACCTACCCTACCCCACCAATGAACAAAACCATAACCACTGGGGGTTCGCCCCAGTGGCCACCCTTCCATCTTGGAAGGGAGAGATTGGGGGTTTAAATCCCCACCTTCTTGGGGGGGATTGGGGTGAGGAAGATTTCATTTCAGGAGTGGGTTTCCCACGCCCGCAGGAGGCATGGGCAAAAGTCCGAGAATGAGTGTTAGAGTAGGATTAGAGTAGGACTGACAAAAAAAAAAAAAAAAACAAAACAAAAAAAAAAACAAAACAAAACCATTAATTGATTTGCATATAATTTTCAGAAGCATTCAGCACATAGATAAATCCATTGCATTTTAATCGGATCATACCAAATGATTCTGAATTTAAATGGATCGGAATGAACCCACGAGAAATAGCAATTTCGGCCAGCCAATAGGACCACAATATACACAAAGTGGGCAAGAAAAGAAAAAAGAGTTGAGAGCAAGGAAACATGAGTGCACGAGCGAGCCCCAGCTATCCAGGCAATATTTGCAGGTTCTGCAGCCACACCTCGCCGCGGTCCCGATGCCCCCAGTCCAGATCACCATCCCGGCCTGTCGTCCTCAGCTTCGTCACGCCCAGCACTGCCTTGCAACCGTCGCATCGGGCACGAGCAGCATCACCATGAGCCACACCACGTCGCCCCTCGCGGCCTCTGCACGATTGGTCCCATCTTGCCGCCACACCACACGATCCGACGAATCTTGGACGCTCCAAGCGGCCACGTTTAGCTTTTCTCTCTTGCGGGTTTTGACGACTTCCGGCCCGGCGATATGCACATTCCCGCCTTGTCTCGCCGAGAACGCCCTGGCGGTTCATTCATCTCGGTCAAGCATTGCGCGGGAGACTGCCAGGTGGGAATTTTAACCGAGAGTCCAAGCGGTGGGCAGTCCAAGCTCGAAGAGAAAGTTTCAAAAGGAAAAGGTCGTAAGACCAAGGAGGCTCAAGCGTGGGTATATAAGGATATAAGAAGAGGACAAACCGGAGGGAAAGTCTAGCATTCGCTCACTCCAAATGCGTTCATATGGGAGAAGACAAATTCTTCTCACCAAATCATTTTTCAGAAAAATGACTAGTGTTCGTTTATTTGGTGGCATATGACTAAAAACATTTCAGCTATTTGGTTCGCTTAGAAAAATGAGTCAATTGATTTGTTTAGAAAAATGAGTCAAAGGAAAATATTTTGTTAATAAAGCTTAAATTTAGAAAATTAATTTCCTCTTTAAAAAGAATTGGAAAAGCTTTTCAAAATATAATTAGGTATCTGTGTGTAAGGAAACCCTAATAGTTAATTCCTGAATCCTGGAGTTCAAGATAAGGTCTTTGGCGACTGGGCTCGAGCCCATCGTGGCCAAGCCTAGCCCTTGGTTGAGTCCATTAAGGCCAGGCCCAAACCCTAGTGCCCATACTCAATGCTTCGACACTTAAACTTGAGTCCCCAATGCTCGAGCTTTGTAAAGATTATGCAGGGGTCCTCAACACTCGGGTTTGGATCCTTGGTTAATGAAACATTTGTTCTTATAAAAATATATTAAAAAATTCGAAATTTTAATTATTTTATATTTTTAAAAGAATACCTATTTTATTATTTCTTCTTCTTTTTCTTTTCTCTTTTCTTTCTTTTCCTTTCTCCTTCTTCCTTTGTCGGTTGTGTGTCTTTTGTCGGTTGTGTGTCTTGGCGACGACTGACAACTTGGCAATTGATCATGACCCAAGTCAAAGCTCGCGACTCGCCCAATCCCAACAAGGTGAAGCTCGCCTAAGGCTAGAGACCTCGAGTGGGCCATCTTTGAGGCCCGGTAACCAGCAAAGGGAGAAGTAAAGAAAAAAGTTAAAATTTTAATTTTTTTCTAAGATAAAGTTATGAGATTGAAATCATTTTCAAAACGAGATCCAAATACTAGATTATATTTTCGGTCACGTATTACCAAATAAACAAAAAAGTACCTTTTTTTTTTTTTGAATGATTTCTTAAAAATTATTTTTCTTTATCATAAAGTATTCCTCCAAATAAACGCACCATAAAATTGCTCTGTCAATCTCATTTGCGAGAACAAATCCTTTTGCATCCAGCATCCTTGTTTGAACTGGGGCGACCCACCTTGACAGGCTACTTGCCGATCCACCCACCAACAAAACACCCCCTCACCATCAACCGCGAAGCCCTTTTACCGCAGTCCGTGCTTAAGCCATCGCCAGCCACCATGAGTCCATGGCCTCGATGATCCTGAAGTAATCAGATATTCTTGACAAGATTCAAGCCAATGGGTAGATTGGCTAGATAATCCTTTTGAAGATATGTCCAACGATCAACTTGGACTAGGAGGAGTATAAGAGAAGGTTTCAAACCGAAGCGAAAAAGAATTCGCATTCACGAGAACTAAAGCTTTTAATTCCAAAGTCTGAATAGGATCTTATACTTTCGTCTCTATGAGCATCATTGTGTAATCATTTAGAGGTTGAGAATGTGAGAGGAGTTATCACACGAGCTTGAGTGTTGAGAATTCAAACCTTCTGACCTCTGATCAGTTCCTATTAATGGATTCCAACCAATAGGTTACAACACGGGAAAGTGAACGTTGGCTTGCAAAAGCTGAACTACTATAAACTTTTGTATATAATTTTCTATCATTTACTCTTTTTTATTTATTGTGATAGAATTGTAAACCGGTAAGATCTGACCACTTCATCAGAAATTATCTTGCTCCAATATTTATTTAAATTCTTTCATTTCCCCAAAATCACACATTCACTCCCCTATAGGTTATAAATCTAGGCATAACAGTTATTTCATCGTGTCATGTCATCATGATTGCTATGTCATTGCCATGTCTACATGCACGTCATTGTCATGCCACATCATCAATTCCATATCATAATTTGCATGTCATTTAGATTTTATGTTAGGTTCACTTAATTAGAGTTGTACGCCATGTTAGAATAGATTTCATTTTAGATGGGATATATAAGTAATCTAAAAGGTGAATTACTGGAAAATTACAAAATAAATAAATATATAATAATAATAATAATAATAATAATAATAATAATAATAATAAACTATTTAGTTTGGCTAATTTCTAAACATTTTGACAATTTATCAATTTAGTCCTCTAAGTCAAAATTGATCTGAAATCGAAAAGATGGCTCTCTCTCTCTCTCTACACGTGATATTGTATGTATGATATAATTAGGAGGAATTGCACCATACTTTGAATATATTGTTTCTCTCTCTGCGCGCACGATATTGTATATATGATATAATTAGGAGGAATTGCACCATACTCTGACTATATTGTTTCTAATACTTCGGCGACTTAAATTCTGGGGACTTTCATGCTTTCGACTAATATATTAATCTCCCCCCTCCCAAACAGTGGCAATTGATTGAATTTCTGCATTTACGGTGCTTTGTTTTCTCAAATGTAAAATGGGCCAATTGATTATTGTGAATGGGTGTGTTCCTTCATAAAACGCTCTGCCCGTGTATGTGTGTGCTTCGATCAGGGGTCTGACGGGCTTTTTCAAACATCGGATCAAGCCTCAATACTGTGTAGTCCATCAAGACAATTCAAGGAAAGAAATGGGCCAATAAACACATGGAGATCCCAGCTAGTCTCTCCTCTTGGCAAATTAAGCTGTGTCAGGAGTAATAAATTAACAGAGCTATTTAAATATTGCTATAACTCAAATTGCCAAGACGCACCCATGCCCTATCTGTCATATCTTATTGTCTTGGTGATCTGGCATGGTGGAGGCCAATATGGAAGTGAAGAGGACTTGGGTATCTCATCCGCGTATGTCAGTGCCAATGCTATATACGTCAAAGCTGGCTGCGGATTATAATAGTCTTAAAATAGCTATCAAAATATATAATTACCAGTAATTAGGGTTTCATATGGGCCTGCAATCTTCCTCAAACCAGAGAAAGCACATGGCTTCGCATGAGGGCGTGGAACCAACTCACGTTCTGCTTTGATCCTTTTATCATGGCACATAATTTTCTTCTTTTTTCCCCTCAAATTTATTCCATCATGCCATTCAAGATGATGACGACGACGACGACGACGAAGTAAATCACGCCAATACTTTTTATACACTTGTTCCTACCTCTTCATCGATAACTTCTTGGCCATACGAAATTTCTAATTATGCGTAATCTGCCAACAATAATCTTGATTATGGGAACATATTATAGAAGTGTCTTGCCAATGCATGTATGCGGGCTTCCTGAATTTTTATAAAAAAATAAAATAATAGATGCATGGCTGCAATTGGGCATGTGTCTGGAAAAATGGAAGCATAATTCGATTCTATATCATCAATTATTAAGGGAACTAAATAGAGAATAAGGTGAAAGAGGTAAGAAATAATATAATGGGCTCTAAGCACATGGATGTCTCTGTTCATGGCACCAGCTCACTTCGTCCATCTGGAAACATGGGGCCATGCATGCAGGTGGGACCCCCCACTCCACGATGCCCTAATCTCGACATCGACATTCATGGCCAGATACGTATCTGTTCTGTCTCCCTTAGCCAACCCCTTTGCTTGATGAGATCAGTGAAAGCCAAAGGGCAACCTCAGAGAAGGGGCAACCGAGAAAGACAGGAAGGGCAACGCACGACAGTACGCGAACGAGGAAGGTGGGAAAACGAAGCCATGTCCATATCGTTCGGTGAATTGCCAAGAATTAGGTGATTTTGCGATCCATTGTCGAGAAAATCATCTTTTAAAGACATATAAGACTTTCCAACGCGGTTGTGGGATGGATTTGATTGGTGAGCGCATTGTGGAAACAAATTATCAAACGTATACCTAAGTTCAAAAAGTCATCTGATTAATCAAACCAAAAGAGAAAGTAACCCATATTGTGGGTATACTTACACTATTTTTTCTCTCCATCAAAACTATCTAATCAACTACAAGATATGAAGGATCTTCTCCATTAAAAGTATATATCATTGCTTTTTTTTTCCATGTGTACATTTTAAGGGTTGATGTAGATTTATCTCATCTTTAGTACATCGTTTTAATTGAAAAAATATGTATTTCGAGTGATGATAATGGATAATTAGTGATAACTCTTAGGGTTTGTGCGGTTGGTGTGGGCATTAGGAGATTTTCCAACATAAGATTATATGCAAGAAGGCTTGAACTTAACCAATTCATGGGACTTGCAGGAAATTTCATGAACCTCCAAATAGCTAGATGTCAATGGTTAATAATAAAAAAAAATTGTTAGTGTATGATTCATACTTTCCATCGACAAGATGGTACAATGAATCAAAATAAAATTTTGTATCTCAAATTCTCTTTCTTGCTTTTATTTTTTAAATCCTTATGATTGTGCGCTGAATTCTAACAAAAATTAGTATTCTCTTTCGGATACTTTTTCAAATTTAATTGAACTTCAATCATTCGGCTTTCCCAGTTATCATATATGATTATTCTATCCTCTCCTGTACATTGGACCTATCGAATATAATCCCCTGTGGCGAGCCTACATAGCATACGAATTGAAAAGGGAATTCGATATTCCATCGGAACGTCCAAAGTTTATAAAGACGTGTTGACTTGGGAGCATCCAAGGACATCTTCTTTTTTTTCAGTCATCCCTTTTCGCTTTCTCGCTAAGACTAATAAAAAAAATAAAAATAAAAATAAAAAACATTTCCGCATCTCTAGAAACACGTAAAAAAAAAATCATAAAATTAAGGTGAAGTCAATGCCCGGGCATTTCTAGAATTCAGGACGCTTAAATAAAGTTCATATTGCAATTACTAAAACCGGAAACTTAACAAGAAAACAAAAGCATCTCTTAAACACTTAATCAATTCCCATGAAATTCTCTCGACGGTCGATACCTTCTTGAAATTTTCTTTTTGTCCTCTTTTTTGTTGACTCCCCGGATCAGACGGCCCCAAATGAAAGCGAAGACACAACGGCCACGTCATTTTCTTTCTCCGAAATGACGATTTTGTCCTTCCATTGCATCTCGGGGGAACCTCCTAAGAGAGTAATTGCACGCGCAAGTCAAAGTCAACGAAGCATGGAGGCTCTGTCGTCCTTGTTCGAGTTAATATTTAATTTCTCCATCTCTCCCTGTCTCTCTCAAACTCAGTACAAGAAATATTATTAAACGTTTGAAATATTATGAAATTTTTTGAAAGCCAAATTTTTGAAAACTAAGCAGAAGCTACTTCCCCCTCGTAAATTTGAACAACTGATCATATATCATTATGTATATTTATAATTTTATATGTACATATTTGAAAAGGTTTCTCACGTAATTTTTCAAAACAAGATATCTAAAGTCAAATAGAAAATCTATTATAGGCTTACCTAAATATTTAATCACCATAGTATGTTATATATATATATATATATATATATATATATATATGTATTTATGTTAGTCGTGCATTAAAAATTAAGGATGCTGCACATGGCCGAGGAATGAAAATACACTTTACATATAAATGGATTGAGATCCTCTAAAGATAGAAAATAATTTTACTCTCTTAGACTAAAATACCTATATCTTAAGGGAATTTACATCAAATACCAAAAAAAACTCCTCTCTACCACTAAGGGCCGGCATGTTTGTGTTCTTTCCTTTTGTTTATGAACACAATTTCTGTTTTTTTGTTCCGGGGAATAAAAATGTGTTTGTTTTGTGTTTTTGTTCTAAATATATTTTTTTGTTTCCGAAAACAAATTTGAATTCTTGTTTCTTGTTCCTTCGAACATTTTGAGAAACAATTTTTCTCTCTTCTATTTTTTTTTCTTCTTTTCTTTTCTTCTTCTTTTTTCTTTGGCTGGTCGCCGACCTTGGCCATGGCCGATGACTCGGCTGGCCGTCGGAGCATCGCGGCGGCTCTGGCGAGGCCGGGCTCGCGCAGCCAAGGCAAGGCCGCCGGCCCTCATCAGCCGGTCACCAGCCATGGCTGAGGCCGACAACTAGCCAAAAGGAAGAAAAAAGGAAAAATTAAAAATTAAAAATTAAAAAATTAAAAGAAACAAAAAAATTATATAAGTTTATCAAACGTGTTTCTGTTCTTTTTCTATTCCAGTTCAAAAATTGTTCCCTGAATGTTCCTTGGAACAATTTTTTAACAAAAACATTACCAAACGCACCCTAATACTCCACCGCCGCCTCGCCATTACACCCAATTTCCTTTGCCTCCTATTATCATCACTCGGCTCACAAAGTCTGCCTCCACCCCCAGGTTAGTATCTTCTAAAGGTAAGTAGAGTTACCCCTAAGATTTGAATAAATTAGCAATTAGCAATAAGCTACTTTTTTTTTCCATAAGCTAATTGGATGGCTTAGGTTGGGTATCTTCTTTCCTTTCCTTTTCCTTTTTTCCCTCTTATCACATTCCTATTTCCCCCCTTCCCCAACTTTCCATCTACAGTAGTAACCCCCACATTATATGTGATTGATTTCAAAGCCAAAACTTGGAACCAAACCTTTAAATCATGATTTCGACAAATCGAAACTAGAAACCAAACTGGCTAGGTCTAGAAACAACCTGCAATCGAACTAGCCAATTCTAGGTCAATTCTCGGTTCTACTTGGAATCAGGCTTGTTTAGGCACTGTTTGGTAACCATCCAAACAGTGCTTGATTCTGATTTTTTGTTCCCAGAATCAGTTTGGGAATAGAATCGCGTTTAGTAAAATTTTTATTCCAAAAAACAGTTTTGGACAAGAATTGAGAATAAAAAAAAAATGTGATTCTCGGTCTGGGAATCAAAAAAAGAATCAAAATAGTGAAAGTCTTCTTCTTCCCTTCCGCTATCCCACGACCACCATCCACCACCGCCGGCCACCGGTCGCCGTCCAACCGGTCCGACGAGCTCGCCGAAGACAAGCCCAGCCTTGCCCAAGGCCCCGAGCCCCAACAAGGCTCGCCTAGCCCCACCGATGGTTAGGCGGGCCTCGCCCAGGGCCGCCTAATTGCCGATGAGGCTCGACCAACAAGGGTCGGCCTCGTTGGGGCCGGCACGCGAGGTCGCCACAAGAAGAAGAAGAAGAAGAAGAAGAAGAAGAAGAAGAAGAAGAAGAAGAAGAAGAAGAATAGGAGAAAAATGAAAGAAAGAAAAGAAAAAAAGGAAAAAGTAAAAAAATTATTTAAAAATTAAAAGAAATTGATTTGGAACAAAATCAATAAAGACGGTATATCAAACACAATTCTATTCCAGAATTAGAAATTTTGGACAGTCACCAAACGCGTTCTTTTACTTAGAATCAGTTCTAGGGAACAGAATAAAAAATAATCATTTCTGGTCAGAATCTATTTCCGGGAACAGAATCGTTACCAAACACACCCTTAGTATGATACTAGTTAATTATACATTATCTCCACTTTGCAACCAAGCCATGGTATCAGCTTAGTGGTCAAGAGAGTATATTCAATCCTCAAAAGAGTGAGGTACAGATGGCAATAGAGCAAACCGTGACTAATTCCCCTAACACACAAAGGGGTAGAGGTGCAATTTTTCTAAGACACAAAGGTATTTTAGTTCAACAAAGTGATTTTACCCGGTAAATTCCCAAATTATAGTGACTAAGTAGGCTAGAGATGGAGAAACTGGAATTAGTACCTCTTCAAATGAGCTAGCGAGGAACGCTTGAGTACAAAAAAGTGAGGTAATTACATTGTGGTGTGCTTACTAGGACAAGATGAGAGGTGACTCTCGGGTAAAACAACTGTTCAACTCAAGCGAGACTATCAACTTTAGCTTCTTATTTCTCTTCAATATCTATTAATCTTTAACTCAAGTCACCGTTTGGTGTTTACTTTCGTAGGTCTTCAAATCACTCATAAAAAAGCTTCTAGCCTGATCGATTGCAAAACTAACACTAGACGTACTAAAATCACTATGCGAAATAATCGATTTGTACAGATCTGATGGGAATAACTAGTTAAAATGTCCACCTGCAATCGGTTCCATAATAGAACAAGTCAATTTTGCAAATAAATTTATCATACCTAGCAAATTATGCAATTCAAACTTGGACAAGAAGTCAATCTTAGAAGTATTGAGAACGCGATTCTCCCATCCCTTTCTCGCTCCACAAACAAAAGTGTGCCCACGTGCCCGTCCACGTTTGAACCATTATATGTTTTCCACATGACATGCATAATTTGCCCCGTCCAATACGGGCCTTGGGTAAAAGAGGTAACCCTGTCGTTTTGGCACGGTCGAGATAAGATATCAGAAGTTCCTAATCTGCTAGAATAATAATCGAGGACTGCTTTATGGGATGCGGATGACCAATGGAATGTTGCGAAATGTTTAAAATCAAATCAAAAGCTAGTCTTATGCTTTGACTTTGCACAAAAAAACAACGAATGGACAAAGTGCAGCTGTTTCATCTTCGAGCTATGTTCCCGATCGATTACTCCAATAAAAAGTACATGTGCATGAGCATGTCGAAAGATAATATGTAATTAGCTAGCAAAAGAGCATTGTGCGTATCTTCAACATTACAAAAGGATAACAATCGGAAGCTTACGGGTCGTTTAAAATTATATAAACATGCGATGCTAGTTTAATTCCCCGCTTCACTAAGTACAAATAATCCTCGGACTGTCTTGGACCACCTACTTGGGCTTCAATCTACCTTTCGTCTTATCTATGAGCTCGGTGGGGATTATTGTATGTTATCGAGGTTTATTTATCGGAGTTCTATGTCATTAAAAAATAAAATTAAAACAACTTGACTGTGGATCTACATGAACGCTGAATCAATAGCATTCATTTTCCTTGTGGTTAAGTTAAACTTTGTTTTCTCAAATTGTAACCGTTGGGCACCAAATCTTGTGACGACTAATCCATATTTACTGCATCATCTTACCATGACTAAGCTATGCCCTCTTAATGAAAAGATAACGCACACAAACTTTCTACATGGTTTTCTCTTCGCTGAGCAGGAATCAGTTCATAATGTATACAATTAATGAAATGATTCATTACTTCATTTACTTCAAAGCTTCATTGCTTCGCAAACTAAGTTTATCAATCAATCCACGTCACTTGCCTATGAGAACCATATGCTCTCATATTTATGCAAATCATAAGCTTAAGATTTGGGTTGGACAAACTAACACGGTTTTGAAACTAATTATGCTCCCAATTTATTTCACAGGTGCGGCCCCTCATTCGTAAGGTTTCACTCGTCATTTTCTAATTTAGCTTACACATGAGAGAGCAACGATTTGTTTACAAAGTCTAACACGCTTTTTTATTTTATTTTACGGTCTTCCTTCACTTTTAAGTTTAAATTTTTGGGCCGAAATTCTAATTGTCACACATAGTAGAGCAAAACAAGCCATTTCCATGAAGATCGGAAAAGAGCTCTTTGTTGTAATAAAACAAATCGTTCTTCAAATATAATTCTATGCACCGATCGAGCTTATCATTTCAGCATTGTCATAAGTATGACATCTATGTGTTAAACATGACATCACATTCCATGTTCGGTAACAAATAGAACTTGAGATTTCAAGGGAGGGCGGCGTCACAAATTTTCTCGTTATTTTATTATTCACTTGGTCCAACCCCTTGGATTATACGTTCAACCATTTAGCACTTGTTCCATCCCCAATCGATCCAAAGAGGGTTTTTTTTATTTATTTTTCTTTCGGATTGCAAGTGATCATTTATGCCCGGTCAAACTGATGGTATTTTACACGGAAGGTTCGTTAGAGACCAGGACCATGATCTTGATCAAGGCGTTGAACATTAGAATTAGGTAATTTCCCCTAAAAAAAAAAAAAGAGAGAGAGAGAAAAAGGGAAGAAAACCAATGGCCTGCCGTTTCACATACATATTTTTTAGTATTTTTTTTTTTTTTTTTGGTGGGGTTTTGGGGGACGCGGTCAACTAGAGAAACAAATCATAAAAATATGGTTTTTTTCTGTTGACAATAACAAGGCCACCAAGCGACCCGCCCCGCCCCGCCCCGCCCCGCCCCGCCCCCCAAGCCCTCGGCCAACCCGACTCGGTCGACCACGCGCCGCCGCCGTGCGTGGGCGAGGGGAGGGGAGGGGCGCCGTACTTAACTGCGTCGCCGGCCGAAATTTTCCAAAGTCCCGCCCCCCTTCCCTTCCTTCCGTGCGAAAATCGCAAACGCCGAGACAAAAACGACGGCTCCCTCGGACGCTGTCTCTCTCTCTTCCCCTTCTCTCTCTAACTTCTCTCTCTAATTTCTCTTGAAGTAGTTAGGGAGGAGAGAGAAAGCAAGAGAAAAAGGGCAGAGAGCTTTCGAAGAAGAGGGAATCGGGAAGGAATCGTATTAATCCTCGTCGCCGCCATCATCATCGATTCATCGTCGCTGGAATCCCTTCGCGGGGTAGGGGGCGGATGATATATTAATCGGGGGTGGGGATTGTGTTGTGGGGGAAGCCAAAGCTGCGATTTTTATTTGCCATATTAGTTAAATACTCTCTCTCTCTCTCTCTCTCTCTCTCTCTCTCTCTCTCTCTCTGTTTGTCTCGCTTGGCTGGTCCAATTCTTGGTTGCGCCCCTAGATCTTGAACGCCAATACCCAACAGGATCCCCTTCAGATCCTTTCCGATTTCGGGATTAGAGGGCTTTGGCAATCGAGGGGCGGAAGGAAGGACGGGGTTGGGGAGGGGTTCTTCTCTCTCTGGTTTTTAAGAGGAGAGCGCCGGCGCTCGAGATTCGGTCAGGTGATTGTTTCTCTCTTTGCTGTTGTTGTTGTTGTTATCTCGATCGATTCGTGGGGTAGGGGGCGTGCGGGGAATGGGCTGGTTGAATCTTGGCGTTTTGTTTGGTCGGTCTGATGGGGGGGGGAACTGAGGTTTTCCGCCTTCTTGGTTTCTGGGCAATGGAAAAGGACAATGCTTGGGGCGTGAATAATTCGCTCCCGTGTTGGTGAGATGGTGGAGTGTCTGAGTGCGCCATTGCAGAGAGCCTTGTTTCTGGGCAGTTTAGAGCCGTTTGGAAAATTGCCCCGGGGATTCGGTTTGACTTTTGTTCCAGGATTTTCTCTCATCGGTTCCTTGGGGTTTCTTGTTTCCTTTTTCTTTTTCTTTTTTTTTTTTTTTGAATCTTTCCTGGTTGGTTCTAGTGGTTGGGCCTATCAAGGAACTTGATGTCTTAAACAGTTGCCCATGCTTTAGATTTCTGCGATTTTGTGGAATTTCACGTCACACAGGATATGCGGCATGATTGTCTAGTTGGCCTCGATGAGGCTTCAAAGGGATGAAAAGGCATCATTTGATGGATACATCATGAGGTTGCCCGTTGTGAAGTCTGGAAGTATCCACTAGAAAAGTCCTGAAAATGATCTATCGGCTAGGCAGAAATTTTACACAGCTCTTTCTTATCATCCCCCTTTAGGTGTGTAATCTTAAAAAATGGGCGTGCTTGGCTTCAATCAGTGCCCAACGTTGGCCTTGTTAGATGAGAATATAATATGCATGTTTACTTGCCCACTGAGCTAACAGCACTGTACTTACCAATTAATTTAATGTGCTCATGTTGAAGTTCTTGTTTACTTGATCTTGAATGCTGCTTTTGATGTACAGCCTTCTTTCATTGCATTAGTAGTATTCACAAGGTATGCTGCAATCTTTGTATTAGCTCATCCTCATTATCGATTCATTGTCGTATAACATTGCAGATAAATCTTTTGGATTGAGCTCCACCGGTATTAAGTTGACGTCCATTGGATGGGGAGTTAGTAATAATTGATATTTGAGTTTAAGGATATAGGACATTTTATGGGAAGGCTTTGAGGCATTAATCCAGTCTTCTTGATGAAGACAGCAAAAAGTTGGAGAATGGGTGATGTCCAGATTTTGGGCCAACGCCATCGTCCTCCATTGAAGAAGCCAGTGTGGATTATAGTGTTGGTTTGCTTGGTCAGTATGTTCCTAATTTGTGCATACGTATATCCACCCAGAGGCAGTGCTGCCTGCTATATGCTTTCTTCCAGAGGTTGCAAGGCTCTTTCAGATTGGCTTCCACCGGATCCTGCAAGGGAATATACTGATGAAGAGATGGCATCTCGTGTTGTGATTCAGGACATATTGAACACGCCTCCCTATGAATCCAAGAACCCTAAAATCGCGTTTATGTTCTTGAGTCCCAGTTCACTACCTTTCGAGAAGTTGTGGGATAAGTTTTTCCAAGTAAGATTCCACATTTACTATTTCTCTTCCTACACTTGCTGGCATCTCAAGCCTTTGTACCATAAAAAATTGATAAGGGTCTTTCTTTTGTGGCTCTGACAATCACTGCTTGCACACTATGAATTAATAAGTGATGATGCTTTCTGCAGCAACTATTGCCATTTGTTTCAGTGTATGCATTTAGTTTGTGCATTCTGAAGTCTTTTGAAGTCCCATCTGGGGAAAATATTTCTAAATTTCTTGACCATCTAATGCTTGTCCCAGATATTCTTATCTTGTTTGATCAAAGATTAACTTCCTTTGTTCTCATTATTCTACTCTTCTTGAAAAGTCTGATATAATAGGAGATAATTTTCACTGCAGGACATTACTCGAGATTACTGACGGATGTTATTCTTAATACACATAATTTTTGTGAAGCATATTACACTTATGTGTGAACAGACATCAATGTGGTTGAAGAAAGAATAGCAGCTGAGCAGATGCATACACAATATTTTATGCTTATGGTCTCAGTGCAGAAATTCCGTGTGTTCCAAAGAAAAACTTAGGGAGAAGCTTACCTCTCAATTTGTTTCGATCTTCTTTTGGCATATGTGATGGCCCGACAGTTGAATGGGGTAAATGGGTCTTTTGGGTGCTGGTGAAGATCCAGCCTTGATAGCATCATCATAACTGAGCCTTGAATATTTATGTTGTACCTTTGTTTTCTGAATACTAGGAAAATGGGCGTTGAGGAAATGATTGTCCTAAACAAAGCTGTCAAGCGTATATGCCCATCAACTGTTTGTCGAGAAAGGCTATGCAAATATGGTTACATATGATGTAATAAATTGGTTTTGTACCGCCTTTCCTTATAAGACTTATTCGAGGAACAATATATTGGGAATTCAGATGACATCATTTTGGCTTTTAGTTTGTTATCCTGAAATTATGGCAAATAACTGCTGCTGTTTAATTTTGTCTTTCTCGACTAACAATATCTTTCTCTTCTTTGCTAGGGTCATGAAGGAAGATTCACAGTCTATGTTCATGCATCAAAGGAAAAACCTGTCCATGTGAGCCGTTACTTCATTAATGCAGACATAAGGAGCGACCAGGTCTAGTAACTTACTTAGCCAAATCGGTCTGTTCTTGAAAGTTCATAACTGTATTCTGATAATCATGTGTTGAATCTGACTGGGCAATTTTTCCAATTTTAGATGTTTGCACTTTGGCACAAACCAATAAAATAGGTCGATTTATTTTTGTACCCTATCTCTGCTTTTTTGGTTGAAGCATTATATTTTGTTGATGAAGAAAGTTGTTTTGGTAAGGGCAACTTTTTTTTGTGGAGTGCAAGGTTTTTCATAAATGCCAAAAACTGCTAAGTTATATGTAAAAGAAAGATAAACGGGGAATAGAAAAAGGAAAGAACAGCCTTCTCTGATCTCAGATATTTATCTTTTGAAAGAATTTGACTGGGGCAGACTTTTGCTCAAATAGGCTGCTCTTGCTTTCATACTGCCTCCAGCTTGATTTGCCAAAAGAGCGAAGTGGATGGCTGATGAATCTTTATGTGGGAACAATGGCTAACGGATATTCTCTTTGTAATATCTGTGGCCATGGGCTGTGGCAGTTATTGATAGATGTTGTTATGCTAAACTTGTCATGAACTTTGTAGCATATTGCTATTTCAAGTGCGGTGCCTGAACTTGAGTAAATGTTACTCAAAATGGATGCTTTAGTTGGCGTCCCTTCCTTTTCAGCATTTGGAGTTAATGCTCATGTGAAATGGTTGTGGTTAAGAATTTGGTGGCTATCTGCCTAGTGCATTTGGAATAAATGCTCTCTAAATGCTAGTTTTATTGAACTTTCTTATTTTTTAAGCAAAATCCATGGAAGTATTACTGTACAAAATTTCACCATGTAAATCCTTTTCTCTGTTTTGAAGCTTAAATGCATATTTTCCTCGAATGGCTTTAATTGGAAGAAATAATTAGTGACCCCTTTCTCCAGCCCCTCATTCAGTATCCTTCATAGCATTCTTGATTAATCATTTTCGAGTTGACTGTAATAGGCAGGGTCTGAATTGGATAAATTCAGAAACCAGCCAATCGGTTTAGTGGCCTGAGTTTGTCATGTATGATCATGAACCATTTGATTCATGCACGACTGGAACAATTCTTTAAGGCTATGAATTTACTGTAAAAATCAATTAGATGCCTATAAATTTCAAGTCACAGCCTTCATATTCTTTAGTCCTCCTTGGACTTCTGCTTCTCATTTTCGAATTCCAATATAGTCAATAGTTAGGCAGAGATTAAGGTCAATAGTAAAAGCAGGCAATCTTCTTTACACACTAGTCTTTGCTGTTATGTGACAGAATAATTTTGCTGCTTGTAGTTGTACCGATTTTATTTGTCTGTGCTAGTTTTTGCTATTATGTGACGGCACAATCTGAGCTCTTCTTTGTTCTCTGAGCTCTTTTCTGTATGGGTTTGTACCCCCTTATTGTCATATGGTTGTCCACTTTTATCTGTAAAAAGATAATTTTATGAAATTGATGGTATTATTACCTATGCAGGTGGTGTGGGGTAAAATATCCATGATTGATGCTGAGAGACGATTATTGGCAAATGCTCTCAAAAATCCTGATAACCAACATTTTGTGTTACTCTCTGATAGGTAATGGGGCAAAAAATTGAAAATTTTCCTATCTATTAGGATGAGAAAAATTGAACTAGCTTGCTTGTAAGTTCTGATTTCTATTCTTGTCTTGCTGCAGCTGTGTGCCATTGCATACGTTTGACTATGTGTACGATTATCTTATGCACACAAATATCAGTTACGTTGACTGGTAAGCACCTATCGTTATTTGTATTGTGTTGCGCTTCTTACTTATTTTCTGTACCTTGTGGCTGCACCTCTTTAGTTGCAACTTTTTTTTTTCTAAAATGAGAAGGCAGGCATCCTTCCAGCGACTCCTTCGAACTTTGCCAAGGTGATTCATTCTCAACTATTTTCTTTTTCTGTGTAGCTTCTTTGATCCTGGTCCACATGGGAATGGCCGATACTCAGAGCACATGTTGCCTGAAATCGAAAAGAAAGATTTCCGGAAAGGTGCCCAGGTATGTCAAGAATGAGTGAGATGTTATGCACATTGCTATAATGGGACTCCAAGGCCATCTGATGGCTTTGACATGGCTGCCAGAGTGAAGTTATAATGCAACTGATGAATTTTTATTCCGATACATTTGACAAATTTTCATTTTGACAAGATTGGGAAGAATTGCTTTCTTTGAGTAGACTTGAAGGGGACCTAAACTTTTACATTGCTTTTGTTCTTTGAGCTGACGAAACTTATTTTCCAGATGAGAAGGATAGTCTCTCTAGAAAGTGAACTTTTCCTACACTAGCCCATGCATGCACAGATAGGTCTTTGCATTTTTTTGGAGCACCATGTACCTTCTTTATAACCATCTGACATCGCAGTTCTTTGAACCTGCAGATTACAAAGCCTGCTATTTCAAATTTACGAGTGTTTTTTTTTTTTTCATTTATATTGCTTTTTCAGGTGGTAAAAGTCTTGCAAAATCTAAATTTATTATAGGACTTTCCAAGTCGTCTGTTTTTGTCTTGCTTCCATGTGTTTTTGTGGTTTTAAACTCTGCATGTTGGCTTCTTCTGAATTCAGAGTTGTTCTCCCACATATTTTGAATTAATTCCTGAGTTCTCTGCAGTGGTTCACACTGAAGCGGCAGCATGCCACAATTCTCATGGCTGATAATCTGTATTACTCGAAATTCAGGGAGTATTGTAAGGTGAACATTCTTATTCAGTTGCTTTCAATCCTACTGCTTATCATCTCGTTATTATTGGGTTTGTCGATCATAGGGTATGCCCCTATTGTAAACTTCCCCTGCATGTATCCCATTAAGATATTTTGCTTTCAAAGAGTGTTGTTCTGGTTCATTTTTTTATTCTGGACATTTCTTGGTCAGATTTCTCTGGACGATTGACTTGTCAGTTCATTGCATCATATTTGTTTTGTCCAGTCACTTCTAAGATATCTATCATTGCAGCCATGAGTCTTGAACATTCTGTGATACAACAAGGTATTAATTTAGATATTCTTTACACCTACAGCCAGGTTTGGACGGTAAAAATTGCATTGCTGATGAACATTACATTCCAACCTTTTTCAATGTAAGGATCCTCCTCTGTCTTATAACCTCAGTTTGTGATGTCATCTAACCAATCTCCAATTTGACAAGTTTCTTCCTACGTGTGTTCTCAGATGGTTGATCCTGGTGGAATCGCAACATGGTCAGTGACGCACGTTGACTGGTCTGAGAGAAAATGGCATCCCAAATCCTATAGGGCTCAAGATGTCACATACGAGCTTCTGAAAAATATTACGGTATGCATGACAATTTTCCATTGTTGGTAATTTTTACATAGACAAGATGGGATATTGAGTTCCTCACTTAGTTTTAACCATCATCAGACTCCCAAAAAAAAAAAAACTATAACTCTGCGAAGTAGGAAACTGCAAAATTGTAACTTTTCCTTTATTTGTATGAAATAATGTGTAAATTACTGTTCCCATTTTTCTGTCATTAGTTTGACCGTGCTTATTATGTCATTCGTGCAGTCAATTGATGTGAGCATACATGTAACGAGTGACGATAAGGTATGCAATGTTTGCATCCGCTTGATTAATGATCTCAAAATATACATAATTCTCCTTAATGAAAATTTTGTTGGTTGGATTTCTGCAGCATGAAGAGCAGGTAAAACCTTGTTCGTGGAATGGGGTGAAGAGGCCATGTTACTTGTTTGCGAGGAAGTTCTACCCAGAAACTTTGGACAATCTGTTGCATCTCTTCTCCAATTATACAACATTCTGAGCTGGACATTTTTTTGACTCGATATTCTTTGGTCGAACCAATATAGTTGCTTTCGACCCCATTCACCCTCTCTTGTTCTCAGTTGTAAATTGCCGCATTATTAAGGCTCCTATGTTGCCGACCCCGTATCTCGAGCATGATGGCGACTTCAAGTGCCTTTTAGGGCAAGTTCATTCCCGAGGGAGGCTAACGATTTGTTAGAGATCCCTTTTGGAATTTGGGTGGCAAGATGGGGCTTGATCTCTGTTTTACTCCATCCTTTGGGCTTAGAAAAAGAATTGAAATGTAGAAAATGTGGGGATGGTGCAGTTAGTTCTTTTGTAAAAGTTGCGACTATTATGTTACATATGACTCAATCATAGCGCGCTTCTTTTGTATTTTTGAAGGTAAGATGATTTTGTGACTGATGATTTTACATTAGCTGAATTCCTTTCGACTGCCTAGAGAAAAAGAAGATTTGGTTAAGAATTTGTACCCCCTTGATCTGATCACTTCTATAAATGTCGGCTATCATTTGTTTCTTTTATCCCTTTTGGTGGATATAATTTATGAATTTCAATGACATTAAATACATCTTTGAATTTGTTCACAAGAGGGAGCGTCTCTAATTCGGGGACTATCCTTTTCGGGAGCCATAAATTTGTGCAATAAAACAGTCTCGATGCCAAGGCATGCCCTTGCCGTGCTTGGGGTTTGCGATGAACGAGAGGAAAGAACTAGTTGGCCTTTGGCGAGGGATAGGGAGAGATTTGCATATTCAGTTTTGGACATTTCGTAGTTTCAAGTGAAGGTAAGATAAGCCTGCGTGTTCACCAGGAAGTTTTAGGTGTTGCCAATGCATTCAACGAAGGATAAAAGACCTCTCTCCGTTTCTCAGTTGTTGATTAATGGTGCCTTTAGTGGTTGCCAGTTCTAGTCAAGCCATCTTCCTTAGCTGTATATATTTATTTATGGCAAATCCTCCCTACTTAAATTTCACTTTCAAAATTTTAAAGCTTTAGGGTTCTTGATCAGTATAAGTTTGACCACCTCTCCTTCAAGCTCGATGGCAACATTATGAGCATCACGCCGTCCATTTCTCTCTCTTATCATAACCATGATTTCGGTCTTTCTTGCTTTCCTCTGCTTGATCCCCGCACCGGCTGGAGCAACAGCCGAAAGAAGACTCCGCCACCAACAGTGTGCCATGAAACTTATTCACTGGAACTCTGTTCTCTCCCCTTATTACACAACTGATGCAAACATGTCCAGACCGGCTACTCGTGCAATCAGAAGCTCTATGGCGCATTTGGCCTAGTTGGAAGCAAAAGCCACGGGCGCGCTTTTGGCACCCAATGACGTCCGTGGCAGCATTGCTGCAGACGAGGGCGCGACGCAGTTTATGGTGAATCTCTCAATAGGCCTACCCCTGTGCAGCAACTAACGACCATGGACTTGGGAAGCGGCTTGTTCTGGATCCAATGCCTGCCTTGCACAAAATGCTCTGAGCAAGCTAGCCCGCTTTTCGATCCTTCCAAGTCTTCCACCTATGCGAACTTACCATGCACTTCTCCTTACTGCACCTACTTGTGTTCGGGCGACAAAGGTGACCCAGCCAACTATCGCAAATTCTCTAACAACTACCTCGATGGAATCACCGTGAAGGGGCTCTTGGGCACGGAGATGCTCATGTTCGAGACATCCGGTGAGGGGGAAGCAAAGATCTCGAACATGGTCATCAGGTGTGGCCATGACAATGATCGTTACAATGACCAGCCTAGTGGGATCATGGGGCTTGGCCCTGAGAATGTGTCCCTGGCCTAAATTCTCTTACTGCATTGGCAGCTTCAAAGACCCTCACTATGCTCATAACCAGCTAATTTTAGGCGATGATGCTGTGATTGAAGGGGACCAAACCCATTGGAGGTCTTCAATAACCTCTACTTCCTAACTTTGGAAGGAATCGGCGTCGGAGAGAAAATGCTCGACATTGACCCTGCAGTGTTCCGGAGGATGCCATCTGGCACTGGTGGGTTAGTCAGCGACTCCGGAACCATGATCACCCTCCTAACGTCGCATGCATTCAATCCTCTCAGCAATGAGGTTGAGAGGCTGCTGAATGGGTCTTTTGAGCGGGTCGAGAACCCGTACAGCCCGTCCGACTTGTGCTACAGGGGAAACATAAGCCATGACCTCACGGGTTCCCCATGGTCGCACTTCACTTCGCTGGTGGCCCCGATCTAGAACTAGATGTGGAGAGCTTTTTTCATGATAATGGACCAGGTGAATTCTGCATGGCTGTGAGCTTTTCCAGTTCTGACCTCAAGGAGTTGAGTGTGATTGGAGTGATGGCTCAACAGAGTTGTAACATTGGCTATGACATTGGAGGGAAGAAAATTTTCTTCCAGAGAATTGACTGTGAACTTCTAGAGTAGCACCTGTAAATACGTCAATCAATATAATAAAATCAACTTATGTGGATAGGATCTATTCATTCTGTTCATTTTATCCCTTCCGAAAGATGAATTTCCTCACAAAACAGGGGATAATACCATTGACCTCAATATGCATAAGTAAAGGCCCAAGATAAACCAGCATCAGAGATCCATCCAGAGGTCATAGAGACTGTATTTCCCTTTGGTGTAATGCATAGGGAGGTGGTCAGATAGTTAAATGATGCAATGACGGGCCATCCATGTTGAAACTAAGAGATTTGAGAGAACTAACTTTCTCTTAGGACCGACTCTTTAAAGATCATGCCAAATAAGATCAAAAGAGCGTACGACATTATACTTTAGAGTCGGCATTTGACTGACAATGTATGTCTTGAAGCCAATTAATGACTTCATGTTGAGGCAATTTGGCATGGTAGATATACCACAATGACCTCATTTGATTTCGATGGTTGACTTGATTCTTGTAACGCGTATATGGTACATTTCCGTTTTCGTTGTTGTTACTTTCTGGATTATGGTCAAGGTTCTTGAAATTATTATGCAGTAAATGCATCTTAAACATGGAAAAAGATGATGAAGCTGTCAATCTGAGAAATAAAAGCTGAGTGAAAAAGGAGGGGGGTTCACATGAGAAGTTCGTCTTTGAAGAGGGATTTGCCAAGACTCGCGTCATTCCAAAGAACATTAATGTGAGACTAATTAAATGATTTTTAGCCTTTGTAAATAATGCTTGGATGTACTAGAAACAAATGAAGCAGTTGACGGCATAGCAATATTAAGGAAAATGAAAAGGGTGATTGATTGCTTATCGAGTTTAAATGTCTCAAACCACTTCTTAGTATGTATAGATAAAGAGTTTTTTTGTTTTTTTTTTTTTTTTTTGCACACCCATGAGACAAAGGTAGCTCTGCTATATAAATAGATAAGCACAGGAAGGAAGTTGTTCCTTCGAAGCCATTTCAACCTATGTCAATGGCCAACTCTAAAACGACAATCTCTTGCTGCCCTGGCCTCGGCCTCTTCCTCTTCCTTCTTTTATGCGTCATCCAGTTCGTCCCATCATCCTCGACCACTGCTGCTTCCAATACTGCCTCACTGAACCCTCCGCGACTAGCCATTAGACTCATCCACCATGATTCTGTTCTATCTCCCTATTACGACCCAAATATCTCTGCCTACGAGGTAGCTGAACGTGCCATCGAAGGCTCGGCAGCGCGCATTAGCTCCTTACACATAAGAATTACTGGTCCAGGCGATGGGATCCATGCCGGTCTCATTGCCGACAACCGGAAAGTCGGGTTCCTCGCCAAGGTATTCTTCGGGAAGCCGCCAGTACCGCAAATCGTGCATGTCGACACCGGAAGCCTCCTCTTCTGGATACAGTGCATACCTTGCACACAGTGCTTCAACCAATCCACTCCGGTCTTCGATCCCACCAGATCATCGACGTACTCCAACTTGCCTTGCGACTCGATCGATTGTCAACATTCTCTCGGCAAGTGCGATCGTTACAAAGAATGCACTTACAATTATTCGTACGCCAGAGGAAGCACCATCGGTAACCTCGCCTCCGATATAGTGAGCTTCGACGGAAGTTTGGTGGTTCCGTTTAGAGTGTTCGGGTGCGGCCACATAAACGTTAATAGCACTAGGGATTGGCAGGAAAGCGGCATATTGGGCTTAGGGTACGCTCTTTACCCGTCTCTCGTGGTACAATTAGGTTCAAAATTTTCCTACTGCATTGGCGACGTTACCGACCCCAAGTATCCACATAATCAACTGATCCTCGGAGAGGGATCAACAATGGAAGGCGATTCAACGACCCTCGAGACATTTCAGGGTCACTACTATGTGAACCTCCAGGGCATAAGCGTCGGGGAGAAGATGTTAGACATTGACCCGCAATCGTTCAAGCGAAGTCCATCCGGTGAAGGCGGAGTATTAGTCGACACGGGATCAGTACTGACTTGGCTGCAGACGGATGGCTACGTTCCTCTCCAGAACGAAGTCCAGAGCTTGCTCGACAAGCGAGGCCTGAGGAGGGTCAAATACGGGCACAACCCGGCGTTGCTGTGTTACGCAGGGACCGCGGAGAGAGAGGTGAGTGATTTTCCGGCTGTGGCGCTTCATTTTGAAGGTGGGGTCAAGCTGAACATGGACGCGAAGAGCTTCTTCTTCCAGAGAAAGCCGGGTTTCTTTTGCATGGCGGTGGCTGAGAGCCAATCGAGTCTCAATGGCCTGTCTCTAATTGGAGTGTTGGCTCAACAACATCATAATTTCGGGTACGACATTGCTCGAGGGAAGATCTTCTTCGAAAGAATTGAATGTGAACATCTTGCTGAATGACTTATGTATCAAGTCAGTGTTAACAAAAACAATGAGACAATAATTTACGCTCCAGCATCTTTCATGCGTTAGACCAGATCTGGCATGAGTCCCAGAAAGCTATGCAGTGAGCTCTATTAAGGTGATGAATCGAATATTACTCAAAGAACATTCATCAAACTCGGGCGAACTCACTTTAATTACAAGATATCTGCACTGCCTTTTAGAAAATCAGTGGCGAACTTTCCCACTAGAAGTACGATGGTACAATATCATAACAAATGCACATCGCTTAATTCAACAAGGGAAAAGTTAAAAGCCATCTTCTTCAACATTGAACTAGCATATCAAGGATGAGATCACCATTTATTCGAGCAGTACTCGCATTCATCAAGTGAGGTTCTGTACAGAATATCATTTTTGTCCATAACCCTTTTTCCAGTCTGTTCAGTGTGAATTTAAGTTGAACCTGCCTGGGAACATTAGCTTCTTACATAAAGAGGAAGACAGTATCACCTTTTATTCGCCCGCCAAATTCACACGCACATCTTAAACAAGACGAGCTCAAAGCAGCACCAATGATGTCATTAAGCAAAAACTTCTCTTTGTCTCGCATCTATTTTAGCCTCTCCCATGCGAACAATAACCTTACCAACCTTATTCTGCTAAATGAGAAAAATACTACTCATGTCGACAAATCAAGACCATTAGTCCTCTTCTGCAAAGGCAACTACTAAAAAGGCGCAACAGTTGACACCAAAACTGTCCCTGAAACATTTAGAGATGGCATCAGCCCGTGCACCCATAAACCAGTAGAAATTGTGACAACCGCTGTTGGTGTCACGCGACTGTTGGGACCGTTGCTAAAGCCGTCTCTAGCGAGATGGATTCAGGACAGCGGCCCTGTCCCTCTAACTAGGAAACATCAAATCGAGAATCAAATACAAATGCCAAAAGAGAATGATCCAATCTATCGTACCAAATCTCCCTGCCACCAAAGATCCAATCTGCTTTTGAATAAACCACAAAAGTGGAAGCTAAACAAAGCATAAATTGCAGACAAAAGGTCCTCCAATTCGCAGATCATCACCACCAACTAATAAGCAACCGGAAGCTTAGAAAGGAATGAGGCAATCAAAAGGAAGAGTGGTAAACCAAATTTTTACACTTTACTCATCAAACCATTCAATTGAGGAAAAGAATTGATGAGATATAACAAAACTCGTTACAAGAAAAAAGAACCGCACGTACCAGTAAAGAAGCCAACAATACAGATAAGATTGAAGCAAAGAACGTAGATCGAAATGAGAACTACCCAGTCATGTTTCAATTATTAGGAGTGCCAGAACAAATCATGAGAGAAAAGCAGGAAGAAACACTTTCCCCAAACAATCAAATCACTAACGGTTTTAATGGAAATTTTTGTGGAAATTACTTTTTATAGGGAGCAAGCATGACCTCGTCGCTATAGAATGACGGAATTGACGGTCAATGGTCAGCCACAATTTTTTATTATTTATTTATTTATTTATTTATTTATTTATTTTGGAAACGGTAAACTTCCCAACCGGTTTCAATTTTTACTCTATATTTCCTTTTTTTTACTTCTAAGTTTCTTCAGTGCAAACTCAAATTAAGAAACAAATCATAAGAGAGCCCACAAAATCGTATTCTTTGAATATGAAAAGAGAAAAAATAAGTTAGATATTGAAATGTAAATAATTACAAGTAAATAAATATTATCACTTACTAAAAAGAAATTCGTTAATGTCATTATATAAATTTATTATATTTATAAGATGAAAAAATACTTGAAACATTGGCTTTGCAACTAATTATGACTTATTCAATTACAAAATCTTACAATAATTGGAAGTTCAAATTGTATGAGATAATTATATTTCTTTTTCTTTTTAGTTTATGAAGTTTTTTTTTTTTTTAAATTTGGAACAATATCTACATAATCTTTTTCTTTGGCCGGAGAATAATGTCCACTATTTTAAAAGTTGCAACTAAACTCTTCATATATTTCTTATTGTTTGAATGTAATCACTTTGATTTGTTTCTTATTATTTGAATACTATCACTTTGATTTGTTTCTTCATATATCAACCATTTTCATTTTCAATGATTTTATTTCTCAATTTGAGCTTGCAATAAGGAAATATAAAAGTAATAAAAAAAAAAAGGAAATGGAATGAAAAATTGAAACGGGTCGGATAAGTTTACCAGTTTTCAAAAAAAAAAAAGTGTGGCTGACCATCGAAGAGACGGTCATATCAGCATTTTCCTGTGCCAACTCTGCCATAGAAAAAAGGGAAATTGGAGAAAAAGGGTAACCAACTTTCTAAATTTCCTCACTGAGCTTGTTGCTTTAAATTGGGAGATAATCTCATATTTGTGCAACCGAGAAAAATAAATCCAGGAGGATGAAGTCCACATGAGCTGTGTATCCACAATCAATGTGGCCGTATCCAAACCTTTGCCTAATCAAAATCCATTCATTAATTGCGACGCCAAGAAGTACAATTATATAAGTTACTGATGTGAAAGTTCATTTAAAGAAAATGATATAATGCTAATGAATACTACTAGGACTGATCGGTTTCATTTAAAGAAATTGAGATAATGCTAATGAAGGTTCTCAATCCAATCTGATTCTAAGGAGGAATCAGGAATCGGACCGAAATGACCTATTCCCAGATTCCTTTTCGAGAATCGGACCGACTAGTCCTGGAACTAGGAACCAAACCAATCGACCGGTCCAGTCCGATGGAACCGGTAAATTTACTATTTTTGGCCAAAAAATAAAATGAAAAATGGGAGAAATTGAAATGAATTAGGGTTTATTTCTTAAGAAATTTTTAAAAATATATTATATATATTTAACCGATCCGGTCCGATCAATTCCGGTCGATCCGATTCCCACCTTAGAGTAGGGAACTAGACCGATCGGCCACCGGTTCCAAAAGTGGGCGCATCTTTGGGAAACCCCTAAAATCGGCCGGTCCGATCCGGTCTGGGCAATTCCTAGTTCAGATGGTTCCCGTTGCGCACCCTTAAATGCAACAATGACATTATATTATTTCTTTTTTCTTCTAATATGCATTATCAATATCCTTACGTCATACGCGTCTAGACATCTGCGGTTAAACGTTGGGGACTAGCCATCAAAGCTTATCCGCCATGATTCCATTCGATCTCCATATTACAATTCAAACACCACAATCTCCAAGCAAGCCAAACGCGCCCATTAACGGTTCACTCGCTCGCAACCGCTCCCTGAGCAATATAATCGCTACTCGAAATGATAACAATGTTCTTCCCGATCTCGTCGCAACCGACAATGCACATGGGTTCCTCGTCAAGGTATCCATTGGTACATCGTCGGTCCCCACACTAAGCTTGCACATTCTATTTTCATAATTTGCTAAGGCTTCAAATTTACTAACTTTCATATGCAATTACAAACCTGAAATAAATTGATCTCCCTAAGTACCTCAATTGAATGTCGGTGACCCAAAACTATTTACCATTTTAATCAAACAAAAGTAGTTATCGGAAAGCATATCTGCCCTGTTAATCCACCAAAGACAATCAAATTTCACCAATGGAGCTCAGCTTCTCAAAACCGGATAGAAGGTGAAATTTTTTTGTTCGAGGCATCCATCCCAACTAGGAAACGTCGTATCAAGGATCAAGTAAAGATACCGAAAGAGAATGATCCGATCTGCCATAGCAAATCTGTCAGCTACCAAAGATCCAATCTGTTTGTGCAGAATAAACTACAAAACTTGAAGCTAAACAAAGCTGGAATGAGCTTAGTAAGGACTACTGGCATCAGAAGAAAGAGTGCTGCACTAAATTCTGTACGCTCTACTCATCGAACCATCCAATTGAGCAAGAGAATTCTTAACAAAATATAACAGAACTCGTTTGAAAGATCAAAGAACCGCACGCATCAATAATGAAGCAAAATATACAAACAAGATGGAAGCGAAGAGCGGCGTTCAATTACTAACGGAGTGCCAGAACACATCATGAATGAAGAGCGAGAAGAAATCTTCCGAAACAAGAACAAATCTTAACTTGATTTTGGTTAAATCTTTCAAATGTGTCAGCGTGCGTATTTGCTGGTTTGGAGAGAAACCAAACTTTCTAAATTACCTCACTGAGCTAGTTTCTTAAATTATGAATATGAAGATCTTTTATTACTTAATTCGAGAGATAATCTCGTGCAACCGAGAAAATATATCCCGGTGTATGCATGTCCCATTAGCTGTGCCTCCACAATGAATGTTGCAATATACAACTTCAACATTTATGGATTTGGCCCCCAAAAAAAAAAAAAAAAAAAAAAGAATCCATGCATCAATTGCAACATCAAGAAGTACAGTTATATAAGAGAAGGAAGTGTTTCATCAAAATCATATGAAGAAATTGAGATTCTGCTAATGGCTACTGCGATGACAGCAGCTTATTTCTTTTTCCTTCTAGTCTACATTATCGATATCGTTTCGTCATACCCGGCTAATGTCTCTTCATCCATGACCACCCCCATTAAACCATGGAAAATGGCCCTTAAGCTCATCCACCACGATTCTATTCATTCTCCATATTACGATCCCAACGCCACTATTTCTGAGCGAGCTGAACGTGCTATTAATGGTTCGCTCGCCCGCATCCACTACCTGAGCAAAATAATTTCTACTCCAAATGACGAGGACGCTCGTTCCCGTCTTGTCCCGGCCATTGGAGCAAGCGGGTTCTTCGCCAATATATCTATCGGTACCCAGCCAGTCCCACAACTCTTGATGATCGACACGGCAAGCAGCCTCCTGTGGTTTCAGTGCCTTCCCTGCACTACTTGCTTCAAACAATCTCTTCCTCTTTTCGATCCAGCCAAATCGTCAACATACTCCAATATTCGTTGCGGTTCCCCCGCTTGTAAAAATTCCAAGGGCAGGTGTGATCCTAAGAACGAGTATTGCACTTACAAGAAATCGTATCTTGACGGGACCTCCACAGCCGGTAACCTCGCCTCTGAACAAGCGACCTTTCAGACATCCGATGAGGGCATGGTAAAGGTACCGATTGAGGTGCTCGGATGCGGCCACGTAAGTACAGTCCCCGTGGCTGCACAAGAAAGCGGGATATTAGGACTAAGCTATGGTGCTGGTAATTTGCCAACTCTGGTTAAACAATTAGGATCCAAGTTTTCCTATTGCATGGGCAACATATACGACCCCCAGTATCAGTACAATCAACTCATCTTGGGAGACGGGGCTATCCTGGAAGGCGATTCTACGACCCTGCAGACCAATAAGGGTTTCTACTTTCTGGACCTCGAAGGCATAAGCGTCGGAGAGAAGAAGCTGCCCATCGACCCCTCAACATTCAAAAGAGGGGCTCCGGCGAGGGAGGAGTGATTATAGACTCGGGAACCACCTTCACGTTCTTGAAGGAAGAGGGGTACGTTCCACTCCGAAACGAGGTCGAGAGTTTGATGGCGGGAATTCTGAATAGGGCGGCGAGTCTTCCGAAGTACTTGTGCTACACGGGGAGCATGGAGAGAGACTTGACCGGATTCCCGGTGGTCACCTTGCTTTTCTCAGGCGGCGCGCAGCTCAGCTTAGACACCAACAGCATGTTCTTCCAATTAACGACATACGTCTTGTGCATGACCATCCTTTCGTTAACTCCCGCAACGAAGGGCATATCCACGATTGGAGTGCTGGCGCAGCAGTCCTATAATGTAGGGTACGACATCAAACAAGGCAAGATTTTCTTCCAGAGGATTGACTGTAGTGTTCTCGAATCAATCGTATGATACAATGAGAAAGAAATAGTTGCTTTTGCGTTCGAATGACAAGTCAATTGATGCGTGCGAAGAGAGCCATTTCTCCAAAGGAGGAGGTCACTAACAGGATCGGTTCCTCTCTTCCCGTTCCCCTCTCATCTTGCCGTCTTGATTCCTTCATATAGGTGTCTCTGGTCTTCTTCCTTTGGAATCGAGATCAACTCGATTCAGTCGATAGCCTTGTTCTCAGCCTTTTCCCGAATTCCCCGTGGCTTCTACACTCCTCTCGGTCGCATCCGCTCCTTGAGCAAAATAATCGCCACTCCGAATGCTGATAATGTTCTTGCCGGTCTCGTCGCAGCCGATAGTGCGTATGGGTTCCTCATCAAGATATCGATCGGTATGTTGTTGGTCCTGCAACTGGTACAATGTCGAGCGACCTTCGATGGTTTCAACCTCTGGCCTGCTCTGCTTGTTTCAAACAATCTCATCCTCTTTTTGATCCATCAAATCGTCGACGTATTCTAATATTCCTTCGGGTTCCTTGGAGCATGGAAAGAGATTTGATGGGATTCCCGGTCATCATCTTGCAATCCTCGTGCAGCACACAACTCAGCTAAGACAGTCAACATCATCTTTTCAATTAACGATGAATGTCATGTGCATGTCTATCCTTCAGTTTTCTCCCCAACACAATGGCATATCCATAATTGGAGTGATGGCACAACAATCCTGTAATATAGGGTTACAAGACAAGATTTTCTTCCAAAGGATTGACTATGATTTGCTCAAATCATTTTTATGATTACATGTGATTAAAAAATATCCTACTATACATTATCAATCTATTCCAACATTTTCTTGAGTAATAATAGAGGGATATGAATGACCTTTTGAGAAGAAAAAGTTACTTTTGCTTAGAGGATAAATGGTGTTCAAATGAGAAGAACTTAACTGATATTTTGAAGTTGTTAGTCTAGGTAAAGGAATTACCTATCTTTCACAAGGTCGCAATTTAATTCGCGTCATGAGCAAACCTTTGAACAACCCATATTGCATCGTCAGCTTGCAGCACACCTCGGTATGCAGAAATGTCCCGATTGTAGCAGTTTGACAAGGTTGCGATGATGAGCTTGCAAGTCTCACACATTCAAGTTACAGGTGGTGCGCAGTAACTATACCTCAAATTGAAAATTCCATGGAGAATGTGGAACCTTCATGGTAAATTGTTGGCAAAAAAAATAACCAATGATCTTTTTCCTAAGTATCTCGTTGGCATCAATACTTTTACGAAATCACCGACTTCTTTCATATTTATGAATTAGCAATTTTCTTAACAAGTTTGCGCATTTTATTTTCATAATTTGCTAAGGCTTCAAATTTACTAACTCCTATATGCAATTACAAACCTAGACTGAGTTGACTTACCAACTTTTGTCAAATTGAACTATTAATTGATTTTTGAGTTAATTGCGAACGATTAATTTATTATAAATATACTACCTTTTTGAGTGATTTATCAAATTTTGTTTGCTTTTGATAATCAACTCTTAAATTCATCAACTCTTTTGGAAATTACCCACCTTAATTTGCGTGGTTCACCATCTTTCCATTCAACTACCACCAAATATTAGGTTACCAATTCTCATTAATATATCAATATTTTATTGCTAACATTTTTTGTCATTTACAAACTTCTCTGTCTTTCTTAGAAACACCTGAAATTCACCAACTCAGTTTACATTAACAACATTAATTGTAGTGGCTCACCAATATTTCTTCAATTAAGTTATTTAGATTTGGGTTGCCAATTCTCATTTGACTTATTTGCCAAGTTTATTGTTCTTTTAATGATCGACTTTTCTAATCTTTTGCCAAACTTCATTATCGTTCTTAAGGTATGTGTTAGATTTACCAAATATTATGTGAACTTAGTAACTCTAATTTAAGTAAATTATCAACTTTTATCCAATTAAGTTATTAACTGGCTCTCATTTACCATGTCTCATTGAATTAGTTACCAATGTTTAATGAGTAAGTACACCGAAAGTTCTAAAACTTATCACGAAATGACAATTGACTCCATCCAATTTAGCTAACAGAAAGTGCCGATGTGGCCAACAGAAAATGCCAACGTCCAATTTGTCGAATTGGCACGATTAAGTCTTTCCATTAACTCTGTCCAAAAGTTGGTAAAATTTAACGGATTGGTAAGCACAATAAATAAAAGTTGGTAACTCAAAGAAAAAAGTTACTAAAGTAGAAGAGTAAATAAACGGTGGTGTCGATGGGTAAGCTAAAACTTGATGGTGAGATAATGGGAGAAAAGCTAGTAATCACACAACTAAATATTGGCAAGTTTAACTATGAGTAAATGAATTTTGAGACATTTGTAAAAAAGACAAATAAAATATGGCAAATGATAACAAAATTTGATAAACTTAAAAACCAAAATACGTAAGTAGCTCAGTTGAAGATTGGAAACCCAAAACTTTTTTGTACTTTAATCGGACAAAAGTTGTTATGGGAAAGCATATCTCCCCTGTTACCCCAACAAAACTTGTAGCTAAACAAAGCATAAATCACAGACAAAAGAGTGCTTAAAAGAAACCTGGAACGAGCTCAGTAAGCACTACTGGCATCAGAAGAAAGAGTGCTACACCAGATTCCGTACGCGTTACTCATCGAACCATCCAATTGAGCAAGAGAACTGTAAACAAATTGTGACAGAACTCGTTTAAAAGATCAAAGAACCGCACGTATCAATAGTGAAGCAAAATAGACAGACAAGATGGATGCGAAGAACGGCATTGAATTATTAACAGAGTGCCAGAACACATCATGAATGAGAAGCGAGGAGACATCTTCCAGATCAAGAACAGATCTTAACTTGATTTTGGTTCAATATTTCAAATGTGTCGCGCACGTATTTGCTAGTTTAGGAACAATTTGGAGAGAAACCAAAACTTTCTAAATTACCTCACTGAGCTAGTCTCTTATATTATAAATATGAAGATCTTTCATTACTTAATTAGACAGATAATCTCACATTTGTGCAACCGTGAAAACATATCCCTCGGTGCATGCGTCTCACATGAGCTGTGCATCCACGATGAATGTTGCATTATACAACTTCGACATATATGGACTTGGCCAAATAAAAAATTTCAGGCATGAATTGCAACACCAAGAAGTACAGTTATATCGAGAAGGTACTGCTCATCAAAATCATATGAAGAAATGGAGATTCTGCTAATGGCTACTACCATGACAGCAGCTCATTTCTTTTTCCTTCTAATCTGCATTGTCACTATCATTTCGTCTTACCTGGCTAATGTCGCTTCGTCCATGACCACCCCCTTTAAACCTCGGAAAATGGCCATCAAGCTCATCCACCACGATTCTATACATTCTCCATATTACAATCCAAGTGCCACCATTTCCGAGCGAGCTGAATTAGCCATTAACAGTTCGCTCACCCGCATCCGCTACTTGAGCAAAATAATTTCTAATCCGAATGATGATGACGCTCGTTCCCATCTTGTCCCGGCCATTAGCGGAACCGGGTTCCTCGCCAGTATATCCATCGGTACGCCACCGGTCCCGCAGCTCTTGCTGATCGACTCAGCAAGCGACCTCCTTTGGTTTCAGTGCCTGCCCTGCACTACTTGCTTCAAACAATCTCCTTCTCTTTTTGATCCCGCCAAATCGTCCACATACTCCAATATTCATTGTAGTTCCCCAGCTTGTTCAAATTCTACGGCCAAGTGCGATCCTAAGAGCGGGTATTGCATTTACAAGAGGACATATCTTGATGGAACCTTCGCAGCTGGTAACCTCGCCTCTGAACAAGCAACCTTTGAGACATCCGACGAGGGCACGGTAAAGGTACCGATTGAGGTGTTCGGATGCAGCCACATAAATAGAGTCCCTGCGGATGGGCAAGAAAGCGGGATATTAGGACTAAGCTATGGCAATGGCGATTTGCCAACTCCAGTTAAGCAATTAGGCTCCAAATTTTCCTACTGCATCGGCAACATTTACGACCCCCAGTATCAGTACAATCAACTCATTTTGGGAGACGGGGCGATCATAGAAGGCGATCCTACGACCTTGCAAACTGACAAGGGTTTCTACTTTGTGGACCTCCAAGGTATAAGCATCGGAGAGAAGAAGCTGCCGATCGACCCCAGGGTATTCCAAAGAGGGGCTTCAGGTGAGGGAGGAGTGATGATAGACACGGGAACCACCTTCTCATTCCTGAAGGAAGAGGGGTATGTTCTGTTGCAGAACGAGGTCGAGAGTTTGATGGCGGGAATTCTGAACAGGGTGAGTCATCCGAGGTTCTTGTGCTACGCAGGGAACGTGGAGAGAGACCTGGCCGGATTCCCACTGGTGACCTTGCAATTCTCAGGCAATGCCCAGCTCGGCTTAGACACCAACAGCATGTTTTTCCAGTTGAGGGCAGGTGTCTTGTGCATGGCCATCCTTCCAATAATTCCCGAAATGAATGGTGAATCCATGATCGGAGTGATGGCGCAGCAGTCCTATAATGTAGGGTATGACATCAGACAGGGCAAGATCTTCTTCCAAAGGATCGAATGTAGTGTTCTCGAATTAATTGTATGATCACGTGTGATTAGAAAGAAAAGGTTGCTTTGTGTTCGAATAACAAGTCAATTGACACGTGGGAAGAGAGCCATTTCGCCAAGGAAGGAGGGAGGTCACTAACAGAATCGGTTCCTCTCTTCCCGTTTCTATCTCATCTAGCCGTCTTAGTTCCTTCATATAGATGTCTCTGGTCTTCTTCCACTAGAATCGAGATCAACTCATTTCAGTCCATAGCATTGTTCTCAGCCTTTTCCTGAATTCCCGTGGCTTCTACACTTTTCTTGGTCGTCTTCAGTCTGTCAGCAACCACCACCTTTGCTGCCAGTCACTCGCCGTTTCCACGACCACGTTGGAAGCCTCCTGTGTTCTGCCCTGTCTTCCCTTCAGTTTGCTCCAACTGCTCTCTACTCGTTCCTTTCTCATTCGCTGGCTCAAATTCTCAGCGTTTGTTGTGCTTGATTTTTCTGAGATTATCATCACTTGGTCCTGATCAATGCTCTTGACAGCACCTATTTGCGCATACTCATTCTCAATCTTGTTTGATGTTTAGCGTTCCTGCTCCAGCATTCAGCTCACCTTGTAATGTCGTTTGCATTCATGATTCTCTGAATTTGCTCGGATCGATGGCCTGGAGATTACCCCACTTTTAGTTCAAAATATTGTTTAACTGAGAGAACGTTTAATGTCGCAACGTGTTCAACAAAATTTTTGGAAGATATGATTTTGTAATCTGTATTGATAGGGAATCAAGTATATTTTAGGATAGGAAAAGATAGGCAAATATTCAACTTCCTTTATTAATTTCTTCTTTGTAATTAAATACATGAGATTGTACAGAAATCAAAGTAATGAAAAGAGGAGACAATTTCTTCTTCGACATCTTCTGCCTCTTACGAAATCTTCATCTTCTTTTTCTGACATGGTATCAGAGCCGACTGTGGTTCTGAACTAATTTGCTTCCGCCCCGATTGCCTCATAAACAAACTCCAAGTTCTAGAGCAGTGTTGCCGAAGGAATCAAAGTCCCTGATTGCCTAAAGGAACCTCATCTACAAAAAGAGTTAGCAGAGGAATCAATTTTTTTTTCAACATGACAACACCACAAGATCTTACCTCTACTCCCGTCGACCAATTTGCAACAGAGGCTTCGATACAAACCTTGGGAGACCGAGATTCATCTACTGTAGTCCCTACATCAAAACAACAAAGGCAAATCCAGGCCCAACATCCGCACGTGCAGTGGCAATAGCAGACTCAGGCAATTGCAGGACAACCATTCACCAATGGATGCCATATCCATGGTATCCTAGGTCTATCCCCAACGCATCATCGCTTGGCTACGATAGCAACGTGTGGGCCGATGGAGGTCTACCAACCAGTGATGGGGCAAATCCTACCATCGGCTCGGAGTAGACGGGCGGGTCGATTGTACCGAGTATGGGAACAAATCCCTACCCGAGGTTTCAAAGTGCGGATTACGGTTTGGGCGGTTCGGGTCAAGGAACAAATCCCTACCCGACTCCTGCATCGGGTTTCTTCCCGTACCAGATCCTTGCCACCAATGGTCGGCCCAAACCCGACGATCCATTGTATACAACAAACGGCGACGAACCAGAACTGAAGATCATAAGTCAACAACTAACAGGTGCAGACAATTATTCAAGTTGGTCACACGAATTCCGGCGGACACTTATAACGAAAGACAGAGAAGTTTTCATCGACGGATCGTTTCTGATTCCGTCCGACGAGAGAATGGCACGGCTCTGGAGGAGATGCAGCCAACTGGTAAGAACCTGGATTGGAAACTGCATCGCGCCTGAGGTCGGGGCCAGGCTTCCCCCAACGGAGGATCTGAAGAAGATGTGGGAAAACATAAGGGAGATGTACAGAAAACTCGATCAAGTTAAAAAATTTTATCTCACAACAAATTTCAAATCTGAAATAGGGGAACATGACCGTCGCGACGGTGTACAACAAACTTTCGAGTTTGTGGAATGAGTTAGAGGCAGCCAAGGAAAAGTTCAACTGGCCCGATCATATCCAACAACAATACAAACAAATGCGAGAAAGGGAAAAGGCGACGAGGTTCCTCCTCATCCTCAACGAGGCATACCTATCATTCCACTCTCAAATACTGACCATGGAGCCTTTGCCAAGTCTCGGCCGTATCTACCAACTCACCATACAAGAGGAGAGCCAACAGAGAACGGCGGACCACAACAAGGGAGGAGACGGAATGGTCCTAGCAGCCAGGAGTCAATTCCACTCATCATAGAGGAGCACGAGCATGGGGAGAAGAGAGGCAGATCTAGGGTTGGTTTTCGAAAATGAAAACCCTAGATCGCTTTTAAGGAGAGGCACGGACGGTGGAGATCACTTCCACCACCAATCGGACGGATCATGCTTATTCCAGGGATCGACCGGATCGGACGGCTCACGTGGCATCCTTCCCACTGTATCCGACGGCTCGCGTGGCACCCACTCAAATGCATCCGACGGCTCGCGTGGCAGCTATTTAATTGGATCGGATGGCTCACGATCACCTAGCATCCATGGGCTGGATGGCTCGCGAGGCCCATTCTTTGGAGGACTTGACAGCTCATGTGGGCCCATTTCGGCCCAAGCTTTCCAATCTACCATCAAGCCCACTTCAAATGCAAAAAATAATGGGCCAAGAGAAGGTAAAATGTATTGTGATTATTGCAAGCGCCCACATCATACAATTGAGAATTGCTGGAAATTGCATGGAAAGCAAGGAGAAAAAGAAAAAGGGAAATTCTCCTCAGTTTTTCAAGTATCAGGTCAGCCAATGGGAAAATCAATTACCCATGAACAATATCACGAGCCGATGGAAACCTTGAAGAAATTGGATCTCTCTGATAAAGGAGGCAACTTCACAGGTACATCCTATTGTTTAATGAACTCAATTTCAAAGGATGCATGGATTATTGATTCAGGTGCTAGTGACCACATATTCTGTGATAAGGCTTTTCTTTCAAACATTACAAAATTATCTTTCCCTATATCAGTACAACTTCCAAATAGAAATACCACCAAAGTTACCATGATTGGGAATGTAAAGCTTAGTTCTCTTGTTACTCTTCAAAATGTGCTTTACGTACCCGATTTCCATTTCAATCTAATCTCAGTTGCTCGAGCCTGTGAAGAAAATTTATTTCACATTCTTTTCCATTCTGATAAATGTTTCTTTCAAGCCCTTTCGACTGGCAAACTGATGGGCTTGGGTAGAGTCAACTAGGGACTATAATTTTGGTTGGATTTTCCGCATCCTTTTAAATTATCTCCTGTTGAATTCAATAAATCTCTGTGTAATGCTACTGCCATTGGCATGAATTTCCTTAATCATAAAAGATTGGGCCACAGTGCATCGTTTCCTTGTCCTAAATGTCTCATTTGTCCCATGGCTAAGCAAACACGTGCTCCTTTCCAGAATAGCACTTCTCGAGCAAATGATATTTTTTCTCTAATTCATGCTGATGTTTAAGGGCCTTACCATACTTTAAATCATGATGGGTCTAGGTTCTTCCTCACAATTGTGGATGACTACACTCGTGTTACATGGATTTTCCTCATGCAATCCAAAAATCAGGTCTTTTCTAATTTAAAGACCTTCCTTTCCTTATCCAAAACTCAATTTCAAAAACCAATCCGTCGGATACGTACTGATAATGGAAAAGAATTTTTCAATGCTGAATGTGCTTCCTTGTTCTCTGTAAATGGGATATTGCATGAGAGTTCTTGTACTTATACACCTCAGCAGAATGGAGTTGTCAAGATAAAGCATCGCTATCTTTTAGAAGTGGCACGTGCACTTAAATTCCAAGCTTCTATTCCTGAAAAATTTTGGGGAGATTGTGTGGTTACTGCAGCATATATGATCAACCGCATGCCATTACGCATTCTATAGGGAAAGATGCCTTTTGAGTTATTATATGGGAGAAAGCCAGATCTGACTCATCTCAGAGTCTTTGGGTGTCTGTGTTATGTAACTACAGTAGGCCATAGAGATAAGATGGCACCACGCGCTACTCAATGCATTTTCATGGGCTATCCAACCTTGCAAAAGGGATATCGGCTTTACGCACCATCTACAGGAGATTTCTTTGTCAGCAGGGATGTTGTATTTCATGAAGATGTTTTTCCTTTTTCATCAACATCTTTATCTGAAGAAGAGAAGACAAATCAGCAATTCTTGTTGGAAGAAGATTCATCTTCTAAAGGAGCATTCATTATTACTTCCCCTCCAAGAGAAGTTGATATCTTGCCTCCAACACCTTTTGAGAATACTGCTGAAGATTCCATTAAGCAGCCTCATATAAAAGAATCACCGCATGAAGAACCAGCACAGTTGGGGGATACTACAGAAACAACGAATACTGAAGAATTATCCACCACACCACAGGAGCCACAGCGGCGTTCTCATCAAGTCACTCAACCACCAATTTGGCCGAAAGATTATATATGCGGTTTCTCAAGATCATCAGGTACTCGTTACCCTATCTCATCTTATGTCTCCTTTAATAGATTGTCGCCAGAACATCTATGTTGCATAAGTCGTATTTCTGAAGATCAAGAACCTTCTAGTTATAATGAGGCAAAAGATGATCCTCGTTGGCAGAAGGCCATGGAATCTGAATTACATGCATTGATAGACAATCATACTTGGGATGTTGTATCATTGCCTGATCATCGCAAAACTATTGGATGTAAATGGGTATATAAGATCAAATACAAAGCAAATGGTTCTGTGAAAAGACACAAAGCCCGGTTGGGGGCAAAAGGCTTCACCCAGAAAGAAGGTTTCAACTACCATGAAACTTTTTTGCTCGTAATAAAGGATGTCACGGTTCGTACTTTTCTATCTATTGCTGCTTTTCGTGACTGGCCATTACATCAAATGGATGTCCATAATGCCTTCCTACATGGTGATCTGGATGAAGAAATATACATGGAGCTTCCACCAGAATTACGGAGACAGGGGGAGTCGAAGGTATGTCGTCTCCACAAATCTCTTTATGGATTGACGCAAGCTTCCAGACAATGGTATGCTAAGTTCACCAGTGCACTTATGGCCGCTGGGTTCAATCAATCCAAGTATGACTATGCCTTATTCACCTGGACAAAAGGTATATCATCTATTTACTTGATGATCTATGTTGATGACATTCCTATCATGGGGAATGATGATTCTGCTGTAAAGAAACTTAAGAAGTATCTGCATTCGACTTTCCATATCAAAGACTTAGGGCCACCTAAGTATTTTCTTGGGATTGAGATAGCTCGTTCAGATCAGGGAATCTCATTAAGCCAGCGGAAATTCGTGATGGAAATAATATCAGAAACAGGATTATCAGGCTGTAGACCATCAGTCATTCCTATCAAGCAAAATGCCGAACTAACCTCCATCGGCTATGACACTGGCGTATCCTCTCCTTCTGATGATCCGTTGTTACAAGATCCCTCGGGATATCAGAGACTTGTAGGAAAATTAATATATCTCACCATGACTAGGCCAGACATTTGCTATGCAATGCAGACTCTTAGTCAATTTATGCACAGTCCGAAGCAATCTCACATGAACGCAGCCTTGAAGATTGTGAGATACTTGAAGACTTGTCTAGGTTTGGGAATACTTCTTTCTTGGAAGTGCAACATGGAAATGACGGCCTATTGTGATGCCGATTATGCCACATGTCCTATGAGCAAGAGGTCTATCACTGGTTTCTACATCAAATTTTGGGAATCATTACTTTCATGGAAGACAAAGAAGCAGTCTATTGTATCTTTATCTTCAGTTGAAGCCGAATACCGATCTATGGCCAAGATTGTTTGTGAAATAGTCTGGTTAAGGGGTTTACTTATGGATCTCGGAGCTCCCGTTAAAGGACCAACTTTACTCTTCTGTGATAATGATTCAGTACTCAAGCTTGCAGCAAATCCTGTACTGCATGAGAGGATGAAGTATATAGAAGTCGATTGTCATTTCACTCGAAAAAGATTCAAGAAGGAATTGTCGAGACAAGAGGAATTAGGACTTCGGAGCAACCCGCTAATATATTTACTAAACCTCTTTGTCAAAGACAACATACATATCTTCTAAACAAGCTAGGCGTCTTGGACATATACAAGCTACCAGCTTGAGGGGGAGTGTTGGAAGATATGATTTTGTAATCTGTATTGATAGGGAATCAAGTATATTTTAGGATAGGAAAAGATAGGCAAATATTCAAGTTCCTTTATTAATTTCTTCTTTGTAATTAAATACATGAGATTGTACAGAAATCAAAGTAACGAAAAGAGGAGACAATTTCTTCTTCGACATCTTCTGCCTCTTACGAAATCTTCATCTTCTTTTTCTGACAAAAATTCTTGAGTTGCATCAATGAACGTCCGAGTCCAGATTTGATCGAGTGTAATGTCTTGTTGGGCTTCATTTGTCTATCTCCATTACTTAACCTGGAGTTCTTTTCTGTTTGCCCTCATCAGAAGCAGATCCGGTAATTGCTCCCTCGAAAGTTTGTTTCCCAAGGTCTGAAACAAGCTTGAATTTGAATATTGCTGAAGTTGGCCAAGAAACATCTGAGTGAAATTGGATCCATCCTGATGGGCGTTGACGCTTGTATGCTTCGAATTTGGCCGAGGAGCATTTGTAGCTGATATGTAAATGCCGAGATATGATGAGATTCTATGTTTGTATGTAAAAAATGGTATGGTTGTGAGGAAAATAAGACTAAGATTTATGAACGAAATTCATTGATTCATTGATTGGCTCACTTGTTGATGAATGTATCTAAAAATTAGCAAGCAATGTAAATAGAACTTAACAAACTATAAGAAAAAGTTGGTAAATTGAAATAAAATCAGCAAACAAACGTTAGCAAGTAATTCAAAAGGAGTACTCAAAACCGGTGTATAAATAAAAAGAAAAGTTTGTAAGTTACTCAAATAAACGTGGTAATTCATATGATAGTTGTGAGCTTAAGCCATTAGCAGGAAAGTTAAAGAGAGGTTGGTAAAAGATAAGAGAAGTTATCTAATCGGAGATGTGAGAAAAGTCGATAATTTGCAATAATTAAATAAAAAATCAATAATTGACTCAAAAAAGAGCTAATAAAATTAAACAAGATAGCAATTTAATCGATGAAAAATTGGTAAATAACCTTTAATTAAAAATCAACAATTTCTTAGAAGTGATAATAACTTTAACGGATTGGTAAGTAGGATCGATAAAAGACTCAATAAAAGTTACTAAATTAGAGAAGTAAATAAACGGTAGTAAGCAATGCAAATGAAGGTAGGTAACCTACAACTTTATGGTGATCTAATGGGGAAAAAAACCTAATAAGTCACACGACTAAATGTCGGTAAATTCATATAAGAGTCAATGAATTTTGAGATGTTTCTAAAAAAGACAAATAAACTAAAAAATAAAATACGTATGTAGCTCAATTGAAGATTGGTAACCCAAACCAGTCTAGTACTTTGAAACCAAATAGAAGGTAAAATTTTGTTCAAGGCATCCATCCTAACTGGGAAACATATGATCGAGGATCAAGTACAATTACCGAAAAAGAATGATCCAATCTGTCATCAAATCTGTTTGTGCAGAATAAACCACAAAACTTGAAGCTCAACAAAGCATAAATCACAGAGAAAGGAGCCTGCTATTCGTCACCAACCCTCATAGATGAAGGACCCATGAGTTATCAAAAACAATGGCAAAGGTCCTTTTCCATAAAATGGTCTCGCATTTAATGCAATTAAAATATGGAAAGTAGAGCTTACAGACTCATCAGAGTGAAAAATGCGGACTTTTACCAAAGCAAGTTCACATCAAAATTAAAGGTAAGAAGTAGTGATATAGATATATACTGTGAAATTCAACGAAAACTCTATCGTGCGCCTTCTTATCACTGATATGGTAAGACATTTATTGTTTCTTGTTTAAGTAATATTAAAGGTGATTAGATTAAACTAAGGTTGGCGAATTAAATGACATGGATAAGCTACTGCTGTGTGCCATGTCATCTGGAAGGTGTGGAGTTACTAGTTGGCAAGCAAAACAGGGAACAAGCTTCACGAGTGTAGTTTGCTGTTCTGTTCTTCCCTCTTCATTGAATTGCATGGTCCTGAAGGATTCTATCTATGGCATTAGAGTCACTATGCATCATTTCCTCGTCAAAATTTTACCACCATTTTCCAAAATTAAAGCACACAATATTTTCGGACATGCATAGTTTTTATCTTCTTTTCTTCTTTCTGAATTTTCTGGGAGCTTTCATTCTTCATTTGGTTTGTGCAAATAATTACCAAAAAAAAAGAATCCTAAGACTATTGTATGATGTCAATTCAATCATAATCATTTTAATTTCAATAATTTAGTGCTAAATCTTTTAATGATTTGTCAATGTAGTCCATTTAGCCAATTTTGATAGGAAATCATTAACATGGCTGTCCAATCAATGTTGACTATTTTAAGCGGTTGGCACTAATGTGAACAATTTTTGTAATTTTTTATCTTCTATTATTTTATTTTTTTACTTTTCTTTTCTTTTCTTTTTTCCTTATTTCACTCCATTAGTCGCCAGGCCTTAGCAATGGCTAACGAAGGTTGCTAGCAACCTTGCCTGATCCGATGAGGGCCGCCCTCACTGGCATTTGGCAAGCATCTCAACCCTCACCGATGCTAGCCATTGGCAAGGCCTTGGCTACAGACAAAAAATAATAATAAAAGGAAAATTTAAAAAAAAAAAAAAATAAAATTGTAAAATTCATCCATATCAGTGCCGATCATGTCACATAAAAAGGTTGATGTCCATGACAATGCTTTCCAACCAATATTAGTCACTAGGGTTATATTGGATAATTGACAAAAGGTTTAAAACTAAATTAGTCATATTGAAAAGTTTATGACTGAATTTACATATATATAGTAAGCATTGAACTTTTTTAGTAATTCGGTTCATATTTGGATGGGCAACTGAGTTAATACCAATGCAATGAATATCAAGATTAAAAATGGGAATAATGCTGGGGTCCTCATTTTTTAAAACAATTTGCCACAAATAGATCCAACCGTTAAGGCATTGTTTGTTAACCATCCAAACAGTGCATGATTCTGATTTTTTGTTTTCAGAATCAGTTTGAGAACAGAATCGCGTTTGGTAAAATTTTTGTCCAAAATTGATTCCGAGAACAAATTTTGTTTCCGAAATCAGTTTTAGACAAGAATTGAGAATGAAAAAAAATATGATTCTCGGTCTGAGAATCAAAAAAAGAATCGAGTCTTATTCTTCCCTTCCGCCATCTTGCGACCGTCGTCCACCACCGCCTGCCGCCGCCCACCGTCGTCCGCCGATCCGGCGAGCTCGCCGAAGGCTCGCCAGGCCAGGGCGAGGTCCGGTGAGCTCACCGAAGGCTTGCCCAACCACCGGCGAGGCTCGGCCGATGAGGGCCGGCGACGCTCCGGTGAGGTCGCCGGCCCTCGTCTGGCCAATCGCTGGACCAGCAACCAGCCACAAAGAAGAAGAAGAAGAAGAATAGGAGAAAAAGGAAAAAAAAAAAGAATAAAAAGGAAAAAGTAAAAAAATTATTTAAAAATTAAAAGAAATTGATTTGGAACATAATCAATAAACACGGTACCAAACACAATTCTATTCTAGAATCGGAAATTTTGGACAGTTACCAAACGCGTTCTTTTACTCAGAATCAATTCCCGAGAATAGAATAAAAAAAAATCATTTTTTATCAGAATCTACTCCCGATAACAGAATTGTTACCAAACACACCCTAAGTGCAACTCCATTAAGCACACATATATAAAGCAAGACCGGCTCTGTCAAGTATCATTTCCTCGTTCAAGAAAAGAGGAATCTGCCAAATGGCTCTTAAACTGACATGGCCCCGCGCTTTCGTCCTTCTGGCATGTGTAATCAGTATCATCTCGTCACCATCCTTCACTAATGGTGCTTCCAAGACCAACCCCATGAAACCTCCGCGAATGGCCATGGCACTTATCCACCCTCATTCTATTCATTCTCCTTATTACAATCCAAACGCCACCACTTATGATTTAGTCGAACGTGCCATCGATGGTTCAATTGCCCGCATTCGCTCCTTGAGCAAACTAGTTGCTGCTCCAAATGACTACGCCTTCCGTGGCGGTGTTATTGCAGATAATAAAGGAGTTGCGTTGCTCGTGAAATTATCCGTGGGCACACCACCAGTACCACAGCTCTTAATTATCGACACCGGGAGCAACCTCTTCTGGTTTCAGTGCGAACCCTGCATCTCCTGCTTCCCGCAATCTCTTCCTCGCTTCGATCCCGCCAAATCCTCATCGTATTCCAAGATCCGTTGCAACTCCGTTGCGTGTAATGTCTCCACAAATGAGTGCGATAGCAATAAAGAATATTGTACTTATAATTTAAAATATATTGACGGAGCCAGTACACGCGGTACCCTTGCGACTGAAAACGTGACTTTCGAGACATCTGATGAGGGAACAATGGTGATACCAATTACAAAGATCGGGTGCGGTCATGAAAAAGTGGCAGCATCGATGGGCAACAATCTGGCTTATTAGGGTTAAGTTACAATTATTACTTCTCTTTTATTCAACAGGTAGGTTTGAAATTTTCCATCTGCCTAGGCGACGTGCATAACCCGCAGTATCCATATAATCAACTAGTCCTCGGGGATGATGCAGTGCTCGAAGGCAAGTCCACAACCCTCGACCTGTATGGGGGTCACTATTACGTGAACCTCCAAGGCATAAGCGTCGGAGAGACAAGGCTAAAGATCGATCCTGGAGCATTCAAAGAGCGCCTTCCGGAGAGGGCGGAGTTGTTTTAGACTCAGGATCAGGACTGACCTGGCTGAAGGGAGATGGGTATGTCCCATTGCATAATGAAGTTCAAAGATTGCTGGACCCACGCCTACGTCGGGTGAAATACGGGCGTAAAATAGAGCTCTTGTGCTATGCGGGGTCCATGGGGAAGGATCTACAGGGGTTTCCAGTCGTGACGTTTCATTTGGAAAATGGGGCCGAACTAATCCTCGACATCAACAACATGTTCTTCCAAGTAACGCCGGCCATGTTTTGCATGACAGTGATTCAATCGGATCTCACGCTTCGGGGTTTGTCTCTAATTGGGGTGTTAGCACAACAGTACCATAACATCGGGTATGACATTCTAGGAAAGCAGCTCTTCATTCAAAGGATAGATTGTCGCTATCTGGATCAACAGAGTGCTTTTCCGTGATTTATGCTGTAAACATGAGCTATTATGGAGCAATAATTGATTATGTATTCGATCTCTCGAGTTAAACTAGAGGAAATGACTTTCTGGGGGAGAAACTTGTCTCCCACCACCAAGAAAGGACCATCACTAATTCATTAAGGTTTGGATTAAGACGAAAGTCCCTGTTTGTCCAGTTTTAAATGCAACCCAAATATGGAAAACAGAAATCAATGGTAGCTAATTTCATCAGATAACTAAATGCAACTCTTTACTAAGAGGTCCGCATAAATATTATGAGCAAAAGGCAGTAAGGAGAAGTAGACCTCATAAAAGGCTACGGCAGTATTGTTTGTACGACCATGTGTCTTATTTTCATTAAAAAGGTACCGTTATTCCTATCTCTCAATGAAAACTACGATAAAGTGCAAGCAATTTGATTAGGTTGTAATACTACAAACGCCATAACACATTGTATAATCATTAACGAAGTCCCTTCGAGTGCTAGGTTGGTCGAAAATTCAAAAAACCTATACATGAAAAGCACAAGAGGAATTGTTCTTTTCTTTATCAGATTGAATGCATATCTTTTTATCATTTTACATATTGTGACAACTAATGACCAGTTAATTGATTTCTTCTTTTCCCGTTTCGTGATATTGGTCTTCTTTTTTCCCCTTAAATTTCTAGTGTAGCTCGAATTATTAAGTGGCCGAGAATGCTTGGTCACCACGTCGAGACAAAAGATGCCGAAGCCCCACGGTCTCCCCTAGGCCGTCGTGATTAAAGACTCCTTCATCATCACCTAGAAATCCTATACCAAACTCCATGGCCCTTCAATCTCAAACGAGCTGGTTGCCAAGCTTTTCCCACTAGAGAGTTGACCAGCTCAAGAAACCGACAAAGGGTAAAGATAATCACCACAGCTTATTGGTGGAGATATTAATTGTCGGGGCGCCATGGGGCGCATTAATCAAGTTGTACCGAAACCGTTGATGACATCGACCCAAAAGTAAATGCCTTGATTTTCGGAATTGTGCTTCCGGACAATATTTTAGGAGAATCGGCATTGTCTCCTTGTTAGTGATGGAAAGCATCAACCAAACACAACCTGACACGATCTTTTAAGGTTTTTTAGTTTCTTGTAAGTTAACAAGGATAAGTCGTCGGGATGAAGAGTCCTTTCTGCTCCATAAAGACTCAAATCCTTTACCACCAAGTACAGTAGAGTATGTGAGAGATGCCCGATTCTTTCCTTTTTCTTTTCTTATTTTTTTGAGATAAAAATTTTGACAATGGCATATAATTTTGGTTTTGTGTTTGCTTTATGTCATTTAGGGTTAAAGGGGCAATTTAACTTTCACAATGCGATACTTTAGCGCTTTTAGCATCAGTTGCACTAACTGATGCTTTGCAATCTTCATGTGTTGGATGGAGAAGTTTGATGGTTTCTCATTTATCTCGTTGAAAATGTAAATGCGCTGTGTGAAAAAGCTTTGTGGGGTGGCTTATAACTTGTCTTTGATTATGTTAAAATATTTAAATATTAGACCACACATTTGTCTAAAAATTCAAGTTTTTAGAATAGTTGACAGTAATCCAACAAAATTAACACATGATATCTTATCATAAGTTTCTTAGTTCAAATCTTTCCAGGCCCTTATTGCCTCCCCAATTACATATTTTCAAGCTTAGGCCAAAATCCAATCTATGTGTAATATCGAGTATTATAATAATTAAATATTGAATAACGCCTTCATCTAAAAAATTAGACTTTTAAAACGGTTGATAACAATCTCACAAAATTTCAAAGATCCAATTTGCAAGAAACAAAAATGAGATATGCAAAGCTCCATTTCTTAGGCGTGCCACCGTATGATATGATAAACATTACTAAACGTGCAAAAGTTTTATGCCTTTTTAAATGTGATATGAGGTAATCCTCAATTGGCGACTATCTTGAGAACAATGCTGGAATATAGAAATGCTCATAGAAAGAGAGAGACTTTGTCAAATAACATGACGAACTTCAAATGTGAATCATAAAGTAAATCCAGCCTGCATTTTGGTGCATGCGAAGGCTTTGCCAATGGGAGAAGAAGTCAAAAACATCCCCTTGTCCCGCCAGCTAGGACCTATCTCCAACAACTTTTACCAAAGTGGTTGGCCAGCGACCAGCCCCTGACCCAGCACGAAAGCCGTCCCACTGATATCGCCTATGCAACTCTCACAAAGTCTTCTCTTCAGGCAATTCCATAATGCACAAAACATAAATGTCACAGCACAAGAAGAAGTCCCCGTTTCTGTCTTTATCTCCTTGCAAGTAGCCATTAGCAACCTGGCCAAGCACGCATGTCCATGTTATAAAGCCACCGATCCTCATTTTGTGATTATTCATCTTTTGTTTCGTCTCTCGGCAAATTTGATTGAAGGGTAGCATAGCGATCGAGGAGAAATTATGGGTAATTGCGCGCCATGCAGATCATTATCGGCAACGTTACCTACGTGCAAGAACAAGAGAGTTCGGGTGGTGTATTGGAATGGCTTCGTGGAAGATTTTGAGGAGCCCATCACGGTAGGTGAGGTCACCGGCAAGTCGCCCAAGCATTTCTTGTGCACCCCGGCCGAGCTCATCTCGGCCGGGTCAAAGCCGATGAAGCCGCACGTCACGCTGGAGCCAGGCCGCATCTACTTCTTGCTTCCCTACTCTGCTCTTCAGGCCAACCTGTCTCCCATGGACTTGTCTGCATTGGCAAGGAAACTCATGGTGAAAGCAAAAGCTAGCCCAGGGAGACCAAATGGCACTAGTCCTGGACATAGTTCTCCAGCTCGGAGCATCAATCCAAGTCCCACGTGGAACTCGCCCGGTCGGAATTCCACTTCTCACCCATCATGGGGTTCGAGCCCATCTTCTGGTTCACCAGGTCGGAGCCCGACCCGCTTATTGGGTGCAGATGCCGCCGTCGCAGGGCAGTGGTCCGTAGGAGCTAAATCGTGGAGGCCAGTTTTGGATCCCATTCTAGAGAGGTCATTCAATAGGAGAAGCGAGTCGGATTTGCAGGAGAAGTACTCCTGACAGAAGACAGTGGCGTGATGATGTGGCACGCGACAATGAACTTCCCCTTCGGGAAAGAAGTTGGGAGTTGAATTATCAGTACAGCTAGAACAGGAACAAAAAGTTTGGGACACGAAGTGAATTATTTGTTCACTTTTGGCCCCCTGAGTTGCTTTTTGAGTCGTTCCTACTTCCTATGGAGATTTTGGGTGGATGGAGTCATACACCATATACCCCAGCTTTCATCCTTGGCCAATGTAAGCTCACATTTTCGTGCGTGTACATTATTACAGAGAAACGAGAATTCCTGGTTTGCTGCTTGATTTAGCTATGATCGCGATCTTCAATCATGTCGAAGTTGCTGACACCCGAGACATGCACAAAAAGCCACATGAGAGGCTATCGATTCTCAAGTGAACTCGTGGTTGTTGAAGATACTTATCTTTTGATCAGACCAATGCGATGTTTGGCGTAATGTGAAGTTCCATCATGTGGATTTCTTTTAGCACTGAAAGAACTCTCGCTTAATATGCCACCAACTCTTACATATGTGGTGAAAAATCAAGTATAAAATTAACTTCTGCATCTACTTTGGCGTTTGGATATTTTGGTAGAACTCTCTTTATCCATTGGTTGGCGGTGGTAGATGCAATTATTTCTTAGCACCGCTGGCCAAAAACGTATATCATCATGACAGTTTCTAGCTGGTAAAAATTGAAATGCAAAACCAGACAGCATGCCAACCAGATATAGCCCCAGTGATACAATTGTTAGCATGATAATATGCTCAAAATGGTAGGCTTTACCCTAAAGCTAGTGCCTACAGACCGTAAAGACTGTAAGATAACTTGTAGGGCTTCGGTACAACTTAAGTTCCAATCAACCACAACCGCCACAGTGAAGCGATGACAGTGAGTTCCCCAGCTCAATTTTCAAATCTGCCAAATACTGAACCTCACAGTATGGTCCATGCAGGGTTATTTAGATGGATTTTTCCTAATATGAATTGGATTTGTAAACTAAAACATGAAAAAGAAACCAACATATCATAAGAGGAAGAGGAATGCAAAAAAGTCCAACATATTAGTTTAGAGACCAGAATTTCAGCCTACCACCCACAATCTTCTTAGACCATTGGTAGGGATTGTTTAACTACTTATAGTTGTGGAAGGAAATATTCATCCTACATACCAAAATTGGTAAGAATTATTGCACCTGGGTTCCTTCAGCTACTTAAATGAAGGAACACACAAGGGAGAAAAACGTTCCTCATTCAAAGGTCCGAATTTCTGCCATATAACCCAACCAAAAGCTTAAGCATGTCGCTTCCACATCCCTTGACAACAATATCCAATGCCACAGTGCACTGTTCACGCAAGTCATTTAAAGATCTGAGCCTCATAGCCTGTTAACTAGGGCTACACAGTATAACCAGAGAACTTTGAAGTACTTATCAATAGATTCTTCGTGCTTCAGATATGGCTACATCATGAACATGAAGGGGAGCACCCAAAATGTACAGAAACTTTGTTCATTCTCTACAGGAGGACTGGCTGCCTTGATTACCTAAGTTGCAAACTATACTCGTCGCCAACTTTAAACAGGATCTGATGATTTTATTCCTTGGCGCTTGAAGAATTCTCTGAACCCGTACACACTTTGGTCAAAATTGAACTGGGAAGAAGAAAAGGAGAAGGATAGAATCAGGAAACCCTTAAAGCAAAGGTGAAAGAGGATATTATGACAACCAGATTCTTTTCCAAGTTTCTAACCATTGTGGAGACCACATCCACTAGCCCAACTACGAGCATGTTTGACACTCGCTTATTTCAAGTGGTTTCCATTTTATTCTGAAAATGTGGTGGATGAAAAGCTAGGATATGCTATAAGTGAAAGGTCATCCCAACTCTAATTTAATTATAAATGCGATATGCATGACATAAATTTAAGCAACCATCACTTCACTGATGTTACACATCAAACAAGCTTCAAACTTACAGGTAGAACCTTGACAGAGTACTTTGTAATATTAGGATCAGCTACTCTTCCCTCATTAGAAGCCTGCTTAACCAAAACACCAAGAAGCAGTTCAGTTGATAGTGATATATATGAGCCCCATCTGCATATTGCAGTTTCATTCATGCATTGCAAACAAAAATATACATTTTTTTTGGAACCAAACAAAGCTAAATTCAAAAGAGAAAAAAGGGATATAAGTTTCATGGATATAGCGATCCTAGGTGAATGAGTAATCCCAACATGATCACCAATGCTTCTGAAAACTTCCAGATAAAAGGTACTCATTGAGTGGTCTCGGTTTTGAAATGATTCTCCATCTTAACAAGGAGAAAATAAGACTTTAAAAAACAAAGTAGAGAGGCGGCAATAATGCAGTAGAAATGAGATAGAAGAATGACAAAATTTATGTGACATAAGGATATTCCTCTTGCCTGTTCAGGACTATGAAATATCTCAATAAATGGATATTCCTTCTTTTGCCGTGATATGCAGAACCCAGGATATTTTGGACACTCCACCTGAAAAGAGTGCACGAGAAACAGAAGCACATAGAGTTAATTGTTCATCTTAAAGACTAATTTCCAAAAACTGGCTCTGAACAACCAAGGAAAATCGAAGCATCAAAAGTTCAAAGAAATGGTACCTGTATTAATGTAGAGCAGCCAACTAATGGCAACATTATAAAAAAGACCTATTGGCTAACATGTTCACTGCACGTAAGTCAAAAACTGACTTACCCTCATAAATTTCACATGAGGATGAAAATTAACAGCTGCTTCCTCCAATACTTTGTCCAGATGCTTTGTGTAATTACCTCTGTATCATCAGTATGGTCACAACCATGGGGGAAACATGTCAAGGAGGAGAAAAATGAAAGAGGCGGAAGTAACAAGATACCTGACTGTGAATGCAACAACCACAGGATGGCCTTGATGAAGAAGTTGCACAAATTCACGTTCCGATGTAAAATGAATCAAACGTGATGGTCCGAGATCCTTTGGATAACCAGTATAGTATCTATGGAGTTTTTGTTATAAAAAAAATAAGAACTGATAATGAGATTTATGGACAAGATGTTTGATCACACAGGAGTTTGAAAGGCCATGCCTAACTGAAAAATCATAATCGTGTTTGAGCATTTACACTCTAAAAACTTTTAACCATAATTGTTGGTTATGTCAAGCACCACTATCAAGGTTATCAAGTTCTTCATTTTCACCATTCTTAACTAAAAAGAATGCTTGCTAAATAGATAAAGCACATACAAATAATGCTGGGGGTTTAAATTGAGGGTATCTCCATTGGAGGTTTCACAAACATGCAGAATAGTGCAAATATTAACTTCTCATAGACTCAATATTCAAATGTAAAGAATGATGAGCAAACACAGGAAATAAAATGAAGAAAGAGGATGAATTTCATACTTGCATGTTGCACGGAAATTTTGCATCATCCTATCAAAAATCGAATGATCACCCATTTAAGTTTTAAAAGAATTAGATCCGCCTTCCAGTGACTCCAACTAAACTTCCTGATCAGATTGTGTTGAAGGCCTCAAATGCTGCATCACAATAAAGTCCACAGTAAGTTTTTATGTTCTCATGACAGAGCATCATTTCATTGCGATGAGATGAAGAATCAAGCGATTGACGCATCGCACAAAAAGTAGGAAGTAGAACACCCGGGTGCTTGTGTTATTAGTGTAAGGTATGTATACTTGCATCGAAGAGATACATTTAAATCGGAGATCATGCCATCCATCATTACAAACTCACATGGCGATCACACAGTCCCTAGTACAAGCAAAACAAGAGCTTCTCTTCTTGAAAACTAAATGCTCATCAATGGACAGGCTTGACCCTATACCGATGGCCAATTTGACAAGGAACTGTGCTACCTAAACACATCATACTCGCTGGCCTAATAGTCAACCGTAAGTTAATCCCAAGGCTTCAGTTTGTCCATGCATTCTGACCAAGATATACAAGCACAAAGCAATGAAATTCTACAGAACCCACAATCAGGGCAAACGAAGACTTGAAAATTGAACCCACTTTCGAAAGGAATTTAGAGAGAGAGAGAGGTGGCGCGCAAGTAAGCATTTCGTCGAACAGCTAGCGTGCAAATATCCGTGGCTTGTAAACAAGCGCAGCATGAAAATGATAACGAAGCAACTAAACTCGAAGGGACCGACGAATTAAAAAAACGAACTTTTAGCCAGTACATGCCGATTCTCGAGGACACCCAAACAAGCAAACAGTTTGTGGGAATTGACAACATGAAGAATGCTGCTGCGACAAAAGAAACGGACGACAACAAGCAAGCAGAAGCAGGGGCAAGACGGAAAGAGCGAAAAAGACATGACCGAATACCTGCAATGTTCTCGTTAGTCCTGTACTGCCAGGACTCGAAGCTGCAGTTGTTATTGCTGCATCCTGGAGTGTTGTCCCTTGGCTGAGTCGTAGAAGAGGCACACGACCGAACGGAGATACAGAAATGGGCTGGCGCACTCGAAACGGGCCGCAGAATCTGGCCCAAGATGACTTGATTCGGTCCCTCCTTTTCCCATTCACGGCCCAATATTAAATGCCTTCGTTGGGCTTCCGACGTTGGACCGAACCCCCCCCCCCAACAGGTCGAGCTTCTCGTTCGTCTCCTCATCGGCATCGTCATCGTCATCGTCATCATTGTGGTGGTGGTGGTGGTCGTGCATGTGAGAATTAGGACATTGCAAATGGTCGGCAAATAATTAAATGAGACGGCGCGTGTAGCCTCGCTCGACGGAAGTTTGAATGGCAGCCAGAGAGTAGAATCAGCATGCGAAAAATGAGTGGCAAAAGACATGACGGTGCATCGGGTGGACCCCTTTCGCCAGTAGCAGAGTCTGGTCCTGAATCAATAGCCGGCGCATGATCACGCCTCCCTCCTCATTTTACATCATGTAATCGACAGCGATCAGCCAGTCGGTGGTCAGACACCTTCGGATCAGAGTTCCACGAGGTTGTCAGGGACTTTCCTGGAATTCACCATCGCTGTTATGGTTGACCCTCTTTTTCTGTTCGTAAAGTTCTTGCTGCGAATGCGTCAAAACCTCGTCCGGAGTCGTGCGGCATTTTCTGAGCGGTGGCTTGGTAGGTGCGGTGGAGGTGAGCCAGGTCGATGGTGACTTTTGACCCACATTTCAAAGCATCTTCTCCCATGCGCTGATTTTGGTTCCGTCTCCACTTTTGCTTTCTCGAAGGTCGTAAATTCAATGGAACTTCATGCGATTGAGACCTCTCGGCCTCTTGGTACATAGCATGAGGGTGTTAGGCGAAACAAGTTCCATAAGGAAGTCGTGCTATAATGCAAAATAATTAAGATATATCATAATTGATTCATAACATTTTTTACTTAAGATTTTTAGTAAAATTGAGTCTTACTAGATATATCGCGTGCTTGGAATTGAACTTATTTTAAGTTTTACTGCACAGCCCGACACCATACATATGATATATGATGAGCAAATCAACATCATTTATGGTGTCAAAGCAAGTACAGACCGAAAGCCAACCAGCTGGCCTTCCTTCTTTGTCATGGCTTGAAGTTGCGATTGGTAACAACCAATCTTCTTATTATGAGATGGAGTAGAGAATTGGGCAGTTGGTGGAAATGTTAGATGGCACTTTTCTCTGTTTCAGTCAATAACACCAGATGAAAGCGGACCCCTCCTTGATCTATACGATCTTTTTTCTCCGAACTACCTCGCAAGTAAGAATATGAAACGGTGCTCCTGCCCTAAGTTAATATTCTAGATACCTTTCTTAAGATGTAGTAGAAGGATGTTGAACATGGAATATCTTTCCTATTCTTTTTGGTTAATTGGGGAGTAAATTAAATTAAATTACACTACTCTTTAGTGTGACAAAATTACTTTACATGATATATTTATCTTTTGATTTAAAATATGCTCATTCGGTCGAAGAATTAACAAGCCAACCCCACATCCAAGAAAAACTCAACTTCTTTTCCTCCTCTCTCTCCAACTTTCCAACCAATCGAGCCGTCCTTGCCAACCAAGCCCCCATGGGTCGCAATTTTGTCGCTGTCGGGGCTCAATGTTGTCCCATCAACAATGTACCTCCTCGTCGCTACTGCTAAGCTTGCTAATTTGCCGCATCGCCCCTTTCTCACACCCCGGTTGACAGTTGCAAAGGGATGGGGGTGACTGAGCCACTAAGTGGGCATTGTTGAGAAAATATAGCTTTAAATTGGGTAGAACAGTGAAATCGGATCTTTAAAATAAGCAAGTCGAATTTTAAGACGTGATATCACTTTCTTTAAGAATTTATTTGCCTCACAAAGTTGCTAATGGTCACCGAAAAATTTCCTCCAGGATACAACAAAGTCTCAAATAAGAATAATAGATAGCAATTCTAGTATTTCTCCAAAATCTCTCATGAAAAACAATTGAAAACAATGGCCGTAGTTTCTTTCGAATTGGGACTTTGGCAGCTTGCGAAGTGGCCAATGGCAAGCAAGGGGGGTGTCGGGTGGGGCCGCCTTGGCGGTGTTGTGAAGCAGAGGTCGTGGCCAAGAGTGAGTTGGTGATGCTCCACCTTCTATTTTGCGGACAAAATCATGCTTGGTAAGGGTATGGGATAATAGATGTAGGCCTTCCATTGGCTCAATAGATAATGTGTCCAAATTTAGGTAGGTCCCATTGAAAAAGGGGAAAGTGGGGTGTCTTTAGTTGAGGGGAAGAGGAGGATTTGATCCTCTATCTTCTCGGGCCGTGGTAGGGATACATGAATCATAGGACAGAGTTTCGTGATCTATAATACATTGTACACACAGTAATTTGTAAAATAGATATAAGACGAGTTTAAATAAAAAATATTTACCTAAATTCAAATAAAGATAAAGTTTAAAGAACCTCAATTCTCGTGTCGATGAATTATGAACAAATGAGAGTAAGTCTACACAAAGTCACTGCAGCACATGGAAAACATCTTTTCGTCTACCGAGGAAAAGCTAAAAGGTAAAAAGAGATTGCCTTGTCAAGAAAAAGAATGACATCATGTCCCCAAAATCATCTTCATCATGATTAATTAAGCAATATCTACTTCTCTTTAACTTGCCACCTCCTTGTCCGAATAATAGCAAAAGCAATTAAAGTTCATTATGGAAGACAAGACCTCCCACTCATCGACTTAGCCTAAACATACTTATTATATTTGATTATATGTTCTTTTCCTGTTTAAGCCCGCGATCCCCCTTGTCAGCTGTCGCTTTTGACTAAGGTTGTCCCATTTTAACACGAAAAGACATAACTTTGCACATGTTTGAAAGCAAATACAAAACAGATTCAATAACGATATTAAAAGATTCAATAATAGTATGAATTGTCGTGCCTTTAAAACAAATTAACATCTAGGAAATTTAATAATGACACTTTAACATCACCCTAGATAAGGAAAATTTATCAATTGAGTCATAAACATATTGTACCGATACTAATTCAATTCAAAACTTTTCAATCTTATGAATTTAGTCATAAACTTTAAGGTAAAATTTCAATGTAACCGTTCTGATCGATTTTCGTGTTTTATTCAGGATAGATTGAGTATTTTTCCCCCATCACTTAAATCGACGCAAATTCATTAGCCTAATTCAATACGTAAACACATATTCCTCACCCAAATTTTGATGCAAGCGAAGGAGTTCCACGATGGATCACTTAATAGGGTCTCCATATGTGATAAGCCTTTTCTCTTTCCTATCTTTATCCAGAATGGCTATTGCATTTTAAGCAAGGTGAGGTCCAAATACATGAGACATAGTACCAAAGGTAGATGATAAAGCTAGAAATTAAGCTGGCTCCTACGTACGTTTCAATCGTACGGGACCTAAATGAAGGAGGACAATAAATCCAAGAAATGGACAAAATACTAAAAGTGAAAAGCTTGTTGGGTGAATTTGATTTGATCAAGCCGATGCAATTTACTATTCGAGTTGGAATAAACTCCAACGTTTCAGTGTTGATTACTCTACTCAGACTTGATGATCAAATTTGATTTTGTAAATATAGAGCTTGTTGCTACTTATTGTACGAATGCTAATTCATTTTTCAATTTTTCAATTTTGCTCATTAAATCTTATATATGAAATTCTACTGTAATCCTTCCGACCAATTTTTGACAAAAATGGATGACGTTATAGTTAAGTCATTACCAATCATCATACGTTGCATGTTGCCACAATAACAATTTCCAATAAAAATTAATCAGAATGATTACATTGAAATTTTGCATAGAGATTTAATGAAAATTTAAAACTAAATCGTCAGCCATCCGTACAATATATTTATGTTGGGCAATTTCCAAACACTTTTTCTCTCTCCTCCCTAGGGTTCTCTCCTCTTCCTCTCATCTTCACATAGCTTTCTTCTTCAACTCCATGGAGAGGAGGTTTGAGCTAGATCTCTCTCTTCCCTCCTTTTAACCTATTTCTTTAGCATATTTGGTTCTCTGTCTCTTTTTTTTTTTTCTTCCCATTTTGAAGAATTTTCTCTAGGTTTCTATCATGATATAGTCTAGATTTTGGGTTTTTTTTTTTTTATATGATTTCGGGGTTTCGCTTCCCTCAAGTTTCGTTGGTATACAAGTCTAGTTTCGAAAAAGATCAAAGGAGCCTCGTGAATGTTTTGCTCTCACAAGTGTTAGATTTATATGCATTCAATCTTGTTACTCTAAACGACAATCGTATTAGGGATGGTGAATGTAAACGAGCACCACTGAAAGATAAAGCTGTAATAACATATGGAAATCTCAATATATGATCATTATTAAAGATGGATTTGGTAATTAGCCACCGATTTTGGATTGAAGAAGTCACAGATTTGTTCTTTGAACGTGTGACCTCTAATCTCGTTCTGATTATTCATCTTCTTATTTAAGGCTTATCATGTTTTAGATTTGTCTTGATATCCCATTTCTCTATTGCATATTCTTGAAAATGAAATGTTTTTTTTTTGGCAAAAAAAAAAAAAAAAAAAAGTGGCAATTTCTCCTCTTTATATTACCATGGTGGGACCTCTTCCAAGCCCTTCAAACGATTCGGGAATTATGTTCTTCCGGAACAAACGCCTCCTTGAGGTTTAGTCAATTGTTTAGCTTGCATTTCAAGACTTTCCATTAATTAGAAGGAGGAAGAAATTAGAAGACACGTAAAGGTAACCCCTGAAGATTGTCGATTTGGGGATATCTCGATCATGCTCGTGAACAGGAGATTTCATTCCAAATTCCGTGATCCGTGGTTTCCTCACAACTAATATAATATAGTTCTTTTACAACGGGAGATTTTGTTTTTTTTTGGCACATGGTCCGCAACAGCAAATTCTATATGCTTTTATTTCCTTCAACTTCGAGATTATATTAATTACAATAATTTATTGCTTTATGGAGAGAGAGACGTGCATATCCATTCAAGAAAAGTCGCCAATCTCTTTTTTTTTCTATTTTTTTTTGTGAAAAAGTCGCCAATCTGATTGGCAGAACGATGCAGAAGATAGAGACTCGTGACTCGTTCAAATTCTGACTGGTTAATCTTCGGCTGCGTGTGATAAACAATTGCGTTTGATCCTGACCTGCTCAGATGATGACGTACAACGACGATTAATCATTTGCGCCGCCCACTTTTAGTTTTTTGGGTTTTCTCGGAATTTTCAATTGACGGGGAACGGGAGAACTTACGTGATCGCATGGAGTACCGACGATGGTGTAATTCCCATTCGCCAGGCTAGGGTTTTTTATAAAATTGTCTACTTGGTGAGGTTCTCACTTCCGCACCGTCCGACGAGCTAATCAGAATATTGAAAATTATCACACGGGCTGATATCACCATTAACGCTTTGGAATTTAGTTTATTCGACCCTTAGAAAACTAAAGGTACGGCACTAAAAAATTATATGTTGATCTACCCATAAACCATTAGTTTATCTCATCTTTGGCACAACCATCGAGCACTAAAATTATATGTTGATATCACCATCAATGCTTGGATCCGAGACTTATGAATAAAATCAACGTAATGAATGATCCGTATTCTTTTGGTTTCTAGGGTTTGAAATGTGGACGGGTGCATAAAAAAAAAGGGGTCAAGGAGCGTAAGAGAGGGCGGCTATTGTTGATGTGACATGAGGGGGGGAAAGGAAATAATGAACGATGAGGAGCAAACATCTAGATTCACAAACCACGTTCATGATGGAAAGCACTAAAATGCAGAAGTGTTGGGGAAAAGGAGAGCCCCTAGGAGCGAATGAACCGACACGAGCAGATCTAGCATTGGAGCCAATGGTTCCCAGAATGCCTGGGCGATTAGGATCCGTTTAATCAAGGACCATTGTTACTACGTGCCGGTACAAGATTAATAACTTAGAACAGGAAAGGGAAATAGCAATTGGCAATATAATACAGTTCCTCCCAACGTACGTATGCATGACACCATTTTGTCTTGGTCGGCCTACAGTTACAAAAACTTATTTTTTTGTGGCATTAGGAGTTGAGGAGAGGGAGGGAGGGGAAGAGAGAGAGAGAGAGTTGTCCACATCAAACCAGCTTCTACATCTGTGGATGCTGAATAGAGAAGCATGACATGCCTATGCCAAAGCTTTCATTTGGTGGAAGAATAATCAAATATATGAAACATTATTTAATGATTATGAGAATTGGAGTGGAGAAGCCCGGTATTTTAAGTTTTGATCATTAGAGAACAACATAATATCGTAAACGAAAATGATAATTTGGGAATCACTATGTAAAATTGTATTCGCTGTCCTAAAAAATCGAGGATTCGATGGATCAAAACACATTGATTGCTTACTTGTAATATTCAAAGGGATTATTCTTTGTCGATATTGGAAAACCTTCACGCATAATGTGTAGTATTTGTACTCAATGATATTGAGAATCAAACGGACATAATGTGTAAATCCATGCACGCAACGTAAAGACGAGATTAGTTCCTTTATTGTGCGATAGAGCCAATTAGATGATCAGGAGAGATCGATCGACGCGTGGTGGTCGGCTCCATCATGGAGCTATCAGATGGTCACTGTTCTTAGTGCAACTTTTTTTCTATAACTGGGCCAAACCAACTGAATCCTAGTAATTCTCATAAATAATGATTCGTGCTTCTGATATTTAATAGCACATAATCAAGGAGGGACCAGGCGGGATGGCGCGTGGACCTTACACAACATTCCTTAATTTATTGAAGCGTATGGTCAAGTTGTCATCTTTATTTGCAAAACGACATCATCATACCTACCAAAAATAAACAATGTATACCTACAAAATAAACAAGGTATTCTTAAATATGACGTCAATAGTGAAACCTTCCAAAAAACATATATGTATTGCGAAATATGACAATTTGTATCCGAGATGAATTTACGTAAAATTGGGTTTATTTTTCTAAGGATGGACTTTGTTGGTACGCAAAATTTTAGTAACTTTCAAACACGTGCTTTTTAAGTTTTATTGATTTTTTTTCCCAAAGCATGAATTTATATATACCCTAACGTATCGTTCGAGATACCAAAATTAGCTAAGAATATGAGGTTTCTTGAAAGTTAAACCAAACGATTGATAACATGATTTCTTAGCGCCAATTTCCCAATTATCACTATTTATTATTTTCGAAGATAAAGGACAGGAAAATCTAGGGTTTATTATGCGGCATGGGTCAAGCTCCATCTTCCCGGAAACTTTGTCTCTATCGATTCTGCATTATTGAGCGTCCCATTCCTATTGACTCTTTAATATGCTCTTTCATCCTTTATGTATTTTCTCAAGTATATGTTTTGTTGTGTTTCAATCATGGGATCAAGACAAAAATACTTGAAGGAATCTACAGACTGCTTTTTTTGACCAAATCTACCTCATTTGACATGCCTATTCTAGATTCATCTATACAAGGTGAACTTTTCTCATTTACATTTTCCCACTCATTTGCATTAGTCGATATAGATTCATGTGCACATAATATACACAGAAATTAAAATATATATATACACATACACACTACCATGGTTAATCAAGAAGTTGAAACTTTTCTTTTTTACTATAATAATCTAATTAATATTTAGTTCAGTAATCTCTCTTTTTGCCAATGAACTCTATTTGTATGCACCGAATAAGACTTTACCCATAAGAGATAAGTACAATTATTTTTAAAGTCACCCTAAATGGTTTATGGTGATATGCGTAATAAAAGTGAAAGTTTATAAACAAGTCATTTTGTTAAAAATTGTATATCTTAAAAAAAAAAAGCTAGACTTTATCTGAAAATCGGTCCATAAATTTGCTCGACAACCTAAAAGAGAATTAGGTTTCTTGAAAATTAAACTAATCTCTATGGAAATAAAATCTAACAATAAAAAGGAAAACATAGTGCCCAACAATACGCAAAAATAGAGTACGTGAAATCCTTAATTAAGCCAGTTTAGATCCTAAAGAAAAGAAGGGAAGTAAATAAATTCGTGGAACCAATTTAATTTACAATTTAATGATCCCGGGCAATTTTTGTACTTTTGTTGGAACTTAGCTGGCTTTAATCATATAAAGAGTGGAAATAGCGCCGCCTTATTTCAAATATAAAATTACCAAAGTTGGATTCAAAAAGATGGAAACAAGGACAACAAAGAGCCAAAAAGAATTTGCTCTTTCGACGGATTAAGGTGAGGCAAAAAAATTGAAGTAAACCACCCCCGGAACCCGTTCGTGGGATAGCAAAGCAGGGAATTTTCGAGCGCATTCATGGACGGACCCGACCGAGAGAAAAACATGGGAGACAGTAAAATGGTAATATTCCCTCGTGGGGCGTTGCGCATATGCCACGAGCAGAGGCAGAGAGATCGAGAGATCGAGAGCGATTCCATGAGCTTCACGTTTGCGTTGTAGGTGTTGAAGAGGAGGGACGACGACAGCTCGCTTTCACCTTCCCAACAGGTCAAGCCTCTCTCTCTCTCTCTCTCTCTCTCGCTCTCGCTCTGCGCCAACAAACAAACGAATCATTGTCCTTCTTTCTCTCTCTTACTCGGACGAGAAAAGGACAAAAAGGGGAAGAAGAGGAGGAGGAGGAAAGAAGAGGAGATGGACATGGAGGTGTCGTCCAATTCGACCATTATCTCGGCGCAGACGTAATTCCTCTTCTCTCTCTCTCTCTCTCTCTCTCTCTCCCTTTCTCCTCCACAGGGCTTTTCCCAGATTTATACTCCTTTCTCCCCTTTTGGTCCGGCCCGTCGTCTCGCGTTGGCTATTTCCAATTTCACCCAAAGTTCCCTCATCCGCTAGCTCATGTCCCTGATCCCCTCCTTTCCTTTCCTCTCTCTCCCCCTCCCTCTCTTTTCTCCTTCTCCGGCGACCCTTTTGGCGTTTCTGCGAAACTGTAAATCTTTCGCTCGATAATTCTTTCGTAATTGGACAAAAGTTGGGAAAATTTTCTCTGGGTTTGATAGGTTTTTGGGTTTTCCGAGAAGCATGTCGGAATCGATACCGAGGTTGGAGAGTGGGGGGTCATCGGATCGTCGTCGTTTTGAGGGTTTAAGAGGAGTCCAATGGCGTTTGGATCTCGGGGTCATACCTGCCGCCCCGTCTTCCTCGATCGACGATCTCCGCCGCGTCACCGCCGATTCTAGGCGACGGTAACTTCCGGAGCTTCTTCTTTTTACTTTAATTTCGATTGACTTGATGTGTGCAGCTTTGCTTGGACCGTGATGGAGAGCTCCAGATGCATTGTACTTTGCCTCGTGCGAATTTCGCTTTCCCACGATGTGTTTATTTTTGTTTTCGAGATTTACCCAAGTTGTTTTCATGGCTAAAACAAATTGGGTTCAGCTTGTAATCTGAATTGGGAAGGAATTCATCGTGTGGAAGCTGGGTAAGGTTCATCTCGGTTCTGTAAGTGGAAGTGCCACATGGAAGAGCAATAACAATGTCGGCTTTAGCTCCGCGTTCACACATGGAATGGTGATTTTGTCCATAGATCTCCCACGTCCTTGAGCAAGTAATGAAAACTTGCGTGCATTTTGAGGTTTTGAATTTCGGTCATCTGCTTTCCAGCTTATGCTCGATAGACTACAATTCCCTTCTGTGGTGATGGAGCCTTGTGGGGGTTAACATGCCCTGTCATCTTAGACCTGTTTAGTGTGAACCACTACGAAAAAACCCAAAGAAGCTTATAAGGTGAAGCCGCAGTCTTGAATAACATTGAACAATAGGAAGGTTCTTCTGCAACTCCATCTCTCTTTCTGTAGAGCCCTGCTGCAGTTGATTGAAACCCAGGATTCATGTAAAAAAGTGGAAAAAGAAGTAGGATTAGGTTTTAGATCTTTGAATAAATTTTGGTGGACTCTTTGCTTGTTTATTTAATCTTTCTTGTCGCTGTATAATCCACCAGGGTGGTCAAGAGATTTGATTGGACATTATTCCATCCACTTAAAGCACAAAACTTGTTAATGTCACTAGTCCGCATGGGTGCATTACAGGAATGCCTTGTCATCATAAGCATACTGCTTAAATGCAATTTATCGCTGGCTTTAGTCATCAGATGAGAACTTTGGATGTAATTTTGCAATCTGGTCTTGGTTAATTGCTTTATGTTCATTATGTTTACATCTCTCAGATATGCAAGTTTGAGGAGGCGCCTTCTGGTGGATCCACATATTTCAAAGGATGGAAGTAATTCACCTGATCTTGCAATGGACAATCCATTGTCACAAAACCCAGGTTAATTCTAGTCCTACTGATGTGCACCTTCTCGACATGTTCATTTTATCTTCTTGTAGACAGCTGTTAGAATACTTTACAATGAAATTTCTTGTAAAATTTGCTCGTTCATACATTCTAACCAATCCAAGGACATGAATAAAGAAAATATAGAGAAAAGGAGGATCCTTTTGCAGAGGATCATTTTGTGGACAACATTGAGGATTTGGAACTTGGTTTGCTTTTCAAGATTTAAGTGGAAGGGTGACATTCGCATGCATAATTAGGATAATCAAAATTTAGCTAGTGGATATCAGATCGACAATTGGGACATAACATGATGTGGTCCCATGCACCCATATTTTGCGTAAATGTGGTTTCTCCAAATTGTAGTTTAGTCTAGTCGTAACTGTTGTAGGAGAAGACATTAAATTGTGTGTATCCTGTTAAGTTACATCATTGCTAATTTATTGAAAAGCTGTTCGTTATCCATTGCCAGACAGCAGCTGGGGTCGCTTCTTTCGGAATGCTGAGCTGGAGAAGATGGTTGATCAAGATTTATTACGCTTATATCCAGAAGATGGGAGTTACTTTCAGACACCGGGATGCCAAGGCATGCTAAGAAGGATACTATTGTTGTGGTGCCTTAGACATCCAGAATATGGTTACAGACAGGGTAAATACCGTGCATAAAAGATAGTTACGATCATTTCTTTATTTGTTTCGATGACTGAGCGGTATAGAAATAAAGTAAGTATAGGAAGTATCTTAGATAAATCTGATGATGCTTAAGATATTGGCATTTCACACATAGGAAGTTCATTGAATTTGGCATTGGCATTAAGTGTCACTTTTTCTTCTGCAGGGATGCATGAACTGTTGGCGCCATTGGTCTATGTTCTCCATGTTGACATTGAACGTCTCTCTCAAGTGCGAGAACTTTATGAAGAGCACTTCACTGACAAGTTTGATGAGTTATCATTTCATGACAATGATCTTACATATAATTTCGATTTCAAAAAGTTCTCCGATACTCTGGAGAATGGAAGTTCCCAAGAAAATGCATCCAAGGTGAGGAGTATCAATGAGCTTGATCCCGAGATACAGAAGATTATATTGTTAAGTGATGCCTATGGGGCTGAAGGTGAACTGGGCATTGTATTATCTGAAAAATTTATGGAACATGATGCATACTGCATGTTTGATGCATTGATGAGTGGGGTCAACGGGTCTGTAGCCATGGCAGACTTCTTTGCACACTCACCTGCATGTGGGTCTAAGGCTGCCTTGCCTCCCGTAATTGAGGCTTCCGCCGCACTGTACCATCTGCTATCTACCGTTGATTCATCTTTACACAGTCACCTCGTTGAGCTGGGGGTTGAGCCACAATACTTCGCACTTCGTTGGCTACGTGTTTTATTTGGTCGTGAGTTCTCACTCCAAGACCTTTTGGCAATCTGGGATGAGATCTTTGCACAAGACAATGGAAAAATGGACGTAGTTGCAGAAGATGATGAAGGATCTAGCTTCAGAATTCTCAGTTCTTCTCGAGGAGTGTTTATTGCTGGTATTGCCGTTTCTATGGTCCTTCACTTGAGATCTTCCCTGCTTGCTGCTGAGAATGCCACTTCCTGTCTTCAGAAATTGCTGAATTTCCCTCAGAATGTCGATCTAATGAAACTGATAGAGAAGGCGAGGTCATTGCAGGCGCTCACTCTGGAAGTTAATACTTCTACCGCTTCTTCATCCAGTGGGGCTTTTGTCCGGAGTAAGCGAATGGTGGGTAGAGGCCATAGCCTGTCATCCGACTCTATATCTCCCAGAACTCCATTAAATTTGGTACCTGATAGCTACTGGGAAGAGATGTGGAGGAATCAGAATAAAGAAGAAGAACTTAAACGGGATAGTTTACAGAAACAAGTTTCAACCAAGAAAAAGGGATGGTCTGAGAAAGTAAAACTGGGTCTTTCCAGAACGGAGTCTGATCCATCTCCAGCTAAGGCTGAGAACATCAAAAAGGTTACTAGGACATCCGTGAGGCGTAGTTTGTTGGAAGATTTGTCTCAGCAGCTTGGCTCTGATGAAGGTGCTGAGGAAAGGAGCAGCCATCAAATTGGAGGTCAGAAGGATCATCTCTCTGTTAAAGATGGTTTGGCTAGATCAGAAGTCCATAATGAGTTTAGTTGTGCCGATGAGGAGAGACGTTTAAGTGCCAATTGCAGGAGCGAAGAGAATTCCTCGATATTCTCTGACCCAGTTAGTCCTCTTAGCGGCCCTATCGACCATGAGAATGACTCTGAGAAAAGCAGTGTCGTCTCGAACTTATCCCTCGATGAACGTGATGATCAACTGCAAAGCACAGGCTGTACAGTGGAGGATTCACCTCTACCTGTCTCTGATGTTCCCGACAACACCTCTCTAAAATCTGAACCAAATAACAATCCAGCAGGAATAGCTGCAATAGGCGTGAAGGAACGGAGGCCTCTCTCTGGTAAATTCCAATGGCTTTGGAAGTTCGGACGGAATGCTAGTGCTGAGGAGACATCTAATAAAGAGGAATCTCCTGAGGCTTCCAAATCTACTGATGTCGAAACCATATATCATGATGCAGCTGATCATTCTGCAATTGATCACAGCATTTCTTCTGGTGGTATTAAAGGGGATTCCATTGATGGGAATATGATTGGTACATTGAGGAATCTGGGACAGTCTATGATTGAACATATTCAGGTATCTTTTCTTCTCATTGATCTTTACCTGTGTAAATATAGCAAATCCCACAAAAGGAAAAGGTATGGCATTCATAGAAAAGACAAATTTGTGGGGCAGACATCTTACTTTTTGCACATGTGATTTGCAAGTTATATTTGTTTGTCATGCCAAATGAATTAAATATGGTTTAGTGAAGTTGTTGTCTTTCTAGCCTATGCTCATATGCTGCTTCTCAGTACTCTAGATCTAGAGCATGCTTGAAGGTGAGGGAAAGACAGGATGAATTTCATGAGGGTGAAGCAAGATTGAGCATGATACAGCTGCTAGGTTTATAACTGAAACTACTTCTGTTGGATACGGCAGCTTGTGATACCCTATGATAGAGCAAGTTTTTCATTTGACAAATGCAAGAGCTATGATGAAGTAACTTACACATGTCATTATCGTACATGAGGAGGTTGAAGGAAGCCTGACAATGGCAAAAGATTCTATACTTATTACAGATGCTTGTGAAAATTCAGACGGTTCCGATTTTAATGCTGCTTTGTTGATCTTGAAACTTTCCTATACGCTTTTTTTTATTTGAGTTTCTGGAAATGATGTCTATGATGAGTTTTTTGGGTTTCAAAATGCATTTTGAAACCAACTTCTGATGGTCATGTGATCTCGTGCAGGTGATCGAGTCAGTTTTCCAGCAAGATCGGGGCCAAGTTGGTTCAGTGGAGAACTACTCTAAGAATCTATTAGTTGGAAAAGGGCAGGTGACTGCCATGAGCGCCCTCAAAGAGCTTCGCAAAATTAGCAATCTTCTGTCCGAGATGTGAGGCGCGGAATATAAATCTTTCGCTTGTATATATATCTTCTTGTAATTATTATTTGCTTAGTGCTTTGATGGTCGATATCCTGTGGCTCCTCCAACATTGCCGGCGAATATATATATATTTTTTTGGATCTTGAAGAGAGAACTGCATGTAATTATATATGGCAGCTTAGAAATTGGAAGTGAGGTGATGATGCCTATCGTTCTCGAGTCTGGTGAATGTAATTGCGTTCAAACTAGATTTCCATGTTCTTGCTTCATTTACAAGTTTTGCAATAGGAAATCGCTTTCTCCACCTTGACCATGCAAAATTGAACCGTGATCTCTTCTGGGAAATAGCAGTACGGGGAAATCTACTGATGTTTTTGTTTTCTAGGGGATGGCTTGAAATTTCAAAGTGCCAAGCCTCCTTTTCATTAGTGGTTCTTCTCCCATCCAACGACGATGCTGCCACATCACATCCATTAATTTCCATCTGCATCGTACACACGGATGTTGTATCTTCACATATACGAAGTTGCAAATCAGGTTATAGGAAAGACGGAAGTAAGGTTACACCATCGTGTTCACGAGAAATAAAACACATGTAGGAAAGGAAACAAGCGAGAAGAAAGGAAGGTCCTTTACAAAATTTGAGTTAAAATGGAATAGTAAACATGAGACTGGCCCATCAAAGAAGTGGGCCCATCGGGTTTGTTCTGGGTCGAAAATAATCCAATTTAAAATGATCTATTTAATTTATATCGACTGATTTTATATAATACAATTTTAGCTAATTATACTTGATCCACCCCAACCAAAAAAAATCTTGCCACGCCCAACCCGGACTCGACCCAATCCACACTCAATTCTTAGCAGTTTTTCTCCCTAAAAGTTGTTTTCTCTGAAAAGCATATGAGACTAGCTTGCGAGAGCCAAGTCAGCTATGGAGAGATTTAGAGGTGGTGGTGAAAGTGAAGACTAGTGGATTAGATGAAGAGCAATGCCCCCACTTTTTTTAATCAAGTCCTTCCAAGCATACATCTCTTAGCTCTACCTCCTCTCTATTTGGGAACCGTTTCTGTGACACACACATAACGCACTAATTTTCTGTCATTTGACCTTTTTATTAAAGTAAAAGGATCAGTTACAGGGCCGCAAGGGGGGTGCAAAACCCATATACAAAGGGAGCTAAAAAAACTGAAAGCCATGTTCAAAGCAGCGCGCAAAACCAAAAGGGAGCCCAGGTACTAAACAAATCATCAGCTGCATAACTCCAGGCATTTACAATGAAATCCAAGGAGTTGGTAATGACCTACACAACGTCAATCTGAAAATTCGATATTGAATCTTCCCTCGTGACCCTGATAGAGAAGACAACGAGAGAGATAAAGTTAAGCGGCAGTAGTTAGAGCGCGAATGATAACTATCTTGATCAAAAATTGATTCATTTTTATTCCTAAATGAATTTCTGAGTAAAGATACACATTTCATAATGACAAAAAAAAAAAAATTTCTTGAATAAAAATTTGTTTGATAACGACACAAAATTTCTCTCTCAAGCGCCAGAACACGGCAGGCAGTGGATGGCGAGCAGGCGGGCAGTGTGCTAGCGGCGAGCAACTGGGTGGACGGGCGGACAGCGGAATGTGGGGTGGGTGGACAATGAGCAGACGGCAAGTGGACAGTGGGCGGGTTGACGTTGTGTGGGTCATTGCCAACATATCAAGAGTCGATGGAACGTTTAACCTCTGTTTAGAATTCTCCTCTTCCTTCCAATCTGAATAGTTTTACTAAAATTAACGAATCATGTCAAGTCCCTCTGCCAGTGAGCACTAATCATAGACAACGGCTTTCAAGAGGATCTTTCGACCGCAAATCTGATGGTGATGAGTGAGCGACAAGGGAATTTAGGGAGGATCATGAGACGAGAGAGATGAAGAGAGACTGAAGCGAAGCTTGCCCACTATACATGTGCAAAGTCATATCAACCAGAAAACAGAGAGACTACCGATGCTGAAGACAGATGACTTTGACTCTTCGTTGGGCTACCGAAGATGGGTGGCAACGACGCCAGAGATAGGCAGCGAGGGCATCGGCACCGCCGATCAATTGGGATAAAGGAGGAGGGTGAAAGCTCACCGAGAACAAAAATTGGCAAATTGCGATGATTGGAATCTAGGAGGGAGAGAGAGAGATGAGAGGAGCCAAGATCGAATAGGGACCGAGACCTGTACTTTAACTTGGTTTACCATCTTGAAATTATGGGCTACAAGTGGACTTATAATAAACCCATTAAAATCCATCTTTTTCAGGAACTAATATTTCGAATTTAAGTTGACTGATATATAACTCACTTTAATAAAATTGAGTTAGAATCTAAACTTATGACTCATTTTGACAGCCCGAGACGAGACTTGGGACGCTTTTAAGCAAATCCCTTGGATTGATATATGTTTCATATAAAAGGAGAACAAACTAAATGGTTAAAAACCAATTTATCCAAGATCCTTCTGTTCCTGTAATATATCTCTCTCCTCCTATATCAACACAGACCCAGCTATGACATTTGTACATTTATTTAAAAAAAAAAAAAAAACACCAGAACACAAAAAGCATTAAATCGAGCCTCTGAAGCCACGGCTTTGCTAAACTGCTTAACCTAATCAATGTTGTGAAAACCAGGGAGCAAGGAAGAGATAAAACCAAAGACAATCATCTGGATTTCCTTCACAATCCCCCACCAATTATTGGCCCCATTCTCAGCACCTGGTTCTGCTGCATTCCGGTTCTCAGCTGCCTGATTTCCATCATCTTCCACTGCACGGTTCTCGTTCTCAGCGCCAGCTTGTCCATCAACTGAATTGCATTTCAGGAAATATAAATTTGCATTGACCAGAAAAAAAAAACATCAATTTGATGGGCACTATTGTCATATACCAAACACCACTACTAGTGCTTTGTCTATCCTTGTTCCATGGAAAACATGACAATCTCTCCCGTATCTCACAAAGCAGCCAGTAGATACATGGACTGTCATATGCATGGAAGCAGAAATTAAACTCTTTTGAATAGATTTCTCTACTCTGAGGCTTCTAGAAATGATTTACTAGAACACAGTAGAACACTAGGAGATATAGAGTTAATTTCACAAAATAAGGGAATTGTAAGGACATCATCATATGATGGAAAAGGTACTAAAATCTAAGAATTGACTCTCTAAGAGACAACTCTATGCATCAACTGTAAGAAATATCATAGAGTTGACTTTAACTTTCCCTGGATTGAGGTTGACAATGCACGAATTTTGCATTTCTGTGAATGAAATGTACCTGCCAGGGGCTGATTTTCATTTCCTTGACCTGCAGCAGGTGGGTCATTCTCAGCCCTGACAGCAGGCCTTGGTGGATGAGGAGGTGCAGCCGCTCTCTGCATGCCTTGAGAAAGCCATCGAATCAATGGCGCCAGAGCTCCAGTTTGATACCTACATCAGCCAGTGTCCACAGAGTCAGCTTTACATTCAATAGAGATGTTGCTAACATGAAATCCAAGACAAAATGAGAACTCTGGGAGTCTCTTATTCCCTGATTCCAAATGACAACGATTCCTCAGCATGCATTAATTGGCGCACATGACAAAATAACATAACGAACCAGATCAAGGAGGATAAAAGTGCATTATTCCCCCATCTATAAGTAAGATTCCCATACTAGAAATTAAACAAATAAGGCAACGGATAAATAAGTCCTTGCATTAATCAAATGGAGAGGTTCACATGCAACAATCTGCAAACTCATCAGTAGGCCTAGACACTTACAGATAAATGATGGAAGCAAAAAACACAAGGACAACCAGCCTTTGTCTTGATCCATCTTGGTTGAACAAAAATATCACAGCAGCCAGCTTCAAAATGAGCAACAAATCAAGCTGAATTGCAATCTGAAATCTTCTCACAACAACTTGTCTCTGAGGTGCAGGCTGTTGCTGGGGGTTCTGTTGCTGGTGGCCCACCTGCCCCTGTTCCTCACCTGTTGACCCCGCCTCATGAACTCTACTATAAGCACACAAGCAACAAAGGATAACAAGATCAATTATTATTGAAAATCAATATTTTCATCTGATTCTCAGTATTGATGCATCACATGAGAACTTCAACCTTAAGAAACTTAGAAATACGACCAATGTGTAAAAAACCAGAGGCGATGCTGGAGAACCAGTGAAATCAGCTGGTTTAGAGTGAGGTACGTTGAAGTTATATAATAGGCAATATACATTTAAAAAAAAAAAAAAGATGCATATAAGTTCCAGGCGTGTGGCACAGCACAACTGGTTTGTGCTTTTTTAATGTGTATCGAGAAGACTCGAGTTTGAGACATATGGCCTATAACTTCGAAATTTTTTTCAAAATGGGAAATAAACTAACTTTATAAATGTAAATTGGCAAGACTAAGTACGCAAAGGAGATTGGATCAGCTGGTATAATTGCCAATTTGACTTCCATCCATGCACAATTTCGAGACTTAGGTGGATCCGCCCTCTTCTTTATTTCATAAAGTCAATGAACCGGTCAAAGATCCATTTTAACCAAAATAGCAGGAACTTGTCTACTATAAGCACACGAGCAACAAAGTACTAAAAGATCATTTATGATTAAATATAAAAATTTTCATCCTATTTTCAAACTCAATGCAGATATTAGTTTATGAAAGCTCATATGAGACATTTAACCTTAAGAAACTTAGACATACGACCAATGTTTTAAAAACTTTACAGAAGGTCAAACTGGAGAACCGATTGATTCAACCAGAAGAACTGGACAAACTGGCTGGTCTAAAGTGAGATGAGTTGAAGTTATATAATAGCCTGCATATATGCACAAGTTCCAGGCGTGTGGTTCAGCTTAACTGGTATGGGCTTTTAATGTGTATCAAGAGGACTCAACTTCAAGACTCAAAGCCTGTAACTTTGTAAATCCTTTTCAAATGGGAAATTAACCAACTCTATATATGTACATTAGCAAGAATACGTAAAGGTAATTGGCTAAGGTGGTATAATTGCCAAATTGACTTCCATCCGTGCATGATTGGAAAACTTCTGTCCTCCCATCCTCTTCTTTATTTAAAAAAGTCAAAGAACCGATTGAAAATCTGTTTTAACTGAAACTGCATGACCTGTCTAACTGGTTTCAGCCAGTTCGACAGGCTCTTGACTGCCACAGGCACAAGATTCTGACATCAGAGAACGGACCTGTACACGATTGAACAATGTGGTCCAATCCAGTTTCTAAAACACTGCACACAACACACTTTCAAGGCGATAGAAAGAGCATGTTTTTCCACTTACTTCATGAAATAGTATATAGGAGATAAGGAGATGATACTTTTATGCAATCGTCAGCTTGAGGGGACAGAAAGGAACTGAGCAATATATAGGAGAACTGCTTCTCAGGTAAGGTTTCTAGACCATGAAGGCAAGCATTCAGATAATTTCAATTGATGGATACTACAGATGGATTTCCTGATTACAAATTAATTACAGAAAGACAAATCAACAGCACCAAATAGACCTAACATAAACGATGCATGTCGAAATAATTAAAGCCAAGTTTATAATAGGTTTAATGTCCTTGAACAGACAATAGATCGGATGTACTTACGTTGGTATGTTATAGGTAAGAGGGATGAGAGTGTTGGATTGGAGTCCAGAAAACCCAAGGTACGGAGAAACTGGAACTGCGTAAACGCCAGCTCCCCTATTTGTCTGTTCTTGATTCTGCGAATTACTTAGGCTGGGACCTTGGGTAGGATAGAAGACGGGGAACATTTGCATACCACCATTTCCAGGAACTGGAAAAGCAGAGGATAACGGAACCTGAGAACACAAAGGCCAGAAGATGGAATGTGACGCAGAGTACAAATATGATCCAGAGTCTATATACTACTTTGAAGCACTCTATGAAGACAATAATGAAGAAATGGTGCCACCGAAGTTGCCAATCAATCAAAAAGAAACATGATTTCATAACCGCGAGCAAATTTAACAGACGACAGAAGCAGTCCTGTATGACAACAGAGCTCGGCAGTGGGAAGCGGGTTTTTCTAAACCAAACGTTAAGCTCATCCGATTCACAGGTGCATCCGAACCTAATACATAACTCGAATATACCGCTGTGCAAAATTTCAAATAATGCACAGAAGGTCCAAGCAATCGAGCCGCTTATTTTTCCGTCACATCTCAGATACGCGAAAACAACAAACTCAGCGTGATTTCACGACGGATAGAGAGAAACAGACTCCGCGCATAGGACATTCCACGAGGATCGAGCAACCGAAATCCCCCAAACCAAAACCCTAGCCACCGCAAATCCAACAGATCGAGTTCTAAGAAGGCGAAACAAGAGAGGAAGACGTGCCGGCTGGCACATAAAGGAAGACCTGCGTCTGTTGCCGGATATTGCCTTGAGGGGATTTCTCCGGCGATGACGACGGTGGAGGCGGTGGCGGGGGCTGTGACGTGGACGACGGCGCGTCAGGGCCTTCCGCCATCGAAGCAAATGCCTCCTCTTCGCTCTTGCGGCTTTGTCGCGCAAGGAGGATCGTTCGGTGCGAGTGCTAAGGCTTCTGGATCATTCCATTTTGCAGATGGGATCGAAGGAGCTCGAATGCAGGGAGGTCCGCTGGGTTTCGTCATTGGGTCCCCACTGAACCAATGGGCTCATGCCATGTCAGCACCGTGAAATGTCATTGAAATGTCATTGCTCAGTCTCCTTGCAGTGAGGAGAAATGGCTTTGGTCTCTGTCCATATCAATGGTACTCTCTTTTCTCGAATTAGTGAAATTACATATGAGGCATGCCAACAATATTTTCTCATGCCTCCCGAAATCAAGCTTTCGTTGTTTTTCCGTCTCTTCACTTATCCACGCGAAGCGTTGTACTAGTATGGATAATTTATTTTTAAAATAATAACATAAATGATCCATAAACTTTACTTCGATATATAATGTGATTCATGAATTTTTAATTTGTTCAATGTGATTTTGAATTTTAATTTGATGTGTAATGTGGCCTTGAACTTTCCATTTATTCAATACAACCCCTAGATTTTGATAGATATTCAATTCAATCTCTAAATTATATGAAAATGTTTAATATCATCCTTCCATTATTTTAATATCAGGGACAACATTGAATTTTTTAATATAGTTCAATAAATCGAATATGTACTAAAAGTTCAGAGATCATATTGAACAAATTAAAAGTTTAGGGACCACACTGTACATTATGTTAAAATTTAGAAATTATATTGAACAAAGTAAAAGTTTAATAACCGCATTGCACATCAAGTTTAAAACTATTTCTGTCATTTTGTCTCATTTTTTGTCCCTTCAAAAGCAAAATGCATTGGGCACTTGCAGCAGACATTTATTCTATTAGAGGGTTTTGACGCAACGCAATTTAGCTCTAACGAGCCTTATTATTCTTAATTTTTCTTATGATTTTTAATTAGAGATTATATAAGCGTTCAACCCGTTCCGCAGGTCACATTTTACCACGAAACTACATCGTTTGCTGCGAGAGTGGAGACAATTTAACCCAATGCAAATCTTTTTAACAAATTCAAAACATGTCCAACCCAAAAGAACGTTTACTGCCATGTCGCTACTTGTAAGTTTGTTCCCCCAAACCATGTTTCAAATTACAAGAACATTTCATTTCTTACGTTGAAGAAACAAATTGTTGGGATATTGACCACGCTAGTGAAAATGCTTGCTCCTCATTGCACTTTTCCCTCTTCTTTAGGCCGTTGCTTCTTCTTGGAACCTCTTCACTCTTTAGAAGATGGTATTGGAAACTTTCGGACACAACCACCTCCGTAGTCCGTGCTATAATGCTCGATACCTGTTAACTAACTCCATGTACTCGAGCTTTCGTGCATTCACGGGTCTTAAAGAAGATTTACTAGAACGAGAAATTGAGACTAACAACTGAATGTTCAAACGATCAAATATATTGCAAGCTTGCAGCAAGTGAATGATAATATACAAAGAAGATAGAAATAGAATGAAAACAGACAGGTTCGAATTGATAAATGAAAATTTTTGTCCCCCAAATCATTCTAAATAGTATATGTACAGCACTTCCAGTCTGCTCACTCGTGCTTCTTGACCGCCCATCTTATTCTCATAGCCTCCTGCGTTCCATACCTAAATAGCACTTGATCCTGCAGCGGATTCAGAAAAAAGAAATGAATTAGCTCTCTAAGTAAAGAATGCGGAGAAAGGTCCTTAGATCTGATAAATCCTCTTTCCAGATTGGGGTTCGGTACCAACTTAATGTTTCTTTTCAAGTCGGAACTAAAGTCTACCATGTATAAAGAAACCTCACGTTTCACAAATTCATTACATCGCTTCACTCCACCACTAATGAACTTGGCTTAAATTAAACATGTTCCTTCAGCCAAAAAAGAAAATTCCAACATGTTCCACAACCAGACGTGTTAGGTTAGTTGCTTTTTCTATGGTTCAAGGACAGGGTCCTATGCAGATTTCTTTCTCTGACTGTTTGGTAAGTTGTTCTGTGAACTATTTGCTAGTCAGACAGTCCAGGCAATAATTTCCCAATGGTCAAAATACATTCATATACCTCAATTGAAAAGGGGTTATCAGTAGAGACAAGCCTCTGATTTGATACCTATAATGCTAAAAAAACTACATTTTTCATGAATTTTTGTGGAAGGACAGTGGTGGCACAGCAAGAGAGTGTGGCGCATCCCTCCATGCACGACAGCAGGTGCCAGATACACAGAAGACATAAGCCAAGCAGCAAACGTAGAGAGCATATCCAATCCAACATTTCAGGATCTTCAACTAAGTTGAGATCAGAGAAGGCAGGCACGACTTACCCCACTAGCCACCATGACTTTTGGGAGGCCGATGCTTCTCATTCTTCATCATCGGATTCACGGTCTTCTGAGGTAGTCAAAACCTTAATCTCAACTACCTCTTCCTTAGACAACTCATTTCCCAACTCTGTGTTCGGGGCACATGCTGATCGACCATCTGCGCAGGAAGAAATTATCACGACCATCACTCATTGCTTAGAGGTTGTCAAAAATACAACAAACCGAGGACCAATGACTTAACCCTCTGGTACCTGCATGCTTGTAAACTGCTTATTTTTTAAAGTTTCTACAATTGATTGGGCTCATCGCTTATTGTGAGAAATCTTTTGGTCATAAAACTGAGTTGGCTTTCTTGAAGATGGATACCCAAAGAAAGTTATCTTCACCACTTCTCTCTCTTTCTTTTTATGGAGTGTCATACTTTAGTACAAAAGAATGGACCAACCAGGAAAAACAACAAGTATTTGGTATAGCAATTTGCAGTTTAACCAGCTTCTGTAATCAGTATAGAAACTTAAAATATCATTCAGAGCTGCCTAGTAGAAGATTTAGGAAGAAAAAAAAAAAGGCAATACCCGATGCATACAAACGCAAGCAGACCAATGATTAACTGGGGCACCTCACTAATACTCTTTCAATAATCTTCCATTCATTCCACCTGATGACTATTAGTTACAAACACAAGCAGATCATTGATAAACCAAACGACCTAAGTAAGCACATAAAAGGTGCTAAATTTTTCTCCATATTTCTCTGGTTCTTAAACTATTCACTACGATTCTCTCATCTTGACATCTAAGCTATGACAATGTTCATGTTTTCTTGCTGGCAAATCAGAAAAGCTGTCCCCCTCAAAGAAAAAACTTCTTTGAAGTATTGCTACTGCAAATGATGATATCAATCTTATGTCCTCGGCTAGTGAATTGAATTGAATCAGCAACAGTTAAGTCCTTGTCAATCCAAATCAACAAGGGCGACATTCGGTTGAACTACTTAGCACAAAGCCTCCACTCACTGTCACTTCTTATGATACCTCCAGATAGAGAATTGTAATTTCAGCACGACAATTTCGTTTGTTGGACTCTGCAAACTTCAATTAAGCATCACTTCTCGAAATCCAGAGAATCGATCTCATGAACAATAAATAGATCATGCACCGTCGATCCAGAATTTCTCCAATTGCTTGTACAATTAGCTAACGAACAATCAGCAAGTAAAAAAAAAGAATTTTTTTTTTAACACTTTGCAATAACATGAAAACGAAGCAAGCTAGGTGGGGATCTCAACCCTAACCTGGTCGTGCCAAAACCTCAAAGCTGGGCCAACCGCGGACGGTGGCGAAAGACAGATTCTCCTCATCCTCGTAGGTCAACGGCCTGGCCAATTTCCCGACGAGATCGATGACGTTGACCGGCCGCCGCCGCGGCGGAACCCAGAAGGAGGAGCCGGGGACGAAGGGGAGCCAATCAGGCGTAGACTTCTGGACGACGATGGAGTGGATGGCCTCCTCCAGTCCCTTCAACCCCAACGCCTCCCCCTCGTCGTCCGACGCGGCGGAGGAGGAGGAAGCCGCCGCCCCCGCCGACGACGAGGACGACGACGAGGAGGCGGAGGCGAGGGACGATTCGAGGTCGATCTCGATGAGCTTGCCGGAGCGGTTGGAGCGGTTGCGGAGGGCGATGAGGGCGACGGGGGCGGCGGGGGCTTGAGGGCGTGGAGGGAGGGGCGGAGGAGGGCGCGGGAGAGGAGCCTCGCCATTGCTGCTTCTCTTGTCCTTCTTGGGCGGAGGGAGGTGAGCTCGAGACCGAGACGACCGAGTCACGCGACTCCGAGTCGGAGGAGTGGGTGGATGCTGCAGGGGAGGGGGGAGGCGATGACTATTGACTGCGGGCGATCGGCACGTGTGGAATTAGGGGATTAGATTCGCTACGCTTTATCCTTTCACTCTCTCTTCTTTTTCCAAATTGAAGTTTCCCCCAAATTTCGTTTTTGATCCCCATAGGAAGGTTCTATCTTCTCTGTTCACATTTTGCTATTGTTATTCCAACATCATTGTGCCCCTCAATTTAAAATTTCTCTTTTTATAATAGGTCGACGGTTTGACTCCATTTATTTCATAAAAATTAATCATTTTTTTAAATGATCATTTATAACGCAAACGAAAAATAATTTTATCAACCAAAATAATTATTTTAAGCAATATAAACTATAATTTTAGAAAAAATATTTTCGAGATCGTTCATTTTGCGGTCATTAATTTTTCGAGATAATTAAAAAATTCTAGGTATTGAAATAAATGAAGAAATAAGCTTAAGTGAAGAATAATTTTGGGGTAGGAAAACAAATAATCTCCACTTTCTATAGTAACTTCCACATAAGTGAAGACGTAAGTTTGACCATCTTAAGGAACCAATAATTCTCAACGTGTTAACGACTTTAACTCTATAAAAAATTAGCGAACTTCGGAAGGCAAACTTGTTCATCTAATCTTTAATATTTAATTCGCGATTAAGGATTTCTATAAAATGGTTAAAAAAGAAAAAAGAAAAAGAAGAACTTGCGTGGATCATGTACAATCTCAGTGACTTTTTTACCCATGCGAGCCCAATATTGACCGAACCGGATCCAAAGCAAAGCCCAGCCGTACGATGGGGCGGGACCCACCGGTTCCAATCCCCCCAACTCGTTATCATTCGATCCAGTCAGCCCGTTAACTTCTCCTCCTCCTCCGACATCTTCCCAATCGAAATTGGAGACGAGAATCCGGGATTAGGGTTTGCCTAGCGGAGACCAGAAGGGACAAAGAAGCTTCTGCAGCAGCAATGGCGTTTAGGCAGTTCTACAACGAGATCAGGGGGATGAAGGTGAAGGAGATCCCCGACTACGTGAAGCCCAAGCTGTCGATCGACTACGTGAAGAAGTCCATCCAGAGGGGCCTCGACAAGTACCATGCCAAGTACATCGAGACCGACTCCATCGAGCCCGTCTACCACGTCTGCTTCGGCGGCATGGCCTTGTCCTACCTCGTCGCCCTCCCCAACGAGCGCCGCCACCTCGAGCACAAGCAGCACGCCAAGGAGCACGGCGGCGCCCACTGATCCATCCGTCGGTTCGTCGGGGGAAGGTGCGTTTGCCGTCGGATCGGGGGATTGGTTTGTTGGCTGTGCCCCTCTCGCGGTCGTTTTTTGGGCTGGATCCGATTGGGGTTATTCGTTTGTTGTTCTTCGATGAATTCTGGCTCTCTTCATTGACGTGATTGCGGTCGTGGGTGTACCGCATTGGGGTTTCAGTTGATGTCGTGCGACCTTGTTGGCTTTAATCTCTCGTTGAAGTGTGAGTTGAAGCATTCTTTTGCTTCGTTGTGATATGCGTGGGTATCTCGTGGATTTGTTACGATATGATTATAGACGATGGGAAATGAGCGAGGTTGGTTTGATTTTTCTTTTCTTGAAACACGACGTGAATTGGGTTGGGTGCGTCTTGAACATTGCGATCCTTGGCAGGTCTTTGCGGTTAAGTTTTTGCAAAGGCCTGAGCTCTGGTTGATTAGGAAAACTCGATATCAGGTTCTAGAATTGATTGATAATTATTATGATGTTGTTGAGTTCAATAGGATCCCAGTGTTCCCAATGTAATGTTCATTGCTCTGGTGAGTGGAGTGCCTTCCTGTGCTGCCTCTTATTGCAGAACTATTAGTTCTGCCCGCCTGGTGTTATTTTGGTGCTTAGGCAATATACTTTTGAAAAGGTGGTAATCTGGTGGGTGCATTGATTCAGGAGTCGTTTTAGTTTGCAATTATCCCGTCAGTACTATAGGGTCTCATCTTACGGAGCATACTGATTTGGAACTTCTTCCTATCCTGCCATTTATACATGGAATTGTGCAACTTGGTCCTAATGTCGATTGAAGAAAAGAGGTGGAAATGAAGTAGCGGCGTGTTTTTATGGGCCTTCTTCTTCCTATTAGTGTATCAGTTTATTGGACTTAAAAGGTAAGTAAGAGAGAACTCTAATTAATATTGGACAAAATCGAGAGAATATATTGGGAAGCAACCAGTGATTAGCAAGACCAGAATAATGACTATTCTATTTTCTCTTGTCAGTGTGTTTCCTAGAGGTTCTCTTTTCTGTTATCACAAACCTTAGCAACATGCCCTTTTAGCATTTTACTGACTGTTCCTTTTCTTTTTAAGAAAAATAACACACCTACATAGGACTTTGCCACTTCATAGCAAGGCATTGGGTGGGTATGATGTGAATGAGGTGCAGTGTGCTAAGGCCTTAGAGATCTATTGTAATTCTAGGGAAACAATGTATAGACTGCTATCATCAGCTTCTGTCAATTTTCTGTTCAATAAGTAACGGCTTCTAAGTCAATGGGGGGCATCTTTATGAATTATGGTTAAAAGCATCATATCATGAGTTAAGTCTATCAATTTCTTATCTCCTGTCCCCTCTGCTGGCCTTAGCCTTGCTGCTTTGGAGTATCTGTCTTCTTCAACTAGAGAGATTTGGTGACTCTATCCCCTGTTGATAGAAGTTCTAAGTCATGGGTTCAGTTCTCTGGCTTTTTTTTTCTCAGTTTATCTGTTGACTTAATTACTCAACCGTTCAACAGAGTTGCATCAAAGGTGCTTTCATAAAGGGGTCTCCAAACTTACCAGAAAGAATTGTTCTACTTGTGCATCAATATGAAATTGACATGTTTTTGAGCATCACCCTCTGTGAATTACTATAGTCATCAGGCTTGGCTTGTGCATTGTATATACCAATATGAATGTTAAGAAGTGCACATGCCTGTCGATCTTATGGGATATTGCAATGTACTCAGCGGGGGTTGAGTTCACTTATGAACTCCAGGAATTTGGCTTGACTCACATAATGTGAGGCTTGGGGCTTGAGTCAAGATCCACTTGTATGAATCCTTTACTAGAATCGACTTGGCCCTTGTGCTGGAAATCAGCTGGAGCTTGAATATCCAATGATGTTTTCGTGCCAATGTTAGACATTATGTGTGTTTAGTCATGTGATTAGTCAGATGTTCTAAGAGGTTCATGTCTCCAACCTCATTAATAAAGGTTGTTATCATGTAGATTGAACTGAGTTCATGTTGATACTTCATCTCCAATTCAGTAATGCATGAGTTGAGCTGACTTATTGTGTGCACCATGCATATATATATGTATGTGTGTATATATGCAACACTTGTTTATTGAGAATTTTTTCAGAGCTGTACCTTTGTGATAATCCAAAGCCTCACATATGCAGGACTTATGATTTCTCTGGGCCTAGTGATTATGTGGTTGATTTCCATGATGTACTTGCTGATTCTGCTTAGTGCTGTCTATCTTTTTCTTTATGCCGTTCCCTGCCCTCTCTCCTGTACCACAATAACTTCATATGGGCATATGTTTTTTAGCTGCCAGTTATTACTCTTTCCCCTCACAATTTGTTCTCTCTTTCCTTGCAGGGGTCAAGATGGTTACTATGTGTTGATTCTCTCTATCTCCGAATTTCTGATTATCATTCGGAAGACATGAACTGTCCAACTCACCAAATGGTGCACCCAAATAATGTGAACTTTGTGTCAGTTTGTGTAAGTTTTTACATTGCGGATGTTACTTTCATTAGTTTCTCTATAAGGGTGGATGGAAACACATGTTGAAGTTGAGTTGAATGACAACTGGCTCTTGAATTTGGATGGCAGCGTGGTTCTTAATTTAGTTTTGATGCTTGAATAAGTATATATGGTTTTGAACTGGATGTCACACTACCTTCTTTAAAGCTGCTTGTTTCACAAATCAATAGGCTGAACCAGTTGCATCTCCCCAGGTCTATCGAACAGCTTTACTGGTGATGATTACCTGCTGACAATGTATGAAGTCAGGTACTTATATGCATCGCGGTGTCAATATTCTCAAACAAGTGCTATCCCAATTTTCATCTCTAGAATGCCCTTGATAATGGGAAGGCATAAACGAACTAGAAGAGGAAAGTGCCCCTCATCGATGTTCAGTGAAGACTGTGCGGTAGCCTGGTGTGTCTTGCGTTGTTAATGCTGTCGCGGCAACCATTGCCATGATGACGAAGTGAGTTGGAAAGAACAGATATTAGTTGTTACTCGGTGTTATTTATTTCTGGTTCATGCTCTTTCCAGGAATTAGTGTACATATCAATCCATCTTCAGAGATAAAACGGAGACAATTCCCTTTGTTCTTTGAGCAAATCCATGGTGGAACTTTGACAATTCACGCCTTTGGCCAATTGATCTCTACAGTTGGAAGCCAAATTAATGAGTCATGGAGCTCTGTCGCTCTCGCTCGTTTCCAAATCTGAGGGAACATGGACCGAAAGGATCAACTAGTTTTGCCCCCATAGGCTGCACTGTCTTTGAACGGAGCGTCAGCGTACAAACAACATGATGAATGCCTTGTTAAGAAGTTTCAAAGAAGTTTGGAGTTTCAAAAATTCGAGTATGCGTACATGAGAAATAGTAGAGTAGGAAAGTCGTTATTTATTTGATTGCGTGACAAGTGTTAATAAAGATTATCTAGTGTTCAAAATTAAAGAGGCGTCTGAATGGCGTCCAGTCTTTTTGGGCCCAGCCCCAAGGCTCGTAAGAACTAAAGCAAATGTCTCTTTCGATTCGAGGGGTGTCCACGTTGGCGTGACGAACCAAGAAATGCAAGGGAGGAAGGGAAGTTTAAGTAAGAGGATCGAGAGACAAATGCGTTCGATCGAGCTTCAGAAGGCGACGAATAAAGAAAGGGAATTGGAAATAGGAAATTAAGACTGAGGGCGCGAACTATTCAAGGCTAAAGCAGGGCTCTGTCGAATGGGCTTCGATCTCCTCTTCCATCTCCTTGTGAGGCCCAATAGTAGACTCCACTCCACTCCACCCGGCCCATCAATTTCAGGCCCACCCAACTCCACAACTCCATCAACGACCAACCGGACTACAATATATGGCCTTCGCCCTCCCTTCGCAAATCTTCTCGCGTCGTAGAGTCTTCGAACCGAGTGCCCCGAATTCCCTCCCCTCTCCTCTCTTTCTCTCTCTAGCGCGCGCGCTCGTTCGCGCTGCTGAATCCATATGCGCCTCTCTTCCTCGCCAGTTCGAGAGCGTAATCGATCGGGCTTTGCTTGACGCATATAGTTGGGGGGCGGAGAGAGAATGAATGCGTCTTCGTCGGGCAAGGCGCGAGCCGCTTCCTCCTCGCAGCCCTCCGAGAGCTCCTCCAAGCGCAAGCGCGGCATCTTCCAGAAAGAGCGTACGTTTTCCGTCCATTCCTCTCTTCTCGTGATCTTTTCCCGGTTATCTCTGTTACTTATAAGATTCCACCCAATTACAGTGCAGCACATGATGTACGGCTTCGGCGATGAACCCAACGTGAGTTTCCGCCTCCTGTCTCGTTCGTCGCTTCCTTTGGAATCGCCCCTTCTTTCTATTCTTCTTGTGATTTCTCCTTGGAGATCATCAATTCACGGCCCAAAGGGAAAGGTTATAAATTTTGTGGGTGAGAGTCTTCTTGATTGCTTGTTCCGTGGCATAGAGATATGTTTCTTACGGATCTCTTGCGAAATCTGTGATTTTGGCGATACCCCTGTTGATGTCTCGTGCCTACTCTTGCGTGTGTGTGCAAAGAGAAACGATTAAAAAGAACTGCATCCGGCAGGGTGGATTGTTACTCTTATTTCTTGCTAATAGTGTGGAAAAGTAAGCTGAAGAACGAGCTGCCATTTATATGTTGTCGATGGGCAACACTGTAACTGTAAGTATGCTTGCTTAGATTTGAACTCAAGACCAACCATGGTATATAGTAATACTGATGATATACACATATTGTGTGGTCGGAGGTTATGTTGGCTCTCCTTCAGGTTCAACTACAGTGAGCAGGGAACACTTTGCCAAAAGTGGGCTCTTGCTTTCTCTGGGAGTTTGGGTAGTTGTGATGTATGCCGTGTGACTGGTTGTTGCTTTTCTCTGACTGAAAAGGCATTGTGATGGACTTATGTCACCTAGCCGAGCCCAACTAGCTATTTTGTCTTTGTTTTGCTAGAAAGCCTCTTTTGGGTGTGAATCGGCAAGTGACCTCCATAGTAGTGAAGCTAAAAGATGGGTTCGTTGTTGAATCAGCATGTCACAAGTATCTAGACATTAAGTATCATTTGAAAGCCAGGCCCTTTTTCCACCTATGTATCAATCCCTTTCTTTTCCTTTGGTCAATGTGCGACCAATTTGCTGGGAAAAGCTATTGAGTTGCTGATCCTGATGTCTATTGGTATAGATTACCTTGTGAGTTATTCCGTTGGACAGCACATATGAGGTACCGATGATAAAATTTGAGAGGAGCAATAATTTTTCCTACTTGTTATAGGAAGTTTGAAGGTTGCACCTGCACTTGGCATATACATTAGCCAAATGCATAGAACTTGATCAGTAATTTATGCACATTGTAGAGCACCTCGGGTGTGGAAGGTTTTTCTCATGGATGACTGGAAAGATGTACTACTATCAATGTCCTTGAATCAGAGCTTACAAGAAGATTCTGTACTATTAATCATATAAGAAGAATTATTGTTTCTAAGCATGGAATACCTTGCTTCTGTAGGCCAAAACATTGGAGTAATTCGCTAGGTAATCATCTTACCCGTTTTTAAGCTTCTTCATGCTGTAAGAAGTTGAAATCTAAGCCATCTTAAAGTCACATGCCTCGTCAAACTCTGGATGTTCAAGATTGAAATGTTTTCTTTCTACGTTTAGAGAATATTTTGTCAGATGGTTCCATTGGGTGTTGACGAGTAATTAACATGTGATTTGCTTTGAAATGCGTGGAGACCTATTGTCCCTTCAAGTCCTTTCTATACAATGTCATATATTCACTCAGCTAAATTTGTTTGATGATCAGCCACTTCCAGAAACCGTGGCACTTGTTGAGGACATTGTGGTGGAGTATGTCACAGATTTTGTAAGTACTGTTGTTATGGCATTTGCATTTCTTGTAGGAGGCATCGAAAAATTAAGTTGCTGCGTTGAGATGCGCAGGCACATAAAGCACAGGATATGGGATCAAAGAGGGGAAAGCTATCTGTTGAGGATTTTCTTTACCTAGTCCGCAAGGTATGGTCAGCAAAGTACTTTTTTCCTTTTCATTTTTTTCTATTGCTTCATTTTGCATGTTAGTGTTTTAAATTATGTCTGATTTCCAACCCATTTTGATGGGGTGTATGAATTACATTGATTCTTGGGAAAAGAATTCAGAATAGTGATCTTGCTTTTGCAAAACCATGGCATATATCTCAGAACAGCCTAGTTATCACCTTACACAGTCACCCTTCCGTTGTGTTTTTGTTGGCTACTACTATCATGGTGCATGCTCTTTCATCCTTATATGGTGGAATGTTACTCATCATTTCATCTTCACTGACATTGTGGAAGTAATTAATGAACAAACTTTGCATCCCGTTGCTCTCATCCTCTTCATTAATATACTGTTTTTGAAAGCAAGATCATTAAATACTTGGCCCTGCAGGATGCACCAAAGCTTAACCGCTGCAAAGAGTTGCTGTCTATGCAAGAAGAACTAAAACAAGCTAGGAAAGCCTTTGATGTAGATGAGGAAAAGCTTGCGGCATCCCTGGACTGAGCTATAGGCAAGTCTAGGATTCTCGGCACAGGTCTTGTCTGGTGTTAGGTTGTATATGTTTAGACCCAAGGCTGTCCAATTTTGAATAGGATGGAAAAGAAAATGGTGGTGGTTTCGTCACCCCACTGCTGATTATTGGTGTTTTTTTCTTCCCAGTTGGCAGGTTCATTATCTAGTTCAGTTCAAACAGATTTTGTGCAGCGGCATTTGGTTGGTGTTCTCAAAATTTTAGTCCAATGGGACCCGTTAATGCTTCTTTTTCTTTTTCCTCCATGAAGGGTGAGTTACAGAGATTGCCTGGCCAGTTTTGCTTCTATAGATGCTTAGAGCATCACAACAATGCAGAAGCATTACGAAATAGTTTCAGTCGGTGCTGTTCCAAAATGCTAGCTTACAAAATTACTGATTCGCTAAAAATGGATTTTCGAGCATCATAACCTCAAGCAGAGCTGATGCAGGAAACTCTAGCTTGAGCAGATTTTTCTTAGGGAAATGATTACCGATACTTGAATTCCATCTAAAAGTTGTTGGTTGAATGAGAAGAAAGAAGGCTATCAGAGCTCAATCTGTAACATAGGAAGTTCAATTACTCTCGATTTAAGAGGACACGCTTTCAAGGAAATCATTTGATGCGCTATTCAAACTGAATGTTCCTTACCAATCCAAATATTGATAGCTCAATCATATTGTTCGTAGACAAACAATATACAAGACGGGCAATTGGTCAAATCTAGTATGGATTATATATAAATGGTAGTTAGAATCGGCAGCTCTCGTGGGGTTCCCTCATCCATGATCCTTGAGGAAGAGGATGCAAAAGGAAAGAAAATGCATAGACGGACTCTACATTTTCACCCCATAGGAATTAAAAGATCACTCTAAGTACACCTTCAGCATTTGAGGATTGCAAATATTCATTCTTAGGTTGAGTAATAAAGATTAAGAAAGTATAATTACTCCTTAAAATCAACATTCGTAGAATAAAAAAGCCAAACCGTTTGATTGGTTTTGATATTTATAAAGTGAAAATAGCGACTACTGAATATGCGCCAACTCCTGATAATATGAACACGATCAATTACGTACAAGCACTGAGCACCACGGGACTCAAGTTCTTCCCACGAAAATCATTTTTTTAGCACTTGTCCCAATCGGAATCTAGATGGAAATGCCTAAAAATGAAAAAGCAGATTAATGCGCGAATATAAAATGCACCGGATTTCGGTGAAAAATCAGAGGTCATTATCGAAGAAACAAGAAACGGCTACACAGCAATAGAGAGAGAGAGAGAGAGAGAGAGAGAGAGAGAGTGGCGCTTCGAGAAGGGCTGCCTTAGCCGCCGACCAGGACCGGCGGAGAAACATTGTCGGTCGGAAACAAGAAGCCCTCGCCAAGCTCTGAGGAGGCTCCAGTCCTTCGTCGAGTCTCGTCGTGCCTGCCCAAATCAATCCGAGCTTGCGAAAAGGTTCGAGCTTTACAGGTTGCCATCCGTCCGTCCGTCCGTCCGTCCGTCCTGTATATGCGCGCGGATCAGATGCGCGCAATCCGTCGCTATTGAGCACTCGGAAATCGAGATCTTCTTGGCTTGTCTGGTAATTCATGCATTGCTCGTGTCGTCTATTTGACTTCTCCTGCCCCTCCTCGTCGCGAGCTCGCCTTAACGGTGCCGTTTTGGAATTGAGTTTCTTGTCTGTTGAATTGCCATGGCATTGATCGTCGCAAAACTGGCTGGTTTGTCTTCTTCGTTTCGGTGGTATGCCTTCTTTTTTCACGAGTGTCGTGCCCGATCAAGTATGCTTGTTTGATCCTGGGATCAAGGTAGCACCTTTCCGGTTGGTCTTCACCAGTGGCCAAGATTCGAGGACTACCTTTTTCTCCTCTCGTTTTTAGAACAGCGTCTTTTCGTTCCCCTCTGTTTAAGCGAGAATGCCTGCCGATCACGCTGTCAAAATTGGTTTTTTATGACTCGACTTCAACCGGACTTCAATTTCCGTTGCTGGGTAAAGAAAATTAATGGTGTTTTGTTTAATTCTGGTTGCATCAGTTTCTCATGGTTGAGGAATTTCTCTGGTTCTGCTGTGAGATAATGTCGAATTGTTGGGTCGTCGGTGTCTGTGCTTATGATGGTGTCCAATGAGTGAATGTCATAGCACCAATCCACAGATTTATCGTGTCTCATGACTAGACATATTCTTCTTAGTGGTTGATCTAATGCTTCCCGCTTGTGAGGACAGTTAGATCAGTCTGCTTTGGAGTTAGGATGGACTTCTTTGTTTCTCATGAACCTGTATTCATCAACATTTCTTGTTTAACTGCTACTGCGATTAACTTGTGCTTTTTTTTTCCCCTTTTGGAGGAAGGTGTTGTTTTTTTTTTCTTTTGGGGGGGGGAGGGATGGGTGGGGGAAGTCGTACTGATTATGATAATGGCACTTAAATTTTCTGTTCAAATACTTAGGGGTCATCATGCATTCCAGAAAGAATCTTGCCCAAAAAGAAGACTTTGTGAAGGCAGAATCTGGATCGGAGGTTCTTGCCTCGCTGGTATTGAGAAATAGGAGAAGGAAAAAGCACAAACAGAAACTACAATCTTCTGTAAAAGCAAGAGGCTCAACCCTTGCCAAGAAGAGGGCCAATAACTCCATCAGAAAGAGACTGGTGCGTAGGAACAGCTCCGATAAAGACAAACTCATAAATTTAAAAGCTTTTCATCATAAGAAAATTGAAATAGTTCCCAAGAAGCTTTCATCCCCTCCATCTTCGGAAAGAGAGCTGCCTATTGCTTCTGACGAAAATGTGCAAAACACTGATGAGGATGTCGAAGTTAACAAGCTGAGAAGGAAGAGGAAGAAGAAAATGAGAAAGCATTTTTCGAAGTTAGACGAGGCTTCACGATTGCAGAGGAGAACAAGATACCTTCTTATTAAAATGAAGCTGGAACAGAACCTTATTGATGCTTACTCTGGTGAAGGCTGGAAAGGTCAGAGGTATGTAATGTTAACCAATCTTCATTTTTTTCAATTTCAGATTTTTCCACAATACGTGTGGATGTATACAAACAGTAAAGATATTGAGATTGCATGATTCCTTGGCTATAATTCTGACTTGCAATGCTGTATTATCAACACTTCTGTTTTAGCATTACTGGTGCACTTCACAAATAAGTATTGCTTGTCTGTACACAAAATGAATAGTGAAGGGAGTATGTGATGTACTTTTGGACTTGTTTATCTTGATCACACTAGTTGGTGACTCTAAAGTAGGCACTCAACTTCCTCCTGGTGCCTGCCCGCCCGCCTTCTCTCTCTCCGACATTATGAGAGTGCCTTGAGAATGTAGGTAGACTAGGTCACTGGATAAGAACACTTAATGCTGCAAATTTCTATATTCGAAGGATATTAACTGGTGAAATGCACATTTTGATCAGAGTTTTGGTTAGTTATAATTACATGGTTAATTGCATGACTCTTTGCTGATATATCAGACCCTAAGGTACTTGTATGTCCCCTCCTTATTGCTTATTTACTAATGAGGAAGTGATAGCATGTCGAATGATGCAGCCAACACACAATGTGGTGTTTCTCGGGGCACCATCTTATGGAAAAGAAAGTAGCATGTTTCATTTCTTAATTTCTGTTACAGTCGGGAAAAGATCAAGCCAACAAAGGAATTACAAAGGGCCAGGAAGCAGATACTGAATTGCAAACTTGGAATACGTGATGCTATTCGACAGCTAGACTCCATTAGTTCAGTGGGCAGCATTGAAGACTCTGTGATTGCTCCTGATGGTTCTGTTCACCACGAACATGTAAGCATGCTGCTGGTTCTGTTCATCATTAGTTGAAGCATTAATGCAAGCTTTTGGCTGCTTAGAGGATCTGGCTGCTGGAATATTTGCATTGGATATTTCTCTGTTGAACACGCTCTGATTTTATCAGTCTTAGCTACATTTACATGCTCATGTGTTGTCACAATACCATCCAGATATTCTGTGCGAAATGCAAGACAAACGAAACTTTCCCAGATAATGATATCATACTCTGCGATGGGACATGCAATTGTGCTTTTCATCAAAAATGTCTTGATCCTCCACTGGAAACTGAAAGCAGTATGTTCTATTAGCCTTTTTTTTGCTACTGCACGCAATTGCTATTGAACGTCATGGACATCTTGGGGAAGTAATTCGTGCGATTTTCTTTTTACAGTTCCCCCAGGAGATCAGGGCTGGTTTTGCAGACTCTGCGAGTGTAAGATGGAAATTATAGAGTCAACAAATGCACATTTGGGGACCCACTTTTCTCTTGACAGCAACTGGCAGGTCACATACTGTTGATAGTAAGAGGTCAATTTTAGTCTTTTGGCTGCATAGTGGCTGAGGCAATGAAGAGGGTATTTGCCTTAACAGGATATATTCAAGGAAGAAGCTGCATTGCCTGATGGGGGAATTCAGGTGCTTGATCTAGACGAAAAGTGGCCTTCAGATGACTCTGAAGATGATGACTATGACCCAGAAAAGATGACGAACACTGGCATCAGCTGTGCCGGCAATGATGATTCTCAATCATACGACACAAGCAGCTCTACCAGCCTGAGTTGGTCATTAGATGGTGAAATTTTGTCAGGACCAACAATATCAGGCAAAGGAGGGTTTAGCTATCCTGAGAGCATTGTAGGGTCTGATGTATTAATGGACACGGACAATGATACTGTATGTGGCCCACGACAGCGAAATGCTGTTGATTATAAGCAGCTTTATAAGGTGAGCATTTTTTTCCCCAAACCTTACAATGGCTTAATATTCAATATTTTCATTTTTGTTAGCCTTGTAAATGAAAGCTTTTTGCATGGGTCTGGAAATAATTTTGTTGTGACTATGTTTGCCCACTAGTCAACTGATCTTTAGTTACCCGTAAGTGGAGAATACAACATATACCAGACCTAGTAAGAGAACGGTGTGTTAACCATGATATAAATGAGTGTGAAAATGTTTTTGTTTTTTTTTTTTTTTTTTTTTTTTTTTGGGGGGCGGGGGGGGTGGGGGTGAGGGAACTCTCTAATTGGAGGAAAGAAAAATAAAGTTAATGAAACTTACTTTCGCAAAAGTTCTAGCTCTATATTTGTTATGGTGAATGTAATTGTTGTTTCTCCACAGGAAATGTTCGGTAAGGATACTCCTGCCTGTGAACAAGCCAGTGAAGATGAAGACTGGGGTCCTAATAAAAGAAGAAGAAGAGAAAGGGAAACAGATGCAGCCAGCACCCTCATGACCCTCTGTGAAAGTGAGAAAAACAATCCATTCGTTGACCAAGCCTCAGAAGGTGATAAGAAACTCTCTGCAGAAGCAAGAATGAGAAGGCGGATTTTCAGAATTCCTCCAACTGCAGTTGAGGTAGTCATGGTTTCAATTTAAGACTAAACAAATGTCTCAGCAGGGATGCTTTTCAAATTTCTTCATTATTGTTCCCAACTGTCCCTATACATGATACATACTTACCGTCTGCTTTCTTACTGCTGCATCAGAAGCTTCGCCAAGTATTTGCAGAGAATGAACTTCCCTCAAGATCTGTCAAAGAAAATCTTGCTAAAGAGTTTGGTCTTGAACCTGAGAAGGTAATAGATAAACCGTTGCCAATAGTGAGATTGATGAACCTGAATGTAGATTTGAGTCACCCTTGAAAATGCATTTGCAAAAGACTATAGCTATTCTGTGAAGGCGAGTTTGAAATCCTTTAAACAAATGACAATGAGCAATAGCAGCATCTTCACAAAAAGTAAGGTTTTTATACTTGTCTTGAAAACCTTATTGCTTGAGATTTTTATTACTTGATTTATTTGGATGGGTGATGTATTGGACCTGAAGTTAGCCCAAACAATTTGTTTTGAAGATTGGCACTGAGATTATATGTTTTGACAGAGAATTAGTAATTTTGATTCTTTACATTCTTTCCTCGTGCAACCAACGGTGACAACCCTTTAGTAACCATGCCATAACAACTTTAGCAGTCTAATCACAGAATTTAACCTGTAGTCCAAATCAAATCAGAATGTTAGGCATGAATATTATATAACGCTTCTGCATCTAGTCTCCTGTTATATTTGGCCATCTTTGGTTAGCAAGAGCTTGAAGAAAGAGAAATCAAATTTCAATTGTCAAAAGTCTAGATATAGAAGATTGGTACCGTTTTGTATGGTACGCCAAACTGTTTATGGTGGATTACTGTATTGGAAACAAGCGTTGAAGAAATAGGATGAGAGAACAGAGTTTATGCATCTAAGATATGATCTGTGTGTATCTTCACATCGTCACATTTTATGGCTTTTTTTATCAGGTTAGCAAATGGTTCAAGAATGCACGATACATGGCGCTCAAAACAAGAAAGGTGAGCTGATTTGCAGTTATACTCTGTTGTGTCAAATTTTTCCTTGTTCTCTTGGTTTTAGTTTGGTTGTTTCGATCTATTTTATCACTCCATAATATAGGCAAGAGATCAGTTCAGAATCTCTGTTGTCCTGTTCTTCATTTGTCCAACTGTAGAGTTGATTGGTCGTCATAGGTGCGTTTCAATGGTTTTCAGGATCTCTAATTATAAGTTAATTACTTCGCTTTATGCTTGATTTGTTCATTCCTTGATAAATAGGCTGGGGGTGCTGATCATCCTGCAAAATCCCCACAAAAGCATAAAGAATCTGAACTAGCAAAAATGAAGAAAGGGGCTGCTCCTATTTTATCTAAGGATGCCTCAACAGACATTGAATTCCATTCCTCTCTAAATTCTGAGAAAGTCGTCCAGCAAAAGAGTACAAAGCCAATACACAGGAAGGGTTCACCTACAGTACCTGAACATAGCTATATGGTATTCTCTCCCTCTCTTTGCCTATGTGAAAAATCATTTTGGGATGTCCACAATTAGTGGTAGCTGCAATCTATTTTTGACCTAATATAGTTTGCAATTTATTTATATGAACTAAAAATTATCAACCAACTTTTGGTTTCCTCATTTTCTTTTGGCTCCGTCTATTTTGTGGAAAATGGGTAATTTGAAAAATGTTTTCTTAAAAATGATCGCTTATAAAAGTGAATGAACGAACAGTATTTTCATCATTCACGAAAATATTTAGACATAAATTGCTGTTGATAATGAAAATATTTTTCATTAGATATTTATTCTAAGCAATACGAGCCGATTATTTTTATGAAAATATTTTTCAAATCACTTGTTTTCCACGGAATAATTAGAGTGAGTCTTGTTCAGCTTATGAGCCTCTCGCGTCATATTTTTTCTTGACCACTGAAAGTACCATCTTCCAATTACTTAGCGGTGCCATGATTCGCAGACTACTATGAAGCTGAATGCCAGAAACTATAAGTTCATTTACTTGCTCTGGAACGCTTCAGATAATTTCTTCATATCTAGTTCCTTGACTGTTACAGAACTCAGGCATGACTTTGCTGTGTCAGGAGAATTTTGAGTTCGATGACAATATGTCCTTGAAACAAATAAAGCTATTGAAAGGAAAACCAAAGGACAGGAAGAGGATTGACTTCGCAGCCAGTGAGGGATTACGAGAAAGAGAAGCTCAGTTGCAGGAGCTATGTAAAATTAGAAGTAGGCTAGATAGTCTGAGGAAGAGAATCCTTACATTTCAGTCGAGTGAATCCAAGGCTTCGGACGAATTCAACACTTGTAGATCGCGTGTAGTATATGTTCCAGTAGCAGAAATAAAGGAGAGAGCTTGATTTTTTGCACCCTCCTTTAGTTGCTTGCTCTTTGTAAAAGCATTTTCAGTATATCATGACAGGGTTACATTGATCCAACTGTTGCCATGTATTCCAAATGTTTAGTTTTGCTTTTTTAGTGAATAACAACCTTATTGGTTCTATCCTAATCTTCCTACAAATTTCTGACTGTTTTCTGGATTGTTGGAAATCTACCATTCTCATCCAAATGGAGATGCAACATTAAGCATCTGTCATTGAAATGCCAACATGATTCCCTATGATTAATGACATTTAATCATAAAGAGCTATTCCATCTGTTTCTATCTGGTTAGCGATGATTAAATTTGGAAATTGGTACCCCTCACTTATGCAAGCATCATGATGAAAGGGTTGCGAACGCTGAATTAGCGCACAGATTTGCAAATGTCCAGACTCTGAGATTGCCTTTTCTGATGCATGATCCCTGGCTGGCCATTTCCAGGATAATCCCATCTTGATTGGTGAAGTTAAAACCTTGTACAGTTGGGACTTTAGCCATTTCATTACTGCAAAATGATGGTTATAACTGCAATTTTAGGTATTAGCCACAATTAACTATATATTGGGAATCAAATCAAAACTATAGTTGTATGCTATGATGTAGGGCTTTAAGAATTGGCAATGCTTTTTGTAGTATGAAAACCACGCCTCTTGTTGCGTGCAATAGCCACCCCTCTGCTATTGTGAAACATTTTATTGACGAGTGTGTCGTTGGAAATGCTTCAAATGCAATGCTAACAACCACATTGATCCATCCATTTCTGACTTTTAAATAGATAATTATACTTGAATCTAGCATCAGTATCAAGTGTATATAAGGAAAATATTAAACTCACATGAAGTTCTCATGTACCCCATTTCATATTTGAATGGATTGTCCAATAAGTAGTTTGTCATCCATGTTCATAATTATGAAAAATCTCTCCGAAAATCCTAAACATTTTCTTGTCGAACACCAATACTCTAAACTTTTTTGTATTGCCCAATTTATCCACAGAACCTCAACTCTAAACTTGCCTAACATTGCCCCAAATTGATTCTTCAAAAGAGCACCATGAAAAGGAATCATTTTATGCTTAAAGAATGAGAGACAAACATCGTCTTTTCTTCGACGTCATTCTTTGCAATCTTGTTTTGAGCAAATTTGAAAATATGTATAGACGCATCAAATCTATTTACCTGCCATTGTCCATGCATATCATCATATCGGATTTTTAATGATCATTATAGATTGTATTGTGGTAAAAATAATTTTTTGAGTTATTAGTACAAATAAAGGACATCCGTGAGATGGAAAAAAAAAAGTTCAGGCTATTGGTATTCCGATCGGAAAAAATGTAAGATTTTTTTTTTTATATTTTCTTTAATAAATTTGATGGAAAATATAATGTTCGAGTACCAACCAACCAACGTACGCTCTGGTCTCAAAGTGCTCGTCACTTCCTCCCCGACAGGATCAATCGTTGAGCTGAGCGAGTGTCAATGGCGTTGGCGGTCGGAGCCTCCTTCTTCTCTCCCATCATCCTCAAGCCCCGCGCCGCCTTCGCCAGACCCGTCGCCTGCGGCGGCGGCGGCGGCAACCACGCGCAAGAGGTGGCGCTCGTGCGGCGCGCCGCGGAGCTCGCCGACAAGTCCGCCGGGTTCACCTCCCCGCACCCGAATGTCGGTTGCCTGGTGGTGAGCGGCGGCGGCGGCGGCGGAGACGTGGTGGGCGAGGGGTATCTGTACGCTCAGGGGACGAAGCCCGCCGAGGTCCAGGCCGTCGAGGCGGCCGGCGAGCGCTGCAGAGGCGGCACCGCTTTTCTCAATCTGGAGCCCGGCGATTGCCATGGTGATCATATTGCTGTTTCCGCTCTTGTCCAGGTTTGCCAACAGCGAGCTTTCCGTCTTTATCTTGTTATGTTGTTGATTCGCTGCATTGGTGAAGTCCTCACATTTCCGCTTAGGCCTTGATTATGATCTGAGTATGTACAGTGGATATTTTGAAATTAAAGTTGAGATATCGATGACTTACTTCATTCAAGAGATTCTCGAGGGGATGGAGTTATCTTGGCTCTTGATATTTGAGGAAGCAAGAGGACATTGTTGCTGCAGCATTGAGCGTTTGCTTTTATTTTTTTGTGAATTATGAATGTGCTATAGGAGACGGGATGATCGACACGGTTTTGAAAATTAGGCAGGTATTACAAGAGTAGTTATTGGGATGAGGCATCCGCTACAGCATCTGCGGGGCAATGCTATACGCGCATTAAGAGGTCAGGGACTGCAGGTCGATGTTTTCGGGGAGGATCTACAGAGTAAAATCATTGAGGTTCTCTCTCTCGCCCTCCTCTCTTGTGCATAGTCTTCCAATTTCTGTGGCCTTCACTGGCATTGCTAGAGAAAATCTTGAGCAGCTCCAGCCTCTGTTCAGACCTGATATGATTTGATGTTTCTGTCCTTACGATTTACATTCAACTATCTTTTCTGATCATATTTATCCTTATATCAAATGTTACCTTCTATAGTAAGGGAATCATGTTGATCGACTGTTTTTGGGTCCCCTAATCGGTGACTTCACTGCATAGTGTTGCAAGGACAAGGCTGTAGAATGCGTAAAACCTTGCTGCTTGGTGCTTTTATGCTGCTGACAACGAAACCATGTTCTATCCACTACAGTTCTGTCTTTTCAAAGCTAATAATAAGCATATAGAGGAGAGAAGTATATCGATAGGATTGATCTGAAGACGTGTTAGAATGGTGGTGTTGAAGTTGTGGGGGTGGTGAAATGCCAGCTAGGTGCTAGGTGGTTACCTTATCAGCAGCCAGTACGTTATTGATAGTTGTCAAGAGAGGTGACGAGCTATGCTAGTAGTTGAAAATCTGGTAGATGAGTGTTATGCGTAGTCGGTTTACTAGCTGGTGTCATGCCATCATTGGGTAGGTAGAAGCATCTGTATGAATCATTACTGTGATATGGACATTAAATTATTTTCTGAGTTGCTTTTGATTTTAAGTTACAAATAAAACAAAAGTCTGATGACGAAATGATTTCAGTTAATGATGGAATAAATTGTCCAAATTATTTTCTATGATTGCAAGAGCTTTAAATTAAATTATTACACTTTACATTCTACTGGAAAAATCTATTAAATGAAAATAATAATTTTTTCTCTCCAAGTTTTTCTATGAGGAGGTATTACTTGGATTTTAAATCTGGGATGTATGCTGCAAATTGGGACAGCATAGCCTTATCAGGGATTATCACGGGTTCGGTGGTCACAGTAATTATTAAACTGTATGGTTGCAGAAAATTTTCTGACACTTCATCATCTTGAGTACTTCACCTTATTTGAAAGTGATTTTTTGCAAAATTCATGTACTGTCTTGCATATCTTACAATCCTGGATCATGTGGTGCAGGAAGCTCAAAAAGCATGCCGCATTGTCAATGCTCCTTTGGTTTATAAAGCTGCTTCTCGAGTTCCATTTTCTGTTCTTAAGTATGCCATGACCCTTGACGGTAAGGTTCTTAGGTTTGGCAGCAATCATTATCTTTATTCTTGTCTAGCAGTTGTTCAAACTACATGAGGTTGCCAAGAAACTCGGAAATGCTGATTGTTTCTCTTAGATTTACACAGGAAAGATAGCTGCCAGTAGTGGACATGCTGCATGGATAAGCAGCAAAAAGTCTAGGAGTAGAGTTTTTGAGCTAAGGGGTAGGAGCGATGCAATTGTTGTGGGAGGAAATACTGTACGTAGGGACAGTGAGTATCATCAGCTTTTAGGCTGTGAAATTTTCAGCCTTTTAATAGTTATTTGCTTCTTTTAAAGCCCTTCCTCTTTGAAACAGATCCACGCCTAACTGCTAGGCATGGTGGTGGGCACCTGCCCATGCGCATTGTGATGACACAGACTCTTGATCTTCCTGAAGAAGCAAACCTTTGGGACATCTCTGAAGTATCCACGATAGTGGTAACCCAGAGAGGTGCCAGGAAGAGTTTCCAGAAATATTTAGCATCCAAAGGGGTTGAAGTTGTTGAGTTTGATATTTTAAATCCAAGAGATGTGATGGAGTATTTCTACGAACGTGGTTACCTTTCAATTTTGTGGGAGTGCGGAGGGACATTGTCTGCATCTGCCATTTCATCTGGGGTAATACACAAGGTATTCAACCTTCTTCTTTTGACAATGGGTACCAGCATCTTTGTGTCCTTGATTCAGCTAATGGTAATATATACATGGAAGTGTTAATTAACTACTTGATGAAAGAATGAGTTGTGAATTGCGATGGGAAACCAATAATTTATAGGATTTCAAAGGTTTGACTCATTAGAACTACCTTGGCCAATGCAAACAATCCAAATAAACAAACCTTACCTTCTAGAGGAGTTTAGAATGAAAGGTTAATACCCTAAGTCACAATAATAGGACAAATTTTAACTTGGACCAAGGTCGAGCAAGTATTGTGATGTCCCCTCATATTGTTCGGTATGCTTGGTGCTATCCGAGCCTCTGAAGTCCCTCAGGACGTTTTATAATTTTTCTGCTCCTACTTGTATGGGTTTTCTATTGTTTTGGAGGAAGCTCTACTTGGTAACAGAACAGCTGAATGGTGGCTGGTAGCTGATTTTGTTGGATGATGCAAATGCTGCGATGAATATACGTAATGCAACATTGTCGAGTTGTGCTGGCTTTCTTAATAGATTATGCCTCATTCGGATTGCTAATATGTTTTGCACCATGCAGGTTTTTGCATTTGTAGCTCCTAAAATTATTGGTGGAAAAAATGCACCATCACCTGTGGGTGAACTTGGGATGGTAGAAATGTCTCAAGCCTTAGATCTGATTGATGTTTGCTATGAGCAGGTAAATTATGAGTCATGTGCCAACATTGTCTTAGTTTTTACTTTTCAATAGTAGTTATGCTAGTGAAAAATAATTATAGGATGACGAGACGCTTGTTTTAGCAATTGTACTTATGTCACTCATCTTTCTCCTGGGGTGTAGCTTACATTTGTTTATGTTATCCCTTCTGCATATTACCGGTCAACTAACTTCAAGATGGTTTTACTGTGGACCCTTATAATGAATCCTTCTGCGAAATTGCATATGCTAATAAAAGTATTCAAACAGCTAATAATAAGGCAGTTTCCACTGACTGTATATATGAAATGACCAGGTTAGAGAGCTGTCCAGATGCTTAATAGATTTTACAAACATGTCTATTTCTTATAATTCATGACTAAGGAAGTTCATTCAGAATTTGTTTGTTCATTTCCATCTTGGCTTGCTCCTCCCTCCCTCCCTCCCTCTAATGGCTCCTGGTTGTTACTTAAATAGGTTGGACCTGATATGCTTGTGAGCGGATTTCTTCAGCCCATACCTGACCTGACACCTGTGATACCATCAGCAGACGAGACTTCTGCTATTGATCCCACAGTTACACCTTATGATTCAAGCATCATATTCTTCTATAAAACATGGGATCCGTATGGAGCTTTCTCAAATTTTTCTCCTCATCCAATTCAAATGCCAGATGAAAATGGTAATTATGCAACTTGGTCAACTGTGGAGCACTACTACCAGGTAACTGATAATCCTACTTTTTGCCTTAAAAATGACCTTCTAAATCAAATGCTATGCATAATCTTCCAGGACTGTTGAATTGCAGGCACACAAGTTTGTTGGAGTGGACAATCCTCTTGCACGAGCATGTGTTGAAGACATAAAATCCACAAAAAGTCCGGAGGAGGCAGCCAGAATGGGAAGGTCTGTGCAGAGGCGGCAACCAGATCTGGTATCCCCAATTTCCCTATTTTTGAATGGCTTTCATTCGTCATTCTCAAGCCTAAAAATCATCAGCCACCCATTTCTTTGATTTGATTACACTTTTTTTACAAACTCAAGACATTTGTGCCAAGAATTTGCATGGCTTTATAGTCCCTCTACTTTGGCTTTTGTTATGTACTTGTGATTAGCACCTGATTTTTTTAGTTGTGAACTTTTAACATTCTGCTTGAAGATGAGAAATGTAAAATCCAGTTAATCCATTTGTTTTTTGATTTTCGTCCTCTTTGTAAATCATGTTTCGCACTTAATGTTTAGCACATAGAGAAATGTTGTTTCCTATTAAGGCTCATAAGCTACAAAAGCATGAAAATGGTTATCGAAGTGACTAAAATGTATGAGAATTGAGAAAAGAATACGATGCTCTTCATAAGAACATAATACAGCTCGAAAAGAACATGCAAATTTTTTTCCCCCAAAAGTAAATTTGGAAAAGAAAGGCGTCCTGAATATATTACGATTTTGCTAGACGAACTTTGAGATCTTGGTAAATGAAACTTATTAGTTACGAGATATAAACTTTTGTAAGCTTCAATGCAGGTGAGATCTGACTGGGAGAGTGTGAAGATCGATGTGATGTACAGAGCCTTGAAAAGCAAGTTCTCAATTTACCCCCACTTGAATAACATGCTTCTCTCAACTGCTGGTTCTGTTCTTGTTGAAGCTTCACCACATGACCTCTTTTGGGGTGGAGGAAGGGAAGGAGAAGGATTAAATTATTTGGGCAGGCTATTAATGCAGTTGAGATCAGAGTTTCTTGGTGAGACCTCTGCTATTAGCGGAAGCTCCATTTTAGCTGCATAACATGCTGCTTATCAAAAGCTGACAAAATGGCGGAGCATTTCTTGATCCTGCTTGAGTCGTCCAAATATGTGGAAAATCAATTGGACACATAGATACAAAGTCCTATGGCAAGTGAGCTGTTAATCTTTATCATACAAGTAAAAACAAAGATTCATATGATCATGCGTTCAATTTCAACCATGTCCCTCCTTATATTCATTGTAATGTGATTGGAAATGCTCAATTCTTGCATCTGGAAGGGAAGCAAGCGCTTGATTTTATCCATCTATATGTGGAAAAGAAATCTTTTCAACTATTAAAGATGCAACATTGGAGTTTGGACCAAAAGGTTGGTACATGACTCCTCCTTTCACATCTTGCCCTTTTATACCTGTTTCAGTTGAAAGTCTTTCAAACCAATTGATTAGATCATTATGGCTGTGTCATTTGCATTAATGAATGCCAGATTGCTGATTGTGGAGCTGGACCGAGTTGTCTAATTAAATTAAACAATTCCATAACCTTACGTGTGTAAAATCATCGGCTCTAGTACTATTTGATGAAAGTATAATGAAATTAAGCAGCAGTACGGATGATTTCTCTGCCAATTTTAGAGATCTGACCTGATGGGAACCCGCAAAAAGAATGCTGATAAATAGCATGGTGTTTAGCATTTACACCTAAACATTTAAAAAGGAGCAAATGTCTGACTTTGGATTGAAGTACACCATCCAGATTCTGGATTTTTATATTTGGCAAGATCACCATGTTCTGTTATATGCTCAGTCAAGATGACTCTGCTCATTCCATGATGTGACTGGTTTATTATCCACTCATATGTCTTTTTCCTCTCATTTTCTCTAATATTTTCAAATCTCACATTGCTGGTCATATTAATGGTGAATAATTAATTGACTATGACCAAGATACATAACACCAATCAATTGTTTTATCTTACTCAACATGCTTAACCTTTTCAGATCAATAACTAGAGAGAGTAGAGAATCATGGGCGAGTAGCAGTAGTGTTGTGCTTTGTAAATTGAAACTGTTCTCTTGCCTGAGACGTTTATTTAAAGACCTTCTATAGAAATTAGAATGCCTTCTTTTTCCTTTTTTGCCTAATTGAATGCCTTTCTATAAGTAACAAACATTTACCTTATTTTTCTTTATTAAAGAATGTGGATTAGTTATATTAAGCAAATCCTATGAACCTTTTCTTAGAACAATATAACCTGACTTCTGAGGATTTTAGAATTCAAAATGATAGAGTTGAAGGACTTGCTGAAACCTCTCAATAGTTGAGTGAGGCTCAAGATTACAGTTAATCATGGGAGGGTCACTATGAACTTAGTAACAAACAAAAGTTGTGTAAGAACTTAACAGGTTAAGTGAATCAATGCGACATTTGAAGCAGATGAACGACTACTTCATAAAAGAAGACATCTGAAGCTTAATGTGCTTAATTGAACACATTAAGCCAAGTCAGTAAGTATAATGCATAAAATGCTGATTGGATTAAATAACTGGACAATGCTCTTGCTCAGATATGATGTTGGTCGTTGAAATATGTAGAAGTGATTGCAGTAAAAGTGCAAGGAAAAAGTACCCAGAAAACTCTTGTTCTCCAAGTCAACTATCAAAAGGTCAAAGATTGACCTGCACTGTCTGATTGCATGTTATGCATCTTCAGTTTAAGGATGAAATAGGTTGGTCAAGACTGAAGCCACGAAGCTAGTGCTGAAAGTATCCTCTAAACAAATTTTAAATCTCCTTATCCACCTGCTCATCTTCAAGATACTACTGGTCAGCTTGGTCACTCAGAACTTTCAATTATTTAGAACTCCAGACTTTAGAGTTTAATGAATGACATACTCTTTTGGTCAATCCCTTGTTAATTTTGGTCCTATTACCAAGTAATTGCTATTAGAAAAATTTTCGAGCTAGGTTGGAAAGTGCTAGTGATGCCATTTGTGTGCTGACTTGAGATTTCCAAGCTTTCGAAGCATGGAGCTGTAGCTGACAAAGTATGTCTTCCAGCATTTTCCATACTGATGATATATAGTTGGTTCAGATGGTCCCCAAGACACTTCTTGTATTTATTCATTTTGTCCCAACAGATATCGTAGGGTGCCCTAAATTATGTTTATACTTGGGGAAAGGTTTCATGAGGTCTGTTTTACATGGTTTGGAGGATCTACAGAGAGCAGGTCATGATCTTCCTGGAAGAATGGCCTTTTTCATTTTTGGAATCTTGCATGACTCACATTACCTGTTGCATCAAAGCTGACATAGTTACCTAGACCATGCTAAGTTATGGGTCTTGATTTATGACATGCAGTTTTTGGAAATGGTTAATGGTCTTTAAGAAAGTGGAACATGGAAGGTATGCTTAGGTTTGCTAATTTCATGGTGTCTCTCTTTGAAGGATTCAAGTACATTATGTCAAATATTAAACAAACTTTGGCATCAACCATGCAAGTTATTTGCTTTGATTTCGAATGGTGAAGTTACATTGCATCGTTTATAGTCTTAGAAGAACCATGATTTCCTAGTTAGACAATAAGACGATATATCATCAGTTCGAATTCAGTTCTTTTCATGTCCAGTATGCTTAGATTACGCTTTGTCAGCAGTAGTAAGCTGCCAGTAGCTATATTGTGATCACACATCTTCAAATGCAATTAGACTCTCACCGGGAGATGTGGTTGATTGGAATATTCTGGTGCATTGATATTTCTAATCTGATGGTAGATGCTTTGACATTTGAACCGGCATTCTCAATCGACCACGGTCACTAATCAAATGTCATTTTGTTTACCTTTATCATTATATTGGGTTTTCTGGACATCTTGTGTAAAGGATGATTAAAATTGGGATTTGTCCTCGAGTGATTGGTCTTGCGATTTTTCAGCCGGCCTAATTGAGAGTTATCAAGCCTTGGTTGATTTTTGCTTTATCTCGAGATGCTGAAGATAGACATGATAGCAATAACAGCATCAACTTGTGAATGAAGGAATCAAATCACATGAAGCCCTTCTGGTGTGTACTTACCAAATTCTAAGGCTGTGAGATTTCCATCTCATTGACTTGCAGATAAGGTCTTGTCATCAGGTTGGGAATTCACCATTGACTCTTTTGTGGCCAGAAACATATGATTAAGGATATGCTATACCTATCCTAAGTCGTACTTCACATTCAAATCAAAATTCGCAATCAATGTGTTGGCCTTGAACGGTTTAGGATGAATTTGGTAACGATTCTATTCCGGGGAATAATTTTTTATTAGAAATGGTTTTTTTTTTTTTTATATTCTATTCTCGAGAACAAATTTTTAGCAAAAAAACGCGCTTGAGAATCGCTCAAAATTTATATTTCCGGATAAATACATTTGATAGGATTCTTAAATTTTTTTGTTTCTTTTCATTTTTTAAAACTTTTGTTATATATTTTTTTTTTTTTTCTTCTTCTTCCTCCTTATTTTTTGCCAGTAGTCGGCCAGTTGGGCAAGGTCTAGCGAGCTTGCCGAAGTCTCATGAAGCCGGGGCAAGGTCTAGTGAGCTCGTTGGAGGCTTGCCTGCCCAAGTGAGCCTTGGCCTAGCCAAATTTGGGTGAAGGCCAAGCCTTGCCGGTGGCTAGGCGGCACTCGCCTGGCCACCAGTGAGGCTCGACCTCGCCCAGGCAGTGCGAGGTTGGCCTTGCACCGGCTGGTGAGGCTCGGGTCGGCGACACTTTGGCGAGGGCGCTGGTCCTTGCCTGGTCAATCACTAGCCACAATCGAGGCTGGTGACCGGCCAAAAGAAAGGAGAAGAAAGGGGAAGAGATGAAGAGAAAAGAGAAGAAAAGAGGAGAAAAGAGAAAAATATGAATTGATTCTAAAAATTGTTTCCGGAAATAAGAAACAACTTCTTTCTACTTCTTGATTGTGTTCCAAATTTATTTTCGAGAACAAAAAAAAATATTTTTGTTCTCGGGAATAAAAAATTTATTAACCGTTTGTTTTCGTTTCTTTTTCCGTTTTTAAACAATTTTTTTTTTTTTGTTCCCCAAAAAAAAAGCAAGAAACGCGTTTGTGTGCGTTTTTGTTCCAAAATTATTTTTCGTTCCCAGAAACACATCCTGAATGTAAAACAAGAAACAATTTTTTTTTGTTTCTTGTTTCTAACAAAATTTAGAAACACTTCTTTCTTCTTCTTTTCTTGTTTCTTTTTTTTGGCCGGCCGTCCATGGCCTCGGCCATGGCTGAGGGCCGTTGAGGGCCTAATGCGTCGAGGGTCGGCGACCTTGCCGAAGTGTCACCGGCCCTCGGAAGGCCGAGCTCGCCCGCGGGGCGAGGCTCGGCGTCGCGAACCACCGCTAGGCGCCGACCCGGCTGTCGCCGCCCTGAGGCCGAGCCCCCCCGGTGGCCTCGCCGGCTAGGCGAGCTCGATCTCGCCCGGATCCGGCGAGGCCGAGCTCGCCCGGCGGCTCGCGAGGCTCTTGGCCACCCACTGTGCTCGTCGGCGTCTTGGCCGGCAAGGCCGAGCCTCGCCGGCCCCAGGCGCGCTCGGCCTCGCGGATCTCAGGCGAGCTCGAGCTCGCTCGGCCTCAGGCCGGGGCTGCGAGCCTCGCCTTACTCAAAAAAATAAGAAAATAAGAAAGAAAATAGAAAAAATAAAATAAAAATATTAAAAATTAAAAAAATCTCCTTAGGAGTGCGGTGAAGTGAAAACAAGTATCCTCGGGATTTAGGATAAACCTTATTCAATGATTTTATCTGTCAATGTTGATATTTTTGGGGATATTCTTAGATCTGCATGGGTTATTTCTCACCAGTTTTAAGTGCGAAAGTTATACCTACAGAGGGTGCAACCATGAGATGCGCGTGCGAGTGCGGAAACCCCCCAAGACATTTGTGGTCTGAATTGATTGGCCGAGGAAACACAAAGAAACCGAAAGCATTTCAAGAGAGTAGGATGGCATTTCACTGGAGATATTTCTGGATATTTTGAAAGCAAATATCTTTGAAAAAAAAAAAAACCTTAAATTCTGGAAAGTGCAAAATGAGCATGCCGTGTAACATCATAAAAGTAAAAAATCGGAACGCGCTCATCAGAGTAAGCTTAATAACACCTTTTGAAGGAAAATTTCGCACGTTGTGGTTCATCGTAGATCCTGCCATTTGACTCGTTGTTCATCAGTTGGCACCTTGACTAGTAGTTCAGCTCACAAGTTAAAACATAAGTGGCCATTTTCTTCTTCTTAAATAAGTGAGCATTACATTTTATTTTTTTTTTTTGGTAAAAATTAGAAGGCGACCAAAACCTCCTAAAACCCCTTTTGGCTAAAATTGAAATCGGAAGGGGAAATGACACAAATTGTCTCTAAACTTTGGTCTAATGTGAGATGTCATTCTTAATTTTTTAATATGTCAAATGTTGTTGCTAAACTTTTAAATATTTTTATTTAGTCTATGAATTGCATTGAACATTTAGTAACAAGAGTGGCGACGAGATTAGCAGCTGCTTTACCAACTGCTGGAATGTTGGATTTAAGTGCCAAGCAACGCTAATTGCTGACGTAGCAAACCTCTAACATGGCGAACCCATCACCACAACCCCATCACGTGCGAATGGAGAAACACAGAACCGAAGATGATACAGATTTCATGCAAGTGAGTTTTAAAGGTGCTTACAAGTTGCAGTACAAACAACATAGAAAAAGAGAATTAAGGAACAGAAAATACCAAGATTGATCTTTTTTAGGATTCAGAACACGTTCAGCAAAAGAATTCTAGAACATAAAGGGAATCATGGCAGCAGTATATGTTATGGAATTCGTGCATAATCTCACCATTCATTTTTCAGTTTTTTGCTAGAAATAAGCTCGCCGCTCATTTTAGTGAAGAAGATGAGCCTCATTTATACATATCAGATAGTTACTTTCTTCTTATCTTTTTTCCCTTTTTGCCCTTTTTGCAGTTTGACTTTGCAAGCACATCAATTTTCAAATTTTATTTAGGGGATTAGTTAGATACAAGACATTTCCTCAGTAGAAACAAAAACGGCAAAAAAAAAAAAAAAAAAAAAAAAGCGCAAGAACGGAAAGAGATAAGAACGGGGCGATCGAATGGTTTATAGGTAAGAATTTCAAATCAGGAGCCACTGAACCCCAGAAGCCCAACGTATGATTGTCAGATGCCACACGAAAGATGGCAAAAGACACCAAAAAGCTTTCAAATCATCGTTCTTCTCTCTCTCCTCCCCCCTATGACAGCCAAAAAACGCCTCCTCCTCCTAGATACACGTGAAATCCTGCAAATTTGAAAAAGAACCCGAAAACAAAAAACAAAACAAAAAGGGCAGTCCACGTCAGCCCTAGGAAATCTGGGCCGGCCAGTGATGTTTCGCCATGTCATCAGATAAGAGGGCTTTTGTCAGTGAGTTTCTAGGGGGTCCGGTCCTGCAGGTGGTATGGGTGGCACATCCTCGAAAAGATCCAATCAGGAGATCCAACGATCCGCGCCCATGATTAGGATGTCGTTCCCTCCGAGTGCTCTGCTGCCTTATCTTATGATATTGCAAATCCAATCCGAGTTCCAAGTCCTCATTTTGTGTTCTTTTTTTTTTTTTTACTCGTCAGGATATTTTTTGGGTTGAGGAAATCTGGGATGTTCTAATGAATTTCAAATAGTTTGTAAACGCCCGTAGCCGCGGGCTTTACGTTCCTTCTCACGTCATCAGAATGTCCTCGCAACTCTGGACTCCTACTAAACGCCAAGTTGGCAAGATTTCAGAATTCTCTCGATGTCTGCTTTGGACCGACGGTTTTCCACAGATATGAAGTAAAACTGAGTCTTTAGCGGAATTCAGGAAAAAGAGAAGTGGGGTTTCGAGAACTAGAAAACCATGCCTTGAAATGGATTCAGATGCTTCGGGGGGGCAAAAGAAGAGAAGAACAATCTTTGTCCTTACAATTTCTTAAGACCTCTCTAACGGTAAACTGATAGTTGATCGCCCGGTGGTGAAAAGAGGGTTGGAAAAGAGGTCGATCTAGGAAACGAGGGAGATGAGAAATAATTGAAGTGCTAAGCCCTGTAAAATGGGGATAGAGAGAGCTTTGACAGGGTGGTCCTCACACAGCGGAGCTGATAATGAGTTTTGTCCCTTCCCCTGTTTCTCCCCCTCTCTCTCTTAGCTCAAACAACGACACTTAGCCTCTGCTCCCCTTCCCATTCTCTAATGCACTCTCTGGAGAGAGAGAGAGAGACAGAGAGAGAGAGGTCACGGGGAGGAGCAAAAGAGACCCGTTAAGAGTTCTGTAGATATAACAGATGCACATCCACAATGGCATGCACACCCTGTCTTCGTCTGTCTCCGCATCTCTCTGCTAAATTTTAACTGCGGCATACTCAGAGTCTTTGATTCCGTCATTGGATAATTTTCCTTTCTGAGATATTTCTAAATTCTTATTCCTCTTTTTTTTTTTGTCTAAACCCGCCTGCCTTGAGTCAAGAAAGCTCAGATATATAACTGGGTTTTCCTAGGGTTTTGTGACGCTCTCTCTTTTGAGTGTGTCCCCGGAGTACAAGAGCTAGCTCTCTATGGTCAGTACGTAGTCATTCAGATGCCAAGCATTTCAAACATTAGTCTCTCCTGATGGCCTTTTGAGTTCATTTTAGAGCTGAATCGCCCTATGAGTGTAGGTTTTCACTTCACAATTCTCTGATTGAGCTGAAGTTCTTTCAGCAAGAGCTTCGGTAACAAGGTCTAACATTCTTGTACTCTCTTTTGAATCTTTTCCTCGTGAATTCTGGGTAAAGGTGAACCCTTGCTTAGTTATTATTTCTGCAATTTGGTTCTGTGGATCTCCTTCCCGATTAGCTCATCTACACAAATTTTTTCTGATAGCTTTTGCTGTTCCAGACAATCTACTATTTCCACAATTGGTTGATTTTCTGGTCAGAACTTGAATTATAGTCCGACTGAATTTAGTCTTCTTCTTGACCCATTGCACTGATTCCTACTCAAGTTGGCAATCTTTTCCTTAGTTAAAGTTTCTTCCAGAAAAAGGGAAAAAAAAAAAAGTTTCTTCCAGAATAATGGCTTCCTGTCTAAGCGGAGGCAGTAGAACTTATGCTCTCGATCTCGATATCATCAAATCCCCAACAACATCAACCCGAACCTCGCAAACATCATCATCGCCATGTTCGACAATCTCCGAATCCAGCGACTCACCGCTTGCAATCTGCACCCGGAAGCCCCGGACACAGAGAAAGCGTCCCAACCAGACGTACAATGAAGCGGCTGCTTTACTCTCCACGGCCTATCCAAACATTTTCTCCAGCAAACACCTGAAAAACCATCCACGTGAATCTGCCAAATCCCATCAAATCCTCGCTGATGAATCCTCGGAACTGTTGCTTCCTTTTCGAGTCGTGGACGATGATTTTGGTTCCGGGTACTTGCTCCCGCATCACCAGCCAAAGCAAGACAAGTGCTTTTCCCAACTCGAGCCCAAATTCTCGCCTTCTTGCGAAAAGCCTTGCCAGAGCCCAGGGGAGAACGAAATTCAATCCAAGGGCTCGGACTTGGACGCTTGCTGGGAAGGGTTCCAAGAAGATTTCGACGCTGAATCCATCTTGGACGAGGAAATCGAGGAAGGGATCATCGACAGCATCATGGGAAATCTCAGCGCCGACACCAGTGCGTCCCATCGAACGTTGTACAGCGACCCGGTTTATGGGAACCGACCGCCTCCGGGATTCGGAATGAGAAGAGGAGTGAGCGCGTGGAGAGACGTCAGCGAAGTGACTTGGTGGAACTCCCCGACCGTCGATGTCCACGAGATATCTCCGAAGCTCAACCGGAGCTCCAGCTCGGCGGAGAAGAAGAAGAGGAGCAAGGTCGAGAAGAGCGCGGCCGAGTCCAGGGATACGGAGGAGCCGCCCAAAGAGGACCCGACTCCGAAGCCGATGGCCGGGTTGCTGTTGAAACTGAACTACGACGAGGTCGTCGACGCTTGGTCCGGCAAGGGCTCCCCGTTCCCCGACGACTCCGACGGCGCCGGCAATGACGTCTCTGTACGTTCTCTAATCCCTCTCGCCTGCAAAAAATGCTTTCTTTTTTTCACTTAAGACAGGCTCGATTAGTTGACGAATTCAGTGTTCTTCGCGCTAGAGGTAACTGCCAAGTTGCAGTCCGTTCGTTAACCGGTGGCGTTTCATAAAGATTACATTTTTTCTAAAACCCTGATTCTAATTTCTAATATGTAATTATTAATTGCTAACGAGGGAATGTTTCGTACATGATTCCAAGTACAACTAGAAAGTTTCAGGGCTTTCGCTTAAGGGGGGACCAGCTCTGCATGAATCTAGTCCGTGGGACCCGGCTTCACTGTCACCAGACCGACTCTTGTTTTTGTTTTGTAGCTACCAAATCATGCGCTCATTAGACTCCCTAAAAGAAAGATTTTTTTTGGGAAAAGTTGACTCTGTTATTAGATGGCTGATTCGAATAAATCAAATGTCTGATGAATATGCTCTTTGGTTCTGAGCTGTGAATTCCTTTCGTCCGTATCCTTTTCATAGTATCCTTATTTAGATTCTCCTGCTTATAAGTTTGTATTGACCTTTTTGTCTATTTTGGGCTCAATATCTTCCATGTAATTGACAGGCGAGGTTGGCCCAGATTGATTTGTTTTCGGAGAGCGGCGGACTGAGAGAAGCAAGCGTTCAGCGCTATAAGGAGAAGCGGCGCACTCGCCTCTTCTCCAAGAAGATTAGGTATCAAGTCAGAAAAGTTAATGCTGATCAACGGCCCAGGATGAAGGTATATATCTCTGGGTTGTCTGCATTTGATTAGAGAGTAATTAGGCAATCCGGTCGGGGTCCTCCCCATCAAACACATCCTTCCTTGACAGAGAGAGAGACAGAGAGAATCTGCGTCGATTATTAGAACCATAACCTAACATGATACGAAACTTAGCATGTTAAAGAATACGATTCTCCTGCCCTCAAGAATACTAGAAGTTGCGTCGATCTGAACGTGCAAAAGCTTTTGACCCTTCTCATTTTTTGGCTAGGTTTTTCACTGTCCAAAGACATGCACACAGAATAGAGGTAGATCTGCTTTTGCCAAAGATTTTAAGTCCGTGAGATAACAGACAAGACATTGACATTTGCCAGCAGAGGTACTGTCCTGAAAGAGGCTGCTTCTCTAACCACGTTATGTTCTTCAATTTTTGCAGGGTCGATTTGTGAGAAGACCGAATGCGAGTACATCCGCGTCGAAGATGAAAGGATGATAACCACCTACCAGTTGCTTACTGATAAATAGAAGATTTAAGAAGATGGTCCTGGTTTTGTTTTTCTTCATCATTTTGTTATGTAGTCCCGAGATGCCTTTTTATCAGGCTTTGTGTCGTGATCTCACGGGGAACATAAAACCTTTCGATAGGAAACAAGCATTTTACTCAGATCGTTGAACAGCAGCTATAGAGAAGAGCATGGCGATTCTGCTCTGCTAACCGAGGCTCGTCCTTCATCGTCTATCCTGTATCTTCATTTTCTCGTTTTAGAATTTGCTTTGTCCATGAACGATAATTCGTGAGCTCTGACCACGTTCGATGTCATTTAAAATTCAAAATAAATCAATGGATTGGAAAACCATGTGCTTTTCGAACAATAATTTCTGGTCTGTTCCGAGTAGTAACACCCTGAAAAAGACCATATAAAATCATAAAACATGTCTAGCTCTGTGCCTCACAAGTGCGAATTATGGCCTTCTCTCGATAAAAGAAAGTCATTAAATAATCAGTCACCGGATTCAAAAAGAATAAATACACGAACCGATCGAGATAATTCAAGGCAATTGAGAGCAATAAGATGCGAGCGATATTTTGGTTTTAAATAAAAAAGAAAGGGATAAGAAAAGAAAATGATATTTTCATTGTTAAATCTAATAAGCAAAGATACGTTGCAAAGATAAAATGATAGTTCGGAAATTACAAACTAATAATTCGGTTGTCACGATCAAAGCTAATTTGGTAAATCATATTAATTCAAATCGAATGCCATCATTGGAGCTTCTACTATATTTAGGGAAATTGAACAATGCAAAATTCGAGTACAAACTTTTGTATTTAGTAGTTTCATGGTCAATATACCCATGAGAAGATCGATACCTAGGCATCTAAATGGTCATGTAAATTGGTTAGGGAAAATGACACAAATGATTTATAAACTTTTAATTTGTTCGATATGGTCTATAAATTATTGCCCAATATACAATATGGTCTTTGAATGCGGTTCTTAAACTTTAAGTATATGTTCAATCTAATTCATGAACTATATAAAAATGTTTGATGTTGTCCATAATTTTGAAACAATGAAAGAATGACATTAAAATTTTTTATTTAGTTTATGAACTACGTTGACTGCGCACTAAAAATTTAGGGATTACATTGCACAAATTAAAAGTTTATGAGTCATATTACACATTAAATTAATGTTTATGATCATATTAATTAAATAAAAGATAAGGAATTATATTGCACATTGAATCGAAATTTATGTACTATTTGTATTATTACCCATCTTAAAAAGGAAAACAAGAGGACAATACCCTTTTATTTTCTTATATTTTAGGCGCAAATCAAATAAGAAAAGCCGGTCGACATTCACCTGGCCGTCGTTGATGGAAGAGTGAAACGAGGCCGAACACTCCAGATCCACGAGGTCTTATCTTCTCAAGAGCCATCCCTTCATCCTGTATTCGCCCGAAACTAGAAGCACTCTCTTAACTTTCTCGAAGGCAAAAAGGGAAACAGAGAGATGCCAACTTTGAACCTGTACACCAATGTGCCGGTCGACACGGTCGTCGCCTCTGACATTCTCAAGGACGCAACCAAAGCGGTCGCTAAGATCATCGGCAAGCCTGAGTCTGTTAAGTGCCGTTTTTTTCCTTCCTTTCGTTTTCATTTGCGCCTAAATACTTGCGGATGACGTGCTATTTTCACTGCTTACGCACTGTTCGACGATATTTCTATGTGAGCAACCGACGCAAAAGACTTCATTTTGATACTCGCAATGGGGCTCTGTACTGATTTAGAGACATGGGTCGGGTTTTGTTTGTCGTGCAGTACGTTATGATACTGCTGAATGGGTCTGTGCCCATTGCATTTGCTGGTACTGAGGCCCCGGCTGCATATGGGGAATTGATATCCATTGGAGGCCTCGGACCCAGCGTCAACGGCAAGTTGAGTTCCACCATTGCAGAGATACTCGAGACTAAGCTTTCCATTGACTGCTCCCGGTTTTACATCAAGTTGTATGATGTTCAGGTTAGTTCACACTGTTCTGCTCACTGAAAATGATTTCTGCATTGTTTTATTTGGCTTTTGCTTCTCTGCTTGCCCCACATGGTTCCATCTAAACGATTAATGAATATCATGCAATCCTATCTTGCCGACAAATAGGACATTCGCGCATGCGATCAATACTCCACATGCATACATACATCACAGTTATTTACAGTTTGGTTGGAATGAATCCTTTCATGCAACAGTGAGTTGGCTTGCTAGTTTGTATAGGGTGAACTGAAGGGACTGTCCCTTAATTTACTCATGGCCGTGGGACTGGAATTTTCGTGGGGCAGAACTCATGAATCTCAGCCTCTGGCGATAAAGATTGTTTTTGAAACCTGTTTGAGGAAGAAAGATTGAACAAATGTGCTGCTATCTTGCTATTGCTACAGTATCGTTCTGTTGGTCTAACAAAACATATTATATCAGGCCAGAAGTCCTAGCGTAATGGTGACTAGATACTATGCATCTCTTTTCCATCTTGAATTGCTCTTGGAGTGTCGTTAGATCTCTTGCCAAACTAACAGGTCCAGGCATAATAATTGAATTTGCTGTGTCCATGGATGGAACTTGGACATGATTTTCTCTTGCCAAATCCTGTTTGGATAATACTTTTAGCAATTGCTCTGGCAAAGAAGTGCTGGTAAAGAGAGTTGTGATTTCTAGAGCTAGCAATGAGGCACATGCATTTGCTTGCGTGTGCCAAAAGAAGGTATTGACTAGAGATTATGTAACTCGAGGAAGAGGGCACAAAAAATGGGAGAGAAAAGTCGGTAAGGTAGGTGGTTTAGGAAGTGAAGCGGTTTAATGAAAGCAAATTTTGAAGGTTCAAACATCACTAGCAAATTTCTGGGGAATAAATTTGTACAAATAAGAGAGGAAAATCTGTCTCCGCAAAGCATAACAAAAATCATTGTCCATGTAAATGCACGTTCTAACTCAAAACTATGAAATCCAATCTCCACGGTTCTCGGTCTGCACAATACTATTTAAAAGTTCAGAAGCAATAGGAACCTTTCCTTTCGATGACTCATTAACCTGAAGCATCTTCTTTACCCTTAGCTAACATATTATATTTGCTTATGTCCAGAGATCATTTTTTGGATTCAACGGTTCAACTTTTTGACCAGCAACATCTGTAAGAGATCCCTGGAATGGTCGATGCTTTGTGCATAAGCTCACTATTAGAAATACTTCTGCTGTATCAGCCCCATTGGGAGATACCATCACAGACTGCTAGCTTGTAACTGCATTGAATCAACTACAGAGTACATTCGGGTCATAAATTTTAAATGTCCTTCTTCCTGCTCTATTTTCTTCTCCTCGTTTCAAGGCATTATTGTTCAGGCTCCCATGTGAAGATGAATTTTAAGTCTAAGAGCAGCCGATAACCAATTGTGCTCTAAGTTGAGTTCCTGAGTTACTTTGCGCCGGGGTTATGAACCTGGTCATGCGATCTCTTAACCTCTCTAGTGGCTGAGCGGTATACTAAAACATATTGCACTTGTATTCCCTCCGGTTAACAGCCAACATTTTTATCTCTTTGATCAGTGGAGCGGGGCTTAGATATAACAAATCAAGTGGATTAATCTATAGTTAGATGTCCCGTTATGCTAAATGGCGCGGGGCAAATCCATTTCCTGTAGCACGTCTAACTTTTTGTTTAATACAAGCCACAACAATGATAAATTGACTTGGGTGGAAATAGATTGGCGAGGGTATAAGATCCAAGAATGGTTACATAATTTTCTTTCTTAGTGCCTGGACGAGAACTTTTTTGAGAAAAATTTGGCGGGTAACGTTTCTGGTAGCACTATCTATTCGTTTGTTGAGTCGAGTCAATTTTCCACACTTGACGGTTGTGTGATCCAATTGGAATGAAATGTGCTCGAAAGCAAGCAACAAGGATGATTGCTGATAAAAATCATGAAATATCATAGAGACAAAAGAATTCATAAACCAATCACACTCAGCAATGTTATTATCTCAAAACATAAGTTTCCTCTCAAATCATCATCATTAAGCACATGAAGTAGCTGTCTTTTTGTTCTTTTGCCCGGTTGAAGTGGCTGTTTGGTCCATTTTAGGCAAGGATCACCTCCCATATATCATACTTCTTGGCCTCCTTCATCTCCACTGGCTTCTAAGATGAAAAAGATACCGTTACTAATCACCAAAAACTGGCCTAGCGTTGGAACGAGATTGAGTATGAGCCAGTGTTTGGATCTTTAACAGCTTTGAAGTTGTCAACGCTCATCCCAAACCGGCCCAACACGGAGTTCCCCATCTCTTTCAGCTTCCCTGCAGAGAACATAGGCTCCAGCACGATTAGTTTTTTCACAACAGAACAGAACAGAACACTAAAGTCAAGGCAATATCAGTTAACAGACATGATACTTCGCCAGACGTATTACCTGGAGCATAGACAAATTCTGTATAGACATCACAAGTTTAAAAGAAAGATGTATTCTGGTTCTTTTAAGTGGATCTCATCATATAAACCACGATAATTACTCAGTAATTGATTGAAGGCAAATAAAGTTAATGTCTCGGAGGTTATTCATCAAACTCACCAATCATTTCTTCCTTCATCTTCTCTCTTTTTTCCGCAGCAAGTGGCTCCAAGTGGAGAATGGCCTTCTTAGCTTGGTTGTTTGAAGGGTCCAATTCCAAAATCTTTTTGTTATCTGCAAACCGTTATGAAAAGAAGTTCAGAAAGATGTAAAGACCAAGTTGGACATCACACGAGCACTCTCTACAGTTCAACCAAATTTAGACAATGGTTATCAGAAGTTGAAAACATCTTAAAGGTGGCAACACCACTTAATACGAGGAGCTAGGGACTAGAACCAGTGGTTGTCACAAATTTTCATCCTACACAAAATAATTAATTACCTGAGAGAATAATGCAGAGAAAACTCTATAATCTTAAATACTTGCAAGTTCCTCCAATAACAAACCCTCAAACAATCAATATGCTTGCCCAAATCCACTTCATTACCAACATATGTGCCCTTTATATGACTGACAACTAGAGAATCAGAGGAAGCATGAACAGCAAATGTTCATTACTGTATGATGAAGATAGCCAATTAACATTTGAGTTGAAGAAAGCTGTGAATGATTGACACTTTAATATGCAGAAGAGTGATGCAGAATTAATCATCTCAAATTTATGCCTACCAGCAAGAGCTTCTTCGTAATTTTCTAGCTTCTCATGAGCTTCACTTCTCCTGACCAATACTTTCATATATGTAGGGTTCAGTTCTAATGCTCTGTTGCATTCCTTGATTGTATCTTGATAATTACCCTGAAATACAGAAGAAGAAAATTAAAGGCTATATAAAAGCGAAAAAATGGAACACACATTAGGCTTAGATTGCTCCATAAAAAATAATTAGAAGAATCTTGATCAAGAACAGTAACAATCTCATCAAAAGTTATAGCATCTTATTGGCAATAAGGCTCAGATTCTGTTGCTTTAGGAGTGCATCCATATGCATGCAATTGAAGGCTATAAAAGTGAAAAAATGGAACACCTTAGGCTTAGATTGCTCCATCAAAATTATTAAGAAGAATCTTGATCAAGGAGAGTAACAATCTCATTAAAAGTTGTAGCATCTTATTGCTAAGAAGGTTCAGATTCTGTTGCTTTAGGAGTGCATCCATATGCTTGCAAATTCTCTTTTCGCCGGTTTGACAACAAGCAGGCTGCTTCTCAAATGAAATTATTTTCCTTCCCACTCAAAGATTGAAAAGAATGACACTGTCACATTAATCACTAAAGGTGCATACCATTTTCAAGAAACATATCGCACGATTGCCATGACATATTGACCTTAGTTCCACAGACGCAGGAATGTCTGGAGCAACCTTTATGGCGAGCTCATACTTTAACAATGCCTCCTCATATTGACTATCGGCAAACAGTTTGTTACCTTCCAACTTTGCTTCATTTGCTTGTGCTAAGGCTATCTGCTTTGAAAAGGAAAAACATCATTTATTAAGAGAAGAAAGAGTAACAAAAAGTTTGTGTCACAGAGAGAGAGAGAGAGAGAGAGAGAGAGAGTTCATAATTGACAAGAAAAATAATGATAATACATTCATTTCATTGTTTGTTTCCCCTTTTCTTTGGGGGGAGGTGGAATTAGGGTATTGAACCTCATTATCAAATAGAATATCATTATGGTGCCCAATTTCCATTCATTGACATATGCAAACAATGTTACTTATTTATCCCTAGAGAAAACATTATAACATTATAAAGACAAAATGCAGCATTGAAGTCTTGAGATAATTGGAGAAACTTGGATGCTCGCAAGTTGCGATAGTACTACTAAAATATCTCTGCGAATGAAGAGATTACGCTTCATATCTGCCTTCAGGTAGCCCAAAACTGCGATTTTTCTACTAGGAACCAACCTAAACAGCATGAATTTTCAAAGTGCACTTGGCCGTTCCTTCAGTCCACTCTCATAAGATGTTCTGAACAAATTTCGACTGAGTTGGAAAATGAACACCAACACAGCTCAATAAGACAATGAAGAATCCGTGCAAGCAAAAATCAGGGAGAGTACACTGATGAGGAGAATGTGCCGACGTAAAAAGGAATCAAAGCCCTTCACATCAGAATTTCGTTTTGTGTTCATCTGCTCTCTATCAATCTTCGAAGAAGTACAGCCTAAATAATAGAACTAGCAGACTTCTCGCACGTAATACTCATATCTGACACTTCATCACTGGCTTACCTAATGACAAGATGGGGGAAAACGTTCCGTCATCCAATGAGAAAGCTGCAAAATTCTCAACATCATGCCTTAATTACAAAACTCAAACTCGAGCATCGCCGACGCAGTTCCCGTCTAGTCGTTCAATCAAAAGACAAACTTGCCCAGTTTGATGAAGGATCGACCAGACGACATCTTATAGAGGGAAAACTCCCAATCACAGATTCGCGAGCTTGCATGCAACAAGAGGAATCACGGACTGACCTGATTCGACTCATCGTCCGCGGCGTCAATTTGAGAATCGTCCTTTTGAGACGTCGATTGTTCCACCGCGGCATCGTTCCCTTCTCGCGGTTCCTGGTGCTGATTTAGGTCAGCCCCGCCGCCGCCGTCGCCAGCAGCGTCATCGGCGTCGTCGGCGTCGGCGTCGGCGTCGGCATCGACATCGCCCTCGCTGGCGGTCTCGAAGCCGTCGGAGTCCGCATTAACCGTCGGATGGCTGGTGGATGCTTTGGCGGCGTCCGAAGTTTCCTCGGCGACCTTCTCCGGTTGGGGGTCGGGTTCGATCACCACCATTTTCTTCTCCGGTTTGATTCGATTGCAGTTTGAGACGAGCTTGATCGGTTGTTGCCTGCTTCGGGAGCAATGCCTCGGAGCTGTATCTCCGCGACGTTTCTGGAATCTCTGGTTTAACGTGCTTCGGCGGCCCTCTTTGGTTTTGGGCCAACTCCAAGAACACACGGGCTTTATTTTAGGCAGTCCTCATCGAAAATTCTCTTATCTTCCCAAAATACAAAAACATAAAAAAATTAAAAATTAAAAATTAAAAATTAAAAAAAAAAAATTAAAAATTAAAAATTAAAAATTAAAAATTAAAATTAAAATTAAAAATAAGAACTTTTGTAACTTTTTTTTTTTTTTTTTGTCGATCTACTTCTATTCCTAATCTACACTCTCTTCAAACTTTCGCCTCTACTCTTCCGGGCGTGGGAGCCAAACCCACTTCTTGAAACTTATGCGTCCCCACCCCATCCCCCGAAGGTGGGGATTTGAACCTCACCTCCCCCTTCCATGCCGGGAAGGGTGGCCACACTGCACACACCCCAGTGGTTTTTTGTAACTTTGCCAACTGCACATTTTGAAAAGAAAAGAAAACTACACATTTTGATATATTTAAAGTATTTCTAAATAAGAATAGCATATGAATTAAAAATTAAAAGGAAAGGTTTCCATTGTGCAAAGGAAAACAACAACGAAAAAAAAGGTGACAAGTTCTTTTACATGTGTTTTGAAAAATTGAAAATAATATTTGAAAGATATTGAGGAATAATAAAACTCGATTTTAAGGAATGGAGGGTGAAAATTAGTATGGTAAACAGACTTGATCATGTCCTCTTTATAACGTCTTACATTCACTTGATTTGTCAAATCATAGAGTAAATAAATGAGCCATAAAAAGTACATTGAATATATTAACTCAACTCATTAGCCTCGATCCAAAAAAAAAAAAAAAAAAAAAACTAACTAGCATGTATATATATTATGACAATTAAGATAAAGAAAAATATTAAAATCGCGTAACTTTTTCGCTTGTCTTTTATTCAATTAAATCTCCAAGCTAACAATATCTAATAATTGCTAAGGAACTGTCTAGAAGAGTATCAGATGATAAGGAGTAGCGTAGATAATATTAAAGCAATTTGCATTTCAATGAATTTCAATAATAAGCAAATATTTCAAGTTGCAATTGTCCTTTTACTCTACAAAAGAAGCATTGCCTTTTCATGTTCCCCGACCGGACCGTCGCCGATCCAGCTGGCATCGGCCGGTCCGATTCTCAACTCGCGTGCTCCGGAAGCTTTTTCATTTGGCGGTTAAACTCGAAACCATTTCCCAAATCCCAAACGCAACGCACCACTCCCACTCTGCTCTCCACGGCTACAACCAGATCGTTCATCATCGTCTTCCTCAAATCTCATCCCTAATCCGAAAACCCTCGTTCGATCGATCCGGCGAGGCGCTCTCCTCGCCGCCGGCCGTCGAGAATGTCCGGCGACACCAAGCTCAGCGTCCTCGTCAGCCTCTTCAACTGGATGCAGAGGAGCAAGTCCGCCGCCCAGAAGCGCTCCAAGTTCCGCAAGTTCCTCGACACGTTCTGCAAGCCCAGCGACTACTTCGGCGCCATCCGCCTGATCCTCCCCTCGCTCGACCGCGAGCGCGGCAGCTACGGCCTCAAGGAGTCCGTCCTCGCCACCTGCCTCGTCGACGCCCTCGGCATGTCCCGGGACTCCGAGGACGCCCTCCGCCTCTTCAACTGGCGCCGCGGAGGCCCCAAGTCCGGCGCCAATGCTGGCAACTTCGCTCTCGTCGCCGCCGAGGTATAGCGTTTCGGACTTGTCGGAGACCATACGATCGCTCGTTGGTTTTGCTTTTGCTACTGCTGTTTATGTTGCTCTATATAGGTTAGGTCGTCATACGAGAGTTAGCACGTGATTTTGGTCTTAAATTTTGGGAGGGAATAATTGCTGCCATTTGAGCTCTCATTATGGACATGTGTTGAGATTTAGATTTAGATTTTGGTATATCGGCCATTTCTTAAGAAATCTGTCTTAACGGTGACTTGAGTCGCGGGAAATAGAGTAAGTACTCTTCATGAGAAACTTTTAGTATAAACTACCATTGTTATAGGAAGTTGAAGAGCATTCCATTGGTGTTTTAACTTGCTTCATTAGTCCGTTCATTGATGTGACGAGTCCGATAAAGGCGAACATGCTCTTGAATACTGGTTTTATCATTTAAGTGGCAGAGTTATTGCTCATGGCAATTGTTGTTCTGGATTTCATTTCCTTGGGAATTCTAGCAATGGCATTGACATCAAAATGGATCTCTGAGGTTGACGTTATTTATTTTATTTTATTTTTTCAATTATTCTTTGGACTAGGTGCTGCAGCGTAGGCAAGGAATGGCATCTGGGGGCCTAACCATTAGGGAATTAAATGATTTGCTTGACCGTTTGGCATCAAGTGAAAACAGGCAGGCTACTTTCTCATTGTTGTTCCCTGTGGAAATTGTACTCTCAAGTTGTTTGATTGTATTATACTATTGAGATACTTTTGAAGCTTTTATATTTGATTAAAATGTCTTTCTTAAGGCATAAAGTTTCTCATTCTGATTTAGTTGATACACAGCAATGTGTTCATTTGATTTCATGCCTTTGGGGCGCTATACTGCTATTTACACTCGTGTGCCTCTTCCTTCTACGAAATTTCTGAACAGGGCAGAAAAGACTTCAATTCTTTCTACTTTAATAAACAAGACAAATGCCCAGGAGATGAAGTGGATTATCATGATAATTCTTAAAGGTGTTGTCTCTTGACTCAGTTTTTGTTGGACTCTTTGCATTTCAGTAATTAGTCATTTCTGTTTATGTATCTCGCTGCAGATCTGAAGTTAGGCATCAGTGAAAAGAGCATATTTCACGAATTTCATCCAGATGCTGAGGATTTGTTCAATGTCACGTGTGATTTGAAATTGGTATGTGAGAAGCTTAGAGATCGTGGCCAACGGCATAAGCGCCAGGTTTGCTGCTTGAAAAACTTGCCCCAGCTTATATTGGAGAACTCATATTGCTTGACAATTGATCTTTTTATTTTTGCAAAGGACATCATTGGAAGCTGTTGTGGATTTTGAAAATTGCTCTAGTGATAGCATGTGCCCATAAATGTTGGACATGTTTCTGTTCCTGTACTGCATATATCAGTCTTCACATGAAATTTGTCTTATTGACAAGGGAAAGCAAGCAGATACTATGTGCTTTATTTTTGCTATAGCTTTTTTCTAGGTTCTGATATAATATATTGGTATGCATAGACATGTGCTATATGACGAGAGAATTAAAATATTTTCTTCAACTGGAATTGGGAAAGTAAACCCACGAAAAGACTAGTCTTGTTCTTGTGAGTGCCTTTTGATCCATAGATGTCTTGAAAGAATTTATCTCAATATGCAATGTGATAATTGTGTTTGTTGGTCTACTCTTGGTACTGCGAGCTTTGATATATGGTACTTCATGTATGCATTTTATAGCGTGCACTGGGGATAAGTCTAAATAGATTGCTCTAAATTTATGTAGCTTTGAAGTTGTAAGTAGCATGTGTGTTGTTTTCTACCTCTAGATGAAGGCTAAAGGGTGGTTGCCAAGGAAAAGCAGAATGTTTTGCTGTATATCTTGCATCTAAAGGATTTCGAACAATTCATATTTTGTTGAAGGAAAGGGGGTAATCGCTGTGAAATGGCTTTTTGTGTATGATACCCAATTTATGAGTGTATAGGATGGGGACTTTGGCATGGATTTGGTATTGTAGCATTTAGGCTGCTGTTAGTTCTGCATGGAAGGTTGGCGGCCTTAAAAACCTCTGTTTAAATCGTTTCAGTTGGGCTATATACTGAAAGGAGTTGTAGGAATGGCTTGATTGAACTTAAATGAATATTGATCCATTGATTTTGTGTTAAATTATATAGTTAGGCCCTCTCTGGGTTGCCCATAATATATTTTTGGTACTTTATGTTTTTCATTTGCTTATAATTGGAAGCTTTTACATTCACCAATGCCTCCCCTATCATGTTTGGCTTATAATTTCAGTTATCTACAACTCTCACTGGGACTAGATTTTCAGGACATAGAAGTTGGCAAAGCTGTTCGTCCTCAACTTGCAATGAGAATTGGCAATGCAGCTGCTGCATGGAAAAAGGCCTGACATCTTACTCTTGTTGCTGAAATTTATTATGGATTGAACCTTTTTTATGTGTTTCATTTTCTAACTTCTGCTGTCAGCTTTCTTTGGTTGATATTGATTCATTTGGAGCTTTTCTGGCTTAGTCAATGATATTATTCTCTGTGAGATTGCAAGGGCTTGACCTAGTGGTGGTCAACCCTTGCTAAGACTTGATGAGGTCTTGGGTTTGCTTCCTATCTTCCAGTTTGCATTTGCTTATTTAAAGTCAAAAAGCGAAGAAAGGAAATTGGATTGTTCTGTTGCAGTTATATGTTTATTATATTAAGCTGCTCACTGTATTAACAATTTAATTTTTTGCTCATTAGAATTTGCTTTTTCCAATTTAAAAATTTGTTGGTTCTTTTACCAGTTGGCTTCAAGATTGGTTGTTTTATAGATATGGATGTCTGTTATATGCCTTTCTTATTGACTTAGGATTTCCCTTATACATAGCTTCATGGAAAGGAAGTGGTTGTGGAGTGCAAATTTGATGGTGACCGCATCCAAGTTCACAAGAATGGATCTGAGATACATTTTTTCTCCAGGTAAGCTTACCCATCACACTTGTTATCACAGAGACATGAGGACATTAACATACATGCATTCAGTCAGCTTAGAGTACTAGACCGAAAGAGAAGTAGAAAAAGGAATTTACAGACTTTGTTTATAATGGCAAGTCTTTACGGCAGCATGTCTTTACCTTGTGTTCACTTTGGTAATGCACTCTACTTTCTCATGATGCATGCAAATGGTGCATTATGTGCAGAAATTTTCTGGATCACACAGAATATGGACCAGGAATGTTGGACATCATAATCAATAATATTGTGGTTGACAGGTAAGCAGTGTTTAGGATTTCCTAAAGTGTTTACTTTCTGCACTGGGGTAGATTTATTTCCTTTCATCTTTTTTTCTATTTTGGCTACAAAATGCAAAGGACTAGGTTCTTGTCTATTGACCTGATTGATGCATAAAGTGATGTTAGCCTATTGTGGGGTGTCATTTTCTCTCCTCAATTAGCATGCAGGTTTTATTCTGACTGGACAGAGTTAAACCTAATTGATGCATAAGTAGCGCTGGTAGACTGGATGATAATTTTAAGTCAGTTGCATGATAAGTGCCAAAAGCTTTTGCTGCTCCCATGTCTTACTAATGATACCATGGTCCTCTTATTAATGATAGGATGCATGCCCCACATATCATTATTGATATTTGTCTTTAGCTAATATTTGCAGTGAATCCCCCTGTTAAGTAGTCATGCATTACGATAGGAACTCCCAATTCTCTGGCAAATACAGCCCTTTTGATCATTTCTTCGCATGTACCTGCAGTAGCATTCAAGTATATTTATAGACTTCTACTTTGATGGATCAAATGAGCCTGAGCTGGAGTGTTCTTTTCATATTTATCCTGTGCTCAGATGCATCCTCGATGGTGAGATGCTGGTTTGGGACAAGTCTGCAAATCGTTTTGCCGAGTTTGGTTCAAATCAGGAAATAGGTTTCCCTCTATCATCTTTATATCATCTGAAAATGTTTGTCCATTTGCGGTGTTTACATCATGGGGAGAGTATCTTTCCTTTTTAAGTGAAGTTCATTCATCTTTCTACAGCAAAGGCAGCAAGGGATGGGCTTGACAATGATAGACAGGTTAAACTTGTCGAATGTGCTCACTTTTTGTGTTGCTGAACTGTTCTTACTTTAATAAATTTTCCCTTGTGAATGCAGTTGTGCTGTATCCTTCGGGTGACTTGGCCTATATCTCAGATCTTCTCATTTGGTTTTCATGGGTAGAATATACTGACAGTCTTAAGCACGTCTAATGAATCATGTGTAAGTACACTGTTGAAGTCGGATTTTGGTATTATACCATTATAACTATAACAATGAAGCTCTTTAACTCACTTAACTTTCTCTTTTTCCCTTTCTCACTGTGATTTTCATTTTATTTCAAGCATCTTTCTACTGATTTATTTATGTTTGTTGTTGTGTGTAATGTAATTGCTGGATAGTAAGACTTAATACAGAGAATTTGCATGAACAAACCACGGTGTAGTGATTTCCTATAACATTTGACATTTGTAGTCACTACTTGCCCCATGGTCACTTGTCATCATGTCTAAAATCACTGGCCAGCATTATAATAGGTGTAAGTACTAAAGGAAGTGCCTAGATGTTATGTATTTAAGATGACATTGCTTTTGAATGTCATGTGACCTAGAGCCATCAGGGAGAGGGAGGGAAGGAGAGTCATTCTCCTACAGACTTCAGTATGTTGTGGTGATAGTCTCAAGTCATCCTCTTACCCTTGAACAAGCACTATGTAACTTACAAACCACAGACTTGAAATCAATGATAACACTTGTTGTCCATATCTTTCTCTATCATGTTACTACTATTAGTGAGGGTAAGTGGACCAATGAATTGGAATATTAGTTTTCCACATGGCAGCTGTTAATAAAGAGTTAGAAGAATCTTTGTAAGGGGTGATAATCATTTCCTTCTAATGCTAATCTGCATCTCTTGGACAATTGTAGTCATGCAAGACATCATCAAACTGTTATTATCTGCTTAATTGTTCTCAACTTTTAATCACCCTCTACCTGCAAAAGTTCTATATCTAGTAAGATTGACTTTTTACACTCTATTATTGTTGAAAGTTCAAGAGTGTTCGTCCTTCATACCAAATTATCAGTTCGAATCCAAAAGAAGACCATACATTTTGTTCTTCTTAACATGGCCATGACCAGATGTTGCATTTGACATCCTGTATGCTGGGGATACCAGTGTTATTCACCAAACTTTGAAGGAAAGACATGAGCTTCTCCGAAAAGTTGTGAAGCCTTTGAAGGGTCGTTTGGAGATCTTGGTACCTGACGATAGCCTCAACAGTCAGCGTCCTAGGGGTAAGAAATAAATCTGACATTTTTGTTCACATTCTGACAAGGTAAATTCTTGTTAACTGCAGTTCTCCTGTTTGGCTTTCAGGGGAGCCTTGTTGGACTCTTATCACGCATTCTATGGATGATGTTGAGAGGTTTTTCAAAGAAACAATTGAGAACAGGTAATTGTTCAGTTGTCTTCTCCTTTAACTTTGGGCTACAAACAAGGCTTTCCTTTAAATATGCTTTGATATTGGAAAAGTACTTTTTTTTTTTTTTTTTTTGGTCTCTCATAAGCTCATAGCATGTAAATTTCTAACCCTAACCACTATTGAATAAATACAAATTTATATTCACAGGATTTGCATGTGATTTGTTATTCTGGCTTTCTCCTTCATGAAGCCTGCAAGAGGGCATTGGTTGTAATATGTTTGTGGGGATCAATTTTTTATTTTATTTTAAAAGAGCCTGAAAAGGGGGCACTTCTGTAAGGCTGTAGTGATGGGGATCAATAAACTTAAGTAGTGCATTAGCAGTGTGGGATAGGAAATTTTGGTGATTAGCAGCCTGTAGAGGTTTAGAAGACTAGAGACTTGGCTCTAGCAAATTGCTTTCCTTCTAACAACTTTATTAACTGTGAATTGGCGTAAGAATTTCCAATAGAAACATCACATGACAAGTGTGTGACCATCTTTTGACGTTCTTTGGAAGATTATGATATGTGGTCTAGATGTGTTTATCTTATCGAAGTACTTCTGGATTTTAGAGATGAAGGAATTGTCTTGAAAGATCTCAGTTCCAAATGGGAGCCAGGTGATCGGAGTGGAAAGTGGTTAAAGCTGAAGCCAGAGTATATTCATGCTAGTACTGATTTGGATGTTCTTATCATAGGTAAAATTTGTTGAGCTAGTACTTTCCTCTTTGGAGCATCACATCCTATTGTTTTGATTATATATTCATGTCTCATGCCCTGATAGGAGGATACTATGGATCTGGGCGTCGTGGAGGGGAGGTGATTTGTCAATTTAGTGCAATGTCCATTAATCTTTTGTCACTTTCTATGATGTATCTCAGTTAAGAATAACATATGGATTCTACTGATATGCAGGTGGCTCAATTTTTGGTTGGTCTTGCTGAGCGTCCACCTGCAAACACATATCCTAGACGGTACTTTTTGGTTGCTAATGTGCCTTAACTGTATCCTTCCCTATGTAATATATCTGATGTAGCCTCAGCAACCAATTAAATCTTTACTGGTGTAGTTTTCATTTCTGAATGAAAAGCCCGATTAAGTTTGCTTGAAGGATAATGGACAATCTGATTCTTGTGATAGGGTGGCATGTCTTCCCTAAAAATTGAGTTTTTGCTGCATTCAGAAGAAAAAGGGCAGAGTTGTTGAATGAATGTAGCCAGGATGAATGAGCCACATACATATATTGTCGCATGAACATGCCTGTGATCGAGTTATTTGATGGCATGTAGTATATGAGTTGCCTGTGTGAATAGCATATTTTGCGATGTGTCAATTTTTGTTCGTTCATCTTTTCTATTATGCCATTCTCTTCCTAAATAATTAGAAAATGGCACATTGATAGAAGAATTTGGCAATATTCTTTTGTGTTATTTGATTGTGTAATGGCATTGATGTTATGACGATTACAAAACAGATCGAATGTATGAATAATTCCATGTGTTGAACTTGTTGCAGATTCATTTCCTTTTGTAGAGTGGGTACCGGACTTTCTGATGAGGAACTCGAGGCTGTTGTCACCAAATTAAAGCCATACTTTAGGTACAGACTCCTTTTTATCTGATCAGGTAGATGTTACAGGAAGACATTGCTCTGGCGTTTTTCTTTACTAACCTGCATGATGAGATAATAGTGACAAAGCAATGTAGATGTCCATCTTCAGATCTCTTTCTTTAATTACTCTAGCTTTTTTTGGTTGCATTAGCTTTTATTACGATATGGTTTTCCAGGTTAATTTTTTGGATCATCAATTTTACTTGTCTTAATGCATTAAAGAGATATTAATGTCAGACTGCTTGTGCGTAGGTGCAAATTGTCTGACAAAGATGACGCTGATAAGCCAGTTTTGTACTGTGCATACCAGCAGATTTTCCTCTCTTGGTCTTCTATAGTGAATAAGTGGATTAATCTCAATTTTCTCTTCAGGAAGTATGAATTCCCTAAGCAGTCGCCACCAAGTTTTTATCAAGTGACAAACCATTCAAAGGAAAGGCCAGATGTCTGGGTTGAGAGTCCTGAGAAGTTAGTCATTTTACTACTCTAAATAGCATGCTTGTTATGTGTTCTCATGTATCAGCACACGTGTGCATGGGCATGGCATAAGTATTATCTTAGAGGTTGTTTGATATTAAAAGCATTCTTATATTTTTTAGTTGATATGTGTGTATTTTTCTTTGTTACAGATCCATTATACTTTCTATAACCAGTGACATCCGGACTATAAGTTCTGAGGTCTGTACTTACATGTTTATTACATTTCTGTATTTAAGCCAAATATCTGTGAACTGAAAGTTAACTTCTGTGCTTTTTGCCATATCTGCTGCTTGCTTGCTCTTTTTTGATTGATCATTGTTCAGTTTCATTGATGTAGGTGTTTGCTGCTCCATACAGTCTAAGATTTCCACGAATCGACAGAGTTAGATTGGATAAGGCTTGGCATGAGTGTCTTGACGTCCAATGTAAGTAATCTCATATATGATGATGTGTGTTTTGTCCTAGCCATTTTCTTGTCTGATCTAAATCTTCAACTTAAGAGAAAAGAATTGTTTGAATTTGGTTTTCTTCTCTCCCCTTGAGGCTGCAGCTTTTGTGGAACTAGTTCATTCTAGCAATGGTACTACACAGGGGGGAATGGAGTACAAAGGCCAGCTGGCAAGTGGGCTAAAGCGTAAGAGGTCTTCTGATAAAGGAAAGGGAGACAAAAGGAACTTGACCATTGTACCATCTCATTTCATGCGAACTGACATTTCTGGCATTAAAGGGGAAACTCAGATATTTTCAAATTTGATGTTCTGTATCCTTTCTGAGCGCTGGTTTTCCTTTTCTTCTTTCAGTTGGTGGTATGATGTAACTGCTCCCTTATCCTGGTGGAAGAGGGTAGTGGATCTTTCATTTTTACAAATACTCTATAACTTTAGTTGTAGTCAGCACACTTCCTTATGCACTTCTACCTGAACAGTAGCTGTTTTGGTATTTTATGTGGTAGATACTTTTCTGACGGTATTTTTGGAGAAAAATATAAAGATGTGGGATGGAATATCACTTTTGGAAAAGATTTCATGTGTTCATATGGTCATGGTTTCTGCTTTTCTCAGTCATCTGAAGATGTTCTCGTAATACAATCGTTGTGAATCAGTTTAATTGTTTGGTTCATTTCGTTTTGTTGAATCTTGATATATCCAGGAGGTATGAATCAGTTGATATTTCTGTGTTTACATGTTGATATATTTCTGTTATAGAATTTGTTAGCCTTCATTGGGCTAGATTCTGACAACTATGCCTGCAACTTGGAAGTCCAACTGTATAGGGGAGATAATTGACTTAACATGCTGCGTATGGCAGCTCCAATCCACTATTTTTGTTGTCCCTCACGTGAGATGCACCTTGCTACTCTTTGCTTAGCAATGTCAACAACATAAGATTTTAGGGGTCTTTTTTTTTTGGCTGTTGGTCCTTCTTTTTTATTCATCTTTGAGAAGCTTTGTGATCTCCTTGAATTTATTCAGACTTTGTAAATGTTCCTCCAAACATTTCTTTTGATGCGTTGCATAAAATGGTTGTTGAGAATGGCGGCACTTTCTCCATGAATCTGAATGATTCAGTTACCCACTGTATTGCAGCCGAAAGCAAGGGTCTCTCTCTCTCTCTCTCTCTCTCTCTCTCTCTCTCTCTCTGGCCTTTTTAAATTGTTACTCTCTTTTTAGCATCATAGAGTTATGTATTTATCTGCAATTGATTCTTGGAAATCTCTTATCTGGTTTCCATTGTACTTACTGAAGGAATGCTTGTGACAGGGATCAAATTTCAGGCAGCAAAACAGAGAAAAGATATTATCCATTACTCATGGGTCCTCGATTCTTGTTCACAAAAAAAGCTTCTTCCTCTGCAGCCAAGGTTATCTGCACTTTTATATGCCATTCATTTGAAATGGGTGTTTCAAAAGCCTTTAGTCCCAAATTTAAATAAAGGCTAATATTAAACGGTGACTCTTACCTTGAAGGTACTTTCTCTTCCTATCTGAGATATCAAAAAAGAAGTTGCAAGAAGAAATCGATGAGTTTTCTGACTCTTACTATTGGGATCTTGAACTTGCAGATATCAAACAAGTAAGCAAACAAATGACATGTGTGATTCTTTTGTGTGTATGCACATGTGTGCACATACAAGTTATTTATGAGCTTAATGTGATGTGTGAAACCTCACACGATGGTTGAGATTTTCCAATGGGCATTCTCTTGTTATGGACATTCCCGAGCTTCTAATGTTGATAAATTCAGGGTACTTTTTGGAATAGTAAATTTGATATTCGCTGTTTTTATCTCTCAGCTTTTAAATAATGTGGAAAGATCAGAAGACCCTCACCGTGTCAATTATTACAAGAAAAAATTCTGCCCATCAGAGAGGTGGTCACGCTTTCACGGATGCTGCATTCACTTCTATTCTTCAATGAAGGCATTGTAAGAAATTTAGATTTCAGACTACTGAATACATTGTTGCACTAACTTGTTCTACTTTTTTCTAAATGTTATGCCATAAAATTTGTTTCCATCTTTTTCTGTTTGTCATTTATGTTAAAGAAAACCGGAATGGGATCTCTTGTTGAGGCTAATGCAAAGGAGGTTGGAACTGGAAGTATTGTGGGGTGGTGGCGAAGTCAGCAATTATCTTGGAAATGCTACTCATGTGGTTGTAGTGTCAGAACCTGGAACTTCAGTCGATATTGATGTGATCTTGAGAAGGTAATTCATTTCATGCTGTATGGAAATCTTTTGAGGATGCTTGGTCAAATGTCGCTCTAAAATTTGTCATAAAGTTCATAATATATCAGTGGCTCATCTGCTATAAGAAGTGAATCTGCATCTGTTTACAAATTCGTTAAGTATTCTGAGAGAAATTACCTTTGAACATTGGCTTACCATATAAGTTCAATTTATGTAGTAAACTGACAACCCAACCTCTTCTTTTCTATTTTCAACGGGTAGCATCAGTATAAAAAGAGTGAAGAGAAGGAATTACTTGCCCATTCCAAGCAAGTGGCATTGTTTTTGCTGCTTGCTTGGATGACTGGGGATTCTCATTTTTTTTCCCTTTTTATCTACATTTAATTCATTTGTCTTTCCCTTTCTTGTCTCCTTTTCTCTCTCTTTGGTGTTTGATCCTGTAACTTTTGAAATCTACTACTGTTGAGTGGTGTACTATCTCTCTGTAAATATATTATGCACTTAAAAGTCATTTGCATAAATGGTATCACCAGTTTTACATATTAGGATCAGTAAAAACATGTGTACATTTGAAATATATTGAGAGGTTTTGAAGTAAATCTAGATTATGATTTTCAAATTTTTTATTGGAAAAATCTAGTAGGAAAATTGAATGACTGTATATCGAGTTTTACGGACTCCCACATAGCATGGGTTTGAGCTAGTTTATCAAATATGTTGAAGTTCTACTCTATCCTCGAGGCAGTAAATTTATCTGCAGTCATGAGCATTACTGTTCTATATGATAGCTTTGGGGGAGCTAGTTGGTTCAAGTTAAGTAGTGCGCCTGTGCATGTGTTGAAATGGTTTTGGTTCCTCCTTGGGGAGTCTCTTTCGTGATGTCCAATATCTCTTTGTTCCACAGCTTAAAGGCACCAGAGAAACGTCTTCTAAGAAAGAAGAGGTTGCATGTAGTTGATTTCAAATGGTTGGAAGACTGCATGGAAAGAGGTGAGAAATTGCCTGAGGATCCGTATGACTTGAAAATTACTTGGACAGAAGAGTCAGACACTGCTTGGATAGAAGAGTCAGACACGGGAGTCTGGTGAGTACATTCATCTCCATGCTTGGATAGAAGAGAAATTGAGGGATTTAGCTTTATGAAGAGCTTGCATAATCATCCATGTAGGAGTTCTTTTTTTGTTTGAGTAAATAATTAATGAAGGATTCATAAAAAAAAAAGGATTCGTGAAGTGATGTGGAGTTAATATGCCGAATTATGTCTGGTAGCATTGGAAATCTTATGATCATGATTACATGACATTATTGATGGTGTTGGTGACTTGAAAAGATTATTGTAAATTTTATGGGTGAGGGAATAGTAAATTTCTGATGATCATGACTAGAAGAATCTGTCTCTTACGGGCGGTTGTTTTGCTTTGAAATTAAATATTTCATTGCCTAAGGGATGCCAGCACATTTACAAAATTAATTGCAGGATGAAGAGCCCAGTAGGTCTAGAATTGAATCTGTAGTAAGATTCCCCTCGCGTGTTAGAAAATTTTTGATTTAATAAGCCACCTAACTCTTATAAAATGGTTTTTAAACATATTGTAAGTTCTCGTTTTTTGGCTTCAGAATTACTGGAAAGGTTGTTAGGAATCATCCAAATTATCATTGACTTCTCTTTGCTAATGCATATGCTGAAAAAATTGAAGGTGATCACTGTTCAAAATAAAGTTTGTGTTGTAAAAATTCTTCTGATTGTAGTTTATGCCCGTCTTTTACTACCCCTTGCTCTGTCTGCTCAATGAAGTATGTATTGGTATTAGAACATTGGTGAAGAGTCTATCCTTTATATTATGGAAGGTAAGACCTGCATCCATGAGAGGTTGGTAATGTGTTTATAGTTCGGTCTAAAACTAAGGCCTTGTTTTCGTGGAAAATAAATAATTTGAAAATTATTTTCCTAAAAATAATTGCTTATATTGTTTGAAATAATTAGTCAATGATTTTTTTTTTTTTTTAATTATCGACAATGATTGATCTCTAAAATATTTTGCAAATGATGAAAATGTTTTTCGTACTTTCATTTTTGTAAGCAAAACAAGTGATCATTTTTAGGAAAATATTGAATTATTTCCGCAAAATAAATGCACCTTAAAAGGAGTAAATAAAATGAGAAACTTCAAGTGGCCAATTGGAAGTTTCAGTCTTGGTGACTGGTGGGTTTCACTCAGCAGCCTAATCACCTGAACAGCACATTGTTCTGCTATAACCATTATGCTGTATCGCTGGCTGTTGAATGGATGGACCATCACTCTGTTCCTTGAGATGTGGAGGGTAGGATCATTAAAAATATAGAAATGTCACTGTATGCATAACAGACAAATTTAACATTGAGGATACCTTGCTTAACTTTTTCTTTTATGGGGGTAAATGCTTATTTGTGTAACAAAATCAACAAGTTGAACCTTGAAAGGAAATGGTCGGAGAATATAACATTTCATTGATTCATTAAACAATTTTATTAGGTGTTACAGGAGCAATATTCTCTCCTAGACCGAATGTTTGAAATGCTTTAGGACTAATGCTTTCTGATTGTGATTACTATTCCAGCTATTGTTAGTTTCAATATTTTGTACTTGTACTAGGCTTTCCTTTCTGAGGGACCAGCTCTTACCAAAGTAACTAGCAGTAAATTTTTTGCTCGCTGTGTCTTCACTACTTGCCATACTGCTTGCATTAAATTTACGCTTGTGTTTATTTCTTCAGCAAACATGAGGCTAGTCAAGAGAACTCAGTTTCCACCTTGCCCAAAGAGGAGGAACAGTTATCGTGTTTTGTGGAGGCGGCGGTAGATGTGAAAGGTAAAGCAGCTTCAGAAGACCAGACTGGTGGCAAAAGAAGAAGAGGAAGACCTGCTATCATCAACAGAAATAGAGGTAAAATCAGTAGCAATCAATCTGCAAGGAAGCGAACACGTCTTGGAAAGAAACCTGCAAAAATATCGGGAAATGAATCTGATGGAAGCAGTTCTGCTGCTGAAACAGTGCTCGCAGATATGAAAAGCATAAAAGATGATAGAATTCATGAAACTTTAAAGGATGAGATGGCTGAAAGTCCAGACAATGTGGAAAAGGAGATTTCGGAGTTTTTACTAGGAGGCAGGACAGAAGAGTCAGGGAATGCAGATCCACGGGAAGGAATGTCCAGCGAAGGTCAGAAAATGGAAGTTGGGGCGAAGCATGATGACCAATGCATTGGGAAGATTGAGATTAGGAGTGACCCAGTTGAAGCTATGCTACTGGACATGATCCCGAGCCTTGGAATGAGAAAAGTGGAGACAAGCGATCAATCTGTCGAAAGGGAGAAGACAACCGGTCAGTCTGTCGAAAGGGAGAAGCCGCTGGTTGATCCAGTCGAACAGCCTCAGAAGAAAAAGAAAGTAAGCTATAAGGATGTTGCCAGTGAGCTTCTTAAGGATTGGTAGACTTTCGTCATTTTTTGTGATTGTGGTGTGGCTGTGCTAAACCATTGGTAGTTGATGTAACCTAAATGATTGATAAGCTGTCCATACTTCCCATGGTTGTGGAAGATTGATCGGTGTTAATCGTATCCCTCTTTTGCCAGGCATTTGTATTATGTGTACGCTGACAGTGAGGTAAAGAGTAATCCAATTTCATGGGCCCGTTTTTTAGGCCCAAATGACTCTTCGTTGGGACTTGATGGTTGGCATTTCTGGGCGTAGGAGGATTCTGCTTCATTTCAGCGCAGTAGACATGGCAGGATTCTGGTATGGGCCCAGTTTCCCAATCACTTTATTCTCAATGGGTCTTCTTTAGGCATGGCCTCAGGTTCTAGGGTAAGAATTTGGGCCCAATTCATCAAGCCTAGATTGTGCTTTTTATTTCTTGCTTTCTGGGCGCAATGAATGCTCCGGTAGGTTATCTGACGGCCCAAAACATATTGTGCCCATTATGGGCTTTTTTTATCTCATATTGTCTGGGCCTAAAACCCCAAACACGAGTTGGGTCCATATTGAATGGGCCTAGAAGTTGTGAGATACTGCTGTTGGGCCTAGTGGGCTCCATTTGGGTTTCTGGGCCTAGACGGCCATGCTTGGGCCCAGCTCGTGTGGAGTCCATATCGTCTAAGCCTGAGATTTTTCTAATGGGGCCTAGATGGGCTCTGTATGGGCCCAATTCTGGTTGGGTCTAGACGTGAATTGGGCCCATATTATTTGGGCCTTAGATTCTTCTAATTCAGCTAGCCTAATTTTTGTTGGGCCTCCGCGCCAGTGTTATGCCCCAATTATTATTGGGCCTAGACAGCCATTCTTGGACCCAACTAGTACTAAGCCCGTATTGTCTGGGCCTTAAATATTGCTTTGGGGCAGGACCCTATTTGGGCCTTTTCTTCTTATTGGGCCTAGTGCGGTCTATTTGGTTTACTAGGCCTAGACGGCCATGCTTGGGCCCAACAATTGTGGAGCCCATATCGTCTAGGCCTGAGATATTTCTATTTGGGCCCAGTTCTAGTTCGGCCTATATGTGCATTTGGCCAAACTTGTATTGGCACACATTGTCTGGGCCAGGCTTTTTCTAATTGGGCATATATGGGCTTTGTTTGAGCCTATACATGCAGTGGGCCGAACTCGTATTGGGCCCATAGTCTGGGCCCAATATTCTTATAATTGGGCTGGCCCAATTCTTGTTGGGCCTAGGCCATTTTAGGGCCCAATTCTTATTGGGCATAGGCCATGCTTGGGCCCAATTCGTACTGAGTCCATATTGCCTGGGCCTGAATTCTGCTTATTGTGTATGGCTCTATTTGGGCATTTTCTCGTTATTGGGCCTAGTCGGCTCTATTTGGGTTATTGGGCCTAGATGGCAATGCTTGGGCCGAACTCGTGTGGAGCCCATATCATCTGGGCCTGACTTTTCTAATTGGGCCTACATGGGCTCTGTTTGGCCCAATTATAGTTGGGCCTAGACATGCATTGGTCCAAACTCGTATTGGGCCCATATTGTCTGGGCTTGAGTTCTAATTGGGCTGGCCCAATTATTGTTGGGCCTATGCGCCCATGTGAGAATTGGGCCTAAGTAGACGCCGTTTGAATGGGATTGGCCCCAATTCTTTCCTTTTCGGCTCTTCATGGACACTTTTAGGAATCCCTCGAATTCGGACCAATATTAGCTGGGCCAATACGTCACCTAGGTAATGTTCCTCCCATTTCACTTAGTATCGTCTGTAATTTCTAGATTAAAGGCCTTGCTAAATGCTGGACCTCCATGTCATTTGGGGAAATTAGGCCCTAACTCTAAATTGGTTCTCATGCGAATATCTTCTCAGGCTCATTTAACCTTTAGAAAGGACTAAAAAGCTTAGGCGTCGGTTTCAAGGACTAAAAAGCTTAGGCATCGGTTTCAAAACACGGTTTAGGCCCAACTCAACCAGTCTTGGCCTGGCCACTGTCTAGCTCTATAAGATCTAGTGCCCTTTACCCGTGCACTTATTTACTTCCGGTTAATATTATTTATTCAATTCAAATCATTAGGCCCCTCCCCCACTCTTGGCCTGGCCACTGTCTAGCTCTATAAGAACTAGTGCCCTTTACCCGTGCACTTTTTTTCTTCCGGTTAATATTATTTATTCAATCCAAATCATATGCCTCCCCCCCCTCCTTAAAAATAAATAAATCCAAATAAATAAATAAATCCAAATCATACGCCAAACAGTCAACTTTTAGCCATTTGGACACGTACACGGAATTCGGGCACAGGCTCAGAACACAATATCTCGCCCAGAAAAGCTACAAGGCCCTTCGTTTCCCACGAGGGCCCCGTCAGTCGACGTCTTCCGCCAAGTTGCCATCCTCCTGTCTCAGCAACGGCATCCAACACAGCAACTCTGACGACTAAAACATTGCCCAACTAATACTTTCTTCACATGGAAGCTCATCTTCCACCTGCAGAGCAACGGTAATTTTCCAAACTGAAACATTTAAGTACATACAAAATGATAACAGTCGTTCTACACAAATGACAGTCCATGGACACATCATGTTCCAGAGCTTTCATTTTTTCAAGGCATCCTCTTGGAATCCCCCATACCTTCCACATATCACCATCCATACTTTGCTTGCGTTTGAGCCTTTGTAAGAAAGCCTTTTGCACGCCGTTCTGCAAGCTCCATCTCCTTCTGCCTCATATCAAAGTACAGAGAACCAATCTGATGCTTCCTCTTATGCAGTTTGGTAGGCTTCCCCTTTGTTGAAGCAGGCTAATAATGTTCCATGCAAAAAAAGGTCAGCACAAAGAGCACATATGCTACAAATGCTATAAAGGAGCTTCGGGATATTCAGCAAAGCATATGAAATTCATATGGACATCTTTTCAAATACGCGAGTGATGCAAAATGGATGTAATCATAGCATAGACTCTTTTTGTCAACCAAAAAAATAAAAGGAACAATAGACTCAATTCCAGAAGTACTCCACATGTATAGGCAGCAACTGCTACGTCCAACACGACTTTAAACTTTCTTTTTCCGGTCAGACACAATTTCTAACCTTCTGCAAAGGAGATTTGACAATTTTCCACTTTTCTTCTTCAGAAGATTTTATTGATTATTCCAAGAAACCAAAGAAATATTTATGTCAGATGCATTCCACCGGGGACTACATAACTATAAAACATGGTTTGCATCATTAGTTGGACTAGTTATGTTCTAGTTTAACGACTCTACATCAGAGCGGACAAAGCAAGCAGAACTCTAAACATTGCCAAGTCACTGAAAAAATTGAATGATAGACAATGTTTTATTTAGACCACAACCAAAACAATTGCACGTGCAAAACGATGCGCTTTAGACAGCAAAGAGAGCCATAGCAGCATACAGTAGTGTCTTCAAGACAATTCACTACATACTACATGAAAATAAATATACAGTCACAGTCTAAGTGAATGTCTGATGACTAAAAGCAATACTAAAACAAACAAGTGCAACGCACCCTTATTATTGTAAAGTAGAACTCCCTTACATTGCACAGCTTGGAAACTGATTTGTCATATTCCTACTTTAATTTTTGTTCTTATTAATAATGGATGAGTAAAAGGACAAGAGTTAAGGTTGTCCCATGATTTTTCATACATCTATAAAAGGCTGAGGACACGGTTCTCATAAAAGTTTTGGAGGCTGTTGGAGGAGAAAGGTATTATTGCTTGCCTAGAAGCATATCGATGGTAGAAAGGTCACTTCAATTAGAGGAAGCTATGAGGAATAGAGCATTTCCCAATAGCAATAGCGTTACATCTATGATTAGTTTCAAATCCTTATAACTTTGCTCGGAAATAAGCGAGCCTACCAAGAATAGCCAAAATGATAATCCTCAGCATATTTTTTTTTTTTTTTTTTTTTTAAGATCATACTATGCTAGTGAATAAAATTCCTGACAAATAAATGCAAATATAATTACAAGGACAAACCAGAGAAGTTAAGTTGTTCAATGACAATAGAGGCCAGTGCGGATTTAGCTAAGGAAAATAGTTCAAAATGGAGAGCAACAACTCCTTAGAGATGAGTATTTTCTACTAGCCTGCAACCACTTAAATATCGTATATAAAAAAGAGAGATTGAGCATGTTTTGTTCATGCTTGATGACCAATTACACAATCTCATTTTTCTTCTACCCAAACACTGACACCTAGCCGCTATTTCATCTAGGTTTACACAACATTAACCACCTAGCAGCTGCACTTGCCAAATTATGTTATTTCATAATTTGTCATTTTGTCTCGAAAGTAGAGTTTAATTTAATTTTTTCTTCCTAGCTGAAAACTAAAGACACCATATGTTATACTGCCTGCTTAAGAATGCTGCTTCTAGAGGCTTCCTCATTTGGCAATGCAATTTATCCACCTCCTACAAGCACTTATATGTAGGCATGTATCTCCAATTCTTCACCGTAATGCAAACTACAGCAATTCCCAAGCACCCAAACAGTAGACTCCTCCCTTCTCAGCACTATAGAAAACAGCACGTTTATATGACGTCTTCCTGAATGCATTGTTAGAAGCGAGGATTCTGAGCACACCCAAGTAACTGATAATTTTGGATCTATATGGCATACTTCTTCAAGTGCTATTTCAAAGGTAGATCTGATGTTCTAACTCCAGTGGCAACAGTGAGGTTTCTTGAAAGAAACGCCTTGAAAGTACCTTCTTCCTGTTCACCTTTCTTTTCTTATCACTTTCCATGCAAACAGTGGCTATATTCTTCCTCTCTACAACTCTACTGACCAATAGTTTAATGCACTCATGATCAAAGCTCGCTCAACCAAAAGAAGAAACTGGCAAAGGTAAATGTGGGGAGGGTTTTAATTTTCTGTCTGAAAAATAACTCAATACTTTTGACATAAAACCCCAAATTGCTCAAAGCTGTTCATTCTTATGATACAAAATCATTTCTATACTTATCCCAATCAATAGTGAGGAAGTCCAGTCAGAATTATAGGTATACTTGAACTAGTTGAAGAAATCAGATTTTAAGTGCTATCAAACAAGATCTGTTGAACTGCATGGGATGGAAATGCTAAGCTGATATATCTAGAAAAAGAAGCATACTAAACTTCACAAACCTCTTTTACTCAATTATTACATAGTTATCTTGGGAGTAATTTTTTACAAGAAACACAAGCTGTTGAGTATCGACCTATATTCCTAACAATTTTATCTTCATTTTGATAATTATGTACAGTATGCAGGAAAAAATCAGTTAATGGCAACAAACAGTCCATAAAGTATAATCGACATTCCAATTAAGAAAGTCACGAAATAGGCCATTGTATTTCATAAATTAACAGTAACATTGTCAAGATTAACCTGAAATCATTTCACTGAATCTCGACCTAATTAAAACTAAAAATTGCAAATTATGAGACTTCTACTTCAGAGTAATATGGAGAAAATTAGAAAATTTCTGTATCACTGAACAGATACCAAATAAAATTTACCAGCCGACATTTAAGTCTCATCAATTCTATAAGGTAGATGAATCACCTAATTGAAATCTAACTAGGATCCAATCATATATTTAGACATTGCCTCTTCTACGCAGGATTGATTTTTAATAATCTTCATAGTGGTTGGTTTTCATCATATACTTAATTAAAGGGGAATACAACTACAACTACATTAGTATCAGAACATTTTGAGGAGATATAAATCCTGTGCATGGCACAAGGCATTTGATTAGTTTTGAAAAAAGAGGAGAAAGACGAATATTGCCGTGGAAACAAGAAGAATAGATGAGGTAGAGTAGCGCATATGGTATCCTGTACCGCAATAAAATATCACTGAAAATAAAATAATCGATATCTTCCAGCAACAACACCAACATTGTCAATGTTGTCAATGTTGCGGAGTTTGATAACAATATGTGAACAACAGTAGAAAATGAGTTTGGTGAAAATGAATTGTCTAGTGGCTGCCTGGATACTCAAGGAAAGATATAATTAGAATTTACTGTGTCCCTAATGGCAAGACTTCAGTTGACAACAAGATGAGAGAAAATAGTAGGAATGAAACTCCTTTGGGATGGTTTGTCTAGAGGCATCGGCGAGAACATGTGAAGTTTTATTTTATTTTTTGGTAAAGGAGAACATGTGAAGTTAATGATGAAGATACAAGATAAAAGGCTCAGGAAGGAGAAAGCTAGAAAGATGTGGTGAATATTTGGAGAAATTTCTTAAGTATCAAATATATGGAGGGTCTACTTCAGGTCAAACGAAATGGAGTACCAAGATCCATGTAGCAGACCCTGCTCAGAAACATGTAGGAGAGTACATTATATACCGAAAACTATAGCAGCAGTGAGTAAAAGAAAAATGTCAGGAAGAAAGATAAGATACTCATAGAATACTTCTAGTCTATAGTACAGTAACATTGGTAATCAAATTTCAACTAGAGGGGTAGCAGGCAGTATTAATGTTCTACTGATGCTGCAATTGATATGTTTCTCTTTTCCAACAAAAGTACCACTCCCTTAATCAAGGGTTATTATTAAACAGTTGCGCTAACATCCACTAGGAACATAGGCTTCACCAAAGTTTCTCATAGAACATATGAACCAAGGAGGAGAAACTCAGCCTTCCTCCTTTATAGAATGCCTAGAACAAGCTGCGCTGCCCATGTAACTACACGAGGTTATGGGATCAGCAATAGTTTGAACTTGAAGAACTGCTATAAATCATATGGCCCCCACAGGATATCCAACAAAAAGTTCAACTAATAGAAGCAATCACAGATGCAATATTTGATAATAATACTGATACTGGTCTTCATACCTGATAAGAAGGTCCAAAAGCAATCCCTGTCAATTTCACTTGGTCCTGCCTAGGTCGATTCTTCATCAACTCGTCCTGCTTCACCTCCACTATTTCCGCTGGAACTTCATTCCTCCCTCTCTTCCCTGAAACTCTCGCTCCACTGTCGCTCATCCCCTGCACCACCCCAGTGGATGCCGCAGCTGCATAATCCGAATGATTCGCATAATTTCCATACTCCCCATAATTACCATAGTTCTGGTATCCTCCGTAGTACGAGTTATCACTCCCGCTGGCATTCTGATCATAGCCCCCTTCGTGACTCCCATAAACATCGTGATACTCATAAGCCCCCCCATTTTGACCAATCCCCGAATCGTAAGTCTCATAAGTGCTATAATTACCGACGTTTTGATCATTACCGCCATTGCTCGATTCCAAGCCAGTAGAACCCACAGCAGGGGAATCGGTCTCAATGACCGATCTCCTGCCAGAACCGGCGGTAGGAAGGGCGCCCAAAGTGGACGAGTTCCGCGGCGCGGGGATGCTCGAGAGGAAGGAAATGACGGAGGAAGACTGAGCCGCGGACTCAGATTCGCGCCGCCGCTTGCGCTCCTTCTCCTTCTCACCCTCGTCATCTTCTTCCTCGTCATCGTCGATTGCGCTAGGGTTCGCGAGCGAAGGGAGAACGGGAGGCCTGAACTGGACGATCCGCTTCGCGCCGACGTTCGCGCCCGCCGGGGGAAGGTCCGACGGCGGTCGCTGCTTCGGCTGGGGGAGCGAAGAGAAGAGCCTGGAGGAGGAGGAGGATCCGGAGGCGACCGGAGCGGGAGGCCGCGAGCTTCCTTCATCGGAGCGAACGGCTTTGGCGTCGGGGCCAGCAGTAGGAGAAGTTAGGGTTTGCTTGGGTTGGGGGAGGGAGGAGAAGAGAGAAGCGGAGGAGGAGGAGGAAGACGATGATTTCGGAGGAGGAAGAGAAGAGAAGGAGGTGCGAGAGGGCGGGCGAGGTTGGGGTTCGTCGCGACGGTCTTCTTCGTCTTCGTCCGACGAGGCGTAGTTCACCATCAACGACTCCATCGGAGGAGGAGGAGGAGGAGGAGAGGAGGTGGAAGGAGGGGAGAGAGGAGATATCGGAATGGGGAAGAAACTGGAATTTCCACGATGCTTTCGCAGTAAAGAGGGTCCGACACGGAGGCTCTATTGGGCCTTCGCTGGGCTTTTGTTGTCAAGTCGGCCTGCTGGAATTGGGCCTGGCCTTTCACCATTTTGCTTCTCCTTTTTTTCATTTTTTGGGTATTGCTAATATTGACAACTACATCTTCGTTACCCAAGAAGCAAACTTAGTTTTTTCCGTGCACATCCACGTTTCACGACTACTTCTTGGTTTTGTGCATCAATTCTGACTTCAGAGTGTGTAATTCACGTCATATTTTATACACAACACCTCGACCTTTGAAAATCTTCACTTTACCCGATAAATTGAGATCGAGAAGAGCCGGTTTTGTACTAATCATAACATTAGTGTTTCACTCTATTATATCGTTTTTATCCCATTTTGTGAAGAACTACTGATCCCGTGTTCAATCCCCATCAAGTTGAGCACGTTCATCCCTACTTTTCTGTTATACTACAAATCCTATAGGGATGAGGGGATAACACAACCGTCTTTTCGTTGAAGGATGCAGCCTCACACTATACCCCAAATATCCAACTCGCAATAGTTCCTGCAATAATGCTCTCACTCTATCGATCACTAGTTGAGGCGCTTGAAAAACTTGATAAGAAAAAGGAATAAGCTATCACGATCTAGTAAGTAATATATTTCTTTTAAGCAGATCGAACAATCACTATGCACTTTAAACATAAATATAACTCACTTTCACAAAAAAAAACTGAAATTAAACAAACCTTCAAGTTCAAAAATGTAATATTTCTTACTCTAACATAATATGTTCAAAGTAGAAATATCCAAGATAATAGCAAGCAAACACTAATAATCTAGTCCATTGATTGATCTCATAAAATATATCTCAATGGTCCATTTCATTAACTAATCTCATAAAACACACGTCAATGGTCAATTCCATTGGTTAATCTCATGCTACGCATCAATGATTTATTCATTGATCTATCTCATATGAAACCAAATATCGATAAGCCATTCATCAATTAATCTTTTGCTCAAGTATCAAAGTACGGTCATGCATAACATCCGTGATAAGATGATAAAGATTTCTCTCTTGATTAGGTATCTACCTATTATTAATACGTAGTTTAGCCCACAAAAGTTATCATCGACTAGTATACGTATACCACAAGCCCCTCACTAGGCTCACGACGACATTGAGCATCAACGCCAATTCACAACAAGCTCTACAATTCATAAAACTAAACCAAAATATAAGTTTCACAAATCAAAACATATAATCTTTCTACAACCCAACTCATTCACCATAAATACTTTTTATAAAGTATTTCTCAAATCATTTCAGAACTTGTTTTTTTAATAAGACTAAATTTTACATACATTTTTAGAACACATTTCATAAATCAAGTTCACAAATCAACATATATATACATATGACCTTTCGCAACAACTTTCCAAAAACATTTGGCAAATCATTCATAAATACCAAATTATAGTAAATTATCCATCTATATTTTATGCAACTAAACATGCTTTCAATAACTTATAATACATAAGATTTCCATAACTTTTAAGACATGTGTTTACAAACTCATAGAAGAAAAATTATCATTCACCTAGGAAAAGCCGAAAATCAACTTTGGTGATTACTCTGGTTGACACCCTTAAATTCCTAACAAGTAACCGAAAAATAATATCAAAAGACCAAGTAAAACGATATGCTAATGAAGGACTCGACTACATTACGCCCATTTGTCAATAAAACGATATATATGCACCAACAAAAAGCTCTCCTTTAGCAAAAACCTATCGTTGTCTATTGTGCCATAACTTCCTCCACAAAATTCCACTTTGAGCCATCTTATAGTCTTTAGAAAGCCCTCAATATACTACAAAAACCCCAACTCAATCGTCTCAATACCTCACCAAAAATGGCTAAAATTCAAGCCCAAAATTATTATTTGATATTGTATCCAAAATCCGCACCAAATTTGAAAAATCCATTATGGGCAAATCATAAACTCAAATTAAGACTCGTAAAATATTATAGTTTTACAACACCCTAAACTATCATTTTTACAAAAATACGTAGTTCAACGACTTAAAAATCAGATTTTACAATACAAATATTCAATAATTCCGAATTTCAAACCCTAATTGTGACGATTCGTTCGAGTAAACAATTAGAGGCTTCAATCACTTATCGGCATTGCAAAACGGAGTTGAGTTGGCTTGACGAGTCATATGGATCATGAGCGCACGAAAATTTTCCGTTCCTTTCTTTCTTCTTTCTCCTTTTTCTTCTTTCTCGGTGGCCACTTTTTCTTTCCTTCGGCTTCTTCTTCTCCTCTCGTGCTTAAAAGAAAGAAAGAGAGTTGGGCTTGGGCTTGGCTTGTTGGGCCATATTATTACAGTTTCCCTTTCCGTCTTTGTTGTCAATCTCAATGCATCTTGACCGGCAATAATTCGACAATAATAATGAAAGCGAGGGATGAAAAGGAGAGTCAATAATTTGGGACGATGCTATTCTTAATTCGTTTTCCTTCTTTTCTTATAAGCTTAGCTTAAGGATACGAACGACTAAAGCTGGTCCTACCATGATCATAGGTCCGATGGTTGGTCGTCGGGTGCTATCCCTTGCCTATATCTGAAGACAAGGTACAGCCCTGCCTTTATCGTTGTTTTCGAAGCATATCCAACAAACCGGGCCTCAATTATAGAACACGCAGATGTGAAAGAAACCAAATTTTATTATCACACGAAACGTAAAAGGAGCACAATCATTTTCCCTAAAGGGCCACCTCGGTCATAAAGAGGACTCAAATCTCATCCCTTTTAGCTTTAGATTTGGATGTGCAAGGCGTCCTACTGTCTACAAAGCATAGAATTCGACATGCCGTGCTATCGAAGTAGATAAGATTCACATTTTGAACACTAAGCAATGATCAGCTTTGTAATGAGCTGCTGCTGAGAATGACATCCTGTGAGCACTAATGGAATCGAACCCTTCTATGTGTTTCGGCTCATAAGTTGATTCATGCTTGCATCAGTGGGCTCGGCATGGTGACTGTTCAGAGCTGCGATGGCAGCTTGTATCCTGGATTGAATGTGTTCCTTACCCTGCTTCTCTTCCTTCTGCCAAAAAGAGGAAGAGATGATGAGTGGGACAATTGCAATGGCCTCAGCTACGACAAAGACAAGATCAAACGTGACATGTGAAGCAATTATAGGACGAGACCAAGCAAGGGCGGGCATCATATCCAGCTCCACAAGTCATCACGTTGTTCAGCACTACTTCATTTCTCATTATAAATGGGAACCCAGCATCATTATCGAGTACATGTCACCTGATCGAGCATGCCAAATGTGGAGCCACGCTACCTAAGCTGTTACCATCAGCTGATAAACGAGGGTGGAATATAAAAAACAGCTGCAAGATCTCCACAGGATTTTGGTCGTAGCCCCAAGTTTAGCAAGACAACTGAAAGATTTTTTAAATTATCAGCACATAAATCACATGATGAATAAGATCTTGGACATCAGGTGATTGGTTCCTGTGGACGGCCGTCTGTAGAAACAGCGGCTTGGGGAGGACAAGTGCTTCGGACAGTTGAGTGTTGGATGGACAGAATTTGAAAGCATCCCTTTCTTTTGTTTCTCAGGTTTATGTCATACCTCAATAGGACTAGGAGGTTGAAAGCATACACATGTTAATCGAGAGCAAACCATTTTCATGCATTCCTGTCGCAAATCTATCTAACTTGCCATTCGTGCTAAACCCAGAATGCCCAGATGATACAAGTTCTTTGTTACATGAAAGAAATCAATATGCGTTTGAAGGCAGTGTCTCATAGTCCACTGTCTTTAATCGATGCTGCGCAGGAGCTCGGATAATGGAAAATTGACATTAAGTGGAAAGGTGGTTGGGTTACATTGCATGGGATGATGTTACTGATAAGTACTTTACTCGTCAAACAGTAAATGAAATGGTGGGTGACACTCCAAAAACTAATAAACATGCCTAATCCCACTTGTTTAAAGTTGATTGATAAACTGCACTTGATCATTGTTCAGATGACAAAAAAGTGCTGCTTATTGGCGGATCCAATTTATTTGAGTGGTTCAGGAATTTCCAGCTCCATCTATGCCCCGACATTCATACCTGTTCATGCTACTATTGCTGCGCTTATCATGATCCGTCGAGCAAATTAATGGACAGAAGATCTTCCGCAAGAAAGAGATGACCCAAAATGATGATGATTTAAAAAAAAAAAAAAAAAATTAGATGTTTATGGGATCCTTATATGCTGATGCATCGGCATCTACTTGTGGAAATCGATACCTAATGTATGCCCATGATCAATCCAGGCGCACCTCGTTTGGATCGGAATTGAACACGTACCTCTATGAACACCATCTTCAAAAGCTTCTCCGGAAGGGCGGTGATGTTGGCGGCGACTATTTTGAGCTTCAGAGACTCGAACGCTTGACAGAGCCTGACCATCGCGTCTCCTCTGTTGCTACAGGTCAAGCTAATCACCACACTCTTCTCTCCAGCTTCCATCACTCTTAGCTGCAACAGATTTCTTTTCAGTATGGGGCTTTTGAATAGTTGTTGAGATCAGCATACACCGGGTAATTATTGCCCAGAGAGAGAGAAAGAGAGACAGAGACAGAGAAAGAGAGACAGAGACAGAGACAGAGTTACCTCAAGAACTTCGATTGGAGTGATGTCTGGACTCTTGGAAATATCATGGCGCAGCTTTGCCCTCTTTCTCTTAGATTTCGGATGGGCCGGTGGTGATCGTTCTCCCTCAAATTTAAAGCCTGGGTTTTCCTTCAGAATTACAGATTCGAGCTCTGCGATCTCGCCTCGGATCTTTCCTTCTTGTTCACGCAAGTCTTGGATGTAATCAATAGCATCTTTCACTATAGAAGCCTTATCCATCTAAAATTGTCATAATCAAGGCACAAACAGCACAGTTCGATTCAAACTTCAACGTTCAGATAACAGATCAAAACTACAGTTACCGAAGCTGATGGCGATATGATGAACATATAAATTGGTACTGGCAGCGACCTTGCTTATCTTGGGTACGAGGGCTCTGAGTGCGAAGAGCCTTTCATTGAGCTTCTTCCTCCTATTTCTTTCCAGGTCAATGCTTTTAGATGCTACCGGCAGCGCCGCCGCGTCCGGCGAACTCGGGCCATTGAATCTGGAAATCACCTCGCTGACGCAGCTGCAGAGTTGCCGCAAGAGGAAGCAAAAGAGAGCAAAGAAAATAAAAGCAACATTGTGAGAAGAGAGAGACAGAGAGACAAGAGAGACAGGACAAAACAGAGGGTGTCTTGCGCGAATGCTTTTTAGGTGAGATGGAGGGAGGGAACAGAGGGGAATACTTGTGAAGAAGCTCTTCAGATTGGAAGAACATGAGAGTTTCCCAGTAATTACGGAATTCCTCGTCGATGGACTCCATTCTGTGATCGTGCTCTGGTTTTGGAAGGGAGGGAGTTGATGCTTTCCTGGAAAAGGGGTGCTTGTAACCTTTTGTGTCCTGCTTCCGGCACCTGTGGGTTCCTTATATATGCCCAACGAGACAAGAATAAGTGAACATCTTGCTTTTTCTTCTTTTTCATTTTATCGGCTTTCGTAGAGAGATTTTTTCTTTTTTTAATAGACAGCAGTTTAGGAGGAAGGGAGGTTAGCTAGTGCCGACATACGGCAAAGTCAAGAAGAATTTATGATGGATTTATGGATCACCTGCCTATGAAAATTACCGACAACGAGGCTTGAACTTAAATTTATGATGTGCGAATCGTATTGGTCGAATCACTCCAATGTGGCTTGTAGAGAACCATTCATTTTCTAAGCTTTGTAAGGATTCTATTATAATCTCTCCTTTTATAAGTACAATGATAGCTATGATTATTAAAATTCTAAATAATGAAAAACACTATAAACCCAATATTCGCTCTACTTTGGAGGGATATTTTTAATGCACATCAGCACATCGCACTACCCTTTTTTTTATGACTCTTTTATACTTGATTACGAAACTCTTGATTATGATGTTGGATTGTTGTGTAATTCTCAGTTTTATATCGGCTTTTGTTATGAATAAGGAGTCGCAAAAAAAATTGACAGTCTCATAACATTGCTAACAAATTTTCAACATTCCTTCTAAATTCCAAGGCTGTAACTTAGGTGATGTGTACCCCGCTTTGGAGTAGTCCGTGATTTTGGGTGCGAAATTACAGATGAGACCTCCGCTTTGCATTTTTACAGACTCTTTTATACTTTAGCACAAATACTTTTGCTTACTGGGAGAGGAAGAAAAGAAAAAGGAAAAGCTCGAAAGCTAAAAAAATCTTTCGGAGGAAATGGATTGGCCTCCGACTCCTCCAAACTGAAGCCACGGTGGCGGCCGTTGCGCGGCACCGTCTTCGACAGTTCGACCTCGCCGGCGAGACTCAAGCACGCGGCAATGGCGGCGGCGACCGGTGACGGCGAAGCGGAGACGCTCCTTTCGACCTTCGATCACATCTGTGAAGTAAAGGCTCGTTCTCCGTTTCAGCTTCGCCTGGCATTCGCTTTTTCGATCGTTGCTGCGTCTTGTCTAGTGAGTCCGACGGAGGCAATTTCGGTCGTTCCTCCCGTGATGTCGTGACTCTTTGTTCAGGATTTTGAGAGAGGAGCGGCGGAGATCCAGTCGCTGAGGTTGAGCTGCGATGCCGAGGTTAAGAGGCGGGAAGCTCTTGAAATCGCTTGCGACGGCCTAAGACGAGGTTCGTTTTCGTGCCGAGTCTGGCAGTCCGCGAATGGTTGGTTTGACGCCGTCTCCATGGTTGTAGTAATCGTTCCTTGATGTAATTCCTGTATTAGAAGAACGAAAATGGCCATGGCGATTGTCAATTTGACAATGCAGATAGCTAGGATGATTGCTGCGGTGGCATTTGCCCAAGAATTTTCTTCCTTTTGTCCTGTTGTTCCGGAGATGTAGAAGGACCTTGATGCTCAATTACGACGAAGGTAGTGTTATAGGTAGACTTTGGAACTCCGCCTTGGCACTGAGTATTGGAGCTGACAAGGCCATAGATTTTCCCCCTTCTCATTCCTCGAATTCTTTGAAAAAATTGAGTTCAAGTGGTTGAGCTGGAGATATACCGGACTCTTGCTTTTGCCGTCATACTCCTAGTGGGAATGGATCCAAGGTCTAAACTTTGTTTACCGAATTTACAGATTGCTGCATCATCTGTGGTGTCGAGGTTGATATCATCAGTCACAAACATTAATTTTCGTTATGAAAGTTTCTGCATTTTGTCTGATCTCCAGCATTTCACTGAAATCCTTTTGGGATGTTTGGATATGAGAATGCAGACAATGAGAGGCTGACAAAGCTGTACTCAAGTTGCATGAACAATCTGGCTGATCAGGTGTCAAATTTCTCAATTTATAAAATCATTAGCAATTCCAGTAACATTGTGAAATCTTCATCAGGATGATAGCCACAATGAGGCTTCAAAACTAGTAGTTAGTAAGTGGGCTGGCTTCCTCTGATCGCTTCATTTGAAAAGCAACTTGCAGCTCGAAAGTCGCACTAAGTGCCAGAGACTGGAAGAGGAAATAAAGAGGCTGATTGATGAACACCAACGTAAAGCAAACGTATGTAAGGCTGCTTCTGATATAAACTTTTCTTCATATTGCAATGGGGACCAACCTGTTTTCCATATAGGGCCTACATTAATGAGATAAATGGATCTTTCTAATGTTCGTGACATTCTGTGAGTTCCAAGGAAAAACTATGATCTGTCATGATCCTAACAAACTGGAGTCCATGAGCAGGAGCAAATTGGATCTATAGAATTGCTGCAACAAGATTATACAACTAAGGTTGAGGAGTTAGAGGCCCAGATTAGGTGAGTTTTCTCATTTATTTATTGGCTGCTTCACAAAACTTCATTCTCTAAGGCCTGAAATGCTATTCCATGCTAGAGGCTTTCAAACTGAGAAGGCATCGCATGAAACAACCATTAATCAACTCCGCCATGAGTTAACAACACATAAAATCCATATCCAAGCTCTAGCAAGCAGGTTAGAGCAGCTCCATTTTGACTTGGATTCGAAATGTAAGTTCCTAGATGTTTATGCTAAATTCTGGGAAAACACTAGTACTTTTCACTCTTACATCATAAGTTTTTCATTCTGCAGATCAACTCGAGATTCGGGATTTGAAGGACTGTCTTCTACTTGAGCAGGAGGAGAAGAAAGACTTGATCAAAAACTTCATAATCTGGAAAAGGAATGTGCGTCAGTGATTGCTTTGCTTCTATTTTTCTTTTCAAGTACAATAGATCTTTCCCTTTTGCCTATCCTGGACCACCATACATACCCAACAAGGTTCGTATGAATTGATGCCAACACGCAAATAACTAACTTACGGTAACAGGGAGGTCGTTTAGTGGATCTAGTTGTATGGGTAAGGTCCCTTTTGTGTATGTTAGAAAAGGGACGCTAGGGAATAACCATCTACATGTTACATTTTGGGGTAATAGATTTGTTGTTTGCTGCAGTGCTTGTAACCAGAACAAAGTTTGCTCAAGAGCAACGGGATTCGGCTACAAATCGACAGGTGGAAACACTTAAGCAGAAGGTTATGAACTTGAGGAGGGAAAATGAAATTCTGAAAAGGAAGCTCCCTGCTTCAGAAGAGGGGTAGAGTCTGTCTCGGATAAATTGCAGTACTTCTGCATTTTGGACATAATCATTCGACCCCCTCTTACCCGTGATTTTGTTCTTAAGTGGAATAGCTGCAACTATAATTGGGGGGATCCTGTTTTACTGGTTTCAAGAGGCATCTTGACCATCTTCTCTAGAGAGGAAATATGTCCCGAAGTTCTGTTTCATTAGAATTTCAGGATGACCTAATGAACCAAGGGACGGGGGAGTCCTCCTGTTTCTGTGTGCGCTTTTGGCAATGACTATGGAACTTGTATATACATTTATCCAGATTTCAGGACTAGCTTGGAGCTTGGCATCTGTCAGCGACTCTTGAGTATGAATGGGTCCATTAACTCGTTCGATGATCCGAGACCCTGATTTCCAATCAATAGGACGATTATTTGAAGGTGGCCTGGGCTCCACTTGAATTTTCTCCTGCCTAGCCATACTCATGTTTCAGGCCATCTTGCATCATGCCATGACAAGAAGCTAATTACTTCGTGTGGACACCCGAATTTTTGTCAATGTTTTAAATATCCATTTATTTTGCAAAAATATAAAAAATTATTAAAGAAATGACGAAGTCGTGTGGGCCGGTGTGTCCGGTCCACTTAGCGACTTTCAGCCCGCTAAGCCCGTTCCCCCCTCCTATCTTCGCTTCTTTCTGTTTAGGCCCATCTTCATTTCTTTTGTTTTGAGCCCATAAAAGCCTAAAAAGGGGCACGCTGGTGCTGACTGCACGAGGAGAGGCGTGAGCAGCGTGCGTAAGGGAGGAGGAGAGCTTCGCAAGGGAACGCTCCAGAGGAAGGTCGGACTGGTTTTGTGGAAAGGGCAGAACGTTTTCTTCGGCTGGCAGAGGGGTAGAAAAACGCTGGTGACTGGAAGAGAGACAGAAAAGTCGCATTTGGGGGAGAAAAGCCTTCTCCTGGGCAGAAACGAGATTACAAAGACGGGGATAGAGAGATATCATGGGGAGAGAGGAGGTTCGCCGGAGAAGAAACGCCCGCTGAGGGTCCCTTCCGAGCCATCGAGGCTTTGCCAGTGACCACACAGACGACTAAGACCCATCCCAAATCACGTACGATCTCGCTCCAAACGCTCTACTTTGTCTCGGTTTTCGCAGAGAAAGACATGCTCGGTTCGATTGATTTTCTTGAAGAGATCTTGATAAAACGAAGTTGCTTTGTTGCTAACCATGGCGTTTTAAGTGTAACGTGTGAGACCGAGAATCTTGTTAAAATTAAAACGGAAAAACATTGAAAGATCTGCATATTGCATGTTTGATAAAATGCCTAACAGAAGCCGAATGTTAAGTCACGTCTGCATTCAAGATCGATTGCTGCTAATACTAGCATTTCGTCTGTTCTCAAGCGATTTCAATGTGTATACATATCTACATACCCGAAAGTTGTTCCTTCTCTCGCCGGCAAAGTTCATGGTTCAAGCCATCCCACTCGGTTTATCTTTTTGCTGTATAGTGTACGGGTGATTGTTTGTTTGTTAGAAAGGCTAAGATGAAAGGGATTAGTTTCGGATAGACATTTTTTTGTTCATGGTTGTGGTCGACAGAAAAAGAGAAAAGAATTAAAAGAAAATAAAAAGGTAGAGGAAAGAATGAAAAGGCTAGAAAAATAAAGAGTGGGCTAGGGGTGTTCTGTTGTGGGCTGGGCTCAGTTCAAAATGTGGGCCAAAAAAAAGAGTTTAAAAAGGTTTATGGGCTTTTATAATTAATTCCGAGTGGGCTTTTGGGGTTAATGTTTTTAGTCCAACTGATCCAAAAGGGTTTGGGTCGATTTAGTTGGGTCGGGTCTCTAAACCTGATCCAAACCCGTTCACGGAATATAATAATACTAAATAATTTTAAAATTTTAAAAATTCGGAAAAATATTTTAAAAAATTAATTCAAAATAGAAAATGATAATTTTTTTAAAAAATTTTAGTAAATAATAAGAATTTAGAAAATTCGAAAATCATTAAAAAATCAGAAAATCCAGAAAATTATAAAAAATTAGAAAAATCATTAAAAAAAATTCGAAACATTCTAAAAAAAGTCAGAAACATTAAGAAAGATTAAAAACCCTTGAAAGTGGAACCCAAAAATTGGACAAGCCTTAGAGTTTTACGATAGGGTTCTTTGTTTTGTATTGTATTTTTATTTTTAGGGATGATATTAGGATGCTTATGTGCTTTCCTTTATTATTATAATTGATTATGCATTTCAATATTTTTCTCGTTTTAGAATGGTTAGGGCAAACTTTAGATTTCTCTTGACAGGGCTGTTATGGTGTTAATTAGCACATGATGAGGTTATGTATCGAAAGGGCATTAGCCTCAGAGCTAACGTAATCAAGTCCTCGGGTTCCAAAATCTCTAGTTGTGTAAATAGTAAAATATCTTCTCATATCTTAAGTTGACCCCTAAAAGGGTTAGTGGCGGCCGATCAAAATTTTGATTAGTGGCGACTGATCAAAATTTTGCATGCCCAATGTCGTGCGAGGTATGAGTTTGGGAAAACTGAGTCAATTGAAGGCCATTGATCCAAAGCTAATAATACCCCTAAACCTAACAAACTCCCTTCTTGTGAGAGGGTTAGGTCGTGACACATCATGGGAATCCCTATTTCTATTTCAAGACAAAATATTTATCAGGAAAATGACACAAATGGTCATTGAATTTTAACTTAATATGCAATATCGTTCCTAAATTTTTAATTCATTCAATATGATCTATGAACTTTAACTTGGTATGTAATGTCATTTTTAAATTTTTTATTTATTCAATATGATCTCTGAACTTTCAATATATGTACAATTTTTTCATTGAAATATATGGAAAATGTTCAATGTTATTCTTTCATTAATTAATATTAACACGTTTGTTGATTTGGCTTCCAATTCTTATGTTTAAATGGTGGATAAAAAAAACATTACAAGTGAATTTTTCACAAAAAATGTTCAATCCAAATAAGAATATTATTATTCTTTAATTTGTTTAATTTGGAAAAAAAATATTATCCATATTATTTGATTACGTGAATTATTATATCTTGATTTGAGTTAAATATCTTTATGTGGATAGTCCCCATGTAATTTTATTTTTTTGTCCATCATTCAAACTTATAGAGTTGAAAGCTAAATCAATAAATTTTGTTAGTTTGAATTAATGGAAGGATGAAGTAGATATTTTTATTTTATCAAATGACTAGATTGAACGTATACCAATAGTTCATGAACTATATTGAACAAAGTCAAAGTTTAGGGACTATGTTACATATTGAGCTACGGTTTATGAAATATATTGAACAAATTAATAATTCAAGAACAACATTGCACATTAGACAAAAATTTAGATATCGTTTATGTAATTATCCTATTTTATCTCCTTTATTATATCAACTTTGTATTGCCAAATTAACAATATGTGTTTCCCTACATCTAACATCATATTTAATGAGAAAAAATAAAACTTATTTATGCATGTCGACTCATCAAGATAACTACAAGAAAAAGTCATAACATATTTTACAGATGTTAATTCAATACTAAACTTTTTCAATTTGATCAATTTGGTCCTAAACCTTTTAAAGATTTGTCAATATAGTCATTCGGGTCTATTTTGGCTTAAAATCACTAATGTGGAAGTTGGTTGTCTTATGTGGCGTGATTAATACTAATGTGGACAATTTTTTCATTTAAAAAAAAAATTGATTTTTTTTTTTCTTTTATCTGTTTTTCTTATTTCCATCTGTCAATCTCTAGAATCAACGATGACCGATGGACGTCATTGGCCCCAATTGAGGGAGTCGCGGCCCTTGCCTAGTGCTGGTTTGGGTCGGGTGGCATCCCTTCTCGATCTACACAATGAAAAAAAGAAAAGAAAAAATCTATTAAAATGTAAAAATTGTAAAAATTGTCAACATTAGGCATCAATCTTGTTACTTAAGACAACTAATTTCCACATTAGCAATTTCTAGTCAAATTGACCAAAAGAACTATGTTGGCTAATCGTGAAAATATTTAAAACTAAATTAGCAAAATTGAAATGTTCAACATTAAATTGGCTATCGTACAATAGATTTAGGATTTTTTGGTAATTTTCCACTAAGTCATCTTGATAAATTTCTTAAGTCTCCTACAATGGGTGGAGGAATTAATGGCTGCATAAAAATGAGGCCGGCACTAAAGGATAATTCCAAGTTCCAACCATATGTATCTACATTTATGAATATTTAATAGCCCATTCAAACATGAAATTCAGAACTTACTTGCTGGGTCGAAATATAACACAAGAAAACCGAAAAAAAAAAGAAAAGCCCTTGTTTTGCGAGGAAACCAAGAGTGTGAGGGACAGCGCACAGGCATCCCTGAACCACTTCTAGCCTGCCTATCAAAGTCCAGCCAAGGAACGGAATCGTGAAGCACTTACTCTTCAGCACAAGCTATGAAAAATAATTAACAGATAAAGTTATAAAAAATTGACACGAGAAGAAACAGAGGATTTGAGAAATCTATAAAAAGAATATTACTTTCTGATAGAAACCTTGCATGTATAAGGCTCTGTTTATAATACAATGTATGAACACAATAAAAGAAAAAAAATACTTTTTTAATTGTACATGATTTGATTCACAACTAAATTGATTTACTCAATCACTCCAGGGAAAAGAACCGTATCTCTAATGCATACTCTCACCTTATCTTCTAATTGTTGAAGTAACAAACAAACCAGATAGCAAAGTACAAGACTCGATCTTGACGTTGGCCGGACCCGAGGTCCCTGACATCTAAGAACTACAAGTCTGGCGATATATCCAATCATATTACTGCCTTGCTGTTTCTCTCTCGACTCATCTCCAGCTCAATGACATAGTATAAATTGAGATGGCAGGAGAGATTTCAGGAAGCTGGTCTGAAAAATGGCAAACCTTCAACTGGGAAAAGTATTAGCACTTGCCTTGATCGCATTGCTTTCTGTTTCTGACGTTGCATGCAACCATCGCACTTTCTCGAGGAAGCAACTCGAAGCAAACGGGAAAGTCTCCGGGAGTGTAAGGAGAGAGAAGGTGAAAGATGCCATGCTTCATGCGTGGACTTCTTATGAGAAGTATGCCTGGGGATTTGATCAGCTTCAGGTTTGGTGGATGAGGATGATGTCTTCTTAAGGCTGTTTATGTCTAGATTAACGTGGGCTCGCATATTGAAGTTTGCCATCGTGTGTTGTTGCATTGACAGCCACAGACGATGAATGGGGTCGACAGCTTTGGTGGATTGGGAGTGACCATCGTGGATGCTCTTGACACCTTGTTCATCATGGGACTTGATAAGCAGTTCAAGAGAGCCAGAGAGTAAGTGTCATCCTTCTCCTTCCCTGGACTTCAAATAATAAAATGGTTCGAAAGTTGTAAGAACCATCTCTTCATGCAAAATGTTTATATTGGATTGACAGCAACAGAGAATTATATGGACAAAGTCAAATATAATAGAGCCAGTATGTGGCATTGGTGTCCTTTCTAAGTTGGTTTCATGTGATTTGGAAATTCTTTGAAGTGTGATCGGTTTGATGTGTCACTTTCCTTTGATTTGTCTACAACAAACACTGAGATCCCTACAAAAATGACAATAAGAAGCTAAGCTTTATTCAACTAAGGGAGAAATGCTGCTGAGAAATCCATCACTACAAAAATGTTTCTAGAACAGCAGATAGAACTAGAGAAAAGAGCAGAAAGTGGAGAAGATGCATTGTCTTTCACTCCTTGAGATGCTCTTTAATTGTCGATTTTGCATTCATTTGGCATTGTTAGTCATTAATACTTGATGGCGTACGTTGCAGTTGGGTGGCTACCTCCTTGAACTTCAACAAGAACTATGACGCCAGCGTCTTTGAGACAAACATAAGGTAGATAAGAAGCTCTCTCTCTCTCTCTCTGTATTCATGTGATTGGAGGAGAACCCTAACTCTCACTTGAAATCAATAGCCTGCATTCATTTGTTGTCGTCTTTTGGGTAAATTTGCTTGTTCTGATGCAGGATGGTAGGTGGACTTTTGAGTGCATATGATCTTTCTGGGGACAAAGTTTTCCTGGAGAAAGCTACAGATGTAGCAGATAGGTTGTTGCCTGCATGGAATACACCTTCTGGAATCAATTATAACAGCATCAACTTGGCTACTGGAAAAGCTCATAATTATCCCAATGTAATTTATCAACCTTTCCTCTGCTTCTCCTGAATCGTGCTTACCATTAGATTTCATCTCTCTCTCTCTCTCCCCACAAGACTACATCCTTATATTTTCATGAACATTCTCTGGTGTATGGTCTGAAAAGTTAACGGCCACGATTTCTGAGTTCCTGATATTGAGTGGAAAAGCAATGATATTTATTGAATGAGAGCAGGATGCCAATTATGACATGATTCTCCCATGATGTTGACACCAAAGGACTAAGGTTTCAATGTGATTACATTCACATTTTGCAGACCCATCTTGATCTGATAAAATAAGGCTGAGAAAACCAATTCTATATGTACTGCTGGCTCATCAAGCACCTAGATGCTGGGTCTTTATGTGATCATTCACCATTTGCATCAAGTTTGAAATACCATTAACTATGAGATGCAACAAATAGTGTGAATAATGATGCTTCACAACTGAGTTCTTTAAGATACTATATTTTAACCCCAGTAGGACATCTGCCTATGCCAGCCATATGTACTTTTTGCTATGTATCTGTTGCATAAACCTTCACTTTTGAGTTGTCTTATAGAAGGTGATGACATGATTTAGTCTTTGCATCTCTAGGGAAACAGTATTCTGGCTGAAGTGGGGACAACACAGCTTGAGTTTATCGCTCTATCTCAAAGGACAAATCAACCCAAGTACCAGGAGAAGGTATTATTTCTGTAGATCTTGTGTCCTTTGAAATTTTAGTCGGCAATCACTTTATAGCTACCTTGAGTCCACTTTATTCTTGTTTTAGACATGGTGGCATCAAAAGACTGGCCACTCCCCTGAACTATCTCAGAGCTATTTAGTTATTTATTTACCGCAAAAGTAGAAGATCTTGAACATATTATGTGAGTACACTCTTTTCGTGATCATTTAGGTGTTTTCTTATCCATTTTCCAGGTGGAGAAGGTCATTGAAGTATTTCATAAAAATTTTCCTGCTGATGGCTTGCTTCCTATATACATTAATCCTCAAACTGGGATGCCATCTCCATCATTGATCACATTTGGTGCCATGGGTGACAGGTATTTGACAGGCTTTGTGAGGTTTTAATATTTACATGCAGGTTGAAGTCAAAAGAGTAATGATAACACACCTCAGTGCTTACTCGAAGTCTTTTGGTCAAAACAGTAGCCTGTATGAACTAGAATGGCGGATACCAGCAGTCTATTAGTTGCAAATTATAGATTAATTTCAACGATTTGCGGTCGTTGAAAATTCAAATTGAATGAGCTAGACTGCTGCTTTATAGTCATTGTGCATAAAAATCAATCGAACCCATCTAGCTGGGTGCTTCAATGACAGATGGACTCATTGAAGATGTGAATACGTTGCTATAAATTTGCTTTGCATCACATTAAATTTTTAATTTGCATGGTCTGGATGTTCATGCAATGCATGTGCGAGATGTTTTCTATGAAATGTGATGTCAGAACAGAACATTTACCTTGTAAAAGCTCAACTCATCCTTGTGGATTCACCGTGTACCACGAGTCGAAGACCATCATTACTTGGAAAGATCATCTCTCCAACAAATATGGATTAGGAAAATCATCTTCGTCACTAGCTTGGAAAGATTCAATACTTCTCTCGTGTTGGAAACACTGTCCTGGTTGTAATTTTCATAGTAGCTGCCAATTGACTTAAATAATAGTAGGGATGATCGGTTATTGGTCCGGTCCAGTTCCACCTAGGAATGGGGAATTGGACCGGGAGGACTAGTTCCCAATTTTTGGGACTAGGGACCGGACCAGGAACCGGACTGGACTGATCGTTCCAGTCCCATAGAACCGATCACTTAGCAAAAAAAATTAAAAAATTAAGAAAAATACAAGAGTTCTTACTATTTTTAGATTTTATTGCTATTTTTAAGAAATAAAAAAATATATTAAAGAAAGAGTTGGTTTGGTCCATCGGTCTAGTCCAGTCTGGTCTGCTTCCCCCTTGGAATCGGGAACCGGACCGACAGTCACCGGTTCCATATGGAATTGAGAATCGGACCAATCCCTCTAGGAACCGGACCAAACTGGTTGGTTCCGTCTGGTCTAGGAGGTTCCCAGTTTGGGCGGCCCGACATGCTCACCCCTACATAATATCCTTGGAAGGTGAAGCCTATCACTGCCTATGATTCCTCGTTTCATTTATACGAATAGTGTTCACTTATATCTCTGCTCAAAAACATTTTACTCTATGTTGTATGTGCTTTGCAGTTTCTACGAGTATTTACTCAAGGTGTGGATACAGGGGAATAAAACTCAAGCTGTTAATGTCTACAGGTAGTTAAATCCACAGAGATTGCAGTGGAACATGGGTGAAATATCAGCCATATGTAATACCATAAGATTCAACTCCACACTTCCTCTCATTTTTTTCCAATTTGCATGGACTTCTAAAAGCATCATACACTATCAATTATGTAGTTCTTATTCTCGTCATTGGTTGGGCTGTTTATGACCTATATTTAGATAAAGGGCCCTTAAATTACCTATTCATGCAACATTGATTTCTTAAAAATAAACACAGGATAAAATATCACAGCTGCTCAATCATATCATCATATGTAAGGTGATTAATAAATGAAAAATTTACTCTTTCTGGAAGATCGTTACAGTCTGAAATATGGATAGACATGCCTCAAAACTGAAAAGTGCTGCCACAACCATACAATTAAATGATGAGTGGTTTCTTTTTTTGGGGAGTTTTCTCAGTATTTCCTATTAACAATTCTGGGACAGGGAGATGTGGGAGACTTCAATGAGTGGCTTGCAAAGCTTGGTCAGGAAAACAACCCCTTCTGCTTATGCATACATATGTGAGAAGAATGGAAATATGCTGATCCCTCAGGTCGGTGAAGCCAGTCACCAGAGCTTTCTCTTGTATTCTGTGCCACACATGCTAATAGTTTGATTATTTGTGACTTCAGATGAATGAGTTGGCTTGCTTTGCTTCCGGGATGTTGGCTCTAGGATCTTCTGGCTTTGACGACCCTCGAAAAGCTAAAACTATTCTTTCGCTTGCAGAAGAGGTAATTATCTGTCTCGGTCACTTACAGAAATTATAACTGTCCAAGAAAGGTACTGAGAGTTTTCGAGTGACACCTTAAATCCAGTAATATCATCGTTATTAGAAGAGAAGAGGTTGCCTGGCAACTTTAGGTTCTTCTTGTTTGGGTGACTGCCTATCTGGGTGATATAAAACAAAGAACAAAATGCAAGGAATATATAGGCTGTCTTTAAATTTACTATAACTGAGATGGTAAAAAGCAGCACTATCAATTACCAAACATCGGGATTATTCAATACCATTGTCCTTGTGATTCCTCCTAGTCCATATAAAAATCTTTTGGAATTGTGAAAGATGCTTGAGCTTCTGGCTGCCATGTTAATAGTTTCCGGTGCTTCAATTTACTGCTCAATTTGAAATGCTTAATTGAATGTCATTCAATATGGATCTATTCCCCAAGATGGGCTTCCAGTGTGACCATGTGGGAACAAGCAGAGGCTTGAGGTTTTCAAAAAGCACAGAAGCTTGGTTTTCCTGGATATTTCTAACTTCAAGTCCCTGTATTCCATAGGATTTGGGGGTGGATTCTGGAATCTTTGCTTTTCTTTTTTTTTTTTTTTTGGTCGGATGGAATCTTTGCTTTTCAACTGGGGCCAAAAAAAAAAAAAAAAAACTAAGGCTGCTATTTGTTTGAACTTATGAAATCCCAAAGGGTAGCTGAAGAATGAGCCTAGTATAAATCAACTGATTAAAAGAGTGTACTCTTTGCTACCCTTTTCTTTGGCCGTATGACCTTACCTATCCATACTTGAAATTATACAGCACATATTATATCGCCAATACCTTGTAAACAGTCATTTTCTATGTGGCAACAACTTCGGGTTAATTAGTAGATTAATGATGGTGCTTGAGATTTGAGCTTCTGTCCATCATGGACTGCAGATTGGGAAGACATGCTACAATTTCTATCAGATAACAAAGACAAAATTGGCAGGAGAGGACTACGGTTTCCCCCCTGGACGGGTACGTTACCTTTGATCCACCTCATTTATGGAGTTCTTATGTCTCGGGTATTTCGTCTGAAGAGAATGAAATTCTATAGGACATGAATGTTAATATTCCGTATAACCTCATGAGGCCCGAAACTGTCGAGTCGCTCTTTTACCTTTGGCATTTCACCGGGAACACGATGTATCAAGATTGGGGTTGGGATATTTTCCAAGCATTTGAGAAGAACAGTCGCTTAGAGACCGGATACGTCGGGCTGAAAAACGTAAGTAGATCATGAAACTTGAAGTATCCTAAGCATTTCACTTGTCATATACATGTTCAAGGGAAGTTCTTTACATTGTGTGCGAATCTGAAACCAAATGAATATGTTGAAATTGACTTTTATCCTTTTTCTGTGTCGTTTGCTCAGGTGAATACCGGTGCTAAGGACAACTTGATGCAGAGCTTCTTCCTTGCAGAGACCCTCAAGTATTTGTACCTCCTGTTTTCGCCTCCATCCGTGATCCCTCTGGATAAATGGGTGTTCAACACAGAAGCCCATCCTTTGAAGATCGTTCCCCGGTAACCAGTGGAGAGAGGTTGAGCAAAAGTGAACAGGTATTGCCTACAAGGCTTGGTGGAAGAAAAGAAGGTAGAACAGGACATAACTAGTCTCTTGCCCTGAAATGTCTGTTGCCCAACCCACACCATCCTCTAACTTACTCATAAATACCCCTTTCGTTTTTGTCTTTGGGCCTACGAGATGCATGAGGGTATGTGCAGGTGGCCATTTTTCATGAAATCAAAATAAGAGAGGAGCTGGGGTCTCTCAATTATCAGGGGAAGTTGTAATAAATATTTTCTTCAGCTGAAAAAAGTAAGAAAATGCCATTGCAGTAAGGTATATTCTTTTCCAAGGGAGAGCCATAGTTCATTAATCACGGAGCAATGCAACCGCCGAATTTCTCAACGACCTAAACTATTTGTAGTGATTTTTCTTTTTTCCCATAAACAGATACCTGGGGTCAAAATATGTAAAGTATGACTTCGATGAGGGACAAGAGTCCTGCCTTCGGAGGGTTGCAGTGAGATGCCTGTTCAATCAGTAGATAAATGGATTTCTTTGGAACAATATCTGTCGATATTCTTTTACTAGAAAAGTTCTATAAAAATCACGTGACAAATTATTCAAAGTACTGGCCATCTATACAATTTTTATCATAAGTTAACTGATGACGGTCCTATAGTTACTTCTTAAGAAGGCCTGGCCCATCGTTTTTCACTTTTTCTGGATTTGTAGGGATTGGCCCATCGAAGTTCCGTTCTTTCTAGCTGACATCAAGCAGAAGTCTAAACAAGGTCTTCCACTTCACGACCATAACAACAGTAAATCTTTGCCTTTTTTTCACCGAGTGTCATTGGCTATATGAACCCAAAAGATATAAAAGAATGATTAGAAAGAAAGGACGGAAGGGAGAAGGAAACCTACAAAGCTTCGACAGCACTTGAAAGACATTTCAACCATGATCCTCGGCAGCTTAGCTCATAGAGTTGCGCTGCAGAAGGGTGCTAATCAGGCTAAATTATAACCAAAGTATATTCCTTTATATCTATCTGGTTATCCCTCAAGGTTTAAAGTATTAGAAAAAAGAAATCTGGCGATCTTTTCTTTTAGCTCAAAGTGGAATATTTTCTGGATAGACCTGTGATAATACAACAATGATGTGGTCTGGTGAAATCATTTGGGATGGACTGGTGATAATGCAGCAATAATGTCAGGTGGATGAGAGTACTAATTAGCAAGAACCCAAAAAATTTATGGATGAAAGGTAATTCCTCCATTTCACTCCCAACCGCAGTGGTAGTACAGTCCAAAGAGAGTGCAGGCACAGAAACAGAAAAAGGAGGGAGGGAGGGAGCGAGGGAGAGAGAGAGAGAGAGAGAGAGAGAGAGGCACAAGCACAAGCAAAGAGACATTCCTTCAACGCTTCCAAAAAGGGATGAACAAAAGCTAAACGCAGAGTATGCCCACCCACCTCAGCTGCAATGATGACAGCAAAGAGTGGGAAGTGATGGCCCTCTTAAAAAGCTTATAATAATGGTGTGTGATAAACCCACCAAAAAGAAGAATAAAAAAAAAGTGGTGTTCACAATCACCACATGAGTTATTCAATCCCCATGCAAAATTTGAATATTCCATATGTATATGAATAAAACTTAGACAGACAGTAGGACACAGACTTATGTATATATATATATTTAAAAATAAACTTGGCCCTTAGAGATTTTTGAAGATGAGGAAAAGTTTAAAAGCGTGAAAATAGAATCTAGTACTATCTCTTGAGAGAAGCGATCTATGGATTTTGTACTGGCAAAGAGAATCCATGTCATGGGGTTGCTTTGCTTTAAAAGAAGAGCCGCTGCATACTGTAAGAGAGAAAGAGAGAGAAGATGGTTGTGTTGTGTTGTGTTTCGTGTGTCAGCTAGAGAGGGCATGCGCTCTTCAAACTTCGAAGGAACTTGGTTCAGAATTACGGAATTCCAGAGAGTTATGGCTTCCTTCCCTTTTGGCCTTTTTATCACATTTTCTCCCCGTGTATGTACATTGAAAAAAGTGACTTCACAAATAAATTGTGTGATGTTATGTGTTTGGATATTTGGTAGCCTAACTTCTACTTTCAATTACATAAAAGTTTAGTTTGGAGTTTGAAAGTTCTACTTTTGTTCGTGGATATATTCTTTTACATCTCTTGTAGACTTATACATAAGAGACATGATAAATTGAAGCTTCTTTATTGAAATTTGTCATGCTCCAAATTTACATGTTATTAGAGTACTAGGTCATTCCATTGCATCATTTTCAAACCCTTTTCATTGTCATTCATCGATTTGGCTTCTGATGCATCCAACACGACAACTAATCAATCAAAAAGTCAGATCTCACATGGTCTGAAAACAAACTAATAAATTATTTATGGGTTTAATCTCTCAATCATTTTGACCAAAAATAAAATAAAATCTCTTAACTATTGGTTGGTCAAGAGAGCTGTCTAGCTTGGGATAGAACCATGACTTTGGCACTTTAGGTAAAGACTAAATTTTGTTTTTGAATGGGACAACTCCCTTGGCAAACGAGGATGCACGGGCAAACATTTGGAGTCCCTTTACAGAAAATTCAATGAAGTAACATTTGGACGAAACACCAAGAGTGTTAAGGTACGGTGTATAAATGGGGGTTAAGTATCATCTCCTAGAGAAGTAGGAAACTACCAACGGTCTCAAGATCTTGAGCAAAAGCTAAATATTGATTCATGGCAAATGCATGTTGCGAAGTTCAGTGGCTAACTTGTTTATTCAAGGAATTTGAGATGTACTTTCTACATAAATGTATTGTGATATTTAGGCTTCTTTACATATTGTAGCAAATCTAGTTTTCCATGAACATAGTAAATATATAGAATTGGGTTGGTGCTTGCAAGATTATAGCTAGCAGACATCTTCACGAAGGCACTGAGAAGGAGAGCTTTGAAAATATTTATAATTCTAATTTTTCTTAATTGTTCAATAGATTTGGTTTGAATTTAGAAAGGGTTTCTTTTATCTATAAATAGTCGAAACTTTCGCATTGAAATTTGACTTTGTTCCAAAATTAATACTATCTCCAGCCCATTTTTTCCCTTTTTTTTTTTGGGAAAAAGATTTAATGCCGCTGATAGATCAAACTGGAGTGCATGAATCTTTTAACTTGATGAATCTGTACATACCTGTTCCTCAATAAATTAAAAAGAGAGAGAGAGGAGAGAATTGGAAAATTTTTCGTATATACAATATACTAGCATTTGTCTAGACTAGCTAGCTATATAGTTCCATAGAATATAATTTTGTCTAGATAGGTGCAATCTGGACACTAACGCTCAAATCAATGAACAATATTCCCTTGTCCTGCAAATGGGATCCTCATCGATCTTAAAGTGCAATGTTGTTGTGACAGAGAGAATTAACATAATCCTCCCATCGAAAGTGTGAATATGGTGGATACGGAAAAAGCTTTTCTTGATTCGATCATCAGTGGAAAAGATTAAAAATGATAGAAATGTCTCTTTTATATTTTTTTTATTTTTAATTTCTTTCTCTCTTTTTTTTGGGGGAATGTGAAGATCCATGGATGGTGTAAAAGGGAGGGAACACCTTTTTGACTGTAATAGTGGCGTGGACACTTTCGCCTTTTTTGCTCATAACTTAATGCCAATATTGCAGAGATGGATTGGGAGAGGTGATACCTTTTCAGGGGCTTAATTAGCGGAGGGAGGGGAAGGAGATGGACAACCTTTCTGAGATTCAATTCCCAAACATTCCATTTGGTCTTTCGTGACTTCTCAAAACAGATAAAATCGATTTGCTTCCATATATCTAAATTTTTAGAAGCAATAAGTTCATTTGGATGCCAAGTTAATTTTTCAATTTGAACATAACTTTGAAATATAATCAATGGTAAATTTGAGCATACGCCATTGATAATAAGTTCATTTCCTTAATTCCTTTTGGACCTGGAGTTCTTACTACCAGAAAACTCTGCAACCGCCCTTGAAATTTTTGTGGCTTAATTGCTTTCCTTTATTAAAATAGTTTCAATTTTTAGGCTTCGTTTGTTTGAAAATGAATTATTTAAAAAATATATATTTTCTTTTGCTTAAGTGCAAAGAGCATTTTCAATTTACCCATTTCTTACCTACTTATCTTAGACACGGGTACTTTGGGTTTTGGACTTAACTTAAAGCATGATAATATGCAATTGGGGAGATAAATAGAGGCTTGAAAAATTTGAAACTTATGAGCTTCTGCTCTAATACCATGTGAGATTTTGTGGAATCACAACCGATTATTCCAAAAACTTTTGTTGGATGCAAAAATGTAGTTTATTATTTAAATATTCTAACAAGCACAAATAAAGCATTTAAAGAACTCCACGATTGATTGCACAGACCGAATGAATTAAGATTGTAGATCCATGTTTCATAAATACTTCACCTTTTCTTTTCATAAATACTTTTATTTACAATAAAAGCATGAATTCTCGTACACCCAACACAATCACGAGAGTGTCAAGTTACATTAATTAGAAAAACATATAAGTTCACGATATTTGATATATACAATGAATAGTTTGAGTGATTCGAGAAATTGTGATCTCCGATTGCTTGTGGAGGAAAACTTCATCGATCTCTGTTCATGAGGTAGACACCCTTGACCAGACCATCCATGTTATTAAAATGTTTGTATCAAGGTATTTTCTAGCGAAACTACCCAAAATTTCAATTTTCACAATCAATTCATATACATACACACACATATGGTCTTCAGAGTTCTACGGTTTGTCATGTCCCAATGATGATATTGACGTTGCATTAGGTTTTGTCACTATTATATCGAATATTGGTTTCACAACATCCTTTTTCTGTATTACTTTTAGGATTGTAAATGTTCGTGAAGGGATAAAGCTATAAGGAATGCACTATAGGACATGTCAACAATTTCAAGAAAGTGACTTCAAAAAGATTTTTCTTGGAAGTTAACCAATAAATCACATATCATCTTATGTTAGGGTTAGGGAGGATTTTACTACTTCGTTAAAAAAAAAAAAAAAAAAAAAAAAAAAAAAAAAAAAAGGCCTTTTTTCCATATTAATGTACATTTCAAAAGGTTATTAAATTTTTTAAAAAAATTAGCAAAAACACCATTCACCTAATTTCTCAGTTTATTGTTGTTAACTTACCAACACTTTCATGAAGTTATCAACTTCTTGTAGCAACTTGAAATTTACTAGCTTTTCCTATCTTTGACGAACTTTTGTTTGTCTTTTTTAGTACCACCTTGTATTTATCAATTCTTTTATGGATTTTCTAATCTAAACTTTTTTAGATTTTCTCTAATTAAATTGCCAACTATTTTTGGATTACTAGTTGAAATTGGAGTTCTTAACAATGTTTATATGATTTTTAATTCATAAACTCTTTTTTTTTTTTTTTTTATGTTTACCAACTTTTATTTTTTCTTACAAAATACTTTAAATTTACCAACTCTAATGTGAACTTACCAATCTTTTTGTGTAACTTACTATTTTTTTCTCTCATTAGGCTACTTAGAAGTTTTGACCAACTCTCATTTGAGCAAATTACCGTTGTATTTAATTTTTTTTAATTACCAACTTTTCTATTGATTTACTAACTGTATTTATCTTAACTAAAATAAGAAATTTACCAACTCCTTTTATAGAAATCACCAACCCTAATTAGAGTGATCACTAACTTTTCTCTTATTAATTTATACACGAGTTTGTATTACCAACTTTCATTTCAGTTAGTAACCGATGTTTATTTGAAATACACATATTAAATTACCAAATTCTTTTGTCTTCTCATTTATCTGCTTCTATTTACATTTCTTGCCAACGCCATATATTTACTAACAATCCTATGAAATAAAATAAAAAATTATTTATGTGACTTATCAACTTTTCTCTAATTAAGGGTCACCAAAAAAAAAAAAAAAAAATTCTCTAATTAAGTTGCCAACTAACTTGGAGTTACCAACTCTCATATGAGTTGCTTACTGAGTTTTTTTTTTTTTAAATATAGAAACTTTCATATTGTTTGAAAAACTATATTTGCTTTGTTACAAATTTTTTGAATTCACTAGTTCTTTTTCCAAAGCTATCAACCTCAATTGAGGGATTACCAATTATTCTCTGATTAAATTACTGAATAATATTCATTACCAACTCTTATTTGAGTTAGTTTACCTAAGTTTGCATTTCTCCTTTTAAATTACCTACTTCTCTTACCTTTGACAAAAAAAAATACTTCTCTTGTTTTTACAAAACTTTTATTTACCTTTTCTACCAACACATTAAATCTATCAATTATTATGTGACATTATTTGCTTTGTTCAAATGACCTTCCAACTTTTTTTTTATTAAGTAATTCAATGAAAAACTTGATAAATTTGAAATAAATAAACATGGATAACTAACTCAAATAGGAGTACGTAGACAATTGGTTGAGAATTTGATTGGAGAAAAGTTAATAGGTAACTTAAATTAAAGTTAGTACTTTTTTTATAAGACTTGAGAAATTTGAAGCGTAGTCAGGAATCATAAATGAAATTTGATAAAATATTAGAAAAGTTGATAATTGAAAACTTGGTAACTCAAATGGAAGTTTGTGACTAGTTGTTAACATGATTGGAGAAAAGTTGATAAATCACTCTAATTAAGGTTGAAAATTAAAATAAAAATAAAAGTTGGTAAGAAAAGAAAAATAACAAAACTGTAGATGATAAAAAAAGTTGGTGGTAAATTGAAAAAAAAAAAAAAAAAAAAAAAAATTCTGTAAGTAACTTAAATGAGAGTAGGTAACTCAACACTAGATGAAAATTCGATGGCAGAAAATTTGGTGACGATTCCCACTAATTTAAATTGGTCATCACTAATTCGATGGATCACAAATCAAGGAAAATAAAAGTTGATAGTACAATAAAAAAAGCACTAAATTCAAAAAAGAAAAATCAAACGCAGTAAATAACTCAAATGAGATGTGATAAACTAGAACCATTTGGTAATTTAATTTGACAAAACTTGGTAAAGTCATTCAAATCTAGATAGTTTGGTGATTTCATATAAGAGATAGTAAATTCAAAACTTTAACAAGATATCAAAATAAAAATTGGTAAATTATTAGAAAATTTGGTAACATGAAAACTACCAGAAAAATTGATAATTTTCATAAAAGTGATGACAAGTTACCAACAAGTTATCCGGGAACGAAAAAGTCATTGGTCACTTCTTTTTACCAGCTGCTTTGAGACACTTACTGATACATGAATTTCATCAGCGGGTAGCAAAAATCCCCACAAAAATAAGGAGCTTGGGGATTGCTTTCCTTTTGACATCTTACGTCTCGTGTGAGGCTACTTTTAGCTAATTGCTAAAACATGAATTTGAATACTCCACAAAAAGAGGGCATATTTCACTTGATTTCACAATCATTTAGCAATCATTTGTTCTGTAATAATTGACATTAAACAGCAAATTTAAGTGATTACGAACTTATCTCTAAAAGAGCATCACTTGTCTGTTCATCATGCATAAGAAATAAATACTGGGCAAAACAAAAAGCCGGAGATCAACTTAAACTGCATTGCAACTGCAAAATCATCCTCATTTTTGGCCACAAGTAGCAGGAACCCATGAACTGTATACAGGTTCCTGCAAACAAGTGCAGTCATCTCAGCCGTCGCAAATGTAGCACGAAATTGCACGAGAAAAAGGATTCAGAGATTGTTGGCACAAAAACAATGTGACCACCTTTTCAATAATGGAGGGCACGTCAAGCTTTGCGATCAGAAACACCGGCAAGCTAAGCTGCTGTTTACCGTGCAGTCTCTGTGTAGGGTGCATGCATTACCTATTACTGCTTTCGAATATATTTCTTTTAAATATGCTGCTAAATGCTAGACCATGTACGTACAACATAATTATCTGCGTGCGTGACAAGTCTATTCCAACCCCAGCATTATATTGCTCAAGCATTTTTGAACTGTCTATTTTAGCTCCAGCACTCCTCCAGTCGTTTCGCAGAGAGAGAGAGAGAGAGAGAGAGAGAGAGAGAGATGGTAATATTCTCTGTTCTTTTCCTATGCATTCTTTTTGGTGGGGTTGATGGCTACTGTTGATAGAATGTGTGGCTATTTGTTGTCTCCCAGTGGTAGCTAGATTTTTCATTTGTTTTTTTCCGGATTTTTTTAAATAGTATGTGGGGTACGTACCCTACCAAAGTCACAGCAAGCAAACCCTAGCTAGGTGAAGGAATAAGAATAAGAATAGAAAAAAGCAGCATCTATCTACCCCCATTCACTGCAATATCTGGAGTTTGTAAGGAGACAAGCCTTTGTCCATCAATTCTCAGTCCAGTGTTAAGCTTTTGTCCATCAATTATTCACTGCGTCATCTGGACATATTCACAGCATATACTCGGTCACCATAACAAAATAAAATTAAAAATAGAAAGGAGAGAAGGAATCCAAGCTATTAAATTATACACATTTGATACTGAGACATGACGTAATGCAGCGCACCCAAGTCCAAGAATTTGTAGTTAGCTTGGGTCTCCCCCTGATTACGAGAGTTCTAGGGACATTCATGTTCTTCAAGCTTGATAAAAACCAAGCAGGAAATATCATTCTATGCGGGCGTGTTAGAGGCGAGCATGATTACTAGAGCTGATAGACAAGATAACCTATCAAGAAACATATCCTATGCAAAACAATCCCAAAAGTTCTGGAACCTAAATGCTACCGGTCCTTTCTTCTTTTTAATCTGTTTGACACACAACCTGAATGCTATGTAAAAAGTGATCGAAACCGCCCTGGAACCTATGCTTATTTAAGGAAAACAGATTAACTGTCCTAGAGTGCTAGTATTGTGGTTGGCGTTACATGTTGCATCATAAAACTTACGATGACTTCCAATTAAGGATACCTTTTTAACCATACAATAACGCGGATCAAATGGTTTATTCCATGGGCTAAAGAAATAGATCGATCAGAAGAATTTTGACATTCTTTTTGTTTCACTAAGCAACGTGTTCAAACATGTGACAAATGAATATTTCCATAAGCAGAATATCGTAATAAATGACATCCATTGTGATTAATAACTCACTTGGTTAGTGGCTTGGGCTATCTTGCTAATTGTTAATTGGTCTTTTTTTCAAATGAGAGAGAGAGAGAGAGAGAGAGAGAGAGAGAGAGAGAGAGGGAGAGAGTTGATATTGGACATGGGGATCGGTGAACAAAGAAAGAGGGGTTGGCAGCAATGATGAGATAGATTTGTCATGGTTTTGGCATTCAGTATAGATAAGAAAAAAAAGGGTGAAGTGAGAAAGGAAAAGAACATACTTTTATTACCTTTTCTTTTCTCTGTTTTCTTTCACTTTAATCGGTCTCTTAAATTTCAGTATCAATAAAAAAGCTTCTCTCACAACCCCCACTTTTTCTTTTACTCCCCCTTTTACTGTCCATTGATGTGTCTACAACACAGTTCTTGAACCTTGGGATGATTTCTAGGGGAATAAACCTACACCTATACAAATTCTCATATATATCTTGAATGAATTGAGAGAGGATAACGATGACAAGACAAAAAAAAGCGGTTGCCCTCGTAGAAATTTCTCGTCAACACATGAAATTGGCCACGACTTTAACTAATGTCAAACTTTAATTGATGTGGAACCATAAATAATCTGTCTCAATTCAGTGTATATACTAGTTCATAAAGAGATAAGCTACATGAGAAGAATGTTATCGTGTTCCAACACTATAACTTACGAAAGCAGTGTTCGACAAAGAGCTCTCAGCATCATGAGAGTCTATGCTCTAATAACAAGTTGGGGCGATGCATAATGAAAACCTAATAGCCAGAGGAAAAAATCCTACAAACTCGCAGGTTATGACCGAAGTTCCCCCTCCAAGCCTTCAAGATGTCGCAGACTCACTCCGAGGCTTTAGGCAAAAGACCAAACACTCTCAATCTTATTCGTCTGTCTATCTATACATGTTGTGCGGTGTAAAAATAATGGGAAGTTCCTAAGGCTATCTGCGATTTTGCATGGTACATCAAAAGCAATCCCATTTCGGGAACGTCACCTGCACGCTCTCAAAGTGCGAGTGATTGGGGAGCTTCCCGAGGCAAAAGAAGTAGGGAATAATATTGTGTGTGAGAGAGAGAGAGAGAGAAGGGGGGAAAAGTGAGATGAGAAAGAAAAAGGGTGTGGAGACGAGGAAAACATATCATATGATGGCTCTGCCAACATTTATTGTATAAAGTCGCACGCTCTCCTTTTCACACTGCTCTTACGTCTCTCAAACCCATCTCACACCGTGTGAGACTGGATTTAGTGACTCAAGACCAACATGCAGGGAATCCCCCAATCCAAGTAAATAGATCTGTGAGCGTTAGAACAAACAGCTACTTACTTTCCTTAGAAAATCTGCATCTCACGCACGAGTAATCTCACAGACTTAATAGCCATAAGATTTATGGATCCTATGATTTCTAGCTCTTCAAATATGATAATGAAAGGCATCGAGCTAGCTTATACAAAATATAACCCAAGGATATGCCTTCAAAAGGAGTTGATGACCAGTCCAAATCTTCTTGCCACAAACCACTTGAAAAATTGCCCATATAGCTTTAGAGAGAGATCGGTCCATGAGTAGATGTTCCCCTGTTTCATTTGCATCGCATCAAAGACAGCAGAGTGGATCAACTTTAAAATGCCAGGATATTATTCTGTCCTTTAGAGGCAACCTTTCAAGAATGAACAACCACGAAATGAGAGACTGTTTAGATATACTGAGAGGAAACCAGAGCAAGTGATGCCATTGCACTCCTGGCCTTGTATTCCTCAGTACAGACCAGGCACTATTAACTTAGAAAAGTTTATCTCGAGCAGCATTCCAAATCACTTTACCGTCCCTATCGCCAGGAAAGAGAATGCCACATACAGTAGCTTGAATGTGAACCGCAACATCAGATCTTGCTTTTGGCCACACCAAATCCATATTAGTGATAACAGCAGCCACATTAGCTTGACAAGATAACCCGTTATCATGAATAACTCTCCTGCCATATTTATCGAGAAGTGGCCCATCAGGATGCCAATAGTCGTGCCAGAGGAAGGTATTCATGCCATTAGCAATGATCTGCTCAATCAAAGGCCTAGCAAGCACTCTTATTTTTGTTGAATATTTCATGATTTTGAAAGTTTGAAAGCCATTGTTTTGTAACGGTTTTGACAACGATCCATTTGATGGAAAATAGATTGATTTTTAAATATCACAGCCGACTGACTTAATTTGTATCACACCAGCCCTCTCTTTCATATGCCTATAAATAGAACCTCCCAATCAAAATTTAAAAATATACCTGAACAAGAAAATTCTCTCTTTTCCTTCCATTTCTTTCCTTTCTTTGTTGGTTTTTACATATAATTTTGCTGTTCATATTCCTTCTATTATTCTGTGTAGAGTAAAGAGAAAGGTTTATTGTGTCATGGGAGAATAGCTGCTAGAGCCTATTGCACCAAGTGTCATACTCTGAGGGGTTGCATGCCTCCAACGGTTGATCTTATTTTCATTTTCTCCAATTTTTTTCCAATAATCTTAAGGATAATCCTTATAGATTTCTAAGTAGAAACGGTGCCGTTACACCGCCGTGCCGCCACTATCACCACCATTGCGCCACAGTTGTGCTACCAGCACTACCATATATGCTTTATGCTAAACCATCTCTTGACATACTAAAGATTCAAGTTTAAATTGCAACAACTTCAATAGATGACAAGAATTTTTTTTTCTTTATATGTGTATGGAGTTGCTTTCCCTCTTGTGAAGGCCAAATTGACTGATATTAAGATGCTGGAACAATAGACATGTGCTTATAAGGTATGTAGGCACACAATTATTAGTATGCTTTCTAATGAATTTTTTGATGTCTATTGTTTGTACAAAGAAGCAAAATAAATATGGCACTCCAAAAAGTAGAATTTCACTTATTCACGTTTTAATTGCCTTAACTTCTATTTACAAACTTTTTGTACCAAATTGATGTTAAAACAACATTTCTACATGGTGAATTAGAAGAAGTAATTTACATGGTGCAACCTAAGGGACGTGTTCTTCCAGGCCAAGAAAACAAAGTTTGTAAACTCCTTAAATCTTTATATGGTCGAAGCAAGCACCAAAAAAATGGCATGAAAATTTGATCAAGTTCTAGTTAATAATTGATTTTCCTCAATTGGAGTAGATAAAAATGTGTAAACAAAAATTGTTGATAGAGAATATGTTATTATTAGCTTGACGACATGCTTACATTTGGTACATGCATTGATGTTGTAAATAATTCAAAATGTTTTTTACTGCTCAATTTGACATAAAGGACTTGGAAGAAGCTAATGTTATTTTCAATGTTAAAATCATAGGAAGTGATAGTGGCCTAATGCTTAACCAAGAGGATTATGTGGAGAGGCTACTTAAAGATTTGAACACTTTAATGTCACATCTGTGAGTACTCCTTATGATGCTAATACCCAATTAACAAAAATAGAGGAGATGGTGTGGCTCAATTTGAATATGCTCAAATTATTGGGAGTCTAATGCATTTAATCAACCACATTTGACCCAATATAACTTACGTTGTGCGTAGACTGAGTCAATATACACAAAATCCTAACCGTGATTATGAGACCACCTTGAGCAAAGTAATGAAATATTTGAGAAGAACCATAGACCATGGCCTTTTGTAAAGTGGATTTCCCACTATATTGGAAAGATACAACGATGCTAACTAGTTTTCATATTCAAATGAGACAAACTCCACCGGCAGTTATGTGTTCACCCTTGATAGATGTGCCGTAACTTGAAAATCAACCAAACAAACAATAATTGCAAAATTCACCATGGAGTTAGAATTTGCAACTCTAGAATTGGCTAGCAATGAGGCCAAGCGATTAGAAAACTTCTTCGTAGATATTCCCTTGAGAATGAAACTGACACCTTCATTGAGAATGAAACCAACACATTTTGTGTCTAGGCATTGTGATTACCAAGTGGCAATAGCCATTACAAAGAATAAAACTTTCAATGATAAAAATAGACATCCAGATGAGACATGATGTGATAAAGCAGTTATCTAAAGATAAAATTATACGTATTGATTATGTGAAGTCAAAAGTGAATTTGGTTGATCTTTAGACTAAACCTTTGGGAAGAAAATTAATTAATGATACATCAAGAGGAATGAGATTTAAGCCAATTAAGAAAAAACAATAATAGTAGTAACCTATGTGATTTACGATCCCATAAATTAGGTCCATATGTGGAATAACAAATCACTTGTTGATCTAGTGATGTCTTGAATCATAGTTCACACTTGATAGAATCACCTATATAAGTGTGGAGTAGGGGCGGTTCCTATGAGATTTTTGGTAAAATTTCTAGAGCACTTATGAATACATCAAGCACATGCATGGCTTATCAGCACAAAACCACTTTCTTTATTTTTTTGTCTGTCTAACTTAAACTCTCAACTCACTCTCAAACTTTTGTCTTACCTATTTATAGCGTAAGAGTGAAACCTCATGGTTGAAACTAAACATCCTCACCCTTAGTGGGGAATCAAACTCCCATCTCCCACTTCTTATATGAGAAGGGTGGCCACTGGGGTAATCCCTAATAGATAAGCACAAAACCATTTTGTACAACAAATTTGTGCGGTGTAATGTGATTAGTTAAAATTACAATTCATAAAAAGAAATTCTTGGTTTATAGAAATTTCAAACTTCACCAATAATTCTGTAAATTATATTTTATTCTTTCTAGGTTTGGTTCATTGCCCAAAAGGCACTAGTTCCTATGCAGTTCATTCAATTAATAAGTTTACATAATTCTTTCCTTTCTTTTCAAAATCTTATGAAATATGTGGGAGATTGTTGAATATTTCAACGGTTTTAGAAATTTGAAAACCATTATTATGTAATGATTTTGTAACAGTTCTGACAGCCATTGGTGTAATAAAAATTGCTTGATTTTTAAATTCACAGTTGGCTAATTTAATTTAGTTCTCACCAACCCTCTCTTTCACTTGCTTATAAATAAAAACTCCGAACCACAATAGAAAAATACACCTAAACAAGAAGATTCCCTCTTTGCCTTTCATTTCTTTGTTGGGCTTTATATATAATTGTGTTGTTCATATTCCTCCTATTATTCAGTGCAGAGTAAAAAGAAAAGGTCTATTGTATCCTAGGAGTCTAACCACTAGAGCTTATTGCAGTGCTTTCATGCCTTAGAAAATTGATCTTATTTTCATTTTCTCCATCTATAGACTTTTCTTTTTTGAACTACTTTTGTAGGCTCAAATTGCAGAAAGAAGAAGGATATTAGGAATGCAAATTTTTAGTTGCATATAATTGGTCATCAAGTTGGAAGCAAATGTGACATCTATATCATAAGCACATAAAATGAGTGTGGATGATGATATGGATTGAGATGTTAAAAAAAAAAAATTATATCTCTTCTAGTCTGAAAATCCAGCATTTGACTAATGATCTAGATATGAAGTCAACTAAAGAGATTTTTTTTTTTTTCAGATGCTCTCGTCTTAATTTCGGTGGTTTAAAACATCGGTGGCAAAATCATGTAAAAATTAGGGGGTTGGGCTTTCTGGGAGTGGGGCATGGATGTCAGGTTCAGTGTAGTTAGTGTTCTATCCTTTTAGTGCTTTGTAGAATTCATGTCAGGCAAAATGAAAACCAAATCATTCGGAGTCCGAAAGATTGTATCTTTCGATTCAAAAAGACATTTTTGCGGGAATCTCAGTTAATCCCATAAAGCAAAACCGATACTTTCCTTGTAAGAAGAGTAAACCAACGTTTCTCTTTCTTACCTCACTTTAAATCACTTTGAAAATAAGGGGATTTTTTTCCTCCTCCCACTGATTTGGCACTCTCTTTCGAAGTCGATAGCATCAGAATTTATGTAACTCAAGCGATGGGAAACCCCACAAGGATTCTTGTTGTCATACATGTACAAGGCACTAATGGAGTGCTACATTGCTTTAAAGATGAAGAGGGAATGATGAGCATGTCCCACCTCATCACACACTACTCACTGTTCTGGCCTTTTCTCTTAATCAAACATCGACATCATTGCATGATGTTTTCAATCACGAGAAGAGTACTCATTATATGGGATTTTACTGCAAGTTATCATTCAGCCTTTTCTCTTTGTTGACGTATTTAACTAATTTGGAATTTGATTGAAAGAATAGGGAACCAGACGATTTCTACGACTTTGACTGCATGCAGGATTGATATGCGCGCAGTGGTGTACTCAGCTTCAAGAAAAGTCCAACTCAACAAGACATATTTTCTCAATGGCTTTTTTGACCCACTATAAAGTGTCCTTTGCTTACAAACCTTTCTCCTCCGTAATCCTCACACGCATCGCACGGCTACTGCTGCCCGCATGCATTATTGAGTGTGGATGTCTTGCACCATTCAGATTAGCGCGAAAGAAATTGAGGGAAGGGGGAATGGTAGGAATGGTATCAGTTAACAGAGAGCTCCCGTGCATAGAAACGTGGAGATGCTTAATTGGCAAAGTGCAAACGTGACACTCGACCACTAAAACAGTAAATTCGATGCCTTGCATTGCTTTATTTGGCAAGTAATATGAGTTTTAAGTGGGCGGTTAGAGAAAGGAGGAGGTGTTTAAGACAAGAAAGTGATTAGTATAGTACAGATCGGAGAGAGAGAGAGAGAGCGTCAATAATGCTTTGTAGGATAGCAGACAGAGGGTTGCTTTTTGGGTACTTGGGGAATAAAATGCTGTCCCTCTACGAGGATTGGCGTGAGAGAGAGAGAGAGAGAGAGAGAGAGAGAGCGTCTTTTTCTCTCTCTTTAGATCAAACCAAAATTGTGAAATATTTACGCATAAACGACAAATGACGAACCAGAGGAAGGAAATAAAAAAGATGGGAGTTTAGCTTGATCTCCTGTAATCTTTGCCACTTTTCCACCTTTTCCCTTTAGTACTTTTTCTCGAATTTCTGATGGCTTTCTCTGTCCATTCAAAGGGTGATGTGGGAAATAAAATAAAGAAAAGCAAAGAAGAAAGGACAAAAGCTCTCTCATCAGAGAGAGAGAGAGTTTTGAACTGCGGACCCCACACACGAAACACACATTTCCGTAGCAATTAAAAAGAAAAAGAAAAACTAACAAACGACATTTTATCAATTGCATGCATCGCATTATCATTATTACGTTCAATTCCATCTGAATCTTAACTGAGATATTGCATGCATGCTGTGGCAGTGAAAACGGAAATTTTAAATTACCGAGTCCCTTGTAGATTAAAATCTTTTGTTGCAGCTTTTCCATCACCACCAGATCATCTTGAACTCGATTGTCTTAAGAGGCACAGCCAAATCATGCCATTAAAGTTTCCTCCCCATCCGATGATATTTGTTAGTCCCCAGAAGCCCAAAAATGATTATTATAAAGTGGCTTTAGTCTTAATTATCACCAAAACAAGCACCTACGATTCTACTGAGATATTAATTAGACCGGCCTTGGCCTTCCCAAAAGAATGATGGGGTACTACCACCACTGTCTGTGACAAGTTAAAAAACCGGAAAGGGGAGAGGGGGGAGAGAGAGAGAGAGAGAGAGAGAGAGAGAGAAATAAGTGGAAATAAAAAGGCTGAAAAGCTATATTGATCAGACACAATAGAAAGAGAGCAATAAGGGGAGAAATAAATAAAGCAAATAAACAGCTCTCATCTCATTTGGCGAAGAAGTATAAAGAAGGCTGCTCGGTCTAGTCTTGTTTTTCTAAAGCCACATATTGAGCTTCCTTCATCGTCTCTCTCTCTCTCTCTTCTCTCTCTCTCTCTTCCACGACTCTCACGAGGAACCAACCCATTCCCATTCGAGAAACGTTCCTGAGTCTTGCAAGACTCTCAGTTTCAACTTAGCCACACAAAGGAATAGAGAAAGAAAGCCGGAGCCTGAAAGCCCGCTTTCTGGGTCTCTCTTAACTTGAAGTTAAGAAAGATTTCTTTTTAGGGGGGTTGGGGTTATCTTCACGCACCGCTCAACAGAGAAGAAACAGCTCAACAATAGTCCCCAGAACAGTGAGCTGGTCACAAAAGGGGGGGTGGTGAGGGGGGGTTTCGGTCAAGTGTGATGCGTGCAGGAGCTTACACGGTCCAACAGACCCTCACAGCAGAGGCTGCTTCAGTCCTGAAGCACTCTCTCAGCCTTGCAAGGAGGAGAGGCCATGCCCAGGTCACTCCCCTGCATGTTGCTGCCACCCTTCTGAGCTCAAGGTCGAGCCTTTTGAGGAGAGCCTGCCTCAAGTCTCAGCCACCTTCTTCTCATCCTCATCCTCACCATCACCACCACCATCCTCTCCAATGCAGAGCTCTTGAGCTTTGCTTCAATGTCGCGCTCAACAGGCTTCCCACGACCCCAGGCCCAATGCTCCATGGCCAACAGGCCTCTCTCTCCAATGCCCTGATCGCTGCCCTCAAGAGAGCCCAGGCTCACCAGAGGAGGGGTTGCATCGAGCAGCAGCAGCAACAGCCTCTCTTGACCATCAAGGTCGAGTTGGAACAGCTGGTCATATCCATCCTAGATGACCCGAGTGTGAGTCGGGTCATGAGAGAGGCTGGCTTCTCTAGCACCGCAGTGAAGAGCAACATAGAGGATTCTTCGGCGTCTTCTGTGTTCCAGTGTTACAGCTCCTCCGGTGGGGTCTTCTCTTCGCCTTGCTCCCCTTCGCCTGCCGATACGGCCCAACAGAGAGAAGTGGTCATAAACCCTAGTGGCAGTTTCTGGCAGACCCACTTGTTCAACTACTCTCCTGAGCAAAATCCAGTTCTGTTCTCTTCCCAGAAGAGAGTTTTGAGCAACTGCTTCGTCACAGATCCTGTTAATAATCCTGTGAAGGAGGAGGACGTCAAAGTGGTTCTTGAGGTACTGTTGAGGAAGAATAAGAGAAGGAATGTTGTGATAGTGGGTGACTGCTTTTCACAGAATGATGGCCTTATTGGAGAGCTGATGGCAAGAATCGAGAAAGGAGAGGTTCCTGAGGAGCTCAAATCGGCCCACTTCATAAAGTTCGAATTTGCACCCGTTTCCTTGAGGTACATGAAGAGAGAGGACGTGGAGATAAACATTTCAGAACTCAAGAGAAAGATTCATGATCATTCTGTTGCACCTGGATCAAGTGGTGGAGGTGTGATAATTTATACGGGAGACTTGAAATGGACCTTGGAAACTAGTAATGGTGGGGGTGAGAAAAACGGTGAAGTGTCGGTAGTATTCAGCCCAGTGGATCATCTTGTTACAGAGATGGGCAGGTTATTAGAAGATTACTGCGGAGGTTCATGTGCAAAAGTTTGGCTAATGGCAACGGCAAATATTCAGACCTACATGAAATGCCAAATGAAACAGCCTCTTTTGGAAGTTCAATGGGGTCTTCAAGCTGTTTCTCTTCCATCTGGCGGCCTCGGTTTGAGCCTCCATGCATCCAGGTCCTCTCTCTCTCTCTCTCTCTCTCTCTCGGTTTTGGCTGCTTCCCATGGTTTATTATAGTATATCTAGCTTTAATCATTGTGTCTTCCATTTTCAGTCATTCTTTTGAAACGTTGTGTTTGTATTTTACTGATCTGCGGATGCACGGTATCGAAGTAAGACCTGAAGCGCCTGTCAAGAAAAAGTATGCTTTGTGGAGAGACAGGCGTGAATGACTGTCCCTTCTGTCTCTTACATATTGTTTTTGTCAGCATATACTTTACCTTGTAACATGATTATTCTTCACTAAGGAAAATCTCACCAGCCCAAAATTTTTTAACGCGGACAACGTTTCTTTCCAGATCGGAAAAAGAAAATTCTGCAGCATAAAAAGATTGGCTGTCTGGGCTTTCGGCGACCAATTTGACTTTCTGCAATTTGCCTTTCGGTTTTTGTGGAACTGCTTCGTATTCGGAGATAGGGCGATGATTACTCTAGGATTCAGGAAGTCCTAGGATCGACCCATGTATATTGTAGCTTTCTTACTTGAACCATGAGAGCAAAATCAAATATTCGGTTTTCGTTTTCCCACTAAAAAGCTTTAATGAAGTCATAATTAAATATATCATGACCGTACTTACCCACTAGAAATTAAAAAAAAAAAAAATGCTGTTAGAGTTAGTGAAACGTGAGAAAATATTACACAGATCTGGGAAAAAAGAACATGAATTTTTCTAGAGTAGGCCATGCCAGTTCCTATGGTGATCATGAATTTTTCGCCAAATTTGGGTATGGGTTTTTCCAAGTGCTTAACCAACATCTTCGTGTGCATGCATGCCTATGTGTATATTATTTTTCCTACATTTATATGTAAATAAAAAATAAAAAATTGCTAACATTCCGTTTCTTTAACTGAGTTGCGTCTATTTATGACACATAAAGAGGCAATAATTAGACTAACAGATTTTAGCAATGAGAAAATTGACACTTTCTCATTAACGAGACAAATAAGTTCCAACTTTTGAGTGTCTTAAGGAGGACACTTTTCTCTTTCTCTCTTTGGTTTCTTGTTGTCTACTTAGGCCCTTTCTTCTTGCAAACACTTCTAACGTGTACATGCATCCATATGTTGCAGCAACAGCGACTCAAAACGACCTTTGGCGAGTCCACCTCAGGTGCTGGAAATAAAGCACCTGAGCAAGGAGGAACGAGATGGCCTCACTTGCTGTGTTGAGTGCACCTCCAACTACGAGAAAGAAGCTGACCTATTCAAATCTAATCAGCAGAAACTTTTGCCATCCTGGCTTCTAGGACAAGGGAAAGATGCTCTCCGCAAGGTACATTTGTACAAATTTGGTTTTGCTTTTATACCTTGCATTGTCCATTTATAGTTATCTACAATAATCCATACCCGTAAAGAGTGCATCATTCTAGCAATGCACTTACCTCTAAAGTTGTGTAATTTGCAGGAAGACTTGGCTGAGCTGAGGGAAAAATGGAACAGATTATGCCATGGACTCCACCGGGACAGGACAAGAAGCTACAGTACTTCGACCTTCTATAGCAATCAAAGTTCCGTAGGGAAGGCCTACTGCAGCACATTGTCACACCCTTGGTGGCCTACTCAAAGCACCATCTTCCCTGATGCAAATTCAATCTCGTTTGCTAGCTCGCCATTGAAGCCCAATCAGGGTTCCAATACTGTGCCCCGTTTCAGACGGCAACAGTCCTGTACCATCGAGTTCAATTCTGGTGCCTGGACTGAGAATAAGCATGGTAGGCCAGAACCGAACTTGTATTCTCTCAAGAACACTGAAGGAAAGGAGGTGAAGATCACTCTCACTCTTGGCAATTCCCTTTTGGATGATCCGGGGAAACTGGCAGAGCAGAATATTGAGAGGATGTTGCTGCGAGGTAACATGCGACGGTTGCTTCAGGATAATGTGCCATGGCAATCTGAAACAATTCCTGCAATTGTGGAGGCCTTGTTCGATGCCAAATGCACCAAGAAGGATAGTTGGCTACTGATTCTGGGAAATGACACGGTTGGAAAGAGAAGGTTGGCGCATTCGATTGCAGAGTCAATGTTTGGGTCAGCTGATTTCCTTTTTCAGATGAACATGAGAACAAAGCATGACAAGGAGGCCTCATCGGATGAAATAGAGGCAAGGATCTCAGAGAACGATGACAAACTTGTGGTTTTGGTGGAAGACATTGATTTGGCTGACAAGCAATTCATTAGGTACCTCGCTGACAGATTTGAGACCGGAAAATTTACAGATTCAAGCCAGGGAGAACAAAACCAAGGTCAAGTTGTGTTCATATTGACTAGTGGGGACTCCACGGGCTATGATGGTCGAATCAGACAGAGTTCAGCAGTTCAGATGACTGTAAAGGTCATTGATACAACAACCAATTCTAATCACAAGAGGAAGTCCGAGTGGGGCTTGTCAGATAAGATGAAAAATCCGAGAACGGATGGGAACAAGAGTGCATATTTGGGTTCGTTTGAGAAAGGAAACATCGAGGAAGTATTGTCGAGGCAGTCCAGCTTCAATGCCATTGATCTGAATATGAAGGCCGATGAGGACTATGAACCTGGCGGGAAATCAGAGGACTTGAGCCCCAATTCAAGTGACTTGACCCGCGAAAGTTCAGGCGAAATCCAATGCCCGCAGACATTCCTGGAATTGATTGAGAACCGGTTCACCTTTAACCGAAGCCTGACTCGAGATAGGGAGACGATGGAGTTTTTCTTGTCCATGATAAAGAAATCTTTCGAAGGGGTATACGGGGATGCAAATAATGTTAGGTTTAGTGTAGAGGAGGGGGTTTTAGAGGAGATAGTAGCTGGTGGGGGGTTTTTTCTGAACAGTTTGTTTGAGAAATGGTTAAAGGACATTTTCCAAACAGCCTTGCAAATAGTCACATGTAAGGGGAGGGATGGTATAAGTTTTAGGCTCTGTTTAGGGGGTAAAGGTGAAGGAAACTTGGAAGAAGGGTTCATGAGCACATGCCTGCCCAAGAAAATCCAAATTTCCTACGGGGACTAATCTGTTTATGTAACTTGCTAATGTCCATAAGGGGATGTGTTTATTTGGTTTGGTTCACTCTTTGTTGTCAGCCTTTTCCCTGCAGAGTCTCTCTCTCTCTCTCTCTCTCTCTCTCTCCCTCGTGCGCGTGTGATGAATTGATGAGCAATAAAGGAAACCTTACCACACATGCATGATAAACAACAATCATGTGTTTCGGAGTTCCACATAAAGACAATAAAGGAGGTTAACAATCACATATATTCATTTGAATCTCAGAGATAGTGATTACATGGATATAGCTAACTTTACATACTAGAAATTTCCATGAACATTTTTGTAAGGATTGGCCGTGCCAAGCTACACAATTATGATCTACTTTGCTTTGAGCTTCCGAGATTACGAAGTGACCCCATCTAAAGACTCTTTCATGATGATTGACGTATGGACTTGAATTGCTCTTTCAGCCTTGCATTTGAACTAGTTGATTCTTAGTTGATTTCAATTTCTCATAATTGGCATGTCCTTTTAAAAGTAGGCTATCAGACGATCTCTTTAGTCCTTTTTAACCAAACCAAACTAGCACTGTTGAGAGCACAATAATCTTGAGCAATATAAGTCCCTTCCTACTCCACTTCTAAATAGATTCTCTCTCTTCTTCAACCCTATTGTGCATATCATCCTTCTAGTGTTAACCTTTACCGAGCTCAGTTGTCAGTAGGACTTGTCTGCATCTAGCATGTTAATATATAACCTTCACATGACATACACCTCCCACTAAGAATCTGTGAATATTAATCAAATGTAGTGAGTGAGGATGGCAGAACCCACAATCGACATTAAAAACACAATGAACAGTTGACAATTGTGCATTAAGAATGTGCATAAAATAAGCTATAAAGTGGAATAGAAGATAACAAAAGTGGGAAGCTTAGGACCGGGAGGATGTGGAATTCACTTAGCAACCAAAGTTAGTAAAGAGCCCTTTCTTTGCATATATAATGTTATCCTGAGCAAGATCGACACCTATGGCTTCATCCACTGTATTGACTGCAATAAGTGGTCACTTGTATGATGAGGCATTTAAAACCAGAAAAGGAGTCATCATAACCTTTTCTATTGGCTTCTATAAAGACACAGGAACGCATCTTCTTCTCCACTACGAGCCAATGACACTTTCTAGTTCAAAAATCCTTTCTTTAGAATCTGCATCATTACTTTGACTCTAAAGGCTTCATAATAAACCAAGACATCATTGCATCAAACGGCGGATGTGGGACCTGTCCTCCTATCATACAACACGTAATAATTCTCTCTCTCTCTCTCCCCAATTTGTGATATGATAATCATACTTGCACTGCTTTAGAAAAGTTGTCAAGTGTCCTAGTCCTAGTTCACTGAGAAAGTTTTGTCTATAATAGGGGAATGATGTGCATACTCCCATTGATTTCCAATACCTAACTTAATACCTTACTCAGATCGATTGATGAGCCATTAGCTGGACCATATCTGTAGAATAATCGTACAAGTTTAATATGTTTTTCATTTAGTGAGCCATGGATGTCTTCAATCACTTCCCTTTAGTTGACAAACCCCTAACCAACTCATTTCCCTCTTTCAGCCACCAGTTCAGGCCCTCCATTTTTCTTGATATTTGCTTTTGGATCTTGTTAACAAAAGCACCCCTTGGGCACTAATTGAGTTAGCTAAAAATGGAAATAACACTTTGAAAATGGAAGACTAGCGCATTTTAATGAACCTACTCCAAAGGAAAATTTTAAATTTCCAAAGCACATTCTAAAGGCTTTAATAAGGGCCCAAGGCCACTCATTAACGTTTTCCTTTGCTTTTTTATGGCCTGTGCAAATTCCACTGGCAACTTCTCCTTGCAATTCTGTTGCGGGCATTCGCATGACATGAAAATTAAAACTGCATTATTTGGTTATTCGATTTTAGGTGATTCAAGAAAAGAGTTATGTTCCCCTGCTTAAGACAGAACTCCAAGGGAAACTCTGAAAGAAGCATAGTCAATGAGAATTTTCACTGAACCACTTGTCTGCAGCAGTTAACAGTTATGTGAAAAAACTGTAGAAAGGCAACACTCAGAAGACCATCACTATCCATCACTGAGTGTCACCTGCACAAAGCACTAATATTTCTCCAGATCGTTAAATCCAGAAAGAACGGCAAAAGTTACTGCAATTTTTCGAAGTGCAGACCATTGATGCAGGGACAAAATGTTATGAACACACTAGGAACTCTTGATCTTGGGAAAAAAATTGCTCTAAAAAATTCACTAATGAGATTGTCTGAGATGTACAATGATTTTACAGCTTTTGACCCGTGAAATATACATACTCTTGACAGCAGCTGCTAAAGAAGAGGGAAAAGGTTGATAAATAAAAAATCAGCCACAACACTCATATACAAAGAATGACACAGAGGAAGCTAATCTATATTTTGGTGTATCTACAGACAGGTCTCCTATGAAGGGTGAATAATCCTAATAAATCTCACCCCCACAAAAAGTAAACTATTTTTTTCAGCTTAAAACCAAGAAATTAATTGTTGGGTGGAAAGCTTTCAGTTTAAGAGGAAGTCTCGTGCTGAAAAATGTCAGATAAACCTAAGGTATTTTCAAGGTCGAGTAAAGGTTTTAGTCTCTTCTCTACCTCATTACTCTGCAGATCTGTCTCCTCAACAATCATAGACAAAGCAGTCTTGCAAGATTCCTCATCCCTGAATGCCAGGGTCCACCTCCCATCCACCATAGCTCTTGGCTTCACTTTTCCATCTGAAGTTTTTGTGGGATCCAAAGAGGGTATTGAGGATGGCCGGATTCGCAAGTGTAACCACTTTGGGTGCTTGTCATCAATTCTTGGCTGAAAACACAAGGAAGCAAACCCATTTAAGCAAAATTTAGAAGCCAGCTTTGAGAACAAAAGATTCTTCATCACCGACAAACACAATCTATACAATGAAATAAGTGACAAAACAGAAACGACACAATTGCACCAGCTTTCCGTACATTTGAACCAGCCAAAGGTGCAGCAACACGGATAATTCCATAGTTCTGCTTCAATGGTAATTCTTCAGCGAGAATAAGCCACCCTGAAATTCCCGCAGAGACAGCAAGAAAGCGAAAGTGACGTTCTTTACCCCTCTCAAAGGCAATCCTACATGGCAGACCATCAACTGCAGATGACCATAAGCAGCAACATTAAGTAAGCCACATGATAATCCTACAACACCATCTTACACAAAAAGTAATGCAGATTTGACTGGTATGAAATTGGAAAAGTTGACAAAGCAAAGAAACTTGTATCTTCTCGTGAACTTGACCCCAACCTTAAGAATTAACCCCGGCAGAAGAGCGTTTTACATTTTCCTCTTTAGTTGAGCCCAATTGTCAGAACCTTCAGTCTTCAAGTGTGTTAAGGTACTCGGAGTGGTGAATTACCCAATGTATTTAATTAGTCATAGAAGAAAGATCTACTCCTATTCAGCAAAACATAAATTAAAACAAATACCAATTATGAATCTCTATGATTTCTGAAAACAATAACTTTTTTTTTTTATATCAAAAAAAAAAAAAAGTACCCTCTTCAAAACCAGTTTCTTTAACATTGTAACTCCACTTCAGTTAACAGCAACATTAAATTCTAGATAAATCCATAATAGAGTAAACTTTTGAACTTATTCTTGGACTTACCAACTTTTAATTCAGTGCCAGGCTTTGGAACAGAGACATTGAGTCCAGATATTTTTGCACGTGAATTTTCAGGGTGATCGCATTGTGGATTAATAGAAGGCTGCTCTGGCAAAGCTCTACCAAGGGAAAATAATTGAAGTTGATGAAGTAGGACAAACACCTAAAACAAAAGGCAGAAATTATTAGGCATGTAGAGAATCACTTGGCTGACAATAAATATCAAGATATTCTCTTAGAAATCTGAATGTGATTGCAAAGTGAGGCTTTAGAGGAGGACGAATCTTGAGAAGATCATTCTCACGCACCACTACTGAAATGGACAAAACAAAGAAAATCAAACGTTGCTGTAAACAGAAACAGACCTTTACCACCTCACACATCCTTTCACCAGCAGGGATGGATGATTCACTTGGAGCAACCTCTGTTAAAAGAAAGAGAAAGATTAATCACCTGCAAAGTGGAAAAGTTATACAGTACACAGATCTCTGCGAAGAGTACGCCAGTGAGATGTTAAAAAAACATAGTGGTGAGTATCATCTTATCTTCTGGGAGAATAGCTACGGCTTTTACCTTCATGGAACTTCCACTGTGACAAGAGTATGCTCTTACGCTCCTTTCTGGGGGATGAAGCCTCAATTGCTAGAAATGGAATGTAATTCTTCAGATGCATAAACAAACCACATGTGAGACCAGACAATGTTTGGAAACTAGGTCAAATACCTCTTTTGCACTTCTTCCACTCATTAATAATGATTGTGAGGACCAAATCGGGCCACGATCCTCTAGTCTCCTGTAAAAGAGCACGAGTACAGCTCCTGTATGATTCCTGCATTAAAAGGCTGCCAAGTTAGTCCTCAACATTTGTTGGCTTGTCATTAAAATAGAAAAAAAGACCTAATAAATGAGAGTTCCATGACGCACGAAACATCGTTTGCATCTTCACCACACTATTACCCGATCATGTCAGCCATAACAACTTCCAAAATTTCTCATTCACGGTTTGATGGCAAAAATAGCAACTAAAAATAATACACCTCCATAGCATCAACCAATAAAGAAGGAAAACAAAAGCCAGTGTTAAAACAAAATACACAAAGGATATCATAATTCCCAGGGGCCAATGCTTTGCAATTTAATTATAACTGCAGTTTGCTTATTCATTCTCACTCCAGTTGCACATGCTATCACGGCAGCAAACCCACAATTCATCGAAGCAGCACTCGTCAAAACTTAGGGATTTGCTTGGAGAGACTCTCTCCACAAAATAAAGGAGCATCCCAGTGGATAAGACTGCTTTGGTCACTTTGACACCACGTAATACTTTGTCTTCCAAGAACAAACAACAATAGAAGTTCATCAAGTCTGATTAAATGCAGCTCCTGGAAGGTTACTATTTATGATTTTATCTCCCCCTAAATTCAGACATGACACTTACTTTGAGCAATATGAGATGATGACTGCTAAACTCTGCTTCGCCATGGGGAAGCAATTGGCGCAAAAGCCAGCCCCATCCCACAACGTCTCTCCTGGTATATTTGAGCGACAGAAAAGAGCGATCAACGCATCTAGCACCTTCAAGAAAGGTCCCCAACAAAAAGCAATTCATCAATTGCAATTCATCAATTTCAACTTGAAAGAATGCGCCAAAATTTTAAAAAGATAGTCAAACAATTGTATTGTGGTGGAAAACAAGCTCATCATCCAATCATCATTGCGCAAAGTTTCTTAGGAAGTGTACACAATCGAGAACAAAAGAGTGCATAACTCTTATGGTTCACAAATAAAAGGCCAAAACTTCTAGGATGATCTTAGCCAATGTATACGAGTCACAAAAGACAAATCTCTACCTAAGTAACAGGGTTGTTAATAGTTGGGTTCAACTCAAAAACCAAGAAGCTAAACCAAACTGAAATAAGGACTAGATGAGTATTTGAGACAGAAACCTAACCAAAGCGCAAATTGGAAATCACCAGGAAAAATTACATAGACATATCACAAAAGAAAATTCTAAGTAGCCTCTAAAACCAGAATTTTGTTCAATAGCCAACTTACCTGAAATCTGTGGCGCCTAGGGCTTGCTCCCTCTTCTGTACTTGAAGTTGACACACAATACTGGTCCTGTTAGAAGGACAAGTGCAAAAGAAAAGTGTAAGGAAGTTATTGCTTTTTGATTAGTGTCATGTATTCAGAGAGATAACAGAGGGAATTAACAACCAAGAACGACACCAACAGTACAACAATGACCCACTACAGAATAGAAGTCTTCCTAACCTAAAAGAGCTCCAAGAACAAAATATCATGCTCAGGTAATCACTAAACCATGCAAATTAAAGAAATGAAAGAGACATGAAGTCAAAGGAAAGCCAAATTTTCAACCTTAAGAAAAGGAAATTTTATTCTGATACGGGAATAGTTGCTACAAAACTTGAACATCATTTTCTAAGGAATGCTCCCTATGAAATGAGCCCGAAGTATATGATGGACCAATCATAATAAGATCGATATTAATAACACCAATTTGAGATACAGATACATCATGTTCATTGAATTAAGCTTCTCCGTCTTTTGTTCAAAGAACCGGGGAATGGGCGCTACAATAGAGACAAGGCCCATCATGACAAGGTTGGATATTAGATAGTTAAAAACCCAAGAATCGCCCTAATATTCACAGATCCCAAATTAATCCAAGTGGCGATAAGATCATATGTTACACTCCAAACAATAATAACAGAAGTGTTTTTACACTTCACAGAAAAGACTTGATGAAGTTCTTTCCCAGCATTGTAACAGTATGTATTTGATTGCCATATATCATAACAAGAAGAATTGAGAGCTTTTTCCCATTAAATGCCAAATTGGTTGTTGGGATTAAAGCCACAAGTATGACAGAAACATACGTATAAGTGATGCTCATACATCAAACTTACACACCAACAAGGAATGACACAAAAAGCTAAAGGAAAAGGCTCAAGAATTGAAGCAGAAAGGGAGGGGGAACATCAATTTATACCTTGATTCTTTGTAGATAACCATCTAGTTCACCACTTAGACCATCTTTCATTGAAATGCTTTCAGAAGAAAACAGTTGCTCTTCGCCAGAACCCTCGCCAACCAAAGATTCCTACAAGATAATGAACAGAAGAGAACAATAGTAACACAGGCTTCAAGCAGAAGGGAGAGTATGAGAAGCAAACCTAGTTAACTAGACTAAAAAATATCATCTACTTAAAATAGTATTTGAAAAACAACAATTTGTTTTCCAGATGAGTTAAAAACAGCACAAAAACTTATTGAAGGAAAAAGTGATAATGAAATGAAAGATGTACATGAGAACAAATTCAGAAAATGTTAACAGCTTGATCATCTCTTCAATAGCAATGGGTATATAATGGATCATCAACAAGTCTTGATCAGACAGCCAACTCCTTCAAAGTGTCACTGAATGAATTTTCAAACATTAGTTTTTTGAGGTCCAAATTTTGTGCATAACACTCTAGGAATTAATGTCATTTAACCACCATGTACATAAAGCAAAAGGATGAATATTACAAGCAAGGCACTTTGCTAAATTTATTTACAAGAGTGCCAAAGCAATGCAGAACAATAATGCTTACTAGCAAGAGTTTTTTCTGCTTTTTGCGCTGAGGAAGAATTCCAAGAGCATCCAGCATTGACTCATCCAGTTCTGTAACAGCAAATGTTGATAATTAATGGCAGTATATACCGAATAAGGAATTGTAACTAGAAAGATACAACAGCCCAACCTTTTGTTTGTAACAGCGTAGCCAACACACTCAACGAACCCAAAACTTGAACATTGTTCCCATCTCTGATGTACGAAAGTAATGTCTCCCTGCAAAGTTATAAATGTTAGAGAAAGAAAAATGGAGTAAACATTGGCAACAAATGTCTGCTAATTGAGCATTTCCTCAGATAGAACAGCATAGAACCAAATAGAAAACTCTAAAAGGGACCTCACTCAGCATAAGAACATGATAAAACACTAAGTGGCACATTTATTCCATTCTTTGGGTCTTTGTAACAAAATCGAAACATAAGACTCAAAATATCACAAGTTAACAGTATCTTTGCCGTATTCAATGGTTTTTCATGTTGTTTCTACCCAAGCTTAAGCTATAACGGTTACCAAAGAAATTGAAATGATTGATTTGCTCCATCTTTTCAGAGGTTACATAACGTTTCTGGGAGTTGAGTACTGACTAGAGGTCATATGATAATGAATCAATGATATATATAGCAGTGACTTAAATAAAGAGAAGCCCAGAATGAGGAATTCTTAAATGAGGTGTCCTTATACAAGTCCACAAAATATTGAGTAAGTGCATCATTGAAAGAACTTTACAAAAATACTTTCAGCATAATCTCACATTTCTTCATGAATATCCAAAGATCTATCTTGGCTCTCAAAGTAAGTCTTAGCCGTAGACAACAAGTGAGAGAGAGCATGCATCTCTCCAGCTTGGATATTTCATGTCAGAGAAACCCTAGCAATTAATCAGCTAATCCTTCTCGCTACCTCAGGTAATAAAAAAAGGCCACAAGAATCCTTACTTTCTCTAGAACAAACAAATGAAGGAAAGTCATCAGAATGGTGCAACCCAGGACATAAAAAATCCCAAGATACTCACTGTAATGCTTATTCATCAAATTTGGTTTTTTTCTGCTCTTACAATGTCCAGGAATAGCAATTCCTGATGCTCAATCAAACATCAAAGCAACCCACAACTTGCAGTTAAGAAAGCTCACAAAAGTCTTGACTAGTCCCTAATTGACAAAATCTGAGGCCTCCTTTCAGAGAAGAGGCCATGAAATTTGCTGCTTCTAAGAACTATTTAAAAAAATAATGATGACAACAATTTAAAAAATTCATGTACATGTCACTGGTAAAGCATTCCAAAAGCATAGCAACATTGTTTTCCTCTATCGATTTCTGAGCACGGTCAATAAGAGATAAGAGAATAGAGCTTCTCTCTAATCAATTTGTTTTTCAATCTCATCTACTCTAGCACAAAACAAATAGGAGATATAAAATTGACTCCATTCTCAATCCTAAATTAAGGGATATAAAAGCATATGGCAATCCTAAAGATCTGTAAAATCAATTGTGTATCCAAAACAACAAATACTACAAATGTTAAGGATCTGTGGAAAGTTAAATCACATGTCATGTTACCTCAATGCAACAGAGGAATCGATACTAACATTTGCCTTGACGGCAGCCTCTTCATGGACTTGTGTACCACTAGAACAGTCATCCACATGGGCCTTCAACTTTTTATCATTTTCACTGCCAAGACTTTCGTTGTCTGGTTGTTTGCTTTCATTGGTAAGTTCATGAACAGATAAGAAACCATTGGCCTTATTACCAGAATTTGCAACGAACACCTCCGGAGGAAAAAAAAGCCCAGCAGCTATACTATTTGCCAGATCTTTGATCTTAACAAGATGAAGGATGCAGCAAATCAGGTACAAAGAAGTGACAGAACCAATCTTTACTTCCTGCACTTATTTAGCACCAAGATAGAGAGAAAAGATTAATGCTACATAAATTAATCAAAATGGAAATGTTATAAGGAAAAAACCCAACTTTTCCACCGCATTTCTCTAATCAAATTGCAAATCATGAATCGAACACCTCACTGCTTGAATTTTCAAAAATAATATAATCAACGCATAGAATTGGTAAGGGAACCAATAGATAAATAAGCAACATCAAATCCTCACTAAAATTTCGTTTGGTACAGCCGTAGCTGCACTACAACAGTGTTGTGTTATAGTTTCATTATAATGTATTGTAGGCAAAACATATTCTAAGATATAACACTTTTAAGCTGGGTAAGCAACTTTATAGAAGCTACTGGGAGATGTTAAAATAGTAGCTATGAAGATATGTTGATGTTACAAAGTGGAAGCCATTTCACTGTGATATGTCGGTTCCTTGCAATGATTACTTGATTTACCTTGCGATGATTAAAAAACATTCTAATGATGGGCACTCTTCTTCAAGGCCATAAGATGACCATAAAAAATCCAATATTCCTTTTGTTCTTGTATTCATTGCCATTCATCAGATGCCAAAGGATGTAATAAAGCCGATTTAAACAGACCCAATAGACTCAGTTGCAATCCAAGTCTAATTTATTTGATATATTTGGTCAAAAGTTCACTGTAAGTTTAATTTGGAAGAATATAACGGTATTGGATCAAGAAATTCATATCTATACATAAGTTAAGAATTAGTATTTATAAACAACACTGGCGGACAAAAGAACCATGAGGACCAGAAGAAATCAGAGAAAACAAAGCCACTGAAGTCAAGAGGTTAAGTCATTTACATAAGCTGGTTCTGTCTTCAGAGAAGGAAGGAGCAACGGAAACACCAAATGCTTCAAAAACTTGTCAGTCAATAACCTCCCAACATCAGGAATACCAGCGGAGGTGATATCACTAAAATAGTACAGAGTATCCTCAAGCTCATCCACCACAGCAAGAATAGTAGATGCCGGTTCCAGGGTAGATTTTCTGCATACATAACCATAAAATTATTTTTAGCATTTCAGGGCGTTTCCCTTGATGTACGAAAGGATGGTGAAGCCCCAGAGTCTTACAGAGCATCTGAAACCAATTCACTCAACTCCAAGCACTGCTTGCAGAAGTATTTGACCAAGTTCGAAAAATATTTAGAATGTGGAGGGCTGGCGACAAATCTATTCACAGATACATCACCAACTAAAGGCAAAAAAAAAAAATCTCAAGGTAAACACATGGAGCTAACAAATTGGCATCATAAAAGAAAGGAACATCAGCAACATAAAAGTGAGAATATAAGGAGATAACCGGTAGCTCACCATGGTAAACATTAAGTGAAAGAGCGCGTATGGCTGTACGGACCATATTTTCTTCATGGAAGGCAAACCGTATTGCCTCGGTATATAGTGGGAAAGAAACTACGTCATCCTAGATGTTCCACAGTACAAAAGAAATTTTGAGAGAGAGAGAGAGAGCAAAAAGCAAAGAAAAATTCTTGGACTTGACATAGAGAATCTATAATTCAGTTAAAGGTTACAAGCAAAGCTAATTTAGCATAACCGGTCAACCATTAATTGCATAGCATATGCAAATGGGGGATGGAAAATGAACTGAAGAAGAGAGGCTAGGAGTAATGACTGGTAAAAGAAAGTAGGAACCAGAATCAGGGGATGATCCCAAATATCAGTTGTAAAAAGTCTTTCCATTATCGATTTTCATTTCTTTTCTTTTCCTTTTTTTTTTTTGGGGGGGAACAGAAAGGAGTTGGTGCAATAGGTTTTGTCACTCTTATGTTGAGAAAATGCACACAAACTCATTTTCCTAATTGCAAAAATGTAAATTGCAATACAGTGATGCCCCCATTCTTGGACGCAAACTCATTTTCCTAATTGCAAAAATGAAAATTGCAATACAGTGATGCCCCCATTCTTCACTAACAAAGATGATGAAGAAAACATTAGCAACGACTATATGTGGGCAGGATGAAGAAAATAGAAGATGGAAAAGAACAAACTCACGTCTTGAGTCTTCACCAGCAGAGAAATTGTGTTTTTATTTAGCTTCCCGCTTATCGCTCTTTACATGCCACAATATACAGGATCATTGAGAACAAAAGAAAATAGCAGTTAGAATTACAGTTGCAAAGGGATGGGAAACATAAAGAGAAGTTACCAACTATCTTGGTCGTAAGTAGACTACAAACCTTAAGAAAGATATATAGTACGATAGCAGCTCCTCATTGTCAAAGTTGAATGAATAGGTTATTAGGCAGTTGATATGCTCATTACTGAACATATAATCTGCAACATCCCCATGACATGCTTTTAAACATCTTGTTGAACAAACTTAATTTCAAAGTGGAATCCAATAAGCTCAAACAAAGAAATTTACATATGGCATGTTCACTTTTAAGGTTTTGGATCATTATACTCAACGTCTGAAGCAACTGAAGTGAAACACCAACAGGTCTACTAATCTTCAAAATTCGAACAAACTCGCCCATGACTTGCTTCTCCATAAAAAACCTGCAGCAACCAGAATGGCACAAAATCAGCTGACATTTCCCCATTTGAAGTTTTCTAATAAGAAAAGTTAGACCTTCAAAGTCTCACTCGAAAAAGGCAGAGTCATGCTGATCGCCATATGTTATCAATTCCGCAATTGATCGCAGGGCCTCAATGACAAAATCCTACATGATCAAATACGAGTAAAAAGTGCATGAGAAGAGTCCACTGTTTAGCAAGGTCAAATTAATAATTTATCATCATTACCTTGTTCACCTCGTTGACAACTTGGATTTTAAAGAGTTGATCAGTTAAATATCTGCAACAGATAGGAAAAGGTTGGCCTTCATAAACAACACTGCTCCAATCAATGCAAACTTAATTCTCTTCAAAGATGTACACGTCACATGTATGTACACATTAAGGCTCCAAGACCTCTATTGCTGAAAAGTCCTGTAGCTTAATTGTTCCTATTTCTACTTAGGATTATGCCCAAAAAGACTACGGCTACTGCAGTCACCCTAATCGTGGATTCTGTTCATTCAAAGATTTGTTTGTTTTTCTACCCTATTTTCAGAACGACAGACTTTGAAAAGAAGCCCACCAAATACCAACATATATAGAGAACATAGCCGGATATCTATTGATAAAACTGCTGAAACCCAGAGTTGTTTGTCGGAATTTTTTAAAACTACAACCTTTTGAACTTCTAAGGCTCACCATCTCGAGCTTGAGCATCTCAGCCATATGAGTAGTATTTGGGAATGAATTTCATCTAAAATTATATCTTAAATTGCAAAGAACCAAGCTTTAGATAGAATCAAGTTTCAATTATACCTTGAACATGCTCAATTTGACTAACCTCAACTACAATGATTAAATCTATCTACACACTAGACATAGAAATGCAATTTTCTCTGTGCATCATGTAACCATGCATCGAGGTCCTTTGAAGAGCCATTTGAGAGAAACGTAACATGGACTTTGCAAAGTATGGCAAAATGGCTTCTCCTTCGATCAGAGATAGTGCCTGGTCATGCAGTTGTGTCACGGCAATGTTGGTTTATACTGCACTTGATTTGGCACCTTAATTTTGTTTCAAGTTTCATTCGGAATCCATCAAAACATCTTAGCTGTTGCACTTGCTCCTCCTTAAGCTCGTTAACACGGAATTAGCAGATGGATTAATACAAACCTCATACAGCAGCAACCATTGATTCTCTTCCTCTAATTCTCCAAATCCCGTTGACACACCATGAGTGGTAATAATGAGAATGTTACTATAGATCTATCTAGTCAATCTCAAATCGACCCCTAGACGTCCGGTCCGCTACTGTTGAATCAGTGTACGTTAGGGCCGATGATGCTCCTTTAATTAAGGTAAGCTTTATATGAACTTTTTCGGACATTAAATCACCATACGGGAGACTCTCGCGAAGGCACTCCACAGTCCACTACGGTATCTTATTTAAGAAATGAAAGACTAAGATGCACACTCTTTCTACAGTATCATGTCATCAAGACATCCACGCCTGTCAAAACTGGTGCAGAGAACCAAAAGAGGCCTGACCAACCAATGACAAGATATCCACATCCTTACCGAAAGAAGGCTAACTTTCCTAGTATTATTTTCATCATGCTTGACTGCAAACTGGGGAAGTAAAGAATATAAATAAGAGAACCACAGAACGGGCGAAATCATAAGTAATTAGCTTTTGCTGCGACCATCACATTCGCACGCCAAGTAAGAGAACTGTCTCATGGAACATTAAACATTGACGATCGTCAGCAATCCACTCAGGTCCTATCCACACTATAACACCGAACGCGCAACTCATACGCCAGCAAAGTTACGTTAGCCTTGCGACCGCTCAAGCAATAAACTTGACAAACGAAACACATACGTACGCACATACATATCCATGTATGTATATATAAGACGGAAATTGACGCCTATCGCATTGCAAACCTGAGCTCGTCAAGGGAGAGTCGATTCCTCGATCTCCAGAAGGCAAGCCACATGATTTGGGACGATCAGGCCACCGGATTCCGCATGCTAGCCAAGCTTCAATTCGCTCCCGCAGCGCTCGAGGAGGAGTGAGATTCAGAAAAATTGAAGAGCGGGGAAAGGCTCAGGGGATGGGACGTGATCCCGGGCGGGGGTGTGTGTCCGTCCGCCGACGACGACGGTGACGATGGTGGAGGGCGGCGGCGGCGACTCCGGCGAGTGAGAAGAGGAACGGAGCGAGAAGATTGAGGAAAAGCCAAGCAGCGACGATGAATTGGCCGCAGACGCAGACGCAAGCACAAACAAAAAGGCACCTTCGGCGTGGGAGGGGAGGACGAGGTGGGGGAGCTGGCAGCCTGGCAAAGACGATGGCTCCACTTCGGATTTCAAGTCGGATCCGAGGTCCGAGAAGATCCGAATGGGGAGGGACTTGGACCGCTGAGGATGAAAAGGAATATTCCCTTCTTCCCCAACTCGGAGTCGGAGCGAACCGGCGCGATCCGGAGGAGGCCGGCCCATCGATTAGCGGGCTTGGCGAAAGGAAGTCCACGCCACTCAGGCCCGCCTCGGCCCTCACGACAGCAACCTCAACGGTTGTTGATTTTGCTAGGTTGCACGATTGGGCCTGGTCTGTGGGCCTGGCCCTTTACGGACTATGTCGAGAGAACATTCTCTTTCGATCGTCGTTGGGCTTGTGTGATGACGGTAGAAAACGAGCAGAAAAAACCACGAGAAGCACCCGGGAACCAGACACGAAGGTGACGGGCGAGATGGGCTGCCGAGCACACTACATCGTTGCACATTAGACAGACTTTTTGTTCTGAAGAAAAAGCAAAACACGCAAAAGAAAGAAAAAAGAAGCTTCAGTTTCGGCATGTTTTTCATGTTACGATTGACTCTCGAGCAAACCTCGTGTCTAGGAAATAGGAAACGCCAGCTCTGGTCCAGAACAGCATCGTCGGTCAACATGGCTAATATTGGAAGAAGGTGTCGCGGTCGTACCGCGGAGGTAGCCGAAGAACGTGTCCACGATGAGAACACGTGTATATGGGTGGATCACGCGGATGCCATGCGTGCATTTTAGCTGACTTAATACCAGTCGTCTCCGAGAGCATACGAGATGATGGTTTTGCTAATATCATGAAAGCCGGGGTTCGTGTCCTAATAAAACGCGACACCCTTTTCCCTTTGTTGTCTCTGTGTATATACCCTCTTTTGTCAACCTTGGATGTGGAGAGCAAATTACAAAAAAGTCCATAGACCTCAGATTTAGGACATATATAAATAAGTCGTTTCTTTCCGGTAAAAGAGTAGTACTTTCGATCGCATATTCAATTGTATCCACGCATGTTAATAGGTGCAAATTTGAAGAAACAATCTCCTGGATTCTATGTTGCATTTACTTTCTTCAAAGGCTATGCAGACACGTTCCACCGTCGCACTCAGCCCAGTAGTTTCAGGGCGGGGCAACGAGAAAAGGGAAAATATACACGTATTCAAGAATTATCTTGGAAAAGGAAAACTACCGTACACATTCTACACGCGGCATTAAGAAATTCCAGGGAAAACAGGCGACAGGGGTTGCTTCGTCGCGGCCACCGACTGACCGCACCTGCCGTTTTAAATGGTCCTGTTGTGTTCCGAGAGCCCCGAGGGAACCTTGCAACTACGTAGGCGCTGACGCAGGGGAAGCGCCGTCGACGCCCGTACATTAGGGTGGTCCTCCTTTGGAAAACCACGGGCGTGGGCCGGACGAGCTCGCCTCGGACAGTTTTTAGACCCGCGACCCACGAAAACAACGCTGTAAATTCCCACGGAGGACGGCGTGGAGAAGACCGAAACAAAGGTCGCTCCCGGTGGGCCAAACGAGGACGGCGCTGGCTTACGTGTCGCCCGCCGAGGCGCCGTCGTGCGCTGGACCGAAGCGACTTTCCAATTGAATTCGCGCGTGTCAAAAGTTCAGAGGGTTTAGAGTCTTTAGACCGATCGGCTTGACGGATGGACTGAAATCGATTTGTTTAATGGATGAAAAATCGGTTTTGCGTGCGACTCAAAGCATTTTTTTGACCAAAAAAAAAAAAGTATTTTTTTTTAATTTTCTGGTCTGGATTTGACAAATAGGGGCCGGGGGGCGCAGAAGGGGAGCGGACGTGACGGCGCGGAATCAACTGAGGGCGTTACGACTTTCAGGGGAGTTGGATTGACTGCCGCCCTCGATCCCTCCCTCCCTTCCTGCCTCCCTCCCCGAAATGAAACAATAGCCCCGTCCCTCTCTCTCCCCCGTCCCACCTGCGCGTTTCGTTTTCAAATTTCACCTCATTTCCGCTTCCGTCATTTCCTTTCTCGAATTTCGTGTTCTGTCCGGCTCTAGAATTTAGCCACTCCTTAGGTCGCGTGTCTCGAAAATCTCTATCTAAGCTCAACGGCACTTTTTTTTTATACGAGATTAGGAACTTGTTTAGTTGGACCATTCTTCCATTTTTACTACGAGTAACGAGTTTTATGGTGATTCCTGACGAAAAATATCGCATGTAAGTAAGGATATTAACCTCCATATGAAAATCTATGCACATAAACTCATTTAATCAACAAAAAATTTTGAAAAATATAGCCACTTCAACGGTGCCAAATTTAATCCAAAATAGAGTTTAAGAATGCACAGTCGCCATGTCCGAATTTAATCAATGACGAAACACCTAAGATAGAGATACATGCCAAAATTTAATTGACAATGTGGATTTGAAACTACAACTAAGACATACGTCAGAATTTAATCGACGACATGAATATGGAAATTAAAAGTGCAATACAAAAAGATAAACAAAACCGAATGGTATTGGAATTGTTTGTTTTGTGAGATGACCTTCCACGTACACGTGACGGTAATTACAATGGTTATACCATAATGGTCTTCGAATGGTTCTTTTACAGCTGTAGTCATGTTTTTTTATTCCGAAAACTTTTTGCCCATGTTCTCAAGATGCCAAGATCTTACCTTTAGCCAGTTGTTCACTTAAAAAGCGCATGTCTCAATTATTTTGTTCTCTTGCAACTTCAAACTTATAATTGCACCTTGATGCCTTATATGCCTTCGGTTTTCTTTTAACACATCGATAGCTTATCAATCTTACTAATCAATATCCCCATTGATCCTTGTGAACCATATTTCGTTGTATATTAATATCCAATTGGCAATAATCACTATGTATGCTAATGTCGACAACGATCTTTGTGGTCATCACGATGGGTCATGTGTTTGCCAATATTCAACTTTTTAATCATCTATCTACTCACTGACCAAAAAAAAAAAATAATCATCTATCTACTCATATCAACAATCTGATGACTTTTTGGTGCAAACAGAGGCCACTAGACTATTTATGAGATTTATGTCTAAATTCTATGAACATTCGACTATCCGATCCTTGAAAAGACATACAAAAAAATGTTCGTGCAAGAAAGGATATGAAGATAGACCTAAGTAAGTTCCTTAACTATTTCGTTTCGGGCCTCTTGTGGATCTTGATGTCTCTTAAACGTAAAATATCAAGATGGTAGAGTTGGGGACAGGGCTCAAAAAATATATTGTTCCAACGAGAGGGCACGAGTGTATGTGGGTATTGGCACGTTGAATTAAAAAATGCAATCTGACAACCCACCGCATTAATAGATAGGCGCAAACAAATCCTATTTGTCGAAGCAAACCTTGTTTTTGTAAGGTTATGCTGCAACAGAAACCACAATTGTATGTAATGTGATGTGTCCAACTTATATCTTCTCCATTCATACATCAATTAATGGAGGCACGGTCCTTCCCCCTAGGACGTTTGACTATGGTCATTTTTTGGGGGAGGAAAATTACTATGGTCTTCAACGAAATAAATTTACAAAAATCAGCCCTCCTTTCGGGAGGTGGTTTTGCATATTAGTCCTTCAGTCATTCATTAAATGGACGTACAAATAATTGCGTATTGCTCGGGTAATTCGCTGAATCATCTTCACCTTGACTATTCGATGCGTCATGTCGTCTTAATGGTTTCTCCAACCCCTAGACGAAGAGGACAGCGGCATGTGAATGAGTACCAGGAAAATAAACACCCAAAAGACGAGCATAAGTGAAAGTTAGGATGCGATCATTTCTCTATTAATGATTCCCCCAAAAAGTCGTCAAACCTCTTAACTTGATCCGCCGAATATCCCTATAGCTTTAACCCCCTCTCTAATCCCCATTTCCAACCTAGCCTCCCTGGTCCTCTACCTCTATATAAGCCACCTGCCCGGGGTCTTGTCGAGGCGTTCCCCTCTGTGGAAAAAGTCCCTTGGCTTTTCCAACTTGGCTTCCTTCGTCAGTCTTTCTGCGTTATATATAGAGCTCGCACCGGACCGGAACACACCCCATCTGAAGCTGAAGAAGAAGAAGAAGGACAAGCAGAAATGCGCGTGGCGTTCATATGCAACGCGGAGGAAAAGGAACTGGGAAGGCAACAGGCTTCCGGATCATGCCCTCACTGCGGAGGGAAGGTGGAGGCCATCGACGTCGAGAGCCATTGGAGATTCTGCTTCTTGCCCGTCTGCTTTCACGTCAAGCGTAAATATTTGTGCACTCTCTGCAGTCGACGGTTGGTCCTGAACCAGTAAAAGTTTAGGAAAATGTTCTCCCTCTGCTTCTGTCCTGTTGGGTCTCTCTCTGAAAATTCTTCCTCTGCATGTTCAAGAAGCAGCGGTCTCTGCTCTGCGGTTGAACTGGAGGAGGGTCGTTAGGCTTTAGCCTAGATTAGCAAATGACTTGGGGTGGTTCTTTCATGTCTTTAATTGACCTATCTGATGTGCTGGAGATTTTGATGTAATTATCAGTATTGTGACCAAGGTCGTCAATTCCGCTCTGTGCATGTTTCCCCTTTCGTGTGCTCTGGACGGAGAAGAGCTTCGGTTGTCTTTTGTCTTGTCTCGGTTCTCCCGAAAATCTTCGAAACGAGAAACGCATTGAGAAAGGAGAAACAAAGCCTCTTCTTTTGCCTGAGAATCAGGCGGGAATCTGAGATCTCGATCGGCAACCCGTGTTTAATCCGGCGTCTGCTTCCCGAAAGCAAAATAGAAATGTCTGGAAGTCTCGACGGTTTGCAGTTTCTCGAGTCTCCCAAGAGACGACACATCCACTTCAACACTACAGTCCACATTGCTCCTGGGTTGATTCTAATAACGCGCTTTAACAACAATGTCTAGAACTTGCTCTGCTTTTTTGTCTCTGTCAATCCACCAGCATATGAAACGGACAAAAGAGTTTATCTCTTAAACTCGGATAGCAATTTTCATAAGTGATCCATCCAAATTAAAACTACCCGAATGCGTCGATACTGGAAATTAAACTGTTCCGAGTTCTAACCAAATGCGCGAATGCCATCTCGTTAAATCTCGAACCCCATGAGATCAAACCCAGCTTAGCTGAAACATAAATGCAGTGGAGCGGAGGTTCTTTGCCGAATCGCTATACGCTAAGCTAGAACGTGAAAAAAAGGGCAAAAATAAAAAAAGATTGTGCAACAGAGAAGTAGCCGGGATCCCAGATTTTTTTGTCACGGACGAAGGACTCAGAAATTAGGCGAGGAACTACTGCTTTTCTGCTTCTGGCAGAGGGTACGCCTTTGTCGTTTACCGAGCACGAGCTGGGGCACACCCAAATACTCGACTAGAATGGCAATCGATCAATTATTCACTCGGGAAGTGCAAGAGCCATATGAGTTCGCATCTTCTTGATTTGCTACTGAAAATGATTGTCATTCATTGCAGCAACAAAGTAAGGCCTTGGGTCCATTACATCTCTCTATGTCCTTGAGGAACACAACAAGGCAAGAAAGTTCAGCAATCGGATTATGGAATGGCAACCCATCTGTCTCCCCAATTCGCAAGTAACTTTACAGCCAAAAGCCCCAGAAAGGAACCCCAGAAACCGAAGATGAAAAGTTTTATGGGTCCCTTTTTATTGCAACCGCAAATCCATCTTCGCTCGTCGATCCCTTCTCTCTTTCTTCATAGGTTGCTTAGGATTATAGGCTATGCCTTACCACTTTATCTATAATAAAACTGCGACCTATATGCCATTTAACTAACAAATGATCCAATATGGCATTATTCAGGAACCAAGGGTTCAGAAGAGAGATTTAGTATTATCTCGTTTCGTGGCATGCTCCGCGTTCATCCGATGCTTGTTCTCAGCACTCTCCGTCTCAAATTTCTCTCAGAATTAAGGTGAATATGAGCTCCTTCGAAACACGGTTCAGATACTCTGAAATCATCCTTAATGAACAAGATGTGCAGAAGAACCCTGCAAGTCAAGGGAACAAGTCCTCAATTTAGAGTCAAACTGGGATCTATTAGCTGTCATAGCAGCAATTTAAATTTCTAGAATCCCACGTTACGTAGCAAATCTCTAGGAGATCGCACGTCCGACGAACAAGTAAATAATAAGAAATACAAGGAATTGTACCATGCGACGCTTCGTCTCTGTGCACCAAGAGTGACTTCAATTCTCTCGGAATTTAGGTGCATTTGCCTTTGACGAGTAACAGGAATCGGGCACCTCGTACCCCTAATTCATTTTTATTAACTGGGTTCGCATTGATATCTAGAATTAGGTAGTCGATGGCCTCCTCTCTTGGCTCCAGAAAAGTAACAGGGACCATCCACGAGTTAATGCAAGACCTTGAGAAAAGCTGAACTTGCGTCCCCTCTCTGAACCAAATAAAGAGAATCATGAGCTGCCACTGCGAAATTGCGTGTCGCATTCATCAGATCCGTACAACCATCACGTGGTCTGCAACTTCTACCTTATTTCAGTCAGTAAGACGTTAACATGATCACTTAGAAGCCGTGTAATCATCTACTCATTTTGGATTAGGAGTATTACCACTTTTAAGCGTTGCTGTCGAATCAATGCGTATGTGTGCCGTCACATTTCGATCGTTTGCGTCAGAAAATTAGCAATTCATAAACTCCGTCAGCTACATGACAAACATTAATGACATTCATATCTGTTAAGAAGAGGTCGTTGCTGCGTTTGATTTTGGTTTATGCACTATATATAGCAGCTAAACTTACGTATGGGCAACTTTCAGAAATGAGAAATCAGCAATTCTAAGAAAGATTAGTTTGCTTAATAAACCGATCACCAAGATATCGAATGCTGGCGATTCTTCAAAAGGAGTTTGAGGGTTGAGTGGGAAGATGGGGTCCCAAGAAAACCCACTATGTTCGTGGACCACCCTACGCTATAACTGGAGTATTGTATTCTTGGTAGTTAATTTGCACAATGAGAGAATTCTAAAAATGTGAAAGGAGTCTATGACGCAATCAATCTATCTCGTTTTACATTGCAAATCGAACAGAAATAAGAAAGCCCCTAAAGTACAGAACGATCATCAGTTTGTGCTAGAAATTTCTTGTGAGTGATCTATCTTCAAGCAAGCTAATAGCATGGACGGAAGATCCCAGAGCTAGATCTGCAATTTCCTAGATGGGGATCGAAATTACTCGGATGCTTTGAAAGTTGTACACGCAGAAGGATCATAGGACTAGGACAAGGATATAGGTCGAGCATATTCTGAGGAAGCGAAGCTTGTGGCCGTGCCTTGCAAAGAAGGAAAGAGAGCAGAGGCAAGAAGATACATGAAGACATGACATGACCCACGTGCCCTTATTATTGACAAAAGTGATGTGGGAGGGAAGCTCACTTATAGAGTCAAACGCACCACCTTCATAAGGCCTAAAACAGATCCCTTTCTTGTAAGTTCGAGAGTGTCGGTAGACATTGATAGTAAAGATGGCGGTGTCTGTTATTGCAAAGGAGGATGATGAAGATGTGGTCAGGTACAAATGACACGTAGGTGGATACCTTATGTCATGTCGATATGGGATTTATTTTTTTGATACAAAGGACATGTAAAACTTTCTAAAGATCTCCCATCCGTAACGATAATAACAAAAAAATAAAACCATCATGTATAACAAAGCATACACAACCTATGTATACTGATAATTCCTTTATTAACAAAAAGCTACCATGCTGGAGTACGCATGCCTATTGTATTAGGGACCATCGTCTCTGCAGATAACACTTTCATGTACATAAGGTTTCCCTCAGCTTTGCTTTTAGGAAAGAAATAGGAAGATTGAAAAGGCTTGCAAATAGCAGTGCTCGAAAGCACAAACTCATGAGCGATTCCTGATCATGATATGGCTCGAATTTGTGACATCCGTGGAGACAAATTAAGCACGCAACCAGAGCTGAGCACATTCGGTGGTGTACATTGGGCGGACAACTCAGGGTCACGTTTGTAGATCCATTTTTTGATGTCGACGGAAGGAGCAGGACTTGAGAGTTTTGGGATCCAGAAGCATCACAAGGAGAAGCCCACACAAGTTGGGTCGGTCTTGGTTGGTAAAAAGAGTTGCAAAATGCTCTGATTTTGGGCGAACAATGTCGTTTATTTTGAACTCAAAAGCCCAAGGAAACGACTCCATCGCTCAAAACCCAATGAAAGAAAGATCTATAAATTTCAAAGGTAAGTGCATAAAGTTCAATTGAGTCCTAAATTTTTCATAAAGTATAATTAAGTCCCAAAACTTATCAAGAAATTGCAATTGAGCTCTACAACTTTTAAAAAATGCATCAAATCTTCAGAATTGTTAGATTACTCAAATCAAGTCATTTCATTAATTGTACATTTTAAAAGTTTTACAATTCAGTTACACTTTTGTGATAAATTTTAGAATTCAATTGCATTTTTGTGGTAAGTTTTAGAATTTAATTGTACTTTTTGAAAGTTTTAAAACTTAATTATATTTTCATGATAAGTTTTACGACTTCTAGTGCATTTATCTCTAAATTTTAAAGAACATCAAAGAAGAATCGTCAAAATTTCGTTCTAAGTTTTACTGATGGGGATTCATTTCAATGTTGAGCCACTTTATGAAGTCGAAGGATGAGAATGAAGACTAAATTTATTCCTCCTTTAGATGGCCGAAAGGAGGAGGAATAGTTTATAGATGAGAACTCCTAAAGAAAGAGAGTGACTTTCACGGTAGAAGGGACGATTACCGATCGCATCAAAAGAGTGAAAACCTGCGACAAAAAAGCGATTGTTAGAAGATAACATGTCCTTGTTCGAGTAGTGGCCAACCAACATCAACTTGATGTAATTCTCCGGCCAATCGTGATTTATGAGATCTCTACTTGTCTTCGAGTTTAAGATATCCAGCCTTAAAAGAAATCTAAGCGTAGAGAATTTTCAAGTAAGTTTCGTTACCGGTGTTTGTTACTTCTAACGTTGTTACAAATACTTGTGTTTTGAAGCGACTTTTCTAATCGTAGAAGTTGACAACCACAGTAAAACACTTACATATTCATTGTATTGTTATATGAAGGCTCTTATTTATTTTGTGAAAAATATTTTCTCATTTTTCGATATTTGGATTGATTAGGAAAATGAGTCAACGAAAAATTTGTGCTTGGTTCGGAAAATAATTTCTTTTAAAAAAATTATAATCATTTTTCAAAATATAACTAGATATTGACATTTAAACCAGAAACTCTGCCTTGAGCATGAAACCCTAATGCTCATTATCTGGCACTCAGGTTTATGACCTTGGTGTTCGTGCTCGGTTCCTTAGCACCCCGTCTAAGTCCCTTGAGGTTTGGCCTAAGCCCTTGGTAGGGATGAGCATAGTTTGGGTGGGCAACTCCCATCTTAAAATTGGGAACCGTCCACTGAGGACCGGCTCTAAAAAATTGGAACCGAGACTCGCCCATGCAGTCCGACTCCCGGTGAATCCATGAAATCGATCCCCAATCCCTAGGAAACTTGTTCAACCTTATATCCGGGTTGAATTGCGAACAATTTATTTTGATTAAAAATTGAAAACTATAAAGGCAAAATGAATAGACAATACTCATTAGCTAAAAACTTTATTTATTTGAAGGTCATGGTGTGGCCCTCTTAAGGTTTCCTGACACCAGAAACAAATGGAGAATTAGACTCCACATTAAAAGTCCTAACTTCACAAAAGTTCAAACATTAATCACTTGATTTATCTTTTTTCAACATCAACCTAATATAATCATGGGATGGCTAAGGAAAGACCCAATTATACTTTTAAAATGAGCCGTTGGCTTTTGTGGACATCTCCAATCAGTCCTCTCATTCCTCTACATTTGTTTATTTTGTTTTGGTTGAAAAAACAAGTAAATGAATTATTAGAATGAAAAAGAAAAGTAGGGGGTTAATCCTATTACGCATCCAAAAGATAAAATTAGTTAATAATATCCAATAACTACAATATACATATACATATATATATTTAGTTGAAAAACTTCAAAATAATTAGGCTTAATACCCTGAAAAATCTCAAACCGGTACACACGTGACAAATTTACTCCAAATTATTTTTTTGATAATGAAAAACTCCAAACTAGTACACTTGTGACAAATTTACCTCGACTGACCATAAAAAACCCTAAACTGGTACATTTATGACAAATTTACCCCAAACTAATTTATTCGACCGCAAAAAATCACAAAATAGTAAATTTGTGACAAATATACCCTATGCTAAATTGGATTAATACCACAAAAAAATCACAAAAATTGTAAACTATGACAAATGGAGCGTAAAATCCCAAATTGGTATACCAGTCAACTATCATGTGTCATTTAACTTAATAATTTGACAATAAAATTTAACGAAAACTAACAGAGGGTAAATTCGTCATAAGTATACCGTTTGGGGTAAATTTGTTAAAGGTATACCAATTTGGGGGGTTTTTTGTGGTCAAAAAAATAGTTTTGGGTAAATTTGTCACATGTGTACCAAATTTGGGGTTTTTCAGGGTATTAACCCAAAAAATTAAATATTTGAAATAAAATTTCTTGTGTGTGTATATAAATACCAGTCTGGTCTAGATGGGTAGACAGGGCGGATCCATGCCTATAAATCAGGACTCGGACGGGTACTCACCAACTCTACTAAATTGGAATTGGGAACCGGACTGACCCCCATGGGAATGGTTGATTCCGATCCGATCTAGTTTGGTTCTCAGCGATCCGAGTAGTTCTCGATTCTTTTGCATACCCCTAACCCCTAGTGCCCATTGCTCAGGTCCCTAGTGTCCTCGCCTAGATCCATTGAGGCCAAGCCGAAGGCCTTAGTGCCCGTGCCCAATACACCGATGCTAAGCCAAAGTCCCCAAAAGGCTAAGCTTGGGGCCTTGGTACTTGTGCCAGATCCTTCACACTAGGCTCGAGTCCACAAAGGCTATGCTTGTATCCTCAGCACTCGAGCAAAGGTCTCGTGCCGAAGCCTAGGTTCATTAACACTAATGCCTAGGACCTCGGTGCCCATGTTTGGGTCCATCGATGCCAAGGCCTAGGCCTTGTTGTTTGTGCCCCAGTGCATCAAGTTTAGACTCGAGATCCTAATGCCCATGCTTGGTGGTTGGCTCCCCTTATTGCCTATGCATAGGTCACTATCGCCTAGATAGTGTTAGTGTAATTAGGAAATAAAATCAAATTTTCCTTTCGAAATGATGGAAAATATATTCCAGTTCTTTTTGAGATTTTAGCCTAATACCGAGGAATATCACAATTTTCTTGGAAAATGACTCCCTAGAAAACATTTTCTAGAAATGTAACCTTTTTCATGAAACAAACGAAGCTAAAGAGTTACGAAGCATATTCGAACTTATGTGGCCAGCTCATTAGGCTTGCCCAAGCCCATTAACCTAGAGTGGAAAATATGTGGACCTAGGCAAGCAACACTTTTTTAAGGACTAGCTTGCCCATCCAATTGTGACTAGCCCTATCATTTTTTTTTTATAGAAAATGACACAAATGATTCATGAGTTTTAGTCAAATGTACATCATCATCCATAGAGTTTAAATTTATTCAATGTGGTCCTTAAATAATTGGTAAATGTTCAACATAATCTGTAGATTATATAAAAATGTTCAATATCATCAATTTTCCATTAATTCACATTAACGATATTTGCTAATATGACTTCCTATCCATTAAGTTTGAATGGTGGACTGAAAAAAAAAATTACATGTGGACTATCCATGTATATTCATATGTAATTGGGATAAACTAATCAACATCATCAAATAACGATCGACATTTTGACACCCTAATTTTATTTTTCTTTTCTACAGTAGATGGATAAAAAGATGGGCATGTTTACTTATCATTTTTAAACATCCAATTTAGCTTATAATGGTCCACATCATCAAATAATAACATGAAGGACTATATTGAACATTTACTAGTAGTTCATGAATCACATTGAATAAATTAAAAGTCCAATGACAACATTACACATTAAATGAAAGTTCATGGACATTTTTATTATTATTATTATTCCTTTTTTTCATGAAAAAATATATAATAACATTTTAGGCATGATGAAACTGAGCAAAGACACATAGGACTGAAATTAGATCCTGTGTATCCATTGATCATGTGTAATTCTGTTGTATCAGAATAAAAATTTTAAATGAAAAATAATTAATTCATGTGACTAATAAGCTTTTTATAATATTGCATCTATTAGGATCCATATTGATATTCATTCCTTACTAGTAACCCAATTAGTTTCTAATATATCCGTATGATAGTTTTCTAGTTATGTACATAAGAAAAGTCTATTACCAATATATTAATTCAAATAAATTTTTGTGGGCATGGCATGGCATGCTGGAATCGGCCATTTCTCATTTAGTCGAAACTACGGTGAATTTATAACGGTAAATAGAATTTAAAATATAAAATAACTTGAGGAAATTGATAATAACTTACCTACGACAGTTTCGACCGAATTTTTTTTTACCTATGACAGTGAATCGGTGATATTATAGAAATCACCGTTCTCATAAATACTTTTTTTAAATTTCTCATATTATTAACTTGTTTAGCACATAAACCTTCTTAACTTGAAAAGATGTGTTCGGGTGAAAAATAACCAAAAAAACAGTCCGACAGAAAAAAAGTAAAGAAAAAGATATCGTCGGTGACACAAAAGGTTAAAAAAGATATCGTCGGTGACACAAAAGGTTAAAAAAAATGCTTTTTTTTTTTGTGGGAAAAGTGACACGTGCCCATAGTAAAAAGCATCGTAATTTGATTCTCGAAAAGGAAAAGTAAACAAAAGTAAAGCAGAAGGGAGTCCGACCAAAAAAAAAAAAGCAGAAGGGATAACGCTTTAGGCTTTGGACAAGGGGATAGACGATGAGATAAAAAAAGCTGTAAAATTCTATTTTATCTATAAGAAATTTGTTTCATGACTTTTCAAGAAGATTCCATTTTTTTTTGCGAAATATATATAATTTGAAAAAAAATTTTTTAAAATGATTATTTATGTCGTTTGAAATAATTAGTCAATAAAAATTATTTTTATTATTGATAATAATTTATATCTAAATATTTTCAGTGAATAATAAGATTTTTATGTTTATTTAAGTTTGTAAGTGATACAAATAATTATTTTGATTTTTTTTTAAATTATCTATTTTTTTGAATAAACAAATGCGGTATAAATATCGGGACATCATGAAGGCCAAATAAACACATTGATTTCACTCTGTATCACTTGCAAATTTGCAAGATGTAAGCACGAGAGAGTGTTTTATCACTTTCCAACTGCCTCCATCTTCCGACAAAAAACAAGAGCTCCCTCCATCTTATTTCATTTCCCAAATAATCAAAACCTTTATTTTCCTCTCACATTTTCTACGTTTGTCTTTTAAAATTAAAAGATAGCATCCACTCAAATAAAAAAAAATGGTGCGACCAAAAAAAAAGGAAGAAAAAAAATAGCTGTCAAACAATAAAAGAAGCTTCCTTTTCTTTTTTGACAGTAAAATGGTTTATTTGCAATAGAACATTTTTTTTTTTTATAAATTATACCACTTCATGAAATGACGCCGTAAATGATTTGTCGAATACAAAGTGATCTCATATCCTTTCATATACATACTCACCGTAATGACTTAGGCTCCGTTTGGGAACTACTTTCCAAGGGGCTTTAGGGGGCTAAGGCCTTTGGGCCAAAATGAAGGTGTTTGGGAACTACATTTCAAGGGGCATTAAGGTAAAGCTGGCATTTGCAGTGAAGTTCCCAAAGATATGTCATGGGTTGCCTTGAGCTTTTAACATTCTCGGAATGCCTCATGTCCACTGTTCATCTCTACCGTTCATCTTCTTCTCTAGCGGTGTGGCTGATCAAAGACGAGCTCGAGAGGCCGGCGAGGTCACGACTGAGGTCGGCGACGTCGTGCCAGTTGCCAAGAGGTCCTATGACCTCCGGCGGACCCAGATCTGGGTCGGGCGACCTCCGTGAAGGGCCGTCGGGGGTCGCCCGACCCTAGGCGACCCTTGCTGGAGGTCGCTCGACCCTAGGTGGCCCTTGTTGGTTGTCTCCGAGGGCTGCGTGAGGCAGTCGACGGCCGCCTGTCTCGCCAGCGAACTTTTTTGTTTTTATAATTTTTTTTTTTTTTTTTTATTAATCACAAAAGTCCTTTGTAAATGTAATCTTTTCAAATACTATTTTATTCAAAAGTACTTTACAAAAGGCTTTCAAATTATAATTTATTAAACACAATTTGCATTTTGGAAAACTCATTTAATTTAAAGTTATTTGCATTTTCCCAAAAACTTTCCCCAAAAGTCCAACCAAATGCACCCTTAATATTCATACAAATTAAATTTTTGCATGTGACATGGCCCTTTCATTTCTTTGTGCCCCGTTTAATAATTTCACACATGATTTTCCTATTCTTACTTATTTTTCCAATTCTTCAGCTGTATTCATGTTCTTCATGTGAGGGGGAATGTTAAAATTAACTCACATTATTCAAACACAATTTCATCATGAATTGTATTCATGTCTTCTCACTCTAGATGAGAACTCGATAATTGAAATCAAACATTGTACCAGCAATACATACCAATGATGGTTAAGAGCCACTTCCCTCGATCTTGAGAAAGAGAGGGAGTGGGGGAGAGAGGAAGGTGGCGATGGTGGCTGTGGACCTATGGTGGCTAGACATGGAGTACATTGAGCGACAAGCCATAGTGGCAAGAGTCGATGTGAAGTGATAAGTGGTTGTTTGGGGAAGGGAGAACAAGAAAACAAAAAGAAAATGTGAAAAAAAAAAAAAAAAAAAAAGTAAAGAACAGATGTTAGCCATTGAAATTCACGTGTCATCCATTTAAGCAGTATAAATTGATGGTGAGAATATATTCAAAGCGAGAATCCCAATCCTTTTAAAAGCAATGCAACACTTTAGCTCTCGTCCAGTTGGGGGATGGAAAATTTGCTATTGCTCCTTAAATAAACTAAGGATTATGTTAAGGAGCGATTTCAAGATACTTATTTGATTTTCAGAATTATTTAACTTTCGAAGCCGCGATCTCACAACACGAAACCAGTTGATGTATTGAAAACGGCACAATCTTTTCAAATGGTTATTTATTAAGTGTCCTCGAGAGATGTGACAGTAAGATTACGGTGGAAACATCCCTTGGAAAGACTTCATATCTGAGTGCACGTTCCAATAAAATGACTAGCAATAGCAAATGGGTGGGGGCTGGCAGTACTGGCAATGTCTGGATTCTCTGGCACGTCACATGGGCATTGCATCAGTTTCCAAGATCGATTTGGAAAACCATCGTGGAAGCCTTAACTTTTGTCTCAGATCGCAGCTTTGATAATGATGCCGTCCTAACCAAACCGTATAAGAGCAGGCCGATGAACGTGGAAGAAAGAACAATATGACTCAGCATTGTTGAAATGGCGAGCAAATGCAGACAGAGCATCGAGGATGGTGTGCCACCACCATCTGTGGGGGAGAGTGGAATGGGACTTGGCCTTCGTGGGAGTCGTCACGGCAGGCCATTTGATTTATTCAAGTGATGTGCTGACTAACATGAAAACGATGGGAGTGGTTGTGTTTCTCTTTTCTCCATTCATATTGCCTATTGGAATGGTTTAACCAGCCAAAATAAAAAGGTTAATACGATGAAAAACCTTAAATCGATACACTTGTAATAAATTTATCAAAATCTTCTTCTTCTTTTTACTATAAAAAATATCAAACTGATATATCTGTGACAAATTTATCCCATGTTAGTTTTCGTTAAATTTTATTGTCTAGTTGTTGAATTACATTATGTACGACAGTTGACAAGTATACCAATTAGTGGTCTTACTCTTGATTTGTTAGGTATTTTGCGATATTAATTCAATTTAACAAAAACTAATAGAGGGTAAATTTGTTAAAAATATACCAGTTTGAGATTTTTGGTGGTTAAAAAATTAGTTTAAGGGTTCGTTCGTTTCGCGGAAAATGACTTCAGGAAAACGTTTTCCAGATTTTCCGGTGTTCGTTTCACGGAAAATAAACTACTCAAGGAAAATGTTTTCCATCATTGAAAATACAACCTTAAAAAATGAGGAAATTTTTTTCCACTTTTGAAAAGTGGAAAATATTTTCCATAACTTCTTCCACCTTGCTTCTTTTCACCAACATATTTTTGTTTTATTTTTATGCTTTCTTTTTCTTTTTTTTCTTTTCTTTCTTTCATTTTCATCTTTCTTCCTTTTAGACCAAAAAAATAAAAATAAAATTTTTTTCTTTCTTAGCCTTGGCCGGTCACCGCCACGACGGTGGCCGGCGATTGGCTGAGCCAGCTTGAGCTCCGCCCTAGGCCGTGCGACGTCGTGCATGCAGCGACGGAGGAAGGAGGAGGAACAAGGAGGAGGAAGGAGGAAGGAAAAGAAAAAGGAAAAAATAAAAATAAAAAGAAAGAAAAAATAAAAATAAATAAAAATTTTGATTTAAAAAAATACAAATAATTAAAAATTCAATTTTTTTAAAATATAAAAAAATAAAATTAATTTTTTGGTCAATTAAAAATATTAAAATTCAATTCTTCAATAATTTTTCCCAAATAATTAAATTAGCTAACGAACGGTGGAAAATATTTTCCATTTAAAGTTTAAGTTTTAGTCGAACACTGGAAAATTTAGTCATTTTCCTAGAAAATGACTTTTCGAAAAATATTTTCCGGAAATGGCTCATTTTCCGCAAAACGAACGGACCTTAAGATAAATTTGTTACAAATGTACAAGTTTGAGCTCTTTAATACTCAAAAAATTAATTTGGACAAATTAGTCATCTATGTATTAATTTGAGATTTTTCGTGATATTAACTTGAAATTGAAATAGATAGTTGGACAATGTGACATAAAGGTCCATATATATTTCGCTATTTACTCATTACATTGAACATATTGATCCTCTTGAACTCAAATAATTAAGCACTACTTGATTTGAACTGTTTCTCAAGCTTGATAAGGGGTTTCATGTCATTCCCTACAATCACATATGCTATTTCCAAGGATGAGATGACCAAATGTCGCCGCGCTATCCATGCTTACCACACTAAATTAAATTTGTCACGCCCGAAATTTCCGTAGAATTTGAACTTCGAAGAAATAAATAATTTAGCCTCAAAGTTACTACAAATTTTTGTTTAGTATTATATCAAATAAAACCCTTAGTACCGAAGATACTCCCATGTTTTCGTTGCACACTCCTGATCCAGTCCTCAAAGATGTCTTCGGAAGCACTAAACTAAATATTCCTCAACTCTGAACTCAACATTTTGTAAAATTTGGGGTGAACCTAAACTAAGTAAATGAAATCTTTTAAGTCTAATATTTCAGATCATCTCACCGCACTTAGTATGAAACAAAACCACGTGAATTCAAGACAAGTAATATCACATATCATTTAGAGGAATCGCTACAATTCAACGAATACCAAACAAACACGTTCACCAATTCATTTTTTATGATTACGTATAAAAGTCCACATCTTCACAAAAGTTGTTATTAGCATTAACCAGTCATGTCAAATTTTCTTCACCACTTGCCCACTTTAGTAATAAGGAGATCAACATCCTCAAAATAATGGGTATCACATTCACTTCCCAAACAAATTATTTAAATTCATTTAAGATAATGCAATCCACGATTTATCCATGTGTGCCCAGAATAAACATAAATGCCATAAGTTGACATTCAGTTAAACAATTAAATGCACATAGATGAACATAGAAACCTTGTGATGTGCACTAATGTACACATGTGAGTATCTATCCTTACACATCACTACGTAGGCATCATCTCGACTAATGAGGCATTTTAGCTCACGAGTTATTGTTACCAACAACTCATGGGAGACGGAATCCCAAACACATTTTTGCTACATCGTCACCATCATTTTAGTTTTGTCCATCCATCACGGGTGTTCTCTATCTCAACAAGGACATCTACACAATTGTATAATTACATGATGATGGCTATTCTATAATAACACATCACAAGCTACGCAAGTCATATCATTTTGGAAGTCATTTCCTCTTAATCTAGTAGAGACCCATTTTTGACGGTAAAACATATGTCTTTTGTTAGAGTCTTATACACATATTCATACGAGGGAGTTCACTCTACCCTTGTAAATGTTTTCATCACATGACATCATATGCACATAGTTCATTATAAACCATAAATGTCATGTATATTTCGTTAACCACCATTGCAAATACTCCCGCACTAATCTCTTTGCATTTCCTTTTGCAATCAATTTTTTTCGTGCATTTCAACATAAGTACTTTCATCCTCTTTTGACCATACCATCGTCATCTAATAGGAAGTTTTATACATTCATGGATCACTAGGATAAATTTTCCTTAGAAGATCAACTTTTTATGATTTAAGTAACTTCTTACAATTTTCATTAATATTGAAATTACCCTGTTGTTCATACAAAATATGACCAATTTTTTTATTATCATTGTCAAGTGATAGTCGACGACTTAGACAGATGACATTGACATCTTCGACAGTCGACATCAACATCTTGGACATATCTAAATTCGATTGAAATTATGAAAATGCCCTTTTTAGCCTAGTTAGGCCATTTTGTTTTTTCACCCAAGATGCAATCAAACCTTTTGGAAATCATTTGACATATTCTAGCCATGTAGAAAAGTTTTCCGATTTAAGTCAAAAAATCACAATAACTGAACATGCCATTCTTGAAGTCCAATTATGCTTAATATCATAATTTAAATTAGATAAATAAACATCAATCAATCAAGTTCAAGAATACCAAGTAGATAATCTAACTTAATTCCCAAAATTTTCACTTATTCAAAGTCCAAGAACTTGGTTGTCAAGATAACCCAACAAATATTTCCTTTATCCAAGCCACCTCAAAGGAGATATTTTTAAATTTGCTTACTCATAGATGAAGCCTTCACATAACAACCCTCAGTTTGTCATAACTTGTGCAAGAATTTTGTTTGGAAATTTCGAGGAAGGCCTCCCTCCCTCTCTCTCCATCTCTTTCTTTTATTTTGTTGGTTGTCGCTTCCTTGTAGTTTTCTTCCCTAATTTTCCATCTTTTTTCTGTCCTCTTCCCTTGTTTTGTAACTTGTTTCTTTTACTAGATGGGTTAGCCAAGTAGGCGCATGAATGAAGATCAAGCTGCATTAATGGGTAAGAGTTAAAAAGAGTGAAGTCATGCATGATAAAATTAGGATTAAAACTTGGGGTGTAAAATGAACAAGAGGTGTTCATGTAAAAGAGTGACAATTGGCTTATTGGATGAGAGGGTTAAAATACTTAATACTTTTGTGATGATTTTCTTTTTCACATTTCCATAAGTAAAAATGGAATTGGTATCCATTCTAAATACCAATAAGTTAGAAATTTATTTTGAGCATATTAAAATTATTAGCAAAAGCTATTTCGATTTGTTATTTTTACTTGTTTTTTACTAAATTGAGTTGAGTGGATTTAGGAAAATCACAACTCAGTGAATTTTAACTTTATTAATTTTCCAATATATAATTCGGAGAATATCAATACCTGTCGACAATTTCTATGCCAATAAATTTTTCACTATCACTACCCGATCAACCTATATATCCATATTGTTTAATGTTAGTAAACTTGTTATTTTGATATACTTTCTTGAACTATAATTTCTCGCGACTTGTGTCTTAAATGTTATTAACTAATGACGATGGTGGGTGGTGGGTGGTGGCGTGGCTTGACAGGTGATAGGGGGAGGGCCCAGCGCGGCGGTGGTGGCGATTTCACTCGGTGGAGATGACAGGGGAGGCAGCACGATCAAGGCCTGTTTGGTAACCATCCCAACAGTGCCAAATTCTGATTTTTTGTTCCTAGAATTAGTTTAGGACAATAATCGCGTTTAGTAAAATTTTTGTTCCCAGAATCAGTTTGGGACGAGAATCAAGAATAATAAAAAAAAAAAGTTGATTCTTGTTCCAAGAATGAAATTGAGAATCAAAACTTTTCTTTTTCTCTTTTCTTCTTCTTCATCGACCGCCATCCCGCAACCGCCGCTCGCCACCCGCCACCGCTTGCCGCCATCCGCTGCCGTCCGCCGCCGTCCGCAGCCGCCGCCGTCGGCCGCCGTCCACCTCGCCGCCAGCCGCTACCGCCGCCGTCCACCCCATCGACGACCGCCGCCGCCGCCGGTCGCCGACAACCGGTTCGGCGAGCTCGCCGGAGGCTCGCCAGGCTAGGGCGAGGTCCGACGAGGCCGAGCCAACGAGGGCCGACCTTGCCGAGGACCGGCAACCGGCCTGAAGAAGAATTAGAATAGGAGAAAAAGAAAAAAAAAAAAGGAAAAAGGAAAAAAAAAAAAAAAAAAGAAAAAAAGGAAAAAAGAAAAAAAGAAAAGGAAAAAGGAAAAAATTATAAAAATTATTTAAAAATTAAAATAAATTGATTTGGAATGTAATCAATGAACACGGTCAAACGCAATTTATTTCAAAATCGAAATTTTGTACGATTACCAAACACGTTCTTTTACTCGAATCGGTTCCCTAAAACGAATAAAAATAATCATTTCTCGATCGAAATTTGTTAAGAAACGTAATCGTTACAAACGCGCCCTGACGTAAGGCGGCTAAAGGGATAATGAAGAGGAGGATAAAGTCTGGTGAGATCTGGATAAAGGTGAGATGGGACCTACGATGGGGTGGACAAATGTCATGATCACGTTGAGGAGACAACGTATAGGTTCATAGTGGACGAATGATCTGCATTCAAGTGATTCTTGGGACCGTTATCGATCAAGAGAGATGGCCATAACAAAATCCTACAATATAATGTCCACAACATTAATTGTTTCTTCGAAAATCATGCTTCGAGAGTTCAAAGGTTAATTTTATTTTAAAGAAAAAATGACAAAAATGATTATTAAATGTTGACTCAATATATAATGACATCTCTAGACTTTCAATTTGTTCAGTATAATTCTTGAATTATTGGTAAATGTCCAATGTAATTCTTCATTTTGCTTAAATGATAAATTAGACGTTATTTGGTAATGTGAATTATTATAATGCTAAGTTTGATATTTAAAAATGATGACTTAACATGTCCATGCTTTTCTCCATCTATGAAAGATAAAATTAGGGCGTTATCATGTTCATCATTATTTGATGATATAAAGTGTTGTATTATGATCTAACATGAATATTTTACATAAATAATCCACGAGTAACTTTTTTTTGGTCCACCATTCAAACTTAATGAAGCCACATCAGTATATTTCGTTAACTAGAATTAAGAGAAGACAAAATTGAACCTTTACATGCATTCTAGGGACTAGATTGAATAATTAGTAATAGTTTAGAGATTACATTAAACAAATTAAGAGTTCAGGAATGTAATTACACATCATTAAAGTTCAAGGAATATCTATATCATTTTTGCTATTATGGACCATCTACAGTGCATTACTTTATATTCTATATCTGGTTAATGTGCTTTTATTTCACAACGAGATAGGTTGAATCTTTATCATTAATGGTTCTCGTAACCTTTTTAAGTGGAGTGCTAGAACGGTTGTGAACACTCTTGGTGAGGCTGCCTTCATAAGTAAAAAAGTGAGGTAAATCCTATGAGTAACTTGGTAAAGTTAGGAGCAGCACAAGGCCAATAATAGTGCTGCCATCAAAAGCACAATGAACTTATTGGAAGTTTGTTTGTAGAACAAACCAAGTGTATGTTTCCTTGCCCCACATAAGAAAAGTGAGAGAAAGTGGGCCAATTAATAAGTGTGAGGTTTATTTAGTGTACCTAAAGAAAAGATTGGGTGTGGCCTAGATCCCACCATACCCGCGTGCGAGTGCACGAATAATTACGCGATTTTGGTACGATTATTAGGCATATTGAACACTTGGCGCGCCCACGGTTTAATTAGCACTAACCCATTTATTATATATATTTGTACGGTGATCTTATTAACTTTGATTAATTCAAAGATTGTTTTTTGTTTATTGAGAATTTTAGGAAATTATGAAAAATTCGAAATTTTATTTATAATAATAATAATAATAATAATAATAATAATAATAATAATAATAATAATAATAATAATAATAATAATAATTTTATTATTATTATTATTATTCCGAATTTTTTGTTTGTGACTTCTTAAAACAACATTTGAAAATGATACTCGTTCAGTTTGCAACATTTTCCTAAGGATTGCATTTGTTCATTTTTCAACTTCTTTTGAATGGACACTTTTGTTCATCTGGGCAATTTTTTTTTTTTTTTTTTTTTTTTTCGAAAGGATACATTCGTTTACTTTACAATTTTTCACAAAGAGTTGCTTATGTTTTTAAGATTGATTTATATATACATGTCGGTTTTCCAGAGGAACAAAGTGTGATCATTTTTTTTTCGAGCATTCTTTCTGAAAACTATAGCCATCTTCTCAATTGTTTTCTAGAGAGACTCGGGAGAGATACTAAAATTGTTATCTAATATTCTCATTTTGAGACTTTGTTGTATCTGGGAAGATATTTGCTGGTGACCATTAGCAACTTTGTGGGGCAAATAAATCCTTAGAGAAAGTGATATTATACCTCAAAGTCCAACTTAATTGCTCTAGAGATCCAACTTCATTGTTCTACCCAATTCGAACTCATATTTTCCGAATAGAACCCAAATATAGTGTAGCCATAATTCTACTAACCTTATATTCAACCATACAAATTCAAGGCAAATTCTACCTTTATGCATACACTATATAAGAAACCCATCTTACTGGACATGTTTATTTTTTTAGTGCATATTATTAAGAAAAACATTATATATTTACTTATTAAGTGGGGGATTGTAATATGTAGAAAAAAATATATTATTTAATTACTTATAATATGCCTTGTGCTTTACTTTATTTCATTTTATTTTAATGGTCATTTAGAAATATGATCCTGTTGGAGAAGGAAAAAAGAAAAGGAGAGAATGTTAGGTAAAATTGGGATTTCAACGTGTAACAATATTAGTCCGGGTCGCTCGGGCCCACCACAAGCTAGAACCTTCTCTCTCTTAATTTTAATTTCACCACCGCCTTTGCATTCGCCTTTGTCTATTGCCTCCGCCGGTCGACAAAATCACGCCGAACGACGTCATATGTTCTTTCTGTCTCTCTCTCGAATCGCTCTATCTTGCCCTCTTCACTGCCCAACAAACCATGTTGCCACTGCCGTTGGTCCAAGAATAAGCCCAAGCCCCCTATTGTCTATGACCTCGAGCCCTCCCTCAGTCCTTGCATTCTTGAGGTCCCTTGCGGCTCTTATGTCGTCACCTCCCAAACCCTCACCAAATTCAACGAGGATGATCTTGCCCTGGCCTTGAGGGTTGAGCCCTTGACAAATTCGATGAAAAAGACCTTTGCATGTGGCTGGTGAGAGTCGTGACACCCTCGCCGATGTCGTTGCCTCCCAAACCTTCATTTGTCGCCTGCCACATGCCAAAGTAAAAAAAAAAAAAAAAAAAAAAAAAAAAAAAAACGGTGAATAAGAGAGGGGTTGTAGGTTTTCTTAAAAAGGGGGCCCATGAGTGATATATGTTACTCAAAGGATCTCAAAAAGAAGAGAGAGGGGAAACGATAATGATTTGATGCGGGTTAGGTTGACCGACATCAAGCATGTCAAAGAAGTCAACGCAGTGGATAAGGATTGCGGTTTCTCACAGTTGCTTTCCAAGCGGCGAAGCATGATTGGTGGATGCTTCCGAACCGGTTCGTTTCTTCATCCGATTAAAATGAAAGAGACCCTTGCTTCCGAATCAACACGATTGTTTCCTTTTTTAGGCTTTAAAATAGATTCAACGAAGACAAATTAAAAAAGTTTCCTCTTCGTGCCTCTTCTTCAATATTTTTAACATTTTTATATATCGTTCCTTGATTTCGAATTAATAATTGAAGAGCGTTCCAAAGACATCATCGTGTTTTTTGTGAGATGATGTATGCTAAAAGGTAGAATTTTGGCCAAAACCAATGGGAAAAGAACTATAACTTCTGGAAAGTGCCTTACCTTAATCAAATTCTTCTATTATTAGTTCTTTTGATTTCGTTCAACTTGAATTTGCAACCTTTATTCCTTTGTAAGCGTTAGATGTTTCCACATTATTTGTTTATAGAATTTATAAGTCTTATATTCATGTCATCTCCCTTCAGATGAGTTGCAAGAAAGAAAATTGTTTCCTATCTTAAAGATTGCTTTTTGGTGCCACCATTTTGCATGGATAGATAGGTCAAATCTACCTGAAGCTAAGGGTGTGGTTTAGAGAATGAAGAGAAGAATTCCATGCGGGAATGTCTGAAGGTAAAAAAGGAACTTTAATTAGGCACAACAGCGAGTTGAAAGTTCGGTAATCGCTCTAAGACGAGGAATAAGATGCTGGCGGTATCATCCGACATTTTTCCAGCCAAGGGCCCAAAGATGGGGTCCATACAACGTGTCGTTGGTTGGAAAAATGGGTGCCAAATGTCCACCCGAATTACGAATTCAGCTCTTGAATCTTCTCGTCAGGAAGGGAGTGGAATCTTGGAGGAGCTTCCCGTGAGAAGCTATTCCGACCTCAATCCCAGCCAGCCATTTCAGAGCTTGGTCTCGCATCAAATAATTCTCTGTACGGCTCTGCTCTCCTCTTATGCACATTGTATAGACGGGCTTACCTTTCGCTTTGGAAGTAAGTTAATGGATGCTCTCGGCTAGGCAGAGAGCCCAAGATAAAGGACTCGACAGTAGAAAATATAAAAGGAGAATCGACGTGTTGTAGACGTCTTGGGTAAACTTCTAGGAAATTTCGCGGTTGATGAGACAACTGGGACAAAGGGGGTTCAGTTGTAACTACCCTTGTCCCCAAATCGTCAGAAACTAATGTCACCAAGAAAGTTAGTGGGCTGTCTCGTCTGTCGTCGCTCCCGTGCAACGCGTTAAAGCCATAGCTTGTTCCCAGAAAAAAGAAACCAGCTTCACCGCTTTTCTGCATTCGAAGGCAACCCCCTCCGCGTTTCTAACTTGTTTCCACCCATTTGGATTGCTTCCGTACATCATGTGCTCCCCGTATGCTTCTCTGAGAAAGCTCCGCGGCGACACATGCCGCTTTTCCGGCTTTTAAAAGGGCCTCCTCGAGCTTTGCCGCTGATTTACAGGTTCGGCCGGGGGCGACGGCGGTCTCAGCTTTGGCCACAAAGGTGAGTCATTCTCCTCGGAAGCTTCGCAGCATAACTTTCGGCTCTCTAGAAAAACTTAGAACGGCGAAAGTCTACCGGACATCGCGCTTATCCCGTATAAAAAAACCAAAAAGACAACCAAGAAGAGTAGTTTATTGTGTCATTTGCTATGCAAATGTCATCGTTTTCCCAGTGTACAAACAAGAATCACTATAGATAACGGTATGCTGCACAAATTACTAAACGTAATGGTTCACTGCACGATGAGTGCGGCCTTTGTTCGATGTTAAACATGGCCACGCATCAAACTCCGGTGTAAAACCTACCGCATCAGTTAATAACCCAATTTAGTGTATCGGTCTTACAGTATATACTCGGTATTGCTATTCTAGTGTCAGTACTTACTTCATCGTATGTCTATTTTAGTGGAGAGAACTTCCATGTCACTAGTTAATTTCTCCCTCATAAATTCCAGAAATGAAATAACACAAATACAAATTACAGCTGTACCTTAAAATAGTTTTGGTTATCGATTGAAATGAAAAAGAGAGAGAAGAGAGAAGAAGAAGAAGAAAATGGCAGAGATCAGGGAAAAGTTCGGGAAGAGTTTGGACAGATCTGACGAGTGCTGGAATAGATACCAAAGACTTTTACGCGCCTTCTGATCAATGTGCATGTGGCCCATCAGAAACTTCAAGCTTAAGTAATTATTGCAGCTAGCGTCAGAAGACTTCACAGAGAAGCAGCTTTCCATGGCTTATTTTTCCACAGTATGTATAGAGAGATCCAACGGGGCACCGACGAAGCAAAGGTGTCCTTTACTTTAAGAAAAATTAGAGAGATCTCGGTGTAACTCTCTTTCCTCGCCGATCGTGAAAGGGTTGAAAGTGGCATGCCATAAGGGTATGGGTGGCTGGACTTGCCATCTACATAATCTTGAGAGAGACTCATGCTATTTCTATCCGCGTATTGAATTTTTGACACCTCCTTATCACTTTAAATGGACTATATTATTCCTTACAGTTCTCACCTTTTAATTTAAGATTATTTCTTATTTCTTTTCTTTTTTCTTTTGGCTTCGATTTCAGCGAAAGACAAAACTTCTTACATCCCCATCATACGATGGATGTCCAGGGAGCATGAACAATAATGTTTTAGGAAGCATTTCTTTAGCATTTGTTTGATACACATGGATGTTTAGAATTTTTAATGTACTTAACTTTGTGATATTTTTATTCCTTTTAATCTTGCAATGATGACATGACAAATAGTTACAATTGGACTATTGGATTAGCTGAATAAAATACAAGTTTAGCAGTCGAAATATATAGACAATAATATAATGACACATATCAAAGTCTTTTTTTTTTTTTTTGGTTGAAACATGTATTGAAGTTTAGTTAATTGATAAGGCATACTAAAACTAACAAATGATTTTTTTTCACTCTTACTTGTGTTTATGGTATTTTTAGAATAATGGTTTCCTAGTACAAAATAAAAGACGAGAAATGTACCTCAATAACACAATTACTAGTTACCTATTTCCTAAATAATTTTTTTTTAAGAGAAGGATGTTAATTTCGTCCTAGATGGAGAAGGAAAAAAGAAGAAGAAGAAACCATAAAAGAAGGAAAAAAAAAGTAAGAAATAATAAAAAATCAAGAGTGGGTTCCGCATTGGACATATTTAAAAGTTATTTCAGAGTATCAATGGTAGCTTTGTCTTCTAATAAAATTGAAACCAAAAAAGATGAAAAAAAAAATGTAAGAAATAATTTAAAATCAAGAGTGGAGGTGGTAGGGGTGTTGGGAGTCGGCAGTGGGATTGATGCGAGCCCAATTAAAATTAAAAATATCGGTATTGCTAGAGCTTTCCAAAAGAAGAAGTGATTCCTTCCCACATGGTAAAGCAATACTGCAGAAAAATAACAAACAGACCAAAAGTAAGTCCTACAGTCTAAAAGGTGAAGTGAATAATTCGAAAAAAAATACAGTCAGCTTCATGTGCGGGACTGACTGGAAGGTTGGAGCTGCGACTAAGTGAGGTCCTTAGGTCTCAAACAATTATATAAAAGGAGCATCTCACCCTCTTTGCGTTCTTTCGCAGCTGAGCTGAGCTGAGCTAAGCTGAGAGCTCTCGAAGTTCGTGGACAAACTTGGGTTTCTTTTGGAGGGGCGCGTACGGGGAGTGTACTTGGTAAGCTTCTGATTCGACTTTTCAAGCTTTCAGTGATTTGTATTACGAGATTTGAGCGATAGATTCCAGCTATGCCATCATTACTTTGTGCAAAGAATGCTTCAAAGTTCATCAGACGAATGGTTCAACATCTTGATTCGACTTTTCATGCTTTGAGTGATTTGCGTTACGAGATTCTGAGAGATTCCAGCTGTGCAATCATTACTTTGTGCAAAGAATGCTTCAAAGTTCATCAGACGAATAGTTCAACATCTTCATCTTGCTTTCCCTTTGTTGCATTCTCTTCCTCAAAGATGGACAACTGTTTCTCTCTTCTTTCCTAATTAGGCATAAAGGGTTCACCGTAGGGGCCGACAGATAATTGTACTTGCTGCTGCCTCTGATCTGACTGTTAGTATCTACTTTCCATCTCACTCTCGCTTAGAGTTATGGGGATAGTGGGGGCAGTGCTGGGTATCTTCTGAGACTCGTGTATAAAGTTCTATTTTCCTGCGTCAATAGAAAATGTCAAACGGCGGTGATGTGATGTGAGTAGGTTAAATTATTTTAAAATTTGAATCCAACTATATATCAAAGGAGAACCACCGGTTCAAGATAGATATTTAGCATGTCGTGTGAGTAGTAACATCATGTCTATTCTCTAATTAATGAAAATTAAGATTGATATTTCAAAATATTAATGTCATTAAGTGCATTTGATAAACTCTAGCTGTGCAAAGAAATAAACGGGAAGTTGCATATATCGAGGAAAACTCAAAGATTTGGTCTTTTAATTTAATGGGGAGAGCATATTTTATTATAAATATGTCATGAATCACTTATCTTGTGAATTTATACTTTTAACTACTGTATCAATATAGTGTTTTAATCATATGAGTTTCAATGGTATGTCTAAAGAATAGTTTGAAATTGAACTTAAATATGAGTTTGCTTTCTAACTTTCTTGCATCTCAATTAGTCTACGTGATCTCAAGGGCATTCTGTAAAATTTGTGCTGTGCATTTAAGATTTTAGCTTTGGAGTGCTCCCAATAAGGCTTAAATCTAATAGAGAAAACAAATTACCTTGGCATCTAGACCAAGACCTTGTTGGCACAAATACTGCACAATGATAGAGGAAAATAGTCCAAAAGTCCTAAATCTATTTTATAGCAGCTAATTTAGTCATAAACTGTTTAATTTGACCAATTTTGTCTTGAATCTTTTGACGATTTTTCAATGTAGTATTTTTGGTCAATTTTGATTAAAAATTGCTAACATGATCATTATCCACCCAAAGTGGTATGGCCGATGTTGCCATGAACAATTTTTGTAATTTTTAATTTTTTTAAACATTCGACATTTTTTGAAAGTTTCTTTTCTTTTCTTTTCAACTATTCATCTTCTTGGAAGGGTTGGCGAGGTTGAGGCCTCGATGATGGCTTGCAAGCCCTCGCCGTTTGCAAGCAAGTCTTTTGTGGTCCTCTTTGATCCTTGCCCACGGTTGGCGAAGTCTTCGTGCCCTTACCCAATGGCCAATGAGGGTCCTTGGCCATCGCAAAGGCACCCATGACAAGATGAATAGTGGAATAAAAGAAAAGAAAAAAATATTATAAAAAAAAAAAAAGCTCAAAGAAAATTGCAAAAATTGGCATAATTTCCGGCCAAAATTAGCCAAAAGGATTACATTGAAAAATTGTCAAAAAATTTTAGGACTAAATTAACCAAACTAAAAGTTTATTATTAAATTAACCACTTTAGTTTAGAAAATTATGGATATAAGTCGTGAGTATATAGTTTAAACTCATAAACAAAAATAAACCAAAATTTTAGTGATGATAAAGGAAAATCAAATCATCTAAGATATACTTTAAAATCACCTAAGATACTACTTTTATTTTTGGGAATCTGTAGCTTTAAGCACAAGATTGTAAAGTTCACACCAAAACTCAAACATATAAGGAAATAAAATAACATCATAATCTCATAATCTCATAATATATCATTGTTGTAAGAACAAAATAATAGAACAAGAGGAAATCAAGCAATTGGACTGTTGTCTAGATAATCAGATTAGTCCCTTCTTTGTGCAATTATGTCTTGATCACTTCTAATGTGTATTTTCATTTGGAGAAATCACGGCACCAGTACAGTTTATTGTACACACAATCATTTGTATATAGAAAATTGACATTTAAAAGATTTTTGCGAAATCACCTTATATGGAATATGCATATCTATTTGATTTAGTAAAAGCAGGTGGTGAAAGAATGCTCTAATCTATTGTGACGGTAATTCACTTTGCCTTTGTGATTATCACATGGCATAATTTCATTCGACCAGTAATCTTTAACTAATGTCATCTATAAACGTCTTATCTTTTATTGATTTTAAATATTAGAAAATAGATAAAGGGAGAGTACGTCTAAATATCGTTTCTTTATTGCCGTCACATACAAGCACATAATATATACATACGCGTATATATGTGACTTTTGTGCCCAAACATATAAAAAGTGAAAAGTTCTTTGAAAAGGAAAAATCAAAATATGCATATCGACATACCTACAGCCGACTTTAAATACTGAATCTTCTCTTTTCATTCGTGCACTCGCTTTTCTTATTTATGCATTTAAACAATTGGCCACAATAGGAATCAAATTAAAGTTAGACTCTTCTTGCATGATGAATGAGATCCCTTATTCTCCTCCTTTTACGACTATCATTCAAGCTTTACATTAGATAGTTTAGCAGAGGTGAATTATTATATGTTGTGTTAATACGCCAAAGCAAAACCACATAGGAGTTGTCAGAAAACCAGAGGCCATATCAGTGCGCTTAGTTAGTATTCTATCATTCTATGACACTTGCATGGGTAGTAGCTTTAAAGCGTTTCAAACGCGTTGCCGAGTTTCAAACGCGTTGCCGACGTCTATGTATTCCTATCTAGCTAGTGTCCTACTCCTGACCCAGTGGTTGGAATCAGTTGAAGCTGAGGCATTTCTTTTCGTCGGCTTATCCAGGGAAAAGAGGCCACGAGGTGATAGGATAGGACATGCTTTTATGATAGTTGTTTCTTCTGTGATATTGGGAATCTAAGAGCAAATTGCATTTACCCTTTTCCGAAGTTCTTCAAATACCAACCAGGGGTTTCTGTATGATGATCGATGCAATAAGATGGAAAAAAGAAGTTTGATCGTTTGAGCTAAAACAACGAGCTGAACTTTAAAGATCATATGGTAAAAGATAGAAAGGGGGAACCGTAACAACCTAGCTTGATTTATGTGGGTCAACCTCTCAATAGAAGTACTTAAGGAGATGATTCTTGTTTAGAGCGGTTCCTATATATATAAATTACTTCACAAAACCTCTTAAATTTATCATAGGATTCGAGGTGTTATAGGTTCTGCAAATTATGCACTTTAGCAAATTAAAAGTGTGGTAGCAAGCTTAGTGCAAATGACCCAAATATAGTAACCACCCACTAGTTAAAAAACACGATAAATAGTTGTTTGGTTAATTAATTTCATGGATACATATGCTCATGTATTTATCAAAATTAAAAGTAGACTTGTCAAAATGGGTGATAGGCTCATTTTTTAACCTATATATGATGAGTTAAGTTGTGAAATAGATTTGTTATATTTAGTAAATGGGTGATGAATGATGGAGTTTGACATAACATGGATGTTAAAAAAGTTTACAACTTAGTCAGACTCAATTTGTGTTTGTGACTCTCTCTTCATTTTCTCTTGTCCTTACTCGATCTCGTACTTGCTTACTTCCTACTACCACCTTAGTATGAGTATGGGTTTTGCTATATTTAGTTAAATATATAAGTATTTTAATAATATGGGTTAAGCATGGATCACTAGATTTATATTGAATGGAAATAGGTCAAAACGGGTTAAATGGGTCTATTTGGATATGACCATTTTTTATTAGACCCAAATCCGGCCTCCTTCACTTGTTTAATGGGTGTAATCAAAAGCTACCTTCAAGCATGCGAAAAAAGTATCAAGAATCAATATTCAAGGATTCTATTCAACTTATGAATGCGTAAATTGAAATCCTACAAAGATTTTTAAAAGGTAGATGTGTCGACTTAAAGGGAAACATTACATCTTCGAAAGATTAGGTATGACAATTTGAAAGATCTTCCAATTGGAATTTCGGAATTCATCTTTAATCAGGGATCGGAAAGATATTCTTCAGCTGACATCAATCTTTGAAAGAAGGGACTCCGAGCAAGAAATATCGTATCAACGCCGTAAGCCTAACATACAGCAATGGAAAGCAGAAGCTGAACCGTTTTTTATACAAAAGAGATAGACACGCTTTCTGGTAAGTTTGGAAAACGAATTTAAGCATATATGCCCCTGTATGAGAGCCCATCTCTGGCGAACCTTCCGTGTGAATCTCTACCGACTTCATTCGTCAACACGGTTGTGCTTTGCCAATATGCGCCACTGACGCGATCCTACTCTTCCTTTTACTCACACGGAAAAACCACGGGATCCTTTAATATTTCTTCATGATCAATCGATATTTTATGATGAGCTGTTGCAATTAGTGAAGCGTGTCTGTTTGTCTTAGCTGTTATCTAGCAGTGGGGAGCGGGACGTGATCAGACGCGATCGAGTCAAAAGACGGCACTCACAAAATGATGTCTCGCCATCTGGCGCATGCTTTCTCGATTTGATTTCCATTCACTGTGTGCTTGGCACCGCCGGTTCCGCGTCCCAAGGCCTGCAGATCTCTTCTTCTTCTTCTTCTTCAGCTCATCTCAGGGTTCTTCGTCCTGCAGCGGCAAAAAGGCATTGTCCCGGAGCGCGTGGCTTCTGCGCCTGCGAAGTTCCTGATACCACCTGGGCTCCACCCGTTCAAGGTAAGCCTTTGCAAAACAACTCGCGTTCTTTCGAGAATAATCATATGTATAAACTGCATCTTACCTTACCGTCAGTATCGAAAGAGACAATAGAGGGTCTCTTGATTCGTCCGCACTTAATGAGAAGCGAGGAAAAGCGTGATCGGCTTGAAATCCAATCCGACTCCTTTATTGCTTTCACGGGCGTTCCAAATGGGGATCTCTATGTCTATAGACCGTGCATGACCTTATGACCACCCCCAACCAATCTTTCAGCTTCTCTTGCCATGAACGTTGGGATTGAACGCTATGCCCGGTGACTGGATGGATACAAGGGAATCGACATTGGTTGAATCCATGGCATTTTTTTTCAATCGAAGCTTTCGGCTCAAGGGTGAGATTGTTATAATATATAAATAATAAATCACGCATCCATTTAACCGTTTAAGTTTTTTGAATATCCTATAAAATTTCGTAAGGATACTAGCTAGATTGACAGGCCTGTGGGAACATGCTTTAGTTTGGAAGACGACGGAAGTAACAAATTAGACTAGATATGAAGGTGAGTTTTGAAATATTTAAATAATAAATCATATATTTTTATTATTAATTTAAATTTTTAGAACTATTGATCCTATAAAATCGGTGGATCGAATATATTGTGGGAATGAGCTTTAGTTTGGAAGGTGAGAAAAATGTCTAGAGATCACAGATTTCAATCAATAGTCAAAAGAAGCATATGACTTTTTAACCTTTTAGCGCGTTTTTTTCCCAAAAGTTTGCATTATTTATTAAAATAGTAGGAACCGCCATGCCTCCAAAATTGAAAATGTTGTCGAACGCCGCATCTTTATATTTTGACAATAAGGAATGGGGGAAAGTTGTCCAATCATGGCGTCCCACGGAAGGAAAGGGCGGTGATTCTGCCCCTAAAGAAGAGGGGAACGTGGCACGTGGTGGTCGAGCCCAGTGTGGCTACGTGTTGGATCCGGTCTGCAAAAATAGTAGTTATGCAGCCCACGTGGTCCCTTTGCTTTGCCATCCCATCCCTATCACATGGGTTCGAACCCAAGTTGCTGGCGGCCCAAGCCACCTCCCATCTCAAAAAAGTTCGTGCATTCCGTGACGTTTAATCAAAATACATTAGAACTACCCCAAATCGCTTTTTTAATTTCTTTAAGCTAATTCTCTTTGGTGCAAAGTGGAACATTGGCCGTAGGAGTTAATATTTTCATAATCTTGTTTGAGATACTTTTAATACGCTGACATCATCATGCTTTCACATGCTTAGCAACATATAATGACTCGAGAGTAATATAATATTAGATGGTCTCACGAGCTATCGTCAGATGCATCGGATGTGGGGATTTATCGCGTGAGCTCTTCATATCGAGTTGATTTTGTGTGAATCACGATGGTCGGTGCATTACAAAATTGTTAACACGGGCGTTGAGTGTATGGACAAAAAGGGGAGTGGCCGTCGTTTCCGATGCAGTGTTTATCGTCTCTTATGATTCGTGATTATTGTATTGAAGAGGGTGATCTTTTGGATAAAAGTATGGGGTTCCGCTTATAGAAGACACAGCGGACAACCGGCCAACCGGCCGACATCAGGAGAACAGACTCCGGATAAGAAGCAAAATTGGCGTTTGGGTAACGGAAAGGGCGATGCAGTGCGCATGGCATTTCAGCTCTACCCCACCCGTAACCGACTGCCTTCTACCCCCACATTCATCGTGCATTTTCAGCGTCTCCATCATTTCGAAAGGTCCTTACCTCCGAGAGCGAGAGCGAGAGAGACAGGGGATAAGGTAAGGGAGGATTTCGAGCGAGGTCGACAATGTTTTTGAGGATAAGTTGAAAAACCAGGAGAGGTGGTGGTGGGTTATTTCGTCCGTTCTTCTACTGTGTTCCATGTTCGCTGTTCGATTTATGGGGTTTCTTTTTGGGATTTGACGCCACCTTGTGAGAGCCCATCGCTTGCGACAGTGGTAATGTTCTCGAACAAGCGCTTCTACATCACGTTTCGAGTGGTGAGAGCCTTCACTGAGGTTGAGGTTTGGTGACGGAGAGCGACAAACTACCTAATCGACCAACCATTGGCCCCCCGTCGCTCAAGCTTAACTCCTTACTGGCGGCTTTCCTTCTGCCGTCAGTGTGTGTGGTGAGACTGAAGAATGGTGTTTTTTCGGTTGGCGATTTGCAGATAAGCGGGTCCAGCGGGTGACCGTCGGTGTCGTCCCTCCTGCGACAGTACAGAATGGACCAGGCGCCCAGTCGCCAGCGTGATTTGGAGGCCGGAGGCCAGCGCTCCGAGGCAGACGAGCCCTCCGATGATCCTTTCGACATCACCAGCACTAAGCACGTCCCCTTGGATCGTCTCAGGCGCTGGAGGGTAATCTATTCTGTTCTATTCCGCTTTCTCCTTCTCTCTCTCACTCTTTTTTTTTTTTTTTCCTTTTTTGTCTTCGTTTTATATTTGGATGGGTCCTACTATTGTCCATATCTGTCCGTCTCCTTTTCGAAGTAGTACCTGCGCCGCATCATTGATTTGTATATGTATAAATGTTTGACTTCTTGTTCTCGCTGGATTCGCGCGCACCCAAAAGTGAAGAGAATGATCTGTGATCTTTCTGGTCTGCGGTGTGGACCGTGAGTAGATGAAAAAGGCGATTAACATTTAAAATTGTCTTAAAACTTCTCAGTTGCTCAAGGACGAGATTGGACTAGGCATTTAATGTGATTATAATCTATAGGTATCTGGAATTCGAGGTTCTATTTATTCCATCAAATATTATCGTCTTAGATAACGCCAATTAATATCAACCCAAAAATGGGAAACCTACTTATCAAACCCAATTTTTTGGTTTTGGTAAAGTTGGTTTGAGGTGGACCATCCATGCTTGGGTTAAGCTATTGCTGTGGAGCCAAAACCATGCCCTATTCTGTTAACTTTTCATGCTTTCCCAAGTCGGAAAAATGATTCTTGGTTTGATAGGTTAGTGGGAGATCGAATCAGAAGGATCCTAGGTGCGTCTGTTCTTTCTCTTCCTTATGAAACCAATGATGAGTTGAACCTATCTTGGAAGGATGGGTGGATTTTCATTGCACCAGTAAACAAAAGTTGGTGAGGTCATAGACGGCAGTCGACTAGCACAATCACTGTTCCTCTCCTTGTCAATGCAAAGATGTAGAGGTGTTACGAAGTAACGAGAAAGATATGCCTGAGTATAGATGACTTGGACTGTGTGATGTGTTTGGAGGTGAGCGGAGTCTCAAGACGCTCAACTATTCAAGCTAGACAAAGAGCTTGACTGGTGCGTACTTCTGTTATGTTAAATAAAGTCATGTGGCAGATCAATGTTCAATGAAGATGTGACGCAGGAGGCAAAGAATGAACCAATGAATGTGTCTAGGAATATGAATGCACTTTTAAGGAGAATGTTTGTGTGCTATTGGACAAGTTGAAGGAATGGATTGGAAACATCTATGGGAGAGTTTGCTCAAAGAAAGGAAATATTGTTGAGGAACGACATTGATTGTCGTATTACTCCATTTTTGTTGAAGTTCCGCATAATTTGCCACGATGAGGATGAATTGGGTGAATTTAATTGTTTAAAGGTTGACAATTCAAGGTCTAATTTCCTCCATTTGGAGGAGAGTAAGCTAACCATCAGATCATACAAGGCATGAGTCTCAAGATATTGACATGATTGCAAAATTTTGTTGAAAATATTTTGTCAGTGGTCTATGAAACAATCAAGGCCCTGTTGGACATTGCAAGATCATAGCTACTCCATGATATATCCCCAAGTTGGATTATGATATTGTTATGAGTATCGGTGGTCTATTGCAATATAGCCTGTTTGACTTCCTTTTTCGTAAACCTGGAGCATGATTCTAGATTAAGGTTAGAAAGGTCTATGGAAAATGATTAGTGTTCTATAGGGACTTGAAGATGGTAATTATTTAGGATATTTTCCCCAAGTTTGGTTAATCTAATCAGCACTAGAGTCCATTGGGATCTACTTTGTTTGAATTTCTTAAAACTATACTTGGAGCAAGCTTTCATCGTTAGATTCTTGACTAGAAGAGTGTTAAAAATATGTCTGGATTTTCCTTATTAAGATGCTTATGAAAGTGACTTCGCTTCTAGGGATTGTGTGCATGTGAGTTGTGTGATGTAGAGCCTGTCTGCTTGTGCTTATCAACAACTTCTGACGTCTACCTATGAATTTTCTTCCAGTTATGGAATATCATGTGAGATTCTTCATGATAACATTTGAATAATTTGAAAGGTTTCTAGTATTACGGATTAAATAAAAGGCAAATGTGAATTGTGTAGATTTACAAATGTGAAAGGTAGTCTAGACACCTCAAAACTTAGAAACTCTTTATGTTACAAGGGATCTCTTCTTCATGGCTTGCTGTTTATTACCACTTTTTTTGTTTTTTGGGTGTTGCTCTTTTTGGTTTTTAAATAATATTATCCAAATTGATTTTCCAATTCATATATGGATGCTTTTCCACATCATCTACTTGAAAAGAGTGTGCCATTAAATGTCATGGCTCATATTTAACTGATCTCAATTAAACTTCTATTGCCACACTACCGTTCTGATTTATAAGCTTTTTATAATTTATTTCCTTTCCCAGGGACATCTTTCTATATTATTTTGGACTAAATCGTGAAAATAGAAGTCGGATGACATCGGATTGCTTCTGTAGTTGATAAATTATTTGGATTGTTGTGAATTTTTTAATCCTCATTTACCTAATTATGTATGCTTGTAGCAAGCTGCACTTGTGTTGAATGCCTCTCGTCGATTTAGATACACCCTTGACTTGAAGAAGGAAGAACAGATGAAGAAAACACTGCAGAAAATTAGAGCTCATGCCCAGGCCATACGCGTGAGTAAAATATATTGGAGTTTTAATTTTTAGGGGCGACTTCTTAAATGTACCTGTGACATCTGACTGGATTTTTCATTGCATCAGGCTGCACATCTTTTCCAAGTACAAGGCCGACAAGCTAATGGTACTTATTTCTCCTTCTTGTGCTTAATTGACACTAGGGGCCAGCTTTGATACATTCAGGGTGTCTTTTCTCTTTGACCAAAATATGTTTTTGAACTGGCAACATGCTAGTGCTATGCATGCCAAAATGGGGAGTAAAATAATCCATTACTAAGGCAGGGAAGTAGTTTCATATTGCGGCTCTCCTACAATTTAGCCATATATAGGACATTGATAATTCCGTCCCTTGCAATGGTTTCTAGGTCCTCCTTCAGTGTTTCCTTTCAGTATTGTTGTTGTGCTAGTTTGTTGATGTTTCTTTCTTTTGTATAAATTTCTCCTCATATCCTATTGATGCCTCATGTCTTAATGCGTTCTTTCATTGTCAAAAAATTTATAGGTTCTATGTTACTGAGTTGCACCATGTCTCTGAAATTTTGGCATGATAATGTTCATGTACATGTAGTTTGTTCTGTGGTTTGACATGATCACGCAATGCAGTAGGAATCCTAAATAAATTCTTCTTTTCCTTCTTTTTTTACAGGAATATCAAAAACACCCATCCCAAGTGGTGATTCTGGGATCAGTCAAGAGCAACTTGCTGCGATGACAAGAGACCGTGATGTTTCTACTCTGGGGGAGTATGGAGGGGTAATTTTGCCAAAAGAGTGTGCTCCTTGCTTTCTGTGGAGAAAAATGTGACATCTTGCCCTGAAATTTTAAGATATATGAGTTGCATCCCGACAATTGCTATACGTTGTTCTATTCCCTTTCTGTTGAGAAAAATGTGGCTTTTTCCAAGAACTAATGTATATTGCAACCCTGCAGCCAAGGTTGGTGCTTGAAAATCAACATATAACTTGGCTCCACTGTTCTAGTCAGAATTGTTGGAACATCCAAAAAGAGTAGTTTAAAAGAAAAAAAACAAGTGATTTGGGAGATCTTTTTGTTTTCTGGGATATAATCTTGCAATTGAATGATTAGGTTAAAGGACTGGCGGAGATGTTGAAGACAAATTTGGATAAGGGTATTCATGGAGATGATGCTGATTTATTGGCTCGAAAGAACACATATGGATCAAATACATATCCTCGGAAAAAGGGAAGGAGTTTTTGGGTAATCTCTTTGACGTGTACCCTCATTCAGTATTTCATGATTTCCAAGGATTTAACTTGTTTGTTGAATGAGAGTGTAGACTAGCTACTTTTCTCATCTAGTTGTTTGTATTCTCATCAGTATTTCATCTTTTCTCTTGTATTATGTAGATGTTCCTTTGGGAAGCCTGGCAAGATCTTACTTTGATCATACTGATGATAGCTGCAGTGGCTTCTTTGGTACTTGGAATAAAGTCGGAGGTGAGACTGGCCTGCTCGCATATGAGTGGCAGTGAAGCTATATCGTGATTTGTCCTAGTTTCTTTTTATTTGCTTTATCTTGGTTGCTATTTTCATATGTTATCATTACTTGGCCAACCTGACAGCAAAAGATAATTAACATCAAAAGAAGGATATGAAAGCTTTGCGGAAAGATGTTGAAACATTGCTTAGTGCATATAATGGTCTTCATGTTGATTACTTTCCTGTGTATCCCAGAACAAAGATGCATTGGCATAGAGACAAAATATGTTCCTATCGAGATGTACCACTTGTCACTTTTAGATCTAATAATTTTAACTCATTTTTTTTTTGTCAAAGCAAGTGAACACATGTATCTCCTAATAGAAAAGCGGTGCTTATGCCTTATCCGACGTGTGATTTCCTTCTTTTTTTTGCACGTTTTTTTTTTTTTTTGGGCATGATATTGTGAGTCTTCAATCACTTTTTATTCAAAGATTGACTGTGCCGTCTATTCCATGTGCTTATTTAGGGCATTAAGGAAGGATGGTACGATGGTGGGAGCATTGCTTTTGCTGTTATTCTCGTCATTGTTGTTACAGGTAGGATTCGGTTTGATTCCAAGACTAGTTTGCAATGGAATTTCGTTAACACATGCTTTAAGATTTTAAAATCTTTTATTCGGGACTTATTTACTTTGCCAATTTTAGCTATTCCATCATGGTGATGCAGGAAATGTTTTTGTTGATTGATCAGATAATACTCGTGTACTCAGGATCATGTTATCATGCTACATATTTCCTTCTGATTGATTAGATCATGATTTGTCTGCTCAGGAGATATGTTGTACTGCTGCATCTTTTAGTTTCTTCTGTTAAGTTTGTAGAATAATTCGATAAGAAAAAAGCAATCAATGTGTTTGTTACAAAGCTGATTAGAGAACCCGTAGTAAGTAGAAAGAGAGAGAAAGAAAGAAGAGAGAAGGAATAGAGAGAAGGAGGAGAAGGAGAACGTAAAAGAAACAAAGAGAAGGTTGCAGTTTTCTGTAGTAACAGAAACCCTACACCCATTGTATTTATATTGAATATAAATTGTATATGACAATAATATCCTTATGTAAGTTAAAAAGGAAATAAAATTATGATAATAAAGGAAACTTAATTAAAGTAACTTAACACTTCCCCTCAAGTTGGAGCATATAGGTCACCCATGCCAGCTTGGAACAACTAGCAACAAAAGTAGGACGAAATAATGCTTTGGTAAATATATCAGCAAACTAATCTCTAGAGGCTTGTTAACGTAAGGAGTAGCAACCAGCTTCTGCTTCATAGCATCACGAACAAAATGACAGTTAACTTCTATATGCTTAGTTCGCTCTTGAAAAACAGGATTCCCAGCAATATAAATAGCTACTTGATTATCACGCATCATATCAATTGGTTGATTAATAGAAAATCTAAGCTCCTGGAGAAAAGATCTCAAAACACAATAATTCGCCCACAGTATGTGCCATAGCACGATATTCAGCCTCCGCACTAGACCTAGCAATAGTAGTCTGTTTCTTGCTTCTCCAAGTAACCAAATTACCACCAATAAAGGTGCAATACCCAGTTGTAGACCGTCGATCATACGTTGACCCAGCCTAATCAGCATCAAAATAGCCAACAAGAGTGGAAGAACCATTAGGTTTATAAATTAGTCCTTTACCAGGAGAGTTTTTAAGATATAGAAGAATGCAACAGACAGCATCCCAATGAGCCTTCTTAGGTGACTCCATAAACTGACTCACCACATCAACAGTAAAAGAAATATTAGGACGTGTAACAGTAAGATAAATTAGTTTCCCAACCAGACGTCGATATTGTTGCTTGTCTTTAATTTCATTTCCATCATCAACTCTAAACTTTTGATTTGGATCTATAGGAGTATCAATTGGCTTGGAAGTTAGTGTACCAGTCTTAGACCAAAGATCAAGAACATACTTTCACTGAGACAAATTAATACCTTTTTTGCTTCGTAAAACTTCAATACCCAGAAAATATCTAAGGGTTCCCAAGTCTTTAATATGAAATTGTTGCTGAAGAAAGGACTTAACCTCAGAAATGCTGGTCACATCACTACCAGAGACAATTATATTATCCACATATACCACAAGAATGACCACCCCAGATTCCTTCTTGCGAACAAACATAGAATGATCTGAATAATATTGGTGGAAACCACATCTGGAAATCACTGAACTGAATTTTTCAAACCATGCTCTTGGAGACTGTTTCAACCCATAAATAGCTTTATGTAGCCGACATACTTTACTATGATTCTCCCCCTGAGCAACATACCCAGGAGGTTGCTCCATATATACTTCTTCAGACGAATCGCCATAAAGAAAAGCATTCTTGACATCTAATTGATATAATGGCCAATCGAAATTCACAGCAAGAGAAATAATAACACGAATAGAATTGAGACGTGCCACAAGGGAAAAAGTCTCAAAGTAATCCACTCCATAGGTTTGAGTAAAACCTTTAGCAACAAGCCAAGCTTTAAGACGTTCAATTGAGCCATCCGGATTGTACTTGATAATGTACACCCAACGACACTTCACCACATCTTTCCCAAGAGGAAGATCAACTAATGACCACGTTTGGCGAGACACCAAAGCTTCCATTTCCACATCCATAGCTTTCTTCCACTCAAGGTGAGACAAGGCCTCAGTGGTAGAAGTAGGATTTGTATGAGTTTGTAATGATAGAGCAAAGTCATGTAATGGAGAAGGAAGATGTGAAAGAAGCACATAATGCTCAATAGGGTAAGCCAAAGAGGATTTTTGTGTGCATGATCAAGTACCTTTGCGAAGGGCAATCGGAAGATCGTCTGGACCAGGAGACAAGGAGGAAGATTGAACGGAGGGCATGGAAGAGCTGGAAACTGGTGGCGCCATAGATTGCTTTCGCCGCTGATACACCTGCAAGGGAGGAGGTACTAGAGAAGAACTAACAGAATCTAAGGGGATAAGATGTGGGATAGGAGGATCAGCTACAATGTCAGTTGAAAACTCTTTACCCTCAGCAGAATAGTATGGTGTGCCCTCGAAAAAAGTAACATCAGCACTAACATATTGGGTACAAGTTATTGGATCATAACACCGATATCCCTTTTGTGTACGTGAATACCCAAGAAAAATACATTTAGTGGCACGAGGAGATAGTTTATCAAAACCGGAACGTAGGTTATGAACAAAACAAACACACCCAAAGACGCGTGGGTAAGAGGGAATAATGGCTTGTCAGGAAATATAACACTAATTGGTGACTGATGATTGAGGACAGTGGAAGGCATATGATTTATGAGATAACATGCGGTAAGGACAGCATCACTCCAAAATGATTTTGGCACATGCATATGAAATAAGAGTGAACGACCAACTTCTAAAAGGTGACGGTACTTTCTCTCGGCCACACCATTCTGCTGAGGGGTATAAGCACAACTTGTTTGATGTATAATACGAAGATTAGAACAAAACAAAGAAATTGATTTCTATGTATATTCTAGAGCATTATCTGTTCGCAAAATTTTAAGGGATGTATTAAACTGATTAATAACTTCACGATGAAATAATTGGAAAACATGTAAAAATTCAGAACGGTCATGAAGCATATAGAGCCACGTTAAACGAGAATAATCATCCACAAAAGTAACAAAATACTTAAAACCATTTCTACTAACAATACGGGAAGGTCTCCAGATGTCCAAATGAACAAGTTCAAGTAAAGTAAATGCACGAGAATCATTACGACTAGGAAAAGAACTACGATGATGTTTCCCAAGTTCATAAGCTTCACACTTAAGAATAGAAATTGATTTACACTCGGGAATTATTTGTTGTAACTTAAATAAAGATAAATGCCCTAAACGAGAATGCCATAATAGGGGGTTAATAGAACTAGTAGCTAGACCATTGGCGTCAACAGTAGAGACACCATTAAGATAATAGAGTCCATCACGTTCATGCCCTCCACCAATCTTCTTCTTTGTCTGAAGGTCCTGAAAAACACAATAAGATGGGTAAAATGTAACTGAACAACTAAGAGTTTTAGTTAACTGACTAACAGATAATAAATTTAGAGGAAGTTGGGGAACATGTAAAACAGAGGACAAAGATAAGGAAGGTGTAAGTGAAACAATCCCTGATCCAACCACTTGAGTCGAGGAACCATTAGCTAAAATAACTTCTGATGAAGGACTAGAGTTATGGTGGGAAGAAAATAGTTCTTGCTTACCCGTCATATGACTAGAAGCTCCCGAGTCAATGACCCAAGGGGTGCTAGGAGACAAAGTAGAGGAAGAGACCATGTTACTTGTACGTGCAAGAATGGCAGTGGATGAGAAATCGGAAGCCTCTAGTTGTTGGACACGCTTGATGAGTTGTGCAACCATATCATCTCGAGTCGTAGACTCAGAAGAACTACCTCCAGGTGGGATAGATGGGTTCATGTTGCTGTAAGACACAATTCCAGCACTCCCTTTAGACACAACATCATTTGTAGTAATTGATCGTTGAGCCCACTCAGGCTTGCCATGATTGGCCCAACAAGTGTCAATAATATGACCAGATTTGCCGCAAAATATACACTGACGGCTATCTCAATCAGAACTTTGTCCACTACGTCCACCACCACGACTACGACCTCCCCTGAAACCATGACCTCTATTGGAAAAACCACCACGACCACGACCACCACTACTAGCGGAATTGTCTTTAGATGACGTAGAAGACGGAGGGACAATGCGCTGAATTTGACAAAATGCTTCATTCATAGAAGGAACTCTCTCTCCAAAGAAGAAGTTGGCTCTTCACAGTCTGTAAGTCAACATTCAAGCCAGATAAAAACTTGGCCACTTGAAATTCAGCTCGTTGTGTCTTAAGTCTCTCAAGATCAATAGTGATGGGTTGATAAAGATTGAGTTCTTCCCACATACCTTTCAAAGCACTATAATACTCTCCAAGAGACTTGTCTCCCTGTTTAAAATTAAAGATCTTCTCATATAATTCATAAACTCTAGACATATTTTTGTCTTGTGAGTAACTCTCCATAAGATCATCCCACACTCCTTTAGCAGTTGTGTGGAACATGACATTAGTAGCTATGGATGGTTCCATGCTATTCCATAACCACACCAAAAGTGTATCATTCTCTCTCATCCAATCACTATAGTTTTTAGAATTTTCAGCAGGAGGGTCTGTAGTAAGATAATGGAGTTTCCCTTTGGCATTAATATAGACCTTCATAGCTTGGGGCCATAACAAGTAATTTGAAGATCCATTTAATTTAATAGTGGTAATTTGAACATTGACACTATCTGTAGAAGTCTTAGTATCACTCATGATGAGAGTCTCAATACAAATATATCTACCACTTAATCAAGAAGGCTGAAACTTTAGTGCAAGAAACAAACAGCAACACTGATGTATAATCAGATGTAATTGGCTCCATCAATTAACCAAAGGGAACCAGCAAAATCAGTCAACCATAATGAATTAAATACTCTGATTTTTGAATCCGCTGATCAGTAAGTGTTGTAATCCATGTTCAGAAATCGAACCTGATGAATCTGATATCTTCTGATCTCACACATATCGAGACTCAGAGAAAACTGATAAAAATTGCAACTGTAGGTGGCTGCGCACCAGAGAATAAGTAGGGTTACTATGGGACTCTCAAACCAGCAATAGGATCAAGTAATCAGGTAGTTAGATCCTCTCTGATACCATGTTACAAAGTTGATTAGAGAACCCGCAATAATTAGAAAGAGAGAAAGAAAGAAAGAAGAGAGAAGGAATAGACAAAAGGAGGAGAAGGAGTACGTAAAAGAAACAAAGAGAGGGTTGCAGTTTTCTGTAGTAACAGAAACCCTACACCCATTGTATTTATATTGAATATAAATTGTATATGACAATAATATCCTTATGTAAGTAAAAAAGGAAATAAAATTCTGATAATAAAGGAAACTTAATTAAAGTAACTTAACAGTGTTGTTTTGCAGTTTATAATTTAATTTTTCCACTGTGGATGCTGTTGACTGCTGTGAGATGCAATGGCTATGGAATTGTTGGTCATAAGTAGTCTCTTAATTGGGGTTGGATTTTCATCTGCAGCAATAAGTGATTACAGACAGTCCCTGCAGTTTCAAAACTTAAACGAGGAGAAAAGAAATATACATTTGGAGGTGGGTACTTTGTATGAGATGTATCTCTTACATTCTTTACTTTCCTGTATGGATATGGATGAAGGTGTTGCAAGTTTATAGGTTGTCAGAGGTGGCAGAAGAGTGGAAGTATCAATATATGATGTCGTTGTTGGTGATGTTGTGCCCCTTAATATTGGTGATCAGGTAAGTAACGTAAACCAGTTCTTGATTTGGACCCCGCCCTTGTGGACACTGGATGTCTCGTATGTGATGTTTACTTTTCTCTCCAGGTTCCTGCGGATGGAGTCTTGATTTCTGGTCACTCTCTGGCGATTGATGAATCTAGCATGACTGGAGAGAGCAAAATTGTAATGTGTTGTGGAGATCATGCTTTCACTAGGCAATCAATCAATTAACAAGCTGGTCTTTCTTATTTCATTTTAATGCTTTGATCAGGTTCACAAGGATGCAAGGGATCCCTTTCTAGTGTCCGGTTGCAAAGTTGCAGATGGCCACGGCACTATGCTTGTAAGATTTTTTCCATTCTTCTACTTTGCTTTCCTCAGCATACTCCTCAATGCTCTTATTTCGCATCACAGAGAAGATCCATACTCCATGAGATAGCTAATTTTCTTGCAACGCATTGCTACTCTACCTCCTTTGCTAAATGTGGGTCGGAAAATTGATAGGCATGAGTTCTTGAGCTAATTTGGTAGGGGAGCATGTCTCTTTGTTTTGAAATAGAGGGTGGACCGTTAAAATGATGGAGTACTTGTTCTTAGATAAGCAAATCCCTATTTGTTTGTAACCTTTTAGTTACTTGAAGGAAAAGGGAGGTGAAAAATTTGATATGGAAAGGAAGGCTCCCTTTACTGATGAAAGAAAAGATTTTAAGAAAGTACTGAAATATTTTGAAAGATATGGTTTGTTCTCTTCTTGAAGCTGCATTTGGAGTAGGTAAGTCAAATTTGAATTGAATGAACAGCTGTCCCTTTGAACATGCATTTATACTCTTCTCTTTGCCTGTCATGACCATCTGCAAGTCTCTAAAGGATTTCAAGCCCTACTGTATATGTTTGTCTCTGTCATCAGAATGTTAGTTTGTCAACATTGCTGCTTCCTGAGATGGGGTTACTCTGTTCCAAGTCCATCTTTATCACAAACCAAGGCTTGATTCCAGCTGTCTTCTTCCTCACATTTCTAATTTTTGCCTCTTAGGTGACGAGTGTGGGAGTTAATACTGAGTGGGGCTTGCTCATGGCTAGTATTTCAGAAGATACTGGGGAAGAGACACCCCTGCAGGTTAGTTTCTTTCAACTTGTTTTATCATTTCCATATTATTTTTTTTTTGCTAGATAAGGATTTTGCTAGTCATACTGATTTCTTTGCTCTTATATTAGGTTCGGTTGAATGGGGTTGCTACTTTCATTGGTATTGTTGGACTGTCTGTAGCTGTTGCTGTTTTGGTTGTTCTTTTGGCAAGGTAATTGCTGTTGTTAAAAAAATAAAATAAAAATGCAATTGCAGTTGATTGATTTCACATATTGAAATTGTGAATAGATCTTACAAACTCAAGCTTTATGCAGATTTTTTACTGGCCATACAAAAAATTCCAGATGGCACTGTTCAGTTTAAGGCTGGGAAAACTAGTGGTAGTGATGCTGTAGATGGAGCGATCAAAATAATCACTGTAGCAGTACGTGTATTTCTCATGGAATAGTTTTTGCAAATTAATATCAGTTAGATCTTCAATAACTTTTAAACCTTCCAGGTTACCATTGTGGTAGTTGCAGTACCTGAAGGGCTTCCTTTAGCTGTTACATTGACGTAAGTTTGTCCCCTATAATGAACAGACTTCTCAATACAACATTGACATTGGTGCTGTCCTTTCCATCTTACTGTTGCTTTTCATCACATTGAATTTTGTAGAACTTGATTTAGCTGGATAGTATATCATTTCCATAATCATCTGTGTGGTCTTTGAATGGCTTTATGTGAAAAATTACAATCTTTGTTTGTCTCTCATTTTTTACCTTTGATGCAATGAACAGACTTGCTTACTCAATGAGAAAAATGATGGCGGACAAAGCTTTGGTATGGAGATGATTTTCTCCTCCTTATGGCTTTCTTTGAATGTTTTATGGCAAAAGAGGAATTCCTAATCACCAATATTAAAAAATTTCAGGTTCGAAGGCTTTCTGCATGCGAGACTATGGGCTCTGCCACAACTATCTGTAGTGATAAAACTGGAACCTTGACTTTAAATCAGGTACATATTGTTACCGGTTGCTTTTGCTGGTCTAAGCATGGTGTCAAGGTCTCCTAAATTGCCGTTTATCTGAGTGCAAGTAGATTTAAATTATTTAAGAGCTGTACAGCCATTGTAGCAGTGAAACACGATTGCGCAGATATTATATGATGGTGTTATAGATACCATTATTTTTAGGTTAATAGTTTGTTTATGAATGACCCCAAAGGAGTTATGGTTTTGAAAGAAACTTTGGGACCCTTGATAACATTAAGAAATTGTCCATTTTGTGACAGATGACTGTGGTTGAGGCTTATGCTTGTGGAAGAAAAGTTGATCCTTCAGACAGCAACTCACAGTTATCGACTTCTCTGATTTCTCTATTGATTGAAGGCATTGGTCAGAATTCAAATGGCAGTGTTTATGTGCCTGAGGTGAGGTTACAGCATCAGTAATGGCTGTTTAATAATGGTGACCAATAATAACTTACCAGTGTTTGAACTTTAGACTGGGGGAGATGTAGAGTTGTCTGGTTCACCAACTGAAAAGGCCATTTTACAGTGGGGGATCAAGGTTCTTCCTTAAGATTTCTATCGCTTTCCTATCTTTAGTTCATCTATTTGATTCAGGTGCAATATTATGTTAAACTAATCATGATGCCTCATTTGCAGCTGGGGATGGATTTTGAAGCTATTAGGTCAAAATCCTCTATAATTCATGTTTTCCCTTTCAATTCTGAGAAAAAACGAGGCGGAGTTGCTGTAAAGCTGGTATACTTCTCAGTCTTTGGTTTTAGTGATCATGAATGCATTGCCAAAGTGGATGTTTGCTTCAATAAACATAAATACGTACATGCATATACTAGCTTATTGTTATCATATTTTTTGTGAATTTTGTCATGCAGATTGGCCAGAATAAAAAGATCTAGTCACACAGATAGTGTATGTGATAATAACTCGCAGACAGTGAAGAGACTGTTGTGTTGCCCTTTAACAGCTTTATTTAGTTTTAAGGCAGTATTAGTGTGCTGCTTTTCTTTGTGCTTACCATTTTAAATAAGTTTCAAGGACAATGAAGTTAAGACTTTCAAGGCATAATAAAACTTCAAATCACAATTTCACTAGGGATGGTCCAGTTCGGGGTGTTTGAAGGACTATATTGTAGTTGAATCTGAACTAGTAAGTTCTGGAAACTTTTAAAGTACTTATAATTTCAAAGTAAATAATTATAGGTTTCCCGAGCTTAAATTTTCAAAGATTATATTTCAAGTCTATATTTATAGCTATGCTAGACTAAATAAAACAAATTTAAATGATATTGAGTTGACAAGATTGGATACTCGGATCATCTAATTTTGTCAAGTAGGATGCAAATCCCTTTAAGATGCCAACATGATAAGATATGGGGTGTAAGAACAAGTGCCAATACTTTTGTTAAAAGGCGCTTTTCAAAATGAGTGTTTGGTAAATTATCGATCATTTGAGTACCACTTCCGATTTGGCTTGCCGGAAAATATTTTTTGGGAATTATATTTTTGAAAAAAAAAAATTTTTATAAAAGAAAAATATAAAAAAAAAATCACCAACAAGGGCCTTTTAGGGTTGGTTTGGGTCACTGGGTTGCGTGCAACCGTCGGGACCTTTGCTGCCTCACCCTCAGCTGTGAAGGCCTTGGGTGAGGCCATCAGGGGCCTCTCGGCCTTGGTAAGGCCGCAATGGCCCTTGCCTACTTTGGGTGGTGTCTAGCTATGGACGGTGGTGAGCGATGTTGCCTAGACTGGGCGAGGGCTGTCATGACCTTGCCAGCAGCTGGCGAGGCTGGGCCTTTGTAGCAAGGGCAAGGTGGCCCTTGCTCAGATCTGGCCGCAAAGGCCTTAGGCAAGGCCGTTGGGGCCTCACCGATCACTGATGAGGCTGCGGTCATGGCGACCCGGACCTTGCCCACCTGCTCTGGTGGTCGCCGGCGTCCCTCTGCCCGAGCTGAACTTCCCAAGAAGAATAAAGGCCCTTCGTGAGGACAATTTCGCAACCTTGCCCAGGGCCTTCATGGCCGAAATGGGGGCTCAAAATTTTTTGCCAAATGGGCTAGCATTTGGCTTTAGGCGAGCTTTGGGAAGTGTCAAACGACCCTGACCCTTGCCAGCCCTTTAAAAAAAAAAGGAAGAAGAAAAATGCAAATAAAAACAAAAAATTCAAGAAAAAAAAAAAAAAAAAAAATCAATTTCATTCCATGGACGAGTTTCTGGAAAGCTTAGAATTTCTATTTCTAGAGTAAAAATTAGTTCGATAAGAAAATAAAATTTTTATTTCTAGAAGTGTGACACTCATTCGGTGGCGGGAGTGTAATGTCCGGCGATCGGCATTTGGCGATTGACGGCGGGTGGTAGTCAGAGTTTGGCGGGTGGTAGTCAGAGTTTGGCGTTCGGCGGTTGATGGCGAGCGGGCGATGGCGGGGGTGGCGGGCGAAGTTTTAACACTTAAGTGATAGAGTGCTTTCTCATAAAGCTAAAAATTTTAATTTTTGATTTATACTCCAAATCATTTTTAATAAGTTCTTATGCTTAAGATCTGATATCGGTCCTTATAGTAGATGGATCCTAGTATCAGATTTGAGATTTTACTAGCCATTACTATGGGGCAAAGCCATGTATCATTTCTATATGATAGTGGTGTAAAGGCCATTAACTGTTGGGTTCATGAACCATTTATTTGTTTTTCTTTAACTAAATCTTTGGTGGTCTGAAAACATAAGTATTTACTGTTTAAGGGAATTAACTTTTGTTCTTGGCTAGTACTTGGTTATGATGCACATCAAAATGCGCACAGTTACTGTGTTGAGTTGTGACAGTGTTAAATGTCCTGCAGATTTATGCTACGATTGTATAGTGATGCAATGTAAACCATAATTAATGATTTTTTTTTTATCTTCCATGCACAGCCAGACTCAAAAGCTCACATACACTGGAAAGGAGCTGCTGAAATAGTTTTAGCTTCTTGTACAAAGTACATGGATGCCAATGATCAAGTTGTAGCAATGGATGAAGATAAGGTTTGGGAAATAATTGACTATTGTTATCTATAGCAATTCAATAGCTGCTATGGTTTTTCTTGCCGGCATCTTTCACAGTACTGCTGTAGTTTGCAATACTTTTGGACGAAATTTCATTTTATTGCTGTAATGTTCTTTATGTGATGGCATAGTGCACACTCTGGTACTGCACTTAAGTTCTTCGTGATATTGCCTTGACATATTCTCGCTCTTTTTTGACCAACTAGTTTTGGAAGTTTTATGCATTACTCATTACATTTCATGGAGGCAGATCTTGAGTTCTCTGAACTACTCTTTCCAACACTACCATTTTTGAATACCTTGGTTTGCATGTACATTTCATGTTGTTACTTTTATATTCATGTTATGCTTTTTATTTATTGTTGAAGTTCTTAAATCTTCTGAGAAAGAGAATAGGCTTTTTCATAGTCTTAGATTTATGTTGGTAAATTGTTTTATTCATGTTTTCTTGCTTGTCACTAGTCATTGACAGTATTGATGGACGATCTTTAAATGAGTTTTTCCTGTTTTGCAGGAGATGGACTTTAGAAAGACTATTGAAGATATGGCTGCTGGTAGTCTACGCTGCATTGCCATTGCATATAGACCCTATGACATAAAAGACATTCCTTTAGATGAAGAACGGTTAGCCAAGTGGGCATTACCTGAGGATGAGCTTATTTTACTGGCTATTGTAGGCATAAAGGTATGATTCTTGTCAAGCAGCACACATAATTTTAACTGAAAAGGACATTGATTTTTATTTGTTCCTATCTCTGTATGTAACTTTAGGAATGTTTTTAATTGTTTGGACACTCCAGTGCTTTTCCATGACTTTTAAGAGTTCTTATCGTGGACCTAAGGAGAAGTTTAATGTTTGTGTCATTTTATCGACACTGGCTTGTTGATCCAAATAATAATCTTTTGGAATCCCATAGAACTCTGTCTTGGTACAAGTGGCTGGCAAGTGACGACTGAAAATATTTTCTTAAATTTCCCCAGATGCATTGTCAATCATTTGCTACTCACTTTCATATGTGTGCAGTTCAATAATAGGAATGACATTCTCTTTACACTTTCATAATGTGCAGGATCCTTGTCGTCCTGGAGTGAAAGATGCAGTGAAACTATGCCAAAATGCTGGAGTTAAGGTAAGTTTGTTTTTTGAATATTTTTTTATTTTGGTAAGGGTTTTTTTGAATATTTTTTGGATTGGTAATTTGGGGAAATGATCCTTCCTCTGTTCTGCTTCCTTCTTTTTACTTTCTCCCTCTTATTATTATTTCTGCAACTAAAATTTGAATTTCTTGTCATTTGCATCCTTTTAGGTGGTCGTATTGGATGTTTATGTTGTTTCATGCTTTTCATTGGAAAATGGTTGAGCATAATTTAACCTTTTATAATGAGGTTATTCTGAAGGGTAAGACATTGAGATTCTGTTTATCAAAGTACATTGTCATTTATTCATTTCACTGTAGGGTGCTTCGAACATTTCTTTCTTAGGATGGTAATCATTGATGCTGGATTTCAAATAGTAATCTTCTGCAGCACGACAGATTGAGGATAGGTACTTATCTAGATGTGACCTCAGTGTGTAATGCATCTTATTGGGTGATAGGTACGAATGGTTACTGGTGACAATCTCCAAACTGCCAAAGCAATTGCTTTGGAATGTGGGATACTAGATCCAGAAGCAGATGCTACTCCGCCAAACCTTATTGAAGGAAAAGCTTTTCGTTCCTTAACTGATGTGGAAAGAGAAGAAGCTGCCGAGAAGATATCAGTATGACGTTGCTTCTTTTTTGTGTAATCAATCATGTCTTCTATTTGAATGTATGCTAATATTTTTTTCTGTTTTTGCACCAGGTTATGGGAAGATCATCTCCTAATGACAAACTTCTGCTTGTTCAAGCTTTGAGAAAGCGAGGACATGTTGTTGCTGTAACTGGGGATGGCACCAATGATGCTCCTGCTCTACACGAGGTTGACACCCATTTTTCTGGGGGTTCCTTTGATGTCCCACTGATGTCATTGCCTTTTTCATTGATTCATGACATTTGTCATTCTAGCATCTCAGATTCAGCAGATACACCAGACCAAGATGCCTTGAAATCTTTTTACATAACTGGTTTATAGTCTTCAAGTCCCTAGATGTCTCACAGTACTTGCTGTGCAGTCTGTTGGTAAATTTGGTTGTAGTCTTGAACTCACTCCGAGTCTGGAAGTCTGCTTGTTCTTGCATCTATTATGAGGTGGTAAGATTGCAAGTTATTAAAAAATGCTGGATCTTAGCTTGCCATACTTTTAGAAAATTTTTGTAGTCATGAATGGCTCTTGAGCACTTATTTCTTTGGTTTGCATAGACCAATGCACTTATGTTGTGCATTGACTTTGAACTCTTTTCATCCAATAATTTTGTTGCTTGGATGTCTATTTGATCTTGGAGTTCAGGCAGATATTGGCCTAGCAATGGGTATTCAAGGGACAGAAGTTGCGAAAGAGAGTTCGGACATCATAATTTTGGATGATAATTTCGCTTCTGTTGTTAAGGTTAGTAAATTGATGCTGGTCTTTCATGGTATTCTGCCCGATTTTATTAAACGAGGAATTCAGCATATTCATGACAGAGTTGATTGTTTTATTTAACTTTTCTGAAGATAAGTCTAACTGATGGCAGTCAAGTTGTAGGGTAGCTTGAGTACATTAGTTACCTGGAGAGTTTTCTCTCTGTAAATATATGTACTTATTTGACTGGATTTAGATTTTTATTGTGCAACTTTACTTGACTTGGTACCTGTTGTACATTCCTCAAACCAGTCAATACTTGAATTTCGCCTGCACATTTGGAAATCTTTCTGATATGTAAATCTTTCTGATAGGTCGTCAGGTGGGGAAGATCTGTGTATGCAAATATTCAAAAATTTATCCAGTTTCAGCTTACAGTTAATGTTGCAGCTCTTATCATAAACGTTGTTGCTGCTGTTTCCTCAGGTGATGTTCCACTGAATGCAGTGCAGGTACTCTCTCTCTCTCTCCCTCCCTCCCTCCCTCCCTCCCCTTCTTCGGTGCAGACCTCCACATGATATTTTTGCTTTTTCTAGTTCTGAATTTTTCTCTTTGCTTGCAGCTTCTCTGGGTTAATCTTATCATGGACACCCTTGGGGCATTAGCACTGGCCACTGAGCCTCCAACTGACCACCTTATGCATAGGCATCCCGTCGGTAGGAGGTAAGAGGAAGTGGTTGTTATTGGGTGCAATATAGTTCAAGAATTTCGGTCCCAAGCTTGGAGATCGTGTTTTTTTACTTTTAATCTCTGTTTCTTTAAATCTGTGTTGCAATTTCTTCACTCGTTGGAACCTGTTGTTTATCCTTACTCTTTGACTGCGCACTGAGTGGGCGATTTCTCAATTGCAGAGAACCTCTTATTACAAATATCATGTGGAGGAATTTATTGATACAGGTATGGCCACTAACACATTTATTTCAAAAGAGTTTCTGCTGGTTTTTTGCTCCTAACAATGTAGAGTTTGGATCTTTAGGCTGCCTATCAAGTGAGTGTCCTGCTTGTCCTCAATTTCCGAGGTAGAAGCTTACTGAATTTAGGGCATGATACCAGGGATCATGCTATCAAAGTGAAGAATACACTGATCTTCAACGCTTTCGTCCTTTGCCAAGTAAGTTTGGTGCCTTACAGTCATAGAAGACAGAACGATTGATGGTTCTGGGCTGCTAGAGTTACTTATGCGTTTTCTTCTATTGGAATTGAATGGGTTGGATCTCTAGTTAGGACATTTGGCAATGGAATTATTTCATCAGCTGAGAAGATCAAATGATCTGCGAACTGTACTTCAACATTGAATCTATTTTCTTGGGCAAGGAAAGAAATTCTTGCCCAAGAAAATAGATTCATAATTGCTTGCAAGTGGGTTTCTTTATGGCATTCTTATAGTTCGAGGAAAACTACTACTTAGTGTGTGTGTGTGTGTGAGAGAGAGAGAGAGAGAGAGATCCCTGCAGTGTGCCAAGTAGCACATTTTCTGCCTATATATGGAAGCCAACCACTCCAGAGCTACAAATTCTGGAGGGAGAGCACTTGGAAAGCCTGTTTATCACATGGAACCTGAATTCGCTTGTTTATTGTTTCGTTGGCTATTTAATGGTTCATACCATAACTGGTTAATGCAAATGCTGCGCTGATTCTGATTCATGTCATCTGGGCATCGGCTCGAGGGGCCCATTGACAATGGATTTTCACTTCTATCTAGGCTCGCCTGTATTCATGATGCTATTACCAAGAAGATTCAGAATTCTCTCATTTTCTTCTTTTATCCCATAAGTTTGACAAGGATGTGAATTTTGGATCTTCAGATATTCAATGAATTTAATGCCCGGAAACCAGATGAGTTTAATGTGTTCAAGGGAGTCACGAAGAATCGTCTCTTCATGGGAATAGTAGGTCTGACTCTTGTACTTCAGGTGAGAACCTTCCAGCATTTTTCTTGATTGAGTCAAGATATCATTTAAAAATTTGTGATGATCCTTTATCTTGCCTTCTCTTCAGGTCATTATCATAGAGTTTCTCGGGAAGTTCACTTCAACAGTGAGACTTAATTGGAAGCAGTGGATCATATCCATTATCATTGCTTTTATCAGGTCCATAACTTGTATATCTCTCGTGATATCGATGGTGACTGGAGAGTTTCTTATGACATTCTAATTCTTATGATCTTTTTATTTTATTTGAAATTTTGTTGGTGCATTGTGTAATAAAACATTATGGAAAGAGCAGTAACACCAGTTACCACCTACTTTTTATCAAATTCGTCAACTCTTTACTAATGGGTCTTTCCTTTATGGTGCACTCTCGTCTTTGAAAACAGTTGGCCTCTGGCTGTTGTTGGGAAGCTAATACCCGTCCCCGGAACTCCGATTCATGTGTATTTTGCAAGAATATTCTGTCATCGACGATGAAGTCGTGAAGTAAGAGTTCTTTGCTGCTTTTCTGTGTGCACTAAGTTCCCAGAATTTTCAGTTGCCTTGCGGCTAATTTTCCTTTTCCTCCTGCAGGTCAACTGAGTGAATCTTGATTACGCTGGACTAACGTTCCTAGTGCCAAACCATATACGTCTAGTCTACTAGACGTGTATGGTTTGGCACGTAGCTTTGACACCATGGCTCACTAACCTTTTTGACGTTTTTCGGATGCATTTGGGTAGTTTCTGGTGAAAATGTCTATATTGACAATTTGTGCCAATTGTACACGAGTTAGTGGGGACTTTTGTTAATACAGAATTTGGTTGTCGTTTGTTTTGCTGATACCACTCTGTAAATGCAAGTTTCTGGATTAAAAGTAAGTGAAATGAAGGTTGCTACGTGCTTGCAGTTTGACAAAGGCCTGTAGACTAAGAAGCGCAAGTTATCATGCTTTTTCATAGGAGAAGATGGGTTGCTCAAGAAGGTTGCATTCGGAGGACGGAGTGTCTTTCCGGATAAATATCAAATAAAGCTCATTGCAGCCAAGCTTTGTGGGATTGGGCTATCTCATGAACTATGCACGCCAACTTTAAGGTCCTTTTCCCTCAGAAAGCATTTCACTGTTTTCTATCTAAGGCCCCCACCTATGGGTTTCTTCCATTTTGGGACCAGATAGAGATCTCGCTATCTAAAATCTTTTATACCCTGAGCAAAGCTAAACCAATTTATAGAGGACCCATTAGAATTGCGGTTGTTGCAAAATAGAGGAAAATCAAGAGGCCATGGGTTATGAGTTTACTTCTGCTAAATCCTAGGGGTTTATATCTCATAGTCTAGAAATGGAAAGTAAGAAAGCAAGGACTAGGATTTTGATCCTTACCGGAGAAGATACCTGGAGTTCACCCTTTGAGATTGCAATAGAGCAAACCATGGAAACGGTACATGGCGTTTTCAACTGTTGGCGCATATCTTCTCCTGCAATAGGCTGGAGATTCGAGGCCTTCCTGAACACCTTCACGCAAAACAACATCTTCCATCTGCAATAAACCAAATACGTGAGGACCGTGGTGCCCATTGTTGGTCCTACGGCTCACTTATGTGTTTTACTTTCTAATACCTGTACTCTCACTATCCTGCAAACTTCTCTCCACGAAAATCGTCACCTGTAATCAAAGGAAGACGACTAGATGAATTACTGAAAACGATGAGAAATCTGAAGGAGTAAAAAGTGTAAAAAGCTTGAACCTGAATATCTATAGATATCTAACTCGACCATGTTAAGAAAACTAACATAATTAGTTCCTATGAAGGAGAACACCACCAAAGGGGTCAGCATCATGATAAAGCATTAAATGTGTGGAACAATGACTTGAACCAGATCCCACAGGACGAGTGAATTAATGGATGTGAGTAGTGTCTAGAGTGCCAAGGGATGAGCTAGAATAAGAAAAAGAAGTTCCAGAAGCAGATAATTCTTCATCTCCTGCTCACATTCCGAGAATATGTACAGATCCAAGTCTTTAGCTACTTAGCTCTACTTTATAAAGGCATGCTGCACTATCACGTACACTATAGCTGCTAACCTTTCATGGTAATAACTATAAAGGGCTGAAGGCATGTATGTTCAATGCTGCATCTTGTGATATGAGTTTGTGTACGAGATTAACGTTTTAGTTTGATGAGGTTACTACTTTCCGTGGACATTCTGGGTTTGCTATGTGCACGCCATTCCTTTTTTTTTTTTCCTTGCATCGATTCTGGAAAATTTTGAAAGAATATTCACAAATTGCTAGTAGGTAATTGGTGGTTGCAGTCAGTTTTTAATACTACAGGGACTAACTGGACTTCAGATCACCTTGAGAGTCTTTCAGAAAATAGTCAAATATTACGTAGCATTTCCTTGGTCTCGGGCAGTACAAGATTTGTGTCCATGGTCCGTACCTATAAAACAGAAAACCCTCAGCTAGAGAAGAGAAGTCAGCTAAAATCTGATGAGTGAGTTATCATTTGTTTATGATGAAATTGGGATAAATCAAAACATAAAGAGCTTTCGCTCCAAGTCAGTCAAAATCATTGGCATTATCGGTTGATCCACCTCCGCATATTTATAGATTTACTTTATCATGTATCTAGTAAGAAGCAATTACTAAAATGAAAACCATAAACAATCGCAGATACTAAGTAACAATAACATAACAAGATTTACTCTGTAAAACATGATGAGGATGATTCCAAGAAAATGCAGAAATAACGCTTGACTATATGGAATAGGCATTATGAAAATGTACAATTTGTGCCCAGTCATACCGTGGTGGAGTAAGAGTCAAACTTTAGACCGGACGCTTGGCCCTTGTGTGCATATGGTACGTGATAGCCACCATCTAAATAACTGTCACAGAAAACCTACGAGAATGAACGATTTCCATCAGCTGCCTGAGAATTGTCATTGAGACAGGGATTGAAAATTTCTTTGTCAAGATTTAAAATCTAAATCTAGGATCAAATGACTTTGAAAGCTGATAATATGATCTCCATTGAAGCATTTGACGGTCAGAGAAGCAAAAAGCAGTAAAAAATTACACTATAAAGACCAGAGCCAAGGATACTAATTAAAACATGATAAGAGGCACCGTGTTAAAATCAAAACAAGGAGCTACGGACCTTCCAGTCACACTCAAGGATGTATTGACGTCTTACAAAGATGAGTTAGTGATGGATCAATGCAGTAATTGCCCGGAATATTTACACAGCTGCCAGTCCATTCATTTGCTGCTATGTCACTTTCAACTTGCTGATCGGGAGAAATATCTTTCTCAAAATTGAGAAGAACGAACGGGCTCCAAGTTAGCTACTTTTAGAGGTATGAGCCCAAACTCCTGCATCATACAGCCGCAAGAAACCTCACTATTATATCATTTGAAAATGCTGCACAACAAGAGGAATGGGATATAAGTAACAATTACCTGCCTTTACATCAAAGTTCCAGATTCCTTTGATTCTAGTTGCTCTGAGAAGGGCTCCGTTCAGTGCGTAAGTCTATCCCTGCAGAAAAAAAGCAAGATAAGTTGGTGAGCATATTACCCAGTACAAATAGGTTTACCATCACAAAGCTTGTATTTAGTTGTTAGTCTCCTCAATGACTCGAGGTATTCAAATTTCAAAGAGAAGTTCAACAAGAAATATTAAGTGCCAACATAGACTAGAAGCATCCTTGTAGTGCATCTGCATTGATCTACAAAAGCTTTGAATACTATTTCCAGGGGTAGATTCCTGGTCTTTTGGGTTGTATATGCATTCCACTTGTTTTAATAGTATGATAATGGAAAGAATCTGCTTATCAGTCTATTACCTTCACCCAGCATGTTTTCTCTCAAACTCAACTGCTAAGTGATGCGTTCATCGACAATCAAGTCAGGATGAAAAGTGACTAGACGTTGCTTTTAAATCTCAAGATATAGATCATAATAGGAAAATTCGGTATTCCAATGTGCTATTAGTATATAATATATTTGAAGGAATCTCCAACTATGCTACTCTGTAAGCATTTATCACGGGAGTTGCAGCACGATGAGACGCATTCCAAAGATGATAGAGTAAAGCTTTGCTTGAGATGAGCCTTTTTCTATAATCCATTTAAGAACGCAGTGAACCAGATTGCCAAACTATTGACTTCAATTTCCTATTAACCAAGCTGAATCAAGGAACGGAAAAATTACAAGAAAACAAAGAACAACCTAGAACTCGACTTCTTAGCTTTAACATGAAAGTGGAAGTGAACATTATACGGGCACACAAAGCACGAATTCCTGCCACTTCCTGATGCAAGAAGATAAGCATGATGGCGACAGACATTGTGAAAGGCATGGACTTTTCCATTACCATCTCGACACACCAGAAATTCTACATTTCCTAATCTGCAGCATTTAACCATAACTGGGTTCCAGGAAGTCATGCATAGAGAGAGAAACAAAACGGTAGGAGTCCTAACTAGAAAAGGTGCTGCTTCTAAGTATCTCACTACCATAAATAAAAAATTGTCCCGGGAAGGAAAGCCATGGAAAAAGGAAGAACTTTTTAAGACTATTATCAAGTCAAGCTATAATTCTGTGCCACAATGGGATAGCAATTGCCTACTGAAGCTCCTCACTACCAGCCGGTGAAGAAGTCCTGGGGCGATTTAACCTGATCGGTGCATCCTGGCAATCAAGGAGAAGGAATGAGAATAGGACATCTCAGGAAACACTTAAATCCTTAATCCAGTCCGACAATTAAAGGGAAAGTCAAAGCGAGATCATCAAAGTCAGATAACTGAAGAAGTTATATCCGGTCGGTCATGAAAATCACCGTCGCCGACTGGGTCGAGGAGAAACCAGAGGAAGGAAGCCAATTCACATCCTTTACAACAAAATTGAGTCGAAAGCATCGAGCCTTGAGGAGAGGAAACGAAATGGAAGAGGACGAACCGACAGCCCGCCTGCCTCGGCAGAAGACGCGATCGAGCTCGAGGTCGAGGAAAGAAGGGGTCGGTGTCCCACGAGCTGGGCGGAGTGAAGGCCTCTTCGATGGGCAGCTCCAGATCGAACTCGTCCACCAGCGACTCGGCAGCAGAAGGAGGAGGCGCCGCCGCCGCCGCCGCCGCCGCGAGAGAAGTGGGGAGATGAGCCGGGACTCGAAAGAGGGGTTTGATCGCGAGCATCGTTGTCGCCATCGACGGGGTTTTTGGTTGCTTCCTCGGTGCCGTTGCGGATATTCGGGATACCGTTGACTCTACCGTACTGTATAAGTCTTTCATTTATATTATCTTCTAGGCCTATTAGAATCTAATTCGACGGAATCGATTGAACAAAGGAAATAAGTTCATAAAAGTGCATATCTATGTTCTTCGAATTTGTTCAAAAGTAAAAAAAAAAATGGGACTTTCGAAAGCTTATTTTGTACATTACACATCGTTAACTTGACCTTGACAAATCAATAAATGAGACAGAATACATATCCCAATTTTTAATTTCCCTATTTACAATAAAATTTTCTGCTTCTTTCTAACAAGCCAAATAATGATTTTTCTGAGAACAAATTGAAGTTTGCATATAAGATTTTTTTGTTATCAATTCTTAGAGAGCAACTTTGTATTTTGTAAATCTCCCATAATTACCATGTGTTTCATAGATAAAAGGCACTAAAAAGTTAGTTTTTCTTGTTGAAAAGAAGTTATTCATGCTATTATCAATACCGTGTTTGCCTTTGACTTTCAATGATCTAACAAATATATATGGAATGCCGCTAACCTTCTGTGGTAATAACTATCAGCCAAAGAGCTTAAGGCATGCATATTAAACGCCGTATCCTGCGATATGAGTTCATGTACGAGACTAATGTTCTAGTTTGATGAGGTTACTACTTTTCGTAGATATTATGGGTTTGCTATGTGCGCATTATACCTTTTTTCTCCCAGCATCAATTCTGGAAAATTCTGAAAGACCATTCACAAGTTGCTAAGAGGTGATTGGTGGTTGCAGTCAGTTTCTTATACAATAGAGACTTACTGGCATTCACAACCCCTAGGTAATCTTTCAGAAAATAGTCGAATATTACACGACACTTCCTTGGTCCCAGGGGTAGTATAAGATTTGTGTCTATTCATGCTCCGTACTTATAGAAGCAGTAAACCCTCAGCTAGAGAAGTGAAGTCATATAAACCGCATCATCGATACTAAAATCGGATGAGTGAGTTATTACCTATTTATCATGAAATTGGGATGAATGAAAGCATAAAGACCTTTCGCTCCAAGTCGGTCAAAATCATCTGCATTGTCAGTTAATCCATCTTCACATATTTGTAGACTTACTTTTTCATGTATTTAGTAAGAAGCAATTACTAAAATGAAAACCATAAACAATTGCAGATATTAAGTGACCATCATATAATAAGATTTATACTATAAAACATGATGAGGATGATTCCAGGAAAATGCAGAAACAATGCTTAAACATATGGAATTGGCATTATGAAAGTGCACAGTTTGTGCGTAGTCATAACGTGGTGGTGCAATAATCAAGCTTTAGACCAGACGTTGGGCCCTTGTGCGCATATGGTATATGATAGCCGTCATCTAAATAATTGTCAATGAAAGCCTACGAGATACAAACACAACACAGTTGCACAAGTGCGCGCGAGTCACACAAAGACCACCGTGCTCAGATGAGAGTAAAAGTGACCCAAGTCAAGCCCATTATCCTGGACAGATCCAGGTTCAAGCCCAACTTCCGTTCTCGGATGATTGATACTTGTAAGGCTAAGCCTAAATCTAATACCATTGTGGAATCTTGATGTGCGTGTGATTTGATATCAAGTTCGGTTGATATATCGAGATTCCATTTGAAATATATATTATGATTATATGATTTGATCTTTCTATTTCTAATTGAAAGATATTAGATGAGCAGACGTTTTCTGTTTATGTTACTTTTTATGTTGATGTTGATACAATCCATGATTGAATTCAACCAAGTTGAATGACTACTCACCATTTGAAAGCAAAAATGTTTCGAGACAGATGATTGTATGACATATTAGCTAGGCTCTTGATTTAGTTATTTTCCTTCAGCATTGAACTGAACACATTCAAAACACTGTTGGAAATTTTAAATTTTATAATTGCTATTTGACATTTCTTTTATTTGTAAGAATAACTTCATTCATTCACCACCAACGTATCCAATCCAATTGATGGTCAAAACGTCAAAACACATCTCATCATCAGCATAAATTAACAAGCTTGGGATACAATAAACTTTTTGCAAGATATACTTGGGCACCTTTCCAGAAATTTATCTTATTGACTTCAGGTAACATGTGTTTTGAGTATCTGCCATTCCCATATCGACCTAGATACAAGAAGCTACACGGGAAATAGAAAATAGTTCGAATAAGTAAGAAAATAAGTAAGAAGAGTAATACAATACAAAAAACAATATGTGCTTACCAATCAACGTAGCTGATATTTGTGTGCATAACATAATCATACACATAGTTAAAAGAATGCAATGGCACACAGCTGCGACAACACAAGATTAGAAATCAGAACCTAGAAGCAAACTACTTCATTTTTTTTTTTTTTTTTATATTAAAACAGATGGGAAAATTTTATTTTTTTGCCTCATTACCTATTAGAGAGTAACGCAAAATGTTGGTTATCAGGATCGTCAAGAGCTTTTGCCAATAACCGTCTCTCAGCATCAACCATGGAAATTTTACCCCACACCACCTGCACAGGTAAATATAACATAAATTTCATAAAATTCTTTTTATAGATACAAGTAAACAACTATATGGCAACAAGAGGGTCCAAATCCATATAGAAAAGAACTTAGTTACAAGACAAAGCATCGATTCATAAGATTGTGCTGTCAATGGTACTCGCGTTTAGTGTGTTTTAAGAGCATTAACTCCAAAATGAACTAGGCACGTAGCCACCACAATCTTCCCCAATTATCTTTCTTTTGCATAGAACTTAGCAGATTTTGGCTTTCATGAAAAAACTTTAACTCCACAAACATAAGTTGCACCTATCAAAACAACTTTCTGCATCAACAGAATATTATGCTTCGGCCAAAAGCAGAGATAGGGTATGAAGATGAACAGACATAATTTACAGGTTTATTGCAAAGTGCAAACCTCTAAAGTGGAAAAATAGTGCAGTCAGGTTCGACACATGATTATCAGAAAACGCATATGAACTTTCAAGGACAGACCGATTTTGCAAAGTAATTTACTGAACCTGGTCGCTCCATATGTCTCGGCCAATGAAGTAACGGCTCACGTGTATTGGTTTTTCTGCCGATGCATGAACATAAACTGTGAACCTTCCTTCGTGACCCTAACAGTGAAGACAAAGATCTATAGTCAAGGAAGACAAAATTAAGAAGCAGTAGCATTGCATATGCATCTGCTTAGCTACTATTCTTTCTTCAACTACATCGATGTCCGCTCATACATAAGTGCTTTACAAAAATTGTGTGCATTAAGAATAACATCGGTCAGTAATCTCAAACAATGTCCTGCAGTATAAATTATCCTCTGTTTTATCAGACTTTTCTAGAAGAGTAGAATAATGAGAACAAGAGGAAGTTACTCTTTGATTAAACAAGATAAAAATATCTGGGACAAGCATTAGATGGTCAAGAAACTTAGAAATATATTTTCCACCAATGGGACTTCAAAAGACTTCAGAATGCACGAAATAAATGCATCCACTGAAACAATAGTGGTAATCGCTGCAGGAAGCATCATCTCTTATTCGATTAATAGCATGCAAGCAGTGATTGTCAGAGTCACAAAGGGAAGAATCTATCAATCTTTGAAGGTACAAAGGCTTGAGATGCCAGCAAGTATAGTGTTGGAAGGTGATCCATTTTCAACAAAAAAACACATTTTCTTTATTAAGAAGGGCTTGCATGGTAATCATTTTATTTCTCCGATTTCTGTTCTTTTATTCTCCTGGAACAAAAAAAGAACAAAAATTTGTTTGGTAACTCAACTTATTTTTCTATTCCTTGGAATAGAACAATGATTAGGGAATAGATTTGGAACATAAATAAGAAACAAAAAAAAGTAGCTTCTTATTTTTGGGAACAATTTCTAGAAATAAGTTTTTTTTTTCTTTTCTATTTTTCTTTTGTTTTTCTTCCTTGTTGCGGCCACTGTGCCACCGCCCACCTGCCAACCGTCGGCCACTTCCTACCGCCCGCGGCCATCCGTCGGCAGCTGATCGCCGGTGACGGTTGCCGCCGCTCGTAGCCCACAAGCCGACGATCGCCACCATCCGCCGGCAACCTGCCGTCGCATGAACGCTGACTGTCACCGTTGATCGCCACCCATAGCTCATCGGCCATTGTCCCCTCTCACGGCCGGTGGGTTGTGGGCGGCAGTCTTGTGGCGGCGGTTGGCGGTGATGGTGGTGCAGCCGTCGTGCGACGATTGTGTGGTTGTCGTGCAACGGTCGTGCGAACGTCGTGCGGCCGTTGTGCAGCGACGGGCGGTGGTCCGTGATTAAGAAGAAAAAACAAATAAATGCAAAAAATTATAAATTTTTACCAAACGCATTTCTATTCTTTTTCTATTCCAAGAATAGAAATTTTGTGTAATTACCAAACACCTTATTTTACTTAGAAATTGTTCTCGGAGTAGAAATAGAAAAAAACTCTTTTTGAAAAGAAATAGTTCTCCGGAATAGAAATGTTGCCATACGCACCCGTAGCTGGATGAGAGCAGCAAGTTTACACCAGCTGATAAAACAAGTCAAAGAAGAAATCGACAACGTGAGAAGCAAAGTGTGAAAGCAAGCAAGCAGCAGCCAAAAAGAGGGAAAAAACAGTAAGAATGGTTCAAGTTGAAGGCGAAATCTTACCTGGAGAAATTTATCCCAGAGCTTCTCAAAAGGAAGCGAACCAAGAGTCAAGAACATAAATGCGACTTTCCAATTCTTTGATTTAAGGGGAACTGTGTTTAGTATCTCCTTGGTCACAACAAGTGATGCCCTCTCTTCATCAGTGTACTCCCTTAGAGGACGCCAATGTGGATTGGGAAGGCAACTGATGGAAGAAGACAAGCAGGCAGCAGTGCGGATGGGAGAATAAGTGGACACCCAAATCACGAACATAATCCCCATCGTGGGCCCCACAATAATCAACATCGTCTTCTTCATTGTAGGAGGACGAGGGCAATGGCCCGCCAAAATTCGGAGACAATCCATACCTCCGTATGTCTACCTCTCCCTCAAGCGAGCCCCCTTTTCCCACTGGCCGGGCGTTCTCCACCCAAAAAACCCAACCTCGGATGGGTTTTCAAAACTTGAAATATGTGAAGAAAATGTGCAAGATGCGGATTTCAATAGCTGTCCTTGTAATCACCTAAACAAAATTAAGAGAACATGCTGCATATATGAGCACCAAGGACAAAATAATCACTGAGTTCAGAAGGGTGTAACCCAAATCTTGCATCAAAATTGAAAAGTCATGCAGTTCCTTTGTGTTCATTTTCTTTCTTCTCTTGCAACAAATGCTTATTCATTTGCATAGACATCAGTAAAAGCAAGCCCAACAATTGATATTGCCCACAATTAAAACAAGAAACCGCACAAAGGAGAGATGCTTTGAATCTTGACATAAGTATACTGAAATGACAAATATGCCTCTGAATATCCGCCAATCAAAAGCAATAACGCACCCAACACCTAAATCCGTAATAAGAACACTTGTCCTAAACCATAAGCTGTCCAAAGCAGCATGCTATGTCTCCCATCTTGCCACTACTGGTCTCCCATATCTACTCATAATACAGAAAATGAATGTGTCGAGCCATGAAATCCTATCCAAGGGTTTGATTTTCACATTTCGATTACTTGTAAGACCCAATCCAGGCAAATGCAAAATACCCAGAATTTCTTCAGCCGTCTCTTCTCAGCAACCACGAAGCACTAGCTGAATCGAACAACAACAGAGACCTAAACAAGATCGCGAGATCCCAATTCCCACCACCAATGACAATGAGGAGGCAGAAAATGCATTCTCTACTTCGCAATGGTTATGCATATCAAGGCCGAGCAAGGAGCATCAACCAACTCGACTGCAGCCCTAGCCAAGCCCAATCGGGCATGTTGATGCATTGGGTGTAAAAACTCTCAGTTTCAAACAACACACTCAACCACAGGGGAGAGAGGGAGAGAGATGAAGAGGGCTTATGTATTCGTAGAGTAGCTGGAGCTCGATCTCGAAAAGATGATCCCTTGTAGTCACCTAAACAAAAGTAAGAGAAAATGCTTCATATATGAGCACCGAGGACAAAATAATCAATGAGTTCAGAAGGCATATCCCAAATCTCGCATCAAAATCGAAAAGTCATGCATTTCCTTTGTGTTCATTTTCTTTCTTCTCTAGCAACGTACGCTTATTCATTTGCATAGTTTAGGAAGAAAGTCGACGAAAGACAACTTACCTTGTTCCGATGTGTAATCAACAATTTACTTCGGAACAAAGGTTGAATTGCGAATGAATCATGAACAATATTACTTCACGTTGGTTTGAATGTAATCATGAGGTAAACATCCAATTTTCACAGCGTAAATGCCAATTGTTCTCATAAAAGAGAAATGGAACTTTTTTTTTTTTTGATGGAAAATGGACAAGAAAAGGAGAGTAATTTCTTTATGAGCATACGTTCTGCTAACTGTCTCAACGGTTATCTTCAGAAAACTTTTATACAACTCCCTCATACCCTTTCAAAGGGTGTTTTTCCATCGTAACATATCAAGACGAAATGGTACATTCCAATCGCACCCCATCATGGACATATTAATAAAATACTACATCTCTCACTCGGACATGATGGGCTTAATAGCGCTCTATCAAGAATATAAGACATTCAACATTCATCAACTTTACAAAACAATTCATACTAGCAAGTAAGCCGTGCGATCAGTGAATACACCTGCACTTGGGAGCTCAAATTATGCACTTGTTAGGGATGACATAATGGCTACAACCTTAAAAAGAAATAAACAATTGATGTCTCACAGTGCCCCAAACATATTTTGTTACATCAATTCAAGTATACCTATCCCTTAAAGGTTATACTTGACTATTCTCATAACACCATGTATTTACAATTATATCAAAAACCATAGAAGGTGATATAATTGGTCGACTGGTAAATACATGTGATAGATGTAAACAACAATAGTTTCCTTCGCACTCATGTCTCTCTCCATTTCAGAACAATTGCTTTCCTAAACACGTTCCATAAAGCCATATCTATTTATGACCACCGGTAACATGCTAAAGTAGCAACATTGATCTTTAACTTCAAGAACATGGTCAGAAGTAATATAGGGCACAAAATGAGGTAAATTATAAATTACTTCAAGGGCTCACACAATGAGTAAATAGGGATAATTTCACTCACATTCCCTTGTTGGTCGTCAATGCACATGTAGTATGAATTACATGATATAGTGGACTTCTCTTTTTTAAGAGCGTATGTCATTTATTAAATATATCCACTACACGGATCTTAGCCTAAACATAGCTACGTGCTTCTCATGTACTTATGTTTAACTTGAGTGCTATATTAGCTTGCTTTCTATATCACCCAATTAAGTACTCGCATTCGGCATCTTTCGGGCATACATGATTGTGGGACTATCATGTTCGGTCTTATTATAAACAAATCACAGACTTCATCTTGACTCCAATCAAGGCGACATATTATTTTTATGTACTAAACTTGCTCTTCAGCATTTCTTTGTATAAAACGTCTCATCTCAATAGCACTTGAGATGATTGCTCGTGTGAGTGAGCCAATCATTGCCTTGCTGACATACTTTTCAATAATAATATATATATATATCTGTGTGTGTGTGTGTGTGTGTGTGTGTGTGGGTGCTAGTCTCATAATGGATTTGTACTTATTGATAAAACATCAAGTTACTAATGAATAAACAAGTACAATACATATGTCCATATATACATAAACCAATGATCCTCTATAATAACACATATCATATTCTATGCAATCCTAGTAACATCCCGTGGGTTAAGAATATGTCTTTAGAAACATCCTTCTTAAATTGATCAGCAACCATTTTATTGGTTGAAATATATTGTAGGATCACTTCTTTCTATGCTATTATATCTCTTATGAAGTTGTTCTTTATGTTAATGTGCTTCATCATTCCATGATATTTGAGATCCTTCATATAGGCAATGGCTACTTGACTATCGTAATAAACTATAACCGATCTTGGAACCTCAGTGACAGTGGCTAAATTTTCCAATAAACATTTTAGCCATACTGCTTCTTGCATTGCGGCAGAACATGCAATAAATTTTGCCTCCATTGTAGACAAGGCCGTGCATATTTGTTTCTTGCTATTCTAAGAAATTGCACCTCCATTGAGCAAGAACGCATATCCAGAAGTTGATTTACGCTCATCTAGGTCTCCACCATAACCGGCATCTGAATAGCCTAATAGGCGTAAATCATTCTCTTAGTAACAAAGTCAATAGTTCATAGTGCCTTCTAAGTATCTCAGGATCCTCTTCATTACTTTTTAGTGTGCTTGATCGGGATTTGATTGATATCGGCTCACCAATCCCATGGTATAACATATGTCGGGTTGAGTACACATTATAGCATACATCAAACTTTCGATCGCACTAGCGTAAAGAACAATTTCTATTATTTTAATTTCTTCTGGAGTCTTAGGACACATTTTAGTACGTAGGCTTTCACCTTGTATGATAGGGGTATCAATAGGATTACAGTGTTGCATATTGAAATATTCAAGAATCTTCATTATGTAAGACTCTTGTGATAAGGTAAGGAGTTTCCTTGATCGATCTCTTTTGACCTTAACTCCTAATATATAGGTAGATTCTCCCATGTCCTTCATTTCAAAATTGGAGGACAACCATTCTTTAATGGTGATAACCAAAACCTTGTTATTTCCAATTAATAGAATATCGTCCACATAAAGTGATAAAATCACAAATTTATCTTTGGACCGATTGACATATATACAATGATCTTCTTTGATCATCGTGAAACCAAAAGTTGTTATAGCTCAATGAAAACGAAGATACCACTGTCTAGATGATTACTTAATGCCATATATTGAATGATGAAACTTGCAAACTTTATGCTCTTAACCTTTAGCTATGAAATCCATTGGCTGCTTCATATAGATTTCCTCATCTAGTTCTTCATTGAGAAATGCCGTCTTTACATCCATTTGATGTAATTCAAGGTCCAAATGTGCAATGATGGCTAGGGGTGAGCGTGGTTCCCGGTTCTAACCGGGAACCGGAGAATCGAACCGGAGGGTCCGGTGCGGTTCCCGGTTCTAAAGGGGCCGGTTCCGATTCCCGGTTCCCTTTTTCAGGGAACCGGCGGTTCTTGGTTCCGGTTCCGATTCTTATGGGAATCGGAACCGGAACTGGCCTCTTTAGAACCGGTTAGGGTTCCTTAAAATTTAAAGCCCCCAAATCAACAGTTTAGTTCTCCTCTCTCGTTCTCTGCCTTTGCCCTTTCCTTGACGCCGCTCGCCCTCGATGCCACCGTCGGACGTCGCTCGCCCTCGATGCTGCCGCCAAACGCCGCTCGTCCTGTCGTCGGACGCCAGTCGCCCCCCGCTCGCCCTGCCCTTTCCTCCCTCGACGCCGTCAGCCCCCTCTCACCCCGTAGCTCAGCCGTTGGACATCGCTCGCCCTTGACGCCGCTGTTGGACGTAGCTCGTTCCCCCGGTGGACGCCGCTCGTCGCTCGCCCAGTCGCCCCTGACGTCGCTTGCCGCTCGCCCAGCCACCCCTGACGCCTCTCGCTGCTCGCCTTTCGTGCTGGTAATCTCTACCGTCCCCTCTCTCCGTCGTTTTGCGAAGTGTCGCAAAACTGAGCAAAGCCCTTTGCTGTCCTGCAGATTTCAGTTCTCCTTTAGTGTCGTTTTTTTGCGCGACCTGTGCATTTCGTTCGGAAGAGAGGAGTGTGAAGGTGGGTATGTTCAAGTGAACATTTACGGCATTCAATTAGGTCAAAAAGTTTGGACAACGTAGAAATTGAAGGTGGGTATGAGACTCCCGATGTCTACTTGCATTGCCGGTACGTCAAGAAGTGTATAACTAAACAAGCTGAAATTATCCCCCCCTCCTTTGTATCTTTCTCAGTCGTGTAGATTCAAAGCTAATTATTATGATGATTTCCAGGTACACCGAGTTTGGGGGAGCGGTGCCTTATAGGCTAGCAGAGGATTTGGCATTCTCAGTCGCGAGGTTCATTTAGAACAGCGGTTCATTCATCAATTACTATATGGTAATCTTGATTTCCGTAGCATCTGTGGCTCTGTATCAATCACTTGATTTTTCCTTTCCATTATGCTGCGAATTATAATCATTAGTTAACCTTCTTTTTTGTCTCTTTTTAAATGATTGCATACTTGCTTGTTCTTTATATGGGTCTTGTTCGTTGTCTTTAGTATCACGGAGGAACCAACTTTGGCAGGACAACTGGTGGTCCCTTCATTGCCACCAGCTATGACTACGATGCTCCTCTCGATGAATACGGTATGTGACTTGGAATAGATTGTTAGTATCCTGGCGTGGGTAAGGCTAACTTTGCTCATGTGCCTCAATTTGTTTCACTTTGAGCATTCGATGGATCTAACAACTTTAAGACTGGAGTAATTGGTAACACCGTCAGAAGTTTAATCGAGTGAAGGCAAATCTACATCTTGTTGCTTAAACATTAAACCTTTTAAAACTAAGTCTAGAAGTAATTCATGACATCCTATCATGGCGATTACTAAGTCATCTTCCTGACATCAGAATTTGCATAAATGTTGCAGGTTTACTGAGGGAACCAAAGTGGAGTCACTTGAGAGATTTGCACAAAGCCATTAAGCAAAGTGAATGGGCTCCGGTTTCTACTGATCCAGTAGTGCAGTCACTTGGAAGTAATCAAGAGGTTTGGTTTCTCAAGCCCCCTTAAAATGAATATGCATGAAAACACTCTCACAGCCTTGTGGGTTGTTAATTAAACTTTTACCTGTGAAATTCTATTTTTCTTAGGCTCACTTGTTCAAAGCTGGAAGCGGATGCGCGGCCTTCCTGGCAAACTACGGCATGAAGTATTCTGTCAGAGTCAATTTTGGAAACGGGCAATATGACTTGCCACCTTGGTCCATCAGCATTCTTCTAGACTGCAAAACTGTTGTTTACAACACTGCAAGGGTAAGGCACCGACCATTTGGTGTCTCTTTGTGGAAGCTTTTTAATAAGTTTTGTCACAAATTTCCAAAGTAGGCAGATGATGAGTTGGCTGATTTTAGAGGATGCCTTGATATTATTCCACATAAATGCTCTGAACTTGAGATTAGTGTTTTTGAATGTCAAATTTTTGTTAGTGCTTTTTCTGGACCTTGTTGTTTTGCCATCACTGTTTTGCCATCAATGATGCTGCTGCTGTCTGGACTTCGATGACGAGCAGCCCGCGTGTCGACGAGCTGCAATGGAAAAAAGTCGCACGTGTCGCTGTTCTGTTTTATTTGTTTTGTATTCTCTCTCATAAATGACAAGCTTGTTTATTATTGTTGCGTTTATTTTCGTTTTGTTTAACTAAAAATGAAAAAAAAAGAACTTGTTGGACCCTGGAACCGACCTTGGAACCTGTGACAGGGTAGGTTCCAGGTTCCAGATTCCGACGGGTAGGTTCCAGGTTCCACAAAATGAGGAACCTGTACCCGAGGGTAGGTTCCAGGTTTCAGGCGGAACCTGTAAGGAACCTGGAACCGCTCGCCCTTAATGATGGCTAGGATAAGGCGTATTGAGGCCAACCTTACAATTGGTGAAAATGTTTTCTCATAATTTATACCCTCTTATTAAGTATAACCCTTCGCCAAAGACAAGCCTTATATTTTTCAATGGATCTATCTGCTATTCGCTTAATCTTAAAGACCCATTTGTTTCCAATGACATTGCGATGGGGTGGTAGATCAACCAAGTCCCAGACATGATTTTCTCTCATTGACTCCATCTCATTTTCCAAAACTTTTCTTCATTCTTTTTTATTAGAGGATGAAAGAGTCTTTTGAACAGTCTTAGGCTCGACATCGTCTTTCTGAGCAATCATAAATGCTTCCCTTTCAATCTCAAAACGATGATGATGAATGCTTTTACGATTACTTTTACATAACTGAATTTCTCTTGAATTCAGTTCGCCAGACGATGCAACACTCCCACTAGGTCTTGTATATTGAGGTAAATCTTCAATTCTCTCTACAACATTAGTGTGTGTGTTATTAGGATCTTCCATATCATATAATTGGAAGTCCTTATCATTCTTTTCTTTACTAGGAAAATCGTTCTCCAAGAACGTGACATCTCGTGACTCCATTTCAATCATACTTCCATCAGCTTGTTCATTTATGAACACGTACCTTTTAGAGTGTTCAGAATATCTTATAAAAATACATTTCTTAACTCTAGGACCTAATTTGCCATATTTATGAGAAAAATCATGAACATAAGCTGCACATCTCCATGGACGTAGATTACTTAAGTTTGATTTCCAATCAATCCATAATTCATAAGGGGTGGAAGTGATTGATTTTGAGGGCACTCGGTTAAATACATAGGCAGCAGTCAATAATGCATCTCCCCAAAAGGAGATAGGTAAATTTGCTTGCGTCATCATAGACCTAACTATTTCTAATAGGATTCTATTCCTTCTCTCAACTATCCCATTTTATTGTGGAGTACTAGGAATAGTCAATTGTCATACAATTTCCTTTTCATCACAAAGAGTCTTGAATTACTCAGATAGATATTCACGTTCGTGATTGGTTCTCAATGCCTTTATTGTTTTGTTCAACTGATTCTCTATCATCGCTATATATCGTCTAAAGCAGTCTAATGCTTTTGACTATAAAAGATCAGAAAAACATAATCGAAACACGTAAAGTCATTTATACAAGTGATGAAATATAAGGCTTCATGCCTCGCCCTCATGTTCAAAGCAACATAAATATCAAAATGTATGAGTTGCAATGGAAATTCGACTCTAGTTCATTTACCAAATGGTTTTCTAGTTGCTTTTCCCACTAGACAATATTCACATACGGGTAGATTAAGATTAGTGAGTGACCCTAAAAGACATTCTCTAGCTAATTCTTTTCATTCTTTGTTACCTAATGTGATCTAATCTAGCATGCCAAGTACTTGCATCAATCTCAACATTACTAGAAAATGCAATTAAAGAAAAACAACCATTGACATTAACATTATACTGATTATAGTCAATGTTTAACATCTTAAAATCATTCGATACATGACCTGAACTATAATAAACTGTTCCAAATAAAATGTCAACACAATCACTATGGAAATTCAATACATAACCTAAGCTAAGAAGAACAACTACGAAACCAAATTTTGTCGAATATCTGGGGCATAGAGGACATCATGTAGGAATAGACTTCGACCACCATGTAAAATTAATTTACATGTGTCGATACCCTTTACTTCAATTCTTGAGTTATTCCGAACATATATCCATTTTTTTCCAAGTTGTATCCGACGATACTCCACAAATGCTTCTCGGTCTCTAGTTACGTGGTCTGCTGCTCCTGAGTCTATAGTCCACATCGGATGAGATTCAGCAAGCATTACAGTACTTAAAGTAATGGAGTAATAGGGTACCTCTTTCGGCTCAGTGCATTCACAAGCAAAGTGACTCATCTTGGCCTTATCCTTCTTCCCACAACGTTTCTTGTGTTAGAAGGTCTTAGCCCTTTTAGTGCATGATTAGTCTTATTCCCTTTGTTGTTGAAATGATGATTCCTTTTACGCTTTAGGCCTGAAACTTTGCGCGAACTCAATTCAGCAACATAAGCATGGGTAGAGGATCTCGTAGCCTCTAGGCGCTCATTCTCTAATTCCAAATGATGCTCTATATCATCAAAAGTGACAATATTTTCATTATGCGTCATATTGATCTTCATATGCTCCCAATTGTCAGGAAGAGACTTTATAATAGCATGAACTTGCTGTTTATCAGTAAGGGAGTGACCTGCCGACTTCAGCTCACGAATCATGTTTGACATTTCCCCAAGATGCTGCCTCATTGTTACATTTGGGTGCTTTCGGTATGTATCAAACTTGATGGTGAGTCTCCTCAACTTAGTGGTAGATGTCCCCATAAACTTATCTTTCACGGCAATCCACATTACTTGAGCTTTTTCATAACTTTCAAATTCACACATGAGATCATCTTGCATATAGCTCAGCAACGTGATGCGAGCAATGCTATTTTTTTTAAAACTTGATAAGCTTCTAGATCTCTCCTGTGTTGAGCTAAAGTTCCATGCTCAGGTTCATCCATGGTATGGTTGAGGGTTTCCAAAACCTCTTGCTCCTCAAGGATATACTGAACATTTTGGTGCCAAATATCATAATTGTTACTGTTCAGCTTCTCACCTTTATTGAGGTCAGCCACAATGGTCTTAAATGCCGAAACCATAATCAATTGCACTTAACACATTAACATAATAAATGCAGAATCAATATTAGCACACTTTTCAAAGTAACAAACATATTTAATTTGCAGCAAAGACAAACTAAATTGATGATAATTTAACAAAAGATATAGAAATGAAAGTTCACTATATTCCTAATCAGCTCTGGTGTACGATTGTTCTATTATCATTAATTAGTTTAATTTGCGCAAATTTTAAGTTTTAGGTGAGAACTCATTCTAATTTTACCAGCCTATGAACTCTCACTAGAAAAAATAATTACATGACCTCATGTAATTTTTACATTTTTCCATTAACACAAAAGCATAGCAAGATATGAACCAACGTACAAAAAACAATCATGCTGCAACTACAATCAAAATCACAATTCAACATGTAATGGAAAAATAAGGATTTCCTACCATTGTTCGAATTTTCTTGGAACTAGAAAATTGCAAGTATATTAAACTATATACATGCTATCATTGAACCAAGCTCTACACAGCAAATATGATACCGTTTTCATATAGGCTAGTTACTATATTTCCTAAAATATAAGAAAATACAAGCTACAAAAGAATAAACTATGCATTTATACCCTAAAAAATACGTGTACTTAGGATTCCCTACATAATTTCATATATTTATAAAACTCAAACATGAAAAATAAACATACCATCGTGTAGAAAACGTTTATCCGAACCAAACGCTATCGATCACGCTCCAATTGGAGGTCCCATGCGCCTAATGTGCGGCGTGTGTGGCGCATGCGCCAGCGAGCTTGATGGCTCCTGGCTGGTTCGATCGGTTGACCATCGACCGGTCGATCGGTCAACAGTCGGGTCGGGTTGAGTTCCCGGGTTAGGGGTCGTGGGTTGGGTTGTCGGACAACGACTGGCCGGCCAATTGCCATCATCAGTGATGTCATCGATGACATCATCCAGCGGTTACCGACTGTTGGATGACGTCACGGATGACGACAGCACACGTCGGTTTGCCAATGCGTGTGTGACACTCATGTGTTGGCGTGCCTAGCGCCTTCTGGTCACGCGTGTGGGTGCGTCCGGCATCCTCCGGCAACACTTGACTCATTGTCGGACTCGTCTCGACAAGTACTTTCACCCTATATTTTAAAAATTTATTTTGGCCAAAAAAATATTTCGAAAAATGGCCAAAACCGTATTGGTGTACCTGGTCGCAAACCTATTCTTTGCTTTGGTTTGTTTTCGATGATTTAGATTGCAATTCCGAACAATAAACATCTAAACAGTGTAGATTTCATTATCTTGATCTCTATATCAAATGGTAAACTAGAAAATTTGATGAAAACAAGGCAAAAATTACAATTGGGCTCTGATACTAATGTAGGAAGAAAGTCGGCGGAAGACAATTTACCTCTTTCCGATGTAGTCAACAATTTACCCCACAACGAACGTTGAATTGCGGATGAATCATGAACAATATTACTTCATGTTGGTTTGAATGTAATCACGATGAAAACATCCGATTTTTATAGCGTAAATGCCAATTGTTCTCGTAAAGGAGAAATGGAATGCATTTTTTTTTTCTTTTGATGGAAATGTGACAAGAAAATGAGAGTAATTTCTTTTTGAGCGTACGTTCTGCCAACCGTCTCAACGATTATCTTCAGAAAACTTTTATATAACTCCCTCACAACCTTTCAAAGGGTGTCTTTCCATTGTAACATATTAAGATGAAATGGTGCGTTCCAATTGCACCCCATCATGGAAGTATTAATAAAATACTACATATAGACATCGGTAAAAGCAAACCCAACAATTGATATTGCCCATACTATCAAAACATGAAACTGCACCACGAAAAGATACTTTGAATCTTGACAGAAGCTTACCAAAATGACAAATAAGCCTCTAGATATCTGCCGATTAAAACAATAACGTACTCAACCACTAAATCCCCAATAACACTTGTCTTAAACCATAAGCACTCCAAAGCTGTATGCTGTGTCTCCCATGTTTGCCACTACTTAGTCTACTACATCTATTCAAAATACAGAAATTGAATGTGCCGAGCCATTAAATCCTATCCAAGGGTTTCGATTTTTCAATCGGGTAAAGCTTCCAACAACACACTCATCCCCAAGGGAGAAAGAGAAAGGGATAAAGAGGGCTCACGTATTTGCAGAGTAGCTGGAACTCGTTGTCGAAGAGATGAGACGAAGACGAGGAGCAGGAAGGAGGAAGGAGGAGCTCTAATGCAGAAAATGTTTCGGTATCGTGAATGCAGAACTAGATTGAATCCTCCATCATCACCGCTTGGGGACTGTGTTTCCACTTCTGGCGGTGGGACTCAGTTGAGGCTTGACAAATCGGGATGCCTCCCGCGAAGAACACTACCACAGTTGGAAGTAAACAAGGACTTTCTCGGATCATCAATGCCTTTAATGTTGCTGATGATGCAAAACCTCGTAACGCCCCCATATGATTTTAGCTCCTCCTTCCTAGTATGGAAATGGCCCCTAAAGGAGCGATTTTTCAAGAAGAAGAGGTTTTTGACACACACACTCTCTCTCTTTTGATTCTTAACAGATGCTCTTGTTCCTTTTTAAGGCTCTTCGCTAGCAACCTTCGACGCCTTGATCTTGAACCGCAAAATCCCGCAACACCGTCCGATTTAACCTCTTTTTAGGCTTATGGGCCAAGTCCGATATATATGCGTGTGGACAAGCCTTTGGGCTTTTAAGCCTAAGATTTTTGGATTGATTTAATGATGGCGAATTGTGCAATTTTCCAAAATTAAGAAACTTTGGGCCTGCATGGCAATGTTTCTGTTTCTTCCAATATCTGTTCTTTTGTTCCCCGGAATAAAAAAAGAACAGAAATTCGTTTGGTAACGCCAACTTATTTTTCTATTCCTCGGAATAGAAAAGTAGTCGGGAATCGATTTGGAATAGAAATAAGAAAAAAAAAACTTATTGTTCTCAAGAAAAATTTCTAAAAGTAAGTCTATTTTTCTTTTGTTCTTCTTCCTTGCTGTAGCCATTGCTTGCCCTCGCCAACCGTCGGCCACCTTCGCCCACTTGTGTCCATTGTCGGCAGATCGCCGGTCGTCGCCGCTTGACCGTCAGCGATTGTTGTTGTTGCCATCGCCCGACCGTTGTCGCCTGACCGCGGGCGATCGTCATTGTTGCTGCCGCCCAATCGTCGTTGCCGCAGCCCCTGACCGCCGACAACTTTCATCGCCATCGCCCACAGCCCACTGGCCACCCCCGCTAGTTGATGAATGCCACCGATTGCCACTGCTAGCTGCCTAACCACCGTATGATAGCTGCACGATTGTTGCCTGACTGCTGCATGACAGCCGCACGACCGCCGCACGATTGCCACCTGCCCCCGCCGGCTACCGACTGTCGACCGTCACAACGTAAATTCTAATTGTTCTCGTAAAGGAGAAATAGAATGCATTCTTTTTCTTTTGATGGAAATGGGACAAGAAAAGGAGAGTAATTTCTTTTTGAGCGTACGTTCTACCAACCGTCTCAATGGTTATCTTTAGAAAACTTTTATACAACTCCTTCATACCCTTTTAAAGGGTGTCTTTCCATCGTAACATATCAAGATGAAATGGTGCGTTCCAATCGCACCCCATCATGGACGTATTAATAAAATACTACACATAGACATCGGTAAAAGCAAACCCAACAATTGATATTGCCCACACTATCAAAACATGAAACTGCACCACAAAAAGATACTTTGAATCTTGACAGAAGCCTACCAAAATGACAAATATGCCTCTAGATATCTATCGATTAAAATAATAACGTACTCAACCACTAAATCCCCACTAACACTTGTCTTAAACCATAAGCACTCCAAAGCTGTATGCTGTGTCTCCCATGTTTGCCACTACTTAGTCTACTACATCTATTTAAAATACAGAAATTGAATGTGCCGAGCCGCTAAATCCTATCCAAGGGTTTCGATTTTTCAATTGGGCAAAGCTTCAAACAACACACTCATCCCCAAGGGAGAAAGAGAAAGGGATAAAGAGGGCTCACGTATTCGTAGAGTAGCTGGAGCTCGTCGTTGAAGAGATAAGACGAAGACGAGGAGTAGGAAAGAGGAAGGAGGAGCTCTAATGCAGAAAATGTTTCGGTATCGTGAATGCGGAACTAGATTGAATCCTCCATTGTCACCACTTGGGGACTGTGTTTCCACTTTTGGTGGTGGGACTTAGTTGAGGCTTGACAAATCGGGATGCCTCCCGCAAAGAACACTACCACAGTTGGAAGTAAACAAGGACTTTCTTGGATCATCAATGCCTTTAATGTTGCTGATGATGCAGAACCTTGTAATGCCCCCATATGATTTTAGCTCCTCCTTCCTGGTATGGAAATGGCCCTTAAAGGAGCGATTTTTCAAGAAGAAGAGGTTTCTGACACACACTCTCTTTCCATTCTTAATAGATGCTCTTATTCCTTTTTAAGGCTCTTCGCCAGCAACCTTCGACGCCTTGATCTTGAACCGCAGAATCCCGCAACATTATCCGATATAACCTCTTTTTAGGCTTGTGGGCCAAGTCCGATATATATGCATGTGGACAAGCCTTTGGGCTTTTAAGCCTAAGATTCTTGGATTGATTTAATGATGGTGAATAGTGTAATTTCCCAAAATTTAGAAACTTTAGGCCTGCATGGCAACGTTTTTGTTTCTCCAAATATTTGTTCTTTTGTTCCCTAATAAAAAAAGAACAGATTTCCATTTGGTAACGCCAACTTATTTTTCTATTCCCCGGAATAGAAAAGTAGTTGGGGAATAGATTTGGCATAGAAATAAGAAAAAAAAAAACGTTCTTGTCCATTTTTTTCTTTTGGCCATCGTTGCCATCGCCGGATCCCGCAACCGCCGACCTCCGCCACCTATGGCCATTGTCGGCGATTGACTGTTGGCGATTGTTGTCGCTGCCACCGCTCGATCGTTGTCGCCTGACCGCCGGTGATCGTCATTGTCGTCGTTGCCAACCGTTGTTGCTGCAGCCCTTAATTGCCGAAACTTTCATTGCCGTCGCCCACAACCCACCGGCCACCCCCACCGACCGATGATCGCCACCGCCGGCTGCTTGACCGCCGCATGATTGTCGCCCGACCGCCGCACGATAGCCGCACGACAGCTGCTCGACCACCACACGATCGCCGGAAGACCGCCGCAAGACCAATGCACGACTGCCATCTGCCGTCGCCTACTGCCAATGGCTGACCGTCGTTGCCGACTGTTGCCGCATGACCGCCACTCATAGCCCACCGACCGCCAGTCGCCGTCCCGGCGGTGGTTGTGCGGTGGCGGCTGTGCGGCAGTCAGCGATCCGTGAGCAAAAGAAAAAACGAACAAATACAAAAAATTATAAATTGTACCAAACACATTTCTATTCTTTTTCTATTTTAAGAATAGAAATTTTATATTGTTACAAAACACGTTATTTTACTCAGAAATTGTTTCCCGGAGTAGAAATAGAAAAGAAAGATTTTTGAAAAGAAACTATTCTCCGAAGTAGAAGCGTTGCCATGCGCACCCTTTATGTCTAATGGTTACGATTGAAGTATGTAAATCTCTCGGTGTACTAGCAAATTTCCGTGTTGTGTTAATGTCATGATCTTCCCCACCACAATGCACATCCCACAACGCTCTTCATTCTTCTCTCGCAAAGGGTCACACTTTCCCATGATAGCATACAATTGCGCTTCTGTTGATCATCTCACCGTTTCCATGTTATAATGTTCCACTGTTTATTGTTCCTTATAATCATCGAATGCAAAAGTCCCTTGCTTCTGAATCAACATTCGCATGCATGTTATGAGAGGAGGCGCTCGAACAAATTGAAATGGAGTGAACCATGGTTATGATCATTGCCCATCTGGCCACGTTGCTCGGCATTTGCATCCTTACTTCAAGAACTCTATTTGTTCAAGTTGGGAAGCTCGCTGTTTCCACACAAACTAACACTAGAAGATAAAATTGGTAGCATAACAGTCAACGGCACACCTTTACTACAATGGTGACATCTATAAGGCATGTTATTGGCAGTGTTGCATCCACGATCTCAATTATGTGTTGCTTCTTAGCCATAACCTTATCACACAAAGCCTGATTTAGGAACACTCGATTGGCATTTCGAAATGCAGACTTTGCCACAACCTCGTTTAGTCTTGTACACTTTTGTCCCCACTTCTGATGGTGGCTACGGGATGAGATCATCTTGTGGACGTTGCATCCTTCTCTTTGTTGGAGGATTTATGACACTTTTTCCCTTATTTTAGCTAGAGCATGCTCTTTAGGATCACCACCAAGCATGTCCCAGTGTTGGTGGGAACTGCAACCCAGACAAGCATGTGGCCGACAAAGGCCAATCCTAGGATGGCAACCTTAATGGCTATCAACGGAATTATATGTAGGACGCAAAACATGCAATCCTATGATCTCCATAACCAGAACAAGAGCACAAATGATTGAGTAGAAAGATTAATGCACTTGTTTTGGAATCCATCATTCTTGATAGGAAGCGAAAAGTGATGATCCATGCGCAAGTCATTTTCCTCTATTGCCCTTTGTATCACTAGCTCAATGAGACGGCCCCCTCACTCTTTAGTGCTAGGTAAACACTCTTTATGTGAGGATACTAGTGAGAAAATTAGGGTTAGATGAGAGACTTGAGCACTATTTATATAGTTTCCAACCAGACCCTCTCATTACGGGCTAGGCTAAACTTGGCCCACACTAGCCAGTCCCATATTAGACTAATTAAGAAACTTTCTATCTCACCTTACTCCAACCCTGTAAAATGATAAATTACAATATCAATTAATGTAGCCCATATCAAGAAAATTCTTACATTCTCCCACTCGGGCTATATTAATTGAAATTGTACTGTATGTGCGCACATTGGTCCAGAGATAATCCATAATGGTCAATTCTATCCCATAAAATCTCAAACACCGAATCATGGCGGTAACTACATGTATACACACAAAGCCCTCCACGGTCACGAGTGCTTTCAACTTTATTAATATGGATTTAATATGGTAGTGTGGCGAATGGATAACATTTCTTATAAAGAGATCCTATTTGTTAGTCACCATTCTCTTACCTTAAGTGTAAAAAAAAACTTGTGCCACTAGAGAATGTTTTTATGGTTCCAATGAACCCACATATGCATTGTCTTTACGGTTAACCTTTCTTTATATATAACAAGACATATGCACAAGGCTAATAACCGGATGCCCCTAGCCTTCACTCAAGATTTATACAATACCTTGAGACTTTATCAATATGTATTCAACATAATAACAATATATTCAAAAATATTTTATTGAATACAAAAGTTGATACATATCAAACTGTTGCTAAATGTAGCGAACACAGATGTTAACTTTATTACTGTAAAACTGAAATAGCTCCCACTAAACAATAGCATCTCATAATGCTCTTAAGCTCATATTAAGGACATGTCATTCAAAAACAGAAGATCAAAATCCTTTAGTTACTAGATCTGCAACCATATAATTTATGAAATATGTTATATTATAACGTCACATTTCTGTACCATTTCTTTATGGTAAAAAATTTGACTGTCAAATATTTAGACCTCTTGAGACCTCTGTTGTAAATAAATAATATTACAAATTTATTGTTTCAATACAACTGTATGGGTCAATCCATAAAGGTAAGAACCGTCAATTCCTTAATGAGGTTCCGGAGCTTAATAGCCCAAGTAACAGCTTAAAAGAATGTTACTAACGCTGCTTACATAGTAGAAAATGACATAGAACTTTATTTACTGCACTTCCTACTAACATAAATATGTATTTTGTTATTAATCTCATGTCATTCTAACAGCTAGTAAAGTTTACATTTAAATACCCTATTAACTGCAAAAATTGAACATATCTGTAAATCAACATATAATCTCTTGTCCTATTTAAGTACCTTAAAACCTTCTTGGCAATAACCTAGTGATACCACCTGCTGCGGTGGCGTCGCTAGCTTCGAGCTTTCTCTCCCTCACGAAGGGGAGAAGTTCGAATCCCCAACGCATCACTTGGTGCCTTACCCGGTGGCACGAGGTGGTGGTTTCCTTGTGTCGCCCCCAGGGTTTGCCCGCCAGCTATCGGCTTACGGGGTTCCTTGGGTCATCAAAAAAAAAAAAAAAACCCAACGATCACGTCTTGAATTTGACTAATGTCTGCCTAGAAGTCCCGTTGCAAAGACGATATTTAGTCTAGTGCAAATTTGAGTATACATTATACTTTTAAGTGCACTGACACAAAGTACATCATTTAACTAGATTTTCTCAATATCTAAATAAGGATAATGTAATGGATTCGGTCCATCACACTTAATGACATGAGCAATTCTTGGCATGCAATGATGTATATTGAATATTTTCAGAATACGATCAGCAAATGTCCTCTGAGATAAATCTAATAAAATCCAATATGTATATGTATATATGTGTGTGTGTGTGTGTGTGTGTGTGTGTGTGTGTGTGTGTGTGTGTGTGTATAGGTGAGAATAATAATCCTTACGGACCTTAGTGGAAAGGATAAAAGATGTCTCAAGGTCACTACTTGTAAGCAAAATATCATGTACATAGAGTACGAAAAAGAATAAATTTCCTCCCATTGACCTTGTAGTATATATATACTGAATTACTTTGTTTCCAATTGAACAAAATAACAACACTATAAAACTTTAATAATATTATCTGGAAACTTGCTTAAAACTATGAATAAGACTTTTCAGTCTACACACAAGTTTACTTGAATCATTTGCTGCAAAATCCTCCGATTGCACTAAATAGATTTTGTTATCAACGTGTCTATGAAGAATGAGTTATTAATGCCACGTTCACTCTGAAATAATATTTAAAAATACTAGAAAAAAATATTTACACCCCCCTTTTAGAGTGAAAACTTTGGCTACCGGTTTAGCTTTAAACTCCATAGTGTTTCTTTGAAATCCTTTAAGTTGTTGTACACCTATTTGCAACTAATGAGCTTGTGATCTTTAGGCAAATTAGAATGTTTCCAAACACTATAATATTTCATAGATTGGATATCGTCTTTTATGGCATCTAATCACATACTTGATTGAGGATAAGAAACAATATTTATATATAAGTGGCTAAACAACCATGCAATAGATATTGCAGTCATGCTCTCACAGATAGACTATATAGTCTGATGATATAACCGATCGTCTTTCCCTAATAGATCTCCTGATACAACCACTTCATTTTGCACTTGAGAGGTTTGAGAAATTTCATCATAAACCATATTAAGAATAGTATCTTGAACCTCAACAAATTTAGTCTATGGTATAAGAGATTCCACAATTGTCTATATATGCAAAGACAAAGACACAGTGATCTCCATCGTACTATTATCTTTAATAGTTTGAGAGCAGCTATCCTCTACAACTAAATTGAACTTTAGAAACTTTACTGTCTGTGATTCCATAATACTTGTACCTTCATTAAGGCCATAAAATTGATACCTCTTTGAACAATCTGGGTAAGATACAAAATAATTCCAAGTGGGTCTAAATTCCCACGCACTTAATATTGAATTATATGACCTCACTTCTGTATGACACCTTTAAATTTTAATATGATTCAAGTTAAAACTTACGTCTAGTTTATAACTCAAAAGAAGTTTAGGGAACAAATTTGGTAAGAAAGACATTTTTGTATGTGAAAAGAGTTGCTTTCAAAATATCAACCCACAAAAGACCGGATAAATTAGTCTTACTCATTATACTCATCACCATGTTGATTATGGTGCAATTATGCCTTTCGGCCAAATCATTTTGTCAGGATTTTCAAGCATAGTAAATTACGTTATCACCCCTGAATTTATCTAGTATTTGACAAATGACCATTTAAGCTATTCAGCATTGCTATACTTGCCAAAATACTCACCGCCATTGTTAGGCCTGACAACTTTTAAGACTAATTCTAACTTTTTTATTCTTTATCTTGGTCATTTTACTTCCACAATAATCAATAGAAGTCTTTAAAATAACCGTAAAGAGTAGACAAAATATCAACATTGTCAACTTTTCTACTCTTTTTTAGACATGTGTGAGATTATTCCTTAAAAAAAATTTTGGAAACAACATTTTCAACCATATGCGAGACCTATATATCATTATGTTAAAAAGTCATTGCAGATGTGTCTTAATTTCAGTATTAGATAAGACATAATTTCAAGTCACTAAAGCTTCTATCCTTTGCCTAGCTGTGCAATCTGCAAGGAAACCACTTTTCAAGCATTCTTGAATGGAGCGCTTCATGGACAGTAAGCAAATTCTATTGTTCTTTTCCCAAGTAGCAAATCCTATTTCCACTACTTAAAATTTGAACTAGTAAAAACCTCAATAATAATGAAGTTATTAATTACAGAAAAGGTAATTGAAAAAACAAGCAATGTATATAATTAGCATCATGTGAGCATTGTGTAACTTGACGTACAAGTACATATCCAGAGAGTTATATGCAAAATCATATAATCACTTTTGGGCAGAATATATTACATGCAATTGTACACTCCCCACCTGATAGCGGTTGTTGACACCTAAATTTTGGTACCCAATTATTTATCTATTGCATTAAAAAATAAGGGATTAATTTTTAACCCTTGAAAAAATATTAATTGCATATCATATAAATTTAGGTGCATTTATTTTTAGTTTGCATATCTTTCATTTTATTTATTGGACCGGTGGTGGATGGATTCGAATTAATGTTTCTGAGCTTAAATTGTCAAGTCGGACTAGGCCCACGAAAGGAGCAAATTAGCCCAAGCCCGTTGTTTTTAATTAATTATCTTGTGAGAAATTGAGATTTGATATAATATTACGACGGGTTTTTGAAATTTAAAAAAATCGCATTGCAATCTCATCTTTATCGGGAGAAGTATACTATCAGTGCCATAAGTTGTGTACGGCGCTCACTTTGGTGCCAAAAGTTTTTGTCAGATCACTTAAGTGCCAAATCGGAGAAAAAACGATCATTTTGTGCCACCAGCGAGGAATTCCGACCAAAATGATTACGTGGCTTTATATTTAAAAAAAAATTCGATAAACCCTTTAAACGACATCGTTTTCTGTCCTACTTAAGAAAACGACGTCGTTTTGCGGTCCTATGTGGATGGCTTAGGAAAAACGACGCCGTATAGCTCATTTGTGATTGAAATTAGGGTTTTTTTTTTTTGTTCATCCTCGCCGACCTAGCTTGCTCGGCCACCGTCGCTTGGCTACCGTGCTCAGCCACCGTTGCTCGGCCATCGTGCTCGGCCACCATTGCTCGGCCAAGAAGTGATGGGAAAATAGGAGGCGAGGGCGGAGGAGGAGGAGGAAGAAGGGGGGTTGAAGGTGCAGAGAGAGAGAGAGAGAAGATGAGGAGTGTGAGGGAAACAAGGAGGGCGCATATGGAGATGGTGGATTGGGCTCTGCTCAGAGAATGGCTGGTGCTGGTGTTGTTCTTCAGGGAAGAAGATGATGCCACCATGGCTTCTCTCTCTCTGTGCTGGTGTTGTTCTTCGGGGAAGAAGACGACACTGCCATGGCTTCTCTCTCTCTCTTTGCTAGTGTTGTTCTTCCGGGACGAAGACGACGTCGCCATGGCTTCTCTCTCTCTCTGCTGGTGTTGTTCTTCGAGGAAGAAGACAACGCCGCCATGGCTTTTCTCCCCCCTCTCTCTCTCTCTCTCTCTCTCTCTCTCTCTCTCTCTCTCGATTTCGGGATTTAGGGTTTCGACTTGGGGTTTAAGACGCCAAACGACGTCGTTTGGTGGTTTACACGATGACTGGACTCTCCGGCGAGCCACATTAGTATAAGAAATTAATAAAAAAAGGCCACGTTGGATTTCCGGCCGATCAGATCGGCGTTGGCACCAAAGTGAGCGTTTTTCACATTTTTTGGCACTTAAGTGATCCGACGGAAACTTTTGGCACCAAAGTGAGCGCCGTACACAACTTATGGCACTGATAGTATACTTCTCCCCATCTTTATCAATAGGCGATGAAATCATGAGAGAATAATCATGAGATAAGGAAAAATAAAATAATTTTCGTGATCGGGAGGTTATAGGCAATCTTCATGAGATAAAATATTTACAAAAGGATTACATTTTTTTTGCCTATAAAAGGGTGTGTACGGAGTTCAATTTGGGGGGGGGGGGTTTCTTGGTTTTTCGAAGTCAAAATCCATAAAAGGGGAAAAGAATTTTCGTGCTTTAGGGGGTTTTTTTTCGGTTTTGGGGAAATCAAAACACAAAAGGGTAAAATTTTTCCCGTTGAAAAAAAAGCCAAAAGGTCTTTTGCCTTTTTTGCTGAAGGAAGGACAAAAAGCTATAGTGAGGAGACAACACAAGGACGTGTGGCAGCAAAGCAATCGGAGGGAAGTCTACTGTTCATCTTCCTCATTGGTTTCCCTCTCCGGCGTCTGTTGCTTCAACCCCCCCCTCGGCGGCCTGCGTTGGATGCCGCCGCTCGTTCTGCCCGAACATTGGAGCTCCACCGAACTGCACGGAGCCCCAAATCAGCCGCATCGCCGAGCCGGTTTGCCCTCTTTTGCAACCCAAAAAATGATTGCTTGCTTTGTGTGATGCAATTTATTTATTTATTTTTTATTCAATGTTTAATGATGATTGAGCATCTGTGTGATCATCTCATTGCATGATAGTAATTTAGGTTAAAATAAATCCAAGCTGCTTGCAAAAACACTTTTGAAAATTAAAAATAGAAATGGTACCGAAAGGGCATTAGAGAAATCTAGTGTAACCAAGTCCCCGTACCCTTAGTCTCTGGTTCGTAGGAGTAAAATAATACTCCCATTATTTTACTTAGGTGTCTAATCGACCTACCGTAAATCGATTAGTGGCGACTCCTGGATAATAATCAATTGCATGCTAAATATTTGAACTTTAAGTTGCGAATTGGTATGGGCTTGGGAGAGCCCGAGCTAAGTCTAGGCTTAAAGACTTAGTAGTCCATTAACCTAGTTTTAGGTAGTGCACCCGAAATTTAGGTTGCGACAGCTTGGCCACTCCGCTGGGCTATTGAGTTGAAACTCTTAGTGGAATAAGGCCAATTTTTCTTTTCTTTTGAAAAATGTTTTTGTTTGGTAGCGAGGATCCCAGGTATGTCCCTAACATTTCTAAGGTGTTAAATGTTCTTGCAGATGGGAGGAATAAGGGGAGTAGTGTTTGTTAATCTTTGTCTTGCAGGAGGGTGTGAGATGAATGATTTATTTTTCCTTGATTTGAAGTGTTGTCTGCATTTAAACTGCTATGCATGCTTTATTGCTTTAGCACTACACTATTGCACACACAACTTGTGGCCGGACCTGGGCTGCGATAGGATTTTTAGGATGGTGTTGAGAAGGATACTTCCTCCAAAGTGAGACTGCTATGTAGAGATTGACCTTCTCTTCCCCGAAATTTTTTCATGGTGTCGAATGTGTTTGTCCATATCTGTGAGATTGTGTGACTATTGGACATTCCATTCGACTGAGCCGGAGTTAGGGGGACCTGACACGTTAATGCGAGACTGCAATGGTCAGATCATCTCCTTAGCTCCACTTTGTTAAGCCATTTAGAATAGAAATCGAGCCTCACATCTCACGTGCATGTCTATGTGATTGCCGTTGATTTTATTTGGTGAAATAAGTCTTCTATCCTTATACCATGCCATTTATTTTGTTGCGCTTTTGGTCGGTCCATGACAATTTAGGTCAATCATTGATTTGATTCCTTTATCAATTAGGAATGAAATGAGGAGATTGTCATACAATGAAACATTTGGAAAATTAAAAAATTGGAAATCTGTTTTCAATTCATGCCTTGACTCTTCCTAGCTCATGTCTAGGAAATTTCGTCCCTACTAGGGCATCCCATGTCTTTGTTTTCCTAGTCTATTTTTAGGAAATCCTCTTCATATGTGGACTTTTCTTGACTAAAAAATAGATTTTTGTCATGGATTGGTTTTCTCATTACACCTTGTTCTTACATATTTTCATTCAAATCCATTTAGGCGAGCAAGACTTAGAATGGCCGACCAAATTGAAATGCGTGATCGTGTCTCCGCTATGGAAGACCAACTCTAACAGTTGCTTGCCTCTATGCAATTCATGACAGCTCAAATTCAATCCCTCAAGCAGATTTGACTCCTGCACCTGCTCTCCCTAAGATGGTAGTCCCGAAGCAGGTAGGCAAGACCCAAATGAGCAATGGCGACATGCTTGAATTGGAAGGTGACCCACTGTTGGTTGCTGCTGAAAAAACTAAGCTTGATAATGTCCTTAAGACGGAGCAAGTGGAAGTGATGGACACTCTAGGGCAGCCAAGTGGCAAATTCGATTATTGGGTGAAGTACTCGGCTTTTCCCAGCTTTTATATTGATCCCCGAAACATAGTTCCAGACGAATGGGATGGCATGGACGATCCAACACCTCCAAAGACAGGGAGCTCCGATGACGCCTTGGAAGGAATCACAAGTCTGTTTGATGACCTCTTCATAGGAGCCAATGACGAAAGACCTTTGGAAGACATGGGCGTTAGCCTACAAGAGTAACTTGTTACTTTTGCACATTCCCCTGCGCGGGAATTTTTATCTCTTTTTAGGAATTTTTATCGCTTTTTAGGAATCATTTTCACTTTCTAGGAATCGTTTTCGATTTTTTCTCTTTTTAGGGGTTAGGGATCAATATTTCCATTCCAATAATGTAATTCATTTGATTCTATTCAATGAAATTACAATTTTATTTCCAATTTTGAGGACATGATGGGGTATGCCAAACCAGTCCAATGATGATATCCAACCATGAAAAGAAAATATTATCCACGGAGAAATCCTGAGGGTTGAACTTTCTCATGCTTCCTCCCAAAACCTTTTTCGAAAACAAAAAGCATTTCACTGTTAAAAAAAAAAAAATTCCCAAAGCTTGTTGCAGATTAAACCTGTTTATTTGGCTGACTCATTTACTTCTTGTCTCAGAACATAATTCTATCACTTGTTATGACAAGGGACATCTGAAAATAGTGTATCAAGTTTCAATGATCATAAACTTGACTTGTGATCAACGGGCTTAAAGCTCATTTGTAGTGAAAAACAGATTTGGGGCAAGTAAAAGAGGACCATCATTCCCTGGTGGAAGAGATGACAAATTGGGGGCATAACAGATTTTGGTAGTGACCCGACTGGAATAAAATCTCGATCCGAACCAAAATGGATGTGCAATTTGAATTTACTTTGATGTTGCATAGTATCATATTGATGCACGTTCTCTTGTGCAGGGGCAAAAGTGGATTTTCAGTCTTGAATGATAGGGACAATCCAAAGACATCAACTGTTGAGGCATCCCATTATAGAGGAATCCTTGAATGAATGCTTAAAACCATTTTGCAGTGTGGAAAACTGTTTGTTTTAAAGTTGACAATTTTTTATGCCTAAAGCTGTTGAGTTCTTAAAAAAAAAAAAAAAAAGGATTTTGTATGATGCCTCTTACATGTTTTATCCACCAAATCCACTAAAGAACATCAAGATAGACTAATTTAATGAATGGTTTGGAATTGATTGAGCATACTAAATGAAACAAGTCTGGATGATGAAAGGCAAACCCTATCTTATACACAGTCCTATATTCATACACTTGTGAGATGAGTGTAGGAAGGTTCATATCTATAAGGTAAAGAGTTCTCTCGCAAAAGGTATAGCAACTGAAGTGATGAAAGGCAATTCATTTCTCTATCCCAAACACTACAGGTGATCATTGCTTAACCCTTTTAAGCCCATACACTTATGAATATTCTTTTCAATTCACCTCTATCAAGAATCGCCCCACATTGGGGCAACTAGGAAATAAAATGGCATCATGAGGTGAGGAAAATGAATTGAAATTTTCTTGCTCTCACTTGCATCAATCTTCCAGTCATGCTATTACATTGAATTCATGTGTTAATTTAAGTGCCCTAAGATAACGAAGATCATTTCTTTCTCTATCCTATACACTTATACCCTTTGCATAGCCCACTTGAGCTTGCAATTTCATTTCTTTAAACCCAGTTGGTGATTACCCCCACACTGGGGCAAGGCAAAAGGCAGATGAAGACTCTTGAGAAGTTTGAGTGTCATTTAAAGTATAGTTGCTTGATGCATGCATTGTGCACAAGAATTGGATTCAAAATAGAACTAAGGGGCATGAAAAAGCAGTGTGCCTAGTAAAAGCAAGGCCAATGCCCATGAAAAAAGAAGTGAAGAAAAGTGAATGAAAACTAGGGGCATGAAAAAGCGGTGTGCCTGGTAAAAGTAAGGCCAATGCCCATAGATGAAAAAGAAAGTCAATATAGGTGATTGTCAATTGCAAGAATTGAATCCCAATGGAGCAATACTCAAAGAATTCAAATGCTGAGTTTTTACAATCAATGGGGCACTTCATGAAGATAATCCCCGATGGTAAAAAAAATGGTGGTAATGCCAAGATGATCATCAACTCTCACATTTTACACACATTTTGAGCCTAATGATCCTTTCATTTCTCAATCCATGAACCCAACCTACGTTACGTCCCTTACAAAGTCTCTTTAGATTAGGGCACTTGAATTAACATAGGAGTTCATATGTTTATAAGCATCGCTCTAAGAAGTGCGAGCAAGATTATTTCTTTATCATTTTGCAGGGTTCTTGACTTATAAACCCGTAGATGATTACAAGACTTTTCATTTAATAGCCTTGACTCAAAGAGTCCATTTGTTAAGCCAATTGATCAAGCTCACATTATGGTCCCTATTAAAGACCTCTCAGATTGGTAAGATCGTACCGCTTGCGAGAATATTCGGACTCATGTCGATATGATAAAATTGAGTGATTCTCATAAATAGCCATTCTAAATGAGAGTGAGTGAAAGTCCTTTTTAACCGAAAGTCTCTCATTTAGTATTCTTAAGAAATCCATGTCATGAGTGAAAATTGTCTTGAACGATAATTCTCTCTAGTGGAAATTTGGGTGATGCAAAAGTCATTATGCATGAACCTTGATTGAATTGATAAAAGCTTCAGTAGATTTTGAAGTATGCATTCCAGAATAGCCTTAATTGCTTATTTCTTTGGTGAATGCATTTTTGTTCTAATCATGTCTGATAGATAATGTTTTCTCAAAGACTCAAGAGTTCATGACATTTAGGTTCCTTTCAAAATGCCTCATGATATTAGGAAATGAGAAACCATCATGAACATTCAAGGTGCATCCTTGATGTTCCAAAATTTATTTCTACCAGGAGGTGAGAGGACTCCACAGGATATCTAAGTTCTAGAAGACATATTCCCAAGAATCAGAGATATCATCAAGTAAGTATATCTCTACCCCTTCTCGACATTTGACTCGGTCAAGCTGTCCTTTTAAATTGACCTGGCGTGCTTTCATAGCCCAGCATCCATTTCATCAACTCGGCGTGCTTCTGTAGTCCGGTGTCCTTATATTGACCTGACGTGCTTTCATAGCCTAGAGTCCCTTTATATTGACCTGGCGTGCTTTCATAGCCTAGAGTCCCTTTATATTGACCTGTCGTGCTTTCGTAGCCCAAAGTTTCTCTTTATTGACCCGGCATGCTTTCGTAGCTCGGTGTCCTTTTTATTGACCTGGCGTGCTTTCGTAGCCCAGAGTCCCTTTTATCGAACCGACGTGCTTTCGTAGCCCGAAATTTCTGACCTGGTGTGCTTTCGTAGCCCAGGGCCCATCTTTATCGACTCGGTGTGCTTTCGTAGCCCGATGTCCATTTATATTGATCTGGCGTGCTTTCATAGCCTAGAGTCCCTTTTAATCGACACTCGATCGAGTTGTCCCCAAAGATTTTTCTCTAGGTTCAATCCCAGTTTAGGCGACCGTAGAATAGTACGGGTCCTGGAAAGTGAATCCCAGTTTAGGCGACCGTAGAATGGTACGGGTCCTAGGCAATATTTATTTCCCTATTCGGGAGATCGTAGAATGATACGGGTCCTGGAAGATAAATCCCGTTTAGGCGACCGTAGAATGGTACGAGTCCTAGGCAATATTTATTTCCCTATTCAGGCAATCGTAGAATGGTACGGGTCCTGGAAGGTAAATCCCCATTTGGGTGACTGTAGAATGGTACGGGTCCTAGACAACATCTATTTCCCTATTCAGGCGACTGTAGAATGGTACGAGTCCTGAAAGGTAAATCCCTGTTTAGGCGACCGTAGAATGGTACGGGTCCTAGACAACACCTATTTCCCTATTTAGGCGACCGTAGAATGGTACGGGTCCTAGACACAACCAAACACTGCTATACTGGGCGACCGTAGAATGGTACGAGTCCTGGGAAAGCAGTTTCTTTACAAAGCCATGTTACTATTCTAGGCAACCGTAGAATGGTATGGGTCCTGGATGTGTAACACCAATCTATCTTGAGTTACTCTACCCTCCTTGAAGGTAAGTTATTCCAGGTAGGTTAATTTATTATTTGTATTTTCATGCATCATATAAATTGCATTCAAAAATGGAATTCATTGTCCAACAAAAAATCATTCAATGCATGTGCATAGTCAAAATTTAGGTCTTAATTTGTCTTTGAAGGCAACTTCTTCGAACTCACCTTCAAAAAGGGGCAGCCGTTGACACCTAAATTTTGGTACCCAATTATTTATCTATTGCATTAAAAAATAAGGGATTAATTTTTAACCCCTGAAAAAATATTAATTGCATAGCATATAAATTTAGGTGCATTTATTTTTAGTTTGCATATCTTGCATTTTATTTATTGGACCGGTGGTGGATGGATTCGAATTAATGTTTTTGAGCTTAAATTGTCAAGTCGAACTAGGCCCATGAAAGGAGCAAATTAGCCCAAGCCCGTTGTTTTTAATTAATTATCTTGTGAGAAATTGAGATTTGATATAATATTACGGTGGGTTTTTGAAATTTAAAAAAAAATCGCATTGCAATCTCCTCTTTATCAATAGGCGATGAAATCATGAGAGAATATTCATGAGATAAGGAAAAATAAAATAATTTTCGCGATCGGGAGGTTATAGGCAATCTTTGTGAGATAAAATATTTGCAAAAGGATTATATTTTGTTTTGCCTATAAAAGGGTGTGTATTGAGTTCAATTAGGGGGGGGGGTTTCTTGGTTTTTCGAAGTCAAAATCCACAAAAGGGGAAAAGAATTTTCGTGCTTTAGGGGGTTTTTATTCGGTTTCAGGGAAATCAAAACACAAAAGGGTAAAATTTTTCTCGTTGAAAAAAAAGCCAAAAGGTTTTTTGCCCTTTTTGCTGAAGGAAGGACAAAAAGCTATAGTGAGGAGACAGCACAAGGATGTGCGGCAGCATAGCAATCATAGGGAAGTCTACTATTCATCTTCCTCGTTGGTTTCCCTCTTCGGCGTCCGTTGCTTCAACCCCCTGCGCCGGACGCCGCTGCTCGTTCTGCCCGAACACTAGAGCTCCACCGAATCGCATGGAGCCCCAAATCAGCCACACCGCTGAGCCGGTCTGCCCTCTGTTGCAGCCCACTGTGACTCGTGACCTCCTGCTTGCCCGCCACCGCGTCGGAGTGTTGCACAATCCGCACCTCTGCAGCAACTGACATTGCCGCGCCTCTGCACCTGTGAGCTCGCCTCTCCTCCCCGCAACGACACCAGTAGCCGCTGACCCACGATTCCGACGAGTCGTTGTCGCCCACCGTCTGCCTCGCTCACAGCTCCGCCGGCGTTTGTCCGCTTCGCCTCCGCGAGCAACCCGCGACCTCCTGCCATTTGTGAGCCGTGCCGACTTTAGCTGAATCTCCATCGGAGCTAGAACCGAGCAGATCTGCTACAGCACCGGAAGCCGTTTTTGCCTACAACCCGACCTCACCACTGGTCATCGACCCATCTGCCAAATTTGCAGTCCTCTGCCCGAGCCCGAGTGAAGTCGCCGGCTGCTCTGTTTCGTCCACCCTCGCCGATCTACCGCCTCTGAGCCGACTGCGTCTCGTCGCAACATTTCCATACAGGCGTCCAGCCGCGACCCGCTAGCAACGCCCGGGACGACCCACTCCTCTATCGAACCATTGCCGAGCTGGTTTGCCTGCACGCCGGTTGCCGCCCTTTGCCGAAGCTTCGAACGCCGGCGACCCATCACCTCCAGTGACCCACCACGGTTGCCGAATCGTGGTGAAAAAAGCAAGAAAAAAAGGAAAAAAAAAGAAAGAAAAGCAAATTAGGTAGTTTTTCTATTTATTTTTTATTTTTTTTATTTTTTAGGTTTTGTTACTATTATACCAATTGGAACATTGGGAATTGATTTTCGTTTTATTGTATGCATTATCCGCAGAAGTTATCCCTAAAATTATTGTAATTATTAATTTGACCCTTAAGATGTCGGGTCATTTTTTTAATTATATTAATTATTGGGGTTTGTTGATAGTATCTTAATTGTTGAATCAATATAATTATTAATTTGATCCGTAAGACTTCGAATCAGATTTTTAATTATTTTGAACTTCTTGTCGTGATGTTCAGGGTTAGAGTAATCGTTAATTTGACCTGTGAGATAACATGTTATTTTTTCGATTATTTTAATCCTTTATTTGATTAGATGTCTTGATTAGTTTAAATACAATGTTTATTTGATAATTGCTTGTTTTGGAGAACCACTAAAAAAAATCCAAAAAATATTTGAATTAGGATTCAGTTTGTTTTGGAATATTTCTTGTTATCTTGCATATCTAGAATAAGGATTTTAGTTCGAATTTAGAAAAATATAAAAACAAAAAAAGTGCATTCATTTAGGTTGTTGGTTTTTTTTTTTTTTTTATTTAAATTGCACGTTTAATTATTTGGCAATTGTGAATTTCGAATTTTATAAAAAAAAAAAAAAAACACAAAAAAATCACCATGCATATATCATGTAGAATTAGGGCATTCTTTGTACGTCATGGCATCTTAGGATAAAATTGCATGTTTCATTTTAAATTCACTTCATTATTTAGAATAGATTGCATTTTTAGGATAAAAGATCATATGCATGTCATATAGAATTAAGTTCATGAAATGCACATCATTTAGTGGTTGTTGTTAGGTTCATTTAATTAGGAATTGCTCATCATTAGACTAGGTCATTTAATAAATGTCGCTTGACATATAGCTCGCATATTAAATTGCATGTTACATGTCATTTTAGTTGAAATAATTTTGTATGTCATTGCATTGCATTGTATGTCATTAGAATGAGGTCATTTAGATTGCATTTAATTATTGCATTTCTTCATGTCATATAGTTTAGGTCATGTAGTTAAAATGCATGTTTTTATGAAAAAAATTCTAATTTCAAGAAAACCCAAAAAATGATTGCTTGCTTTGTGTGATGCAATTTATTTATTTATCTTTTTATTCAATGTTTAATGATGATTGAGCATCTGTGTGATCATCCCATTGCATGATAGTAATTTAGGTTAAAATAAATCCAAGCTGCCTGCAAAAACACTTTTGAAAATTAAAAATAGAAATGGTACCGAAAGGGCATTAGAGAAATCTAGTGTAACCAAGTCCCCGTACCCTTAGTCTCTGGTTCGTAGGAGTAAAATAATGCTCCCATTATTTTACTTAGGTGTCTAATCGACCTACCATAAACCGATTAGTGGCGACTCCTAGATAATAATCATTTGCATGCTAAATATTTGAACTTTAAGTCGCGAATTGGTATGGGCTTAGGAGAGCCCGAGCTAAGTCTAGGCTTAAAGACTTAGTAGTCCATTAACCTAGTTTTAGGTGGTGCACCCGAAATTTAGGTCGCGACAACGGTTATGAGAATATATTCTAATCTTCGTGAATTCATCACCTTTGGGCATATGAACCACTAGGATCAGTCACTCCTCCACCACACCATCATGTATCCCCCCATGAACTAATACACAATTACCTCCTTTGGGAGTATGATTATGCATTAGATCATGAGACATCCCAATCATTATATGAGACCGATATTCCTCAAACCCAATCAAGTGTGCCACTTTGGTGGTCACAACTCAATTGAATTCTTGAAACTCTCTCATACCAGGGATATAAACTTTACTTCTCATATACACCATATACATGTAATTTTAACTTTAGTGATAGGGATAGTAAATCACCAAAATCACATATCATGCTAATTACACCGCTTTATTCATTGATAATATCTTTATTCATTAATAAAAAATTAAACTTTATATATATTATCAATGAATCACACTTTTATAATATTTTTGTGATAACATACCTGTAACCCAACACATGTATTTCCAAAGTCACAGAAAGATACAAGAAAAATACGTGAAAATATACTAAAAATACACGTATTTAGGGTTTTGTACGTATTTTCACATCCATAAAATTATCAAACATATAAAATAAATACACCACAATATAGAGGATGAACATATGAATTCAAAGCCGTCAACCACGCGCCAAACCGACGCTCCACGCGCCTGCACGCGCCACCTAAGTGTGCGGCACGTGGAGCTCACGCGCCAATGTTCTAACCCCTTAAAACCGGTCCGAAAGTCAAATAAAAGTGGCAACATAAAAAAAAAAAAGTAACATATTAAAAAAAAATCATTTTAACATTGGTTAGTAATTCAAATGAAATATGCTAATTCTAAACTAGTTTCTAACTTAATTAGGGAAGAATTGACAAGTTACACAAAGGGGTTTGTAATTTCATATAATAGTGGGTTTAGACATTGGTAAAACATAAGATGAGTGTTAATCACTAATAAGAGAAGTTGATAATCTAAAAAAAATGAATAAACTTTGGTCATTTACTTAAAAAAGGGATGGTAACAAAAAATTAGCTGATATGACTTAATTGGAGAAAAGTTCGTAATCGCTCTACTTAAGCTGGGTAATTTCTTTCAAAGTTTGGTAAATTGAAAAAATTGGTAAGCAAAGTCAAACATATAAATGCCGGTAAACTCATATCTAGGGTGCGTTTGTTTTACGGAAAACTCAATGATAAAGAAAAATGCTTTCCAAGAAAGCATTTTCCAAGAATATGGTTTGTTTTTCTTTGTCTGGTGATGTAAAATTGAAAATGTTTTCTACCGTTTTGATCCCATTAAAAAATAATTTCGCACTTCATCGCAGGAAATTTTTTTTTTTAATTTTAAAAAATTCGAATTTTTAATATTGTTGTTTTTATTTATTTTTATTTTTATTTTTAGAACGCTTTCGAAATTTTAATTTTTTTAAAAAAAAAAAATTCAAATTCAAATTTTTAAAAATATATTTTTATAAGAATAATTGTTTGTAAACCAAGTTTTGGTAGATTCGGAAAACGTTTTCCGGTCCTTTCAAAGGAGAAATCATTTTCCTGAATTTAAGCTTTGTTAGGAAAACGTTTTCCGTTGACTAGGAAAACGTTTTCCGTTGACTCATTTTCTTGAGTGAACCAAACGTCGAAAATGAGGAAAATGTTTTTCCTGAAAATGTATTCCGCGAAACAAACACACCCTAGTTGGCAAATTAAAGCGTTGGCAAAAATGGTAACATAAAGCTGTTCAAAGATATGAAAGAACTTGTTTTGTCAAGCATGAGAGAAATAAATAACAAAAAAACAAATATATATTGATAACTAACTCCCATTTTGGGACCAGATGAAATAGTTATGTAAAGCATCTGCTAAAGCCATGAGTTGAGAGTTGCAAACATAGAGGAAAATTGAAAGGCCATGTGTTGAGAATTGCTTCTGCTGAAGCCTGGAGGGTTTTGTTAGCCAAACATGATAGGGTTCCGCAACTGCCATGTGACACGTTCATCAATAATCAAGTCAGAATGAAAAATGACTCGACATTGTTTCTAAATCTCAAGTTATAGATCATAATAGGAAAATTTGGCATTTCAATGTCCTATTAATATCTAAAATATTCGAAGCAACCTTCAACCATGCTACTCTGCAAGCATTTATAACATGAGTTGCAGCACAATGAGAGGCTTCCAAACAAGATAGAGTAGGGCATTGCTTGAAATGAGCCTTTTTCAATTATCCATTTAAAAACGCAGTGAATCGGATTACCGTAGTATTGGCTTCAAATTCCTTTCAACCAAGCTGAATCAAGGAACAGAAATTCCAAGAAAATGAAGAACGACCTAAAACTGGACTTCTTAGCTTTAACATGAAAGCGGGAAGTGAACATGACATGGGCACACAAAGCAAGACTTCCTGCCACTTCCCGATGCAAGAATAGAAGCATGATGGCGGCAGACATTGTGAAAGGAATGGATTTATCTTGACACAGCACAAATTCTACATTTCCCAATCTGCAGCATTTAACCATAACTGTGTTCCAGGAAGTCATGCAGAAAGAGAGAAACAAAAGGGTAGTAGTTTTAACTAGGAAAGGTGCGGTTTCTAAGTATCTCACTACTATGTGTGTGTGTGTGTGTGTGTGTGTGTAATAATTTGTCCTGGGAAGGAAAGCCATGGAGAAAGGAAGAAAATTTTGAAGACTGATTAAGTCAAGTTGTAACTCTGTGCCACAAGAGTATAGTAATTGCTTACTGACGCTCCTCACTACCTGCCAGTGAAGAAGTCCTGGGACGATTTAACCTGATCCGTGCTTCCTGACAATCAAGAACCGGTGAAAATGGGATATAACTCAGGAAATACTTAAATCCTTAATCCAGTCCGACAATTCAAAGGAGAGTCAAAGCGAGATTATCAAAATCCAGGAAACTGAAGAACTTAAATCCGGCCGGTCATGAAAATCATCATCGCGATCTGGGTCAGACAGAAACCAGAGGAACAAAGCCAATTCACATCCTTTAGAACAAACTTGAGTTGAAAAAATCGAGCTTGAGGAGAGGAAATGAAATGGAAGAGGATGAACCGACAGCTTGCCAGCCTTGATAGAAGACGCGATCGAGCTCGAGGTCGAGGAAAGAAGGGTCGGTGTACCAGGAGCTGGGCAGAGTCAAGGCCTCTTCGATGGGCAGCTCTGGATCGAACTCGTCCACCAGCGACTCGGCAGCAGAAGGAGGCGCCGCTGCTGCCGCCGCTGAGGCGTAGGAGTGGGGTGATGCTGGAGTCGAGCGTTGCGAGAAGATCGATGATGGGTGAGGGGAGAGAAGAGGGGTCTGCGGTTGCCGGACATTCGGGACTTCGTTGACTCCACCGTTGTAAGGCACACTGGCACCATACAAAGTCCATATTCTTTTATAACATATTTTAGGTCTATTATAATCAAATTCAACGGAATCGATGGGAAATAAGTTTATAAAAATACATATCTATGTTCTTCCAATTTGTTTAAAAGTAGAAAAAAAAGGGGTCTTTGACAAATTAATAAATTAAACAGAACGCATAAATAAATAAACGTGGCATTTATGTCTCAATTTTTAATTTCCCTAATTAAGATAAAGTTTTCTACTTCTTCCTACCAAGTCAAATAATGATTATGGTGAGGACAATTGGATAATTGGATGTAATCTGTTTGATGTTTAAATATAGATTTTTTTCTTATCTTTGACTTTCCTTTTGGAATTTAGAACTCTTAAAAGATTAAGATTTTAAAAATTATGCAATACTATATTAGTAAAAGAAATTAATTTGTTAATCAATACGAAATAATTGAACTATGACCTACTAGACAATCTACAACAGAACGAGGCCCTAATTGTACAATTATAAACATGATTTGCAAATTTTTTCCTTATAATTTTTTGGAGAGTAATACTGTATTGTGTAAATCTCCCATAATTACCACATGTTTCATATATAAAAGTCATTAAAAAGTTAATTTTTCTTGTTGAAAATAAGTTATTCATGCTATTACCTATGCCGTGTTTGTCTTTCACTTTGAATGACCCAAGGTATATATATATGGCTGGACTAGATATTCGGATCATGTCGTGTTACTTATTAAATGGACCAAAACGAAATTGAGCATTCAACCATGAATTGGTCAAATGAGTCAAGTTCATGTGGACCGAGTCGCGTCCTCCTCCATAAGAAATTACACGGTCGAAGAATGAATATCGGTATGAAGGGCCATTCGATTTAATGAAGTCGATTTGGAGCGATTTTACATTTTTGTTTCTTTTTTTAATATAAATTTTGCGGGTTTCGCAATTAGACAAATGAAGCAAATGAAACTTTTCAAACTATACAAAAATATACATGTAAAATCATGTATGGTAATTTAATTTTCTTAACATAATCTTCTTAAAGTTTAAATTTTAAAAGAAAAGTTAAATGTTAAACGATCATCGACAAATATCGATTAATAAGATCAATAGATTATCAATCAAGGCATAAAAAAATAGTTGAATGCAGAAAGGGCATCAAGATGCAGTTTCAAGCTTGGAGTCATTGGAGAACAAAGCAATGGAGATCGTGGAGCGACTAGCACACAATTTTAAAGGAACAATTGTTTAGGAATAGGATCATGGCATCGTAAAGATATGGGCACAAAACTTTTGTAGATGAGGGTACATTGCTAAAACCGCAGGAGAACTATGGTTACAGCACAACCATTATAAATATCATTACTAGTCTAATGGAATCTTGCAAAAAAAAAAAAAAACCTACCATCCTTTAGTTATCTTTATTTTCCTACATTATGCTTTTAGTTTATGGACTCGCTCCTTGCTGAAATTCCAACGTGTTTCTCCATCATGAGTGTTGCACCATTAATTAAATCCTGGCATAACATCATTGCGGTTTTGGATTTTGTTGTCGATTAAATTTCAACATAATTTGTTCACATTTGGTTCCATGAAAGTTGTTGTATTTTCAAGCTTTTGTCATTAATTAAATTCTGATATGACTTGTGTACCTACAGTTTTATTTGAAATGAAGTTATTGCTATTTCTTTGTTTGCTTGTGATATTTCTGGTCCAAAATCACCACAAAATCTGTCTCTTTTTATAAAAACTCAAAAACTATTTTCGATGAAGCATATTTTGTTGCCAGATAAATTCCATTGAAATATCTTTTCGCAGGCCTGGAGGAATTAGTGTGATTGATTTGAGGACAGAACAAGGAATCAATAGTGAGAACGAGGAATCGGTTGGATTTTGGCAATGCTGGCGATAACAACCTGTCACCGCAACTCGGTAATGATAGGGCAAGATGCTCTAAGTCATTTACTGCATAGCCAGTGGCAAAGCTAGAGTAGGGTGGAGATGCCAACATCTCAAGACAACTCATTGATAACCAAAGAAGGCAGTTGGAGTCAAGTCTTGCGGTGTTAGCTACCATGAGAAAGATTTTTGGTGAACAATATAATGAAACGACTAACCACATAATGAACTATTTTGGTTCAAACTTGAGTTGTTTCAGTTTTTTTGTCAAACATAATTTTTTTTTTTCAATGTAATCTAATTTTAATTTAGTTTAATATTATATTAGTTTTCTGGTGCAAAAGCAAGAGGCCTATGTGTTAACACATGACCCTCTCTTCAATTGACTTAGGTCCCACTTTGATCTTTAGATTTTTCTTTTCCTTTTTATTCTTTATAGGAAAATGACACAAATGGTCTCTCCACTTTGGCATAATATGTAATGTAGTCCATGAACTTTTTATTTATTTAATGTGATTCTCAAATTTTAACTCAATATGCAATGTAGTTTTTAAACTTTTGAATTGTTTAATATGGTCCATAGACTATTGGTACATATTCAATTTAGTCATTGAACTATATAAAATTTTTAGTATAGTCCCTGAATTTGTAATAATGAAGGACAATATCGAATATTTTCATACAATTCGGAAATTAAATTGAACATGTACTAAAAGTCTTGAGATTATATTAAACAAATTAAAAATTCATGAATCACATTGTATAGTGGGGTAAAGTTCAGGGACCATATTGAACAAATTAAAAGTTTATAAACCATATTATATGCTAGATTAAAGTTCAAGGATAATTTATATTATTGTCACTTTCTTTATAGCAGCATCATCTTTATCCTTTTCTTTTTGGCCGCGTAATATTTTATCCTTCGAAAGGGGAAAGAACCTTCATAGCAAATAGGACGTGGAAGATTCTTTTTCATTTTCCTCACAAGTAAACTTTAATTTAATAAAAAATTACATAAATAAGTCATCCAACCTAAATGAATATAAGTCGACAAAGTTTCATGAACTTTGTTTATTCCCATTCCTCTTTAGAAATGCATGTTTACTTAAAATAAGAAAGCACCTAAATTAACGACCAATCCAGCTCTTTTGGACACTTGCAGTTTTGTCGTTCTCCCGAGGGTGCTGAGACTGAAGAGTGCTCTCCGGGTGGCGATTTGCAGAGAAGGGACTCGAGTGGGTGACCGTCGGTGTCGTTCCTCCTGCGACGGCGGAATGGATGAGCCGCCCAGAATCTCTTCGCCCAACAGGCGCCGGCGTGACTTGGAGGCCGGAGGTGGACGATCTGGCGATCTCGATGAGGTTGAGTCCTCCTCCGATGGTCCTTTCGTCATCGACAGCACTAAGCACGCCTCCCTCGATCGTCTCAGGCGTTGGAGGGTAATCTTTGCATATTTTTCGGCTGCAGTTGATTGGTTGCCACTTGTCCTGTTTGCGATATCATCTCTCCAGTTTATTTTAAACGCATTTGATGTCATTGTCCTTGTCCCTACCTGTCTGTTTCCTTTAAGTAATACCTGTGCCCATTCATTAATTATATATGTATAAATTCCAGATGAAAAATGCACTAAAATTGTCATAAATTTATTATATTGATATTTATTCAGTTCTAAATATTTTAATTAGATTAATTATAGATAAATTAAAAATTATTCTAATTTAGTCTTAAATTTTTTTTATATATTGCCAATTGAGTCCATCCGACTGATTTTGATAGGAAATCGTTGCCGTGGACAATTTTTAAAATACAATTTGAATTTTGAATTATTTTTTATTATCTATTTCTTTTCGTGTTTCATGCATTTTGGCTAGCAACCCTAGCTCAAGGCCTTTGTGGCCTCACGGCTGCACACGGGGGCACAAAGGCCCTCACCAAATTTGGGTGAGGGTTACAATCCTCACCAACAGCCAAAATAATAATAAAAAAGAAAAGAAAAAATTATTAAACTACGATTAAAAAATGCCCCTGTTAGCGCCGCTTGTGTCAGTAGGATGGCTCGCATTCACGTCGGGAATTTCTAGCGAAAATTGGCCGAATGAGCTCAATTGACAAATGTGAAAATTTTTAAAATTAAATTGGTTCAATTGAAAAGTTTATGATTGAATCGGTATTAAAAGAATAAGTTTAGGACTTCTTTTGTACTTTTTCCAATTTCAGACTTATGCTCAACTCACGCACACGAAAAAGGAGAGAGTGATTTGGGATTTTGTGGTTTGGTGGACCGTAAGTAGATGAAAATATCAGTTTAACATTTGAAATGTCCTAGAACTTCCCAGTAGCTCGAAGGCTGAGATCGGACTAAGTATTGAATTTGATTCTACGCATTGTCCCACTCGTTATCGATGCAAAGTTGTGTAGAGGTGTTGAAGAAGTAACGAGAGAAAGACATGCTCGAGTAAAAGTTGACTCGGCCTGTGTGAGGTGTCTGGTGGTGAGGAGGTCCTGCAGGGAGGCAAAGAAAACCAATGAGTGTGTCTTGGAAGATGCATGCAATTTTAAGAAAACGATTCTGTGCTATTGGACAAGTTGAAGGAACAGATTGGAAACTTTGATGGGGGAGTTTCCTCAAGAACGGAAACATTGTTACTGTTTTCAACTTTCTTATTTCTCTACTTGGAGCTAGATTTTAGGTTTAGGTTCTTGATCAGAAGAGTCTGTGAAATATGTTTGGATTCTCCTTATTAAGATGCTCAAGAAAGTGAGTAGTTTCTAGAAATTGTGTGCATGTGAGTTGTGCGATGCCGGGCCTCTTTGCTTGCACTCATCAACAACTTCTCATGTCTATTTATGAATAGAAAAAATAAAAATTCAAGTTTCAAACTATGGAAGAATTATATGAAATTCTACATGATCACATTTGCATATTTTGAAAGGTTTCAAGTATTACATTCTAAATGAAAGGTAAAGATTGAGTCTTGTAGATTTACTAAAGTAACAGTTAATCTCGACATCTCAAAGGTGAAACTTAGAAGCTCAACGGTCAAACTTAGAAGTTCTTTATGTTACAAGGGATTTCTTCTTCATGAGTTGCTGTTAGTGATAACTTTTTTCATTTTTCTTTTTTGTTTCTCTTTTTGGTTTGTCAATTGTAGTATCCAAATTGAGTTTCCAATTGATATATAAATGTCCTCTTCCACATCATATACTCGAAAAGAGGTTACCATTAAAAGTCATGGCTCATATTTCACAGATCTTCATTAAACTTCTATTGCCACACTAACGTTCTGATTTACAAGCTTTTCATACTTTATTGCCTTTCCCAAAGACATCTGTCTATATTATTTGGGACAAACTATGATTTTTTGAATCATGAAATAGAAGTGGGATGATCCCGAATTACTTAAGTGATTGGTAAATTATGTGGATTGTTGTGACTAAATTATGTATGCTTGTAGGAAGCTGCATTCGTGTTGAACCGCCCTCGTCGATTTAGATACACCCTTGACTTGAAGAAGGAAGAACAGATGACGATAGTATTGCAGGATATTAAAGCTCACGTTCAAGCCATACGCGTAAGTATGTTGTATCAGAGTTTTAATCTTTTGGAGCGACTTCTTATATGTACCTATCACATCTAACTGAGCTTTTCATTGCATCAGGCTGCACAGCTTTTCCAAGATTGCGATCAACCAGCTAATGGTGCTTATTTCCCCTTCTTGTGCTTTCCTCTTCTTGTGCTTACTAGGGGCAAGCTTTGATACATTCCGGGTGTCTTTTCTCTTTGCTCACCTAAATATGTTTTTGAACTACTACCATGCATGCCAAAATGGGGAGTAAAATAATCCATATTTACTAATGTGCGGGAGGAGTTTCATATTGTGGCTCTCCTACAATTTAGCCATATATAGGACATTGATATTTCCATCCCTTTGCAGCGGTTTCTAGCTCCTCCACTGTTTCCTTTCAGTATTGCTGTTATCCTAGTTTGTTGACGTTTCTTTTGTACAAATTTCTCTTCTCATATCCTCTCGATGCCTCATTTCTTAATGTGTTCTTTCATTGTCGAAAAATTTATAGGTTCGATGTCCTGCATTTTACCATGTCTTTGTGAAAATTTGGCATGATAATGTTCATGTTCATGTAGTTGGTTCTGTGGGTTGACATGATCACACAATGCAGTAGGCAAATCCTAATTAAAATCTTCTTTTCCTTCATTTTTTTTTTTGGCCAGGAACATTGTCCATCCGAAGTGGTGATTTTGGGATCAGTCAAGTGCAACTTGCTGTGATGACCAGAGACCATAATGTTTCTACTCTGGGGGAGAATGGAGGGGTAATTTTGCCAAAAGAGCACACTTCTTGTTTTCTGTCGAGAAAAATGTGGCATCTTGCCTTGGATTTTAAGTTGTATGAGCTGCATCCTGACAATTGCTATACGTTGTTTTATCCCCTTTCTATTGAGAAAAATGTAGCTTTTTCCAAGAACTAATGTACTTTGCAGCACTGCAGCCAAGGCTGGTGCTAGCAAATCAGCATATAACTTGTCTCCACTATTCTAGTCAGAATTGTTAAAATTGTTCGAACATCTAAAAAGAGTAGGAAAAAAATGATTTGGGAGATCTTTTTATTTTCTATGATTTCATCTTGCAATTGAATGATTAGGTTAAAGGACTAGCGGAGTTGTTGAAGACAGATTTGGATAAGGATATTCATGGAGACGATGCTGATTTATTGGCTCGAAAGAACACTTATGGATCAAATACATATCCTCGGAAAAAAGGAAAAAGTTTTTAGGTAATCTCTTTGACATTTACCTTCATTCATTTTGTCGTGAATTTCTTTTTTTCTTTTTTCTTTTTCTGGTTTGAACACAGGTTTTGTTTGTTGATTACCAGTGTAGACTAGCTGCTTTTTTCATCTAGTTGTTAGTATTCTCATCAGTACTTCATCTTTTGTCTCTTGTACCATGTAGATGTTCCTTTGGGAAGCCTGGCAAAATCTCACTTTGATCATACTGATAATAGCTGCAGTGGCTTCTTTGGTACTTGGAATAAAGGCAGAGGTGAGACTGGCCTGTTCACATATGAGCGACAGTGACTCGATATTGTGATTTGTCTTAGTTTCTTTCTAGTTGCTTTATCTTGATTGCTATTTTCATATGTTCTCATTCCTTGCCCAAACTGACAGCAAAAGATAACTAACATCAAAAGAAGGGTATGAAAGCTTTGCTGAAAGACTTTGAAGTGTTGCTTAGTGCATATACTGGTCTTTACACAGATAACTTTCCTGTGTATCCCAGCACAAAGATGCATCGGCGTAGGGACAAAATAAGTTCCTATCAAGATGTTCCACTTGTCACTTGTAGATCTAATAATTTATTTTTTTTTTTGGTCAAAACAAGTGAAACACATGTATCTCCCATCAGAAAAGTGGTGCTTATGCCTTATCTGTCATGTGATTTCCTTCTTTATTTTAGGCACGTGGTTTTTTTTTTGCAACATATCATGAGTCTTCAATCACTTTTTATTTAAAGATTGATTGTGCAATCTTTTCTGTGTGCTTATTTAGAGCATTAAGGAAGGATGGTACAATGGTGGAAGCATTGCTTTTGCTGTAATTCTTGTAATTGTTGTCACAGGTAGGATTTGGTTTGATTGCAAGACTTTTTGCATTGGAATTTTGTTAGTACATGCTTTGGTACTTATTTAATTTGCCAATTTAGCCTATTCCATTATGATGACACAGGAAATGTCTTTGTTGATTGATCAGATTGTTAGGACTAGTATTAGCACCTAGATGGGGGTGAATAGGTGACTAAAGCGATTTTATAAATTTTAACTCGAATGAGAGATTACTGAATTAAAAACAACAATCGCTGCAAATGAAAGTAATGAAAGATAAAAGGATTAGGGATAGAGAATCAAGACTCCAGATTTATAGTGGTTCGGCTTAGACCAAGCCTACGTCCACTCTCCCGCACGGACAACCCTTCTGGCTGGATTTCACTAAGAATCAAAAAGAGTGTTTACAATCTCACGCCCTTGAATCCACAGTGTAGAAACTCTACTACACTTCCTCAAGGTCTCACCACACTTTGATCTCTCTTTTGATTACAAGTATTGCTCGAAGAATAAGATCACAATTTGAGCATCTCTCTTATATACTTCTCCATGCCTTCATTACCGTTGGCACCTTCCAAAGAAGTTTTTCCAATCAACCCGTTGGACAGAATCAATTTAGAGAGATCTCGAGCTCTTTAAGGTAAGTGTAGATAGCCCATCAATCCTGCTCGCCCATACAATCAGGATCTTGGTTTCCATAAGTAGAACTTTCCAAATATAAGTTGCGAAACTTAGAGAATCTATATTTATTCGGATACGAATATAAGATCTTGTAGTGCTAATTCCAGTCGAAAGATATTCCTTAGCCATTGGAGCCAAAACCATATTAGATAGAATCAGAATAGAAGTTTTTAACTTGACGGTCTGGAAACTGTCCATGAGAGTAGACTTTAAAACTTGAGTCTTGATATCGTCAGAATTTGATCTTCAGAATTTGCCAGTAGAGTCTGCAAGTCTTCAGACTAGACTGATGGAAATGTTTTGTCGACTTCAAAATATCTGAAGAGAATTTATCCAACAATCTCCCCCTTTTTGATGGTGACAAAACTTTCCTGCAGATTTGAATACTATTGCCCTGCAATACAACATTTAAGCTAGCATTGATATCTCATAAAAGATTAGAGTAAAGATAGTATAAGTTGTCCTGTACACAGATGTCCTGTACACAAACTTATCATGTACATAGATCTGCATCCACAGAAAACACATTAGTCCTGTGCAGATATCAACTATCTTTATCTAATTTAACAACTTAAAGTAATGCAGTAATAAGCAAGTATTTTAAAAACTCAAGATAAAGTCAAAATGTCAATCATAAATGTCAAACAAAATATTAAATCCAAAAAGGTGTTAAAAAGTGAAAGTTTGGAATGGAGTGAATAGAGTGAAAATCTGCAAAGTCTTCTCCCCCTTTTTGTCATCATAAAAAGGTGAGAAAATCAAGGAGCGCGAGGAATGCGAATAAGTTGAAAGTCCTCCATAGACTTGACAGTTCCTTCCAGCTTCCTTAAATCCTCCTATAGTTGAGTGAGAGTAATGCCTCTTGCAGTGGCCTGAACCTGACATTGAACATCTTTAATCTGATCATGCAAGGAGATGAACATAGCATGATTCTCATTCTGAATTGTCAGTTTGTGTGCTTGCATCAACTCGGTCTGATGGTGGAGTTAAGCCATTGGAGTGAATATCAGCAGGAAGATCATCATGTGGAGATGTTGCTTCTTCCTCAGGAAAATGAGCAGCATGAACATCTTCTGGATTAGGTGGGGATCTACTAACACTTGCACTAGTAAATGTCAATAGAAGAGGAGTACTTTCTCTTTGGACATCTGCCCCTGTTTCAATGCCTTCGGGAGGGGAGAAGTACTCTTCTTGCTGAGGAGTTTCCTTAGTGGCAAAATGTTGTTGATCCTCCTTTTCTACTGGAGAATCTGCTCGATCTTCTTTGGCTTGTGAGTCTGCTGGTTGTTGCGGGGAGTCTGTCTTTGCTGTTTTTTTTTCTTCTTCCTGCAAGGATTCCTTTTCCTGGTTCCCTTTCGCAGTTTCCTCTGCAACTTGTTGTTCTGGTTCTGCTGACACAAGAGCAGAATACTAAGAAACAAAGGCAGAGATAGGCATATCATCCTCATCATCTTCATCCTCCAAGATGATTGCCTCGCCTCTTCTTGATAGGACCAATCCACAGTTCCTTTCCTTTCCTCTTAGCGTGAAAGAGTCTAGTCCGGTCTTAACAGGGTTTTCTCCTTGAACCGCTCCAACTTCTTACCGAGATCTTTCGACGCATTTTTTTAATCATCCTCGGACCAATGACCATTTGATCAATAGTCTTCACAGAGAGAATGTGGGGAGGCTGAATGTTCAAATGTCTGAAAAGACGAGTGATGAGAGCAGCATAAGGGAGTTTTCCCTTGTCCTTCGTCATAGACCTGTACATATGAAACATGATAGTATGGGACAAGGAGAAGTTTAGATCGATCTTGATTGCATACATCAATTTGGCTTCTGAGATTGATACATCTGTCTTTGATGTCGATTTCAGTCTGAGACAATTGATCACTATCTTGTGAAGCAGAGTGTTTGTAGCATTCATCCTTGAGTAGGAGAGACGACCTTCTGCGATTTTGTCTCTCGCAAGTTCCAGAGTTGCATGACTCACAGACACAGAGATTGATTGGAAAGCTCCTCTTTCCACACCAATTATATCCGCCAGAGTATCTGTGTCAACCACATACTCTCTATCTCTCACACTGAAGGAAAAACTATTGGCCTCAAGAAAACTGAGGTTGGAATAAAAATAGGATGTCAATTCAGAATAAGCAACCTCGCTCTCAGTACAGAATTTATGAAGTTGAAGCTTCTTAAACTTCTCCCTCAAATTGATACCCAACAGATCCAGAAAATCAAAATCCACCGTTCGTGGGTTCATCACCCCACGCTTCAGCAATTTCCCATACACTTTCTTGTGTTCCTCAGATCGGAACAATTCGTCCTTCTTTCCTTGAAGAGTTGCAGCCACACCCATCCTAGGCTTAAAATGTACAAACATCTTCTCATCATCATCTTTCCCCTCAGGCTGATTTATACTACCAAAGCGAGGGTCACTAGGAAAGTTGGCAAAGGTCTTTGCTGCCGTTCCAACAGGAACAATGCCCGATCTCTCCATCATAGTGAGAAAATGTGTCTCATTTTTATAGCATTTCTCTTTCAAAAACTCATCAATGAAAGTCATTGAAGAACCTCATTCCTTCAATGCAGAATAAAGCCTATAAACAAACGCAGGCTTAAGAGACCTTACAGGTTCGATATCTTCAATGATTTCCTCTATAGGTTGTGGATGACGATCATGGGATCTAGTTGAAGAGGAGCGTTGTTGAGAGTGTTGGTGCATTTGTTCACTAGGAAAGTCACCTTCATTAGTGAGATCAAAATGCGTAGGCCCTTCACCTGAGCCCTGTGGTCCCCTGCTCGCTATTCTTGAAGATTTCCTCTGGTACGACATTGTCACTTTCTTGGAGGGAACTTTCACACTTGTGTCGCAAGAAAGTTAAAAACTTGAGGAGAAGAATTTGAGAAGGAGAATCTTAGAGAGTGAAAAAAAAAATGATCTAAGGTTTCTGTGTAAAAGAAGAAAGAGGAGGAGAAAGAGTATAAAAGTAATCAAATCGAGGTATCTGAAGCGTCGCAATAAGGAAAGAATAAAGAAATTCCTTTTAAAAAAATAATTGCCTTAAACAAATTGATAACCACATTCGTTTAAAAATAACTGCCTTAATAAACTCAATTAGAGATAAACAGACAATTTTACCTTTTCGAGATATCAGTTTAAACGAGTAAATGAACTGTAATTCTAACAACTTACAGTCGTGACGATTGGCATTCCAAGTCTGAATTTTTGAGTCTGATACTTTGTCAGACTTAGATTCTGAGTCTGAGCTTCAACAGTCTTCTAGAGATAAAATGTTGAGTCTTGAACGAATAGACTCAAATAAACTTTTCTCAAGTGGCTTTGTGAAGATGTCTGCCAGTTGATTCTTTGAGTCAATAAATTGTATCTAGACTTCTTTGTTCTGAACATGATCTCTTATAAAATGATGTCGAATCTCAATATGTTTTGCTCTTGAATGTAGAATAGGATTCTTTGTAAGATTGATTGTACTGGTATTGTCACATTTGATCTTTGTGCAAGAGTCTTCAATACCAAAGTCTCGTAGTTGTTGTTTTATCCATAGTATTTGAGAACATCAACTTCCAAGAGTTACGTATTCTGCTTCAGCTGTTGAAAGAGCCACAGTACTTTGCTTTCTTGAAAACCAAGATACTGCCTTGTTTCCAAGTAATTGACAAGTACCTGAAGTGCTTTTTCTTTCAACTCTACAACCTGCAAGATCTGCGTCTGAATAACCAAGAAGAGTAAAGTCTCATTCTTTGGGATACGATAGACCAATCTTAGCAGTAGTTGCAACATATTTAATGATACGTTTAGCAACAATTAAATGAGATTCTTTAGGATCTGATTGAAACCTAGCACATATGCAAACGCTAAATAATATGTCTGGTCTAGATGCAGTAAGATAAAGAAGTGAACCAATGATACTCCTGTATAACTTTTGGTCGATTTTCTTCCCTGCTTCATCTTTGTCTATCTTCAAAGAACTTGACATAGGTATGTCAGGTCTTTTTGCAATTCTCCGGACCGAACTTTTTAACAAGTTTTTTTGCATATTTTTCTTGGTGAATAAAGATTCATTCTTTCAGTTGTTTCACTTGTAGACCAAGGAAGAAGGATAGTTCACCCATCATGCTCATCTCAAATTCATCCTACATAGACTTAGAAAATTTCTTGCACAAAGTCTCATTAGATGATCCGAATATAATATCAACAACATAAATCTGAACAAGTAGAAGGCTTTTGCCTTTCTTTTTAATAAACAAAGTAGTGTCTACCTTTCCTTTAGAGAAACCACTTTGAATTAAAAAATTACTTAGCCTTTCATACCAAGCTCGAGGAGCTTGTTTTAATCCATATAAAGCTTTCTTCAGTCTGAACACTGAGTCTAGTTTCTTTGAGTCTTCAAATCCAGGAGGTTGTTCCACATAGACTTCTTCTTGAATAAATCCATTCAGGAATGCGCTTTTGACGTCCATTTGAAATAACCTGAAATTATTATAACATGCAAAAGCAAGTAGTAATCTGATTGCTTCTAACCTTGCTACTGGAGCGTAAGTCTCATCATAGTCTATCCCTTCTTCTTGCGTGTATCCTTTAGCCATGAGTCTTGCTTTGTTTCTTGTCACTTTGCCTTTTTCATCGACTTTATTCCTGAAAACCCATTTAGCTCCAATAACAGATTTACCTTTTGGTTTAGGAGTCAATTCCCAAACATCGTTAATACTGAATTGTCTGAGCTCTTCTTGCATTGCTTCAATCCAGCTTTCATCAGCTAAGGCTTCTTCAATGTTTTTGGTTTCTATTTTAGAAATAAGTGCAACAGCACTAGACTTTTCTCGCCTTTTGGATCTTGTCCGCATTCCCTCATTAATATTTCCAATAATGAGTTCTTCAGGATGACTAGACTTGTGCTTCCAGTTACTGGATAGTCTGATAGGTTGTTGATCTTTTTCCTGAGTCAATTCTTCATCAGTAACTTGTTGTACTGCTTCTGAATTTTGAACTGCTTTATGAGAGGTAGATCTAGCAGAGTCTGGAACAAATTCTGATTCTTCAGTCTGAATTGGCTGAATTTGTGGAGAGTCTTGAAATTTGACATTCATTGATTCTTCCACAGTCTGAGTCTTCTTGTTGAATATTCTATAGGCTTTGCTTGCAGTTGAGTAACCAAGAAAGAATCCTTCATCTGATTTTTCTTCAAACTTACCAACTCGATCATTTGCATTCTTCGAATAAAGCATTTACAACCAAATACTTGAAAATAAGAAACAATTGGTTTCTTTCTTTTAAAAATTTCATAAGGGGTTTTCTCAAGAATTGGTCTTAAAAACACTCATAATAATATAGCAAGCAAATGAAACACTTTCAGCCCAAAACCTTGAAGAAATATTACTTTCAATCAAAAGAGTCATTGCCATTTCCTGTAAAGACTTATTCTTCCTTTCCACAACCCCATTATGTTCTGGTGTATATGGAGAGGAGAATTTATGCTGAAAACCAGACTCATCACAAAATTTAGCAAAGTCTTGATTTTCAAACTCACCTCCATGGTCTGTACGAATGCTTGAGATAGTGTGACATTTTTCATTCTGCACCTTCTTAGCAAACTTTGAAAAGAGAGAGAAAGTCTCAGACTTACTTGAAAGAAAGTAGACCCATGTAAATCGTGAATAATCATCCACTATTACTAGGCAGAACCTTTTTCCACCAATGCTTTGCGTTATAGTAGGTCCAAATAAGTCCATATGCAAAAACTGTAGTACACGATTAGTGGAAACTTTACTTATTGGTTTGTAAGAGTTTCTAACCTGTTTACCCAGTACGCATGGTGTGCATAGATCAAACTTTAAGTAATTGAGAGTAGGCAATCCTCGAACAAGTTTCTTGGAAGAGATCTTGGTGATTTGCTTCATGTTGGTATGGCTTAGCTTTCTGTGCCATAGATTAGCTTCATCTTGTACTGATATTAAGCACTGTAATCTTTCATGATTCACATCCAGAAGATAGATATTTCCATGTCTTTGTCCAGTAAAAGATTGAGTAAAGTCTTTACTGATTCCAGAGCACGTTCCTTCTTGGAAATTGATCTTGAAACCAGTATCACACAACTGGCTTATGCTAAGCAAGTTGTAATTTAATCCTTCAACTAAGGAGACATTCTTGATTGACAGACTTCCAATCTTTACTGTTCCACGACCAGTAATTCTTCATTTGTTGTTACCACCAAAAGAAACTTTTCCTCCATCTATCTGGACAAGTTTTATGAAGCAACTTGAGTCTCCCGTCATATGTCTTGAGCAATCACTATCTAGATACCATTTAATCTTCCTTTTGATAGTGACTTGCAATTAAAAAGAATTCAAGCTTTCTTTGGTACCCACATCATCTTGGGTCCAAAAGAGTTAGAGCAATAAACAGTCTTTGCCCAATTCCTTTTAACAGGTCTCCAAACCAAAGGACATTCTTTCTCAAAATGTTCTGAGCTTTGACACTTGGAACATTTCAAAGCATTTCTGCTAACAGGTTTTACAAAGACTTTCTGGAAATGATTTTTATAAACATTTCTGGTTGGTCTTTGTTTGATTCTTTCCTTCACCTTTGGAAAATCAATCAGAGGAATAGTTTCAGAAGTCATACCAAGATCTAACTTATCAAAGTAGGGTCCTTGTATCGAAAGAATCTTATCCAACTTTTCAGAACCATTTGAAAATCTTTTTGATATATTAGAAATATCATTTTTCAAAAGATTATTTTCTTTGGAAACAGAGTCTGAGTTTTCTTTCACGATAGTAAAGTTCTTTTCCAACTTTTCAAACTTTTCTTTCCAAAGTTTTTCCTGTTGCTTTAATGTAGAATTCTCCTTTTTTTAATTCGGAGATCCTCTTAAGAGAAGTTTTTTAGACTAAGATAAAGTTCATTAATATACTTAGAAACCTTGACAGGAATTTTTAGATTACTAACCTCGAGTTCACTGTCTGAGTCTGTATCTGTATCAAGGTCTGAGTCTGAATCAGATTTTGCCATCAAACAGATATTGGCATAATCATCATCACTCTCTTCACATTCAGTATCACTCTAGGTCTCTGCTTTGAGTGCCTTCTTGTATTTCTCAGTCTTTCCTTTTTCTTTTCTTTAACAGAGGACAGTTGGGTCTGATGTGTCCATTTTTCTTGCATTCAAAGCAAGTCACTTCTTTGTTAGAATCATCTTCCTCTGTTGATTTGTTTTGAAACCTTTGTGAGCTTTGTTTCTTCCAATTGAATTTCCTTCCCTTTCTGTTCAGCTTTTTGAATCTCTTTATCATGAGTGCCGCTTCTTCATCATCTAGATCTTCTTCGAGTCTCGTAACATCGAATAATCATTAGACTTTAAGGCAATAGATTTCTTACCTTTTGAATCTTCCTCTTCGTTGGTGTGCTCGCTCGTAAGACCGAAGAGTTCCAACCGCCTCGTCTACAGAGAGTGGAGCAATCCTCTCGTGTCTCTCTTATTGAGGTTTTTATGTAATTCCGCCTTTAGAGAGTCCACGTAGGAGTTTGTTGATCTTCATATGTCCTGAGATTGGATGTCCCTGATATTCAAGACCATTCACAATTTCAGTAAAACGACTAAACATGTCAGTTATTGATTCTCTTGATCTCATCTTAAAGACTTCATATTGTCCCAAAAGAATATTGATCCTTGTTTCTTTCACTCGATCAGTCCCTTCATAGGTAATGTGAAGCCTATCCCGGACTTCTTTTGTCAGTATCACAAGAAGATATTCTGTTATACTCAGTAGGGGATAAAACACAATATAAAGAGTAAATGGCTTTAGCATCAAGAGTCTGTCTCTTGGTTATTTCTTCTTGAGTCATCTGAATATGACCAGCAACTTCTTTTCCTCTCTCTGATTCTGATGCAGCAGCAGGAGTGATTCCTTTATCTACCACTTCCCATTCCAAAGGATCTTTCGATCTTAGGAATGCTTTCATCTTGTTTTTCCATATGCTGTAGTCTTTTCCATCAAAGTATGGAGGTCTGGTATTGCTTTGACCTTCAACCAACCCTGTAGGCAACATACTAGCCATAGATCTTTTACTCAGAAGTAAAGACACTTCTTATAAACGAGTACACAAGCTATGATACCAATTGTTAGGACTAGTATTAGCACCTAGATGGGGGTGAATAGGTGACTAAAGCGATTTTATAAATTTTAACTCGAATGAGAGATTAATGAATTAAAAACAACAATCGCTGCAAATGAAAGTAATGAAAGATAAAAGGATTAGGGATAGAGAATCAAGACTCCAGATTTATAGTGGTTCGGCTTAGACCAAGCCTACGTCCACTCTCCCGCACGGACAGCCCTTCTGGCTGGATTTCACTAAGAATCAAAAAGAGTGTTTACAATCTTACGCCCTTGAATCCACAGTGTAGAAACTCTACTACACTTCCTCAAGGTCTCACCACACTTTGATCTCTCTTTTGATTACAAGTATTGCTCGAAGAATAAGATCACAACAAAACAAGGAGATTCAGACTTTGGAATTTTTCTATCCGGCACCCTTCAACAACTTGAGCATCTCTCTTATATACTTCTCCATGCCTTCATTACCGTTGGCACCTTCCAAATAAGTTCTTCCAATCAACCCGTTGAACAGAATCAATTTAGAGAGATCTCGAGCTCTTTAAGGTAAGTGTAGATAGCCCATCAATCCTGCTTGCCCATACAATCAGGATCTTGGTTTCCATAAGTAGAACTTTCCAAATATAAGTTGCGAAACTTAGAGAATCTATATTTATTCGGATACGAATATAAGATCTTGTAGTACCGATTCCAAATCGAAAGATATTCCTTAGCCGTTGGAGCCAAAACCATATTAGATAGAATCAGAATAGAAGTTTTTAACTTGACGGTTTGGAAACTGTCCATGAGAGTAGACTTTAAAACTTGAGTCTTGATATCGTCAGACTTTGATCTTCAGACTTTGCCAGTAGAGTCTGCAAGTCTTCAGACTAGACTGATGGAAATGTTTTGTCGACTTCAAAATATCTGAAGAGAATTTATCCAACACAGATGATATTTGTATACTCAGGAGCATGTTATCATGCTGTATACTTCCTTCTGATTGATCAGATGATGACTCATATGCTCAGAAGACATGTTGTACTGCTGCATGTTTTAGTTTCTTCTGATAAGATTGCAGAATAATTTGATAAAAGAAAGCAATCGATGCGTTGATTTGCAATCCACAACTCTATATTTCCATTATGAATGATGTTGACTGCAGTGAGATGCAATGACTTTGGAATTATTCGTCATAAGTAGTCTCTTAATTGGGTTTGGATTCTCATCTGTAGCAACAAAGTGATTACAGACAATCCCTCCAGTTTCAAAACTTAAATGAGGAGAAAAGAAATATACGGTCCGTTCATTCCGCGGAAAATGACAATATTTTCTGGTGTTCGGCTAAAATCTGAAAATATTTCGGAAAGTATTTTCCGGTGTTCGGTAAGAAAAATATTTTTCGCTCACTAGATTGGCGAGTGTGAGCGTCAAACTCGATGCTCGCCAGATTGACGAGCGTGAGTTTGAGATCAACGAGCTTGAGGTTCACTTGGTCTTATAACTAGCCAAGAAATAAGATGGGAAACCAAAAAAAAAAAAAAAAAAAAAAAAAAAAGAAAAAGAAGAAAAAAAGGAAATTAAAAATAATTCGAATTAAAAAAGAAAAAGAAAATTAAAAAAATAATTCGAAAAGAAAAAAGAAAAGAAGAAAAATAAAGGGGAGGAGGAAGTTAGGATTTGTAGAGGGGTAAGATAAGATAGATCAAGTGAGGAAAATGTTTTCCACTTTTCAAAAGTGAAAAACATTTTCCCCTACTTTAGAAGACTTTTTTCTTTTGATGGAAAACATTTTCCTCAACGAATTCATTTTCCATGAAACGAACGCCGGAAAATTCGAAAAACGTTTTCTCGGAAATTATTTTCCGCGAAACGAACAGACCCTTAAACTCGGATAGACTGTCGGCAATTTTCATCAGTGATCCATCCAAATTAAAACTACCCAAATGCGTTGATACTGGAAATTAAACTGTTCTGAGTTCTAACCAAATGCGCGAATGCCATCTCGTTAAATCTCAAACCCCATAAGATCAAACCTAGCTTAGTTGAAACATAAATGCAGTGGAGCGGAGGTTCTTTGCTGAATCGCTATCCGCTACGCTAGAACGTGAAAAAAAAGGGTAAAAATAAAAAAAAAGATTGTGCGATAGAGAAGTAGCCGGGATCCTAGATTTTTTTGTCACGGACGAAGGACTCAGAAAGTAGGCGAGGAACTGTTGCTTTCTGCTTTTGGCAGAGGGTACGCCTTTGTCGTTTACCAAGCACGAGCTGGGGCACACCCAAATACTCGACTAGAATGGCAATCGATCAATTATTCACTCGGGAAGTGCAAGAGCCATTTGAGTTCGCATCTTCATTATTTGCTACTGAAAATGATTGTCATTCATTGCAGCAACAAAGTAAGGTCTTGGGTCCATCCCATCTCTCTATGTCCTTGAGGAACACAACAAGGCAAGAAACTTCAGCAATCGGATTATGGAATGGCAACCCATCTGTCTCCCCAATTCGCAAGCAACTTTACAGCCAAAAGCCCTAGAAAGGAACCCCATAAACCGAAGATGAAAAATTTATGAGTCCCTTTTTATTGCAACCGCAAATCCATCTTCGCTCGTCGATCCCTTCTCTCTTTCTTCATAGGTTGTGTAGGATTATAGGCTATGCCTTACAACTTTTTCTATAATACAACTGCGACCTATATGTTAGATGCAAATTATGCAATCCCTTTTATCGCCATAACCAGAACAAGAACATGCATAATTAATAAGAAAGATTAACGCACCTGTCTTGGGATCCATCGTTCTTGAAGCGGAAGCGGAAACACGATGTTCCACGCGCAAGTCCTTCTCCTCTATTGCCCTCCTTATCACTGGCTCAATGAGATGGCCCCCTCATCCCTTAGCATTATGTTAACGCCCCTTATGTGAGGATACGTGTGAATGATTAGGGTTAGAGGAGAGACTTAGCACTATTTATAAAGTTTCCAACCAGGCCCCCTCATTACGAGCCAGGCTCAACTCGGCCCACACTAGCCAGCCCCATATTAGACTAATTAAGAAACCTTCTATCTCACCTTAGACCAAACCCCGTAAAACCGTAAACGTTAAACGGTAAATTACAATATCAATTAATGTAGTCCATATTAAGAAAACTCTTACATTTTCCCACTTGGACTATATTAATTGAAATCGTACTATATGTGCGCACTTTGGTCTAGAGATAATTCTTAATAGTCAATCCTATCCCATAAAGTCTCAAACACCGAATCATGGCGGTAACTGCATGTATACACACAGAGCTTTCCATGGTCACGAATGTTCTCAACTCTATTGATATGGATCTAATATGGTAATGTGTCAAATGGACAACATCTCTCATAGAGAGATCCCATTTGTCAGTCACCATTCTCTTATCTTAATCGTCACAAAATTGTGCCACTAGAGAATGTCTTTATGGTTCCATGAACCCACATATGTCTTGTCCTTATGGTTAACCTTTCTTTATATATAACAAGACATATGGACAAGGCTAGTAATCGTATGCCCCTAGCCTTCACTCAAGGTTTAAGCAATACCTTGAGACTTTAACAATATATATATATATATATCAACATAATAACAAACCATTCAAAAACATTTTATTGAATGCAAAAGTTGACATATATATATATATATATAAATGTTACTAAATTGTTAAAATTGTAACAAATACAAATGTAAACTTTATTCAAAGAAAAATAAAACACAGCTCCCACTAAATGACAGCATCCCAAGATGCTCCTAAACCCATGCTTATGACATGTCGCTCAAATACACATGGGTGTAGGCCTTTAGTTAGTGGATCTGCAACCATATCATCTGTAGAAATATGATCTACTGCAACGTCACCATTCTGCACTGATTCCTTTATGGTAAAAAATTTGACCTCCATGTATTTAGACCCTTTGAGACTTCTGTTGTTATTAATAAACAATACTGCAGACATGTCCCTAATGAGGTTCTGGAGCCAAATAGCTTGAGTAGCAGCTGAAAAACATGCTACAAACTCCGCTTGCATGGTTGAAGAAGATATGGACTTCTGTTTCTCGCTCTTCCATGATACTGCACCTCCTGCAAACATAAATATGTGTCTAGTTGTTGACTTCTTATCATCTTGACAGCCAGCAAAATCTGCATCTGAATACCCTACTAGCTGCAAGTCTGGAACATGTCTGTAAATCAGCATATAATCTCTTGTTCTCTTTAAGTACCTTAAAACCTTCTTGGCAGCAACCCAGTGATCATGTTCTGGATTAGACTGATATCTGCCTAGAAGACCTGTTGCAAAAGCAATATCTGGCCTAGTGAAAACTTGAGCATACATAATACTTTCAAGTGCACTAGCATAAGGTACATTCTTCATTTGAGCTTTCTCAAAATTTGAATTAGGGCATTATGAAAGACTCAATTTATCACCCTTAATAACAGGAGCAATTCCTGGTTTGCAATGCTGCATATTGAATCTTTCTAAAATGCGATCAATATATGCCCTCTGAGACAAACTCAATGAACGGCGAGAGCGATCCCTATGGATCTCAATGCCAAGAACAAAAGACACCTCACTAAGGTCTTTCATGTCAAAATTTTTCGATAACATCCGCTTTGTCTCATGCAATAAACCAATGTCAGTACTAGCAAGCAAGATATCATCCACATAAAGTATGAGAAAAATATATTTCGTCCCACTGACCTTGGTGTATATACACTGATCTACTTTGTTCTCAATAAAACCGAATGAAGTGACAATGCTATGAAACTTCAAATACCACTGTCTAGAAGTTTGTTTAAGGCCATAAATAGACTTTTTCAATCTACAAACAAGCTTACCCGAGTCATCTCGCCGCAAAACCTTCAGGCTGCACCATATAAACCTCCTCATTAAGGTCTCCATTTAGAAAAGCAATCTTAACATCCATCTGGTGTAACTCCATATCAAAATGAGCTACTAATGCCAATATCACTCTAAAGGAATCTTTCGAAGAAATTGGAGAAAATGTTGCTTCATAATCAATTCCTTCTCTTTGAGTGAAACCCTTAGCTACTAGTCTGGCTTTAAATTTTTCAATCTTCCCTTTGGAATCCCTTTTAGTCTTGAATACCCATTTGCAGCCAATAGGTTTACAACCTTTAGGCAATTCAACAAGCTCCCAAACACCATTGTGTTTCATAGATTGCATCTCATCATTCATCGCATCTAACCACAAATCTGATTGAGGACATGAGATGGCATCCGTATAAGTCACCGGATCGACAACACAACCAATATCATAATCATGCTCTCCTAGGTAGACTAGATAATCTGGTGGTATAGCAGAACGTCTTTCTCTAGTTGATCTTCTGAGTGGAGCTACTTCATCCTCATTCTGAATCTGAGGAGCTTGTGGAATTTCTTCATGAACTGTCTCAACAATAAGATCTTGGGCCACAACAGGCTCATTTTGTGGCGCAGGAGGCTTCATAATTGTCTGCACAGGATGAGACAATGATCTAGTAATCCCCACCATACTATCATCTTCAATAGTTTGTGAGCAACTACCATTTTCAGCTACGTCAAATTCCAGAAATTTTGCAGTCTGAGACTCCACAATTCTTGTACCTCCATTAGGGTTATAAAACTGATACCTCTTTGAATGATCTGGGTAAGATACGAAGTAACATCGAGTAGTTTTGAAATCCAACTTACTCAATGTCGGATTGTATAACTTCACCTCTGCAGGACATCCCCAAACTCTAAAGTGATTCAAGCTAGGCTTACGTCTAGTCCATAACTCAAAATGAGTCAATGGAATCGATTTAGAATATAAATGGCTGTTTTCAAAGCTTCACCCCATAGAAAATCAGGTAAATTGGTCCTACTAATCATACTTCTCATCATGTCCATAAGAGTGCGATTCCGCCTTTCAGCTACACCATTTTGTTCAGGACTTCCGGGCATAGTAAACTGACCTATTATCCCAGAATCCTCTAAGTATTTAGCAAACGGCCCTTTAAGTTGTCTAGCATCACCGTGCCTACCAAAATACTCACCACCACGATCAGATCTGACAATCTTTATAATTTTTCCCAATTGTTTCTCCACTTCAGTCCGAAAAATCTTGAATTTGTTAAGAGACTTGGACTTTTCTTTAATCAAGTGCAAGTATCCATATCGGGAAAAGTCATCAATAAATGTGATAAAATAAAAATTTCTACATAAGGTAGCCGTGTACGGTCCACTAATATCAGTGTGAATAACCTCCAACAAGTTAGAACTTCGTACGGCGGATTTCTTCTTTATGTTTGTCATCTTACCTCTACAACAGTCCACGCAAGTCTCTAGATCACATTTAAGAGTAGGTAAGATGTTAGCCTTTATAAGCCTTTCTACTCTTTCTTTAGAGATGTGACCAAGACGTTTATGCCACAATGCATAAGATTATTCCTTAGGTAGAGGCCTTTTGGAAACAACCTTTTCAGCTGAATAAGCAACGTACAAGTCATTGGGAGATAAGCTCAATCGATACAATCCATTGGATAAATTGCAACACCCAATTTTATTTGAATCATAAAACATGGAAATAGTATTACTCTTTATCTCAAAAGAGTATCCCCACATGTCCAAACAAGACACAGAAACTAAATTCCGCCTAAAAGAAGGTACGTAAAAGGTGTTTTTTAACATCATCCTAAAACCAGAATCTAATATCAAAAAGACATCTCCCACGAACTCGACGTCAACTCCAATGTTGTTTCCCACAGTGAGCTTTAATTCATCCTGATTTGGCGTCCTTTGGTTTATGAACTTCTTTAGGCTCATTCTCAGTTCTCTTGGACAACCAAACCTTAAACTTATTGCAACGTTTCTTCACGTGTCCTCTCTCTCTACAAAAGTAGCAAAGAACACCATTGTTCTTGGTAAATGCTTTCTTAGGACCCAGAGTGTTAGAAGGACCTGCACCATCAGAATTTCCTTTGTTGTTGGAAGGACCAGTAGCTTCAGAATTGCCTTTGTGGGTATAGTTCTTCAACTTCTTACCCTTGTCACTAGCAGAACTAGAAGCATAAAGAGCGAAGTGCCCTTTATCTTTCTTCAATTTCTCTTCCTCTGCCACCAACCTAGCAATTAGGTCTTTAACAGACCAGGTTTCATCTTGGGAACTATAATTGGTCTTGATAATCCCAAAATCAGGAGGAAGAGTATTTAGAGCTTGATGGACGATGCAAGCAAAGAGGAATTTCAACATTGAGAACCTGAAGCTTTGTCTGCAAATCAACCATCCTCATAACATAATCTATAACTCCACCAGAACTATCATACTTCATTGTAAAAAGTGTTTGCAGATGTGTCCCTATCTTTGCATTAGGCGACACACAGTTTCTAGCCATCAAAGCTTCCATCATTTGCCTAGCATTGCAGTCTGCAGGCAAACCACTTTTCAAGTGTTCTTGAATGGAACGCTTCATGGACAGCAAGCAAATTCTATTGCTCTTTTCCCATGCAGCAAAATTTACTTTCTGAGCCTCTGTACTCTCAGTAGTCAGATCTGCCGGCCGATCAGCAGTAAGAGCCATATGAACATCTGCCATCTCCATAGCAAACAGAAGATCCTCTCTCCATTTCTTAAAATTCGAACCAGCAAGAACCTCAATAGTGACGGAGTTACCAATTACAGAAAAAGTGATTGTAAACACAAGCAATGTATATAATTAGCATCATGTGAGCAATGTGTAACTTGACGCACAAGTACACATCCAGAGAGTTACATGCAAAATCACATAATCACCTTTGGGCATAATACATGACAAGCAGTTGTAAATTCCCCACATGATAGCGGTTATGAGAATATATTCCAATCTTCGTGAATTCATCACCTTTGGGCATATGAACCACTAGGATTAGTCACTCCTCCACCACATCATCATGTATCCCTCCATGAACTAATACATAATCACCCCCTTTGGGAGTATGACTATACATTAGACCAGGAGACATTCCAATCATTATACGAGACCGAAATTTCTCAAACCCAATTATGTGTGCCACTTTGGCGGTCACAACTCAATTGAATTATTGAAACTCTCTCATACCAGGGATATAAAATTCACATCTCACATAAACCATACATATGTGATTTTAACTTCAGTGACAGGGGCAGTAAATCACTAAAATCACATATCATGCTAATCACATTGCTTCATTCATTAATAAAAAATATTTTTTTTTGTATATTATTAATGAATAACACTCATAAAGTTCATGTGATAACATACCAAGAACCCAAAGACCCTGTATTTCCAAAATCACAGAAAAATACAAGAAAAAATACGCAAAAAATACACTAAAAAGCACGTATTTAGGGTTCCGTATATATTTTCACATCCATAAAATCATCAAAAATATAAAATAAATACACCATGACGTAGGAAATCACCATACGAGTCCATTGCCGCCAGCCACGTGCGAAACGGAGCACCCACGCGCCTGCATGCGCCGCTTGAGTGCGCGGTGCGTGGGGCCCACGCGCGGGCGTCAAAAGGGCTGGTCAAACCGGTCCGACTGGTGGCGGTCTGACCGGTTCCCGGTCCGACCTTCTGGTCCAGCCGCTCGGTTCGGTCAAGGGTTGACCGGGTCGGGTCCCATTGCTGACGTCAGCGGGTCGGGTCGGCGCTTGGGTCGGATCGAATCCGGGTCGCTAACGTCAGCGTGACATCAGCGTCCGCGTGTGCCTCACGCGCGAGCAGCGCCCTGCGCGTGGGAGTGCGTGAGGGCGTGTGAACGCGCGTGGGGGCGCGTGGGGCCTCCCCCGGCGATGCGCCACCCACGGTCTTGCTCGCCTCGTCGAGCCCAGTCCGAATATGTGATTTAATTTTACTTTTACAATTTTTAAAAATGTCGAAAATCACAAATTAGGGCAAAATTCTATGCGTTCGAGTTCTAGGGTTATGGAGGCTCTGATACCACATGTTAGATGCAAATTATGCAATCCCTTTTATCGCCATAACTAGAACAAGAACATGCATAATTAATAAGAAAGATTAACGCACCTGTCTTGGGATCCATCGTTCTTGAAGCGGAAGCGGAAACACAATGTTCCACGCGCAAGTCCTTCTCCTCTATTGCCCTCTTTATCACTGACTCAATGAGACGGCCCCCTCACCCCTTAGCGTTAGAGGAGAGACTTAGCACTATTTATAGAGTTTCCAGCCAGGCCTCCTCATTACAGGCTAGGCTCAACTCGGCCCACACTAACCAGCCCCATATTAGACTAATTAAGAAACCTTCTATCTCACTTTAGACCAAACCCCGTAAAACGGTAAACGTTAAATAGTAAATTACAATATCAATTAATGTAGTCCATATTAAGAAAACTCTTACATTCTATATGCCATTTAGCTAACAAATGATCCAATATGGCATTATTTAGGAACCAAGGGTTCAGAAGAGAGATTTAGTATTATCTCTTTTCATGGCATGCTCCGCATTCATCCGATGCTTGTTCCTCAGCACTCTCCATCTCAGATTTCTCTCAGAATTAAGGTGAATATGAGCTCCTTCGAAACATGAATCAGATACTCTGAAATTATCCTTAATGAACACGATGTGCAGAAGAACCCTGCAAGTCAAGGGAACAAGTCCTCAATTTAGAGTCAAACTGGGATCTATTAGCTGTCATAGCAGCAATTTAAATTTCTAGAATCCCACGTTACGTAGCAAATCTCTAGGAGATCGCACGTCCGATGAACAAGTAAATAATAAGAAAAACAAGGAATTGTACCATGCGACGCTTCGTCTCTGTGCACCAAGAGTGACTTCAATTCTCTCATAATTTAGGTGCATTTGCCTTTGACGAGTAACATGAATCGGGCACCTCGTAATCCTAATTCATTTTTATTAACTGGGTTCGCATTGATATCTAGAATTAGGCAGTCGATGTCCTCCTCTCTTGGCTCCAGAAAAGGAACAGGGACCATCCACGAGTTAATGCAAGACCTTGAGAAAAGCTGAACTTGCGTCCCCTCTCTGAACCAAATAAAGAGAATCATGAGCTGCCACTGCGAAATTGCGTGTCGCATTCATCAGATCCGTACAACCGTCACGTGGTCTGCAACTCTTATCTTATTGCACAGTCAGTAAAACGTTAACATGATCACTTAGAAGCCATGTAATCATCTACTCATTTGGGATTAGGAGTATTACCACTTTTAAGCGTTGCTGTCGAATCAATGCGTGTGTGTGCCGTCGCATTTCGACCATTTGCGTCAGAATATTAGCAATTCATAAACTCCGTCAGCTACATGACAAACATTAATGACATTCATATCTGTTAAGAAGAGGTCGTTGCTGCGTTTGATTTTGGTTTATGCACTATATATAGCAGCTAAACTTAAGTATGGGCAATCCTCTTATGGGCATCTTTCAGAAATGAGAAATCAGCAATTCTAAGAAAGATTAGTTTGCTTAATAAACCGATCACCAAGATATTGAATGCTGGCGATTCTTCAAAAGGAGTTTGAGGGTTGAGTGGGAAGATGGGGTCCAAATAAAACCCACTATGTTCATGGACCACCCTACACTATAACTGGAGTATTGTATTCTTGCTAGTTGATTTGCACAATGAGAGAATTCTAAAAATGTGAAAGGAGTCTATGACGCAATAAATTTATCTCGTTTTACATTGCAAATCAAACAGAAATAAGAAAGCCCCTAAAGTACAGAACGATCATCAGTTTGTGCTAGAAATTTCTTGTGAGTGATCTATCTTCAAGCAAGCTAATAGCATGGAGGGAAGATGGCGGAGCAAGATCTGCAATTTCCTCGATGGGGATCGAAATTACTCGGATGCTTTGAAAGTTGTACACACAGAAGGATCATAGGACTGGGACAAGGATATAGGTTGAGCATATTCTGAGGAAGCAAAGCTTGTGGCCGTGCCTTGCAAAGAAGGAAAGAGAGCAGCAGCAAGAAGATACATGAAGACATGACATGACCCACGTGCCCTTATTATTGACAAAAGGAGGGAAGCTCACTTATAGAGTCAAACGCACCACCTTCAGAAGGCCTAAAACGGATCCCTTTCTTGTAAGTTCGAGAGTGTCGGTAGACATTGATAGTAAAGATGGCGGTGTCTGTTATTGCAAAGGACGATGATGAAGATGTGCTTAGGTACAAATGACACGTAGGTGGATACCTTATGTCATGTCGATATGGGATTTATTTTTTTGATACAAAGGGCATGTAAAACTTTCTAAAGATCTCCCATCCGTAACGATAATAACAATTTGTTAGTTGCTAAAAATAAAACCATCATGTATAACAAAGCATGCACAACCTCTGTGTACTGATAATTCCTTTATTAATAAAAAGCTACCATGTTAGAGTACGCATGCCTATTGTATTAGGGACCATCGTCTCTGCAGATAACACTTTCATGTACATAAGGTTTCCCTCAGCTTTGCCTTTAGGAAAGATATAGGAAGATTGAAAAGGCTTGCAAATAGCAGTGCTTGGGGAGAAGTACACTATTGGTGCCATAAGTAATGTACGGCGCTCACTTTGGTGCCAAAAGTTTTCGTCGGATCACTTAAGTGCCAAAAAATTTGAAAAACGCTCACTTTGATGCCAACGCCGATCTGATTTGTCGGAAATTCGACATGGCCTTTTTTTATTAATTTCTTATGCTGATGTGGCTCGCCGGAGTTTCCTGGATCACTTAGGCCTTCAAACAATGTCGTTTTAGCGTCCTAACACCAAAACGACGCTGTTTGGTGTCTCCCCCAATTCAAACCCTAAATCTTGACGGCCCCCGCGCTCAGCGGCCACAGCTCCGACCCTGACCCCGACCTCGACGATGGCCACTCGACGGCTGCAGCTCTGACCTTGACCCCGACCCCGACCCCAACCTCGACGACGGCTACTCAGCGGCCAAGTCGAAGGCCGTGATCTAGCCGGTGCTCGGGGAGGCCGCCGACGAGTGCGCCGCCATTGATGTCTCCCTCTCCATCTCCGATCTCCTTGACGAGTGCCTGGCTTGCGTCTTCCAGTACCTAGGCTCCGGCGACTAGGGCTGGTGCTCCCTCGTGTGCCATCGAGGGCGTTCGAGCAGCGCCAAGCAATGGCGGCTAAGCGAGCAACGGCGGCCCAACGACGGCGGAGGCCGAGCGACGACGGCCGAGCGAGCTAGGTCGGAAAAATCCCCAAATAAGTTAAACGGTGTCGTTTTTGTGAGGCCATCCATGTAGGACGGCAAAACGACGTCGCTTTCTTAAGGAGGACCGAAAACGACGTCGTTTGAAGGCCTTGTCGATTTTAAAAAAAAAAAAGTCACATAATCATTTTGGCCGGAATCTTTTGCCGGTGGCCGGAATCTTTCGCCTGTGGCACCAAAGTGATCGTTTTTCCTCCGATTTGGCACTTAAGTGATCCGACGGAAACTTTTGGCACCAAAGTGAGTGCCGTACACAACTTATAGCACTGATAGTATACTTCTCCCCAATGCTCGAAAGCACAAACTCATGAGCGATTCCTGATCATGATATGGCTCGAATTTGTGACATCCGTGGAGACAAATTAAGCACGCAACCAGAGCTGAGCACATTCGGTCGTGTACATTGGGCCGACAACTCAGGGTCACGTTTGTAGATCCATTTTTTGATGTCGACGGAAGGAGCAGGACTTGAGAGTTTTGGGATCCAGAAGCATCACAAGGAGAAGCCCACACAAGTTGGGTCGGTCTTGGTTGGTAAAAAGAGTTGCAAAATGCTCTGATTTTGGGCGAACAATGTCGTTTATTTTGAACTCAAAAGCCCAAGGAAACGACTCCATCGCTCAAAACCCAATGAAAGAAAGATCTATAAATTTCAAAGGTAAGTGCATAAAGTGCAATTGAGTCCTAAAATTTTCATAAAGTATAATTAAGTCCCAAAACTTATCAAGAAATTGCAATTGAGCTCTAAAACTTTTAAAAAATGCAATCAAATCTTCAAAATTGTTAAATTACTCAAATTAAGTCCTTTCATTAATTGTATTTTTTAAAAGTTTTACAATTCAGTTACACTTTTGTGACAAATTTTAGAACTCGATTGCAATTTTTCAAAATTTTAGGACTCGATTACATTTTTGTGATAAGTTTTAGAATTTAATTGTATTTTTTGAAAGTTTTAGAACTCAATTATATTTTCGTGATAAGTTTTACGACTTCTAGTGCATTTATCCCTAAATTTTAAAGAACATCAAAGAAGAATCGTCAAAATTTCGTTCTAAGTTTTACTGATGGGGATTCATTTCAATGTTGAGCCACTTTATGAAGTCGAAGGATGAGAATGAAGACTAAATTTATTCCTCCTTTAGATGGCCGAAAGGAGGAGGAATATTTTATAGATGAGAACTCCTAAAGAAAGAGAGTGACTTTCACGGTAGAAGGGACGATTCCCGATCGCATCAAAAGAGTGAAAACCTGCGACAAAAAAGCGATTGTTAGAAGATAACATGTCCTTGTTCGAGTAGTGGCCAACCAGCATCAACTTGATGTAATTCTCCGGCCAATCGTGATTTATGAGATCTCTACTTGTCTTCGAGTTTAAGATATCCAGCCTTAAAAGAAATCTAAGCGTAGAGAATTTTGAAGTTTCGTTACCAGCGTTTGTTACTTCTAACGTTTTTAGAAATACTTGTGTTTTGAAGCGACTTTTCTAATCGTAGGAGTTGAAAACCACGGTAAAACACTTACATATTCATTGTATTGTTATATGAAGGCTCTTATTTGTTTCGTGAAAAATATTTTCTCATTTTTCGATATTTGGATTGATTAGGAAAATGAGTCAACGAAAAATTTGTGCTTGGTTCGGGAAAATAATTTCTTTTAAAAAAATCGAAATCATTTTACAAAATATAACTAGATATTGATATTTAGACCAGAAACTCTGCCTTGGGCATGAAACCCTAATGCTAATTATCAGGTCCCTGGCACTCAGGTTTATGACCTTGGCACTCAGGTTTATGACCTTGGTGTTCGTGCCTGGCTCCTTGGCACCCACGTCCAAGTCCCTTGAGGTTTGGCTTAAGCCCCTAGTAGGGATGAGCATAGCTTGGGTGAGCGACTCCCATCTTAAAATTGGGAACCATTCATTGAGGACCGGTTCTAAAAAATTGGAACCAAGACCGCCCATGCAGTCTGGCCAATCCCCAATCCCTACAAAACTTGTTCAGTCTTATATTCGGGTTGAATTGCAAACAATTTATTTTGATTAAAAATTGAAAACTATAAGGCAAAATGAATAACAATACTCATTAGCTAAAAACTTGATTTATTTGAAGGTCATGGTGTGGTCCTCTTAAGGTTTCCTGACACCAGAAACAAATGGAGAATTAGACTCCGCGTTAAAAGTCCTAACTTCACAAAAGTTCAAACATTAATCACTTGATTTATCCTTTTTCAATGTCAACCTAATATAATCATGGAATGGCTAAAGAAAGACCTAATTATACTTTTAAAATGAGCCATTGGCTCTTGTGGACATCTTCGATCAGTTCTCTCATTCCTCTACGTTTGTTTATTTTGTTTTGGTTGAAAAAGCAAGTAAATGGATTATTAGAATGAAAAAGAAAAGTAGGGGGTTAATCCTTTTACGCATCTGAAAGATAAAATTAGTCAATAATATCCAATAACTACAATATACATATATGTACATATATATTTAGTTGAAAAACTACAAAATAATTAAGTATTTGAAATATAATTTCTTGTGTGTGTGTATATATATACTAGTCTGGTCCAGATGGGTAGACGGGTGGTTTCATGCCTATAAATTGGGACTCGGATGGGTACTTACTTATTCTACTAAATTGGAACTGAGAACCGGACCGGCCCCCATGGGAATGGTCGATTCCAGTCCGATCTGGTCTAGTCCCAGGTGATTCGGGTAGTTCTCGGTTCTTTTGCATACCCTTAGCCCCTAGTGCCCATTGCTCAAGTCTCTAGTGTCCTTGCCTAGATCCATCAAGGCCAAGCCGAAGGCCCTAGTGCCTGTGCCCAATACATCGATGCCTAGGCCAAAGTCCCTAAGAGGCTAAGCTTGGGGCCTTGGTACCTATGCCAGATCCTTCACACCCAAGCTCGAGTCCATAAAGGCTATGCTTGTATCCCCAACACTCAAGCAAAGGTCTCGTGCTGAAGCCTAGGTTCATCAACACTAATGCCTAGGACCTCGGTGCCCATGTTTGGGTCCATCGATGCCAAGGCCTAGGCCTTGGTGCCTGTGTCCTAGTGCGTCGAGTTTAGACTCGAGATCCTAATGCCCATGCTTGGTGGTTGGCTCCCCTGATTGCCTTTGCACAGGTCACTAGTGCCTAGATAGTGTTAGTGTAATTAGGAAATCAAATCAAATTTTCCTTTCCAAATGAGGGAAAATATATTCCAGTTCTTTTTGAGATTTTAGCCTAATACCGAGGAATATAACCATTTTCTTGGAAAATGACTCCCTAGAAAACATTTTCTAGAAATGTAACATTTTTCATAAAACAAACGAAGCTAAAGAGTTACAAAGCATATTCGAACTTACGTGGCCAGCTCATTAGGCTTGCCCAAGCCCATTAACCTAGAGTGGAAAATATGTGGACCTAGGCAAGCAATACTTTTTTAAGGACTAGCTTGCCCATCCAACCGTGACTAGCAGTATGATTTATTTATTTAGAAAATGACATAAATGATTCATGAGTTTTAGTCAAATGTACATCGTCATCCATGGAGTTTAAATTTATTCAGTGTGGTCCTTAAATAATTGGTAAATGTTCAACGTAATCTGTAGATTATATTAAAATGTTTAATATTGTCATTTTCCATTAATTCATATTAATGATATTTGCTAATATGACTTCCTATCCATTAAGTTTGAATGGTGGACTGAAAAAAAAAAAAATTACATGTGGACTATCCATGTATATTCATATGTAATTGGGATAAACTAATCAACATCATCAAATAACGATCGACATATTGACACCCTAATTTTATTTTTCTTTTCTACAGTAGATGGATAAAAAGATGGGCATGTTTACTTATCATTTTTAAACATCCAATTTAGCTTATAATGGTCCCCATCATCAAATAATAACATGAAGGACTATATTAAACATTTACTAGTAGTTCATGAATCACATTGAACAAATTAAAAGTCCAATGATGACATTGCACATTAAATGAAAGTTCATAGAGATTTTTTTTTTATTTTTTATTTTTGTTAACCGAGGAACTGCCGGAGATCACCCTTCGGGGATCACACGACTCTCCAGTGCCCGATGGCACCGTCGAGCCTCGCTGAAAGCCGCTATTTAGACGTAAACCTCGGGAGAGGCTAGCCCAAGACCACAACACCAGGACCCCTCACTTCAGACACTTTAGCAACAAGAGGGTTCGAACCCTCAACCTCTGTTATGAGGGAGAGAATTCACACCAACTACGCTGCCCGTGGTTGGGTGACATTTTTATTATCATTATTCCTTTTTTATGAAAAAATATATAATAACATTTTAGGCATGATGAAACTGAGCAAAGACACATAGGACTGAAATTAGATCCTGTGTATCCATTGATCATGTGTAATTTTGTTGTATCAGAATAAAAGTTTTAGATGAAAAATAATTAATTCATGTGACTAGTAAGCTTTTTATAATATTGCATCTATTAGGATCCATACTGATATTCATTCATTACTAGTAACCCAATTAGTTTCTAATATATCCGGATGATAGTTTTCTAGTTATGTACATAAGAAAAGTCTATTACCAATATATTAATTCAAATAATTTTTAGTGGGCATGGCATGACATGCTGGAATCGGCCATTTCCCATTTAGTCGAAACTACGGTGAATTTATAACGGTAAATAGAATTTAAAAGATAAAATAACTTGAGGAAATTGATAATAACTTACCTACGACAGTTTCGACCGAAATTTTTTTTACCTATGACAGTGAATCGGTGATATTATAGAAATCACCGTTCTCATAAATACTTTTTTGAAATTTCTCATATTATTAACTTGTTTAGCACATAAACCTTCTTAACTTGAAAAGATGTGTTCAGGTGAAAAATAACCAAAAAAAAAAAAAAAGATATCGTCGGTGACACAAAAGGTTAGAAAAGATATTGTCGGCGACACAAAAGGTTTTTTTTTTTTTGGTCGAAGGTGACACAAAAGGTTGAAAAAAATGCTTTTTTTTTTGCGGGAAAAGTGACACGTGCCCATAGTAAAAAGCATCGTAATTTGATTCTCGAAAAGGAAAAGTAAACAAAAGTAAAGCAGAAGGGAGTCCGACCAAAAAAAAGCAGAAGGGATAACGCTTTAGGCTTTGGATAAGGGGATAGACGATGAGATAAAAAAAGCTGTAAAATTCTATTTTATCTATAAGAAATTTGTTTCATGACTTTTCAACAAGATTCCATTTTTTCATGAAATATATATAATTTGAAAAAAATTTCTTTAAAATGATTATTTATGTCGTTTGAAATAATTAGTCAATACAAATTATTTTTATTATTGATAATAATTTATATCTAAATATTTTCGTGAACGATAAGATTTTTTTGTTTATTTAAGTTTGTAAGTGATACAAATAATTATTTTTATATTTTTAAATTATCTATTTTTTTGCGAAACAAATGAGGTATAAATATCAGGACACCATGAAGGCAAACAGACACATTAATTTCACTCTATATCACTTGCAAATTTGTAAGATGTAAGCACGAGAGAGTGTTTCATCACTTTCCAACTGCCTCCATCTTCCGACAAAAAACAAGAGCTCCCTCCATCTTATTTCATTGCCCAAATAATCAAAACCTCTATTTTCCTCTCACATTTTCTACATTCGTCTTTTAAAATTAAAAGATAGCATCCACTCAAATAAAAAAAAAAAAAAAGGTGCGACCAAAAAAAAAAAAAGGAAGAAAAAAATAGCTGTCAAACAATAAAAGAAGCTTCCTTTTCTTTTTTGACAGTAAAATGGTTTATTTGCAATAAACCATTTTTTTTTTTTTTTATAAATTATACCACTTCATGAAATGGCGCCGTAAATGATTTGTCGAATACGAAGTGATCTCATATCATTTCATATACATACTCACCGTAATGACTTAATATTCATACAAATTAAATTTTTGCATGTGACATGGCCCTTTCATTTCTTTATGCCTCGTTTAATAACTTTTAACACATGATTTTCCTGTTCTTACTTATTTTTCCTGTTGGATTTCAAGTCGATGGAAGACGACTTACCTTTATTTGATGCGCATACAACAATTAACCCCGGAACAAACGTTGAATTGTAGATGAATCACGAACAAAAATACTTCACGTTGGTCTGAATGCAATCATGAGAAAAACACTTGATTTCCACAGTGTAAATGCCGATTGTTCTTGTAAAGATGAAATTGAATGCCTTCTCTCTTTCGATGGAAATGAGACAAACAGAGGAGAGGAATTTGTGCGCGTTTGTTTTGCCAACCATGCCAACGGTTGTTTATGAAAGACTTTTATACAACTCCTTTCATAGCCCTTCAAATGGTGTCTTTCCATTGTAGCATATCAAGATCAAACGGTGTGTTCCAATCGCACCTCATCATGGACGTATTGATTAAGTACATCATCTCCCACTCGGACATGATGGGCTTGATAAAGATCTATCAAGAATGTAAGGCATTCAACATTCATCAACTTTACAAAACAATTCATACTAACAAGTAAGTTGTGCGACTAGTGAGTACACCTACACTTGGGAGCTCAAATTATGCACCTGTTAGGGATGACATAATGGCTACAACCCTAAAAAGAAATAAACAATCGATGTCTCATAGTACCCCAGACATATTTTGTTACATCAATCCAAGTATACCTATCCCTCAAAGGCTATACTTGACTATTCTCAAAACACCATGTATTTACAATTATATCCGCAACCACATAAGGCGATATAATTGGTCGACTAGTATATATATGTGATAGATGTAAAACAACAATAATCTTCATTCGCACTCATGTCTCTCTCCATTTCAGAACAACTGCTTTCCTAGACACGTCCCATAAGGCCATTTCCATTCATGACCGCCGATAACATGCTAAAATAGCAACATTGATCTTTCACTTCAAAAACATAGTCAGAAGTAACATAGGACACAAAATGAGGTAAATTATAAATTACCTCAATGGCTCACACGATGAGTAAATAGGGATAATTTTACTCACATTCCATTGTCGGTTGAACAATGCACATGTAGTATGAATTACATGCTATAGTGGATTTCTCTTTCTATAAGAGCGTATGTCATTTATTAAATATATCCACTATACGGATCTTAGCCTAAACATAGTCATGTGCTCATCACGTACTTATGTTTAGCTTGAGTGCTATATCAGCTCGCTTTCTATAGCGCCCAATTAAGTACTCGCATTCGGTATCTTTCAAGCATACATGATTGTTGGACTATCATGTTCGGTCTTATTATTAATAAATCACAGACCTCATCTTGACTCCAATCAATGCGACATATTATTTTATGTACTAAACTTGCTCTACACATAATGTCTCATCTCAACACTTGAGATGATTGCTCGTGTGAGTGAGCCAATCAATGCCTGTTGACATACTTTTCAATAATATACGTGTGTATGTGCTAGTCTCATAAAACATCAAGTCAATAATAAATAAACAAGTATAGTACATATGTTCACATATACATAAACCAATGATCCTGTACAATAACACATATCACATTCTACGCAATCCTCGTGACATCCTATGGGTCAAGAATATGTCTCTAGGAATAGCCTTCGTAAATGGATCAGCAACCATTCTATTGGTTGAAATATATTGTAGGATCACTTCTTTCTACGCTATAATATCTCTGATAAGGTTGTTCTTTATGTCAATGCGCTTCGCTCTTCCATGATACTTGGGATCTTTCACATAGGCAATGGCTGCTTAACTATCATGATAGTCTATCACCGGTCTTGGAACCTTAGTGATAGTGGCTAAATTTTCCAAGAAACTTTTTAGCCATATTGCTTCTTGCACCTCGATTGAGCAAGAATGCATATCCAGAAGTCAATCGTCCATAGTGCCTTTCAAGTATCTCAGGATCCTCTTCACTGCTTTCTAGTGTGCTTGACCGGTATTTGATTGATATCGGCTCACTAATCCCATGGCATAACATATGTCGGGTCGAGTACACATCATAGCATACATTAAACTTCCGACTGCACTAGCGTAAGGAACAGTTGTCGCGACCTCTCTTTTACCGTTCGGGGGAAAAGAAAGAAGGTTTAGGGGTATTTGCCTAAAGAGGCGGATCAATGGCCCTAAATTAGACACGGGCTCTCCCAAGCCCATATCTTGTGTGACGTTGGATTTTGTATTCTTATTCTTAATAACCTATGTATTTTTAGGAGTCGCCACTAGCTTATTGGGGTCGGCTAAAAACCAATCAAGACGCGGAGTGTTGTCTCGATTCTTATGCAGCCAGAGATTTCTAGGAACGGGGACTTGTTTACGCCAATGTTTCTATTAGCGCTCTTGCGGTACCACTAACTTGGAAGATTGTTTATTTAAATGGCCACACAATCTTAATTACCAATTATAATCTTTATGAAACCGCTAAGCGTCCATGCAAAAGCTTTTGTAAGTTTGTTTTCCTTAATGTCTAAACTAATCCTAACATAATTTAGAAGAAAAATTTACACTCAAATTAATGAAAAGCGATGCGCAAGTAAACATCCAAAAAAATTGAAATAACTTGAAAATAAATGTAGAAAAAAAAGACCCGATACAAGTCGGGCAAATAATATTACATGGCCTTATTATCACGCCCCGTGACACGACCCCCGTAAGCAAAATGGGAATTTAAATATGCATGAAATTACTCTAGATGCATGCAATTAATTTAATTAATTTTAATCTACGCATAATAGATTATTTACAAAAATGGTTCTAAAATACCAAAATATCATTTAAATTAAGAAAATGACCTTTTAAAATTAGGAAAATTTCATAGATGTCATTTCCATCATAACTTGATACCATCCATCATTTTTACAATTTTTTTGAAATTTTCATTTTTTTAATTTTTATTAAAAAATAATTCCCTAAATCGATATCTGCCAATTTACACTAATATGGGATTGTCTAGTACATGAATATAACAAGAACCAAGCTCAAATCGACCGTTTCAAAATCGAAACTTGATTTGAGCATTTCATTGAACACTTGGCTTGCATCAAAACACCTCAAAACGGCTTCTTCGGGCCATGTTCGTGGTCTCTAATCTCGACCCATAAGCAATCTCATGTGAAAGAAAAGTATCAAGGATATATTATTACATGTAAAGAACCGGTTTAGCTAGAAATCACAGCCTAAAACTCGCAAGAACCAAACTGAAAACGGCCTCCAATATGCGGGTTGGAGCCGTTTTGCAAATCTGGTATGGAACCAAGTCAAACAGCCATGTCAAATGCCCAGATTGAAGCCCCAACAACCATCACATGCAACATCTATATGAAATATTACTCCACTCGGATGAAAATAGGTAACATGTAATTTCACATGCAACAAACATCACCAAAAACGATCAACCGGACGCATCAAAACGAACTCTCCAAGAAGCATACATGCGTGATCTATGCTGGCCAACCATGTCTCAAAGTGGATTGGCTTGGTCTTTGGCTCATGTTATAGATGGTTTCATGGTTCACAAGGAGATTTAAAGACTAAATCGGGTTACTCTATGCATTATTTGCACTCCCATATAACATTCATTAAAGTCACAACAACAAAAAAATGTATGTAGAGGGGGGTAACAAGTCAAGCATGTAGGGGTATTGGAGAGGCTTTAAACACTAGGAAAAATTTCCACCTCGAAAATCAGTCGTCCGGACTAGTTTTCCTCTTGATTTTCGTGATAAAAACATATTCAAAATTAAACTAAAATACATCTAGGATGCTTACCTTGCTTCCTAGTTTCCCTTTCAAGTGACTCTTGGCCAAGGAAACCAAGAAATTGTCCTCTGGGAGCACGTGGAAGTTGGTTCCTTCAAACTGAAAGTGAGATCTGCAGAAGAAAAAGTGACAACGAAGGTTTTCGTTGACTTCCAAAATTAGACTTCCAAACCTCCTTTGTTGGCCAAGTTAAAATCAACCCAGATTATATGTATACTAGTTTGGGTTGTAATTCATGGCTTTCCTCATTTGTCTCTCACTTTTCTCAAAAACACTTGCTTTTCCTCACTCGTGATCAATCGGGCTCAACACTCAGAAAAATTTTCGGAATTTCTTGGCCCGCCAGGAGGGTGGTTTTCTGGGGGCTTTAGGAGACCTTCCTGAACTCCATTTGGGACGTGAAACCTATGGATGGAAAGCTCTTTGAGCGAAGTTTCACTCTCTAGTTGAAGGTTTTGGCTAATTTTTGCCGCAGGTATGTGAAAATTTCGTTTCTCTCTCTCAAGGTCGGTCTGGAATTTTTGGGTTTGGCTTTTTTGGAGTTGCTTCTGAGGGTGTTTTTTGGGTACGATTGTGAGCTCCGTGTCGTGTTTCTTGTCTTCTCCCTCTTATCCCTCAAACAAGCTCGCTTCATAGATCTTATCCACTACATTAGGCAATCACTTGATTGGCTTTTTGCCCTCCTGCCAAGCCCACCAACTGAGCAGTCTACCCACTTTCTGACTTAGCCAAAATTTTGAAATTTTGCAGCTGTTGAGTTTGTGGATTTTGCTGCGACTTTCCCGTGCATTTAGCAACTTATCCCTGGTCGATTTTTTTCCACTTTCACTACTCATTACGGTCTTCCATCACGTGCAAAGATCACGCTGGTTGGGCAGCTGAGGAGGATATGGTAGGGCCACTAAGTTGCTTACTCTGCAACTCCGAATTGAAACCAACTCGTGGACTAAGTTTTGGTTGCTGATTTGAGTGCTTTAATCCATCAATTTTGCTACGATTTTTGATCAATTAGCGAGTGCATGTATAGTAGTTTAAGATCTCGACCAGATTTCACAATTTTGCCCATCCAATTGTGCAAGAAAGTCTCTCAAAGTTGGCCATTTTCTTATCCGAAAATACCCAATTCAATACAAATTTGGTCTTTTTGGCTCGATTTGATTGATTCGACTTGGCCCAAATTCAATTTCAACTTAATTGGTGACCAAGATGATGATTTACGGGCTCGGGCGCAAATTTTGCCAAATTTGTGAATTGGTCTCTCAACTTTTGGAAATTGCATTTTGGCTCTAACTTGCCATTTGAATTCCAATCTGACCTCCTGGGCTTGGTTAGTCACATTTAGATCATTGGCCACAACTTTTTTTCTTTTTTTAAATAATTTTAAATATTTTTAATATTTTAATATTTTTTTAAAATTTTTGAAGGAAAAACATCTTCCATTTTAAAAAAACTATACTAAACACCTAGATAATCTATATGCAATAATTTGACATGAAATGTTTTTGTGGAAAAACAAGTTCTCATTTTTTCGGAAATGATTTTTGGGCAAAAATTTAGGTGTCAACAGTTACCCCTCTTTGAAAGGAAGTTCAAAAGAGTTTTCTTTCAAAGATAAGGTGACACCTTTTTTTGTTTTTTACAATAGAAAAATGAAAATGCAAGTGAGCTTAATGTAAAGAGCGTGATCTAGGGATGTACCTGTGAACAATTTGAAAATTGTGGTTTAAGGATATACTCACAAATCTTGTGGTTTAAGGCAGTCCCACGAACCTTGTGGTTTAAGGCAGTCCTACTAAACTTGTGGTTTAAGGCAGTCCCACTAATCGTGTGGTCTAAGGCAGTCCCACTAACCTTGTGGTTTAAGGCAGTCCCACTAATCGTGTGGTTTAAGGCAAATCCACTAATTGTGTGGTTTAAGACAATCCCACTAATCTTGTGGTTTAAAGCAGTCCTACTAACCGTGTGGTTTAAGGCAATCCCACTAACCTTGGCGAATTGCATGGTTTAAGGATGACCAAGAACCTGTTGAAAATGCATGGTTTAAGGCTAACCCATGAACCCTTTGAAATTGCAAGGTTTAAGGATAACCAAGAACCTTTTGAAAATGCATGGTTTAAGACTAACCCATGAACTCTTTGAAATTGCGTAGTTTCACTGGAGGAACCTGTCATTCGAGAATATTTAGAAATGGGTACTGCACATCAAATAGAATTCATTATGACAAGTATTCTAGTAGCGAAAGCATACTAGATGAGATCGATTTCAGCACGTGTCATCAGTAACAATATGAAAAGTGTATTGGTGATGAGAAGGCAATGATTGCATAAACAAATCAAATTAATTCCGACCACTTGACAAACTCGCAAAACTGTCATTATGCTCGGATGATATCCTTAATCATCAAATTCTCTTGGGAGAAAAATCCTTGTTGAAATGACCTTGACTTATGAGAAATGTCTGTTAAGTATGCCAAGCAAGGACCCTTAGTTAGAAAGGGCTTCTCACATATTCTCAAGAAAAATGGCTATTTGATCCCATCTATTCATGTGGGAAATAAACTGATCTCTCAATCTCACTCTTCCAGTGTGTAAGGCTTTGAATCATTCGCAATAAGTACACATTGACCAATCTAAAAGGTCTTTTAGAAGGACTGTAGTTCAGGTTTGGTCATGGTTATAGCAATGGTTAAGCATCATTGGCTATGAAATGAATTAATCACCAATCAACATCTTCGCCTGGTTTATAAGTCAAGAAACCTTAAGATGAGATAAGACAACCTTGCTCTCACTTCTTCGAGCGGCATCTTCTTTAGAAAGTCATAATTTCCACTCGAATTATCCCCATTTGAAGAGACTTCAGGAGTAGGTTGTAATGTTGGTTCGGTGGAAGGCTCAACAGGCTTAGCACTTTTTCGAAGAGGGGTTTGAGAGTTGGTGATTACAACGGCATCATTGCCATATCATCCGATTTTTTTGAGAGCACTCGAATTTGTCTTGAAAGTCCCTTAAGTAATCATCTCAAAATAAGAGCAAGCATTTTGTTTGCTTTTGTTTGTTTGTTTTTGTTTGTTTTTTTTTGTCATTTTTGCTTTGATGGAGACATTCTTCTTGATGCAATTTCTTTTCCTTCTACTTTTTTTTTTTGGTGATGGGCATTAGCCTCGCTTTTACCAGGTATAGTGCTTTTTCATGCCCCTTAATTTTCATTTGACTTTTGCTCTTTTGCATTTTTTAAACTCTTAGGACTTTCAAGATGCTTTCCACATTTTCACGTAAACATCACTTGCCTTGGCAAATCATATGCCTTGCCCCAATGTGGGGAGATAATCACCACTCGAGTTTTGGAAATGAACAATTAGGCTCAACTTGGTTTAAGCAAAGGGTATTGGTGTTTGGGTAGAGAAAAGAATGCTCTTCTTCACATTGGGATGCTTTGAGCTTCCATAAGAAATCACCTGAAGTTACCACAAAAAGATTTATGCAAGTGAGCGTAAGGAAGCCTTTCTCATCTTTCCTCTCCAAATAATGCCGACCCAGACCTCCATAATTGCCCCTTTATGGGGTGATTCTTGACAGGGGTATTTTATAGAAAATTCTCCACATTAAAAGGCTCAAATGGGCTAACTATTGTCACATGTAGTGTGTAGGATAGAGGAAAGAAATGCCTCTTATCATCTTGATCTATGTACCACTTGCGAATGAATTCATTGACCTTAAACGACATGGGTTTTCTCTTTCGCTCGAATCTCAGAGTGCTTAAAGGACATGTTTGGAAATGGGTTGCCTTTCCTCATCCTAAGTGTTTCTCGCTTGGCATAAGTAACATCACCTTTCATTTTTGTTGAGATCATCTGGGTGGATTGATCTCCATAGAGAATTTTGATTCGAAATGAGTGATCCATCGAGTGGATGGACAATTTAAAGAAGATTTTTGCAAACTTTATGGAAAACTTGTTTCTTCAATTTCCAATTTTTTTGTGCTTTTTTCCAGAAAAACACTAAATGTTCTTTTATCGTGATGGAAATTCTCCATTTGTTTTCCATTTGATTTTGAGAAGAATGGTACTTACCTGTGCCTTAGTAGTCAGGCGACCCTACGGAGAGCAAAAGGGAAGGTGTTAGTACATGAATCCTCAAAGATCGTAAAACTGGAAACGATACAACATTACCCTTGGTTAGTTTCACCATTTGGTGGCAAACAGCGGGATGAACATACTGTTTTAAGGCTTGAAGAGAATCTTAGGTCTTTGGTATCGTTGGTTCGAGCATTTTCCTCTTTTTGCAAAAATAAAAGTTATTATTATTATTATTATTATTTTGTTTACATGGCAACCTTGTTGCCTTTTCTAGGGATCGAACCCTGGCCGTTCCCGGACCACTTCATTCCCCATACCACCAGGCCAAAGCTCTGGTAGTGTTCGTGGGGCGCTTCTTTTTTTATTTAATTGAATTGACTCTAGAACGACACATCTTTTTCACCCAGTTAGGTGAATTCGACATGTGTTACCCCTCATATACTTGCTTGATAGATATCTTGTTCAAATCAACTTCTCGGGTTTGTTCTTCGAATACTGATGTCCCTGCCAAATAGGGGAACTATGTTAAAAAAGAGTTTAGGGGGGTATATCGGAAACGATACCAAATTACCCTTCTTTTGAGTTTGTGTTCGACAACTCCTGGGAATATCTCGAATGTGGACCATCGTCATTTTGTTTTGTGCTTTTTAATTTTCTTCGTTTTACAATCTTTCCACCAAAGCAACTAGATGCACATAACACAAATACATATGCATGTATAGAATGTATGCATGAAATGCATGATGCAAGTGCTAAGTGACTCGGGAAATGGCTCTACGGCCTTGATTTCATTCATGGAAAGTATTTCTTGACTGCATCAGCGTTTACAGGCTTTGGTAACTCGTGGCTGTCCATTTCTACTAGAATTAAAGCCCCACAGGGTAGTATCTTCTTAATGACATAAGGGCCTTCATAATTTGGAGTGAATTTTCCGCGTGGGTCCGGTATGATAGGCAATACCTTCCTCAACACAAGTTCATCCACTTGGAAATGTCTCGGTCGAACTTTGCGATTAAAGGACTTCACAACTCGCTTCTGGTAGCATTGACCATGGCATAGTGCACTAAGTCTCTTCTCATCAATCATATTCAGCTGTTCATATCTCTGCTGCATCCACTCAGCTTCTGAGAGTTTAATCTGCGAGAGAATCCTCAACGAGGGAATTTCCACCTCCACAGGTAAGACTGCCTCCACACCATATACAAGTGAGTAAGGCGTTGCCCTCGTCGAAGTATGTATCAAAGTTCGATATGCCAACAACGCATATGGCAATCGTTCGTGCCAATCACGATAATTGCCTGCTGTCTTAGACAAGATCTTCTTTATGTTTTTGTTAGCTGCCTCCACTGCTCCATTCATTTGCGGACAATAAGGTGACGAGTTCAAATGGCGAATTTGGAATTCATGAAGCAACTCGTCCACAATCTTGTTATTCAGATTCAAGATGTTATCAGTAACAATGGCTTATGGTACACCATAACGGGCAATGATGTCACGACGAATGAATTTGGCTACGTTTTTTGCGGTGACGTTGACATATGAACTCACTTCGATCCATTTTATGAAATAATCAATAGCTACAAAAATGAAGCAATGCCCATTAGAAGCTTTGGGGTTAATTGGCCCGATTATATCGATTCCCCACATGGAAAATGGCCATGGCTGAGACATCAAGTGCAGTTCGTTAGGTGGGGCATTGATGTTGTCTCCATAAATCTAACACCGATGACAGTAGCGAACATGCTTGATACAATCGGTTTCCATGCTTAACCAGAAATATCCGAGCCTCATGATCTTTTTTGCTAAAAGGTGGCCATTCATGTGTGGTCCACATTCTCCTTCGTGTATTTCTTTCATCAGCTGGTTGGCTTCTCTAGCATCGACACATTTCAACGGATCGAATCAAATGATCTTTGTAGAGCACACCGCCAGAAACAAAGAATTTCAACGCTAACTTCTTGAGATATTTCTTGTCAGCTACCTCACATCCTTGAGGAAATTCTCCCAGTTGGAGGTAATTCAAGATGTCGTGGTACCATGGCTTTCTGTCTAGCTCGCCTTCAACTGACATACAGTAAGCTGTGTGTTTGAGAATCTCGATCTTTAATGGCTCAATATCCAATCCCTCCATCACGCGCAACATTGATGACAATGTGGCCAATGAATCAGCAAATTGATTTTGGGACCTTGGCAAATATTCAAAGGATATTTCCTCGAATTCCTTCGTTAATTTTTCAAAGAATTCATGATATGGGATCAGCTTAAGATCGCGTGTTCGCCAGAGACCTTATGTTTGCCGAATATTAAGTATAGAATCGCCATATACTTGTAAATTCTTAACATTCATGTCAATGGCTAATTGCAAGCCAATGATGCATGGTTCATATTATGAGATATTATTAGTGCAAGGGAACATCAATTTTGCAGCTATAGGATAATGTTGGCCAGCTGGAGAGATCAAAACTGCCCCAGTCCCAGAGCCAAATAAATTTACAGCCCCGTCGAAGTACATGGTCCATTTATCATTTGATATTGCCAAAATACGTTCATCCAAGAAGTCCGCTATGTCGAAAAATTATGCTTCTCTAGGATTTTCAGCCAACATATCGGCTATGGCTCTCCCTTTGACTGATTTATGTGCTATGCTTTGTATATCAAATTCGGAAATAAGGACTTGCCATTTGGCCATCTTTCCAACTAAAGTGGCTTCTCTAGCGAGATACTTGATTGGGTCATTCTCTGTCACAAGCAAAATCTGATGGTGGAGAGTGTATTGGCGTAGTCGGTGCAATACCCAAATCAATGCTACACATGTTTTTTCCACTTCCAAGTAATTCATCTCAAAGACAGTGAATTTCTTGCTGAGATAATATATCGCGCATTCTTTTTGATCGCTTGGCCTCTTTTGGGCAAGCATGGCCCCTAGTGACTCCTTGTGGATGGTTAAGTAAAGGACCAGTGGTATTCTTGGGACTGGTGGTACCAACACTGGTGGCTGAAGAAGGTATTGCTTTATCTCTTCAAAGGCTTTTTGGCATTCGGTGTCCCATTCAATCTTAGTATTCTTCCTCAGGAGTTTGAAGAATGGTTTTACTGTCTCCAACAATTAAGAAATGAATCTTGCGATATAGTTCAATCTACCCAGGAGACTTCGAACTTCCTTGATAGTAGAGGGAGCTTTGAGGTCACAAATGGCTTTAACTTTCGATGGATCGATTTCAATGCCTTGGCTACTGACCATAAAACCTAATAGCTTCCCAGACTTTGCCCCAAATATGCATTTGGCGGGATTAAGTCTCAGCTTAAATTTCCTGAGCCGGTCAAATAACTTCTTTAGGACCCTAATATGATCTTCTCCATGCTTTGATTTGGCAATCATATCATTGACATATACCTCTATTTCCTCATGCATCATGTCATGGAATAAGGTGACCATTGCTCTTTGATATATAGCTCCCGCATTCTTTAGGCCAAACAGCATCACCCTGTAACAAAAGGTCCCCCATGGTGTAATAAAGGATGTTTTACTCTTATCCTCCTCTTTCATCCTAATCTAGTTGTATCCAGAGAACCCATCCATGAAGGAGAATAGTTCAAATCCCGTGGTGCTATCAACCAAAACATCAATATGCGGTAGCGGGAAATCATCCTTTGGCTTGCCCGGTTTAAATCCCGATAGTCTATGCAAACTCTGACCAGTCCATCCTTCTTCATGACCGGAACGATATTAGCAATCCAATCAGCATAATGGGATACTTCGATGAGTTCCACTTTTAATAGCTTCATAACTTCTTCCTCAATCTTCTTAGAAAGTTCTGGTTTTGTTCTTTGAAGTTTTTGCTTTTTTGGTGGCATATTTGGGTCAGTTGGCAAAGCGTGCTCCACGATTTCTGGGTCTAGTCCCGGCATATCCGCGTAGGACCATGCGAATATATCTTTATATTTCTTTAAGAAGTCAACCATTCTTTTTGCCTCGATCTTTGAAAGGCCCGCCCCAATCTTGGTTTCCTTAAAATTTTATGTGTTGCCAAGATTTACAGTAACCGTTTGCTCGGCTGTCAAGGGTTTAGATTCTTCATGACGAATCCAATCTCTTTCGATGTCTTTCTGGATATCATTATCCTCGTCAGATTTGAAGAGATTTTCATGAGGCAATTCCGAGTCACATACACATGTATCATGATTATGCCGAATGACATGCTTGAGATGCAAATGAGGGGGTCAGTAAAATCACTTAACGAATGCCATGCATGATGCACATTCAAAAATTCTTTTTGAATAACTATTTGAAAAGAATACGAATTAGGAGATTGCCCTCATATCCTCAGACATCTTTTCCCAAAACTTTGAAAACTAGGAGTCATGAGGAAGTCTAAGCCTCAGAGCATCATCATAGGATTGGTGGAATACTTCCTCACGCCTTTAATAAAACATGGATGCATTTGTATTAACATGATAAGGCCGTTTTACAAGGTTCATGATCTTGGACCACGGCTCACAGTCCAATACCTTGATTACATACGAATATAACAAAAGTAGCTAAACAACTCTTCCCATGTAAGGGAACGCATAAAGGAAATGACATATGTTGACACCTAATTTTTGCCCAAAAAAATCATTTAAAAAAAAAAAATGGGAACTTACTTTTCCACAAAAAATATTTCCAGATTATCTAGGTGTTTAGTATAGTTTTTTTAAATGGAATATGTTTTTCCTTAAAAAAATTAAAAAAAATTATTAAATATATAAAAAAAGATAAAAAAAGAAGAAAAAAAAAAAGGTTGGGGCCAATGATCTAAATGTGACTAGCCAAGCCCGAGAGGTCAGATTGGAATTAAAATGGCAAATTGGGGCCAAAATGCAATTTTCAAAAAGTTGAGGGACCAATTCACAAATTTTGCAAAATTTTGCCCGAACCCTTAAATCATCATCTTGGTCACCAATTAAGTTGAAATTGAACTTGGGCCAACTCGAATCAATCAAATCGGGCCAAAAAGACCGAGTTTGTATTGAATTTGGTATTTTCGGATAAGAAAATGGCCAATTTTGAGGGACTTTCTTGCAAAATTGGGTGGGTAAAATTGCGAAATCTGGTCGAGATCTTAAACTACTATGCATGAGCTTGCTAATTGATCAAAAATCGCAGCCAAATTGATGGATTAAAGCACCTAAGCCAACTACCAAAACCCAGCCCACGATTTAGCCTCAATTCGGAGTTGCTGAGTAAGCAACTTGGTGGCCCCACCATATCCCACTCAGCCGCCCATCCAGCCTGATCTTTGCACATGATTGAAGACCATAATGAGTAGTGCCAGTGGACGGAAATCGGCCAGGGATAAGCTGCTGAAGGCACGGGAAAATCGCACAAAATCCGGACACTCAACAGTTGCAGAAGTTGGAAAAATTGGCTAAGTTAGAGAGTGGGTGAACTAGCTCAGTTGGCAGGCTTGGTAGGTGGACAAAAGACCAACCAAAAATCCCTTAATTCGGTGGATAATATCTACGAAGCATTGTCTTTGAGGGCAGGAGAGAGAGAAGACGATAGGGAGAGGAGAGAGCTCACGGTCGTCCCCCAAACAGGTCCTCAGAAGCAACTCCAGAAAGCAAAAAACCAAGAAATTCCAGATCAACCTTTAGGGAGAAAAGTGAAATTTTCACAAACTTCCATCCAAAATTAGCCAAAACCTTCAACTAGAGAGTGAAAATTCACTCAAATATTTTTCCAACCATAGGTCGCACATCCCAAATGGAGATCGGGAAGGCCTCCTAAAGCCCCCCGAAATCTCCCCTCCTGGCGGGCCAAAGAAAGTCTGAATTTTTTCCAAGTGTTGAGCCCGGTTGGTCACGAGTGAGAGAAAGCGAGTGTTTTTGAGAAAGTTGAGAGATAAAGGAGGAAATACATGACCTACAAGCCAAACTAGAATACATATAGTTTGGGTTGGTTTTAATTTGGCCAACAAAAGAGGTCCTGAAGCTTGATTTTGGAGGTCAATGAAAACCTTCGTTATCATTTCTTTCTTTGCAGATCTCGTTTTCCAGTTGAAGAAGCCAACTTCCATGGGTCCCCGAGGATAATTTCTCGGCTTCCTCGGCCAAGAGCCACTTGAAAAAGAAACTAGGAAGCAAGGTAAGAATCCTAGATGTATTTTTGGTCAATTTTGAAGATGTTTCAACCATGAAAAATCAAGAGGAAGACCAGTCCAGAAATTGATTTTGAGGCTGGAATTTTTCTAAGTGTTGAATTTCTTCAAGATTTTTGCATGTATGCTTCTTGGAGAGGTCGTTTTGATGTGTTAAGTTGGTCATTCTCTATGATGTTTATTGCATTTGAAAGCCCATGCTACGTACTTTCACTTGGATCAAGTAATGTGTCCCGTAGATCTTGCATGTGATGAGTGTCGGGGCTTGAATATGGGCATGCAACCTGTTTGCTTGACTTGGGTTTAAACCCAGATTTGCAAAATCAGCTCAAACCCGTGAATTTGAGGACGATTTTAGCTTGGTTCTAGTGTGTTTTAAGCTATGATTTCTATCTAATCTTGTTCTTTGTATGTGGTAGTATAATCGTGATGCTTTAGTTCCACATAAGATTGCTTATGGGTCGAGATTGAAGGCCACGAACATGGCCTGAAGAAGCCGTTTTGAGGTGTTTTGATGCAAGCCAAGTGTTCGATGAAATGTTCAAATCAAGTTTCGATCTTGAAACAGTCGATTTGAGCTTGATTATTATGATATTCATGTGCTGTGTTACTCAATGTTAGCATATATCGGTTTAAGGAATTATTATTAATTTTTGTAAAAAAATAATTTAAAAAAAAAAAGAGAAAAATCTGAAAATTTCAAAAAAATCAAAAAATGTTAGATAGCATCAAATTAGGATAGAAATGACATATATGAAATTTTCCTAATTTTAAAAGGTCATTTTCTTAATTTAATGCTATTTTTGTATTTTATAACCATTTTTGTAAATAATCCATTTTGCATAGATTAAAATTATCTAGAGTAATTTCATGCATATTTAAATTCCCATTTTGCTCACGGGGGTCCTGTCCCGGGGCATGATAACAAGGCCATGTCATATTATTTGCCCGACTTGTATCGGGTCTTTCTTTTCCGCATTACTTTTAAGTCCTTTCAATTTCTTTGATGTTTATTTACCGTGCCTCTTTTTAATAATTTGAGTGTAAATTTCTTTTCTAAATTATGTTAGGATTAGTCTAGACATTAAAAAAAAAAAAAAAACTACAAAAACATTTGCATGGACGCTTAGCGGTTTTATAAGAATTATAATTGGTAATCAAGATTGCGTGGCCATTTAGATGAACAAACTTCCAAGTTAGTGGTACCGCAAGGGCGCTAATAGAAACATTGGCGTAAACAAGTCCCCGTTCCTAGAAATCTTTGGTTGCGTAGGAATCGAGACAACACTCCCGTGTCTTGATTGGTTTCTAGCCGACCCCAATAAGCTAGTGGCGACTCCTAGAATTACACAGGTTGTTAAGAAATAAAAAAAACAAATCCAACGTCACGCGAGGTATGGGCTTGGGAGAGCTCGCGCCTAATCTAGGGCCATTGGTCCACCTCTTTAGGCAAATACCCCTAAATCCTTCTTCCTTTTCCCCTGGACGGAAAAAAAGAGGTCGTGACAACATAAAACTAGATAGGATAGGTAAGTAGCATCCCTACTCTGAAAGCTGGAAGAAGCTCGCAGAAGGCTCTACCTTGTCATCATCAAAGGTGGCACACACATAGTTGGCACCAAATAGGTCTGCTATGTCCAAGATTGCTCCCTCCTCTTCTTGTAGCAGCTCGGATGACTTGCTAAAGGTCTTCTCCAATGGTGGATAAAGATCCTTTAGTGATGAGAGGAGCAAGCCTTGCCGATTCTGTATTGCATTAGTGCAACTTCCATATTCACTTCATCCCCAATGGTTACTTTGGCCCATGTGTCCGCCATGCATACTTCGGCCTCCATGATCACCTCAGCCCATACAGCCTCCATGGTAACCTTGGTCTCTACCTCTGCCGTGTATGCCTTGACTAGCAAGCTCTTCATATTTCACATGACTTTCTAGATCTTTTTGGTAGCCTAAACCTACTCTTTTATGATTCCTAGGGGCTTTAATGGGCTTGGCAATACCTTGTGCATACACTTCCAATCCTAGTCCGGGAATATGACCGTACTCTAGTAGCACTCTACTTGACATGATAGATGGGCCCGACATTTCCAGACTCTTAAAAGTGGTCCCAATGGGAACATGGACCATTGAGACTAGCTCGAAAGTATGGTAGCTAGATTCCTCCTTCACCTCAGGCTCCACATATAGGATGGCCGTGTCTTGAAAGATCTTAAAATCAGTTTCCGCACGAACGGTTATGATTCTCCCCTCTGAAATGAACTTAACCATCTGATGTAGAGAGGAAGGTATAGCTTCAGCGGCATGGATCCAGGGTCGACCTAACAGGAAATTAAAAGTGTTGGGGATATCCAACACTTGGAATTTTGTTAGGAATGAGGTAGGGCCGATCAAAAGGTTGAGCTCAACTTCCCCTATTGTCTCTTTCTTTATACTGTCAAAAGCTCGGACGGTATAGTTGGATGGTTTAATTTGCTCTTTACCAACCCCGAGATGACGAAGGGTGGCTAATGGACAAATATTCAGAGTGGATCCGTTGTCAATTAAGACCCGAGCTACCATCATATCACAACACTTGGCCGATATGAGTAAGGCCTTGTTATGATCGTGTCCCTCCTCCGGAAGATCCTCGTCTGAAAACGAGATTTGGTCCTTCAAGAGAATGGACCCAATGAACTCCGCCAACTGCCTGTCCCCAATGGTCTCCGGTACATGTATCTCATTTAAAACCTTCAATAGTGCATTTTTGTGTTTCTCGGAGGTCTTGAACAACTCCAAGAGCGAAATCTGGGCGGCCATCTTCCTTAGTTGCTCTACTACGTCAAACTCACTAGATTTGATCATTGCCAAAAATTACTTCGCTTCCTCATCAGTGACAGCTTTCTTTTCCATAGCTTCTACGGGTGCATAACAGCGACCTGATCGGGTAATAGCATCGACTTCATTTGTCCCATAATCCCATGGGATTGCCTTAGGATCAAAACTAGCGACAGGGCTTTTTGAGATCTCATCTTGATCGTATGGCGGCAACTCAATTACCATCCGTTTGGGCTCATCCTCTCCTAGCTCTATGTTCGCAAACTCCTCGGCTGCCAAATCAATAACCACGTGTTTAAGCTCATACTCATTAGAGTCCCGTTGCTCTTCTTCAATCGATAAATCGATGATTACTGGTGTCATCATGGTGACGGTTTCTTCGTTGAGCCCGGCTAAGTCGTCCATGCCTCCCCACCCATCAGGACGGTTTCTTTAGGATCCATGAAAAAGCTTGGAGGAGGTGAGTATTTGACGAGATAGTCATACTTCCCACTTGGTTGGCCTAATGTATCTACCACTTCGCCCTTTTCTAGTGCCATCTTAAAAAATTCACGATCTTCGCAAACTCTTTTAGCTTTTAGCTCGGATTCGACATCTAAGACTTCTTCTTCATTTATGATTAACGGTTCAGTTTCCTTGGCTATGTTGATATCATTTGGTATTTTTATAGCGCTTACCTCCTCGACTGGCATCTCCACGACCGTCCCAAATTCACAACAAGAATTCTTGGGAGAGAAATCAATTACAGTTGTCATCGTCTTATTTGCTTGGCCTCCTCCTCCATTTTGGATTATGCCCATGTTGATCATCTTGGTGACACGCTTTAATTTCTTCTCAGCTAGGACACCTTCATCACTCCTTTTGAAATAGCCACTTAAAATCAAATCTTCATACAGTTTGTGGACATCAACCCTGACCATTTGCACGTTCCTATCCTCTCCCTCAACAATCATATTAACATCCCCGACATGAACGGGTAAACGGTTTTGCTTGACGTTGGGCCGCGTCTCCTTAAATGACAAGATATCTTTGTCCAATAGGCTCTAGACCTTGTTTTGGAGTGTTCGACAATTATCCACATCATGGCCTTTCTCACCCATATGGTCCTCACAAGACTTTGCAAGGTCGAACCCTAGGAATTTAGGAGGGTTGTCACGAGGAATCTCCTTAGCTACCAACCCTTTCTGCAGCAACATGGGTAATAGTTTGGACAAGGGCCTAGGCAAAGGTGTGAATTGCCTTGGCGTCCACTTCCTGGGCTCATAATTCTAGTATCTCCCTCGTGATGCAGAAGGATTTTGAGGATTCGAAAATTGTTTTGATTCAGTTGGGGCTTGCACGTAAGCTACTTCCATTTCTTTCCCTTCTTACTAGTAAATTTCTTGTTTGTGCCTTCGGTTATCCGACCTTCATGCATGGCTTCTTCAATTCTCTCTCCAATGGAAACCAAACGAGTAAAGTTTCCACAGTCAGAGCTAATCATTTTGTTGTAAAAGTCTGGAGGAAGGGTATTAAGGAACAACTCCACCATTTCAGCATCGTCCAGTGGTGGTCGAACTTGAGCAGCCAAGGCGTGCCACCTTTGCGCGAACGACCTGAAGGACTCATTTCTCCTTTTCTCCGTGCGCGTTAACACTTTGCATGTCGAGGCAATCTCGGTATTGTATTTATATTGTAGCACAAATGCCTCCGCCAATTCCTCCCATTTTTCCATCTTTTCTGGTTCCAGCAGGATGTACCATTGCGAGGTCGGGCCGGATAGACTCTCCTGAAAAGTTTGAATCAATAATGGGGTGTTCTGCGCATAGCGTCCCATCCTGTTCAAATAGTACTTCAGATGGACTTTTGGATCGCCGGTACCATCATACTTAGCGAAATCGGGGACTTTAAACTTCTCAGGAAAGTCCATTTTGGCGTATCGAGACAGATCCTCGATCATGTTAGTTTCATATCCCTGTATGGCTTTAAGCTTCTCCTCAAGCTTAGCAAATCTTTTGTTGTTCTCCTCCTCCATTCGAGCTGAGATGGCTTCCGAGATGGGGTCCAATTCCACCACTACGAGTGTTTGACGGGGAATCTCTTCAGCAACGTTCTCCCTAACGTTGGCATTGCTAGCCTTAGGAGTAGGCACGAGCGTGTCTCTATTGGGGGTTGCAGCCACTAGACTAGCTCGAATCTTGTTCGCGAATTGGGCAAATTGGGTTGCCAAGTCGGTGATTCTATTATCCAAGGCGTTAAAACGGGCGTTTTCTTCTTCTGTATTCATCCTTGCAGCTACAGAACGGGTCCTGATGGGCGATCTTCTTAAAGCCGTGTTGTCAATACCTTGTTTAGTACAAAAGAACAAACAAATCAGCATACAAAAGATGAGAAAGAAAATGAAATACAATAAAATAAAAAACTTTAAACCCTTCAATTTTATATTTTCTTATAACAAAATAGAAATAAGAAACCCCTTGCATAAGCCGAATCTCACATAAGTGGCTTCTTATCAATATTTTGTCATAGGAAGTTATACAATTAAAGGGGTAACACGTGATGATTGATCAAAATGCCCATCTCATATTCCATTAGAATCAAAGTAATTATAAGAGAGGGAAAAACATCACTAATTACATCAAAAATTGTGAAGGAAAATCCCTATACATCCGCTAAAGTAAATGAACTCCTAAACATTGCTACTAATATTTCATATAAGGAAAACCTTATACAACTTTTCTAAAAATACAACTCTAATGGAATATGGCTAATCCTTTAGTTTTCCCCTCAAAGCAACTTGCAGATGCGTTTGTTTGTTTCGGTCAAACGCTCCACCTTAGCTAAGGCTTCATCCCTTTCCCTTATAATCCACCCCATCTGGATTTCCTTCGGAGTTGGTTTCGTAGGAAACTTTGGAATGACGACGGCAACATCAGGTTCAATACGACGATCAATATATCCTCTTGATGCGTGGTGCTCCCTCATTTCTCCTTTCAACTCAGTAACCCACTCAATATCCCTTGGTGGGCAATGATGTAGGATGTTGACGATGTTTTCCACTTCTTTTTTCATGTCTTCGATTTGGTTCCCCTTGACAACCTTATCGCGAAAGTCAAAATGAAACAACCCTAACTTTAGAGGAGGAGGGATTTCTTGAAGTACTCGATATTGATGAACTACTCTTAAAGGGTAATAAGACGTAGATCCTGTCAAACCTAAGAGTGGAATCGGGTCATCGTGACCACTCATAAGTCGTGCTTTAGGGAAACGAATCCAAGGGGCTTGCCACAAAATTTGGTTTGGGGTGATATTTTCAAAAAGTTCTACCCAACCACGGAATGTCCAAGCATGGAGGAATTTTTCTATATCCTTAAGTTTGGTGAGAGGGTTTGTATCTTTATCGATGTTGGTAATAGCCAAATTCCCTCCAAATACTTTTAAGTGAGAGAGAATCCAAACTTGAAGGATGCCTATAGGTGCTCTAAGGATCGAACCTTTGTCCTTTTTGAAACGGTTGAGAGAGAGGAACATTTCGGCAAGAAGCATATGTGTAAATCCCCTAAGGTGGACTCTATAGACAACGTGAGCAAGGCTAGGATCCATTGTCTTTTGGCTGAACGGGAAAAGAACGAATCCGAAGAATGTTAGAAGGAAAATTTTAGCATTTTGAGGATTGGGGCTTGGGAGAAGACTACGGAATCTTCGTTCGATGAAAGACAAAGGGAGGCCTTTTGAATTCCTATTAAGAAGTTCTTTAATTTCAGGATGAGGAACTCCTAGGAGTTGACTCAATATCGGGATAGGATCTACTCCTAAAGGAGGGTCGACAAGACCGAATGCGGGGACATTGCCAACAATGATTTCTAACTCCTCTAAAGTTGGGGTCAATTCATGATGACCAAACACGAACGTTGAAGTCTTGGGGTTCCAAAAATGAGCCATGACCTTCACCAATGGCACGTGGGACTCTCGGTATAAGAGAAAAATAAGATAGCCAAGTTTCTTCTCTACAAAAGTCTTCTTACTCGCATCAAGTGCATCCCACATGTCTAACAACGCCTTCTTTGGGATTGGGATGATACAAAGCTCAGGGAAACCCATAGTATCTAAACCTAAATAGGCATTTTGATCAATCACCATATGTCACAAAACAAGCTAAACTTAATGATAAAACATTATATGCACAAAAAACATTATTTACATCGGGGAATGAAATACCAGTACCTTCGATAGAGAGAGAAAAAAAAAGAAAATGTGGCAACCACAAAGACACATCGCATGTTGACTCGTGAGGCTCACTAGAGGTATGATTCTAAAGGCTAAAGGCTCCCATTTCAATTAGATCAAAAGAGTTTTCCCCACTCCGCACTTACGTCGGACAGTTCTCTTTATCATTAATCAAAATGAGCGGGACCAAAAGTGGATAACCATGGGTCATTCCCTGCACGGGTTCCATCTTTTGCCACCTCCTATGGGCTTCCTAGTGCGATCGGGGTTTTAGATCGCAGGTTGTGTGTGTAAATATGTAGTGCTAAGGTAAGTATAAAGGCACACACAACAATTGATATCCAAACAACACTCCAATTTCATCCATATTGACATACATTCCTACACCTTCCTACAAAAGAAATGGGTTAACATACACTCCACCCCTTATTACTCCAAACCTACAAAAACAATTAACACGTTGTTAGTGGACTAACCTTGTCTTCCACGTGGCTTTGACACGCGTTATCAAATGAAGACCATGTTAGTGAACAACCAACCAAATTATTACGGCCTAAGTCCTCTAAGGTTTGTAACTAAGTCCCCAGTGGAGTCGCCAAGCTGTCGTGACATCTCTTTTGCCGTTAGGGGAAAAGAAAGAAGGTTTAGGGGTATTTGCCTAAAGAGGTAGACCAATGGCCCTAAATTAGACACGGGCTCTCCCAAGCCCATACCTCGTACGACGTTGAATTTTGTATTCTTATTCTTAACAACCTATGTATTTATAGGAGTCGCCACTAGCCTATTGGGGTCGGCTAGAAACCAATCAAGACGCGGGAGTGTTGTCTTGATTCCTACGCAACTAGAGATTTCTAGGAATGGGGACTTGTTTACACCAATGTTTCTATTAGCGCCCTTGCGGTACCACTAACTTGGAAGGTTGTTTATCTAAATGGCCACACAATCTTGATTACCAATTATAATCTTTATGAAACCGCTAAGCATCCATGCAAAAGCTTTTGTAAGTTTGTTTTCCTTAATGTCTAAACTAATCCTAACATAATTTAGAAGAGAAATTTACACTCAAATTAATGAAAAGCGGTGCGCAAGTAAACATCCAAAAAAAATTGAAATAACTTGAAAATAAATGCGGAAAAGAAAGACCTGATACAAGTCGGGCAAATAATATTACATGGCCATGTTATCACGCCCCGGGACAGGACCCTCATGAGCAAAATGTGAATTTAAATATGCATGAAATTACTTTAGATGCATGCAATTACTCTAATTAATTTTAATCTACGCATAATAGATTATTTACAAAAATGGTTCTAAAATACCAAAATATCATTTAAATTAAGAAAATGACCTTTTAAAATTAGGAAAATTTCATAAATGTCATTTCCATCATAACTTGATACCTTCCATCATTTTTACAATTTTTTTTGAAATTTTCATTTTTTTCATTTTTTTAATTTTTATTAAAAAATAATTCCCTAAACCGATATGTGCCAATTTACACTAATATGGGACTGTCTAGTACATGAATATAACAAGAACCAAGCTCAAATCGACCGTTTCAAAATCGAAACTTGATTTGAACATTTCATTGAACACTTGGCTTGCATCAAAACACCTCAAAACGGCTTCTTCGAGCCATGTTTGTGGCCTTCAATCTCGACCCATAAGCAATCTCATGTGAAAGAAAAGTATCAAGGATATACTATTACATGTAAATAACCTGTTTAGCTAGAAATCACAGCCTAAAACTCGCAAGAACCAAACTGAAAACGGCCTCCAATATGCGGGTTGGAGCCGTTTTGCAAATCTGGTATGGAACCAAGTCAAACAGCCATGTCAAATGCCCAGATTGAAGCCCCAACAACCATCACATGCAACATCTATATGAAATATTACTCCACTCGGATGAAAATAGGTAACATGTAATTTCACATGCAACAAACATCACCAAAAACGATCAATCGGACGCATCAAAACGAACTCTCCAAGAAGCATACATGCGTGATCTATGCTGGCCAACCATGTCTCAAAGTGGATTGGCTTGGTCTTTGGCTCATGTTATAGATGGTTTCATGGTTCACAAGGAGATTTAAAGACTAAACTGGGTTACTCTATGCATTATTTGCACTCCCATATAACATTCATTAAAGTCACAACAACAAAAAAATGTATGCAAAGGGGGGTAACAAGTCAAGCATGTAGGGGTATTGGAGAGGCTTTAAACACTTGGAAAAATTTCCACCTCGAAAATCAGTCCTCCGGACTAGTTTTCCTCTTGATTTTCGTGATCAAAACATATTCAAAATTAAACCAAAATACATCTAGGATGCTTACCTTGCTTCCTAGTGTCCCTTTCAAGTGACTCTTGGCCAAGGAAACCAAGAAATTGTCCTCTGGGAGCACGTAGAAGTTGGTTCCTTCAAACTGAAAGTGAGATCTGCAGAAGAAAAAGTGACAACGAAGGTTTTCGTTGACTTCCAAAATTAGACTTCCAAACCTCCTTTGTTGGCCAAGTTAAAATCAACCTTGACTATATGTATACTAGTTTGGGTTGTAATTCATGGCTTTCCTCATTTGTCTCTCACTTTTCTCAAAAACACTTGCTTTTCCTCACTCGTAATCAATCGGGCTCAACACCTAGAAAAATTTTCAGAATTTCTTGGCCCGCTAGGAGGGTGGTTTTCTGGGGGCTTTAGGAGACCTTCCCGAACTCCATTTGTGACGTGCGACCTATGGATAGAAAGCTCTTTGAGCGAAGTTTCACTCTCTAGTTGAAGGTTTTGGCTAATTTTGGCCGCATGTGTGTGAAAATTTCGTTTTTCTCTCTCAAGGTCGGTCTGGAATTTTTGGGTTTGGCTTTTTTGGAGTTGCTTTGGAGGGTTTTTTTTTGGTACGATTGTGAGCTTCGTGTCGTGTTTCTTGTCTTCTCCCTCTTATCCCTCAAACGAGCCCGCTTCATAGATCTTATCTACTACATTAGGCAATCACTTGATCGGCTTTTTGCCCTCCTGCCAAGCCCACCGACTGAGCAGTTTACCCACTTTCTGACTTAGCCAAAATTTTGAAATTTTGCAGCTATTGAGTGTGCGGATTTTGTTGTGACTTTCCTGTGCATTCAGCAGCTTATCCCTGGCTGATTTTTTTTCCACTTTCACTACTCATTACGGTTTTCCATCATGTGCAAAGATTAGGCTGGTTGGGCAATTGAGGATATGGTGGGGCCACCAAGTTGCTTACTCAGCAACTCTAAATTGAGACCAACTCGTGGACTAAGTTTTGGCTGCTGATTTGAGTGCTTTAATCCATCAATTTTGCTGCGATTTTTTATCAATTAGCGAGTGCATGTATAGTAGCTTAAGATCTCGACCAGATTTCGCAATTTTGCCCACCCAATTTTGCAAGAAAGTCCTTCAAAGTTGGCAATTTTCTTATCCAAAAATACCAAATTCAATACAAATTTGGTCTTTTTGGCTCGATTTGATTGATTCGACTTGGCTCAAATTCAATTTCAACTTAATTGGTGACCAAGATGATGATTTACAGGCTCGGGCGCAAATTTTGCAAAATTTGCGAATTAGTCCCTCAACTTTTGGAAATTGCATTTTGGCCCCAACTTGCCATTTGAATTCCAATCTGACCTCTTGGGCTTGGTTAGTCACATTTAGATCATTGGCCCCAACTTTTTTTTTTTTTTTTTTTTAATTTTTTTAATTTTTTTAATTTTTTAATTTTTTATATATTTTTGAAGGAAAAACATCTTCGATTTTAAAAAAAGCTATACTAAATACCTAGATAATCTAAATGCAAGAATTTGACATGAAATGTTTTTGTGGAAAAACAAGTTCCCATTTTTTCGGAAATGATTTTTGGGCAAAAATTTAGGTGTCAACAGAACAGTTTCCATCATTTTAATTTCTTATGGAGTCTTAAGACACATCTTGGTACTTAGGCCTTCACCTTGCATGACAATGGTATAAATGAGATTACAGTGTTGCATATTGAAACGTTCAAGAATCTTCATAATATAAGACTTGTGATAAAGTAAGGAGTTTCTTTGATCGATCTGTTTCGATCTTAACTCCTAATATATAAGCAGCTTCTCCCATATCATTCATTTCAAAATTGGAGGACAACCATTCTTTTATGGTGATAACCAAAATCTTGTCATTTCCAGCCAATAAAATATTGTCCATATAAAGTGATAAAATTACAAATTTATCTTCGAACCGCTTGACATATACAATGTGATCTTCTTCGATCATCATGAAACCAAAAGTTGTTATGGCTCAATGAAAACGAAGATACCACTGTCTAGACGATTGCTTAAGGCCATATATTGAGCGATAAAGTTTGCAAACTTTATGTTCTTGACCTTTAACTATGAAACCTATCGGTTGTTTCATATAGATTTTCTCATCTAGTTCTCCATTGAGAAATGCCGTCTTTACATCAATTTGATGTAATTCAAGGTCCGAATGTGCAACGATGGCTAGAATAAGGCATATTGAGACAAACCTTACAACTGGTGAAAATGTTTCCTCATAGTCTATACCTTCTTGTTGAGTATAATCTTTCGCCACAAGACAAGTCTTATACTTTTCAATGGATCCATCCGCCCTTCGTTTAATCTTAAAGACCGATTTGTTTCCAATGGCCTTACGATTGGGTGGTAGATCAACCAAGTCTCAGACATGATTTGCCCTTATTGACTCCATCTCATATTCCAAAACTTTTCTCCGTTCTTCCTTATTAGAGGATAAGAGAGCCTCTTGAACAATCTTAGGCTTGGCATCGTCTTTCTAAGCAATCATAAATGCTTCCTCTTCAATCTTAAAACGACGACGGAGAATACTTTTATGATTACTTTTACGCAATTGAATTTCTCTTAAATTCAATTCGTCGGGCGATGCAACACTCTCACTAGATCTTGTGTGTTGAGGTAAATTTTCATTTCCCTCTACAACATTAGTGGGTGTGTTATTTTGATATTCTATCTCATATAATTGGAAGTCTTTATCAATCTCACCTCTACTAGGAAAATCGTTCTCTAAGAACGTGACATCTTGTGACTCCATTTCAGTCACACTTCCATTAGCTTATTCACTTATGAACACGTACCCTTTAGAGTGTTTAGAATATTTTATAAAAATACATTTATTCCCTCTAAGACCTAATTTGCCATATTTATGGAAGAATCATGAACATAAGCTGCAAATTCCCATGGACGTAGACTACTTAAGTCTAGTTTCCTACCAGTCCATAATTCATAAAGGGTAGAAGTGACCAATTTTGAGGGCACTCGGTTAAGTACATAGGCAGCAGTCAATAATGCATCTCCCCAATAGGAGATAGGTAAATTTGCTTGCGCCATCATAGACCTAACCATTTCCAATAAGGTTCTATTCCTTCTCTCAGCTACCCCATTTTGTTGTGGAGTACTAGGAATAGTCAATTGTCGTACAATTCCCTTTTCATCACAAAGAGTCTTGAATTGCTCAGATAGATACTCACGTTCACGATCGGTTCTCAATGCTTTTCTTGTTTCATTCAACTGATTCTCTACCATCGTTATATATCGTCTAAAGCAGTCTAATGCTTCTGACTTATGGAAGATCAAAAAGACATAATCGAAACGCGTGAAGTCATCTATGAAAGTAATGAAATATGAGACTCCATGCCTTACCCTCATATTCAATAGACCACAAATATCAGAATGAATGAGTTGCAATTTAAATTCAGCTCTAGTCCCTTTACCGAATAGTTTTCTAGTTGCTTTTCCCGTTAGACGATGTTCACATACGGGTAGATTAACATTAGTGAGTGACCCTAAATGGCATTCTCTAGCTAATCTTTACATTCTTTGCAACCCAATGTGACCTAATCTAGCATGCCAAGTACTTGCATTAATTTCAACATTACTAGAAGATGCAATTAAAGAAAAAACAACCATCGACATTAACATTGTATTGATCATAGTCAATGTCTAACACCATAAAACCAATCGATACATGATCTGAATCATAATAAACTGTTCCATACAAAATGTTAACACAATCACCATGAAATTTCAATACATAACCTAGGCTAAGAAGAACAACTATGGAGACCAAGTTTCATCGAATATCCGGAGCATAGAGGACATCATGTAGGAATAGGCTTCAACCACCACGTAAAATTAATTTACATGTGCCGATACCCTTCACTTCAATTCTTGAGTTATTCTCAACATATATCCATATTCTTCCAAGCTGTATCCGACGATACTCCATAAATGCTTCTCGGTCTCTAGCTACATGGTTTGTTACTCCTGAGTTTACAGTCCACATTAGATGAGATTCAGCAAGCATTACAGTGCTAGAAATAAAAGTATTACTTGAAGTAATGGAGTGATAGGGTACTTCTTTTGGCTCAATGCATTCACGGGCAAAGTGACCCATTTTGCCACAATTGTAGCACTTCATCTTGGCCTTGTCCTTCTTCCCACCACGCTTCTTGCATTGGAAGGTCTTAGCCTTTTTAAGTGCTTGATCAGTCTTCTTCCCTTTATTGTTGAATTGAGAATTCCTTTTGCGCTTTAAGCCCGAAGTTTTGCGCGAACTCAATTAAGCAACATAAGCATGAGTAGAGGATCTCGTAGCCTCTAGACACTCATCCTCTAATTCCAAATGACGCGCTATATCATCAAAAGTAACAATATTCTCATTATGCGTCATATTGATCTTCATATGCTCCCAATTGTCAGGAAGAGACATTATAATAGCTTGAACTTGCTATTTATCAGTAAGGGAGTGACCTACCGACTTTAGCTCATGAATCATATTTGATATCTCCCGAAGATGCGGCCTCATTGTTACATCTGGATATTTTCGGTATGTGTTAAATTTGATGGTGAGTCTCCTTAGCTTAGTGGCAGATGTACCCCAAAACTTATCTTTCAAGGCAACCCACATAATTTGAGCTTTATCATAATTTTTAAACTCACACATGAGATCATCTTGCATACAGCTCAACAACGTGATGCGAGCAATGCTATTTTTCTTTTTCTAAGCTTGATAAGCTTCTAGATCTCTCTTGTGTTGAGCTGAAGTTCCACGCTCAGGTTCATCCATGGTGTGGTTAAGGGTTTCCAAAACCTCTTGTTCCTCAAGGATGTACTGAACCTTTCGATGCCAAATATCATAATTGTCACCGTTCAGGTTCTCACCCTTATTGAGGTCAGCCACAATGGTCTTGGATGCCGAAGCCATAATCAATTGCTTTAATACATTGACATAATAAACGTAAAATCAATATTAGCACACTTTTAAGAGTAACACACATATTTAATTTGCAGTAAAGACAAACTAAATTAATGATAATTCAACAAAAGACACGGAAACGAAAGTTCATTATGTTCCCAATCAGCTTCTATGTATGATTGTTCTATTATCATTAATTAGTTTAATTTGCACAAATTTTAAGTTCTAGGTGAGAACTCCTTCGAATTCTACCAACCTACGAACTCCCACTAGGAAAAATAATTACATGACCTTATGTAATTTCTACATTTTTCCATTAACACAAAAGCATAGCATGATGTGAACCAACATGCAAAAATAATCATGCTACAACTACAATCAAAACCGCAATTCAACATGTAAAGGAAAGACAAGGATTTTCTACCATTGTTCGAATTTTCTTAAAACTAGAAAATTACAAGTATATTAAATTATATACATGCTAGCATTGAACTAAGCTCTACACAGCATATATGACATCATTTTCATATAGGCTAGCTACTGTATCTCCTAAAACATGAGACAATACAAACTAAAAAATGAAAAAATTATGCAATAATACCCTAAAAATACGCGTACTTAGGGATCCATACACAATTTCATTCATTTATAAAATTAAAAAATATAAAATAACTATACCACAGTGTAGAGCACATTTATACGAACCAACCGCCGCCGACCACGCTCCAATTGTAGTCCTCACGCGCCCCCACTGTGGCACCCCCGAAACGGCCCCCGATCCATTGGGGTCGCCATAGTTCACTTACCTTCTTATTGCTTGACCTGAAGGTCTATCAGTCCTGGGGGTTTATATCTTTTAGATCGGTCCCTGCGCAATTTATATGGCGGAAGCGTATCCAACAACTCCCTTTCCTATATTCAGGAACAACGCACACCAACTAAACATTTTATAAGTTAAAAGCCGTACACTTTTTATTTACGTAACTAGATGGACATTGTTCGACGATACATCCAAAAAGTGCCGTGGTTTCCTACACCCGGCTATACTTCAAAAGTGGTCTAACAACCTCAGCAACCACTTGCTAAATGTCCATCTTTCAGTGCCGGCATTCCAAAAGTTTCCTTCCTCTGCTAACCTCCTCCTCACGGTCACACCCAGCCAGTCGGTCCGTTTGCGAGTGGTGGTGGCAACAGAGGCATCTTTTCTAGTCTGAAATGTTAGTCCCCAAAAAAGGGGTGAGTACAAACACTCAGCAGTAAAGATCCATCAAACTACACAATGCAACAAGCAAGACAGTCAAGATATCGTGAGTAAACCACATATCGTCCATGCTATCGAGCATACATCACCATGCGGTCGTGCATATCTCACCGTGCCATCATGCATATACCACCATGCAATCATGCTTGTATTTCCATGAGGTTCATTCCATGCCATATGCACATACATACGCATGATTCATATCATCCATGCTATCATGTATACATCCCCATGAGATCTATTCAAGCCTTCATGATTGCATTCTCAATGTCAAATAGCATCAATTTACTTTTATAAGCAGATCATGCATCATGCCATATGCATACACCCATGCACATAATTCAATTTCAATTTTTATCTTTCACAAGGATCTCATCATTTTTCTTCCAGGGACCAATGTTTGCATCCCTCATTTATCGCTCACACCTAACTTGGCATCGCGAGGAGCCTCCGGCACACACCTCCGAGCATCTTGCATCCCAACTAGCATCACGAGGAATCCCCCCCGGCACACACCTCCAGGGCTTCCGGAATTACGTACCGACATACCACCAGGCATTCCCCCTGGAATTACGTACCGTATACCACCGGGCATCTCGAAACTCCCGAGGACATCTGGCACACACCTCCGGGCATCCGGCACACACACTCCGGGCATCCCGACACTCTCGGGGCATCCCGACACTCTCAGGGCATCGTCGGCTCACACCTCCGACGGCATCCTCATTACAATGCATATTCTCAATTATCTCATTCTCAATTTTACATTTGATGCGACAATGCCAATGGTTGAAATCAGCTTCTTTGAAATCATGTAATATGCATTGGGAAAAGTACCATTTGATGCAATGGTTTTTAAAAAGAAATCTTTCTTTTAGTTCACGAAAATTCATCAACATTTAATATCATATGAATGTATGAATGTCATCACATCATTGCACGAGTGAAAATCCATAATATCATGATTCACATAACAATTTCAATAACTAGTAAATAGCACAATTTCCAGCTAAATCAGAATACACGCGGTTCATGAAAATTTCGGAAAAATTAGTAAACGGTGGAAGTAAATTCTGAAAATTTACCACATTGTAGATAAGATCTAGGAAAACATATTTCATGAAGAACACCCCATCAAGCAAGGCTTCACAGAATACGTACGGTCCGTATATCACAAGAAAAGGATTTTTAGCCTTACTCATGCACAGTTTTTGAGAAAATTTCGATTAAATGCCTAAATGACCTTCAAAAATTATGAAATTAGAGCATGTGATAGTTAAGACATAGAGGCAGATACTTCATGAAGAACACTACACTAAAAGATCCTCATATAATTCAATACCGACCACGCATCACAGCACTACTAATTCTGTCTGTTCAACTTGCACAGTTTTTGAAACATTTTTGTTAAATAGGCAAATGAACTTCAAAAATTACGAAATTTGAATATGTTGTAGACAAGACATAAATAAAGATATTTTATGCAGAACACTTTTCCAAAAGAATCTCATACAAAACAGTATAGGCCACGCATTGCAACATTACCAAGTCCGAACAGCTCAGATTGCACAGTTTTGAAAACAATTTCGATTGAACCCCTAAATGAACTCAGAAAATTCTGAAATTTGGACACGTTGTAATTAAGATCTAAAGGTACAATTTTTATGAAGAAACCGAAGTCCAATTTGTTCTGAATTAAAAGTTAAAATTGATTTACTTTTCCTGTTCTCAGTACCGTTTTCCAGATCTACCCGTGTTGAAGAAAAATCGTTTCCTTAGTCATTACTGGTCCATTTATTCTGAAATTTCAGTATGTTGTTCCTCAAGATGTTATCTACAAATATTATCAAGAGTACAAAGTCGAATTCGAACTGGAACATTTTATAAAATTCACAGAATCATAAGAGGTCAAAGAGCAGTTTTCCAGATCTAGTATTTTCGAAGAAAAAGGGTTTTACCACTCAATACTTGTCCATTTCATCTCAAATTTTAGTATGTTAACCATCAAGAAGTCCTCTACAACTTTTATTAAGAAGTCGAAGTGAAATTCCAAGTAGAACATTGCATACAACCCACGAACTCACCAACGGACAAACTGTTTCTTCAGAAAACAGAATACAAGACTTAGAACACAGCTAATTCATCTTCAAAAATACTCACCTCTACTCCATTCGAATTTCACCATACATCACACATCATCACAGCAAGTAAACCACAGCAACAAAGTGTAGATTTAACGGACTCTACTTGCCTTAAGCCCAACGCAACCACAGCAAGCAAAACGGAGAACTCGGGGTCTCGGACGCGGCTCGGCGACGGCGTGAGGTGAGACGCGGCTAAAGCGAATGGCAGCAGCAAAAGTCGGACGATCAGTAACGGCAGAGGGCTGGTCCTACTCCCTCTCTCTTGCTTGCTCGCTCGCTCGCTTGCTCTCTCTCTCACGGATTCTCTCTTACTCACAGCTTTTTCACTCAAAATCCTCCTTCTCTTTCTCAAAACACACGAGCACTTGTTTCTTTTTAAATTATTAACTAAGCTAATGATTTCCTTTTGCATGCAGGAGTTTCGGTGGAAGCAGCAAAGAGAAACAGGTGGGGATGGCGTGTCCTCCGCTGAAGACCCCTTGGCATCCGCTGGCAGCCCCATTTCCAGCCACGTGGACATCATTAGCTAGGTCTTGGTCAACAATTTCCTCCCATTAGTTGACTAATGTGGCGACTAAATGAAGAAGTAGTGTGGGGTTGTCTTGGGCCTGTAGGTTGCGGTATTATTCTTAATATCCAGCCCATTCTTGCTCTAAACATTCGCCTTAACCTCCGTATATCTATGAGTTGAATGTAGTCCATTCACAGGGCTGTGTGTGTGGCCGTGTCGAGTCCTCACTCACGACTCAATCCCCTCCCCCAATATTTGTCTCTTAATTTCAGCATATGCAAGTGCTGAAAATCATTACCTTCATGACTACACGGGGTCGCAACAATGTATCGGGGTTCGGTTAGTAGGGTACATAATTGGATGGCCAGAAATCAATATGGAAAAATATCTTGTCGGCATATCTTATGGTACTCCCTCGGCCTTATCAGTGATAGCATGCAGGGATGGGACTATACCTTATGTGACGATCAAAATATTTCTAAACGCGGCTCATTGGTCCGACGATGGAACCAAACAATACTCATGCAAAAATACTGATGACACCATCCAACAGTACTTCTATTGATTAGTCATGGTCATCGTACATTCGAGGGTTGTCAAAATTCTCGGGTGTCACACCCACGTGTCGCCTGAGTACGTGGTGCGTGTGGCGCACGCTCCAGTGAGTCCAAAGGACTCTTGGCCGTTCCGACCAGTCCAACTGGTGACCAATTCGACCGGTTTGAGTGCCGGTCCGACCGTTGATCAGTCAACAGTCGGGTCGGGTCATGTCAATGGGCGGACCTCGGTTCGGGTCGGGTCTCTAGCTGGCCAATTGCCATCGTCGATGATGTCATTGATGATGTCATCCGTGACATCAGCACATGTCGGTTCGCCGATGCGCACGTGATGCTTACGCGTTGGCTTTCCCAGCGCGTTGAGCACGTGGCTCCCAAGCGCCGCGGTTTCTGGCCGCGCGTGTGGGTGTGTCCGGCGTCCTCAAGCGACGCTCGACCCACTCGTCTCAACTCGTCTCGGCGAGTTCTTTCACCCTATATATTAAAAAATTTATTGTGGCCGAAAAAATATTTCGAAAAATGGCCAAAATCGCATGGGTGTGCGCAACCCCGAACTCGTTCTTCGCTTTAGTTCATTTTCAACATTTAGATTGCATTTCCAAGCAAGAAACATCCAAACAGTGTAGATTTTGTGCTATTGATTTCGATATCAAATAATAAACGAGAAAATTCAATGAAGAACAATGCAGAAATCATGATCGGGCTCTAATACTAATGTTGGATTTCAAGTCGGCGGAAGACGACTTACCTTTATCTGATGCGCATACAACAATTAATCCCGGAACGATCATTGAATTGTGGATGAATCACAAACAAAAATACTTCACATTGGTCTGAATGCAATCACGAGAAAAACACCTGATTTTCACAACGTAAATGCTGATTGTTCTTGTAAAGATGAAATGGAATGCCTTCTCTCTTTCGATGGAAATGAGACAAACAAAGGAGAGGAATTTGTGAGTGTTTATTTTGCCAACCATGCCAACGGTTGTCTACGAAAGACTTTTATACAACTCCCTTCATACCCTTTCAAAGGGTGTCTTTTCATCGTAGTATATCAAGACCAAACGGTGCATTCCAATTGCACCCTATCATGGACATACTAATTAAGTACATCATTTCCAATTCTTCAGCTGTATTCATGTTCTTCATGCAATTTTATTTGTGTTTACATGTGAGAGGGAATGTTAAAATTAACTCACATTATTCAAACACAATTTCATCATGAATTGTATTCATGTCTTCTCACTCTAGATGAGAACTTGACAATTGAAATCAAACATAGTACTAGCAGTACATACCAATAATGGTTAAGAGCCACTTCCCTCGATCTTGAGAAAGAGAGAAGAGAGGGTGTGGGGGAGGGGGGAGGTGGCGATGGTGTCTACGGTGGCTAGACATGGAGTACATTGAGCGACAAGTCATAGTGGCGAGGGTCGACGTGAAGTGATAAGTGGTTGTTTGGGGAAGGGAGAAAAAGAAAACAAAAAGAAAATGTGAAAAAAAAAAAGAAAAAAAGAAAGAACAGATCTTAGCCATTGAAATTCACATGTCATCCATTTAAGTAGTATAAATTGATGGTGAGAATATATTCAAAGGTCCCAATCCTTTTAAAAGTATGCAACACTTTAGCTCTCGTAGAGTTGGGGGATGAAAAATTTGCTATTGCTCCTTAAATAAACTAAGGATTATGTTAACGAGTGATTTCAAGATATTTATTTGATTTTCAGAATTATTTAACTTTCGAAGCAGCGATCTCACAACACGAAACCAGTTGATGTATTGAAAACGGCACAATCTTTTCAAATGGTTATTTATTAAGTGTCCTCGAGAGATGTGATAGTGAGATTACGGTGGAAACATCCCTTGGAAAATCTCTTGGAAAGACTTCATATCTGAATGCACGTTCCAATAAAATGACTAGCAATAGCAAATGGGTGGGGGCTGGCAGTACTGGCAATGTCTGGATTCTCTGGCACGTCACATGGGCATTGCATCAGTTTCCAAGATCGAGTTGGAAAACCATCGTGGAACCCTTAACTTTTGTCTCAGATCTCAGCTTTGATAATGCCGTCCTAACCAAACCGTGTAAGAGCAGGCCGATGAACGTGGAAGAAAGATCAAGATGACTCAGCATTGTTGAAATGGCCGAGCAAATGCAGACTGAGCATCGAGGGTGGTGTGCCACCACCATCTGTGGGGGAGAGTGGAATGGGACTTGGCCTTCGTGGGAGTCGTCACGGCACGCCATTTGATTTATTCAAGTGATGTGCTGACTAACATGAAAACGATGGGAGTGGTTGTGTTTCTCTTTTCTCCATTCATATTGCCTATTGGAATGGTTTAACCAGCCAAAATTAAAAGGTTAATATGATGAAAAACCTCAAATTAATACATTTATAATAAATTTACCAAAATCTTCTTATTCTTTTTTAGTATAAAATATATCAAATTGATATATCTGTGACAAATTTACCTCATGTTACTTTTCGTTAAATTTTATTGTCAAATTGCTGAATTACATTATGTACGACTGTTGACAAGTATACTAGTTTGTGGTCTTACTCTTGATTTGTCAGGTATTTTATGATATTAATTCAATCTAACATAAACTAATAAAGGGTAAATTTGTTACAAATATATCGGTTTGAGGTTTTTGGCGGTCAATAAATTAGTTTAAAATAAATCTGTCATAGATGGACAAGTTTGAGCTTTTTAGTACTCAAAAAATTAATTTGAATAAATTAGTCATACATGTATCAATTTGAGATTTTTCATGATATTAACTCGAAATTGAAATAGATAGTTGGACAATGTGATGTAAAGGTCCATATATATTTCGCTAGTTGCTCATTACGTTGAACATATCGATCCTCATGAACTCAAATAATTAAGCACTACTTGATTTGAACTGTTTCTCAAGCTTGATAAGGGGTTTCATGTCGAAGGATTTAATCATGGGCCTAAGTCGGCCCGGCCACAATGGGCCTAAGGGCCCGGCCCACGGGAATTAGGCCCGTGGAAAAGGGAACCTATAAAAGGGATGAGAAAGAGAATGAACGCACCTTTTCACATTTAGTACGTTCATATTTCTCTCCCAAGAAGCCCTCTTTCTCTCCAAGACGAAGAAGCGACTCCGTCATCCCTAAAACGGCGAATCTTCGACATCGGATCGAACGGGACCAAAATTCTCTTCCTCTTTGCGGCGTCGGTGTCTAATCTGTGGCCAACAAGGTACGCTCGAATCCGTGGTGTGCTTTTGATCGGTGATACGTGACATTCCCGGGCTTATCTTCCGCATATGATTTAGGGGTTCGGTTTAGGTGCCGAATCCGGTTTTTCGGGATCCGACCGATCCCAATATTGGTATCAGAGCCCGTGTTAGCGTTTTCCCGACTTTTATGATGTTGTATGATGTTTTATGATTGATTTTTTCGCAAATGAACTTCGGCCGTACGGATCGGGGCAAGGAATCCCGACACCCGAGAGTTGTTCACATATTTTTCGATTTTTCGTAAGTCGAAACCAAAATCTGATGGTATAGGGAGGAAGACGACGTCGAGACGAGTTCGGAGAGATGTCGTGCGCCGTCGGGGGACGCCGCACGCGCCCAGACACGCTTGGTTCGTCCGGCGCGTGCGGGACACGCGCCGGTGGCGAATCGGCGCTGCGAACCGCCGGCGGCGAACCGCACGCGCCGGTCCACGGACCGGCGCGTGGTGACGTCAGCATGACGTCACCCAACGGTCGGTAACCGCCGGGGTGACGTCATAGCCGACGGCGTCGGCATCGGTTCGTTTGGCTGAGCAGTCACCGGCCGGCGACCCGACTGACCCACGATGGCACGTGGAGGCTGACGTCTGCGTGACGTCAGCCCGCGCACGCGCGCGGCACGAGCGGTCGGCTCGTCCGAGCGGCCCGACCGGGCGACCGGCCCGACCGGCTGACTGCCCAGACCGTTGACCGGCCCGACCGGTTGACCGTTGACCGATCGTTGACCGTTGACCGACCGTTGACCGTTGACCCAAAAAAAAAAAAAAGAAAGAAAGGAATTTGTTTCTTTTTTCAATTATGTCTATGTGGATTATATGTAATCCAATATTGTTATGCATTTGTTGCTGGAACAATGCCTCCCCTTCAGTTACGTACGCCTATTCGCGTGATTACCGATAAACAAAAGGCAAAGCTTTCTAAGTTGATAGCTGAGTTGACTGATTATCGATGGGAGAAAGGTGACTTAATTGATCATGTTCTTGAAGTCAACGAGAAGATTCAACAGGTCATATGGAATGGTCATCCCATGTAGCGGTCGAGATGGTGCGATTTTTCATTAACACTCTTCCATCGAATGGCAAGATGTGTTGAATCGCATATGGGATGTCAACGGTCTTTTCATATAAGAAAATTGTGATAGATTTTGTAAACGAATATTACTGCATTGTTGCAAGGGAAAAGGTCAAGAAATTGACCAAAAGAGGATCTTTCCCAGTTCGTGTGAAGGTTATTTGTAAAATGTATTAGCTGTTTTTGTTGAGTGTGCTATGTGAACATCCTATGTAATGTTATCTACCTGATTGTTGTTATTGTAACGACCTATATGTTTGTTGTATTAACTGAAAGTATTATCATATTATTGTATGTCAATTATCTGTCACTTTACATTAATTGCTGGTTCTTGTGGGTAGTTAGTCAGTGGGTAATAATAGAAGTTTCATGTAGCTTCATAGAATTGATTTTGCATATGACAATCATATTAATGATAGTTTTAAGTTAGGATTTTTGGAGGATGATTGGAAACAAAGTGACCTTTTGATTCTGAAACCTTACTTAAAATTGTTAATTAATATGATGGGTTTGTGCAAAATAGATGCATAAATAATAGGCATTAATAACTCGTGCATATATGTCGATGTGTTCGGATCAATGGCTTCACCACAAAGAGCATAGTTGCCGAGCTGAACAAAGGTGAAAAGCTCAATGGTGACAACTATGAAATCGCAAATGAAAATCCAAAGTATGTCTTTGGAAGAGCAAGAAGCACTTGAGACTCTTATCCCGACCATGGTAGAACTTGAAGAAGGAACCACCGCACAAAGATAAGAGAGACAAAGAAGCATTTGCTGCATGGAAAAGAAAGAACTCTCTTGCTCGCATCACGTTCTTTGAGCAGCATGGAAAATGACGTCATGCGAGAGTTTAGGCGTTTTGAAAATGCCAAAGACATGTGGGAAGCATTGGCGGCAAGATTTGGTCATACTTCGGTGACCGAGACTAAGGCAGCTCACTATTAGGTTTGCCTCTTATAAGAAGCCTCATGGTCAGACCATGAAGCAACATCTTAGAAAGATGTCAAACATAATTAATGAGCTTAAAGATGCTGGCCATGTCCCGACAGATGAGCAGCAAGTGCAAGCGGTGATTCGTTCCTTGCCTCGAGTTGGGAGCATATGAAGGTGCACCCGACTCATAATGAGAATATCAAAACCTTTGAGGATGCATTGCGTCATCTTGAGCTGGAAGATGACCGCCTATTGGCGGCTAAGCCGGAAGCTGAACTCTATCATGCTAGTTCTAGCTCAAATGGAGCTTCGGGCTCCAAGCGCAAGCGCCCTAACTGGTTTGATAAAGGGAAAGGCAAGGAAGCTGGTCCTTCAGGGAAGAAATCCAAGTTTAACCAACATGAAAGAGGAAAGCGTCCTCGCATCAAAAAGCTAACAAGGGTGAAATGCTACAACTGTGGCAAGAAGGGTCACTATGCTCACGACTGTCGTGAGCCAAAGAAGGTAAGCACCCCTTGTATTTTTCAGAACTTAGCTTATGTGTCGAGTTCTGTATTCTTAACTGAATCTAATCCTTTGTGGACTATGGATTCAGGAGCAACAGACCATGTAGCGAAGGATAGAGGATCCTTCGTGGAATTCCGACGAATACCAATTGGAACTAAGTGGATCTATGTGGGAAACAACTCCAGAGCTGAAGTGAAAGGAATTGGCACATGCCAACTGAATATGCGTGGTGGACGCACTTTGTTCCTTCATGATGTATTGTATACTCCGGAGATTCGTCGGAATTTAGTGTCTGTTTTAGTATTGGTTAAATTAGGTTTTAATTTGAACTTCTATGATAGAGGTGTGGATTTGTTTTTGAATACAAATTACTATGGTTGTGGATATTTTCTGGATGGTTTCATTGTATTAGATATTGATTATGTTAATACAAATGTTTGTTATTCCCTTCTCACGTCTCCTAACACATATGATAAGGATGTGAATGTATGGCATGCTAGACTTGGTCACATTGGCCAGCAGCGTATGAATAGACTAGCCAAAGAGGGCTTGTTGGGCAAAATTGAAAAAGTCGATTTGCCTATCTAGTAAGCATTGTCTAGAAGGGAAAACGACAAGGAAACCATTTGGAAAAGGTAAAAGAGCTGAATTTCCTCTGCATTTAATCAATTCGATATCTCGTGGTCCAATGAATGTGAGAGGAAGGCATGGGGCTGTTTATTTCATCACTTTTATAGATGATTATACTCGATTCGGATATGTCTATTTAATTTCTCACAAATCTGAAGCAATAAGTTGTTTCAAAAGGTTTATGAACTTGGTAGAGAATCAATTAGACAAGAAAATAAAAGCATTGAGATCCGATCGAGGTCGAGAATATTTATCGATGAGTTCAGAAAATTGTGTGATGAAAAAGGAATAGAAAGACAGTTATCTATTCCATATACTCCTCAACAAAATGGTGTTGCGGAGAGAAGAAACGAGAACCCTACTTTTGGAAATGGTTAGGTCCATGATGGCACATGCTAACTTACCTATCACTTTTTGGAGTGATGCGTTGTTATCTGCTGCCTATATACTTAACCGTGTGCCTTCCAAATCGTTGCTTCCACTCCATATGAGTTATGGACGGGTAGAAAACCAGACTTAAGTTTTCTTAAGCCATGGGGTTGTGCTGCCTATATACTTGAATCCTCTCACAAGTTTGGGAAATTAGGTCCCGGAGGCAAAAATAGTATTTTCATAAGATACTCGAACACTCAAAAGGGTATGTGTTCATAGGTGAGCAGGAAAGTGGGAGTATAACTGAATTTGAATCACGAGATGTCACATTCTTAGAGGATGAATTTCCTAAGAAGGGCGAAATAGGGGAAGACAACACCCTATTTGAAACCTCGGATCAAGATAATGATCTTAGTGGAGTTCGTCCAAGTGGGAGTAATATGAGAAGTGATGAATTGAATTCGACTCATTCTCAATTGCAACCACATGATGAGACGGCATCATTATCTAATCCCAAAGGGAGCATAATGGGGAATGATGTGCAAAGAGCACAAACTCCCATACGGCGAACAAGTCGCCAAAGTATTCCCCGTCGACGTTTTGACATTGAAGGGAAACTTTTATGGTTGCTCCACAAGATGAGGATGAGCCTAGAAATATTAGTGAGGCTCTAAATTGCCCCGAGAAGGAAAAATGGATTCATGCAATGGAAGAGGAAATGGAGTCAATGAAATCAAACCAAGTCCTGGGAACTGGTTGATCTTCCAAAAGGACGCAGAGCTATTGGGAACAAATGGGTTCTCAAAGTAAAGCGAAAGGCTGATGGCTCGATAGAAAGGCATAAGGCTCGCCTTGTAGCGAAGGGGTATAATCAACGGGAAGGGATTGATTATGAAGATACGTTTTCTCCCGTAGTAAGATTTACCTCGATTCGCATTATTCGGCAATAGTATCTAGTATGGATCTTGAGTTACATCGATGGATGTAAAGACTGCTTTCCTCAATGGAGAATTAGAGGAAGAAATATACATGGAACAACCAACTGGTTTCATGGTAAAAGGCCAAGAAGAAAAGGTGTGTCGACTTTTGAGGTCGATATACGGCCTTAAGTAGTCATCGAGACAATGGTATATACGTTTTCATAATACCATAATGGCATATGATTTTACAATGATTGATGAGGATCATTGTGTATATATCAAAAGATACAAGGATCAATTTGTGATCATATCATTATATGTTGATGATATACTGATTGCCGGAAGTAATATGGAGTTTGTTCATACTGTCAAGAGTTGGTTTTCTTCCAACTTTGAGATGAAGGATATGGGTGAGGCTGCATACATTCTTGGAGTTAAGATTTCAAGAGATCGTTCGAAGAGATCGTTGTCTCTTTCGCAAGAAACATATATAAATAAAGTTCTTGAACGATTTCGTATGCAAGATAGTAAACCCATAGATACTCCTATTGCAAAAGGTGAAGAATTGAGCCAGAGACTGTGTCCGAGGACTCCACAAGAAAAGGAACAGATGAAACATGTTCCTTATGCTAGTGCAATTGGGAGCTTGATGTACGCTATGATGTGTACAAGACCCGACATATGTTTTACGATTAGAATGGTGAGTAGATACCAATCCAATCCGAGGTCCAAAGACATTGGAAAGTCAAAGAGAATACTAAGGTATCCGAAGGGAACTACGATTTCAAGTTGAATTATCAAGGAAAGGATCTCGTGACTTGAAGGCTATTCGATGCCGATTGGGGAGGAGATTTAGATGAAAGGAAATCTACCTCTGGTTTTGCTTTCTTACTTGAACAATGGCGCCATATCATGGAGCAAGTAAGAAGCAAACGTGTATAGCCTTATCCACGATGGAAGCTGAGTTCGTGGCATTATCGCGCAGTACAAGAAGGAGTTTGGCTTAAGAGATTTTTGGATCATTTAGGTGTTATTAATAAAGCTACACATCAATTATTGGTTAACCGTGATAGCCAAGCAGCTATAGCGTACACTAAAGATCCAAAATATCATGGCAAGACCAAACATATAGATACCAAGTATAACTTTGTAAAAGATATGGTTGCACGAAAGGATGTGAACTTGCAGTACATATCTACGCATAGAATGGTAGCAGATCCTATGACAAAGCCAATACCTAGAGATGTGTTTTATGATCATGTGAAATCTCTAGGATTGCGTAGAGTTTGATGTACTGGATTGTAATTTCCCTGAGTTGTTCACATGTATGAACTAGTGTTGTTTCATTATTAATGCCTATGTATCTTTGTTTGATCTTTATGCATCTTAATGCTTAGTGCATTATATTATGTTGAGAAAGTATGTCGGACAGATAAGAGATTAGCCCACTCACACGGGTAATCGTCTCTATTTACTATGTGATAGATAGAGATGAGACTGTTTTTAAGCTTATTATTTAAGTGATAATCGAGAACTCAAGCTTAAAATACGTATGTCGCCTTAACGAGTGTTAAGATGAGGACATAGTACACACGATGTCCGAAAGTAAAATAACCCACACATTTTACTTTATCTGTCTAAGATGCCAGATGCGAGTTCTGATGAATTTTATGAATGAGTCAATACGTGAACTTAAGTTAGACATTGGGTATGTCTGAACTATCATCTGTACGGTATTGATGGTGAAGACATACGCTCCATGGGAAAGGAGTTAATACCGTAATACGTATTTCATACTACGTATGCATTAGACGACCTATAAGAGTGGCAAAAGTTTGATCTCAACTTTTATGACGTGTGAGACTCTTGAGGAATAGAGTTCCTCAATTTTAGTGCCCTCATGACTCTTACTTATTCTCAAGATTTCTATTTAGTGTTTGCTATCTTAGAATGTTGCCAATGGTCATGAGTTGATTCGATCTAATGGGACATTTCTAGAAAAGCAAGTTGAACTGAAATTGAGAGTTTTGAAGGAAAGAGGAAGATCGGGTTTGTAGAATCACATTGTGGTTTTGTATTCACAGGTCGACCAATTATGACTGTCTTTGAGATAATCATAATTGTGAATACAATAAATATATTATTGTTTAAATGAGATTAAGAGAGATATAAATGTGATCGATCGATCTAGGGTACTGCATACTATTTTTTACTCGGAAAATGATGCCCATTATGAGCTGCTATATATTCCTAACAGATGTATAGCAACGAGCTCTCAAAGTATGCTGGTCGCACGGATTATTCACCGGTATGAATGTTGAAAGAGGAAAAGAGGATTTTCAGTTGATGGGCCTAAGTTGGGCCTATCCGCCCATGCTGGTTTTTGACCCACCATGTGCGAGTGGGAGATGAAGGATTTAATCATGGGCCTAAGTCGGCCCGGCCACAATGGGCCTAAGGGCCCGGCCCACGGGAATTAGGCCCGTGGAAAAGGGAACCTATAAAAGGGATGAGAAAGAGAATGAACGCATATTTTCACATTTAGTACGTTCATATTTCTCTCCCAAGAAGCCCTCTTTCTCTCCAAGACGAAGAAGCGACTCCGTCATCCCTAAAACGGCGAATCTTCGACATCGGATCAAACGGGACCAAAATTCTCTTCCTCTTTGCGGCGTCGGTGTCTAATCTGTGGCCAACAAGGTACGCTCGAATCCGTGGTGTGCTTTTGATCGGTGATACGTGACATTCCCGGGCTTATCTTCCGCATATGATTTAGGGGTTCGGTTTAGGTGCCGAATCCGGTTTTTCGGGATCCGACCGATCCCAACACATGTCATTCTACAATCACATATACTATTTTCAAGGATGAGATGACCAAATGCTGCCGCTCTATCCATGCTTACCCCCACTAGATTAAATTTGTCACGCCCGAAATTTCCATAGAATTTGAACTTCAAAGAAATAAGTAATTTAGCCTCAAAGTTACTACAAATTTTTGTTTAGTATTATATCAAATCAAAACCCTTAGTACCGAAGATACTCCCATATTTTCGTTGCACATTCCTGATCCAGCCCTCAAAGATGTCTTCGGAAGCACTAAACTAAATATTCCTCAACTCTGAACTCAACATTTTGTAAAATTTGGGGTGAACCTAAACTAAGTAAATGAAATCTTTTAAGTCTAATATTTCAGATCATCTCACTGCACTTAGTATGAAACAAAACCACGTGAATTCAAGACAAGTAATATCACATATCATTTAGAGGAATCGCTACAATTCAACGAATACCAAACAAACATCTTCACCAATTCATTTTTTATGATTACGTATAAAAATCCACATCTTCACAAAAGTTGTTATTAGCATTAACCAGTCATGTCAAATTTTCTTCACTACTTGCCCACTTTAGTAATAAGGAGATCAACATCCTCAAAATAATGGGTATCACATTCACTTCCCAAATAAATTATTTAAATTCATTTAAGATAATGCAATCCACGATTTATCCATGTGTGCCCAAAATAAACATAAATGCCATAAGTTGACATTCAGTTAAACAATTAAATGCACATAGATGAACATAGAAATCTTGTGATGCGCACTAATGTACACATGTGAGTATCTATCCTTACACATCACTACGTAGGCATCATCTCGACTAATGAGCCATTTTAGCTCACGAGTTATTGTTACCAACATCTCATGGGAGACGGAATCCCAAACACATTTGGCTACACCGTCACCATCATTTTAGTTTTGTCCATCCATCACGGGTGTTCTCTATATCAACAAGGACATATACACAATTGTATAATTACATGATGATGGCTATTCTATAATAACACATCACAAGCTACACAAGTCATATCATTTTGGACTTCATTTCCTCTTAATCTAGTAGAGACCCATTTTTCACGGTAAAACATGTCTTTTGTTAGAGTCTTATACACATATTCATACGAGGAAGTTCACTCTACCCTTGTAAATGTTTTCATCACATGACATCATATGCACATAGTTCATTATAAACCATAAATGTCATTTGTATTTCATTAACCACCATTGCAAATACTCCCTCACTAATCTCTTTGCATTTCCTTTTGCAATCAAATTTTTTCGTGCATTTCAACATAAGTACTTTCATCCTCTTTTGACCATACCATCGTCATCTAATAGGAAGTTTTATACATTCATGGATCACTAGGATAAATTTTCCTTAGAAGATCAACTTTTTATGATTTAAGTAACTTCTTTCAATTTTCATTAATATTGAAATTACCCTGTTGTTTTTGTTTTTTTTTTTTTTTTTTTTTGTGACCGATGAACTGCCGGAGATCATCCTTCGGAGATCACACGACCTTCTGATACCCGGTGGCACCGTCGGGCCTCGCCGCAAGTGGCTATTTAGATGTAAACCTTGGGGTAGGCTAGCTCAGGACCCCCCACTTAAGATACTTTAGGAACAAGAGGGTTCGAACCCTCGACCTCGCAACAAGAGGGTTCGAAGCCTCGACCTCTGTGATGAGGGGGAGAACTCACACCAACTGCGTTTCCCGTGATTGGGTGAAATTACCTTGTTGTTCATACAAAATATGATCAATTTTTTTTATTATCATTGTCAAGTGATAGTCGATGACTTGGACCAATGACATTGACATCTTCGACAGTCAACATCAACATCTTGGACATATCTAAATTCCATTGAAATTATGAAAATGCCCTTTTTAGCCTAGTTATGCCATTTTATTTTTCACCCAAGATGCAATTAAACCTTTTGGAAATCATTTGGACATATTCTAGCCATGTAGAAAAATTTTCCAATTTAAGTCAAAAAATCACAATAACTGAACATGCCATTCTTGAAGTCCAATTATGCTTAATATCATAATTTAAATTAGATAAATAAACATCAACCAATAAAATTCAAGAATACCAAGTAGATAATCTAGCTTAATTCGCAAAATTTTCACTTATTCAAAGTCCAAGAACTTGATTGTCAAGACAACCCAACAAATATTTCCCTTATCCAAGCCACCTCAAAGGAAATATTTTTAAATTTGCTTACTCATAGATGAAGCCTTCACATGACAACCCTTAGTTTGTCATAGCTTGTGCAAGAATTTTGTTTGGAAATTTCGAGGAAGGCCTCCCTCTCTCTCTCTCTCCATCTCTTTCTTTTATTTTGTTGGTTGTCACTTCCTTGTAGTTTTCTTCCCTAATTTTCCATCTTTTTTCTGTCCTCTTCCCTTGTTTTGTAACTTGTTTCTTTTACTAGATGGGTTCGCCAAGTAGGGGCATGAATGAAGATCAAGCTGCATTAATGGGTAATAGTTAAAAAGAGTGAAGTCATGCATGATAAAATTAGGATTAAAACTTGGGGTGTAAAATGAACAAGAGGTGTTCATGTAAAAGAGTGACAATTGGCTTATTGGATGAGAGGGTTAAAATACTTAATACTTTTGTGATGATTTTCTTTTTCACATTTCCATAAGTAAAAATGGAATTGGTATCCATTCTAAATACCAATAAGTTAGAAAATTATTTTGAGCATACTAAAATTATTAACAAAAGCTATCGGATACTAGGAAAATCACAACTCGGTGAATTTTAACTTTATTAATTATCCAATACATAATTCGGAGAATATCGATACCTGTCGACAATTTTTATGGCAATAAATTCTTCACTATCGCTACCCGATCAACCTATATATCCATATTGTTTAATGTTAGTAAACTTGTTATTTTGATATACTTTTTTGAACTATAATTTCTCGCGACTCGTGTCTTAAATGTTATCAACTAATGACGATGGTGGGTGGTGGGTGGTGGGTGGTGGCGTGGCTTGACAGGTGATAGGGGGAGGGCCCAGCGCGGCGGTGGTGGCGATTTCGCTCGGTGGAGACGACAGGGGAGGCAGCACGATTAGACGTAAGGCGGCTAAGGGATATGAAGAGGAGGTTAAAGTTTGGTGAGATCTGGATAAAGGTAGATGGGACCGACGATGGGGTGGACAAACGTCGTGATTCTTGGGACCGTTATCGATCAAGAGAAATGGCCATAACGAAATCCTACAATATAATGTCCACAACATTTATTGTTTCTTCGAAAATCATGCTTCGAGAGTTCAAAGGTTAATTTTATTTTAAAGGAAAAATGACAAAAATAATTATTGAATGTTGACTCAATATACAATGACATCTCTAGACTTTTAATTTGTTCAGTACAATTTTTGAATTATTGGTAAATGTCCAATGTAATTCTTCATTTTGCTTAAATGATAAATTAGACGTTATTTGGTAATGTGAATTATTATAATGCTAAGTTTGATATTTAAAAATGATGACTTAACATGTCCATGCTTTTCTCCATCTATGAAAAATAAAATTAGGGCGTTATCATGTTCATCATTATTTGATGATATAAATTGTTGTATTCTAATCTAACATGGATATTTTACATAAATAATCCACGAGTAACTTTTTTTTGGTCCACCATTCAAACTTAATGAAGCCACATCAATATATTTCGTTAACCAGAATTAAGAGAAGACAAAATTGAACCTTTACGTGCATTCTAGGGACTGGATTGAATAACTTGTAATATTTTAGATATCACATTAAACAAATTAAGAGTTTAGGAATGTAATTACACATTAGACTAAAGTTCAAAGAATATCTATGTCATTTTTACTAGTATGGACCATCTAAAAAGTGTAGTACTTGAATTACAGTGCATTGCTTTATATTCTATATTTGGTTAATGTGCTTTTATTTCACAACGGGATAGGTTGAATCTTTATCATTAATGGTGTTGGAGAAAACTTCCTTATTGGTTTTTGAAGTTGACAAAACGTTTCCATCAGTCTAGTCTGAAGACTTGTAGATTCTATCGTCAAAGTCTGAAGACCTCCATACTCAAGATTTAAAGTCTGCCCTTACTGATAGTTTCAAGACCGACGAAGAAAAGTTTTATTCGTTGAGGAAGATTTATCCAAATGCGAATATATCTTTAAGGATTTGATTCGTACGGTTGAAGAAGATCTCACGACTGGAGTTAACATCCCGTGATAAATTATTCTTATTAGAATCAATTTGGATAATTAGATCTTTTGATTAGTAAAGTATACTTGGAATGTTCTACTTATGAAAACCTAGATCCTGATTGTATGGGTGAGCAAGATTGGTGGGCTATCATCACATTCCTTAAGTAACTCGAGATCTCCCTAATTGATTCTATCCAACGGGTAGATTGGAATAACTCCTTTGGAAGGTGCCCACCGGTTATGAAGGCATGGAGGAGTATATAAGGAAAACGCTCAAGTTCTTCGAGGTGTGCGTGAAAGAAAAATTCCAAAGTCTGAAACTCTCAATTTTTCGTTATTTCAACTGTTGAGCTTAAGTTGTAACTTAAAAGAGCGATTGAATACTTGTGAGACTTTGAGGAAGTGAAGCAGAGTCTCTACATTGTGAAATCAAGGACGTGAGACCGTAAAATCTCTTTTGGTTCTCAGTGAAATCCAGCCAATGGGCTGTCAGTGTGGGAGAGTGGACGTAGGCTTGGTCTAAGCCGAACCACTATAATTTTTATGTTCTCATTCTCTTTCTGTAAACTCTTTACTTTAATTCATAGTCTCATATAGATGTTTAAAGTCTTTCACATCTTCAGTATATTGTTTTTACACGACGAATTAATTTGTTAAGTTTCGCAAAAACTTCTTTGATCACCTATTCACTCCCACCCCCCTCTAGGTGTTATTACTAGTCTTATCAATTGGTATCAGAGCTTGGGTACTCATTTAATTGAAATGTTTTTACTTATGAGTTAAAGATCTATGGCTAGTATGTTGACTCCAAGTTTGGTTGAAGGCTAAAGCAACATCAGACCACCTTATTTCGATGGAAAGGAATACAGCATATGGAAAAACAAAATGAAAGCATTCCTAAGATCAAAAGATCCTCTGGAATGGGATATAGTAGAAAAAGGAATCACTCCTCAAGCTGCATTAGTTTCAAAAAGAGGAAAAGAAGTTGTAGAAGCTAGCGAGATGACTCAAGAAGAAATAACCAAGAGACAAGCTCTTGATGCTAAAGCAATTTACTCTCTATATTGTGCTTTATCTCCTACTGAGTATAACATAATATCTTCTTGTGAAACAGCTAAAGAAGTCTGGGATAGGCTGCACATTACCTATGAAGGGACTGATCGAGTGAAAGAAACAAGAATCAATATTCTACTCGGACAGTATGAAGCCTTCAAGATGAAGCCAGGAGAATCTATTACTGACATGTTTAGTCGTTTTACAGAAATTCTAAATGGTCTAGAGTATTAGGGACAACCAATCTCAGGACCCATGAAGGTTAACAAATTGCTGCATGGACTCTCCAAAGATTGGAATCATGTAAAGACTTTGATAAGGGAAACACAAAGAATCATGCCACTTTCTGTAGATGAACTGGTTGGCACACTTCAGTCCTAAGAAATGGAACAAATCAACGAAGAAGAGGATCCTAAATGTAAGAAGTCAATTGCTTTGAAATCTAACGATGATTATGATGTTACAGATTATGAAGATGATATGGACGATGAAGAATTAACTCTTATGATAAAGAGATTCAGGAAACTGAACAGAAAGGGAAGAAGATTCAACTGGAAGAAACAAAGCACTCAAAAGTTTCAAAACAAATTAATTGAGGATGATGAATCCAATAAAGATGTTATTTGCTTTGAATGCAAGAAAAATGGACACATCATACTCAATTGTCCTCTGTTGAAGAAAAAGAAAGGAAAAAACTGAGAAATACAGAAAGGCTCTTAAAACAGAAACTTGGAGTGATACTGAATGCGAAGAAAGTGATGATAATTATACCAATATTTGTTTAATGGCAAAATCAGACTCAGACTCTGAGACAGATACAGACTCAGACTCAGACAGTGAAATTGAGGTAAGTAATTCAAAAATTCCTACTAAAATCTCGAAATACATTAATGAAAACTTTGTCTTAGTCTCAAAGCCTCTCTTAAGAGGATTTCCGAACTAAAAAGGGAGAATTCCACACTGAAGCAATAAGAAAACTCTTGGAAAGAAAAGTTTGAAAAATTAAACAAGAGTTTTGTCGACTTGAAAGAAAAAGCAGACTCTCTTTCAAAAGAAAATACATTTTTGAAAAATGACATTTCAAATATTTCAAAAAGGTTTTCAATAGGATCTGAGAAGTTGGAAAAGATTCTTTCAGTACAAAGACCTTACTTTAACAAATCAGGCTTGTGAATGACTATTGATACCATTCCTCTAATTGATTTTCCAAAAGTAAAGGAAAGAATCAAACAAAAACCTACAAAAACCTTTTATAGAAATCATTTTGAAAATTTTTTTGTAAAACCTGTTGGCCGAAGTGCTCTCAAATGTTCCAAGTATAATAGCTCAGAACACTTTGAGAAAGAATGTCCTATGGTTTGGAGACTTGTTAAGAAGGATTGGGCAAATATTGTATATTACACTAACTCCACTAGACCCAATAAAATGTGGGTACCAAAGAAAGCTTGAGTTTCTTTTTTAATTGCAGGTCACTATCAAGAAAAATGTTAAATGGTATTTGGATAGTGGCTGTTCAAGGCACATGACAAGAGATTCAAGTTGTTTTGTAAAATTTGTTCAAACAAATGGTGGAAAAGTCTCTTTTGGTGGAAATAGCAAAGGAAGAATTGTTGGATGTGGAACAGTAAAGATTGGAAGTCTTACAATCAACAATGTCTCCTTGGTGGAAGGACTAAACTACAATCTGCTCAGCATTAGTCAACTATGCGACACTAGATTCAAAATCAACTTCCAAGAGGGAATATGCTTAGGAACCAGTAAAGATCTTTCTCAGTCTTTTATTGGACGAAGACATGGGAACATTTATCTTCTTGATATAAAACCAGAAAGGTCTCAATGTCTTGTATCAATTCAAGATGAAGCGAACCTTTGGCATCGAAAGTTTGGCCATGTTAACATGAAGCAAATTGCCAAGATCTCTTCCAAGAATCTTGTTCGAGAACTACCCAATCTGAAATATCAAAGATTTGACTTATGCACACCATGTGTATTAGGAAAACATGTTAGAAGCTCTTTCAAACCAATAAATCGAGTTTCTACTAATCGTGTATTGCAGCTCTTGCATATGGATCTCTTTGGACCAACTAGAACTCAAAGCATTGGTGGAAAGAGATATTGCCTAGTAATAGTGGATGATTATTCACAATTTACTTGGGTTTACTTTTTGGCAAGTAAGTCTGAAACCTTCTCTCACTTTTCAAAGTTTGTCAAGAAAATACATAATGAGAAATGATATGTTATTACAAGCATACGGACATACCATGGAGGTGACTTTGAAAATCAAGACTTTGCCAAATTCTGTGATGAATCTGGTTTTCAGCATATTTTCTCCTCTCCATACACTCCAGAACAAAATGGAGTTGTGGAAAGAAAGAATAGATCTTTGCAGGAAATGGCAAGAACTCTTTTAATTGAAAGTAATATCTCTTCTCGTTTTTGGGCTAAAGCAGTTTCTACAGCATGTTATATTATTAACAGAGTATTCTTAAGGCCTATTCTGGAGAAAACTCTCTATGAATTATTCAAAGGAAAGAAGCCAATTGTTTCTTATTTTCATGTGTTTGGTTATAAATGTTTTGTCTTGAAAAATGCAAATGATCGAACTGGTAAGTTTGAAGAAAAATTAGACGAAGGAATCTTCCTTGGATATTCAACTTCCAACAAAGCCTACAGAGTATTCAACAAGAAGACTCAGTCTGTGGAATAATCTATGAATGTCAAATTTCAAGACTCTTTGTAAAATCAACTGATTCAGACTCAACCTGAAGAATTTGAACCTGCTACAGACTTTACAAAGTCGATCTCTTCTAAAGCATATCAAACTTCAGAAGAACAACAACAAATGGTTGAAGAATCAACTGAAGCAGTAGATTAGCAATCTGTCAGACCTACCAGCAACTGGAAGCACAAGTCTAGTCATCTCAAAGAACTCATCATCGGTAACATTGATGAAGGGATTCGTACCAAATCCAAAAAGCAAGAAGAATCTAGTGCTGTGGCACTTATCTCTGAAATAGAACCCAAAAGTATAGAAGAAGCTTTAACAAACGAAAGTTGGATTGAAGCTATGCAAGAAGAGCTTAGGCAATTCAGTATTAATGATGTTTGGGAATTAATCCCTAAACCAAAAGGTAAATATATTATTAGAGCTAAATGGGTTTTCAGGAACAAGATGGACGAAAATGGAAAAATTGTCAGAAACAAAGCAAGACTCGTGGCCAAAGGATATACACAAGAAGAATAGATGGACTATGATGAGACTTACGCACCAGTAGCAAGGTTAGAAGCAATTAAATTATTACTTGCTTTTGCCTATTATAAAAATTTCAGGTTATTCCAAATGGATGTCAAAAGTGCATTCCTAAATGGATTTATCCAAGAAGAAGTCTATGTGGAACAACCTCCCGGTTTTAAAGATCCAAGAAAGCCAAACTTAGTATTCAAACTGAAAAAGGCTCTATATGGATTAAAGCAAGCACCCCGAGCTTGGTATGATAGGTTGAGTAAGTTTTTAATTTAAAATGGTTTTGTCAAAGGAAAAGTGGACACTACTTTGTTTATTAAAAAGGAAGGTAAAATTTTTTTACTTGTTCAAATATATGTTGATAATATTATATTTGGATCGCTTAACGAAAACCTGTGCAAAAAGTTTTCTAAGTCTATGCAGGATGAATTTGAGATGAACATGATGGGTGACCTATCTTTCCTTCTCGGACTACAAGTGAAATAAATGAAGGAAGAAACTTTCATTCATCAAGAAAAATATGCAAAAGAACCTATTAAAAAATTCGGATTGGAGAATTGCAAAAAAACCGATATACCAATGTCAAATTCTTCGAAGCTAGACAAAGATGAAGAAGGGAAGAAAGTTGACCAGAAGTTATACAAGAGTATTATTGATTCACTTCTTTATTTTACTGCTTCTAGACCTGACATTCTGTTTAGTGTTTGCATTTGTGCTAGATTTCAATCTAATCCCAAAGAATCTCATCTAAGTGCTGCAAAACGCATCATCAAGTACGTTGCAACTATATCAAAGTTAGGTCTGTGGTATCCCAAGAATGGAGACTTTATTCTCCTTGGATATTCAGACGCAGATCTAGCAGGTTGCAGAGTCGATAGAAAGAGTACTTCTGGCACATGTCAATTGCTTGGTAATAGGACAGTATCATGGTTTTCAAGGAAGCAAAGTATTGTAGCTCATTCAATAGCAGAAGCAGAGTATGTGGCTCTTGGAAGTGGTTGTTCTCAAATACTATAGATAAAACAACAACTAAGAGACTTTGGAATCAAAGATTCATGCATTGAGATCAAATGTGACAACACTAGCGCGATTAATCTCACAAAGAATCCAATTCTTCATTCAAGAGCAAAACATATAGAGATTCGACATCACTTCATTAGAGATAATGTTCAAAATGGAGAAGTTATGATCCAATTCATTGATTCGAAAAAACAACCGGCGGACATATTTACAAAGCCACTGGAGAAAAGTTTATTTGAGTCTATTCATACCAGACTAAACATCATATCTCTTAAAGTCTGAAGGAGCTCAGACTTAGAGATAAAGTCTGAAGGTGTTCAGACTCAGAAGACCAAGAGTTGTAACTGTAAATTATCTCGGTACTAGTAATTTGAAAAGGTGTGACTACTCATTAATTGCTAATTGATTAATAGCAGTTATCGATTTTCAAAAAGGCAGTTATTTTTCAAAAAGGTATTTTTATTTTTTCCTTTTACGTCGCTTCGTTTACCTCTCCTCACTTGCTTTATATACTGTTGAAATTCGTTCTCATCATTTTCACTCTCAAACCCTAGAATTCCAAACTCCCACTTGCTCTCACTTTCCCTGTTGTTTAATCCAAAAAGTTTTCACTTTTCGAGCAAGTCTGTGAGTTTCTCCCTTGAAAGAGACAATGTCTTCGAGAAAGTCATCAAGGATCGCAAGCAGGGGGCCACGATTCATGCCTAAGGGTCCTACTCATTTCGACTTAACAGAAGAAGAAGATTCTTCTCCACCTCAGCAACTAAGTAAGCAACAACCTTCTCAGCAGCGTCAGTCTCCTCCATCGACTCAACCAGAAGAAGAAATTTTGAAAGGAGTTGAACCTGTAAGAATGTTAACTCCTAAGGTTGCTTTTAAGCTTTACTCCTGTTTGAAAAGAGGAGGGATTGCTATGTCTTTGATTGATGAATTTCTGAGAGAGAGAGAGGCTACAAGAATGAAACTGTATTTTTGCTTGACATGGAGAAAATGGGTATTGCTGAAAAGGGATCGGCAGAAAAAACATTTGCTAATTTTCCTAGTGACCCATGCTTTGGGACTGCTAATCAACCACAAGGACTGGATGACGATGAACGCATGTTTACTCATTTTCAGCCTAGAACAGGAGTGGCTGCAAATGTTGTTAGTGATGGATCAAGTCTTTTCAGATCGAAGAATCACAAGAGGGTTTATTTTAATCTAATGAAGAGAGGAGTTATGAACCCTAGGACTGTCGATTTTGATTTCCTTGATTCATTGAAAGTAAATCTACGAGAGAAGTTCGCTCTACTGCAATTAGAGCAATTTTGTTTTGAATCCACTGCTGCTTATCCTGAACTGACGGCATACTTTTACTCAAACCCATCTTTCTTGAATGCAAACAATTTTTCTTTCATAGTGAAGGATAAAGAGTTTTTGGTAAATATGGACACATTGGCTGACATAATTAGGGTGGAAAGATCAAGTTTCCAACCAATTAGCATGTCTGTTGCTCATGCCACTTTGTCGTTGGTGAAAGATCAAGATGCTGGAGGCAAGATTTCCTACTCTAGGATGAATGCCTTCAACATCTTGCTGCACAAGATCATAATCAATTGCATTCGTCCAAAGGCGACATCAAAGACTGATGTCTCTCGGTTTGAAGCGAAATTGATGTATGCCATCAACATTGGCTACAAATTCTCTCTACCCCACACCGTTTTGTTTCACATGTACAGATCAGTGGTGAAGGATAAGGGACAACTTCCTTATTCTGGTCTTATCTCGCGTCTTTTTAGACATTTTAATATTTACATCCCTGCACCATTATGTTTGACATCCATTTCTCCAATGGTGATTGGATTTAAAATGGTCACAAAGATGCGTTTGAAAGAACTGAACAAGGTGTTGGAGCGTATGAAGGAAAAGTCTCCCTTGAAAGCAAAACAAGACTCTGCTGCAAAGAGAAAAGGAAAGGAGCCCATGACTGCTCTAGTGAAGAAGAAAAGAATTCTTATCTTGCAGGATGAAGAGGATGATGATGAAATGACTTTATCAGCATTACGAAATTTGAGGAGTTTTGTTAGTTTTCAAGAAGAGCTAGAAGAAGGAGCGAAAGAGAGAGAAGAAAAGGAGAAAGAAGATGCAGAACAAAGGAAGACGGAGGAAGAAGGAAGAGAAGAGGAAGAAGAGGAAAGAGGAGGAGATGATGAAGAAGCAGACAAAAGACAAGAAGGAGAAGAAGAGAGAAATAAGGGTCAAGAAGACTCTTTTGAGCCTACTTTGGCTGTCTCCTTGTCCAGTGAATTTGAGATGGAAGAAACTGGAACTAGTGACGTGTATCACTCTGAAGTTGAAGCTGACAAAGAAGAAACCTTACCTACTCCACCTGAAGGCATCAAAACAGGGGGAGCTACTAAACAGAAAGGTATTTCTTCGCCTATCTTTACTAGTGATGTCAGTCATTCTGCAGCAGATCCAGAGGATATATATGCCTCTCTTTATCTAGAAGCTTCCACTCACAGTCATGGTGGACAATCTGCTGAAGATCCATTTATTCTCCGAACCCCTAGATTTGACTCGGCTGGTCCTAGTGCTGCAACAAAGCAAACGGCAGACTCTTCGAGATTGCTAGAAATCTTATTGGATGTTAGGAAGCAGCAATATGCTATGGGATATGAGATGCAGGATCTCAAGAATGCTTTCATGGCCACTTCAGTGTCTTTGCACGATCAGTTAAAAGCCCTGAAGAATCAAGTGCAATCTACTGTGCAGGGTGAAGAGTTTCAGTCACCAAAGGAAAGTTTTGCAAGGCTTGAGAAGACAGTGAACTTCATGGGAGAATTCGAGCTTGTTCGCCTTCCAAAGCAACCATAATTTTGACTTCATCTTCAAACATTTCTTTTCTTTATTATCCACTTTTTGCTGTTGACAAAAATGGGGAGAAGTGGTTGCAGATTTGAGATTTGACTTTATTTTTGACCTTTGAACTTTGTTTGGATTGTTTTCTATGATTTGGACTGGTTGATGATTTGTTTAATCTTTTGATGCTTGCAGTAACTTAAGTTATGATTATGGTAAAGATAATGATTCTTACAGGACTAACGTGTCTTCTGTGGATGCAGACTCGCTATTATTCTTATCCTAATCTATTTATCTTTTGTGAGATATCTTGGTTTGCTTAAGTGTTGTTTTGCAAATCAAAAGTATTCAAATCTGCGGAAAATTTTTGTCACCATCAAAAAGGGGGAGATTGTTGGAGAAAACTTCCTTATTGGTTTTGAAGCTGACAAAACGTTTTCATTAGTCTAGTCTGAAGACTTGTAGATTCTATCGTCAAAGTCCAAAGACCTCCAGACTCGAGATTTAAAGTTTGCCCTTACTAATAGTTTCAAGACCAAAGAAGAAAAGTTTTATACGTTGAGGAAGATTTATCCAAATGCGAATATATCTTTAAGGATTTGATTTGTACGATTGAAAAAGATCTCATGACTGGAGTTAACATCCCGTGATCAATTATTCTTATTAGAATCAATTCAGATAATTAGATCTTTTGATTAGTGAAGTATACTTGGAAGGTTCTACTTATGGAAACCTAGATCCTGAATGTATGGGCGAGTAGAATTGGTGGGCTATCATCACATTTCTTAAGTAACTCGAGATCTCCCTAATTGATTTTGTCCAACGGGTAGATTGGAATAACTCCTTTGGAAGTTGCCAACGGTTATGAAGGCATGGAGGATTATATAAGGAAGATGCTCAAGTTATTCGAGGTGTGCGTGAAAGAAAAATTCCAAAGTCTGAAGCTCCCAGTTTTTCGTTATTTCAATTGTTGAGCTTAAGTTGTAACTCAAAAGAGAGATTGAATACTTGTGAGACCTTGAGGAAGTGTAGCAGAGTCTCTACACTGTGGAATCAAGGACGTGAGACTGTAAAATCTCTTTTGGTTCTTAGTGAAATCCAGCCAATGGGCTGTCAATGCGGGAGAGTGGACGTAGGCTTGGTCTAAGCCGAACCACTATAATTTTTGTGTTCTCATTCTCTTTCCCTAAACTCTTTACTTTAATTCATAGTCTTATATAACTGTTTAAAGTCTTTCACATCTTCAGTATATTGTTCTTAAACAACAAATTAATTTGTTAAGTTTCACAAAAACTTCTTTAATCACCTATTCACCCCCCCTCTAGGTGTTATTACTAGTCCTATCAAATGGTTCTCATAACCTTTTTAAGTGGAGTGCTAGAACGGTTGTGAACACTCTTGGTGAGGCTGCCTTCATAAGTAAAAAAGTGAGGTAAATCCTGTGAGTAACTTGGTAAAGTTAGGAGTAGCAAAAGGCCAATAATAGTGCTTCCATCAAAAGCACGATGAACTTATTGGAAGTTTGTTTGTAGAACAAACCAAGTGTATGTTTCCTTGTCCCACATAAGAAAAGTGGGAGGAAGTGGGTCAATTAATAAGTGTGGAGTTTCTTTAGTGTATCTAAAGAAAAGATTGGGTGTGGGCTAGATCTCACCATACCCTGTGCGGGTGCACGAATAATTACTCGATTTTGATGTGATTATTAGGTGCACCGAGCACTTGGCGCGCCCACAGTTTAATTGGCATTAACCCATTTAATATATTTGTACGGTTATCTTATTAACTTTGATTATTTCAAATATTGTTTTTTGTTTATAGAGAATTTTCGAAAATTATGAAAAATTCGAAATTTTTTTTAGTAAAATAATAATAATTTTTTTTTTTATTATTTCGAATTTTTTATTTGTGACTTTTCAAAACAACATTTGAAAATGATACTCGTTTAATTTGCAACATTTTCCTAAGGGTTGCATTTGTTCATTTTTCAACTTCTTCCGAATGGACACCTTTATTCATCTGGTAATTTTTTTTTTCTTTTTGAAAGGATACATTCGTTTACTTTGCAATTTTTCACAAAGAGTTGCCTATGTTTTTAAGACTGATTTATATATACATGTTAGTTTTCTAGAGGAACAAAGTGTGATCATTTTTTTTTCGAGCATTCTTTCTGAAAACTATAGCCA